>CM060990.1:312840197-314319363 GCA_030765065.1 Deroplatys truncata | reverse complement strand
TCAAAAGAGACCCGCTGAGAAGAAGTTTAAAACTGTACTGAGTATTCTAAGATAGGTTCCTGTTGATATCTTGGGCAATAAATATTTATGAGATAGGTTCAACATTACCTGTAAACGGAGATAGACAGTGGTACAACATGTGTCATATGATTTAGCATGTTTACATACTCTAATCAACCATGCTGTAAGTCGGATATGCAGTGATGTTAATAGCAGCGTACAGAACTTTCAATTTTGTGTTGAAACATGATTGTTCAAAATCTGTACATGATATGCAAAAGCGATTATTATTTTCGAATTCAGAGCATCCAATTTGACCATTATGAATGTAAAATATTCTGTGCCGCAAAATGTTCGCAGGCCTGTGTTAACAGGAATCCACCACTTCAATTGTGAAGACTGTCATAAAATATATTTTGGAAAGACAAAGAGAAACTTAGAAACCAGATTGAAGGAACCTCTCACAAATATAAAATAATAAGCAGACAGATAAATCAGCCATAGCCCATCACTTTTGGTCTTGCAATCATAATATTAGCCACGAAATCAAACTTTTAAAACCAGCTAAGAACCATTGGGAATTAATAGTGTGGGAAAACATCTATAACATTAAGAACATAAATTGAATTATGAACTTTGAAATACTGGCAATAGATGATGTATTGCGACTGACCAATGGGAATAGTGGTAGACCGGGCAACAAGGGAAGTGGGAGACAGTTATCTGATGTGGACTTCAGTTGGTCGACCTGCTGAGGATGGAGAGCACACCTTTTTGAAACATGTCCGATTCAATTTTAAGTGGAGCAATTAGTGTTTTTAAATGTCGACTAATGCTTTTTACCATTTTATTACCATACACCACTGTTTTAAACACTTCATTTTTTATTATCAATTTTTTGATCATAATGCACTGTTATCACCTAGCAATGCACCTACAAAATTGACAAAAAATAGAAGTGAGTGAGTAAGCCTGCACACTTTTATTAGTTTTACATAAAAATATGTTACCTCTTACCACACTGCCCTGCTGAGGACAACCACCTTTATTGCCATTTTTCTATATATACAAGAAATGAAACACAGGACTTGTGTGTTTAGCGAGTTGTTTGTGTAATTGCTTATTGAACCTATTGTTTATATTAAGATGGATTCTCTGTCATTTTCGGTTAACTGCCAAACCCACCACCTCCATTATAAATGGATAATCAAAGTTCTATTGTATAAAGATGTAAACATTCTTCCAGTTCAAAGGTTCTTGAAATATTACCAGGTGCTATACATTTTTACAAACAAAAATGCAGGGCCAAGGACAATAGCAGAAGCTTTAGTAATATGCATATTCAGCAAATGAATACTACTAATGGAATTAGGAGTATACTATATATAGTAATAACTTTCTGCAAATCCTTAGCAAAAAAATATTGTAAATATACAGAACTTCTTATTACTTAAAAAACTTATAAACATTATATGACAAAGGTGAGATGCCTTCATGCTTGTAGGATGTAGTCTATTGGGTCTCAAGGATCCCAGCATTTTGCCAGGGACTGTGTTTGGCATCTTGAAAGGTAGATCTGAAGTCTTGTGTAGGTCGTAGTTGAATCATGGCCATGAAAGCCTAAGCTTTTACATTATATAACATTTCCACCCAAATGTTTTTAGTATCCAAGATAATATTGTTTTGTAAGAAGATTGTGTTTAATATACAGCTTAAGTCTATACTTGTGCCATGTCACTGATTATGTTCATTTGTTATGATGGATTGTAAACAAAAATGTTATTTTTCTGCAATTGACATTAAGAAAATATTGTAACCTTAGAATTGCACACTAGATTATGCACAGTTCACATGAGGTAATTTGCTCAAGGGCATGTTATCAAAATGAATGAATAAATAATTAAATTACTCAAACTGTCAAAAACTTTATCTGAGAAAAATAGCATGGCTGGACTCGTAGTTCAGTCGGTAGAGCACCTGCCTGCAGTGCGAGGGGTCTCAAGTTCGTTTCTCAGCTGGGGGGGTGGGAATTTTTCTCTAACCAGGATTATACCTTATCCTTCCCAGAGTCTGGAAGTATTTTAAGAGTGTGAATGTGTGTGTGAGATTTAATGAATAAAACCAAAAGTTACCAAAAACCAACAACAAGAGAACACAGGTAAACACCATTGCCTACAGGCAATATGTTCCAAAGGGATGGCTGCCAATAAGACCACTGCAGTTAAAGGTGGGGTATAAATGGAACTTACAAAAGAGGTCATATCTGCAGCAAACAAACTGAACTCTTACTTATGCACAGAAAAATATTGCTAATTAATATGCAATTTGTTCAAAAAGTACAGGTGCAGGACTTCAGTGTTTAGCAAATTTATTAATCCCTTCAATGTTAATGGATGGAAATACCACATCAACCAGTAGCCTATGAAACACTATGGATGAAACAGTTCTTCACAAAGTTTGAGTTACATTAAGTCTCATACATTCACTATTTTAAGAAGATGTAATACATGGATATGTTTTAGAATCTCTGTAATGCTCTATTGCATGCATCACCAACTCATTTGATTTTGTGCTAGCGCAAGCAGGCTTGCTCTGTGCACTGCAGTAGGTGAACATGTGATATCAGTTAAGAGACAGGCTTCTGACAGCAGTGGTGGGTCTCTTGTTCCTTTGTAATGCTGTACGTTCTTGATGATGTACATTGTAGTTTGCTTCAATTGTGTTAGATACAAATTAATTACCAAGAGGCCTGTTTATATTCACTGCTATATTTGTGAAAGTTTGTTATTACAAATTAATTCTCATACTGTTATAGTTACAATGCGGTTACTATGGTATTATTGATCTAGTTAAGAAGCTTGTTTTACTATGCTAATACTATAATAATTGTCATTAGTTTTTGAAATTGTTTGTTATGACTACAAACCTATGAAAATATGTATATGTTCATATAAGAAATATAAATACTAATGTAAGAGAAATTATAATACAGCAATTATTCTACCGATCATGAACCTACAATAGGTGTATTAACCTATGAACAGTCGATTATGTATTTCAAATGCAAAATGTTGCATACCGCAGTCATTTTTAATGTACATTTGGTGCATAATTTAACAATGATTTCTATTCAATATCTTTAAACAGTCCCGATCCTTAGCTCCTGGAGCCAATCCCAATTTGCTGCCAGCATTAAGAAGCACACTAGTGGCTTTCAAACATATGCAGCAGATTTCCATTGCTGCTGCATTATTGAAAGATATGCACAGTTGCCATGTCATATAAAACATCCCTTGTTTAAGATTGTATAAATAAACTTGACTATGGCACGTACAGATGAGATAGTGGGTCAAAGACACAAGCAGAAGCTAAATAATACCCTGCACATTCTTCAAAGGCTGCCACATATCACATTAGCAACTGCAGTTTGAAATTAAAACCACTATTGTTTTACACAAAATTTAGTCTGGAACATACAAAATATGAAGCTGCAATATGCAGTGCTTTATCAACTCATCAGCCTAAGGAAGATTTGAAAAAAGGTTTCAGTATTCTTGAGGTATTTCTTGCTCTTAAATAGAGTGAAAATGAAACTCTTCAATTAAATTTTATGCACCTGTTTATTTCTGTAAAGAAGTACTAGTTCTGCCAATAGCTTGCAATTTAAGGTTACAATTTTCTAATGAGTTATATTTATAAGCTAATTAAAATATTGCAATATAGTTGTTTTATCTAATTACCAACATTACTTTAATACACACACTGCATATTTTGCGAGAGAACAAATTGTATTTATTGTAACATTATTGTAGCTCCGCGTTTGGAAGCCAATTTACGAGAGCAAATATATGTTTTTCTTTACGCGATGCCATCTTGTGTGACGTCACTCCTTATTTGGTTCGTTTAACTCCATCTGGCGTAGCAATTTGCATCAATTAGGGTTCGAAAGAATTTTAAGTTTTGTATATTGTCCTCCGGCTAGCTATCATATTATCTTAGTAGAACAAGTATCTCTTGCAGGGTGTGAAGCGGAAAGGAATCTTTTGTCTAGAAATGATACTGATGAAGAAATTGGTTTTATAATCTTTATTGCAGAACACGTTCACGAACACTTTCACAGATTTATCTGGATAATCGCCATACTGAAACTGTTTTTAATAACTTCTCACTTTTAACTCACGTACTTCAACTTTATATATTTAACTGTATAATACTTTATAATAGTTCTTGTAATTCTGTTGCGCGTAACTTGACGAAATAAATGAACGGAGAATTTTGTAGAACTGGTGGGCTGACGTGTAATGTGTTGAGAATCTTGTTGAACTGGGGACGATGTGTAATGTTTTGAGAATCTTGTTGCACTGCGGGGACACGCTACCTCGACCTGGCTTATTTATAGGCTTGCCTTAAGATACGCCTAAAGATTATAAATGAAATGCTATTGGCTAATAAAACGCGCCAACATTAGCGTCTATTTTAACATCCAATGAAAACCACTAATACATATTACTTTTTTAAGGAACATTCTGGAAGCTTTTACCGAAAAGGCGCGAAACATTACGTAACTTCCTGGTTCTCGGTAACGATAAACAACTCACCCCTTGCTGCATTATTGTGTTATTGTTAACAGTTTCAGTAGAGCCGTATATTATTATTTACCAATAATAATTACAATTAATAAACCTCTGAAATCAATGTCACATAAAAATACATATTCATATTACTATCATTATTTACATTAAAGTAATTTGTGATACAAATTACCGTATCATATGCCCCACTAGAAACATAATTATAAATATTTATAACTTGTTTGAGAATTTTATAATTTGTGTTTTTAGTCTCCTAAATCTTGGAACACACGCTATCACTTTCACTTTACACTTCACACGCATTTAACACACGATATGTTTTTTTTTTTTTTTTTTTAAATTGCCACTACTTACTGGCTCTGGTTTAATTAATTTAAATATTAATCTGACATTATAATTTTTATAGCAAATACTTTACCCTAAATTATTTAATCACTGCTACCAAATTGTTTACTTTAAGTTGTTGACAAATATTTATACATTTAAGATTTTTGTAATTGTTACACATATTTACCAAAATATTCACCCTCTACACAAATATTTACATCTCTTAAATCTAGGCACTGTTTCACATGTTCTATTTACTACATAAATATTTGTTTTTAATTAGTTTTAACAATTTTTGTTATTTTGTACTTTACAAATATATTTACATCTCTTAAATCTTGACAATGTTTCACCTTTTCTGTTTGCTACATAAGTATTTTTTTTATTTATTTTTACCAATTTTTGTTATTCTGAATTTTATTTTAACAATACTCTTTGAATTGTATTTACGTACTTTTAATTTAATATCATATTAAGTTTCAATCTTTGCATTCTTAATTTTCAAATGTTGTTACAGTTACTAAAAATTTATTAATTTTTTTTTTTTAAACATTTCTCTTTTTTTTTTTTTTATTTTATCATTTATTTCTCTTTTCAAATGATATATATATAAATAGTTAACCCTCTTACGTTCCAATACATTTCTCTGCAAGTCGTCTTTAACTATCCAGCATTTACTTTACATCTCATTGCTATTTACCCTCCTGGATCAAATTGTGTGTGGCTAAACATTACTCGTAGCCGTATCCTAACCTTCAAATTTTTGTTCATGAATAACCTCTTGTATTCATTTGAAATTTCGTCCCCTGATAACATTTGAAAACAATCTACAGTTTCCTGAACAATACATCTTTTAACAACTTTCATTTTCAACTCTTCAACTATCTCTTTAATTTGAGAATACTCTGACAAATCTGTACTAAACTGTACTGGACTGGAGTTTTCAATTTGAATATCTTGGCACAATTTATTTCTTTGCATTACTGACTCATTTTGTATTTCTGATATTTCCCCTCTGAAATTAACTTGCGCCTGATTCAAAACTACATTCCTAACCTCTTTTATCTCTCTTAGCTCACTTGTAATACTACTCATTTGACTTCCTAACTCTGTACATTCTACATTAACCTCACTTTTAGTATTAAACTCACTTTCTTTGTTATCTCTTTCCCTACTCATGTCTAGCATTTTCTTTGAAATTTCTCCTATCTGACTTGCTATTACTTCCTTTTCATCACTCATTTTTGGCATACCACTATCTAGCTTCATAACTTTCTTTTCAATTTCTTTACTGCTTTGATCTACTTTTTGCTCTAATATCTCATTACTCCTACCAATATCTTTTCTGTTTTGTTCAAAGCTCCTATGAATATCTTCCCTCAATTCCCTATTATCTTTGTTTATAGCTTCTCTCATCCTCTGAGTTAATCTTTGTCCTAATTTCTCATAACTCTTTTCCATATCTTCCCTCATTTTCTCATTATTCTTTTGCATATCTTCCCTTAATGTTTTATAAAAATTTTTCATCATTTTCATAATTTCCATTATCATATTAGCATCAAGATTAACATTTCTTGCTGTTCTATTCTCACTTTCTGCACTAACATTTTCTGCTGTTCTATTCTGACTTTGTTTACTAATATTTCCTCCCTCAACTACTACATTGTTTAAGCTATTTTCTGTCATCTGTATTGAATTACAGCTAACTGTTACATTATCCCCCTCCATCATTGTTTCTTGTTTTACACTTTATTTTTTTTTAGAATTAAAATCACACTTTTCTAACCTTTCTGATGCAATCTGCTGATGTTGCTTAGATGTCTAGCTGTCTGCCCCATTCTCCTAGATTTGTATGTCGCTTCTGCGTTGTATGATGATGAATCTACGTTGTCTCGATGTTTTTGTAGTTGAATTACCCTGTTGTCTCGGAATCTGCGTCTTGTAGATCGTTTCACTGCTGCGTTCGCCTCTTCCTGGTTATTCTTGTTCCTTTCCTAGTCATCTAGCCCCACGTTATGGGTGCCAATTTGCGAGAGAACAAATTGTATTTATTGTAACATTATTGTAGCTCCGCGTTTGGAAGCCAATTTACGAGAGCAAATATATGTTTTTCTTTACGCGATGCCATCTTGTGTGACGTCACTCCTTATTTGGTTCGTTTAACTCCATCTGGCGTAGCAATTTGCATCAATTAGGGTTCGAAAGAATTTTAAGTTTTGTATATTGTCCTCCGGCTAGCTATCATATTATCTTAGTAGAACAAGTATCTCTTGCAGGGTGTGAAGCGGAAAGGAATCTTTTGTCTAGAAATGATACTGATGAAGAAATTGGTTTTATAATCTTTATTGCAGAACACGTTCACGAACACTTTCACAGATTTATCTGGATAATCGCCATACTGAAACTGTTTTTAATAACTTCTCACTTTTAACTCACGTACTTCAACTTTATATATTTAACTGTATAATACTTTATAATAGTTCTTGTAATTCTGTTGCGCGTAACTTGACGAAATAAATGAACGGAGAATTTTGTAGAACTGGTGGGCTGACGTGTAATGTGTTGAGAATCTTGTTGAACTGGGGACGATGTGTAATGTTTTGAGAATCTTGTTGCACTGCGGGGACACGCTACCTCGACCTGGCTTATTTATAGGCTTGCCTTAAGATACGCCTAAAGATTATAAATGAAATGCTATTGGCTAATAAAACGCGCCAACATTAGCGTCTATTTTAACATCCAATGAAAACCACTAATACATATTACTTTTTTTAAGGAACATTCTGGAAGCTTTTACCGAAAAGGCGCGAAACATTACGTAACTTCCTGGTTCTCGGTAACGATAAACAACTCACCCCTTGTTGCATTATTGCGTTATTGTTAACAGTTTCAGTAGAGCCGTATATTATTATTTACCAATAATAATTACAATTAATAAACCTCTGAAATCAATGTCACATAAAAATACATATTCATATTACTATCATTATTTACATTAAAGTAATTTGTGATACAAATTACCGTATCAATTTACAAAATGTAGATATCATCTTTGCAATTAATATGAAGTTTACAATTTATATCTAAAAATTCTTTTGCATTATATAGCATGTGGTCCAGAAGTATATTTTAAACTATACTTTCAAATGTTCTATTTTAATAAGGTTTGTTACCTGGAAGCCTGTTTACATATTGATATGTCTATGCATCATATTATTTAGAGGTGTGGTAAATCCATGAGCAGACAACAGAATGTGTTTGTGTGTTTGGTAATTCTTGTTTGATGTTTATGGTAAACTTATTTTAAAAACTGTTTTTATTTTTGTGTATGGAGAAAGCAATTTTCATTAAAAAAAAAAAAAAAAAAAAAAAAAAAAAAAAAAAAAAAAAACCCACCACGCATGCACACACAAACAGTGTTACAGAATCCAATCAACAAACTTTCAGTAGTTACAGAGGGATGGTATAGGAACACCTTGATATAGGACACCAGTTGTCTGTGACGACAAACTTTGAAGTTACAAAATGATTTTTCACTTGAATATTCACACAGATAAATGCAAATAAGTAAAGACTTAATATGAATTTGGTACTGATTTCCACTTTAAAATAATTAGTTTCTCTTCCACAAATGCTAAAATAACTATCATTGGAATATATTCAAAGTTATGAGCTTTGCTTTTTCCGCAAAACTACTCATTAGCAAGGACCAGTGTACGACTGATACTTCCACTGTCACATGGAGAATCATAGGTGTCAGAGAGTCAAACAACAGTTAACTTTAGTAATAACACAGTTATTAGCATGCTCTGCTGTCAATCTGGTGGTGCTGGGTTCAAGCCTTGTAAAAGCAAATACTTTTTCCCCCCCTCAAATAGATGAATGCTGTACATTTGAAGTGAACACAAGTTTAATGTCTCATGATTCTTTCAAAATGTAAGTAATGTTATGGAGCTATTCACACAGAATGTTTGAACATATTACATGGAAGAATCGCATCTTTCTTTTAACATAATAGGCAGATATCAGGTACTTTCAAGGTATTTTCAGACTAATAGCATGTGTGTTTCATTACTGCTCTTTTTGTCACTGGAACTAGGTTACTCACATTCAGTGCAGTCATGGCCGACGTTTAATCCTCTTCCACCTATGATTCTCCATGTGACAGTGGAAGTATCAGTCATACACTGGTCCTTGCTAATGAGTAGTTTTGCAGAAAAAGCAAAGCTCATAACTTTGAATATATTCCAATGATAGTTATTTTAGCATTTGTGGAAGAGAAACTAATTATTTTAAAGTGGAAATCAGTACCAAATTCCTCTTCTGAGTTAGCTGAAATACATTTTGTTTATGGGGAGGCATGAGGAAAACCACATGAAGCAGCAGTCTATGCAGTTAGATATCCTCAAAGGCAACAATCACATCATTCTACCTTCCACCAGCATCTACGGGAAACTGAATCCCTGGTGGTGCATAGACCTACACCGGTGCAAGATGAAACAAACCATTCACACCAAGTTTTGAGGAAGAGGTACTCTAAAGCATTCAAAACAGTCCTTCAGCAAGTATGCATGCCACTGCACATACTATGAGCACAAATAATGTCTGCATGTGGCAAGTGATGCAGGAAGACAAGAATCCACCCCTTCCATCTTCTGAAGGTACAGGCCTTGACACAGTGGACTATGGTACCCGAGTGCAGTTCTGTAATTGTCTCTCTGAGTGCCATGGTGTACAAAAGGACTTCTTTTCCTGAGTGCTCCTCACTGAGAAGTACTGTTTCACAAGGGAAGGAATGGCATCACAACAGAAAACAGCCACACCTAGGAGCATGTACATCCGTATGTGACTGTTGAGAGGAACTATCCGCACACGTTAGGCGTCAATATATGGGCTGGTAGTTTCAGATTAATAATCGGCCCATTCCTTCTGCTGCCGCAGTTATGAGTACATAAACCACCAGTTCATCAATGTGCTACATGTATTTCTGGAAGACATCCCTCTTGATGTACAATGCCTGATGTGGTTGCAGCATAGTAGAGCTCCAGCTCATTTCGACAGGGATGTTAAAACAGTCCTTTGGAATAACATGTTCCCAGGACGGATTGGACATGGCACTGATATTACTTGGCCACTATATTCCCCTTATCTCACACCTCCAGATTATTTCTTAAGGGTACACATCAAGAGCCTCATGTACAAGATGCCCATCAACTCAGATAAGGATTTTCTGGTGAGGATATTGGCTGTCTGTGATGTTATTTGTAACACTCCAGGCATCTTTGAAAGGATACGAGATGCCTTTATTCAAAGATGCAGACTCTGTGTGGATGTTGGAGGATGTCACTTTCAACAATTTATTTAGTGTGCTTTTGCTCAAAAGCATGGGCATCAAGTTTGATTTTCTTAATTTTTCCATTTTATTTCCAACTTCCTTCATTTGGAGATTATGAACAAGAGGTTTAGTTTATTGTCATTATTATAATTTCAGTTTGGTCATACATATTCTCCAATTTGAGGCACAAATAAGAAGTTTGGATTTCTTTATTCTTTCATGTGAATCAGAAACATCCTCCACTTGGAAAGTGAATAATTATGCATTTAGTTTCCCCTTCTTTGTTGTGGTGAAGTTTCCCCCCATTTTGAGGTATGAACAACAGGCTTGGTTTCTTTTTCCTTTTTGCTTCTTTATTGTTTGCATTCCCCTAACTTATGGGATTGAATAGTAAAATCAATTTGCTTTACATTCATCCGTGAACAAAAAAAAAAACATTGAGTCATATCTTGAACATCAAATTTTTCCTAGTCTTACATGGCACACCACCTTGTTTATACCGTATGCCAGAGGTGGGCAAAGCTTGAGTCGTGACTCAGAGTGTAGTCACAACATAGCGCAACTGGAGCGCACACAGCCTGGGTCACTGTTGCTAGCTAGAGGCGAGAGGATGGTTGGAAGTAAATAGTTCAGTGGTGGAGTTCGTGATGGTATTGCCTACTAAACCATTGTTTTCCAGAAAATGGAAATTTTGTGCAGAATGGGAGGATGAGTTGTTTTGCTGTGCAGAAGGAGAGAATGTGAAATGTTTAATTTGCTCAAAAACATTACATAGTGTATTTAGAGACAACATCCAAAGACCTACATTAGATGTCTTGCTTCAGAAGGTGAAATTAAAGGTATGTGTTGCAGGGGGAAGTTATTTCATTACTATTATTATTATTTTATTTGTTTTAGGAACTGAACATGTGAAACTATTGCAGGAGTTAATCGCAAAGAACATTGTACAGAACTCCCGAAAATTGATGGCCCTATGTACAAAACTAAATATGTTAGTTATATACTTATCTGGGAGATTGCTCAGTCCCTAAAACCTTTTCAAGAGGGTGAATTTTTGAAACTATGACAAAAGCTGTGGATATTATGTGACCTCAAGTACTTCCAATTTTAATAATATTAATTTATCTGAGGAACCATTACAAGGAGAGTGGAAATCTTTTAAAAAAATGTAGAAAGTCAACTTAAGCACAGCATAATAGTGAACTAATCTGCTATCAACCACGACTGCAGAAACTCTACAACCATAACTCCCCCTTCCCTCACAGCAATGCCTTATTTCCATGTTTCCTGTGAGGGTTGCATTGTGTTATGTTGTTGTGCAAAACTGACTTCTGCCCATCTCTGCCATATGCAATACAGTTGTATAGCCGCTGCAGCAAGTTGTACGGCATTACTAAACATGCTACCTTTCACGTGTCTTCTCTGATGCGCTGTGGCAAAGCGTAGGGTACTTCTGTGGCTAAGACCACAGGTTCGCTTCTCGCATGTAGCGAACAATTTTTTTCTTCTGTTAATAATTTTTATCAACACATAGAGGCTACTTACTTTTGATATACTGTATTTCATACATGGCATTCGGTAAAGTTAATAATAGAATAGTTAATACTCCTTTAAGAGTTTATTCTACCTAACTGCAATATGCTGCACACAAAACCATGTGATGTGCAGAAGGGTGCACAAATACATCAGGCCTGAACAGGTTCTCTTTCAGTGAATCGTACCACACTTGAAACTGGCAGAACACTCACAGAAAGACATGGGCATAAGGTAGTCACTGCTTGCACTAGTCAATGTAGCAGGCATTTCTGCTCATGAAGCTGCAGCTTCTATTGGCCTCCCTGCAACTACAGTGCAGGGGTGGGTGAGATTGTCCTGGGAAGGGACTGAACACTGTTGTCCTGATTCAGGAAGAAGACATGCGTCCACTCCTGAAATGGATGCAGCATTAATTGCAGTAACAGAGAGGAATCCTTTCCAAACTGCTTCTGAAATGAAGGCACATTCATAATTACCTGGATCAGCTCAAACAACTCTGTGGCAAGTAAACAACACAGGACTTCTTGCATGAAGGGCAGTTAAAGAGCAACAGCTGACAATCACAGGTTGTTTTGGCTCACATTTGCAGAGGAAAATGCAACCGAACTGGAATAATATATTCTCAAATGAGTGACATTTTCTTACATACCTAAGGGAAAGGTGACTGTCAACCATCCAAAGGGACCCAGATAGGATGCAAAATATGTGGCTTCACGATTTTATCATGGTTGTGTATTTATCTTGTTTGGACAACATGACTTTACACTGAATGGTGTGCAATACACGGTAATACTTGAGGATATTTTGATTCTCTCTGTGAGGATGAGATATCCTGATGGAATTGTCGATATCGTACAGGACAATCATCCTGTCCACCATAGTTGAAAGGTTTCAAATTGGTTCTCAGAGAGGCAGGATATCAGAGTGATAGACTGGCCTCCCTGTTTACCGGATTTTAACCCTATTGAAAATGTGTGGGCTGAAGTGAAAAGGGAGCTGCACTCAAATTTCCTGCAGATGCGCAAAGAACAAGAGATGGCTTCTGGCACAAAATCAAGAAGCCTGGGATGTTATAGCTTCTCATCCATGTTACTGCAGGGATTTAATTTCATCTATGCCCCAAAGATTGAGGGCAGTTATAAGTGCTGAGGGTTCATACACCCGATATTAATTTTGTTTATTTTTTTGTATGTTTTAGTTTTAGAAGATGATAATTTATTTGCTTTATTTCTTTAGTTATTCAAAACAAAAATTTTAGTAGAATTATGTTTTGTATGCATAGATATGCCTAAAACTTTAAATGCTGAAGTTACATTAATTCAATATTATGTTCTTGAGGCAGTATTTTAACACCTGAATAATTTCAATTGTATTTTATAATAGGTAAATTCAATAACAGCCCGCCTTGAAACAATATGTATGTAATAATTATTTAAAATGTATGTAACAGTCATTGCATATGCTTATTTTTATTAAAAACATGTTTTATAATGTTATGTGAATACATTATATACTTTAATAATGAAAGAGCTGTGAGAATAATAAGTTTTAAGTTGCTAACAATGAGGTAATAATGAGGTAACCATGTAGCAATAATGAGTTTTAGAGTTTGAAAATTACTAGTCAAGATTAAAGCAACGATAATGTAATTTCTCTGACAGTTTAAAATTAGCCAATCAACAGCAAAGAAAAGCTTTAAGTAAAATGCAGATATTCTATTGGACTAGAATTAGTCAATCAGAGACTTGAAATACCGAAGCTTACGGATTTTGACCATTGAAAGTTGCTGGTAAACCTTGTTAGTGAACAGATGGAAGATGTGTTCTCTACAGAAATATTACGTGTGAATCGTAAAATATGTATATGCACTAAGTGAAAGTATTAAAGATTCTCACAGTTCTTAAAAAGTGTAGTGCTTTATAAAAATGTGCAAGGATTACTAAAAGAAGTGAATTTAAAAAGTAAAATTCTGTGATGTCTACATTCTTGTTGCATCACGCCCTGCCTAAGATACATCTCTACAAACATTACTGACGCAGCCGAGGCAAATTCAAACATACATAATATATATATAGAAGCAGTTGTAATAACAAAGTTAAATATTATAGTGTAGAACTTGGAGTGTAACAACAAAATTACATCTTAAAATCAGCTTCTCGTACGTAGCAGCATATTGCGTAATAACAGTAACTATTACGTAATCAACAAATTCAAACCGACGCCCAAAGCGTGTTGCAAACTCTTTAAAGCAACTAGTATTTACGTAAACATAAATTACAAGAACCAAATACTTTAGTTGGCGCCATACATGGGGCAGTTAAAATTACGTAACCAAACAAAACAAAAGCAGCACAACATAACCTTCTTCAAGTTTAAAAAAATATTACGTAAAATATAATACGTGAAGAAAATATCTACTTCATTCTACACATAAAATTAACAACAAAAAAATAACACCTAATGCGAGATTTGAACCAAGGAGCTTATGAATGCAAGCAGTGCCTTCTTAACCTCTCAGCCACTGTAACATTGTTCCATGCTGTTTTCAGTAGCTTATAAGACAATCATTGCATCAGGCGCAGACCATTCTACAGTTCCTGCATGTACATTGTGAACACAGCTGTTACGAAGGTACACGAAGCCCTCCAATTCGCATGTGGAATCTAGGGATGATTTCTTTTTTGGGGGTCCACGAGTGTACCTACTGTTTCTTAATTTTCACATGGAATAAGCAAATAGCAAAACACTACTTATTAGCATTCCTTATCACTTTCGCTAATGTATAACAAATGTGTTTCTCTGTGATTGTCCTCCATCCTAAGGTGAACGAGAACATAATTTTAATTTTCTCTAGCATATCTTTTTGCAGTCTTAAAACAAACTTGTGGTGTACATTCCACTATAAAATTCATTTCTTCTATTAAACTTAACAGTGCTGATCAGCACATGAAATTGGTTGTGTGTAGCATCTCATGATACATGAATCAAACTACAAATACAACAAAAACTTATCTTGCTGCACCTTGAACCTGATCAACCATGTGAATGAAACTGTGAGCTTGTATTTTACCAATCACCTACCTTGCCCTTCACTTTCCATGGCCACAATTACCTATAAGTGGCAGCAATTCAGGTAAGTTTTATCATTGGCATACTGGCTCATTATTGATTTTGATCTATTGCACACAACCATAAATTCAAAGACCATAAGTGTCCTACATCAAAGTGATCGACTAACACTTGTCTATAACCCTAAAAGCTTGCTGGTTGAATCAAAAAATTGCTATTGCTGACTGCAAGTTGTTTTCTAACCACATGGTTTGCAGTCTAGGTATTTTATGCAGACACACTCTTATCCCCTTCATAGCACGAATACTTTTTGTTAATACACCTTTTTTCTGGTCATTCCATCCTCCATTACTACTTAACTGAACCCTAAAATAATCAATTTTTGTTTTGAATAGCTCCTGTCCTTCAAGGCTCTATTTTTCATCCCCTTTCAGCTTAGAGCCTGTTTTGAAGACTATAATCCTGGAGTTTTTATAGTTAATTTTCAACCTTCAATGTTTAGAAAAGCCTCTAATCACCTTTAATGCTCTTGATAATTCCCTGTAGATATAGAACCTACTACCAAGTCATCTGCAAACAGCAGTCCTGTGATTTCTCTATTATTTACTGTAGGTGAGAACACATTTTCTTTAATAATTTCCTCTGAAATATCATCAAGAAATACATTAAACAATACAGGGCTCAATTTATACCCTTGCCTTAGACCTACAGTATTCTCTATATCATGCATCACTCTGGTCACATCTATCTTGGTACAGAACTTATTCTCAGTACAAATATTTTGTACTGCTCCAATCAATTTCGAATTCACTCCTTGCAATTGCAGTTCCAGCCATAATACCTCTCTACTGATTGTATTGAATGCCTTTTCTAAGGCCACAAGGGCAATATAAACTCTACCCCATTTTCTCATCAGATATTATCTACAACTGTCTTAATAACAAAAGTGTTATCGACTAGTAGTCCAGTGAAGAATGTGTTGTTGTTCATGTCAATAGATTCCAACTATTTCAGCAATATTATGAGTACTTACCCACAGACACACTAGTTTAACTTGATGTTACAGGCTGGTTCACAACAGCCCAAGAATGGTAACCAAAATGGAAATGAGAACGGGAATGCATATTGATGATCATATAGATCACAAATTGGAATGTCAATTTTGTGCATTGGAATTTCATTTGTTTTTAACTGATCAATGATATTTCTTTACCTGCTCCCAATTCAGCCAACATAATGCAGGTTAGCCAATGTGAAAATTTGATGGAGTAAACATTATGCAAATGTAAATCCATTACATTTCCGATTCCTTTAGTCCTACCAGCCTTAATTGCTTTATTTAAAGTTGTTTATTGTTCTTTGTTAACTTCCACCAGCTTTTGCTGTTCTTTGTAGCTTTTGCTTTGTTTATGAGGCAATAGTCAGTTTTGGGTTGCATATAAACAAACTACAGATGGCTCTTTCACTATAAGAACCAACGCTCAATGGATCTGCGGGTTTCAGGATCTGAGGTTAGGAAGCACACATGCTACTAATTTCTTCCAGTTTCATGTTTCCAGCCTGCGACTTTAGAGAGCATTAGTGGCCGTTTCATGTCACATCCACCTAGAATAACCTCTACAGTGAAGAGTCTAATATGCACAATATGGATCTAATACACCATGCCCAGGAACAAGAACGAGAAAGTTAAAACTTGGCCAAGTCTTCTTTACCGTTCCCGGAGCTCAGGAAAGCTTCCTGTCAATTGTGAACACTCCCATTAGAAAACATGTATTTCAACTTTGTTGTTCTTATTCTGATTACTGTTCATATTAGTAATGGTGATAGCAGCAGAGGAGTTAACATTAATGATTTTATAGTTTGCCACAGACCATGATTTTTTTTTATCACTTCATTATGGAAGAGAGATTGTTTTAAGAGAGACTAATGTAACAGAAGATTGAATTCCTCTATGGTAAATTAAAGTTGATGGAAGAACACACTTTTCCAAAAATAAATGTCATGCACGGTAAAAGAGAGAGAGAGAGACTGAAAAAAATACTTGAAATGCATACCATTAGTGCTGTAGAATGTCTTTTGTCATTCACATGTTTAACCACCACTTTATATGTATCACAGTGGTAGTTACAAACTGTACACAGAAACACAGCCTTAGGATTTTTTGGCGACCTCTGTAAAGAAAATAAAAACATTAACTTTTATTCAACTGAATACTTTATTACAACAAAAACTACTCAACACATATTTCTCTAAGCTAAGTTATCAATATTGTTTACCAAAATTTTTTTCTTACAATAATATAATTTAATAAAGAATGCTTTATAAAAAGGGAATCATGCCATTAAAGTTTGCATTACTAGACTTAAATGTTTGTTGAAGTAAACTTTTAAGCCTAAAACATGGATTTTCTGTAATATTAGTAATAACTGCATATGCACTTGCATACAAATATTAATTGAAAGAGATGAATATAATGCAACAAAACACTACTTATTTCTTTAACAAATGTTATTTTTGACAGAGTAGAGGGAGGGAGAGACAGATATTACTGTTAATACAATTCTACGGGGTGAATGGTCCTTCATGCAACCGGTTTCACGGCATGCAGCTGGCCATCAAGGCTGGCTGCTGTGTCGGCCATCAAGGTTGGCTGCTCTGTTGGTGGTGCAGGTGACAGGAAGACCGCAGTAAATAAAGTAGGTTTGTTGTGCAAGTTATTTCTAACACACATAACAAACACTTAAAAAGAAAAGTAAATTACTCACGTATATTAAGCAAGGAGATGCTAGAACTTCCTCCCTTCACTGTTTAAACATTTCTGACACCTGCTTAGGCAATTGCTCATTACACTCTGCAGTTTCCTCTGAGAAATGGTAGCAATTTCTCAACAAATGTTAGTTTTAATTTATCTAACGTGTGTGGATTTGACATAGCGGCCAACGCTCCCTGCCGGTCCTGCAGTTGCATTAAGCATTGCTCACCCAGTATAACTTACACGAGAGTATTGATAAGTGTCATCATCTCCTAAGTGCCAGCCCCAATACTTCCAAAGGCTAATGATAATATGAAAATATGTAATTTTTGGTTTAGATATTCCATTTTATTTTTAACCTCAAGTACTAATGAAGAGCCTTAAGATGAATAACACGGTCCAACATGAAATTTACCTCCGAGAAGATATACGTGTTTTTAGTCCATTTTCAATGTAGATTCTGAAAATAATGCTCAAAATGGCAAATCATGTCACAAGTTTTAGATATTTTAGTTATCCAATATCGAAAACAAGTTCGTGTGCCAGTTGGTAACACACGTGTCATAGGTTGGCCACCCTTGTCCTACATAATTACTTACGTACTTACAAAATGTAAAGATGAAAACATGTTAGTTGTTATACCATGTAACCAAGCCTTTGTCAGTTATACTAGTTACACATCAAGTCTTGATTTCTAGAAGTAGACACCACAAAGAGCAAAACCCAAGTAGAGACCATTAGCCAGATGTTGAAATTTACTACAACTTGTCAGCTATTAGTTTGAAATAGGCTACTCCACCCGTGAAACGATTCTTCAGTCAGTCTCATTGTGGATCTGTTGGCAGCAGTGTGAAGGGATTGTGAAGTTTTCTATTCACTTAGTGTAATTGTTCTTAGTGGTGCAATGCAAAGGGTTAGTTCCCAACGGAAGAGCAGAAATAATTCGGACAATTTTTGTTATGTTTGTGGACGATTTACTCCCATAATCAGAGGAGAACAATTTACAATAGTTCTAAATGTGCAAATTCTTTATACTTCAAGTGTCAAATTGGTGACCAGGAAAAACAATGGTCACTTCATCAATGTTGTACCACTTGTACGACGGATCTTAAGTTGCAGTTACATGGCAAACTCAAAGCGTTACCGTTTGTTGTAGTACCTATCATGTGACAAGAACCAACATATCATATTCATGATTGTTACTTCTGCATGACAAATATACCTAGCATGTCTAGGAAAAGTAAACACGTTTTTCAGTAACCAGATATAAAGGTATGCCATGCTTCCTGTTCCACATAGTGAGGAATTGCCTGTACCTGTACCCCTAAGACATTGAGTAGTGATAGTAATGGTGAAGGAAATAGGGATTCCCAGGCTGAGTTGTAGCCAGAACCAGAGGCCTCTACTTCAAAAGATCCTGACTTTCAACCAGATAATTCTGAAAGTGAAAGGCATTTTATAGAGCAAGTAGACGAATGATTTGGCATGTGACTTAAATTTGTCGAAAGAAGGATCTAAGCTTCTAAGTTTTAGGATACAACCATGGAAATTACTTGCACCTGGTACAAAAATTAAAGTTTCAAAATAGACATCAGAAATTATATTTTACAATGGAAGAGAATATGTGTTTCTGTATAGACATCAATGGTTTAATGAGCGAACTAGGGACTGAGCATATTCCATATGACTAGCAATTGTTTATAGATTCATCAAAGTTCAGCTTAAAGGTTATTACCAGGACATTTAGCAATGTGCTTGATGGTGGAGCTCTGTTAACATGTTTACATGTAGTGGCTGGCCAGCAGAAGGGAGGGGAGGTGAACAACCTGTCACAAAAATCTGTTCACCATTGTAAGCAGAAAATGTGCTACGCTAAGGAGAACAAAATTAAACTTACTTTTAACATTTCTAAAGTGAAGATTCCGATTCCTGTATATCTGTCTCATTTGCTGTATCTGTAGAGCTTCCTTTTGTGGTGCTGTCATCTAAAGGATGGATATCAGCTGTTATGTCTGCTTCACTTGCTGTATCTGTAGAACTGCCATAGACATCCTCGGAATCCACAGAACTGATCAAAGTATCTGCTTCCTCATTGCCACTGCTATCCAAACCCACATTAATTACCATTCTTTCTACCTCTTCTTTCATCAATGCATCTCGATGCCAGTATTCTTGCTCTATGGACTTCACTTTGTTGTTTTCCCAGTCCTCTTCAGTGATATTTAAACACTGTCTGGTTAATCCTTTAAGTGTGTTGAAAGTAATAGAACACACATTTTTTTGCTGCTATATTCCATATCAGTTCAATGGGGTTTAGATCGCAGCGATAAGGTGGCAGTCTGACTTCAAATCAATGGTTTTTCAAAAGTTTATCTGCAGTATACACTGGAGGTGGTTTCTTTGCTTTGACAATTTCTAACACCTCTTCCTTGGTTAAATATTTACTTAAGTCCAAATCATTAACCTTTAGACTTGTATCAATCTGTTCTTTCCGATTTGCCATTGTTGAAGCTTTGTTTTCCTGGACAGTATGGCAAGATGCATTATCGAACATAACAATGCTATTGGGCGGGTGGTTTAGTATAAGCCTTTTGCAGAGCCATTTTTTGTAGTTGGTCTTGTTCATTTCACTGTGGTAATCTTCTCCTGCAGATTTAGAGTCATAGATTAATTCTGCTCCTTGGATGAAATCCATTTCACCACCGGCATGCACCACTATTGCTCTCTGCCCAGCAGATTTATTCACCAAAACTCCAGGAATATTGTCATGTTGCCAACACTTACTACCAGCTTCTTGGGACATTTTCATTACTTCTTAGAGCGTAGGCCGCTGTGCGAGCAACTACATCCTGGCATTCCACTAAAATGTGCCGCATATTCTTACATTTTGGAAACTGAATCCCATTTCCTTTAATATTCGCCAGAATGTTTTCAGACCACCACTGAAGTTAATTTTCCCCTTTACTGCATAGAGCAACTTCTTCACTGTTGGAATTTCTTTATGAACCTCATAATATTCAAAAAAAGTTCTGCGAATGTCACGCTTATCAAAACTGTGCATTTCAAACTTCTTTTTCTGATGCCATTGTTTTCCTGGAGTAGTAACTTGTGTGTCTGAAGTAGTAGCTTTTCCATCTTTAGTAGTTATTTGGGTCACTCACTTTGTGATACGACACTACACTGTACTATGGTACTCGTCCGTCACACCTCGATAATAACTAGACTAACAACTTAATACGCAGCCTGTAGTCATCTCATAATATGCATAGTTCCCCCTTTGGCCATGGATAAACAAATGCAGTTATTTATCCCAGGTAGTACTTCATAATGGTAATGAATTTCCAACTGTTCCAGTTTTCCATTTTGTAGGTATTAAAGAAAGTTATGAAAGTATGGCTAAAATTGTATGTGTTTTAAAATATGAAGCCTATTGTTGGAAGATTATGGGGTGATAAAGTAACTGTTATGCTGCTTGGTTTGCAAGGGGCTTCACAAAATGTTGCTTTTTGTGTTTGTGGGAGAGCCATGATACACAAAAACATTACGTGGTACAAGAGTAGGGCAAGTTACAGGAATATGTCCAGGGGGAGAGCAATGTAAAAGAAACACCATTGGTTCAGCTTGATAAGATTCTTCTTCCTCCTTTATATATAAAACTTGGGCTGATGAATTTGTTAAGCAACTCAACAAGGACAGTAGTATATCTGCATATTTGCAACGCAAGTTTCCACAATTAACATATGCAAAATTGAAAGAGGGGATTTTTGTTGGACCTCAAATCAGAAAACTCATGGAGGGTGAAATGTTTGAAAAAACCTTTACAAACAGTTGAATTAGTAGTTTCACAATCATTTAAAAGGGTTGTGCATGGTTTTCTCGGAAACACAAAGGAAAAAAACTATAAAACTTTGGTGTTAAACTTGTTGAAATGCTTCAAAGACTGGGTTGTCAAATGTCTTTGAAAATGCATTTCCTCCATTCATATCTGGTGATGTTAATGATGAACAAGGAGAACGGTTTCATCAAGACATTTTCATCATGAAAAAGAGGTACTAAGGTCGTAAGGACCCAGTAATGATGGGGGGGGATTATTATTGATTTCTTGTGAGGGAGAGCAGGCAGAAGTACAAGAGGAAATCACATCACTTTTAAGCAAACTTACAGGTATGTTCCCTTAAAATATATGGCCTAAATACAGGGAGAGCCAAAACACTACGAACCGGCTGCGCAGTGTTTTTCCTGTCGGGGTCCTCAGCGCTCGTTGCCATCTGCCGCTATCATGAAAAGGTGTGGATGAAATCATAAAACATTTTTAAAACTACTTTAAAGGCTTTATTTACCAAATTTATGAAAGGAGATGCTGAAACTGGCCACCGTCATTGTCCATACATTTTTGGCACCTCCTTTAGGAAACTATCCATCACTTGCCGTAGTTCACGTTGAGAAATGCTGGCAATTTCCTGGCGGATATTTTGTTTTAATTCTTCCAGGGTGTGTGGCTTTGTCTTGTACACCTTATGTATTAAGTTACCCAGAGATAGAAATCGCAGGGGGTTAGGTAGGGGGAGCCAAGGGGGCCACAAATCCCTACTAATATTTTATTCTCAAACACACTTTCAATTGTTCTCATTGAAATATTGGCCATATAAGCTGTTGCAGAGTGTTGTTGGAAAAGGTAAAATCATGCTCCCTATCTATTAATTCTCTAAAAACACAGGGCAAAATTGTATTCATGTATGCACGGGTTTCAACTATTGACTGAAAAAATTATAACTCGTTTGCCGTCTTTTAGATTTCTTAGCCCCTGAACACTTCCTGTGGCCTGAAATTTATTGTAAAGTTCATGAATTGTTGTACGGCCTGGAACTTTTACATCTGGAAATCTTTCTGCAAAACGTACTTTCACTTGGCAAGCTGACTGAGTTAACACATCCGAATCATAAATAAATACACGCTGTGCAGTAGAAAACATATACTGAGCCATAATATACTTTGTGACTAAGTACAGGACAAAATAATAAATAACTCGTAATAACTGAACTACATCACATCACCGTCAACTCAATACTGCACTTCACACTGCAGAGCAAAACCACGTCAACAGTGTGACCTTATTTATAGCAGCAGTGCATTATCATGTTTCCACATGCCCAGTGGAAAAACACAGTGCAGCTGGTAATATTGTTCATGAAGTACCCCTTCCTGATGAAAAAATTGGTGTATGGTGCGCCATGAGCGGAAAAAGAATTATAGGGCCAATTTTTTTCAAATCAACAGTTGACGCCTGTACATATGTGAATACAATTTTGTCCCCCCCCTTTTTTTGTAGAGAATTAACAGTCAGGGAGTGTGATTTAGCCTTTTTTCAACAAGACTCTGCAAGAGCTTATACGGCCAATATTTCGATGAGAACAATTTAAAGTGCGTTTGAGGACAGAATTATTAGTAGAGATTTGTGGCTCCCACGGCCCCCTGACTTAACCCCCTGCAATTTCTATCTCTGGGGTAACTTAAAACAAGGTGTACAAGACAAACCCATACACCCTAGAATTAAAACAAAATATCTGCCAGGAAATTGCCAGCATTTCTCAACGTGAACTACGGCAAGCAATGGATAGTTTCCTAAAGAGGTGCCCAAAAATGTATGGATGACAGTGGCCAGTTTCACATTCTCCTTTCATAAACTTGGTAAGTAAAGCCTTTAAAAGTAGTTTTAAAAATGTTGTATGGTTTCATCCGCATCTTTCTAGGCTAGCAGCAGACAGCAACAAGCGCCGAGGATGCGGACAGGAAAAACACTGCACAGCCAGTTCGTAGTTTTTGGCTCTCTGTATTATTGCATATATATAAAACTACACTTGTGAATTAATCTAATCTAGCATGAATACATTGTTATACCATATATCATCATATCACAATAATTAATGTCACATAATATCTTAACTGAAACCTTGGATGTGAGAATCTAAAATGTCTTTATATCCTTTTAACCTGACATGATAAGAGATTTTCCCTTAAGAATCACCTATTTATATCTCAGAGGTATGAAAAAACATTGTTGGGTAGTGTAATGAGGGTACAAATGTGAACATAGAAGAGAGATGCGGTTACATTGTATACGAAAAATTCAAAGAGAAGTTTGACATTAGCATTGTGTAGCACTTGAAGCAGTAGTCCCCCTCAATCTTCCATGCTGATATTGCCATAGCCAAAGTCAAGCTGCTTTGCAATCACAAACATTTTTGACAGCACATAACCTGCCTTCTGATTCTGGGTATATAAACTGCATTTCCAAATCTGAAACACTGCTTCAGTTTCAGAAGAGCCAGAATAACTTTCTATGGTCTAAATGTAATACTCCTTCCTTACTTATCACTGCTACTCTCTAATAAAATGACAGATCATATTAAGTCTGGTACAATGCTATAAGCTGTCTTTTTACCAATACTGCCACATGCTCAGTTAGAATTGGTGTAACCTCTGTAACAGTTTCCAGATAAATTTGGATTTTAAAATGAGAAACAGTAACTATACTTGCCAACTTCCTGAAATTGCAACCAGTAAACCTTTTACTGATCCAGCAGAGCATAGCAATTTTGCGATGACATGTACAAAAATTACGTGTAATATATGCCACAACACACAAATAAGAATTACATATTCACTAGCCTTTTTTTTTAAGCAGAAAACAACTAGTATATATACATGCTACAGATTGTGGACATCAAGTTCATTAATACAGCATTACTCAAAAAAATAAACAAAAATATGGAGGTGTTGTTTACAGATATAATCCTACATGATGGGTTACTTTTAAGACTGCGACAGTAGATACAGAACCTTTTATGCTTTCCACAGTTTCTGCTTTGTTAGTACTTCTCAAAAAGTCTTTACTGAAACTCATTCAGAGTACTGCTGCATTTCAATTGAAAAATTGATACCGTCTTATTAGATATCAGTGACCAGAAGTTAGTTCTATTCTTTCTCACAAGACTGAAAACACATTAACATTCAACATTACTGAGAGGAATGGTTAAAATTTTGAACATAACTGATGCTATCTTATCACATTTTAACATTCCATCTGACCATGAATACAAGCTACTCTTGCCCATTTAATATCTTCCCCACTGAACAGGATGGCTCTGGCAGTTGCTCCTGAGTCTTAAATTCTGGAGGGAGAGACTGTTTCTCCCCCGGAAGCATGCAATCTTCTACCCTAACCTGTCCATCCATTCTTCTGTATAGAGGGGCATCGAAGGAGTGTCTGAGGATGCTACATTGGAAATGATAGGAACCCACCCACTGTACTCCATTCTTTGTACTCCCTCGCCTCAGCCCTTTCTTCTGGATGTTTCCACTTCTGAAGTCTAAAATCTTTCCCTACTTGCAATAAAGATACCAAAATTAAAATTTTACTCCCTTATCCAATTTTAAATAAACAGGAATTCCATTTTATAATAATCCTTGAAGACCTGATAGTTCTTCTTTCTGTCACACATGCTGAAACTCTTCCTGGTATCACAATAAATACATATTAAGCAGACACCAATTCCTACACTATACACAGATTTCTAGTCCATATTTTCTGCATAACATGAACTATATATAAAAAAAAAAAAAAAACTGTTACAAAAATGGGAAACACATCCCGCAGCCACAAAATGCGAATAAGATAAATAATTTAAGCAAGGTACTTTATCTTTGAAATTCATGTCAGCCATTAGATGTTCACACCCATTTACTGTTCACTGGTTACTCCTGGTTACCATTAGAGGACATTAGATTTACAATGAAGATATAAATTGCACCCCTAAAAAAAAAGTCTGAACGTTATGCATTTTGTTACAGCATAGTAAAGGGGAACCATGATGGTGATGAAGGGTAGATGCACAGATAAGTTCTGGCCTATCATAGCTCTATTAACCAATTAGTATGGTACATTGGGGCTGTAATCTTAAGTTACAGTCTTACATTATTATCAATTACAATATAATGCAATAGAATTTAATGCTTTGTCATGCACAAAGTAAAAATCTGCAATACATCAAACATACCCACAATGCTGTAAAAATGCCTCCATTGCAGTAAAGTCATAAAAAGACCTCCACTCCCAAACATTTTATGGGCAAACCATAAAAATTGGCATGTGTGGATAACCATAACATGATCTCTTGCCAATTAATAAATTTTAATGCAGAGGAAATGAATATGGTTACTACTGCAGATGCACCATGGCAGAGAATTACAACAATATGTCCTATAACAGATTCATGAATGCTTATAATAAAATCAAATCCGCTTTTAGGTTAATTTCTATTTAATGGATTAGCTGCATTCTGTTATCACTACCCCTACAGCACAACTAATTTTACAAAGCTAGAACAGACACACAAATAATAAACATAATACATCATTTAGAGTACTTAGAATTGAATGAATTTATTCTACAATTTGTTTTACAATTTTTGTACAATATATATCTCTCATACCCCTACATCTTATGTACAATTTGTCTGGTGCTTGTCTTACTATTGAGCCACTCAGATTGCTTGGCTCCCAAGCCTTATCGCTCACCGAGCGGCCCTTCTTTCTTTGCCTCTCTTACTTTTCTAGACCATTTTTCCTTTATCTTCCTTAAAAATTCTCCCATGCCCTTGATTTTCTTTTCTTCTTTCCCTGTCAACATCTTTATAGCTACTATTTTTTTCTATCCATATTTCCCATTCCTTTTTCCACACTCTTTCCCTCCAGCTCCTTATTTCCTTACATTAATCATATAGTGTTCTGTACTTTCTCTTCCTCCACACAGCTCACATATTCCCCTTCTGCTGCCTCTCATCCCTCTTAAATACATTGATCCTGTTCTCATCCATGCCAAACCTTCCCTTTCTTGTCTATTACAGCAATCAACATACCTCTCACTTCCCTACCCCTTCTTTATCAATTTATAAATGTTTAATAATTTTTTTATCTTCAAGGCTTCCCCATCTCTCTTGTCATTCTATATCTTCCACTCTGCTTCTTACTGCTTTCCAAAAGCCATTTGTATTTCTTTCCTCTAGCCCCCATATATACCCCATCCCAATTAACTCCATTATTTTTTTGGTTTCTTTCCACCAGCTGTTTTTGCTTATTAGAACCTTTTGCTGAGTCATGCATATCATTAAGATTTCACCTTCTTTCATTGTCATACATCTAAACCAAAATTTTAAAATTCTTTCTACTATTATACCTTTCCTTCAAATTCTACTAATGCAACCTCACCTGGTGCTGCTCTTGGTAGGCCGATTTAATTCTTTACAAAACATTCTATACATTTGGTCAATTTTCTTACTTAATTCTCCCCCCCCCCCCCCCATTTCCACCACATAGAGCCTTTTTTATTCCACCAATGCCTCGTACATTCGCTCCAACCATTTTATCGACATCTCTAATTTATATTTGCATATTCTTATTCCTGCCATAGCTGCCTTCCCTTTAACATCTTCCTGCCATAAGCTCCCCATTCCCCGCTATTACTCAACTTTACTCTTAAATAGTCATATTCTTTGACTACCTCCAGTACTTAACCACTTAGAAACCATTTTTCTTCCTTCCTCAGTTTATTTCCTTTTTTAAAAGCTATCACTTTGGATTTATTTATATTTACCTTAATTCCTCATTTTTCACAAAATTCTTGAATTTCATTTATTTCTTTTTGTAACCCTATTATAGATATAGCACCTACCATAAGGTCGTCTACGTATAATAAATTTGGAATCTCCTTATCCCTTATTACTGGACAATGCTGATTTCTTATTTTTACTTTAACATATCTAAGTGTAAGTTACATAATATTGGACTCAGCTTACATCTCTGTCTTAATCCTGATTTTGTTGAATCGTCTCTGTGATGCTGCTTTTTTCAGCACGTATAACAAATTTTACATCTTTATATATTTTCTTAATTTCTCTTATAAACTTGTCACTTACTCCCTTTTCCCTTAGTTTATATTCCAGAGCTTCTCTATTTTATCAAAAGCTTTTTCAAAGTCAGCAAAAAACATGTATACCCTTCCTCTTTTCCTACTCAAATATTTATCTATTATAGTCTTGATTATAAATATGTTATCTACAGTCTGTCTTCCTTTCCTAAAATCTATCTGGAATTCTGATATATTTTTTTCAGTTTCTACCCATTCCCTTAGTCTGTCTGCCAAAACTCCTGTATACACCTTCCCTAATATAGATAGTGGACTTATTCCTCTATGGTTCTCAGGCCTATTTACTCCTCCCTTCCCTTTATAAACAGGTACCATCATATTGGTTTTCCAGCTTTCCGGTATGTCATTTTTTAATTTTACTTTGTTTAATAATTCTGTCATTAATTATAATCCTTTTTGAGTTTCACCATATTTTCTCCAAAATTCTCCTGGTATTCCACCTATTCCTACCATTTTCCCTTTCTTTATATTTCTTAGTTGTAAATATACCTCCTGGGTATATTTCTAATTTTTCGTTTGTTATCACCTCCTGTCCAAACATTCTATGCTCCAACCTTATCTCTATCCCTTCGCCAATCAGGCTTTTAAAATATTCTACCCATTCAGCTGGTGTAATTTCATTTTTTTTTCCTCCTCTTTCCTGTTCACCCTTCTTACTATTTCCATATATTTTTATTATCTTTCTTTTCAATTGGCCCCTTTAGTTTACTTTTCATATTTTCTTGCCATTCTTTCTCTCTAACAAGCATTTATATATCCATCTGTAAATCATCAATTTTTGCCTGTCTTCTTTTTCCAACCCTCAACATCTAATAAGTTCTTTGAAAACCTCCTTTTTTACATTTTTACTCCATCATACCATCTCTTGTTTGTCTGAACCTTTCCCTGTTTTATCTCCATATCTGTCCCTGCTCTTTTTACTATTAGTTCCATTAACTCTAGTGCTTTCTCTGTTTTTCCTTCATATAGGTTCATCTTTATTCCATATTCTATAATTCGGCTTACCTTTGAATTTAAATCTTTTGTGAATTTTCCTTCTAGATCCTCCTTCCATTTATACATTTTTGACCTCCTGATCTTTGCTACCCCTTTATCTACTACTTCCTGTTCTCCTACTTTTAGTTCCATTGTTAACAGAAATGGCTGCCATTTACTATCTCGTTTCTGATTTTAAATTTCCTAAATTTTCTCCTCTGACTCCTTCACTACATAACAGATAGCTATTATACTCTGCCAATTTGCACTTGCAAATGTAAATTCTCCTCCTTTGTCCTCTCCTATTGCCCCGTTACATATTAAAAGATTGTTTATTTTACAGAATTCTAGTAACTTTTTTTCCTTCCTTATTTATTACACTATCCCTGCTTTTCTTTTCTCTTTCTTCATTTTTTCTCCTTCCCCTATCATGGGACTTCCTAGTAATCTACAGTTTTCCCTCCCTATTTTTGCATTGAAGTCTCCCATTATAATAAACTCTGTATCTGGCCACTTATACAGAGAGAGTCAAAAAACTACGAACTGGCTGCACAGTGCTTTTCCTGGCAGCATCCTCGGCGCTTGTTGCCGTCTGCTGCTATCATAGAAAGGCGCGGATAAAACCATACAACATTTTTAAAACTACTTTTAAAGGCTTTACTTACCAACTTTATGAAAGGAGATGCTGAAACTGGCCACAGTTGTTGTCCATACATTTTTGGCACCTCTTTAGGAAGCTATCCATCACTCACCATAGTTCACGCTGAGAAATGCTGACAATTTCCTGGCGGATATTTTGTTTTAATTCCTTGGGTGTGTGGGTTTGTCTTGCACATTTTTGTTTTAAGTTACCCCAGAGATAGAAATCGCAGGGGGTTAGGTTGGGGGACCAAGAGGGCCACAAATCTCTACTAATAATTCTGTCCTCAAACATACTTTCAATTATTCTCATCAAAATATTGGCTGTATGAGCTGTTGCAGAGTCCTGAAAAAAGGCCAAAATCACATCCCCTGTTCTGTCAATTCTCTAAAAAAAAAAAAGAGGACAAAATTGTATTCACATATGTATGGGCATCAAGTGTCGACTCGAAAAAAAATTGGCCCTGTAACTCTTTCTCCGCTCATGGCACATCATACACCAATTTTTTTTCATCATGAAGGGGTACTTCATGAACAATATTAGGTTTTTCAGAGCTCCAATAACGAATTTTGTGTACACACATATCCATGAAGGTGGAACCAAGCCTTGTTCTGTGAAAGATATTAAATATGGGTCTATTTCGCCATTGTGTATACTATTGAGACTCCACTCACAAAATGTGCGTCTAATTACAGGATCACCTGGTTGAAGAGCTTGTGCCACAGTTATATTATATAGTTTTAACTTCAGCAATTTGGTAGCTCTTCGTGCAGAGCCATAAGAAATGCCTGTCTATTGTGAAGGACGCCTAAGTAATTTTTGGGAGGAATTCTCCAAACGATGACCGATGTCTAACATTTCTTCGGTAAGAACCATAAGCCGTCTTTTAGATTTCTTAGCCTGAACAGTTCCTGTGGCCTGAAATTTATTGTAAAGTTCATGGATTGTTGTACGGTCTGGAACTTTTACACCTGGAAATCTTTCTGCAAATTGTACTTTCACTTGGCTAGCTGACTGAGTTAACATACACGATTCATAAATAAATACATGCTGTGCAGTAGAAAACATATACTGAGCCATAATATACTTTGTGACTAAGTACAGGACAAAACAATAAATAACTCATAATAACTGAACATCACATCAACTCAATACTGCACTTCACACTGCAGAGCAAAACGTCAACAGCATGACCTTGTTTATAGCAGCAGTGCGTTAGCATGTTTCCACACGCCCAGTGGAAAAACACCGTGCAGTTGGTTCGCAGTTTCTTGGCTCTCCCATTATTTAGAGTACTTACTGCATACCAGTACTGTTATTCATAATTCAAATAAAAAATTCAGAGTACTGGTGATTTATACTGGTTCAAAAAAATTTCTTTGCTATTGTTAACATGTGTGCAGCAATGATGCATTCCAAAAATATTGATGACTTGCCCAGCATGCCTACTGTATTGTGCTGCGACAGCAGTGAACAGAAATTTTAACTATACAGAAAGCATGTATAATACATCTTAACATAGCATAAATATAAGTAAAAATGAGTAAGTAAATTAACATATTTTGTACTTAGGGACTAGAAAATGTATAACCAAAAAAATATAATTGAGCTAAATATTAATGGACAAAGTTTGGTGCCTAAAAAACTTAGCATATAACTGTGAAAAACATAGAAGTGAATAATGTATAATTGAGGTTCAAATGTACATAACACTCAAAACCCTTGTGCCATCTACTATAAAGTCTTTGACAGCCTATGCATTGGACATAAATTTTAATTCACAGATTCTAAATGACAATTATCTTAACAAATTAGCATTTTAGGTATTTTTAACTATGCAGCATTGAATACATTTATGCAGTTGGAACATTAAGAGAAAATAATATAAAAGCCACAGTCCCTCCAAGGATTGAGGGATAGTATAAGTGGATGCTGAATCAGTGATAATTTATTTACAGCATTATCCCAAATGTTCAATATTTGAAGAACATTCCTCTGTTCAGAAACTCTTCTTTTTCTTTTATCCATTTTCTACACTGTTCTCTGTCCTGTGCCATTCTCTTCAGTGCATTCAGTTTTATTCCTCTGTCTCTAGCTCTCTCTCCAATATATTGTTCCCATTCCTTTCTCCATCTTCATCTTCTGCTTTCCTTCCACCTTTCTTCAAATACTTGTTTTGTTTTATGCTAATCATTCACTCTGATTAGGTGACCAAACCATTTTAAATTTCTTCTCTCTATCTCTTCCACTAGCGGGTCCATATTTAAGTTTTCTCTAACCATTATGCTTCTAACTGTATCTTTCCTTGTTTTCCCATCAATTTTTCTCAAATATTTAATTTCTGAGGATGTTACTCTACTTATATATATATATATATATATATATATATATATATATATATATATACATTTCTTTCCAACCAAATATACAACTACACATCTGGTAATAAATATTGTTTGCTTTATTTATTCTGTATTTATTTCATCATCTATTGCATTGTTGGTAAAAATTACTGAACCTAGATATTTTATTATATATATATTTGTTCCAACCTTTCATATATCCATTCTACATTCATACTTTCATCTTCTCCAATCTTCATTATTTTACTTTATTTATATTTATTTTCATATTTCTCTCTTCAAGTGTACTTACCCATAGTTGTACGTCTTGAGCATTACTACTAACTAGTGGTATATCATCAGCATATACACAAATATACTGGTCTCAAGTTCCAGTTGCCCACTTTATATTTTTTTAATTCTTCTCTTACAATGCTCAATTATTTTACCTATAAATACTATAAATATTAATGGACTAATGCTATGTCCTTGTTTCATTTCTTTTTCCATTCCAAAATTTTCACTTGTTTTTTCATTTAATCTTAGACCAGGGCTCCACTGGCAGTAATTTATATATTTAATGAGCTGCACTATACTGCATATTTTCTGCAGTAAAACAGGAAGGCTACATTTACTGCTTTTTAAAACTACTGCTTTGACTGAGGTTCTGACTCCACTGCAATATCAGGCAGTGTACTGTGTGAAGTGGATTTGAATTGCAGGATGATTATCACTTTTTATTTTTTTGGTTTATGCCATACTATAAGCAAAAATGCCAGGATTATCCTTTTTTTATAAAAGTTACTTCAGCAGGCTCGGTTCTTTTCTTCCAGGATTCAACTTTTGCATTTCTATTCTTACAAGTTTCATCCTCAGGATTATAGAGAACCAGATATTTCTCAACTATTATTGACTATCAAGCCCTATTTTAACAAACAAACAAAGATTGAAAAACACAATGAAACATGGCTGAAGAAGACCTAGCATAATGGTGATCAAAATGGTCATAGTAAACTACTGTCAGTGGAGCCAGGGCGGGGGCTGTTACTGCAAGAAAATGGAACTTGGCCTATTCTTTGCAGTATAACCTTGAACTTGCCAATGACATTTATACTTTTGCAGTAAAATACTGTCTATATAGCTTCAACCAGTTAAAAGCATGCTTCTCATTTTCAGACAGCATAATACAGTTCAGAAAAGCAGGAAATTACTGCTAGTGGAGCCCCAGCCTTACTCTTCCTAAGTTTCTTCGATGTTTCAAATTTATTTTATTTATTTTTTACAAATTTTCAAATTTCTTTCTTCGGTACCACATCAAATGCGGCAGCCAGGTCTAAAATGGCTAAGTATGCTCCTCCAGCAGCTTTATTTGTTTTTTTAATTCCAGCTCTAACACAAGTATGTATATGATCTTATATGATGACCTGATTGGAAGGCTGCTTGCTCATCATCCAAATTGTCCTCTATTTCCCTTGTTAATTTCATTTCCAGCATCCAGTTTTATCAAAATCATACCAAAAGCATTACTTGATAAAACTTCAATGAAATATGACGGAAATGTGATGATATGAATGATATAGAACCCTGCCTACACTCCTCCTAAATTAACTTAGTTTTAAATTATTATTATTATATTTACACCTGACATCCATATTCAATGAAATGGGATTGACTTTTGGTGACATAAATATGAAAGGGAACCCCTAACCCCCAGTTTTCAAATTTGAGACAGTATTTCTGACCTAAAATTATAATTTTTATTTATAATATAATCAAATAATAGCCCATCTATAGATAATAATTAATCATTTATATAAATTATATATCACAACCATTATGTAATATATCTTTGTTTAAATATATATAAGACATTGTGCTGAAATGCATTTTTAGTTTTAGTAACATTGGAGCTCTAAGTGCTAGGAATAAGAAGTTTGTGCAAGAAAACAGAGTCATAAACTCAAGAACCCTAGGGTGGCAGACAATAAGTATAACCTTGGTGTAGCCGAACAATAACTTAAGATGCTTGGTGAGAGTTTTCAACAGTCAGTGGAAAAGTACGGTAGTAATGTCCAGATTTTTGTAAATAATCACGTGTGAACAGAAAACCAATGGAAGGCAAATCAACAGTGCTCTGCTAGCAAAACTTGAGCCAATCAAAATACAAAAGTAGTAGATTTAAAATTTTTAAGTTGTGGACGCTACGTAGTAGTGTGCCCAAGCTAAGTCAGTTGCTGTGGAAGATTCGTGGTGTATAGACATAAAAATGTTGTGCTAGTGAAGTGAGAAAGAAAAATATTTAACTTCCTCTGAAAAATGTAGTTACTAGCAGATAAACACTACGAAATTCAAATATTTTTCTTAACATACGAGGGTAGTCTGAAAAGTTTCTAACCTAATAAAGATACAAGACATTTTTTCAGAAATTTTTTTTTTATTTTTCAACATAGTCTCCTTGTAACTCTACACACTTCTCCCAGTGATGCTCCCATCTCTGTAACCCATCCAAATAGAACTCGGCGTTTTTCTCTGCAAAATAATTGTTCACGAAGGTGATTGCCTCTTCATTTGACGAAAATCTCTGTCCTCCGAGCGCAATTTTCAGATGAGGGAACAAAAAGAAGTCGCTTGGGGCTAGATCTGGTGAGTAAGGCGGATGGTCAAGCAGTTCAAACCGTAATTCGTGGATTTTCGCCATTGCAACCGCTGAGGTGTGAGACGGTGTGTTGTCTTGGTGAACCAGGATTTTCTTTTTCTGCAAGTTCTGCCTTCAGCTTGTCAAGTAATGACGCGTAGTATGCTCCTGTAATGGTTTTTCCTTTTTGAAGATAATCAATTAAAATAACTCCATGACTATCCCAAAAAACAGTCGCCATCACTTTCGCAGTCGAAAAAACAGCTTTTGCTTTTTTTTGGAACCGGTTCCCCCTTTGCAGTCCATTGTTTGGACTGTATTTTTGTTTCGGGCATATAATGGTGTATCCAAGTTTCATCTACAGTAATTAATAGGCGCCAAAACTCGGATTTATTGCGCCTAAACTGCGCCAACAGAGTGTTGGAAATGTTTATTCGAACACATTTTTGGTCTAATGTGAGCAAATGCAGCACCCAACGCATGGACAGCTTTCTCTGTCTAAATGTTGATTTAATATGTGACAAACATGTTCTTTTGACATGTTCATAGCCTCTGCTATCTCTCTCACTTTAGTTCGCCGGTCGTCTAAAACCATTTGGTGAACTTTGGCGATGTTTTCGTCGGTAGTTGCAGTTTTTGGACGTCCCGAACGTTCACCGTCTCCCAAGCTCTTACGGCCACATTTAAATTCAGCTGCCCAAAATTTCACTGTGGTAAATGATGGTGCAGAGTCCCCATACACAGAATCCAACTCATCTTTGATTTGTGTAGGTGTATTGCCTTTCAAAAACAAATATTTAATAACAGCTCGATAGTCGATTTTGTCCATTTTCATAAAAAAACCGACATCACCTCACTCAAACGACTGTTACATAACAACTGAGCGTCCAAAATGGCTGAAACTTTGGTGAGTAACTGTTTACAGATGAACAACGAAATTCACTAGCTTTTATTTACGAGTGCTGCCATCTTCATGTTGAGGTCGGAAACTTTTCAGACCGCCCTCGTAATCACTGAAATAAATATGTACGATATTTAACTTTATGTGGCAACTCAGATAAAGAACTTACGAACGTAAAGAAAAATATTAACTATCTTACAGTTCCAAATTTCAGTATTTTTGCAATTATATATATATATAAAAAGCATTATATATTGCTGAACAAGTTGGTATACATTGTATGTTACTAGTTTTCCTATAGCCGTGTCACTCCCTGAAAAGAGATTTGCTCTACCTATCATAACTGATGCAGACAAGCTTAATTAATATTAAATTATAAAAATTTCAATGAACCCAAAGAGAAACACACATTTAATATAAACTTTTATATCGCCTAATATAAACATTCAAAACACACTCTCTCAAGTTTTGGAGCCCAGTCATGGGGCATGAATAGGTGCAAATAAGTGTGAATAGGCAAAAATGGGCTAATTAGGGCATGAAGAAAGAAGAGAACTACATTGCAGAGAAAGAAGAAAGACAAGGAGCATGATCAACAGACATTGTAGAAATACGAATAGCAGCAGAACTACGAGAACTTCTAGACCTTCACTATAAGAACTACAAGAACTTTAAGAAAACTACTACGAGAATTTCAAGGAACTTCTAGACCGGCATATAGCAACATCATTCAACAACATCAAGATAATTCTTTCAGGAGTACGGGGCACACAGCCAATAATACACCTAAAAACTATTTGGGAGAACCGAAGCAAAATAAGGTTACTAACACAGCCAAAAGTCAGAAAAATCCTATTTTTGTATATTTATAAGGCTAAATAGAAAATTGCATGCATAGGACTAGGTAAAGCGAGTACATATTGTTAAGGAGTGGAAAACTGAAGATTACAAAATCTAATTCAGATGTACTAGTAAACAAAATTCAAAATATCAATGGATAGAGAAGGTAATGTAGATTTGGATATAGGAGACTGTGTATCTGGTATAACTGAGTTTAGTGAAAATTTGCAGCCAGAGTTAGTAGAAGTAACAAATATGTTGGAGGTACAAGAACAGGCAACCTCAGGTTTATAGTTAGATGTAGAAAAAGATAACAGTACCAGCATGTCAGGTCAATAACCCATAAACATGTTGTTCCAGGGAACAATAGCAGAAAGAAACCCTGTCCCTCAGACATCTTACCAACAAGTGAAAGACAATTCTGCTCAATCAGATATAATGTGCATTCTTAAAGCTATTTCAGAGCTGAGAACAGATTTAAATAACAAGCTAGAGGAAACTAATAGTAAACTAGATAGTAACAAAAATGAGCTAGCAAAGCAAATAGAAAATTGTATGAGAGAAAACAAAGCTGAAAGTAGGAGGTTAGAAAATAAGCTAGAACAATCTAGTAAGGCTTTACAGGCTGATATAGATTTTAAGGTGAATAAAGATTGCAAGCAGCTAGAACAGAAATTATCTCATATGGATAAAAATCTAACAGAAATTGAACCAAAGCTTATTAATACTACACAGGGTATATGTAATAAGTTAGATAAGCAGGGTGGGGAATTAAAAAAATCATGATTGAAAACACTATTACAGAGCTTGTGCAAGTTCAGATAGATTTAACAGGGGAAATCAGCAAAATGCAGGAAATGGCTAAAACAAATGCAAATGCCATAAAAGAAACACAAAGAGGTCAAGGACAAGTGATGTCAATGACAGATAAAATTAAAGCTACAAACAAGAGAGTAGTAATGAAATAGATGAACTCAGAAATAATTTAGAGATCTTACGTAACAATATACCAAGGGTAGATGCAAATGTAAATGGTTCTACAGCTGCTAGTCATGTGCATGATAGTGTAAGTATTGACAGAGGTACATCACCTTCAATGAATACCATGCAGGAGATTCTACTGCTTTATCCATAGCATCAGCTTTTCAGACACAAAACAATACTGATGACACACACTCGTGTACCAAATCACATAACCAGTTATCATTCTGTACTCAATGAATTGCATTTACCATACTTTAACGTTTCCTCAAGTCTGGAGCAACTTATTAATGATTTAGTAGAATATTCTAAATTGAAGAATATGCCCAAAGGATTAAAGATGATCCTGGTATGAAAATGCTTAGATAAGAGAACATTAGAATGGCTTCACATGATAGTAGATAGCGAGGTGACTTTCAAAACATTTAGGGTATTCTTCATCAACAAATTCTGGAATTCCACTTTGCAGCATAAGATCCAAGCTAGTTTAAGTCATGGGCAGTACAATACGAATGATAACTTATCAATAACAAACTATCTTATCAAATATGCAGGCTATGTGCGATACTTAACTCCTGCAATGCATGAGGAAGATTTTATCAATTTAATGACAAGACACTATCCTCTCAATATACAAAACTATCTTTTGATTGCCAGACCTAAAGCTATTTATGAGATGACAGAGCTAATCTCCTCTTTAGAACACCAAGAAAATGAAAGTAGTAACAGAATTTGGAGTCCACATCGATGAGATAGACATACCAGACATGATAGATAAACAACATGCCTTACAATGCACATTATCACTGAGAGAATGGAAGAAATAATGAATTCCAGGGACAGAACAGATTTGATCAAAATCATCAAAACTACCGTAATCCCAGACAACAAGGGAGACAAGAGCACATAAATTACATATGGATGGAAATGCTGAATCAACAAAACTCTACATCACCTAGGGGAAACAGGTATCAACTCGAGGAAATACACAGAATAGGGCAAATTATTATACATATGATCACTCAGACAACGAAGGTACTAAAACATATGCACAAGTCAGACACAATAACCGTAATGGCAGAACAAGAGCTAGAGGGTGTGGCTGGTATACAAACTCAAATGATCATGAAATCACAGTAACTACAATATGCAATGGCAGTCCTATATTTACAGACAATACACAGCAGGAAAATTTAATTACATGTCGCTTGGGGTAGGTACTTCTGATGATACCATTTGCTTTATATAGTAATGAGAGTAATATACCTACACAAATTAACTGTTACCGTCTGAAAACAAATAGAATTGTGACAACAAATATGAATCTCCATATATCAAAGTTTTTATCGCAGGAAGGGAAATAAATGTTGCCATCAACTCAGGGTCATCAACCTTTAACTGTTCCAAAAGTTTCTACACTCAACTGTTAAACAAAGGCGTAAAGATAATGTCAGCTCCAGTATGCAATCTTATATGTAGGTTAGCCATAGGTACAGTAATGCAAACAATTAAGACACAGGCCGTAATACCAACACAAATTGAAGATATTACATTTGAAGTCATGTTTCTAATTGTTCCTAATTTAGTACATGAAGTTATACTTGGATGTGATATATTACAAGAGCTCTGAGCCGTAATTAATTTTGAAAAGGATAAACTAGTACTACATAAAGAAGATAAGGATATTTGTATGCCTTTTATTAGAGAAAATTATGTAAGGTACAAGAATGGAACCAGAAATTGCGATCTATGAAGAAGAATGTTTCATATAAATCTTAAATATACAGCCAAGTGGAGAACGTAAAGAGAGCTTATCTGTTGTGAACTTCAAGGAAAAGGACAGTGATCTACATATCCCTCACCTAAATGGACAGCTGACAGACAAAAACATGTTTTTGCAGACAGGAAACAACTGTGCGACAGAGATAGAAGATGGAAACCTTCACCCGACTTCCTTAATGACAGATACAATACTGTCCGACCCTCAAAAGATAAAAATGATGCAGATATTGGAGAACAATAAACATGTATTTAGTGAAATTCCAGAACATTGTACTTCTTATATGCACACATTTACAGTGCAAAATGTGCCTACTTTTAGAACAAAGTATGTAAATCTTACTATAAATCTACAAAATGAAGCTAAGAAATTAATAACTAGTATGCTAGAGAATAATATAATCAAACTTAGCAGTTCTCAACATATAAAAAGTATTTGTTGGACAGTAAAGAAGGATAATACTTTAAGATTTACCATTGATGGCAGATATTTAAACAGATTTATGCTGTCTGACCACTTTCAAAATGTAAGTACAGACCAAATAATTGCAAAATGATCACGTGGCAAGTATATCTCCTCTATTGATCTCACAGCATCATTTAGGCGGGTTGAACTGGATCCAAAAATACATAATTATACCACTTTTCAAATTTTTGGGGTACAGTATAGATTTTGTGTTAATCCCTTTGGATTGAAAAATAGCTCCAGTGGATTCCTAAGAGCAATACATAGCATATTTGGAGACACAGCAGATGATTTCTTAATTAGATACACAGACTTTTTAATTATAAGCCAAACATTCAATGAACATTTAGAAAATGTAAACTATGTACTAAACAAACTACCTCAACATGGCATGACTGTGAATATAGCAAAGTCAAAATTTTGTGTGCCTGAAATCAAATTTCTGGGATATATAGTTAATCAAATAGGCATTCGTCCAGATCAAGAGGGAGTAGAAGCCTTATTAAAAATTCCATCACCTAAAAATATCAGACAACTGCGATGCTTGTTTGTGATTTGGAACTATGAGAGTAAATTTATACCAAGATATGCTATAGAAGTGGAACCCCTAAGAACCCCTTAATTGTTAAAGAAAACAAATAAATGGAAATGGACAACAGAGCTACAAAATGCTTTGAAAATGTAAGACAATTATTTGCAAATGCAATACTGCTGGAAAGACCAAAAGATGAATTACATTACGAGCTGCATGTGGATGCATTTTGTAAAGGCTATGCAGGTATACTGGGACAAAGGGAAAGTGATGACACGTTTCATGTAATAAATACTGCTTCACGTGGTCTGACCAATATTGAAAGAAATGCTTCAGTGACAATGTTAGAAATTGGTGCTCTTTATTTTTCTTTGCTTAAGCTTAAGACTACATATTTCAAAAGAAAGTGAAGGTATACACAGACCATATCAGCTTGACTTCTTTTCAGAAATGTAAGCTGTGCAGTGGTAAATTAGCCAGAATAATACTTACTACTATGGAATTTGATCTTGAAATTGTACATATTCCAGGCAGACAAAACCGATTCAGTGATTTGATATCATGAATCAATCATAACAAGCAATTTCCTAAAAGCTGTTCTCAACAACAATATGAAGTAATAAACATATTTGGTACTGATACACATGAACTTAGGAACAATAAAACGAATAAAATAATTGGAATATTTCAAAAACAAATGCTAAAGCCATACAAAACTAAACAGTCTACAATACAAGATGAACCAAAAAAAAAGAAGAAGAAGAAATAAATAAAGGAAAATAAAGAAATAAAGTATCCGGAACATAAAAGGGAATAGCTTTATAAATCCTAAATAATGTAATATATGTATAGCATTACACATCCTACATGTATTGTAAATAAATAAATAAATAAATAAATAAATAAATAAATAAATAAATAATAATAATAATAATAATAATAATAATAATAATAATAATAATATACCATATTCATGAAATAAGAAAAAATATAACAGAAATGAGTATTTAATAATTACAGTGGACTGTACGTAAAGCAAATTAAATAATTCTATATAGACATTTCCAACATTTCCTTAGTAGTTGCAACTAAATAAGCATTGAAACAAAAGATACTAGATAAATATCCTGTAATAAAAGAAAAATTCATTGTTATTGAAAAACAAACAAGAATTTGAATAACTAAGGTAATAATATCTACAGTGTATAAAATTATATAAATGATAATTTGTATTAAGAAATAAGCTATAAATTGCAGGGGTACACAATTATTAGTATGATTATAATTAATCACCTAAGGCCTTTACACAGGACCTTAATCTGTTAGGCCAGTCTGCTACTGCAGCATGGATGACATCTAGAAGAATTTCCTGCGCTGCGTTTACAAGATCTCGCTTTAGAGATTCCAAACTGGAGTAAGGTTTAGCACAGGCCTTATTCTACAAGATATCCCAAAGCCTATAGTCCAGTGGGTTCAGGTCTGGGCTGCCAGAGGGCCAGTCTTCTGCTGCAATGAATTCTGGAACATTGTCCCTGAGCTATGCTTGAGTTGTTCTAGCCTTGTGAGATGGGGCTGAGTCTTGCTGAAAGACCCAATGGCTTCCACTGAAGAGTGTGGTGTTCAAGGGTCTCACAACTCTCTCTAGGATGTCCTCTTGGTGCCATATGGCTCCTGTTTTTACTTCTTGTTTGCAGAAATGGAGAGATGTTACTCCTTGATGTGACACTCCTCCCTCCCAAACCATCACTGATACTGGGGTGGTGCCCTCTCTGGACACGGGGGACTGATATTTTAGCTTCCCCTGAGTTCTGTACATATATTTTATCACTTTGCTTATTGTACTTCTCCTCCAGTGTGAAAATTTTCTCATCTGTGAAGAGGATATTTCATGACCATCGTGAGCATGCCACTTTAAGAGCCTCTTTGATCTTTCGTACCTGATGTTCTTTAGGTTCGAGGTTAACAAATGTCCCACTGACCGTCAATAAGCTCTCATATGAAGGTCTTCTCTGATAATCCCAGATATGGATTTGGCAGATACATTTAACTCTTAGGCCATTATTTTTTGCTTTTGGAGTGGGTTTAGACGTATTTGTTCTCTTACTGCTTTGGCCACTCCTGAAGTCCTTATGGTACATGGCCTGCCAGATCTTGGTAAGTCTTCAATAGAGGAAGATTCAAAATCTGACAGTTTGGTAAACAAATTTTAATGAAATTTTCAGTTATTTTAACAACTTGAAAACTTCAGTAGGTTTCTTACACTTATAAAGAGCAATCACTGCAATTCTGTTTTTATTTACACCCCATTCCATATTTATTGTATGATGTAGGAAACTACACAAAGCAAATGTGTTTAGAATAATAGCTCTGCTACCATGGTAACTTGTAACAATACCATTAAATCATTTATTTTTATGTTGTAGAGCTACAAACATAGAGGACAGAACTTATGACTGGACTGTGTATATATATTGAACAAACTGGTGTACAATGTATGTTACTAGTTTTCATATAGCCGCATCACTCCCTGAAAAAAGATTTGTTCTACTGATCATAACCGACACAGCCGAGGCTTAATTAATATGCAATTATGAAAAATTTCAATGAACCCAGAGAGTAACATACATTTCATATAAACTTTTATATCATCCAATACAAACATTCGAAATGCGCCCTCTCAAATTTCTGGAAACATTACAGAGTCTGAGACCCTCTGGAAGAATAGAGCTTTTCAATGGTGAAGGAACTATAAAATAAGTCTCTCTCTCCCCCTCCTCCTCTCCCTCATGCACACACACAAATTTTCTCTCTTAGCAATGTTAGTACAGATGTGTTTAAGCAACATTTCTTCTTTTCTCTCATGGTACCAAAAGCATTAGTTTTTCTGTTCATTAATCTTCTAAACAGAGATGGGAGATTCTTTAAATGTCATGTTAGTTAAAACTGAAAATATATGCAGTTTAATTGACCAGCAAATACTTGTGAGTCATGCTCATTATGCAATTTAAAAGCCATTACTAACTTATGCAAGTACAGCCTGTCATATGACGCGAATGGGTTAAGGCTGACCACCTACATATAGGACATCTTGTATGCAAAATTACACTGGCAGTTCTGAATGCTTTCAATAGTTGGTGTACATGTTTCATGCATCCTAAAACCTTGTTGACCACTGTAAGTTTCCCTCTAAATGATTGTGCACACAGCTGTGTTGGTTGTGTCTATGAGCAAAGCTTTCGTATTGCTGTGTGAAAAAAAAAATGGCGGAAAAAAAATCAGATTCATTTTAAAAAGTAAGCATAATTTCTAAATAAGCACATACAATTATTACTTCCAAACTTAGTATTTTTAAAACACATCAGTTTAAAGTGTATTACCATTACCTTAGCAAAATTTTTATTTGGAGTTAACAAATTTTTGCAACAAAATTGGCTGTCCTATAGTAGTGTTAGGCACATAAGGGGTGACTAGATGCTGTTGTCTATTTTAGGGGGCTCAGTCTGGAGGAAACCCTGAGAATACTAGAATCCAATGATATCGACACAGATGATTGTCATCAAGTAACAATCACTGCTTTTCCACCAGTGAATGCCTGTGTGATGGCATCACTGATGAGGATTTGGGGACAAAAATTATGTATTAAGACAATTTACCTGAGAATGAACTTAGAAAAGAGGCTAAAATCGAGTTGCATGGGGCTGAATGCAAAGAAGAGGATGGAGAAGAGGAGAAGAAATGAATGAAGAAGAGGAAAACCTTTATGGTAATTGTAACAAACTACCAGACAGAAGAAAATGAAAAAGGTTTACTGCTGGAAGAAACACGATTTAATGCATAGTAGCTAAGTCAGGCTACTAAGTTCAGTATGCCTAACCACCTCTGCCCGGCAGAAACATTCATGTTTTTTGATAATGAAATTATTGATATGATAGTCACTTACATGAACAAGATACAGCAAAGTGTAACAAGCTAGGAGATACAACTAAAGCAGAAATCAAATCAAATTTATTGGAATTCTGCTCATAAGTGGCTATGTTCAACTGTTGAGATGCCATATGTACTGGGAAGCTAGTTTAGACTGCCACAATCCCTTGGTTGCTGTAGCCTTATCTCTAGATAGATTTAAGTTTATAATGTTAAACCTACATCTATGCGATAATGGTAATAAAGACAGCTGATAAATATGTAAAACTTCATAGTTTGTTTGACCATTTGAACTAACTTTTTCAAGAGAATGGACCCTTTGATGAAAATCACAGCATAGATGAGGCAACGGTACTGTATTTTGGGAAGCATGGATGTAAACAATTCATTTGTAGAAAACACATTGTGTGTGTACAAAATCTGGACAGGAGCCACCAAAATGGCTATGTCATATGGATGGATCCATATCAAAGAGCCTCTGCAAACCTCCTTTCCTGTTACAAGTACTCTTGCAGTTTGGCAAGATGGTGGACAGTGCGAGAGAGCTGAGAAATTGGTAAAATATATAAAAAATACTGTGAAAGATTCAAGTATATGAGAAGAAAATACGTCAAAAACATTTGCAGAAGCAGTGAGTTGTGCTGTGAATACAATTTTGCCAAGTCAACAACCAGATAAGAATACAAACCAAAACTGGGATGCCACAGTAAGAGATGCTAAAAATGACACAACATTGTTACTTTATGGAAATCAAAATTCTGAATAAGGACCTAAAGGACACCAATAGGGAGACAAAAAATTAACTAAGGTAATTAAAGAACTACCAGAAAGAGTTATAATAGTAGAGTCGCAATGGACAAGAAATAGGAAAACAACAACACTCCCTAGATGCTGATGCAGACCAAACACAAAAAGAACCAACAACCAGTTACATATCAGTCCCAACTGTAAACAGATTCACTATATTAAGTGAATTAGAAGAGGTAGATGCAAAAAGTGAAATTAAGAGTTTGAAGGAAGAACCCAGAAGAAATGAATATAGACAAACATAAAGACAATAAAACAAATTGATGAAATGCAACAAAGAGCAGAAAAGAAGCTGCAAACAGAAAGAAGAAATTAATACTTATGTTTGGAGATAAGCATGGAAGAAGGATCACCAGGCGCTGCTGGGAAAAAGACCATGTAATTGCAGTGGAGAGCATCGTCAGGCCTGGTGCACATTTTACAGATGTGGTCAAGGATATCCACAAGCAGTGTAAAGACTTAAACAAAAGTGACACAGTGGTACTGGTGGGTTGTGCAAAAGACGTGTACAAAAATAAACAAACAGCGTGCTCAAAGTGATGAAAAAAAAAACATTGGCTTCCTTAATTTGTATGAATGTGTTTATAACGAATATCCTGTTAGATATGATTTCCTTCCTCAATCCTGTATGAGTTATGAGGTAGAGAAGACTAACAAGTGTTTGAACTCTATTTGCAAGCACTTTAAAAACATAAAGGTGCTTGATAGTGAAAGTTTTAAGGTTATTTTACTCTCAACTGGTCAGGTAAACAAAATAGAAGTGATCAAATTAACAACAATGTATGGGACTTGCACAGTGCTAAGCAGAATATTCATTCATTCATTTATTCATTAGCTCCAATTATAAGTACATTTTACAAGGATTGTCAAATTGTTAAAATACGAGTGTTATATAAAAAGAATAAGTATATATATATATATATATATATATATATATATATATATATATATACATAATTGAACAAAGAAACATCTTGTATAACAATAGGTACCATGAAACATTTACATCAGCAATTTATACTCTTCTACCAACTAACACTTACATATGAAAGTTACATAACAAAATTTACCACAAGGTTTATATGCATTCAGCAATTTATACTCTTCCACCGAATAAAATACATTTTCTAACAGATACATTTTAGTTCATTTAAGTTTTTTCTTATCTTCTGTTATTTGTTTTATGTGGTTAGGTAGGTGATTGTACAAATCTTTAGTATTGTTTTCTATACTTTTATGTCCCAATGTTCCTCTTAATCTATTAATAAAATAGTTCTACTTTGTTCTTGTGTTATGTCTATGTATGTTCATGTTCTTAGTTTGACTACTATGATTTTTTATTATAATATAATAAATAAGATTAGGAACAGATTGCAACCACATAAATTCTACAGAAAATTGACTAGAACCCAAATTTGCAGATGAAAATGGTAAAAATATAGTAAATAAAAATATTCTACAAACAACTGTGCAGAAAACTATTCTTAAACACATCACCTCTTACCCAGATAAAAAGCTTAACATTATTTTGCAAAATATACAGTGTATTAGAAATAAGCTTTTACACTTGGATATATTGCTAAATCATGAACATGCATATATGGATACAATCTGCTTAACTGAACACTGTCTCTGTGAAAATGATTGTACACTGTACCAAATACCTAATTACAAAATGGTGAACATCTACTGATGTTCAGTACATAAAATGGAGAGGTATGTATTTTGCTGAAAATGGGTGCAATATAAAAACAAAATTTGCACTTCATATCTGAACAGGAATTGCACTTGGAACATGTTGTAATGGAAATAATATATCCAAATTTAAGATTTCTGCTTGTATGTGTGTACAGATCCCCGGATGGACTTACTAATGTGTTTTTTAGAAACATTGATGTATTACTAAGCATTATAGGGAAAGAGAAATTGCTCATTATGTGCGGTGATTTGAACATAAATTTTCTAATGGTTAATATTGCAATAACCTAAATACTTATGGTAGCTCTTTCACATAACCTAGAGCACATAGTAGATAATGCAACATGTATCTCAAAATTTACAGTAACATGCACAGATCAAATAATTGTTGGTCAGAATCTACCAAACATTTGTATAAGTAGCTTACAAAAAGGCATTTCACACTATAATGCATTACTTCTATCCTTACAAAAATGCACAATGAGAAAAAGTTACTATTACACGCTAAGAATAAAGTTATCTATAAAAGAAATTACATTAAGCAAAATATTGACTACTTTAAAGTATCTCTCAAGCAACGAATAATAGACTACTTTAGATAAATCAACGCATTAACAAACAGTAGGAAGGCTTATTAAAAACAGTAAGATATTCTTGGAAAGGTAGAATCAGGGGACTAAAAAATTCAATGCCACAGCCAGGAGTTTTTCACTGAATTTTTCAGTCCTCTGATTCTACCTATCCAACCTTGTTGTACATACATGTCAGTGTGGAAGAACAATTAATTCAGTAAGACATTCTGTTAAATGTAAAATAAGGAACCACCACCACCACCACCACCACCACCACCACCACCACCACCACCACCACCACCACCACCACCACCACCACCACCACCACCACCACCTCCCAGACACATGATTCAATTTTAAGTTAGATACTCAAAGTCATCATCTCGTATCTGAAAATCATAAATGTTTCTAGGCAGTTAATGCCATTATTTTATATTTTGCCTGTCAATGCAATGGGTTTTGTGGCCATAGAGAGAACAAAATGTCTGAAAACAAACAGAATTTTTTAAAACTGTTCTCACTACAGCAACAAGATAATGATTTACTTAATTGTTACTATATTCAGAAAGAAGAAAACATTCAGCTACATCAGTCCCACATATAATTGATTCCTGGACTTGATGTCAAAACGTGTGATAAAATTAATACATTATATGAAATCTGCTGGCATATAGTGTGATAATAGATGAAACACAGGATTTAAAGAGACATGAACAGGTTTCCATTGTGTTGTGATACTCCAACAGAGGTTTAAACATTCATGAAAGCTTTCTGGGATTTATAGAACTGCAAATACATATGGTCAATCATTTGGTCACTTGTTAAAAAGTGTATTAACACCCTTTGGCTTAAAAATTCAAGACTTGAGAGGTGAGCATTATGAACAGATAAGTCGCTATGTTTGGCCAACATTCTGGGGTTGCAAAGTGAGTGAGATGAAAACAATGGATGATATGAATAAAAGTGAGATACATTTTACGAGATGCCAGGAACAGAAAATGTGGGATACAGGTAGTTTTGAGATGTGTCTCGTTAAGTTTGTGTGAATAAAAATTTCCCCTCTGAAGTGAAATACATGTGCCACTAACTATTTATAAACAGCTCAGTGGAATTATTGCTGTATGTGTGGGGAAAACCTGTTGCAGCATTTATGATTTGAGTTTATGCAGTCACAATGGTGGAGGTAACATCACATTTTCAACCATGTTTCACAGATATTTTAATTAAATAACTGCCACAAAATAAGAAATGAAAATTATTACAATGGATGGAATTATGGAAGATTTATGAAAAGAATCTGATTTGGATTATAATGAAAATCAAATTTTTAGGAAATAATAAGGAACATGAAAAGCACAATAAAACATCAGGCCCAAGTTTCAGAATGGGCAACAAGCCTATACACTTGAAAAAGTGGGAAATAAAGTCCTTGGACCTGATAGGAGAAACAAATCCTTCCCTGAAAACAGTGAAAGTAAGAATAAGACACTAAAAGTAGGTTATTTTACACATCTATTATTTAACCAGTTAGTTTGCTTCAAAAAAAATTCACTGTGTCATTAATTCGGGTGGTCTGAAAATTGGTGTCCATGATGCAAGAAAGTCTTCTATGGTGAATCTGAGGAGCTAGAGGATGATGTAGAATCAAGTGCAAGTTTGAAATAGCAATGTGACTTCGCTTGATTGTAGCAAAACTCCTGGATAAAAGTTATTGGACGTGTACAAAACTGAAGAACCTTGAATGATGATGTTTCAGGAAGCGCAAAGTCTTGTATTGTTAAAACAAATGAAAATCCTGATAATGCAGCAACCTAATTGTAGAGCACAGTATGTGCTATGCCTCATAAAAGAGACTGATGTGCCATAAAAGACAGGGATGCTGGTGAAAATGAACTGTTCACCTACATTAATTTGTATCTAAGTACGTCAGTGCTGGTTTTAATGAAAATAATAGATCAACTAATAGCACTCATAATACTTCAATCAAAATAATTTAAAGGTTGGTACTTATTAAAACGCCTGATGTCCTTCATTAAATACACAAAATATTGTTGTAGTATTACTGTTTTTGTAATAAAAGCATACTGCATAATCAGTTGTAAAACTCTTATTATTCTTGCTATTTATCATTTTTTTCACCATCTACTTTGTCTATATACAACCTGCTTCCTATTCATCATCATAATCATCGGCAGCATCAGCAACTCTTTCTGCTCCTACCTCCTCCCCATCATCTTGGATCACAGGAATCTAATCATCTTCCTGGAGATGTTTAGCTACATTATGCAGAACCTTACAACATACAATAACTGAAGGTACTCTGTAGCTAACTTTATTTTCTATTTAAGTATTAGAAAGAGCTGGTTTAGCTGACCAAAACCCCTTTCTATTACATGTTCCTTGGCAAGACATGCATTACAATGCTGTTGTGCAGGTGGCAGGATTCTGGTATGGTGTTGTGCCATTCCATAACTCATATCCCCAAGAAGTAACACATTCCCATTATTATTGCACATATTTCTGCAGATAATCAGAATTTTGTCATGTCCTGTAATCTTGAACAGAACCAGGTCAATTTGCATCAACACTTATAAACCTTTCAAATGCATTGCACATAGCTCGAACATCAAAGTTGGCAACACCTTTCCATTAATGTATTCATCCCCATAAAATTTTGGTTTCTTAATTAATATATGGATACAATCCAAAGCCTCAATAGCATCAGGGAATGTGTAGCGCTGTTATCATTCCGCTTTAGCTGATTGAAATGCAGAAGTGCAGTCAAATGCGTGCTCCCTTACAGAAGACATAACTTCCCAAAATGTTTTGGATACTGTGCTCTGAAAAACCCCTGTATCTTCAGCGATGCGACACCAAAACCCTGGGTCTCCTATGTGCCACAGAAATATTCTCATCTTTGCTTCTCTGCTTAAAGCTCCACTTCTTGTTTCTGATGTTTCAGAAAGATAACGTTGTGCAAACCACTGCACATTCTTTTGTTTAAATCTATAAAGTTTGATATAATTTATTTCAGCACAATCCCTCCAGAATAAAGCTTCCACAACTGGTACCAAATCTGCCATAATGTATTGCATGAACCAATGTCTCACATGTTAAGTCACCTACTGAGATGACTGAACAAATCGGTAGAAGCATCTCAGCAAGAGACACTGGATGCAATCAAGGTCATATCAGCTTGAGTCGCGTTTTATTCATACAAATGTGAGACATGGCAGATTGCATGTTTTGAGACATGCCTCATTTTTAATCATAACTCTCAAGGCAGTGTTGTATGTCCACTGTTGCAAACACATCCTGAATCTGGATATTGCTAATTCAAGTACTGTACCCCCAGCTGTTAGGAATATGTTTGGGGCATTTAATGAAATAACCAACCTTATCAAAGCTTCTTCATAGAGGCATTCTATGTTTGAAACTATTCAAAAAAATCGGACAAACTTAGATAACAGGTCTCACCATTAACACTGAAGTCACTATCAAACAAGATGGAATTGCTGTTTAGAATCAATTCATGCAGCTTTTCTTAACATCAGTGCCATAACAGAAAACCTGTAGGTGATATCAAATACAAAGTTAGTGGCTTTGATGCATTCTCCCTTTTGAAGTGTGTAAATTATTTTTCCTTTTTATTTTGTTTGAAATTTATGAATATTTCCTTGGAATACACTAACATGCTTTCACAAATTTTCAGAAGAAATCGGCTCCAAAGTAAACATGCTTACTGTTATCTGCACAAATCAAGAAAGTGATTGGCATTTCACAGGGAGAGACTGGTGATGAATCACTAACACATGGAGAGTGCACTAGGATTAGTGCATACAAAGGCAATCATGTACTTATTAATGAATTAACCGCAGTGTAGAGTGGTATTATGAATGAATGATTGTCTACTTTGAGCTTACATGCAATTTATACAATGTTTACAATACAATGAAGTTGCTTATTATTCCTCTTCCCCTTATATTTAACATTCTGTTGTATATATAATGGGGAAGTATAATTTTCCACCATTTACTTTTTTGCCTTGTTACCCTTTTCCCATATCTTCTCCAATTTGCTTTACGTTTCTTTTAACCACTTTAACCTAATTTTACCTAAATATTTTCCTGCTTTCTCCATATATTCATTTGATCTTGTGTTAAAAAACTTCCTAACTTTAAGCTCTATTGGCAAATTTTTCCATTTCTCTAGTATTAAATTCTCTCTTTCTTTATCCGTGTCCTCGCATTCCAGAATATAATGCCAATTGTCATGTGATCCATTACATTTAGTACACCTCTACCCCTTCTTCTCCCTGTAGACCACTTAAATTCATTACACCTGTCCTCGCCCATGCATACCCCATTCTGGCCTCTCTGTGGCATACTTCGGTGTATCTTTCTTTTTCCTATTCCATTTTAAAATATTTATAATCTATTAACGACCTTTTTTCCTTGAAACTACTTATAATTCCTTGCTTTTCAATATCCTCTACTCTTGTTCTAATTTCTTTCCAGAAGCCCTTACTTATGTTGTTTCTTTCTAGCCATGTTTCCCACATTCCTATTTCTTTAAATTGTAGAGTGTTATTATTATTAATTATTATTATTATTATTATATTATTATTATTATTATTATTATTAAATAATGTTGAAATTTGGCCCCAAATGGTCTTAATAGCCCCATTTTATAGTCAACTCAACAAGATTAAAATGATTACAGAAAATGAGGGCACTAAGGGGGATACTACCTTTATTGGCATATGCATTTTTAGATACGTGGTTCATCAGAAGGACTGCATTATAAATGAATTGCATGAAAAAGTAAACATTCTTATGCAGCAAGTGGTATCACGAGCAAGACCGTTATTAAACACTGATATGTAAGTGAGTGAAGTGGACAGTCAAGTAAATAAAATGCCATGTTCCAATAATGGTGGTGTAAATAAAACTGATAATAGTGCTTTGCCAATGGAAGGTAAGGACAGTACAAACGCTAAATTAGTATGTAAGTCTAATGCAGCCAATGGTGAAAATGTGTCAAATGTGGTGACAGAACCACAAAATTCACCTTCTTCTGAATTGTGGAGTGATGTTGTCCGTAAACGTAATAAACGGAAAACACCTACTGTAATTGGCAATAGTGTTACTGTGAATGTAGGAAATAATAAACTTAAAGGGGTACCTAAATGTGTATCCCTACATGTTTATAGACTTACGCCTGATACGGAACCTGAGAACGTAAGTGATTTTTTAAAACCAAGTTTTCTGGAAGTTTGTGTGCATCCATTACCATCTCGGAATCCTAATTTATACTCATCATTTAAAATTGACATGCATGTAGAGCACTTAGCAATTGCTTTAAATCCTAATGTGTGGCCCAGTAACACTCATGTGAGGCGGTTTTTTTCATTCTCCTTGGCCAATAAACCCAGACAAAACATAGATGCAACTAGTTCTGTAACATCTCACATGACCCATGATGTATTTTTCATTAATATACAGTGTATTAGGAACAAAATTAATGAACTTCAAATACTATGTAGTGAAAAAGACAGTAACAAATTTTATGTTTTGCAGAACATTGGTTAAGTGATGATGAAAGCAATGTGTATCACATTGAAGGTTATACAATGGCAGCTATTTTTTGTCGTAAGGCAATTAAAATTGGTGGGGTATGTATTTTTGTGTCTAAAGAAATCAGCTTTTCTGAAATTGATGTAACTAATTTTTGTATTGAAAAACACATTGAAGTAGTGGCAATCTTTGTAACTCACCTCAAAATAATTATAATCAGTCTTTATCGCTCACCCAGTGGTGATCCTGAAATATTTATGAATAAGCTTGAGGAAATGCTGATACTTTCAATAGAGAAAAATTTAATGTAGTCCTATGTGGGGGTTTCAATATTAATATGATTGGTGAATGTCCATTACACTATCAGTTTAAAAATTTGCTTTGATCTGTTGGGCATTTCTGTACCAATTCTGAAACTACAAGAATCAACTCATGTTTAGACAACATTGTAACTAATTTAGATATGCAGCGGTATAATATTGAGGTTATTGACCCTATGCTATCTGACCATTCTGCTGCAGCCTCTGAGAACTCCAAATATACAATACTTTTTATTAGACCATATAGTGAAGATAAATTTACTTATTTTATTCGTTGTTTATCTCAAACTGAATGGAGGATGATTCTACTCAGTGATAATTTGAATGCAGAGCGTATTTTTGATGAATTTTTAACTATGTTTTTAATGCTATTCAGTTCGTGTTTTCCTAAAAGGAATGTTAGATATTTTAATGGTGAAACTCGTGGTAAAGCTAAAAATAAATTTTGGTTTACTTCTGACCTTAAACAGATGAGGAAATATTTACTATTCTGTTACAATTCTGTTAATATTCTGTTCATATATATATATATATATATATATATATATGTACACTTACTACTGAAGATGCTAAAAATGCTTTAAGTGGGTTAGAAGCAAATATAGAATATTAATGTCACAAGCCAAGAAATTTGCAAATGCTAAATTTATTGAAATCTCTAATAACAAAGTTAAAGCTGTGTGGAATGTTATAAACAGAACGGTTAAAGGAGAGAAGTCTGCTTATATTAATTTTTCTCCTAATCAGGTTAATAGTTTTTTTTTATAGAATCTGTACAAGAGGTAGAGAGAAACATTTTAAAGCCTAACAAACTGGCGCTTGATTGCTTCTCAAACTGTGAGGTGCCTGTAGTTTCATTTCAACTTAAGGAAGTTTCATGTGAAGATGTGTTGAACGTTGTTGCTAAAATGCATAATTCTGATTCCAGAGATATTTATGATATTTCAAATAATTTGCTTAAGAAAATAATTGGTTATATTGTCTTGCCATTAACCATCTGTATAAATAAATGCTTCAATGAGGGCATATTTCCAAGTAAACTTAAATTATCAAAAGTAATACCGGTTCATAAAAAAGGTAATAAATCATTACTGGAATATTGCAAACCAATATCTTTGGTGCCAGTGTTTTCTAAACTATTTGAGGTATTAATCCACAACCAATTGTATTACTATTTCGAACAAAATAAGGTCTTTTCTGTCGATCAATTTGGATTTAGGGCTGGTAAATCTACTATTGATGCAGTTCGATTACTTATTGATTATATAACAAATACCTTTGAATCAAAGAGCTTTGCTTGGGTCACATGTTGTGACTTAAGCAAGGCCTTTGATTGTGTGGATCATTGTATACTGTTGGATAAATTAGCACATTATGGTATTTGTGGTACACCTAACAAATTGCCCTCTTCTTACCTCTCTAACCGCAAACAAGTTGTTCAGATTAATGATAAGGTTTCGGATATGGCTTCAGTAATGTGCAGTGTTCCTCAGGGCTCTATCCTGGGTCCTCTGCTATTCCTTATTATGATTAATGATTTACCATTCAATACTGAATCTAAAACCATATTATTTGCTGATGACACACCTTTTATTCATAATAATGCAAATATACAGTATCTTGAAACTGAGGTTCAAAATAATATAAAATATTCATTACAATGGTTATAAGCAAATAATTTTTTATTTAATAACGATTATAAAACTAAAAATATAATTTTTACTTTAAATAATGTTGTCCCGAAGCTTTGTACTGATGTAAAGTTTTTAGGAATTTTTATTGATTGATTTTTAACTTGGGAGCCACATATTACATTTTTATGCGGAAAGTTGTCAAGGGTTTTATTCTTGTTGAGGAATTTAGTCAACTGTGTGCCCTTTGAGTATATGCGTTTCTCATATTTTGCATACTTTCACAGTATTATTAATTATGGTATTTTACTTTGGGGCAATAGCTCACATATCCAAGATGTATTACTTGTGCAAAAGAAAGCTATAAGAATTATGGCTAAGATATTACTAGAACACATTGTAAACCCTATGTTAAAAGATATAATATTTTGACTGTTATAAATTTGTATGTTTATACTGTATTGGATTTTATGAAACAGAATCAACATATGTATGACACGAGATCCAACATTCATAATTATGATACCCAAAATGGTTAAATGATTGAGATTCCTCAACATAGACTTAAGAAAACTTCTCAAAGTTACTCCTATATTGGCATTAAACTTTTTAATATGCTACCTCAAGCTGTAAATGTTTTGCCTTATAAAATGTTTTGTAAGCGATTGCATTCTTGGATTGTAGATAATCCATTTTATTCTATTAATGAATTTATTGATCTTAATGTATCTGATATTAACATTTAATTTTTACATTTTGCTGTAAAGTTGTACAAGGTGTAGTTTATATTATATTATTGATTTGTATTTTATTGTATATACTGACAATGTCTATTGCAGTTATATAACTGTTTAATGACAATAAAATTGAAATTGATATTGCCAAGGGTTGTGCAGAAATACCAAAATATCCCCTGTGCACTTTATTCAATTTGATTATTAAAAAACAAACATTTCCCAATAAATGTGTGCCCAATTCTGAGAAAAGGTGGGTGACATTACTAGGATTGAAAATTACAGACCAATTTCTATTATTTCTATTCCCACTAAGATATTTCAGCAAATTCTACAGTCGTATTTATACACACATTAAAAGCTACATATCTGATAACCAAAATGGTTTTTTTTACTTAAAAGGTCTATCTTATCTAACATGAAGAATTTTACGCAGTTTGTTGACAATTCACTTAAGCAGTAAATGCACATTGGTGCACTTTACACTAACTTTTCTAAGGCTTTTTGATAGCATTGATCATGATATTCATTTATCTAAGTTAGCTAACTTTGGTTTTTCGCCATCAATGTTAGAACTATTTCCTCATACTTAATGAACAGAAAGAATATGTTGTGTGATCATTGTTTTTCAACTACATTTAACATAATTTTAGGCCTGCCTCAGGGCTCAAACCTGGGGCCATTATTCCTTTTGTTATTTATTAATGATATAGCAAAACGTGTTAAATCCTCAGAATGTTTATTATTTACAGATGATTTAAAACTATTTAATCTGTTACAACCTGCGCACATGTATCCAAGTTACAAGAGGACATTAATAGTACATATGAATAGACTGTAAAAAGCTGCTTACTCTTCAATATTAATAATTCAATATTGCAATGTGCATATCCAGAAGGAATGTATCCACTCACCCAGTTTACACAATGAATGCCTCATTTATTACCTCATAAGAATCTCATAGTGACCTTGGAATCCAAGCAAGCAAGAATTGGATGTTTAATGACCACATAGATCAAATTGTTAAACATTCATTTAAAAGAATCTTGGATTTATATTTACAAATTTGAAAGACCTCATTAGTTGTCAAATTTTAATTTCACTTTATAATGTGTTTGCGAGGTCCAAGTTGGAGTATTGTGGCATGCGGTTGGTAATATTGTAAGAATATATGTGGTTGGTAACAATGCATGGTGTTTGCTTAGGTTGGTAATACAGACCGGTAGTGACGTAATAGGAGAGGGAGTAAAACCGGTATTATCTTGTGTTAGCATGTAGGACGCTCTCTTCTAGCGTCACCAGTGAACAGTGAAGACATGTTTTAGGCATGGCACTTCATCAAGCAGGAAGGTAAAATGTATCATCTTTAATTTATATTATATTCTTACCATCTAAGCTTATACTATGTGAATTCTTAATGTAGGTAGTTCCTTCTTTCCTGACCCATGATGATTTAGGTAGTTTTCAAGTGACTTAGGAACTTTATTAGCTTGCCCTGTTGGACCTCGTGTTAGTTTAATGTGGTGATTTAGATTTCGGTACCATGTTCTACCCCACGTAATTATGTGAAAATAAAAGAGGTTACGACAGTTGGTGTGAGGTGCCGGGCATAATTTGATATTTTGGAGTGCAAAAGTTTTTTTTCTTATCCTTGAAAATGTAGTTCACGTAATTTGGCCCTCCACGTGTTCAATGGAACTTGTAACTTCCTAGTTTCGGCTTGATGGTAATGGTTGCTCTTTGAAAATTGTGTTATTGTGTTTTAATTCATATAAAAGTATTTCCTTAAAAGTCCCATGTTTGTATCATTATTTTGAGCTCACTTTGAAATTTTTTTTACATTGTCTTCCTGTTGGCAGAGCGTCGTTAATTTTTGGCTTCATTCTTCCCCTTACCATAGTTTAAATTCTTTTTTTTGTATGAGAAACTTTCTGCACTGTTCTTTCTAAATTTCTCGTGTTTTAAAGTATTTATTGAATTGTGGGAATTTCAGTGGTATTTTGAACTTTACTAATATGGTTGCCACATGTTATCTGGTGTTTCTAAAATTGCTATTTTCTATGCTAATTAGTAATATTTCTTAGAGCTTTCATTGTATTTTGCACTTATTCTAGTTTTCTACACATTACCACATTTTTTGGTGCATTTTTCTTGCAACTTTTATGTAAGCATGTGTGTTGCATTTTGTTGCATAATCTTTGCTTGGTTTCGTAAATCAGAAGAAATCCTAGAATGTGAAGCAAGTCTTTCACAGTTCACGTGTTCTGTGCATCAAGTTGCTTCAGTGTGTATAGAAAGTGAGGTGCATATATATTAAAAATTCATATTTGTGCATCGTACTCAGTTTAATTAGTTTCAGTCACCACCAGCTGTACCACTACTGTGGAGACCTACACAGTTTCAAATATCATCTAACATGGACAGTTTTATGGGAATTTTGTGGTAATTGAAAAACAAAGAAAGAAAAAAAAAACAAGCTGTAAGTAATGCACATTCTCTGTACCAAAGGTGGTATATATTTCTAACAAGTGAAAAGTTTTCTGATGGAAACAGTTATGGTAAATTTTTGCTTCATTGACCATGCTTAATTAGGCTTTGATTTTCAGGAATGAAGTGTGTTATATATGTTTTTGCTAAATTGAAGGTTTGTCACCATTGTGTGTAATGAAAATTTTGGATTTTGTTTTGGGCAATACAGATTATTTGGTTTCTTATCTTATGCTGCAGGGTATTTGTCTGATGTGTACTGTGTGTTTAATTTCGTTTGACTTCCAGGCATGATATATGAAAGTGTTATTTTGGTAATGATGTGCTTTATTCTGTTGCATTCTTTTGGCTTGATTTTGTGTTTCATTATGATGCTGTGATCTTTCTTTGCAGAAGTTGTTGCATGAATTTTGTGTATGTGTGTGAGGTTATGTGAGCAGTATATGGAAGATTTGCCTCAGTGGGAGTGCCAAAGAGTAACCCCAATGGTGGTAGTGAGACGTGATGAGTTGATGTCAGCTTCGATGGGATAGCTACAATGTACCCTTGAAGTTTGAATGTTTGAGTTTTCAGGAGGGCTAGCACGTCCCTGGAAATTTGTGACGAGTTGAGAGATGATGTGCATATTGGTGTTGCTGAAATGTGCCCAGTATAGCGTGTGTGATGTGCTCACAAAAGAGATGTAATGCAATGAGAATAATTTGTTTGAGTTTATGCAACAAGCTTTAGTACCATCTGTTTTCCAGCTTCATCTTGATCCTGTAGATGTGGATGCAACAGTGTAATGCTATATTATGTGTGTCATTCCTGAAATGTTAAAGTGATTTGTTCAGTTATGCCTATGTCAGGTATCTTTGATTTTGCATTATTTTGCAGCTAGTTGAATGAGACATGTCAGTGAATATTTTCTTTTCTCAGTACTTACTGTGTATGATGCTGATGATGAGAAATAGGATGACGATGAATGATGCTAACAAGGAGGATAAAAATGGTAATGAGAATGAAAATTTGTGCTGTTATTGAGGGTGAAGCATGAGTATTTGTAGTTTGATGATGTAATGAGGTGCATATTTTCAAGCATGTAGTAATGTTTACAGCAGCTTTGGTAGTTATTAAAGTGAGTGTTATGTATTATTTGACATATAGTTAGTATGAATGATTTTGTTTCATGGTCATGTATGTATGAATGATAAGTGCACTTATTTATTTTGTTATTTTGTACCAGCTGGTTGGATTTAATATTGGGATCCCAAATGATTTGCTATGTTGTATTTTGTATTATGTGTAGACAATGGATATAATTGACATAATATTTATGTATTTTGACCCTTTCATGTATCTTTACTATGATTCTTCAGCATTTATTGTATAATTTTGGCTTGTAACCCTTTGAAAAATTCAGTTTTTATGTCAGTATGTAATCTTTTTTTTCCCCTCAGTACTAAGAGTAAATGTTTGTAAACTTTTGCCAAATTGTGGCATTTTCTGTTCATACTATTTTAAATGACATACTATTTTCTTATTCTATGTATGATGATGTTTTGGGAGCACGAGTTATACCTGTTTGTAATTCATGTTGTAGTGATTTTGCTGGTGGGGAGCTTGAGTGCCCATTGTGGAGTGACCTTGCTGTAACGAGACACGCCAGAGGCTGAATATACACCAAGGAGAGCTGCTGCCTGTTTAATTACCTGCACTGTATGTGACAAAAGGAGTCACTATTAGGGGAGCAATCCAAGACAGCGATTGCACCCTCATCATCAGTTACTTGCATCAGCAGTAAAGAAAAGACTCTGCGGCTGAAACTTCTTCGTTATGGGTGATGTTAGAGGCTCACTCATTAAAAAATACGTCGAGACTTTGTGCAGTGTAGTTCTTGTGCAACAGTGGCAGCAATGAACAATGTGCGCGTGCGGGGTTCACTCAAACATGTTAGACAACATTTTAACAAATATTGTCGGTGGCACTCAAGTCTACATTATGCTTTTTTAGTTTTCACACACATGTTAACAGGCAATTAGACACTCAACTTCTTTTTGAGAGACATTTCTGCTCCATCCTATCATTGTAAACATCAAGATATTGCTTTTTGTAATAATTTTCTTGTGAAGTATGTCATTTATTTTCTTATCGTAATTTTCTTTTAATGGCTTCTTGCTTCGATGAGGACATTGACTTGGGTAGCCAGGGGGAGATGTGGCATGCAGTTGGTAATATTGTAAGAATATATGTGGTTGGTAGCAATGTATGGTGTTTGCTTAGGTTGGTAATACAGACCGGTAGTGACGTAATAGGAGGAGTAGTAAAACCGGTATCTTGTGTTAGCGTGTAGGACGCTCTCTTCTAGCGTCACCAGTGAACAGTGCAGACGTGTTTTAGGCATGGTGCTTCGTAAAGCAGGAAGGTAAACTGTATCTTTAATTTATATTATATTCTTACCATCTAAACTTATACTATGTGAATTCTTAATGTAGATAGCTCCTTCTTTCCTGACCCATGATGATTTAGGTAGTTTTCAAGTGATTTAGGAACTTTATTAGCTTGCCCCGTTGGACCACGTGTTAGTTTAATGTGGTGATTTAGATTTCGGTACCATGTTCTACCCCCGTAATTATGTGAAAATAAAAGAGGTTATGACAGTATCCTTCACCAATCTGGAGTCCTTACTTTCAAATTCATTAAAATAGAATAGAGAAGGTCCAAAAAAGATTTCTTAGATATTTGTATTTTAAGAATACCAATACTCCCGCATTCTACCTGGATATTCATTATAAGTCAATTTACTGACCAAATTTAAATTAATTAAGCTAAGTACCAGAAGAGACATTGCACAACAAAATTTATTACATAAATTAATAAACAATTTAATGGATAATCAACATTTGATCAATACTTGAATTTTAACATACATAAATATGCTTTATGAGTATGACCACTATATGTGTATCAAATTCCAAGGTGGTTAGCTTTCAAGAATTCAGTGTTATTAAAAATGTGTTTTACATATAATAAAATGTTGATTACATTCAACCATTTGGATTTTTCCCTCAATTTCTGTGTATTTAAAAGGCAGCTTTACAAAACTCTTGTCTAATTATTCAGTTTAGCCTATGTAGATGCATGTGTTTATGTATGTACTGTGATGCAGCAGCTATGGCCAAGTTATCAGGAGGTCGATGCCGAGCAGTTGGAGCAAACAAAATAACTGGCACTCACCAGCGTACACACAGCATGCTATTGGCAGATAACTAGAATCTTCTGAAAGCTATCCCCCCACCCCAGAAAGTGTGTTGAAATAGTTCAAGAACCCTGTGGAAAGATTCCACTGACTACATAAGCAAGCACTCTCGCAGGAGTCGGGTCAGTGCAAGTTGAGTGAGAGTTCAGTTGTATTCGTCAGTCACTGAGCGAGCGAGTTGGTAGGTAGTTTCCTGTGCAACATCAAGAGCGATTCTCCAAGTGAGTTGGCAATGACTGTTGTGGTGTGCAGCAAGTGCTACTGCAGAGCGACGGCTTGTGGAGGTCTTCTGTTCAACTTTCGAGTAAAGTGAATAGAGATGAGGCTACATCACAAAGGAAGTGAAATGACACAGAGCTGAACTAGTTCACCTTAGTGAAGATGAACTTCCAGTGAAAGTGAACTACATAAAAATAAAACAGTGACAGTGAGAAGAGAGAGAAAAGCGAAAGTTGAAAAACTGGACAAAATCACTTTGTGCATGCCTGTGTGTTACTGTTGCTCTATTTCTGTTATTGGGACTTGCGTCCTGTTGAAAGGGAGTAAATAAATAAATTTATATATGGTTCAATCATATCCAATTCACACAAACATAACAAAATAGGGGATCTACATGTAATGGATGAAAATAAGCATGGAAATATCAGCCTAAAGCAGTATGTTAACAACAGAGATGTACCTGTGAAATACTGATGCTTATTCGAAAAGGAAAATGCTGCTGATATCAGTGTAATTTTCATCACTGTTGATGTTGTTGCTGCTGCTGCTAGTGTGATAGTCAGGGTCAGCAATTTTCTGCGAATTATTTTTTTGTAACAAAAACAGAAATTCTTCACTATTTTATGCAAAGAAGTCTTGTTACCTTGGAATAGCTCAGCTTCCTTTAAGGACACATGTAATTTTAAAACAGCAGGATGTTTCTTTGTCTTATGATAAGAATAAATGTACCTGCATATAGCATCCTACTGGAAAGGATCATCCTCTGTCTAGGGGTGCCATGCTATGTTCCCAAGGTCACAGGTTCAAACCTGGGCTATGGATATTTTTCATGTGTAAAAATCCTTAGCATGGCTTCCTTTGGAAGGGTAAAGGCGGTAGTCCTGTGTCATATATTTACGGCACGTAGAACAACTTCAAGTCTAATAAAGAGACCTCTGAGCAGAATTTCTGGACTTTCACGCCCAATGTAGAATGGGATGCTAAGAACCACAGCAGTTAAAGAGCGTCCATAAATAAAACTCAATTTAATTCTTTTACTGGAAAGAATCTAAGTTAGTGATATGTTTACATCCTTTTCTCCTCTTTCCAGGAGATTGTATTCTTGACGATGGCTGATTTTCTCCCTTATAGTACATTTCTTTCCCTACCTTAACCAGAGTATTCTTACTGATTCCTGCAGCACACAATGTCCTTGGAGATTGGAATAAGAGCGCCCACATTTAATTTCTCTTCTTCAAAAATATTCTCTAACCCAGCATATTTTCTGTGCCAATCCTTTATCACATAAAATTTTTATTTGGTTCCCAAAAAGTCTAGTTTTTCTTTTGACTGCGTTATCTTTGTTGACATGCGTGGACATGATTTAAGGTGTATTTAAAGTGTATATAAAATTGTAAATTCTCACAGTATGCATGCATAACAACAAACCCCAATACATGTAGCCTACAAGACAATAACCACATGTGATGGTGCAAAGGCATTTCTCATTGCACAAACTTTTAAACTGTGCAAGAACACAACAGGAGCTAGAGAAAAGTATTACTTGTTTATACTACAGTGATAGCAGATAGAAGTCTGTGTTAGTGTAACTGACGCAGAGTAGGCAAATGCTAATCACATGCTATGTATTGGCAACAGAGCATAGCATGTACAGTTGCTATGGAAATGATCTAGCTTTAGTTGGTTTGTCTACACATTGCTATGACAACTGCCATTACAGTTCAATCCCCTTCCATTATTTTAAGCTCTGTTGCATGTGTTACGCTAATGTCAATCACTTTCTTAATGCATGCAGATGATAAATCCAGATTAGCTGCTCTTTGTGATCATAGAATATGTGAGAAGTTTAATGACCTGTGGAAAGAAACTGAAGCAATGGCTGAAGATTAAGGATGTGCAATGAAATTGAAATTTATTTATGGACGCTCTTTAACTACTATGGTCCTTAGCATCCCATTCTATATTGGGCGGGAAATACCGGTAATTTTGCTCAGAGGCCTCTTTATCAGGCTTGAGGTTCTTTTACATGCCGTAAATCTACGGCCAGGGACCACCGGCTTTACTTCCCTTCCGAAGGAAGCCATGCCAAGGATTTTTACGCCCAAGAAAATCCATTGTCCTCCGCCGGGTTTGAACCTGCGACCTTGGGAACTAGAGGCTAGCACAGTACCACTAGTCCACAGAGGACGACAAGGATGTGCAATGGCAGTGGCTCGAAGAAACAGGGAAATCCCTGAAAATGTTGGTGATGGTGATATGGAGGGAAATTATAAATTTGCTTCATATTTTTGTAGTCATGCAGCATAGTTTCCTGTTTTATATATTCTGATAAATAATATTCATATTGGCTACAGATTTAAAAAAAAATTATTTGAGGCTGATTCACTCAGTGTGTTCAGTGTTAAGCAAAAGTGAGGAGTAAGATGATTTTAGCTTGGTGGTGTGTGCTACTTATGGAATGTCAGTAAAAGAACTGTCTAAAGAACTAAAATGTTTTGTCTTCTATGTATGTAAATAGGGATATTGATAACCAATTTGACTCTAAACTGAAGTTTTTCATAGAGCTAAACTTAGCTGAATGTTTTTCCAACATAATTATAATATTTAAGAAATTTCTGACAGTGCCTGAGAGTTAAGCAAACATTAGAGTTCTTTTTTTTTTCCTTTCTTGCCTTTGGAAACTGAAGACTTACATATGCAACACTACTGGCCAAGAAAGACTTAAGCATCTTTCTGTTCTGTGCATTGAAAGGGAATAGGATGTGAATATTTTAATGTATACAATTACCATGTTTATAATATATTGAGGGGTGGGTAGAACACTAATTTAATTTCACTGAAGGGGAAGGTTGTACACAGCTCACATCCATTACTCTTCTTACCTGGTAATTTAAATGTAAATTTTCAGGCATGGTCATTGACTTTGAGTAAGCTGATAGCTTCTGGGCAGTACTCTTGTGTATTTCTTCCCCTGTATTAATAGAAACATTTCTGCATCACAAAATAAGTCAACAATATAACAATATGGAATCTTCAAATGCTCTTATAACCCAAAAAGTAGAGCATGTACCTAGGCCATCTATTTCAATGCCAATAGTTAAGCTGCAGCCTAAGACATTTAATCCATAATGTTTCCAGAGCTGAACAAAAAGTTACATCTGTTATGTGTATTTCCTCATTTTTTATGTTTCAGTGCAATATTGTCTACAATTACACTTTTGCTAATGTTTTCTTCCATGTTATAACTTCAATTGATGTCCATAGTAAGCCACTGCTGAAATGCTTTTCTGATTAATGATACAGTTTAATCATTAAAATTACAAGTACTAAATGGACAACATCTCTTCTCTCTTTTACAGCAGTGTGATAAAGTAATGTTTTTTTTTTGTTTTTTTTTAACGATTTTTCAAGTGATAGCTTGCTTAGTATTGTAGTTTCTTTTGGCTATATGCAGAATGTTTGTGTGAAATGCTTTTTGTTGGGTTGCTGGTAGGAGAATTACTACGGGAAAGCTGTCACTATTTCAGAGGGGTCTAGTAAATATTCCTGTTAAGGACTTTATTATGATTGGTGTATGGATGTGTGTACATAGTAAAGGCTATTTCTCATTATTATTCTCATTATTTAAGGGGGTATTTTCTGTTAAGCTAGCGCACATCTAGGTAAGTAATCATGTAAAGTCAAAGTTTCACAAGCTTTATGTGATTCCTTATGAGAAAGTCATACTGGGGTCTTTAGATTTATTCTGTAATTCAGTCACGTCAGTGATGGTAGATCAGTTTGTGGGTCTCATCTTAATTACAAGAAAATTAGGAAGAACACATGCAGATGTCCAGAAAAACAACTAATAAACAAGTACATATTTGAGCTTATGTTTACCATAATGTACGATATCAATTGGATAAGCAAGGTTAATTTTTTTAATGACTGTATTTTATGAGATATATTACTATGTCTATATGATTAAGCATATTAATTACTTATGGGTCATGCAACACTTAAATTTTTATTCCTTTTGACGAGTAGCTGCGGTTTATTTTTTTATTTATTTCAAGACATACTGGTGTGTGTGGTTGTGACCCAATATGGGACGAGTGTAACAGTATGAATGGTGATACAATTATAATACTGCAGTGTGCGTGTATGAGAAAATGTATTTGTGTTCATAGAAAATATGTGCTGTGTATGGTGTGCAGGGCCACTCAAAAAATGGGGGGGGGCAACCTGGACTCATGTTGAGGGCCAAAGAATTTGGGAGTCTGGAAGTCATAAATATATTCAAAAGCCCAAAGAAAAGAAATGCGAGCTAAGAGTATTCAGTATTTTAATGTGTCTTTTGAGTCTAGATCTATTTATTATGCATCAACCTTTATGAACCACAGTTGTTACTTATGAAATTTTATATTCATAACTGCTAATATACAATTTTGTCCATGTACATTCTAGTTCAGCATTGGCATTGACAATAATGAGTTTCAGTGGTCTTTTCATTTCTTTATTCATCCCGACTGGTCATCTTATATGATTTGGGCAATGTCACAAGTATACAAGTACAGTAATATCTTAATGTTTAAACTTAACATAATTACAGTATATACAGTTATATTGAACCAAATAAATAATAAGATCTATTCATTCAAAAATTCATCTAGAGTATAAAAACAGCACTGAATACAAAATTTCTTAAGTTCCCTTTTGAACTTGTTTGTCTCTTGAATATTTTTAATCTCCTCAGGTAATTTATTGTAAAGATAGCATGCTGAAAAGTTAGATTTAGTTTTATACAATTCAATCCTGTGTGTCTGCACATGGAAATGTTTGCTTATTCGGGTTGCATAGTTATGCATTTGGTTGTTGAATTTGCAATTTGTCAATCTTGTTTTTACTAACATTATTGTTTCAAATATGTATAGTGAAGATTTTTAATTTTTTAAAGGCTTCTCTACACGACTCGGATTGCTTTAAATCCAGAATTATTCTAATTACCCTTTTTTGTAAAATAAAAATTCTTGTGTATTTTGCTGCACTTTGTCCCCAAATTGTTATTCCATATGATAAGTGTGGATATATTAATTCACAATAGACAGTCTAACATTTTTAGGTTCCCTAGATTGGATAGTCGTTTTAATACATATAAACAAGAGCAGATTTTATTTAAGATTTTTTCTGTATGTTTATCCCAAGTTAAGTTTTTATCTAGTATTATTCATAAAAAATTAGCACTACTTGCCTCTTTTATTGGTTCCCCTTCCACATTAACTCTTAAGTTCATAATGTTTCTATTTTGCTGTGTCTGAATTACCATATAATTGGTTTTATTAGAATTTATAAACAGGCTGTTAGAGTTTAAGTACTGAGCAACCTGATTTATATTTAGATTAGTGGAGTTTTAACTTTTTCCTATATTTACAATCGTAGTGTCATCTGCGTAAGTACTTTGTCCCTGTTGCATGTGCTTCTAGCAAAGCGCATTAAAATGTGAACACAACTACACACCACACACAGAAGGTATGTATTTTGATCTTCGATGCCAACATGTACATACCGAAGTCAGCATCAAAATAAAAGTCTCATCACTGGGCATGATCCTTAAGTAATAGATATGCTAAAACCTTGCTAAAGTTGTTTTAAAATTTATTTTGCAGGTTCCATTTCCAGACTGCTGCAGTTACTATACAACCATTCATTGTCTTACGCACATTAGTTTGTACTTCCGATAGCAGTAATTTACATTTCAAACTCTATGCTATAATCTAGCAATTAAATAGTGAAATACTTAGCCAAATTCTTAAATTTGATTGTTAGCAACAATGACAAAAGGTGTACACTACCAACGAGATATATCATATCATATAATATGTCAATCTGTAGATCCTATAGTGAGTTAGGCCAGCTTAAGAGAGCTAATCTAATCTAGGATGTAGATTATGTCAAAATTACATACATTGAGCACAGTTGTGAAAATAAGTTGTAACTCTTATGTAGAGTATGTCAGAGCTAAAACTTACAAACCAATGTTATTTACATTTAAAATCTTTACAAAAATATTTATAATGCTAACTAAAAATATTTATATTTAGTATTTACAAAACTACATTAATTTTGGAGTAAACTTAGTAGTACAGTTATTTTTTGAATGAATGAAATCCTCCTGTGTATAGAAGGTGTGAGCAATTAGGTATCTTTCTAATGCTAACTTGAATTTATTTTTATTAGTTTACAATTCCTTTATACATGATGGAAGTGAATTAAATAATACTATGCCATTGCAGTAAACTCCGTTTTGGAATGCCTGTAGATATACACAGGCTTGGCCTGTGTAAGTCCTGTCTATGTCGGTTTTGTTGTATATATCTGAATTTTTTATGAATATTTCTGGGTTGTCAACTACAATTAAAAGCACGGCTAGAATATACTCATAGGCTAATGGTAAAATTCCATAAGTTTTGAATAGTGGTTTACGAGTTGATTGTTTTACACCTGCCAGTATTCTTACTACTATTTTTTTCTTTTTTGGGCAAAAGAAATATTTTTTTGGCATCTACTAAATTTCCCCAGAATGTCATTCCATAAGTCATAACTGAATGAAAATAAGTATAATATACTGCTTTAGGATGCCTTTATTTGTAAAATCAGTTAATGATCTGATTGCACAACATACAGAACTTAGTTTCAATAGAATATAATCAATGTGGTTTTCCAATTCATATTGTGATCTATAATAAGACCAAGAAATTTTATGTTACAAGTTTCAGTGATTTCACTGCCTTCATGTTTAATCCTTATGTCTGTAATGCTTTTATTTTTTGTGCAAAAATGTATATACTTAGATTTTTTCAAAATTTATATGAATTTTGTTGCTGTCAAACCAATTATTTAGCATACTGAAAATACTATTGGATAACTCTGAGAGATGATTGATTTTGCGTCCTTTAATTATAATACTTGTATCATCTGCAAAGAGAACCGGATGAGCATGTTTATTTATTACTCTGGGGAAATCATTGATATATACTAGAAACAATAATGGAACCAGAATCCAACCTTGTGGAACACCATGCTTTATTTCAGACCATTTAACTATCTGCAAAATTTATTAAGACCTTTTGCTGTCTGTTTAATAAGTATGATGCAATCCATTGATATGCTTTACCATTAATGCCATAATAGGATAATTTTGATAAGAGTATGTTATGATTTACACAGCCTTTGATAGATCGCAGAATATTCCTAGTGTGTTACATTTATTATCAAGCAATTTCAGAACTTCATTAGTTAAATTAAAAGTGGGTCATTGGTTGACATGTTTTTCCTAAATCCAAACTCTTCCTTTCCTAAAATATTATTTTTATTTATATGGCGACATATTCATTTGAACATTAGTTTTTCAAATGCTTTGGAGAAAGTGGTTAGTAACGATACTGGTCTACAGTTCGACATTTGTGAGTTTTGCCCTTTCTTATATAGTGGCTTAACAATAAAATATTTTAGCCTGTCTGGAAATGGTGGTGGTGATGGTGGTGGCAGTGGCGGCAGCAATGGTGGTGATGGTGTTTTAGGGTGCACAACTGCAGAGATCATTAGCGATCAAGCAATGCTAAAACAAAGGTACGATCTCTGCAGCTTAAAACAAAACAATTAAAACTTTACTAAAATAGTGCCAGCAACTGCAAAACGTAGAGCAAATAGGGGTAAAAACCATAAGGTAAATACATAAAAGGCAAAATACAGCAGCAGTAAAATCCCAAAAAATAAAACAAAAGGATAAAACTAGGTCTTCAAACCCAGCCGCACATACCGCTATGAGAATAAAATGCAATACATGATCCGCAGCACAGGAAGCGTCTGCCAGCACCTCAGACAGTGTTCCTGGCAAGCCCAAGGACGCACGTAACTGAGCTAAAAAGTGGCACTGAAGTAAAGCATGTCGCACAGTCAATGGCTCAGGACAATGAGCACAGAACGGGGCTAAAATCACTTCCTCGCGACGAGAGGCATGGAGGCAGTACTCCAGGTGACAGGGAGGGGCTTCACCTCCCGAAGTTTATTTCCCTGAAGACCAGCCCATTCAGCCCTCCAGCGTGAAAGTATAAAACCACTTAAAAATGTGCTAAAATCATCAGAAGCAACACAAGAGCTAAAACACCTGGGAGATAAAAGGGCTGCCTTTGCAGCAGCAGCATCGGCAGCCTCATTTCCTTGTAGGCCCACGTGTGCAGGAACCCACAGAAAGGACACGCTACCCATCAGCGAGCGAGTGAAGGCAAACCTGGACACGCTGCACGAGAGGGTGGTAACTGTACAGCAACCTAATGCTCTGAGGGGCACTCAGTGAACCAGAGCAAATAACCCACTGCTGCAAGGCACACCACTGGATGCAAATGCCAAATAGCTCAGCTGTAAAAATCGAGCACTGCAGCAAAACCCAAAATGTAAACGGTGGCAGCCATGAATAAAAGCGCATCCTACTCCCAAAGCGTCTTTTGAGCCATCAGTGTAGTTAAAACCGCAGTATCCAAATTGCTCTTTAATTTCTAAAAAGGCCAAGCAAATAACAGACGCTGGCATTGTTGACTTCGTCATGGAGAGCAACCTCAGATTGACGTTGGCCTCGGGTTTGGACCATGGGGAAAAGTCTGTTTCCCCTTTGGGAAATGTCACCGGTAAGGTGACGTCCAAAAGCCGAGGAAGTAAGACCAGGGAATTCGGCGAGTACTGATGGTCCAAGGAATCGTTAAAAAACTGAGTAAAAGACGGATGCCCACGCAGACTAGTGTGTCTGCAGGCGTAACCACAAAGAAAATCACGGCGATAAGATAGTGGGGGCTCAGCAGCCTCCGCACTCAGGCTTATATCTGGGCTTGTTGGAAAAGTGCCAATACTCAACTGGATATCACTGTGATGTATAGGACTGAGGCGATTCCATATCAACGGTGGAGCAGAGGAATACACAATACAGTCGTAATCAAGTTTTGAACTGGCTAGAGAGCGATACAACCTTAAAAGAACAGTACGATCAGCTCCCCATGATGTGCCACTTAAAACGCATAAAACATTAAGAGAACGTTCGCACCTTGCCTTTAAGTGTGAGATATGGGAAGACCAGCTAAGCTTCCTGTCAAAAATCAATCCCAAAAATTTCCTCTCTTCTTCGAAAGGAAGAACATCTGGAACGAGACGTAAAGAAGGCGAAAAAAAAAAAAACGCTGTACGGCGCCAGAAGTTAACGCAGACTGTTTTCTCGGCAAAGAACTTAAAGCCGTTTTTGAAACTCCAAGTCGAGAGGCGGTAAAGACACAGTTTGAGGCGGCGTTCTAAAAAACAAGTGCGCCGAGAACTGCAGTAAATAGCAAAATCATCCACGAACAACGAAGACCACCAGGTGGAACACAATTGACAATAGGATTGACAGCAATAGCAAATAGTGTGACGCTGAGGACGGAGCCCTGCGGTACTCCGTTCTCTTGAGTAAAAACACGGGGTTAAACCGAACCCGCGCGTACGCGAAAGACTATTCTTCACGAACTTCCGAATAAAATGGGGCAGTCGACCACGAATGCCCCAATTATGGAGCGTACGAAGAATACCGTACCTCCAGCAAGTGTCATACGCTTTCTCGAGGTCAAAGAAGACAGCGACCGTCTGACTCCCGCAGAAAAACGCCCACGATGTGCGCAGATAACGAGACCAAGTGGTCGACCGTTGAACGGAAGCGACGAAAACCACACTGGACGTTAGACAGCATATCTTGAGATTCAAGCCACATGCCAAGCGCCCGTGGATCACCTTGCATATGCAACTGGTGAGAGATCGGACGATAACTGGAAGGTAGATGGCAATCCTTGCCAGGTTTTAAAATTGGGACGATGGCGGGCTCATGCCAAGCTGACGGGAAAATGGTTCGCCAGATGCGGTTATAGACCTACAAGAGAAAAATTTTACCAGCCGAAGAAAGGTGCTGCAGCATTAAGAGGTGAACACCATCCGGCCCAGGAGCTGAGGGCCTGGAGACCAGGGCCCGCTCTAGCTCCGGCATGGTGAAAAGGGCGTTATAACACTCACGGTTAGAAGAGGAAAAAGAGAGTTCATGGGATTCAACGCGGTTCTTTATAGACAAAATTCCGGGTAGTAATGAGATGAGCTGGAAGCTCCCGCAAAAGCAGTGCCCAGCGTATCAGGAACCGCTCTAGGGTAAACGATGGTGGCATTATTAATCCTAAGATCAGGAACGGTGAGCTGTGACACTTTGCCAGCCACACGACGAAGCTTGTCCCAAACGACAGACGATGGAGCGAAGTGATTAAAGGACTCCACAAAATGGATCCAGGATGTCCTCTTACCTGCCTTTATGATTCGGCAAGCCTTGGCGCTTGGAAGTTACCAGATTATTAAGCGTAGGGTGGCGCCTAACACCCGAAGGACAGCCCTCCGTGCACGGGCTGCCGCCCGACATCCGTCGGTCCACCAGGGGACCGGTAAACGCTTCGGTTGGGAAGGCGAACGAGGAATAGCACGTTTGGCAGCGGAAAGAATGGCCGAAGGTGATACACTATCCGGTAAACATCATCGAACAGGCGGTCGTCGAAAACAGCTAAGCTGGAATAAAGAATCCAGTTCGCTCTGTGAATTTTCCAAGCGGGTACACGTGACGATGGGACAGAGTGTGAAAACAAGCCAATGAAGGCAAGGGAAATGATCGCTAGAAAAGGTGTCAGAGGCGACACTCCACTGAAAACGGTGTGCTAGCTGTGCTGAGCAACCAGACAAGTCCAAATGACAAAGTGCATGTAGAATCGGAAACAAAAGTAGGTTCACCTGTTTTGAGAAGAGAAAGGTTGATCTCTATTAAAAACTCAGCAAGATGGTCCCCCCTTGCGCAAGCCCGAGGCGAACCCCAATAAGTGTGGTGGGCATTTAAGTCTCCCAATAGAAGGTAAGGCGCTGGGATACTAGATCTGCAAAATCCGTAACAGCGAAGGGAGAACAAGGCGGTAGATACACGGAACAAAGGGTAAAAGAAAAGCCAAGTAAAGTCAAGGTAACAGCAACAGCTTGCAGGGTAGTCGTAAGTACCAGAGGCTAGTACAAATGTCGTCACGAATGAGGAGTATGACACCCCGATGTGCAGGAGTACTAGGTTCCGGTGGTAGGTCAAAGCGCACCGAAATGAAACCAGAAAATGAAAAAATTGTCCTGCGGACGAAGTTTGATCTCCTGTTAACACAAAACGTTGGGTGAGAGCAATTTTGTTAGCAACTGTAGTTCGGCCCTATGAGCGCGTATACCACGTGTATTCCACTTAAGAATGGTCATTCGGAGGCAAATGGGATAAGCTGATTATAAAGATCACTTCACCGGAGGTGGTCGCCTCAACTTGCCCTTCTGGTTGCGCGTGGGACTAAGGTTTTGAGAAGTAGTGGACTCTTGTTCCATTGGCTCCTGGGAAGGAAGAGACCCAGTTTCACATGACGCGAACGATAGTGTTTCAAAACGGTTGCCTGTTGACACAGGAGAACCCCGCTGAACTCGACTACGCCCTCTAGCATCTCGAGAGCGTGATCGCCTAGGAGGCGAGGGAGAACCGGCTTTGAATGTAGAGCGTTTACTGGTAGAGCCTTGAGGGTCCTTAAGAAACTTGGTGCGCTTAGGTTGTGTTTTGAATTTCCGGTCTTCCGTAGTAACATGACTGGTCTTGGAGCTAGCTAAATTGGAAGATGGTGCTGTAATGCTAGAAGGAGTGACTGCGATGGAGGCTATAGGAGAAGTTTGATTACTCATATCCTGCTTTGGTACCTGGTGGGAAACCACGGAGCTAAAAGTACCAAACTTCAGGATAGAAGGCTGTCGAGCAAGATGGCGTTTGCGGGCTTCAGCGAAAGATAAGCGCTCTTTCACTCGCAGCTCCTGAATGGCCTTCTCGTCCAAAAAACGTGGACAGTCGCGGGAAGACGCAGATGGGCACCGCGGCAGTTCACACAGCAAGGGGCAGATTGACAAGCCCCGTCGTGGGCATCCTTACTACAGTTGACACCAACTGGGATGGAATGCTTACAAGAGAATTTAGTGTGGCCATAGCAGTGACACTGAAAGCAACGCATAGGGCGTGGAATATAGGCTGAACGGTAATTACTTCATAACTGCCTTAATTTTCTGAGGGAGATGGAGCAGATCAAATGTACGGAAAAGCATACGGGTAGGCACCTGGACACCATCACGATTTGCTCATACACGATAAACAGATGTGACACCCTAGTCCGACAGGTAACCCTGGATCTCTTCCTCTGGCATACCATCCAACAAGTGGGTGGTAATGACACTTTTGAGGAGTTTAGGGTGTGGTTCTTCTCGGCACGGATAGGATATGCATGGAGGAGTTTGGCCTTTAACAACTTGTCAAACTGCATGGCAGTATACGTCCCAATAGAAAGAGAACCCGTTCTAAGGCGTGTACATGACTTAACAGGACCGGCTATTTTATCAAGACCCGACGGAATGACAAACAGGTTGACCTTCAGAAAGGACTGAGCCTCTTCCAACCGGGTAATTAACAGGTAACGAGCAGATGACACTGCATGTACCTCTTTGTCGTCTTGAATGTGTTGTCTTCATTTAGGGGTTATGTTAACCATGAAAAGATTATATTAATTTCATCCACCACGAAGGCCAACAAGGGGTCATCCCACTGGGATGACAGGGCTACACAGGGGATATAGCAGGTGTGCCATCCCACTCACCCTGGAGTTCAGTTAAACACCTAGTTCTGGCCGATTGGCTAGGGGTGAGTTAGTTCCTAGCTGCCCATTTAGGTGAAGCAGAATCCAAAATGGCATATTGGAAATGCGCACTCTCCCCGAAAATTGTAGACAGAACAAATCAGGCTCAGACATGCATCCCAAACTTTCCTGCGCCTGTTTTCTTTAAATATGAAATAGGATCTTCCACATGTTGTTTGGACTGTAATAGTAAATTTTCTGTTACCTGAATATAATACTCATTAAATAATGTTGCTATCTTTGTGATTTGATTTACTGTAATTTCTTTTATTTCATTTTTTGAGTGATGTTTACCAGTCTCTCTTTTATAATTTTCCATACTGTATTAGGCTTATTATATGAGGGCTGTATTTGTTTTTCATAGCAGAGTTTTTTAGCTGGATTTATAACCTTTTCTTAGAATTTTACATTTTTTTATAACTCTGTCTATATTTAGCATAGTTGCTTTCTCTAGTAGCTATGCAGAGTTCTCTTTTGTGTTTGCAGGATATTTTGATACCTTGTGTTAACTAGTCATTTCTATGGGTATTATTAATCCTTGTTGTGAATCCTTATGAAAGTATTTAGAAAGGAGTTACACTTGTTATTCATATTGCTATTCTTATATATTTCTTTCCATCATTGCGCTTAAAGCTGGTGATGCGGTATAGCTTACGTATTCTGTTTTACGTAAATTATTATATCTTGAAGATCTTATAGTTAACCCCCACGTTGTGGTAGCCAATTTGATGCGGTATTAGTTACCTTGTTTGTTTACCTCAGTGTTGGTGGAAGCCATTCTTGTGACGTCATACGTTGGTTGGTTCATTTGTTCTGTTTGTAGATTCCTCTGGCGTAGCAATTTGTATCAGTTTTAAATGTCCACCGGCTAGCTATCATCTGATCTGGGTAGGCATGTTTTTCTTACAGGTTGTGAAGCGGAAAAGGAATCTTTTATCCAAAAATTACTAGTGAAGAAATGTGTTTTATAATGTTTTATTGTCGAACACGTGCACTAACACTTTCACAGATTTATCTAGATAATCGCCATATTGAAACTGTTTATAATAACTTCTTATCACTTTTAACTCACGTACTTCAACTTTGTATATTTAACTTTAGAATATTTTATAAGATTTCTCGTACTTCTGCTGCGTGTAACTTATGACGAAATGAAGGACTGATTGGCGACATGTACTGCACTGAGAATTCCGTTGAACTGGGGAATCGACGTGGAGTGTACGGAAAATTTTGTATAACTGCGGGGCGACCGACTTCGAGCATGGCTATTTATAGGCTTGCCTTAAGATACACCTAAAGATTATAAATGAACTGCTATTGGCTAATAAAACGCGCCAACATTAGCGTCCATTTTATTATCCAATGAAAACCACTAATACATATTACTTTTAAAGAACATTCTGGAAGCTTTTTTTACTGAAAAGGCGCGAAACATTACGTAACTTCCTGGTTCCCGGTAACGATAAACAACTCACCCCCTTGCTGAAGTATTGTGTTATTGTTAACAGTTTCAATAGAGCCGTATATTATTATTTACCAATAATAATTACAATTATTAAACCTCTGAAATCAATGTTACACAAAAATACATATTCATATTAAAATAATTATTTACATTTGAGTAATTTGTGATACAAATTACCGTATCACTGGTCATTTATAAGTTTCATGCTTTCACTGTTAATGATTCAATAGCTGGTTACATGGTTCGCTATTTTGAAATGAGGAACATAATTAATTTAAGCAACTATCAATCATGGTCTGAAAGTCCATTAATTAAGGGTTGGATTTTATGGTACTCCTTTTTAGACATATCTATAAAAATATTATCAATAGCTGTTTTTTAATTTTTTTGAATTCTAGTTGGAACATTGCCTGAATGCTTAAGATTGTATGTTCTTAATAATGAACAAATTTGCTTCCTTTGGATGCTAGCTTTCATGAAGTCTGTATTTAAGTCACCGCAGAGTATAAATTCAATCTTAGGTTTGAATAGGCATTTTAGAACAGTATCTAGCTTATGTATATAGAAAGCTTTTAAAATTTGCAGCTGGAGCTCTGTATATTGTTAATACAATTAGTTTTTCATCTGGCTTTTTGATATGAACCCCACAACACTCAAAGGTTTGCTCTAAACAGTATTTATCCAGATCAGTAATATGAAATTCTATGTTTTTTTAACAAAGATATTCACACCTCCTTTAGAGAGTTTTTGTCTATATAAATAAGCTCCTCTGTTATAGCCATCCATTGAAATATGTATTATTTCCTGATTAGCCATGTGATGTTCCATTATGCACAAGATATCTGGGATTATATTTTCATTTTTGAAACTAGTTAACAATTCAGTGACTTTATTTCTTAAACTTTGAATATTTTGATAAATACTGTTAATGAGTGGTGTCTTTTTGTTGATTTTCTACAATATTTGTTTAATTCCTTCATTCCAATTACTTGTAATGTTCTTCCACATCTCTGATTTAGCCTAAAAAGGGGAGATTCTACTGTTAACAATTGCAGGAATATTATTGGTACCACCCATGGATGTTCATGAAAAGCTCTCAGCAATGATATATGCATCAGTATATCCTTGCCATGAGCACATAAATGCAATCCATGTACAGTGTAACCATACCTCTCAATGGATGACACATCTATAATTCTAACGTGGCCTGTTCCCTGTGAACTAAGAAACTGATCAAGTCTCTGATTAACCACCCTCACCTACTCATTAATCCAAGGCTTATCGTGTCTCCAGAAGAAATTTACACAGCTCACATTTGTGTGGCTACTGGACTCAGAATTGTGGTTCATGTCCATCTCAATAAAATAATTTCTATCCAAACTGTTTCCAGGTACCCCGCTATCACTACATGATCTCCTTTAGTGAGATCCTTTGGCATACCCTCATAAGTGCAGTATCATTATTGTCAATAAGTTCTTACTGTCACTGGGTTAATGGCAGCAAGCTGTTTTAGTCTTTCCTTATAACAGTGGCTAGTTTAGTCTGTAGTGTTCTGAATAAACTTAAAATTAATTCACTGCAGTGATAAATGCTTACAGTATGGATTAGTTAAGTAGGTACCAGATATGTTAAGTTAACTGCTAGATCATAATAAATCAGGTACTAAAACGAGCCAAAAACCAAAAGAAGAAAAATACAACAATGTAAAATAATAACCACCTACTTCTCATTAGCCCTGTCAAATTCCAAGACACAATCAAATAAGAAGTACAAGATAATGCAGGTAAACATGTTCCTGTTACATCTCTTGAATTTCAAGTACCTATCTGTTTACCATCACCATCAGCCCAAGGTACGACAAATAATTGACTTAAAGTGTCAAATTCAGTTTCTACTACAACAGACAATTGGGAGCCCTAAGATCCTGGCCAGTGGCCACCAAATAATTACAAATGCTGTGAGTGAAATAACTGTTAAGAAAAGTTTGCCTGAAATAAGCATTGAAAGTTTGCAAGGACATTAGGACTCAAAAAACCAGGAAATTTACACAGCATCATCTTTATTCTAAATATACTCCTGGAAAATATAACATGAAAAAAGAGAATGGTTAGTTTCGAAGGATATCCAAAAAAGCTTTTCTGTGGACCATGTCGGTTGTTTGAAGACTTGATCCAATATTATCTTGTAAATCTAGATTAGGCAAACATGAGAGATTTCGTTAAACTTCATCATAGAAAGATTTATATGACAACCTATCTCAACATGAGAACAGCCACAGCCATAAAACTACTTATGTGCCTTGGAGAAATCTAGAATAGAGTTTATCAGGTTCTGGAATAAATAGCAGTTTTCAAAGACAAATACCTAATTAAAAGAATTTATGAAAGAGTTGCTGAAAAGGCTACTGGATGTTATTCTCTTCCTTGCATCTATAAATCTTGCATTTAGAGGCAATGGTAGCGGATTAGGCATCATGACAATGGCAATTGCTTAGGTGTGATTGAACTATCTGGAAATTATGATCCATTTCCAAGAAAATATACTCTTCATGTGAAGAAGTGTCTAAGAGAAAACAAGAAAATTGTAAAATATTTACCCTGGAGAGTACATCATGAATTTCCATCATTGTGTCCAAACAAAATATTATAATACATACAACAAAGAGAGAATACTCTGCATTTTTCATTCATGTGTAATGCAACACCTGATCTATCAAATACAGGGCAGAATGTTTTAATAGTAAGATATATTTTTTATTATGAAGAGAAAAATTAATATAAAATATACGAAAGATTCTTAACATTTATTTTTTATTTACACAAGAAAACAGGCAAGGAGAGAGCAAATGCTTTCTAGAAAATTTCAGACATCACAACATTGATATAAAAGAATGCCGAGGTCAGTGTTATAACAATGGTGCCAACATGTCTGGCCACATCAAAAGAGTTAAAAAGTTGTCAAAAAGGAGCTTGCCTACCAAGTACTTCTCACTATCTTAACCTTAAAGATGTCCATGCTGCCAGAAGTTTTACAGAGTTTGCAACATTTTTCAGTTGGTAATTCAATTCTACCAGGTGGCACAACCGTGCCATATTTGATGTGTGGAGATAACCCTTTGTGCGCTAAAAAAAGTTGCAGAACTCAACGGACAATCCCAAGTAAACACAAGTCAGTGGGGAACTGGCACATTGGCACCCTAAACACCTACCACTACCACTAGACGAGCAGTTCTCAGAAATGTCCATATGGATACAAGGAGACAGAATATTGTATCAACCAACCTGGGCAACATTTCGAAAACTTATACAATGAGCAAAGTCAGCATAACAGTGCTTTTAGTTGATGATTATTATTATTAATAATAATAATAACAACAATAATAATAACAATAACAACAACATTTATAATAGTAAGTGAAAAAATGGCATGCTCTCATGTTTGTTGCTTATAGACCGCAATGTTAGACAAGAACAGCATAAACACAATTTAAAAAATAGCTATGGGCAGATACGATATGTCAAATAAAGACATCTTAATTATTTGTCAACCTAAAAAGTGAGTTTATTCCCTCAAAAATAAAGCCTATGTAACTGAAGCGGAAAATATTCTAAGACTTTTTGGTCTATTTTTGTTTATCGTCATGGACTGCACAGTGTACACTTTATTGCAAGCCTAGGAAGTGCCTCTCGATGAGTGTGATCCGCTCATCTTTGCTAATAAGCAAGAGGGGTAAAACAAAGCTCGGCTGGCCCCATAGCTCAGTCAATAGATCCTGCCTGTTCTGCGAGGGGTTTCGGGTTCGATTCCCGGCTGGGGATGGGAATTTATCTCTAGTCAAGATTATTCCCTATCCTCCCCAGTCTGGAAGCATGAATGAGAATGTGAATGTGTGATCTAATGATTAAAGCCCAAAGTTTACTAGAAACCTAAAGATAAGCGAATACAAGTTAACACCACTGCCTATAGGCAATAATATGTTCTAAAGGAAAGACCACCGATAAGACCATTGTAGTTAAATGCATGGTATAAATTGAACTAAAAAACAAAAACCCCAAGCTCGCTCACCTTAGTTCACCAGTTCCCCACTGACCTGTATTTGTTTGGGATTGACCCATTGAGTTCTGCAACTCTTTTAACACATGAAGGGATATCTACATACTTTAAATATGGCACGGTTGGGCCACCCGGTATAATTTTTAGTGCCAGTCCTAGGAGATGGTATTTCTTATTCAGAACATAAGAAAGACACTTCAAAAACTTTCAGAAACTTGGTAAGAGTTCAAGAGCAGATGCTGCGATACCCTTAGCTGAAAAATTGCCAGAGATAACATCAGCTCTTCATTGTGCTAAGACAGACTGTAACCTAACCAAAGAAGCTGTAGCAGAAGTAACAGGATTGATTGATTATTTCACTAGATTTAAGAATATGGTTCTCAACAATTTTGAGAGATATACCTGAAAAGATCAATTTTGTTGAGTGTTATTTCACAAAGCCAAGATATAACTTTACTGTAGGAAAGCCAAATAGAAACAAACTTTAAAAGACATGCAGAAACTGAATGTTTATTACTTACCTTGATAAAGCTAAACAAATTGGAGCTGAACTACACACTGGTGTAGAATTTAAGGAACATAAAGGATAAGGAAAAGAAATGTTTTTTTATGAAGATGACGAACAGTGTAGTACAGTGGAGAGATGATGATCACTTTAAGAAAAACATTTACAATGGTCTCACTGAAAATATCATATCCCAATTAAATGTTCATTTTAAAGAAGTTCAAGATTTGTGCCAAACCTTTGACCTGAAATATAAAAGGAGTATTTGGCTAGTTTCACCAGGAATCTCGCTTCAAAATACCCTAAAGATCTGAGCAACAAATTGAAAGGTGATCTAAAGCACTTTCAGTATATTTTTAAGGTGACATTTCCAAATCTTGTCAATTAGTCTGGAAACAGAAGATCTCCACTTGCTCTTTTGAATTTCATTTATAAAGTCAAGCTTCAGGCAGTATTTCCAGAACTGCATATTGCTCTAAGATTATTTTGTACTTTGCCACTTAGTCTTGCTTCTGGCAAGAGAAGTTTTAGTAAAATCTCTCATAAAGAACTATTTAAGATCCACTTTGGGAGAAGAGAAACTGAACCACTTTATCTATCTGGTCAATACAACAATTAGCATCAGACTTAAACTTCTTGGATGTTATAGATGATTTTGTGATGCCAAAGTTAGAAAACTCAAGATGACAGAATGCTGACAATATTGAAGTTAATACCATTTCCAAATCTTTCTTTTTTAATGCTTCTTACAAGAAATTTTCAGGACACTCACTTAAGACATTAGTATTTGACATTAATATTAGTAAAAATTATTCAAAAATTAAGTTGATATTATCGAGTACTAAATTTATGCATTAAAACAAATGCATGAATTACTACACTACAGGTTAGTGTACATCAACACTCATCGTTGTACTTTGAAATTTTGTAAAATAATTATGTGGAGCTTGATGAAGTTGGGGTTATGGGGTCCAATAATCATGATTTGTCATGAGGCCCATAATTCATCTGGGTGGCCCTGATGGTGTGGTACAGAAGCCACCAGGAGGAATTGGACAAAAGGGATGACTTCATAGTTGGTTTGCAAGTGGATGTGTCTTCCATCACTGCTCTGGTCAACTGTTGATTTTGGGTATATTGAAACTGCTGTGATGCATTCATTGTTACAGCTTATGACTTGAGGCATCAGTAGGAAGTACTCCCCCACAGGTGTTTGAAGATGATATTTGGGTGTGTCTGTGGGTCTGTTCTCTTTCAGGATAGCAATAAGAAGTTGTGGATGTGTATGTGTGAATGTTGAGTGAAACTGAGTATATTTTGCAGTAGTTATGATTATGTAGAATGGGTAGTGGTAGCTAATCTGCTGAAGTTAGATCTGTATATGGATGTAGACAATTGCAACAATAATATTTAGGGTGTGATAACGGGTAAGTTCTCATTTTCTTAATACCTTGGCGAGCCTGTGCGAGTAGAATTTCGCACTTTGCGTAAACTGGGGGTTTTGTTTTGGTTTGGATTTGGTTGCTGATTTTAAAAGAAATTCAGTTTATTGGTGGCCATTTTAGGTTAAGATTTTACTTTCTGTGTATAAATTTATTTTGTTTGAAGGGTACATTAGGTTAAATTTGTAAAACAAGAAATGCATAACTTTTATTTCATATTTTCTATTAAGGACTATTGTTTAACATTTAATTCTGTTTATTGTATAGGTATGTATGAACTTTAAGCTTAATTCTCCATTTCCCCAGAAGCTACCAAATAACAGTAACAATATAATTTGGACTCACTTTGGGCCCATAAGACATAGTATTGTGTTCTGTTTCTGTGATAAAAAAAATGTTATTACTAATGTTCAATATTATGGGGAAAAGACTGTGGGTTGCCCTTAAATGTACACAATAGGTATACAAAAACATTATGGGAACGTGGAACATCAGAAGAATTATATAGTATTAAAGCAAGATTTCTAACATTGTAATTTTGGATAAGGGTTGCACTCACAGTTTTGTATTTTAATTTGTTTGCCACTCTTTTGGAGATTTTTCAGTTTGTTTCTTGGGGCTGGAATTGTCAAGGGGACAGTGACTTTATTTAGGAGTTGGGAAGATATAACATATAGGATTATTGTATTATTTATAATATATTAATTGAGGGGTGGGTGGAACATTCATTCAAGTTTGTTGAAGGGGAAGGTTGTAGAGAGCTTGCATTATCTCTCATTGGCCAATGAGAGGGCTTGTAAAAGTCACATGCAGCTGGGGTAGAGAAAGAGTCATTAGGTGTGGTGTCCTTGGTAAAGCAGTCTGCAGTAAGATCTCAAATTAAATTGAGCTTTATTTATGGACGCTCTCTAACTGCTGTGGTCCTTAGCATCCCATCCTATATTGGCATAAAAGACTGGTAATTTTGCTCAGAGGCCTCTTTGTCAGGCTTGAGGTTCTTTTATGTGCCATAAATCTACGACATGGGACCACCGGCTTTACTTCCCTTCCAAAGGAAGCCATGCTAAGGATTTTTACGCCCGAAAAAATCCATCACCCACCACCGGGTTTGAACCCACGACCTCGGGAACTAGAGGCTAGCATAGTAACCACTACACCACGGAGGACGACAGCAAAGTCTCATGGAGCAAGTCAGCATAATGTGAAGGGACTAAAAGTGATTACAACAGTGGAGGGAAATTTTACATCATCTACTCTACAAGCAACCTTTCATCTCAAACCAAAGGTATGTAATCAGTTAAATGAATAAAAGATGTGACAAGTACTAAATATGAGAAAAGTCTTATAATTTAAGTGTTTCCACGTTCCTCTCTGTCTGCCAAGCAAATAGATAATAATGTAATGGTGATTTGGTTATAACTTGAGGTAGTATGCTCCATGTAGCATATAATGACTATCATTATTATTATCATCTACCTCAAGGTAGGGCCTATGGCCTGTTCTGACTCAAAAGTCATCCTGCCATCTACATCGTGATCGTCTGATATCTTGTACTCCCCATGGTTTGTATGCATGTATTACCTGGGTAAATTTTGTAGAAGGTATTCTTTCAATGTGTGCTTTCCAGTTATTTTAAATTTCTGCTGCTTTATTATTTAAATTATAAATGTGGAGCCTCTCTTGTGTGATCTATGATGATGATGATGATTAGGCTGCAGATTTTTTATATTTACATGTTCTTTTTCTTAAATATAATATGCTGACAAAACATAAACGCATTTCTCATTGTTTGGAATTAGTATACAGAACTTTACTGTGCATTACTTGAGCATACCTGTAATGATATGACATGATTATACTTTTAGAGCACATATTTGCATATTTATACTAACTTAATACAGAAATAAATATTCTATTCTGTAAAAGCATAAACTGCAATCTAACAATAGTCCTTTCCCCACCTCGGCCAGTAATGCCTACAAAACACAAACTGCATTGTTAAGAATAGGCACACTATTTTTTCCACCTCTATTGTTCACCAACAGTATTCTATTTTAACAACAGAGTTGATTTAAAATGACTGCAACCTTTCCATGCATTTATTCAGTTAGTGTGTTTCATCCATGGTGATTTGTTGTAATATTCCTTATGCGTAAAGACAAAAGTCCAAGTAGTACTCTTCTGAAAAGCTGGGTTGATGGAGATAAGACTTTAATATCTGATAGAAAATGTATATTTTGTCAAGTTTGTTCGAAGAAGGTAACTTTTGCACTTTCTAAACAGATTTATTCACAAATAACTTAATTTTATTTTTATTTACAGACACATTATATTATCTACTTACGTATTTTGAAGTCCAATAATGTTTTAATTAATAGGTGAACAGCACAACAAAATTTCAAGTGGGTCAATATTTTCAGACTGCATCTCGTGCATCTCACACAACTGCCTTTGCTTAATTTGAATCCAAAACAAAATGAAAATGATACATTTAGCGCAAATCTTTGTGAAGCCCTAGTAGCATCTAATATACCTTGGAGGAAACTGGATAATCCAGTATTTAACGGACTTTTGTAGAAGTACACTAAAAGGCAAATTCCCAGAGAGTCCACATTGAGAAAAAATTATTTGGGTCCATTGTATGAAAAAATAAGTTTAGTTATTTAATAATGTTCATTAAAGTTAATTGTTTAAAACATTTCTGTAATTTATGTGTATTTTAAAATAGTTGTTTTTATAACTATTAAAACAATCAAATGTTTGTAGGTCTTCCAAGAAATTACAAATGACATAGGAGATTCACTTATTTGGGTTTTGGTGGATGAAAATACAGACTCCTGTGGGAGATATGTAGCTAATATAGTTGAAGGGAAAATGGATTCCATAGATGCTGGATCTCCAATTTGATTATGTGCACTGCCTTAGAAAAAACCAGTCATGCTACCATTGCAAGGCTAGTGAGAAATGCATTGTGTATTATCCTGAAAATGACTGAAAAAAAAAAAAGAGAATGGCTTGTCTGTAAATTTTTCTTCTATTTTCAGGCTTGCTGTAACCAAGCAAAGAACACGAGAGATCCTTGCCATTCTAACTGACACAGCATATACACTAAAAGCAGCAGAGTCGCTTCAAGTTTTCTATTCCAAAATGATCCACATTACTTGTATTGTCCATGGCCTTCATCACGCTGCTGAAGAGGTTTGTTCACAGCATCCTAAGACTAACAATTTGATTTCTTCAATTAAAAAAATGTTTGTAAATGCTCTGGCAAGGACTGCACTATTCAGAGAAGAACTATGAGAAACTCCCCTTCCATCAGAGCCTGTATTAACTAGATGTGGAACCTGTATCACTGCTGCACTTCACTACTGTTCATACATTAAAGACATTAAGAAAGTTGGTATTTTAGTTATCCAACTTAAGTTTAAATATTTGCACTTTTCATGCATAGATCCAAGTCACTGTAAATATATTTCCATAATTTAAATAGATACATTTTATAAATAGACTAAATAATAAGGGTTTTTATGGAGTGCACTATATTAAGTTTACATTTTACTTGTTTACAAAATAAACAGCAATTTTGTTTTTTTCAATTTCACAGTAAATGTATATTCTTAAATATATATCACCATTTGCCTTTAATACTAGGAGGCAGGCCTAGAATCATCCTATTTTCTTCATAACTAATTCATTATATGCTTGTCCTTAGGTGCTTCATTTGCTGAATCCAAAGATACGACCTGTATTAATTCAGCAATATTGGCAGCAGATGATGTAGAAATTCAAAGTGAACTTTCATTCATACGTAGGCACACACTTCAAGATACTTCCTGAAATAATTATGCAACTTGAGGAATGTGGTCTGCAGCTGATTATTGCAATGAATTTGAACACTTTCACAACCTCTTTCAACAAACTAACAGGGCCAGTGGGGAGAATTCCAACACGAAATTCAGGTTTGGAAACAGTGAAAATAATTAATGGAACTCTACAAGGTGAGTCATAGACTGTTGAGAATTACACATCTAAAGAAATACCAGCTTTTAAATACTGTCCCCTAAATTCATGTGAAGTTGAAGAACATTTTCTGTTTATAAGAACATACTCGCTGATAACCAAGAAAGATTTACATCTGAAAATTTGGAAAAATACATTGTAATTTGTTGTAATACCAATAAGAATGAAATTTAATTTGAATATAAGTACATGTATATCCTCCAAAATACGGATGAAACTTGAGCTAGTGCCTTATTGGTATAAACAAAATTGTGCATATTTTCTTTATTTTTTGAATGTATTTGCATGAATTTTAGTGCATATAAATCTGCAGCCTGATGATGATGATATGTATATGCGTGAACATTATGAAGAGAACATTGAGGAAAATATGTATGATATAAACTAAGAATGCCTATACTATATGAGACCATGATGAGAGGGAAAGAAAGGTTCAAAAGGGTGCAGGGCAATGAATGCACTGCTTTTGTTACAAGACTACTGTTATGGGATGTTTCCGTTTACCATTACAGTCCAAGACTTGGTAATGAGAAAGATCCTTTTTACCTGCTAAGTAACATTGGACATTTGTGAAAATAAAAGTTCAATGTTGCTTTGCAACCATGAAACTTCTGTTAGGAATATAAATTTAAGAATTAACCAATAGGAAATAACGAAGTTCAGGATCCAATTAAAGGGAAGTTATAGTTCATGTTTACGTAAAGCAGTGGGCATATTCAAAACATAAGTTTTGTGAAGAAAATAATTTTGTAGGTTTGGTAAGGGTTATTATTAGGACAGCTGTCTTCTACTTGTGAATGTAGGTAGGCAGCTACTTTTTCAGGCACTACTTAAGTGTTAAAATGAGCGAAATATACAGTGAAGGCATTTAGCTGGGTATGCTGAATTGGAGGCTGGAGTTGAGGATGCATAGTGTGATATGTGTGTGTTAGATGGCAACAATGCAAGAATGAAGGTAAGGGGGCAAATGCATAATCGTGAAAGGCAACAAGTCAACTTTTTCTTTACCACTTCTGATCCTATCCTATCATAAAACAGAGCAATTCTCCGATAACCTGCCTCTTATATAGGGGTACGGTAAAATATATATATATATATACACACACAGGGTGAATCACATAAAACTTGCATTGCAAATATTTCGGAAATGGAAAGTGCTATTGATATGCAGTTTTCACAGCATTGATTGGTAGTCAGGGGCTCGTACATTTAGCATATAAACCAATTTTAATAATACTGAGAAAGTGTATTTTTATGAGCAAACATACTATTTTTAAATGGAACAATGTCTAGTTACATCAACAGATTAAAGGTAGGGTAAATTAAAATGTCAATGGTCTTTGTTGCAGGATTCTAGTGCAAGTGGTTTATGAGAAATCTTATTTTGAAAAGTTTCCACCCCAACAATTGTTTGCCCCATTCAACCTGCTTAGTTGCTAGGTACGACGTTGTTATGTTTGTTTGCATTGTGTTTTCTGTTCATTGATTACATTATGACTTTCTGGTCAGTTAGTTTGTGACAGTTCAAGCAGTAAGTTGTGAGTGGAAGATGGGGTTTACTAATGCAGAAAATGTCGACATGTTCATGGTGTATGGAGAGTGTTGGAAGAATGCAGTTTGTTCCTGTACGGTGTATGCGGAAACGTATCCCAATAGACATCAACATCTCGGCAATTATTTATCAACCTCTTCAACCAATTTCGTGAGAGTGGTACTGTAACACCTAGAAAACATAACAAAAGCATGTGACTGGAGAAGAGGCAGAAATTAATGTTTCGGCTGCCGTTGCAGTAGATCCGCAAATTAGTTCCTGCACAATCGCATGTGGAAGTGGCATAAGTCAGGCAAGTGTACTGCACATTCTCCATCGACAGAGGTTCCATCCCTATCACATCTCTCTCCATCAAGAGCTGCATGAACAAGATTCTCAAAATCATTTCAACTTTTGTACATGGGCATTAAGACATGATACTCCAGATTCATCATGTATCTTGTTTAGTGATGAGGCAACATTACTAATCATGGCCAGGTAAACCGCAGAAACATGCACTATTGGTCTGTTGACAATCCCCGTTGGCTTCGTCAGGTGTAACGTCAGCATCCATGTAGTTTAAATGTGTGGTATGGGATAGTGAACCATCAGCTCATAGGCCCTTTGTTCATAGAAGGAAAAATGAACTCGCATTCATCAATAGTAACATCAAAAAGTATCGCAGCTTCCTGACAGACCATCTGCCACAGATGCTAGAAGATGTTCCTTTGCAGACTAGGAGGAACCTGTGGTACCAACACGATGACTGTCCAGCCCATAGTGCACGAAGTACTACAGCTTGTCTTAACGGATTGTTTCCAAATCCTTGGATTGGATAAAGAGGACCTGTACCTTGGCCAGCCCGTTCACCGGATCCGACCCCTTTAGACTTTTTTCTTTGGGGAAGGCTGAAAGACACTGTCTACAAGGATGTACCAACGATGCCAGACGATATGAAACAACATATTACTGCTGCCTGCTCTGAAATTTCCGCTGATATGCTAGAACGTGTGCAGCAGTCTTTCCATAGCAGACTGAAAGCGTGTATTGAAGCTGCCGATGGTCATTCTGAACACAACCTTTGAAGGACTGTTCTCTTTACTTGTAAGAATCCACAGAAGTATTGTAGTTCCCTTTTGTTTTTCTTTAGTTTGTGCTACTACAGGTTGTACAAGTGTTGGTGCGTAAAAATTTCAAAATAAGATTTCTCATAAACCACTTGCACTAGAATTTTGCAACAAACGCCACTGTAATTCTAATTTACCCTACCTTTATTCTGTTGATGTAACTAGGCATTGTTCCATTTAAAAAATTGTATGTTTGCTCAAAAAATACACTTTCTCCGTATTATTAAAATCTATTTATAGGCTAACTGTACGAGCCCCTGACTACTAATCAATGCTGTGAAAACCGCACATCAATAACACTTTCCATTTCCGAAATATTTGCGGTGCAAGTTTTAGGTGATTCACCCTGTATAAAAGGATGAATTCAACTCTCAAGTGACTCTTAGAGGAAGAAAATTTCAGCTTTTTTTAGCAATCCAATTACTGTGACATAATTGAAAAGCTAAGTAATTTAAACAAAGTAATTTAATTAATGAGTAATTCTTAATGCACACATGGCATAATTAAATTAAATTTTTACTTTCTCTGTAACTTACCTGAGATAAAGCACCTAATGCATTCAACCTAAAAATTAAATATAAAAATTTAATCTAAAAACACATGCTTTGAGGTTTCTTTGAATAAAACGGAAGGTATGGTTAGAAAAAGGTCCACATGTATTTGTATGTCTCAGTCTGTGAATATCATATTTGAAAGACGAAAAGTCTGAAAAGTACCAAATTTCAAACCTAGATAGGCAACCTTTAACGATGTAAAGAAAGGATTTTCAAGCAATTAAGCCATCCCAAGCTACCCTTCACATGAAAATATATATATTTTTTATTCCCCCAAAAATGGCTCTAATGATTTTCATTAAAAAATCAGAAGTTTGAGGTATTGACAATTGGAAAAAAAAGCATATTGGTGTATTGAATTATCTGTAAATTTAGTCCTCTTCATTCACAGTGAATTTTTAAAACATCATGAAATAGACTAGAACTTATCAGGGGAAAAATATAAAGATATAGTATAAAATTTATATCAAACAAAATGCTCTGTGGCATTTTACTGCTCTTTGTGTACATTTTACCCCACATTTTAATATGCTTAAGTTCCCATTTCTTTGTTTCTCATCAGTTTATGCAAAGCATTTTTCACATCAAGTATAACATAATTACACTCACTTGATTTTTAGCAGCCTGAATAGTCAGATCATGTATCACAGTGGTATGAACTATTTGAAACCACTACTTGCAAATTTTTATCATGAGTAACAGCAAGCAGATGAAAAACAAATGATATGAGTAACTTGATATGAAAATAAATCTAAAGAAAGTTGTGCAACTGTTATGCATTGGATATCTTTATTAAGGGGCTAAGTGACAGAAATTATGAAATAGATCAGTTTGATAATAAACTGAAACATTTTAACATGTTGCCATATTATTATTATTATTATTATTATTATTATTATTATTATTTTAAAACAATCAATACTGTATTTCTCTGATGACTGAATGAAAGCCAATTTTAAACGTATTTTATACTGCATTTCATTAGGCAGCTTTCCCAAAGCTGGATCCCAAGTTTCACCCATGAATTGAGCCCCAAGCACAGTGGAATATATTTATTGCTGTAGCCTCTTAACATAATATAAAATCAATTGAACTTGTTAACAGTGGCATGTACAGCTTAAGACAAAATAAATGAGCAACAGCCAGAGAGGGATTTCGATTCGGAAAACATCAGAAGCATTTGCTGACGCTGCATTCACAATACACAACTTAATACCATACTGGTTTCATTTCAAAGCCTATGCAATAGGTAGGAAGATGTCTTTCAGTTGGACTGTATTCATGGTAGCTGAACAGTAAAATGCATGTCTCATAATTGGGACAACCTGGGTTTGAATCCTTGGTGTGGTTTTTTTATTACTTTAATTTTAATTTGTTAAATATATGGCAATGCAGTATGTTTCTCATGCATAAGGTATCATTAATTTTAAGACATTCATGCATAAAACAAACAAATTACTCTTTCCGTTTTCAAAACAAATGTCATATTAGTAAGAATTCTAAAGTGAAAAACTAAACCGAATATCTAATTGACTTAATATTGTATGTGCAAACTCTGTCTCATTTTTCAATTATGAATGAAACTGGCATGATCATGGACACACACCTTATTGCCTTCGAGTTCTGCATGATATGTTAGCAGTCATACTGACTTTTACTATGGCTGAGCGCACACATAAAGACGAAGCTAAAAGGAGATCTCTCCTTATGTTGGTGAATGCTGCTGGATGCTTTGTCTCTCAGGCTGCAAGAGTACTTAAAGCCCCTACATCTATGGTTACGAGGTGGGTGCAGTTATCCAGGGAAGGGACTGTTCATCGTTGACTTGGTTTGTGTTGAAAACGTTTGTCCACTCCTCAGCAGGACACTGCAATCCTAAAAGAGGCAGACAGCAATCCCTTCCAGCATGTGTCTACAATTAGAAGTATTTATTTCCCAGAGTTGAACTGCTCAGCATTGTGTCATTTGACTATAGCAGGGCTCTTTGCTTGATCGGCAGCTAAGAAGCAGCATCTTACACACGATCACAGATTATGTCGGCTTGCATTTGCTGAAGAAAATGCCAACCATAATGGAATAGGGTTGTATTTACAGAAGAGGTGACATTTTCATCTACAAATGGGGGGAAAGTAATTGTCTACTCCCCTAGAGGAAAACGTTACAATGCAAAATACATGGCACAAATGGATCGCCAAGGTTCACACATCTGTGTCATGTTGGGGTTGGTTGTCATAAGATGGTCTAGGTGTGTTGTGGCAGCTTGATGGCACATTAAATAGCCACCATAATAAAGACACCCTTGAAAACATCATAGTTCCTTCTGTAAGGACTATATAGCCCAATGGAATGATTGAATTCCAGCACCCTGTCCATACAAGTTAGCAGGTTTCAAACTGGTTCTCACAAAGGCAAGATATTAAAGTGATTGATTGGCTTCCTTGCTCACCAGATTTGAACCCTATTGAAAATGTGTGGGCAGAGGTGAAGAAAGTTTTGGACAAGATATAAGACAAAAGAAGTTTGTACGATCAAACACAGGATGCTTGGGAGGAAGAATCCTCTCATGAAAATTTTACTGGTCATTTGATATCATCCATGCCCTGTAGAATGAGGGCAGTAATAGAAGCAGAGGGTTTATACACCCGATATTAAGCTAATTTCTACTTTTATTTGCTTTTTCATTTAGGAATATATTTACTTATTTCATATTTAGTTTGAAAACAAAAAGGAGAGTGTTTCAGTATTTATGTGTGAGCATAAATGGGAATTATATTACAATATGCATAATAAGCATTGCATTGCACAATGCTTTGCACAAAAAATGATAAAACATGCATGGGATATGAACCTCGGTAGGTCTCATTACTACATACCTGCTTATAACAGCTCAGCTGTCAGTGCATATTCAGCAGTTGGGACTCAATATGAAAGGTGACAATAGAACAAAGCTAAAGGCACATGTCCTGAGACACCACGGTGAACCGGCCACAAAACGATTTGGACTTCGACAAATATACGCTTTGAGAGTCTGCTTAATTTTTTTTTGTCTTAGGGTGTATATTCTTGCATAATATTTTTTTAGCGAAGTAACAAAGCTGATTTTAATTTCAGGTACGATATGTATTAATACCATAGTTTTACAGCATCTTGAACTGGGCTTAAGCCTTTAGAAAGAAATTTTATGCACACAACCACATTATACTGATTTATCAGCACCAAAGTCCAATTTCATAAACTTTCCTTGAACAGAGTTGACTTTTACAATACTTTACCAAAGACCCTCTACAGAATGCGAGTCATAGATTGATATATTATGTGGGATATTTTGGAATAGTAGAGAGGAAATATAGAGGTTCAAGGAAACTGCCGACAAATAAATTAGGTCAAAAGCACATTATTTCAGGGAGGTGGGCTTTTGTCAAATGCAAAGCTATTTAGTACAACTCTGAATAGGAGAAGCAACACATATACTACAGTCAATCTTCGGACCCATCCTTAAGAATCCAACTTTTAAGAAGGTTGTAAGTACTCTCTCTCCCTTTTCCAGTACAAGTAAACAAAAATTTAGATTCTTCTAAAATTGGAATCATTCGCCAAACTGTCTTTGCAGTGTGTAAACCTCATAAGTGGTTAATGTGTTTGTTTATATCCTGTTTGCATGTGTTAATGTGATTCTAATATATCCATAATTAAAGCTTGCAAAAGGTAACCTTTGCACAGTGGATTAATGGAAAGGACTTTATACGATCAATGGGGATGTTCTATTCTGCAATTGTTGCAGTAAAGAGGTAAGCACTGCTATTCTATTTCCAAATACTTTCTATCAGCTGTTCTTTATAAAACATAGAACTTCTTTAAAATAATTAAGTCATATCCATTTTCTATCGTATGTAGGTAACCATAAGGTCTGTTATAATTTTGAATAAAATATACTCAACAATTTAATGTCAATCAGCATGTCACATCTGCTTCAATAATTGAAGTGCATGTTTCATAGTTTGATAGTATACGAATGCATGCACATTTTGGGATTTTGTAGTGCATGAAATTGTTTCTAATCATGACTTTGAAATTTGGCAAAATGAATCATAGTTTCCAAAATGCTTATCTAGCATCCCTTCACTCCTTGTAAATTGTTCAGTTGAGTTCCTGATTACCTTGTATATGTTTAACATGTTAAGGAGGCAGCATTATCTATTTTTGTTAATGTTTTACTTTCACATGTTGCTGATGATGTAGTGGAGCACTACTCTGGCAATGGTTCCAACATCTTTCTTAAAAATCCCTTGGAAAGATTTCTTATTCTGTTGTTATTCAGCAATGGCACTGGGGATTAATTGATCTGCATCATTTTCCCTCTGGCTTCCCAATATAAAGTCTGTAAGTTATCATTTTTAAGGCCTTTGCATTTGGCGAGATGCTGTTTGTTCAGGATGAAATTTTCTTCACAGAGAGTGCACTTGGGTGTAGGTAGGCACTGTATCTTGTAGAGAAATCTACAAGATTTCTTATTCTTCTCGATGCAGTTCTGCTTACACATGATTAGTTTCTGTTTTCTTGTTTTAGTCTGATTTATGTGATGCTTTTCACTCCAAAAATGCACCTCCTGTTGATATTCTTTGCACCTTTTATTCCCTTAATGTACCCTTTGGCAGAAATTACCAAAGTTCTTTTTTGTGTTGCTGATGCACATTTTCCCACAATTACTTGACCTGTTTGGTAAGTTTTAAGTTTATGGAGCACGAAATTCTTTCCTATGGTGACCACCATTATACTATTTTTTGCCTTCATTATATCCCTATTATTAAGAGTACTACAGAAGTAAAAAGTAAGTAAAATAACAGAAAATAACATTGATTTAATGAGGATGTACAGTTGTGATTTAAATTCTAACAGAAAACATTTCAATATAAATGGCTGTAACAAACCTTTTCTAGAAGTGTGATGCTATTTCTCTTTAAAACTTCTCTTTGGTCTTTATTCATTAATTGCAATCCTGTGATAGGAGCCTCCGTCTCTTTTATGACTTTTGACTCTTCACTATCTTCAATGCGTAGCAATTGCTGAGCACTTGTATTAATCTCCGAATTTGATGGCTGCCTTTTCTTTCTCCTCCTTTTCACTTCTGATTTGGGTTTACTCTTCACTTCCTGCGAGTTATCGTCTTTAGGATCCTGTTGCAAAGTAGCTAGAGTAGACTTCAAAGCTGGCAACCGTGGCTTTTTTGCCTTTTTCTTGCGATTTGGATATGTTTTCTGAACTGCCCCACCGGTTGCTTCTGACATTGTCTTTACCTAAAAAAAAAAAAAAAAACACACACAATAATAATAATAAATATAAATAGATTCAGACAAGCAAATGAAACTGCTCACTTCATAAGCACTGATCTACTATAGGCAAGGTCCTTTGTATATTTAACATAACAAACAGAACATTCACTAAAACAATATGCACTTGCTGTTAAAAAAGTAGATGTAAACATTTACTCTCATGTGTAAACAAAATCAGGTGCACAGATTGTCATTTTAGTGATTTACATTGCAATATATCTGTAATGTGCCAGTATTTTGTCATAAGCAGGCATAGGAATTTCTAAGCAGTAAAGTCAGGGTTAAAAGAAATGAAGTTCTGTTACTTGACTTTCCACAGTGGTGTCGTAAGGTAAAAACCACCCCATCCCTTGTATAGTCTGTTGACACTTACAAACACCGCTCATCAAACCTTATTTACCTCCTTGTCAGTGACCCTTTGCCACTGTGGTTTACAATTCTTTGTATTGATAATGGTTTGAGTGTAGATAACTTGAAGCCAACTGTTTAAGAATTCCTATGCCTGTCATAACAGTCAATGCTGACTGTTATAGATGACAGCACACATTTATCCACCTTAGCCCAAAATTTACAATGCAAAAAAGAAAAGAAGAAAATAAAAACAAATAAAGTGTCAATTATTTGTAAGTGAAATACAGGCGGCTTTAAATAGCATAGTCCTAGGTCTTATTTTAAATCAATTATATATGATACTCTGATATGGGTCTGTGTGCTATTTCAGTAGTACTTCTGTTCCGAAAAACATAATTAAGAAAAGAAAGCTCTCTGCAGTTATAGAAGTTATGGTTTATTGGGAACGATAAAAGTTTACAGGCAAGTTACCCAAGGTAAAAAGCCGCTTCATACTGAATTATTGATACTTCAGATAATTAATGACAATGAAGTAATAAGCAAGGAAACAGAGTTTACATAAGTAGGACCTGAGCTTTTCATGAAACTTTTTGACTAAAGCTTCCTGAGTAATCTGTCAGGTCAACCTTATTGCATTCCTGTTACTCGCATTAACAGAAGGGGGAAAAAAGGTAAGGAACAGAAGAAGATGGAGGAGAAAATGTACCAAAAATAAATTGTTCCCTATAATTTTAAACGAGGACTGTCTTTTTTATTTTGCCATCATATTATTTAAGCTCTTTTTTATGAATATTATCACCATTCATTGCAGGGGCTATCTGGGAGGCAGCTCGCAGGTATACAGGAAAGCCATGTTACCATCCAGCTTGAACAAATACACAATACTCGCTATTGACTGTTGCATGGTGATACTGTTAGCAGCAGTATACAGAAGCCAGTATTACAATTTTACCACAACAGTGGGTTTCCTTCCTTTAATGTACCTACAATATTCCGACTTCATTTTGTGTTTAGAAGTATGGATAGTGTTGTGTGTAGTTATCCACTTCAATGCACACAAAACCATCTGCCCATGTAAAATAAATGGAATTACCTTTTTGTAAACACTTTCAAAAGGTATTTATTTCATGCTCATTTGCAAATAGAAGTAATACAGTAATAACCAACAGACCATTTCCCAGTTTAATATTCTTATAACGAAGGCATATGATAGATATTATTGATATTTAACCATCATGTAAACTTTTTAAACAGCCATGAAAATATATGGGAGTTTTAAGTAAAAACAGTTGCAGATACCACAATTTCAAACCAACTACCTAGTGAGTCCTGTAAATCCTGTTAATGGCCAACAAACTACACAATACTTAAAGTTTGAATCTCACAATCATGACAAAGCTGATCATCAAAGAAACTAAAATAAAACAAAAAGAAATTCAATGATTTATATGCAACACACCCAAAACAACACTTAGCCTATTATAAGAAATCCTAAACAGGCAAATCATAGCTTAAAATACATTTTATAAAGGTATATAAAATGTTCAAAGTGCCAGAAATTAACAATCAAAACGATAGCAGAAATCATTGTCAAAAGTAAAAACTACTTATTATACACCCATTTTGTAGTATGAACCCGTCACATTAAGAAACTTCTGTCAAAGTATAACTTTGGACTACTAATTCATGCATTATTTAGAAAAAGGATCAATTTCATCTGAAAACTACATCAACACCTTTAATAAAGAAACTATACCCCCGCCGCTGAATCTTTGCACTTGACAGTTCATGTGGCTCCGCGTAAAGTTGGCTACATTGTGGTTGCTACGTTGCCAGAGTGGCTAGTAAACAACAACAGCTGATAGTTCTTTCTATCGTGTCTAAGCCGCATACAAAAGTGTACGTAGTAGCGAACGTCAATGTATAATAACTATTTTGTATTATTATTGTTAATTGAAAATAACTTTGCATAAACATTGCAGCGTATGTAGAATAAATTACGCACTTTTGACAATATAGAAACAGAACAATGCAAACTTGCCTGCCACATTGAGGATAAATAAAACAAATTATAACCACGCGATAACAAAAGTTATTTTCATTCACGATTTAAAACTGCAATGGCTCAATTCCATCCAAATCCCGTCATCATTATCTTCACCAAGGCATATCATTAATGGTTCACATTCACTAATAATTCCGTCTATTTCTTGTGTTTTTCGTCTTAGCTTATTTACATGATCTACTTTCTTCTTCCACGAAGCCGCGTCCACCGTCGCCACACCTTCCCACAAAAGCCTTTCCACATCGGTAATGGTAAATGACTTATTGTTCTCCCTCACATAAACCTTAATGTCGTTCCACACTAATTTGATAGGGTTGAAGTGACAGTGTACGGCTTTATCAGCAGGAATAGAGGGATGGCCGTGAAGCTTCACGTACTCCTTTTCCTGTTCAAAGAATTCTCGGGTCCTCCTTAATAGTTCCAATGCCTGACTATTAAGTGGCGCAAAGGATTTAAACTTCGTGAATCATCACTCGGCGATCGACGTCGTTTTTCAGACATTGTCGCACATAAATCTTGTATAAATAAATAATATGACTTAAATGTATATAAAACAGATAAATATATAAAGATATATGTATAAACGAACAATAACTAAACTATAAAACAATAACCACAAATACAAATAACAAGAACAATATGTAGCTTGCAAAGAACAACTCGACGCTTGTGCTAGAAATTCACAAGCTGAAGCACGTGGTTGGGGATAGCTACATCCGGCAACAGAGCCGCTTCCAGCTCCCGTTCCGCTTCCGCTTTGTCATCAACCATCCGGAATGCTGCCTTGTGATTGGCTTAGAAAGTCAAACGGTGAAAGCTTTTTATCTGTTTTTTTGCGAGTGTACCAACTTAAACGCGAGCTGTCAAGTGCAACGTTACAGCGGCGGGGGTATAGTGCAGTTTTTAAATGAACAATATATTTTTGCTTTGTCCCAGGGAAATTGTGAATTCAGTCTTTTCACAAAATGCCATCAAATTATTAATGAAACATCCATTCTGCAATCTCACTAGTTATCCTTTATGCATATTAAAAATGCCAGAATGGAATCAGTCAGATTCTATTTAAAACATTGGCTCTGTAATTTTACTAGCTATCTTTCATGCATATTAAAAAATCTGGAATGAAGTCTGTCAGATTACAGCAGATTTTATAGAAAAAGCAGTTTCATGGCTAGAACTACTTGAAAGCAAATTGTATTATTGTGTCTATTTATTTAAGCAAATTACACTGAAATGACACTTGGAATTACATTGTTCTCCATTTTTAAAACATGCACATTTCTTACTTTTGCATTGCAGTTTTCCTGGCTTACATGAACACTTTCGAAAGCCTTGACCTCCAAAAGGTGACAACTTACAATGTAATGCACTTCTCAACTACACTTCCAGAAATGCTAGAAGTGTGCAGCAGTCTTTCCATAGCAGGCTGGAAGCGTGTATTGAAGCTGCCGGTGGTCATTTTGAACACAACCTTTGAAGGGCTTTGTTCTCTTTACTTGTAAGAATCCACAGAAGTATTGTAATTCCTTTTTGTTTTTCTTTAGTTTGTGCTACTACAGGTTGTACAAGTGTTGGTGCGAAAAAGTTTCAAAATAAGAAAATAAGATTTCTCGTAAACCACTTGCACTAGAATCTTGCAACCAACGCCACTGACATAATTCACACTAACTTTATTCTAATGATGTAACTAGGCATTGTTCCATTTAAAAATTGTATGTTTGCTCAAAAAACACACTTTCTCAGTATTATTAAAATCTGTTCATAGGCTAAATGTATGAGCCCCTGACTACCAATCAATGCTGTGAAAACTGCACATCAATAGCACTTTCCATTTCCAAGATATTTGTGGTGCAGGTTTTAGGTGATTCACCTGTATTGATAAACTTATAATTTTCAAATGAAATGCTTGTATAGTGATTTTAATAATAAATTTGTCTCTCACATTGATATGGCCGAGATGGGAAACTGTTAATTTTGTTCACTACTGAGCAAGAGTAAGGAAGAGGCCAGGCCCCTCCCACCAGCCGCCCAGCCTCTGCCCACCCCGGAACAGTCAACGGAAGGTGCTCACCATATAAATACAGTGGCACTGATTGCCTACGCACCAGACGCAGCAATACGTTCTACAAGAAGACCTCGACCATGCTATTGAAGATGCCCCCCGCAGTAGTGCACCAAACGTCTGGAACACACGTCTCCAACAGACCACGGCATAACAACCTGGAAGATACTTCCAATTATATTTGCGACTCCGGCTGTGAAAGCCTAGGTTCTCTCAACATAAGCATTAATGTACATGATTTTATTTCTTTAATTCGTTTTCTCCATATACTATCTATTGTTTTATTCCTGCTTCTCTCTCTCTCTCTCTCTCTCTCTCAGCGGCAGTAAGCAATATGTAATTCCTTAGATAACTTAACATTTAACAGTTGCAGAAACTCATTAGATTTTTCTCCAATTCTGTGCAATAAATTTTTTCCGAGTTCTGCAAAATTTTAGATTCGGAAATCAAACAAAGTAATGCTATTTAAATAAAAGTATTTACTAATTTAACTCTCTGTAACAAAGGCTATTATTCAGAGTTTCTACAAGTGTTTACTTTTTAGCCGATCTCTTTAAGCCAACTGGTTCAACAGTTATTTAGTTTATAAATAGCTTTTACAGAATCGAACCAAGTCCGCTAGAAATAAAATTATAATCTTAATTTTTCACGTTTGTAGCGGGTTGGGTACCTCTCCTCTGATACAGCAGCAACAATTACCAAACCTCTACCAAAACTTCAAGGAATCATGGGACGGATATCACTTCAGATAACATCATATTACTGGAAACTGCATTCATGTTGCTACAGGCGCTCCTACGCTCGGCGTCCGAAACGAGACAAGAGGTTTTTGCCGCAGTAGGGGAAGGGCAGGATGGTCGCAAGTACCCTCCCCCTCGGTCAACTTCAGCTGGGAGGTTCTTCCGGCTAAGACAGAGCAGAGAGATCCACCGAAGACGAAGCAGGAACCCGAAAACAGCACACAGAATGATACTTGGTTCAGGAAACAATGCGGGCTTAGTCTGGGTTTGCTTTGTCTAAATTAATCTACCGGTTTTCTTTGCAAGTAGATTTTCCAAATTACAACCTGCAGATGTATAAGTGTGAATTTTCGTAGTGGGAGGCTAAAGAAAATAGTTATTTATTCAGAAGCAGCATTCGTAACTAATAAGAAATCTAAACCATTTGAATTGCTAATTAAACTTACAGAGTTTTACCTTTTCTGTTGTAACTGCACATACATGTTAATTGTTTTTGTATTACATTTTAAAAGCAACATGTTCTCGTGTTATGTGCTCTTTTCTTGAGATTTTTCCTAATGTCATATATATATTTAAAGTTTCTATGAATATGTTGCTGTATAAGAAATTGCTATAATATTGGAAAATATTTAACGTTTGTTAAACCGTGAAATTAAGAGAAGTGCAAAAGAAAGTAGTAAAGCGCTTAAAACAAAGTGTACCACATTTGTCTAAGAGATCCTATGATGTACCATGTTCCATCCCTAGTCATTGTAGACCTTTAAGTACAGGTTGGGAAATGATATGGCTTCTGGATGGGCAGAAGTGAAAGCTTAAACAAAAATTCACTGTTATACATCACCACGTTTCCACTGGTCTATGTTTGTACTCAGGTTGAACTGTTCTTTATATTTCAATTAATTACCTAATTTGACACACTAAGTAAAGCTATATACACTTAACACCGTTAATCTAAGTGTTATAGCTAGGATACAGAAGAAAATTAAGACACTCATAAAAGATTAAGAATCGAATAGACTATTTTGACTCAAATTATTTATGGGGCTGTCTATGATAAATGCAGCAATTCCAACTTTGTCCCAACACTCTATGACTCCGTACCAAAGATAATCAAGTTTTAAAAATTAAGACTTGAACTGGGTTTTTAATAACCCCGTATACATTGAACACACTCAATGTCATGTTATTCGTTTATTAAAATTTACCCATCTCTATGCAAGTTCGTTCGGGATTACACTAAAATAAAGTTTTAACCATGCTCACGATAAGATCCGGGGGTCGTCTGTTTTAACTTGGAACAATATTTAATTGATGCACTGTACACCGAGTAGGTAATTTATTTTTACCGCATTTTTATAGCTCATTCCTTTCAAAGATAATTAAGACATTTGAGAACAGGGTGGTTAAAGGCAAGCTGGTGTTGTTCGGATTGGCGCAAAATGGCGTTCATGCGTGGGCAAGCTCCCTCCACTACCTTACTCTAAATAGTATCTCCCGGTCATGTGATATATCACCAAAAAAGCCAGACTGTTAGCAAAAGTCTACAATTCCGCACACTTGATTGCCGTTTCATAGCTAAAATTAAAGCTGCATTCGGTAGGAAGTATATAAAAAACCATAAAACATATAATTACGTATAAATAATGTTTGATATACAAGGCGTATTCCAAAACTAAGGTCCTTTTGGTCATAACATCATCGTTCATGAGACTAGGTTTTTATTGACAGTAATATGTGCCTACATATATACTTTACTTTTCCACATAACCGCCGTTCACATCTATACAGTTGCTGCGACGCTGCACCAGCTTCTTTAACACTCGGAATAGAAGTCTGTCGCCTGGGACTTGAACCAGTTGGTAACGCTTGTCTCGCGTTCATCATCGGTTGAAATCTTAGTCCACCCAGCCGCCGTTTCAAATGTAAGAGGAGGAAATCGTCGCTTGGTGCTGTACGGTGGGTAGTCAGTGTTCCCAACGAAACTCTTGAATCTTATCTTTGGTTCTGACAGCGGTGTGCGGGCGCGCGTGGAGGATGACAGACGACGGTTTCCCGCGGCGTCAATTTTGGATCGTACGTCTCCAGTTTGGTAAGCGTTGCACAGTACACGTCAGCTATAATTGTTGACCCACGGTCCATGAAATCAATCAAAATGACACCCTTTTCGTCCCAAAACACAGTAGCCATCCTTTTGCGATTCGTGTATGGCGATTGCTTACATTTTTTAGTTTGGGTGAACCGGAACGGCGCCACTTCATTGACTGTTGTTTCGATTCTATTTTGGTGTACGCTATCCATGTCTCGTCGCCCGTAACAATGTGGGAAAACAAACCACCTCCATCTTGTCTATAGCGCTCCAAAATCTTTAGTGCGCTATGCATTCGTTGCCCTTTGTGCTGACCGGTGAGCAGTTTTGGCAGCCCCTCGCACAAAGTTTTCGACAATCGTGTAAAGTGACGTTCGAGCAACATTTGGGAATTCATGAGCCAGATCACTAATCGTCAAACGCCGGTCACTTCGAAGTTTTTGGTTCACTTGCTCAACTATGTCGTCGGTCCAAATGCTGGGCCTAACACTCCGCAGTTCATCGTGCACATTTGTGCGGTCATTTCGAAATTCTCGACACAGTGTCGGACCTGTTTCACTCATTATGTCCGGTCCATACACGAGGCATAACTCACGATGGATGTCCGCAGCTGACGATCCTTTTGCCAGCAAAAATCTAATCACACCGCGCACTTCACAACCGGCGGGATCTACGATTGTCGCGGCCATTGCGACCTGTTCTCACCAACTGGAAAACGCCTACTGCTTCACATCAACACTGCGGTAGGTTTCTCAAGAGTCAGTAGACAGCGCTGCAGGCGTGAAACGTCATTCAGGCCTACTATCCGTTAAGTATTGTTCACCGAACCTTAGTTTTGGAATATGCCTCGTATATATCTTCTTAAAACCTCATAATACATAAACTATGCGGGTTAACGTTTAACGGGACAATAAGAACAAAAAACTCTAGGAGGTTCAGTTAACTTAAAGGAGAAGGGAAGAAACATTTATTTGTAAACCTGAAAAAGCTAATACACTATATATAAACATAAAAAAGGTTGAAAGTACCAACAAACACTATAACATGTGTAACTCTAAACAACAAGTATTGCAGTAACAAGGTCTAGAGTATCTTTTAGTGTTAGTCTCAAAACTTAGGTAACAGAAATTGAGCGACACCAAAAAACAACACAGTTTAATAGAATGTAACAATATATCTTAAAAACACAACGTTGGGTTACGTTAAGTTAGTCGTATATGCCTCAGAAATATTTATCCTCCTCACTGCACGCGTTAGCATTAGAGCACACGAAGTTAACAAAAGTATCAGAAAACTATTTTAAAACATAGGAAAATGACTGTAAATATGCAGAAAATAACACCAAAAGCGTCAAAATCAGTCTAAAACTCATTAAAATATTATAAGGACTGGAGAAGTGTCTGTAAAACACAGCAAAATGAATGATAGGAGGTGGTGATGCGGGATTGGTTGTAGTGATGACGGTGGTTGCTATGGAGATATGGTGATGTCGGTTGTGGTGAGGAATTTTGGGTGCTAGTGATGGTCCATATAGTGTTAGTGGTGGTGGTGGTGGTGGTGGCGGCGGCGGCGGCGGTAATGATGAAGACGTTGGCTGTAATGATGATGTCTGCTATGGACGTGACGGAGGTGTCGGTTGTGGTGATGGTGTTTGATTATGTGGTAGTGGTGGCGGTAATACTGAAGGCGTTGTTTGTAGTGATCACTTGTAATGAAGGTGATGGCAGTGTCGGTCATGTGATGCTGTTTGCTTATGTGGTAGTGATGGTCTTTATGGTGCTGGTGGCAATGGTGGTGGTTGCCTGGTAGTAGCGGTAATGGTGGAGACGTAGGAGATGGTTGTAGTAATGGTGTTAGTGATGGCTGTAAAGATGACGGTTGCGGTAGTAATATGTATGGTGATGGTCAATGTTTGGATGTTGATGCAGGTTTTTTATTTATTCATGTTATATTTTATTTTATGAAAATGAGCGTAAAAATAGTGAATGCTTTTAAAAGTGTACAAAATGATCGTAAAGATATAAATATAGCCGAAAAAGTATGAAACTGTTTGTAAAGACAAAAAAAAATTACCATGAAAGCGGAGAAGGATGAAATTCGCGTAAGAATACACTAAATGTTCATAAAAGGGCTCAAAATCATTGCAAAAATACAAACAAAAAATGGCTACAGGACACAATGTCTAACAGTGTACAAAACGTCTTCAAAGGCCTTAAAATAGCCCTACCATCGCCCTAAACGTCCTGGAAAACCTTAAATTCCCTACTAGTGGCCTAAAATTCCAGTAAAAGTGCCTGCAATACCTGCCAATGTTCCGAAATGCCCTAAAAGCCTGTACCCAAAAATACCTGCTGCAAAGCTTAAAATGCCCAAAATGCCTGTAGGAATACCTGATCCAGTACCTGAAAATCACTCTAAAACACATACTGTAAACACGGGAGAAATTGCTGTAAAACACAGCAAAAAGACTGCAAATATACACAAGTATGTATACAATTGTTCAAGTCGCTGTAAAAACACGCGGTATTCTATAAAACACATCAAAGGAGCATAAAAAATTACCATAAAATGCGGTGAGTGCTGTAGCAAGGTAAAGCTAGAAAATCTGCTTAAAAGTGCAAAAAGAAATGAGAAAGTAACCTATAATTACTGATGACTGGGGTGAGGTGATGTAAAGATCGTTTAGGTCGCCTAAGAAGCCGTTTAAGTAACGAGAGATCTTCCATTTAGACGATAAAATGTGTCTAGGATAGCTTAGGTTAACATGGATGAACCCTAGGTTATGTTGGGGGAGGGATGACAGGACTGGTTAGCTTGTTAGCGGAGGTTGAAGCTAGGCCACTTTTAGCTAATGATATAATAGGTTAGCTGGGTAGAGGGAGATTTGAGCCTAGCTTAGTACGCCTTGGTGCCAGGCCAGTTTAGGTTATGTCCGGGGAGAAAAGATGATTAGAGAATAGCGTAGGCTAGGCTAACTTAGGTTACAATGGCTTAGCGTTTGGCTAGTTTAGTTTAGGTTATAACAGGACAAAATAGATGATTAGAGTATGGTTTAGGTCAGGTTAGATTAGCGTGGGAGGTGAAGTCTAGGTTGTTTAAGTTGATAACAGAGCAGGTTAGGTTAACATGGCCTAGAATTAGGGAAGCTTAGGTAAGCTTGGCTTCGTATAGGACTATGTAATTAATATAACCAGATGTAAGAAATATATAACAAAAATGTAATCGTGTAACACAAATGAAACTATGTGACTAAAACGCAACCAAATGTAACAGAAGCCTAACAAATGTTAAGGTTAAGCTAGTTTTATGTGCCTTAAAAAGACTGCAAACCATACACAATTTATCCTTCTTCGCCTCACATGCAAGTATTAGAACATACAAAGGTTTACAAAAGGATAGAATGTTAAGTGTAAACACGAAAGAAATGACCAACATAACAAATAGGTATGAGAACACCATAAACTACTATAAAACGAGGGGGATGCCTGTAAGACACGATAAATGTCAATGAAAACATTTTTAACTAATATAAAACGGAAGAAATTACTGTAAAACATATCAGAATGGCTACAAATAACTAAAAATGAGTAACACTTTGAAAAATGGCTACAAATCTACCACAGCGGTTTTAAAGCCCTTAACCCTTTAATGCATAGCGTTGCCATTTGGCAACAAAGATTTTTAGGCAACGTTTTAGGATATCTTAAGCGTTTTTGTTAACTTCATATTATATTAAGCTTCAGCAATAAAATTATGCTATTTATAACTTTTAACATTGTAAAAATATTTTTTTAATAAAGCTGTACTGTTTTTTTACGTAAGGAAGCAAATTTCATACAACTGCAGTCAAATGTAACCTCATCAGTAACCAAGCGTGCCATTACACCGGTTATTTTACTTGGGCCCTCCCCTTCCTTTACGACAGGCACATATGACTGCAGTCGCTGGGACTCGGAACTCGTTTGAATGGATGGCTAGTCCATTTCCTATCGCATTAACGATCACTATTCGAATCGCTTCGGTTGTGGTCCCGGTGAAAGGGATATAAAATCTGGTTTAGGAATTACGGCATATGTAGCAAAATAATTCATGCATTCAAGGGTAAAACACCTCTCTGGTGCCCAAAATGCCCGTTAAAGTGCCTAAAATACCTGTGCCAGCTCTCGAACTACAAGTGTCTAACATACCTGTCAGTGTCCGAAACGTCCATTAAAATTCCTTAAATGTCTGGAGAAGTGCCCTAAAATGTGTAACAGTGCTCAAAATCATCGTAAAGTGCCCAAAAGTGCTGAAAAGTGATTCAAAAGCATGTAAGTGTTTAAAACGTGTGAAATGGGGTGCAAAATTACATTGTAAGGATTTGTTTAGGTGATGTCAGGAGCATTTAGGGCATGCCCAGGAGGTTTATTTGAATTATAAGAGACGGTCTAGGTTAGCTTACGTTATAGCTTATGAGAGATAGGTTAGCAGAGCTTGGCGTTAGATTAGTTTTAGGTTACGACAGGCAAAATAGATGAGAAGATTAGGTACGCTTAGGTTAATATGGATGAAGTCTAGGTTGGGTGCTATGATAGAATAGACGACGATAGGAGGGTCTAGGTTAGGTTAGAGTGGTCTGCGTCAGGTTAGGTTAGGGTAGGATAGACGAAAGGATAGAATAGATGAGTGTAATGTCTAGGTTAGGTTAGCGTGGTTGGCATCACGTTAGGTTAGACGATGACAGGATAGAATAAATGAGAGGGTGCTCTAGGTTAGATTTGCATTCATCATACAACGATTTTATATTATGTCGTACATCAGTTGCATCATGCATTGTACTCCCACAACAAAGGTACATCCGTGGACAAAAAATGAGTGATGTCCTGAACGCCAAATTTTTCTAAGTCCTATACGGCACATCGCCTTGTTTACACCACATCCAATACACTTGCGTAGCCGCTGAGGCAAGTTGTATGTCACTGTTAAACATGCTACCTTCCATGTGTCTCATCTACAGAGTTGTGTCAAAGCGTAGGATACTTCTGTGGTCAAGACCGCAGGTTCGCTTCTCGCATGTAGCAAGCGCTTTTTCCCTTCTGTTAATAACATTTAATAAACACAGTGACTACTTATTATTTTGTATACTCCATTTCATACACGGCATTTGGCATAGTTCATAACAGCATGTTTATTACGGTGCAAAATACGTGGCTTCATAATTTCCATCATGGTCGCATAACTGCATGTTGTCGGATATCAACGTACGGTCTAGGTGTGTTGTAGCAGCTTTGACGATACACTGAACAGTGCGCAATACACGATAATACTTGAGAATATTTTGATTCCCTCTAAGGATAAGACATCCTGGTGGAATTGTTGAATTCGTACAGGAGTCTGGGCACAAATTCAATAAGCCTGGGATTTTGTAACTTCTCGTCGTCGTTACTGCGGGATTTAATTTCAACTATAACCTGAAAATGAGCACAGTTGTACGTGCTCAGGGTTCATGCACCCGATATTAATTTTGTTGGTTTGTGTGTTTTAGAAGATAATGGTTTATCTGTATTCATTTCTTTGGTTATTTAAAACGAGTGTAACTAGAATTGCGTTTTTGTGTGCATAGATATACCTTAAAAAGTTATAGTATTATTAATGCAATACTGTTCTACACATCCAGTCATAAAATTAACAATAACTAATGCGAGACTTGAACCGAGGAGCTTAGAGCGCAAGTGGTACCTTCTTAACCTTGAGGCCCACGAAACGTTTTTCCGTGCTCTTTTCAGTAGTCCATAAGCGATACCACTGTGAAATACCGTTATAAGGTGACCATTGCATTCACATGGCAGAGACCATTCTACAGTCTCTGTACGTGCGTTGTGAACACAGCTATTACGAAGGTACATGAAGCCCTTTGATCGTCACATGGAATCTGGGGATGACTCATTTTTTGTCCACGGCTGCACATACGTGTATAGGTACACTGCCATCCACCTCCAATGAACGCAAAACTGTACCAGAATCACCTTCAACCACCTAGTCTCTCGAACATCTCGGATAGTATTCCCTAGATTAGTATGACAGCCTTTATTGCACAAATCCAATTGTGCCAGCTGGCCCTTAAACAGCCATACTCATTATTTCTTTCCTGCAATTTATAATGCTAAGATAGCATAAAATGTTGTGTCCAAGTCTTGGATAATCGTACTATGACACTCATAAAACCTGTCGCACTCACTTTCGTTCGTGCAACGAACATCCACTCGTTTTATAATCAAGATAGACAGATTGCGGCATAGATCACTACTATGTGCATATATTCATTGCTGTTTGAAGACGTGCTTTTCTCAGTGATTGAGCGTTTAACCCTAGCTTCACTTTTTGCCGCAAACCAAAGAATGCCAAAACCGTCGGTATCATGTTCCCGAAAGAGCTCAGGAATTTGAATTGGAAGGCTTATATTCCGCGACAAGTCGACGGTACTGTATAAATACCAGTGGCAACTCCTGGCTTGTTGGTAAGAGAAGCAACCGATTAAAAAAATAAAATTCTAAATTTTTACATATCAGTAACGAAATGTGCTATAAACTGAATGCTTTAGTAACCTTCATTCAATCCTGTATACTTTGGGCAATATTACACTCTATGCTGTTCACAGAGAAAATTCCATTCTTGCTGCCCTTCCTAACAGATGTAATTCGTCTTTCATATTTAGTGAGATTAGACGAGCTTTTACGGCGCTTACTGGATCTTTAAATATTGTTCAACTCACTAACTACTGCCACTCAACACACTTTTTTCTGTGAAAGCAATAAACAATGCCAGCAAAAAAGGTTTATTTAATTCTTATCATCCACAAACCCACAGGTCACTTTCATAAATATTTCTACTGAAATACGAACATGCGACTTTGTATTGTTATATTCAAAGTCTGCCGTGGTTGTCTATCACTAATAATTTAAATCAGGTGGAAGGCGAGGGAATTTTTCGGGCGTAAAATTCCTTAGCATGGCTTCCTTCGTAAGGCAAGTAAAGCCGGTGGTCCCGTGTCGTAGATTTATGGCACGTAAAAAAACTCACGCCTGATGGAGACCTCTGAGCAAAATTTCCGGTCTTTCACGTACAATGTAGAATGCGTCACTAGGGCCCATAGTAGTTAAAGAGCATCCATAAATAAAACTCAATTTACTTTTAACTAATAGTTTCACTTTTTTCAATGAAACAAAATTTAAATTACTGTATAAACAATCGGTCATTTGCAAAATGGTCAAAATTTCCTTCCGAATTCGCATATACGTGGTCATAACTAGACTGTGATATCATTTTGAAATCGATTAATTTTCAGGTTTTAATGTTGGTTTACTTACTATTCACAAACACAAAACACTGTGCTTTTGACATTCACATTACACACTAGTCATATATAATATTTCAGACACATTAAACTCATTTATATGTACTTCAGCAATGAGTGGGGTCGACTTTGTGTTTTGAGAGTTTAATCTCTAAATGTCTCAAAGACATCAGCTAGTAGAACATCTGAGGTCAAGTATAGGTCGATGTACTCTCCCAGGTTTCTCACATTAAACAGCTCCAATACATTTCTAGCATGATTGTAGTCAGCATCACTAATTTCTTCCTCATTTAATCTATTGTAGGAGTCCTTAGGTGGCAAGCAGGTTTCCTTCAAAACATCCCATGAAGTGGCGTAGTCACGGGGAAATACTACCTTAGGAGTCATTAACTTCAACTTGTCTTCTCCGAAGTGCTTCAGCGTTTCAGGATACGTTAGATTTTTCACCAGTTTAACCAAGCTTGTACCCAGGAACCGAAAGCTATCCACAAACCGAAGCTTTATATCTCCTACATACTTGGAGAATGCTATATAGGTTTCTTTAGAGCTAGGAATTACCTCCACTCGTTCATTTGTACATCCCAACTCCTTAACAATGAAATGTGGGTCCTACCCACTGAGGTTGTGCATAAAGACGGGAATATATTTAAGTGTTTTGCAGGACAAATTACCTTCATTATTTAGACTTCCACGATATTCACCAGTGATATGATCATGATCACGTGCTTTATAGTTCTCTTCAGTAAAGGTTTTTCCACATAAGTAGCATGCTGTAGAGGAGTCGAAATCCTGCAGCTGTTGATCTGTAAGTTTCAGAAGCTTAGCAGATTTGTACATATCAATTTTCTTTGCAAGGGATGACAGGTATGCCATAAACTTCCGAGCAGCTTCAACACCACGATATACATAGGGATGCTTAGGAAGACCAGTTTCCAGATGTTCAACAGATTGAGCAGGTTTCACTAAACATAGAAACTCATAGGTACATGTTCCTGATAAGGGGTTGTATATGAAGTTTCAGGATTAGGGATGCATGTATGACATGGAGATAGGATGCTTTCAAAGTCTGCTTAGATCACGTAAGGTAGTTTCAACATCCTTTCAAAAGTTTTAAATTGTACAATTGATTTCTCCTTTGTTGGCAGAACTACTCTTGCGGCACCATGTTGATTACAGATGGATGCATGCATGTTCTTGTAGTTTTTCCAACCCACTTGCTCCGCATCGATCATCAACATGTCTAAATAGCGCTTACAGGTATAAACACGTTCTTTATGCTTAGTTTTCTGACATCGAACGAGCTTCTCAAAATTCTTTATATATACGTAGTGATGTTTTCCACTGCTGTCACTCAATAGTAGCACGTCACGGTGTTCAGGTAGTTGAGTATCAGCAACCTTTATTGTATACACTTCGTGCTTCTCATCCAGTCCGAAAACGTTGATAAACATCATGTTAAGCTTCTCAAACTTAGATATATATGAGAAAGCGGAGTAGGGTAAGAAACACAGTTGAAGTCGTACTTCTCTTGAAGTTGCTTGTATTTGCTCACATGTTGTGCATCCTTCTCAAAGAATTTGGCTAATACAGAATACATGAAGCACTTCTTTTCGGTATAGTTCTGGATGATAGAGTCGGACATAAGAGGAGGTTTATGTCTAGTTTCCCATCGATATACCGAAGCAAACACGCACATGGATAATATGATCCGCCGAGACCAACCCAATGTATTACATACGAGGACGGCAATAACCAATAAGGTTGGGCAATGAGTCATCCTCTCCGTTATGGGGATTTGAGTGGGTTTCACCTGAAGAAATCAACTCAGAAACACTACAAGATGATGATCCTCATGGATACATATTAGCAGTTGACATCGAGTATCCTGCAGAACTTCACGATCTGCACAACGATATAGCTTTCCTGCCCGAGTATATGAAGCCAAAGGGATCATCTAAAAAGAAACTAATACCCCATCTTGGACCTCGGAAGAAGCATGTAGTACATTACATTAATTTGAAGCAAGCTCTTAATCATGGGTTACGTTTGAGTAAAATCCATCGTGTGCTACAATTCCGACAGTCTCAGTTGTTAAAACCCTACGTGGAATTTAACAGGCTACAAATGATTTCGAGAAGGGCTTCTGCAAACTCTTTAACAACGCCATGTTTGGAAGAACTAAGGAGAAGCTACGTAATCGTATGGATATACACCTGGTTACAAATGAGAAGACACTGGAAAAGTTTATCGGCAAGCCTACGTTTATCGATAGGACAATATATACTGCTAATTAAGCTGCTGTGCATATGGCTTCACGTCAGATTGTATTCAACAAGCATATATACATTGGAATGAGTGTGTTGGACATCTCCAAGACAATGTGCCACTATCATTACGTGTTGTTACCGAATTATGGAGCTGGAAACCTAAAGTTTACTTATATGGACACTGATTCATTCATTCATTCATCGTGTGACAACTGAAGATGTGTACCAGGACAAGCTACGTTTTCTCGAGCATCTGGTTACAGCTGATTACCCTGTCAACCACATATGACACTCCGCTCGGAACAAAATGGTGCTGGGAAAATTTAAAGGTGAGGCTAATAGCAAAATCATCCTACGCTTTGTTGAACTACGACCTAAGATGTATGCACTAGATATCCAAGGTTCAATGATAAAAAAAATTAAAGGCATAAAACGTAGTGCTATTAAGCAGTACATTACATTTGATAGCTATACAGACTGTCTTAAAACACGAAAAATAATAAGAACACCTATTAATCTGATCCTCTCGCGAGAGCATGCTGTTACCACAGTGGAAGCGAATAAAATCATATTGGCTCCTTTCGACGATAAGTGTTATTGCCGAGGATGGGATAACAACATATGCGTATGGACATTGGCGTATTACAAACAGCGCTTAAAAGAATGTAATCTGGATGTCAAGATGAATGTTTTCTCAGAGTCTACAATTTTAAAAAGTTGTAGTTTACTCATGTGCTGTGTATACACCTACCGCACACATAGTGAAGAAAGAAGAACTACAAGATGGAAGGGGAGGCGTTAACCCTGCCATTAGGAGCAAATCCTAATGCTAGTCTCAAGCCTAGATAAAGGGGAGAGATGTCTACCCTTACAATCCTGATATAATGAAACAATGATTAAGTGATAAAGCTACTAGTACACAAATGTAACCATATAAAAACAATAAAGGTGACTAAAACGTTATAATATCTCCTCAACCATGCGAATGGGTTAGTTTATACTACTACTATATGCCCTCGCTGTAAGCCTATACGCTGTTTAACCCTCTCCATCTCACACACTAACTGTTTAACATATAAAAGTTTATAAGATTTAGAAAAAAGTATATAAACGTGTTGTAGCATGGGATAAGAAATGTTTATAAAGAATCTAATTACTGTCTATATTACCATAAATACCCTGATACTATCTGAATTACCTACTAAAATGACTTAAATACCTATGATACTATCCTGGTTACCCTAAATACAAACGATACTACCTGAATTACCTGTGAAATCAAACAAAACTATGCTATACCCAATTCCTGAGGTCTGTCTGCCTATGATACTACCTGAATTGCTCTAAATACCCACTATATTACCTGAACTAGCTCTGAAATACGAAACTATGCTACACCCATCCCCTGGAATCTGTCTACCTATGATGGAAGCTGAATTAGCCTAAATACCTACTATATTACCTGTGAAATCATACGAAACTTTGCTACACCCAAACTCTGGAATCTGTCCGCCTTGTGATACTATTTGAATTAACCTAAATACCCCTGATACCTGAATTATACTAAATACCTGCGATATTATCTGAATTATCTGTGAAATCATACATAACTATGCTGCACTCACCCCCATGGAATCTGCTCGTCTGCTGAATGCCTGATGGTGCTACCCTGGAGAAGACACACGCATCAACACTAACCTCTGTAACACCTATCATCGTTTTCCCCGTCTCTGCCATATAAACGCATACTCTACCATTCAACTCTTCTTAGCCTGATACCTCTCTCATATAAAACATTCTACCTTTAACCCTGTCTAGCCTAGCATCTCTCCACGCATTCCCTACTTCTCTCGAATAAAGCGCATTCCCCTCCTTCAGCCTCTGTCTAGTCTAGCATCTCTCCACCTTTTCCCTTTCTCATATAAACGCATATTCTACTCAACCTCTGTCTAGCCAAGCAGTTCTCCCCGTATTCCCTATCTTCGCATACTCCACTCCCCAACCACTGCCTTGCCTAGCACCTCTCGTATTCCCTACTTCTCTCATACAAAGCGCATTCCCCCTCCTTCAGCCCCTTGTCTAGCCTAGCGTCGGCCCTCGTATTCCGTATCTCCCCCATATAAACGCATTTTCCTCCTTGAACACTCTAGCAACCTAGCATCTCACCTTGTTTTCCCTACCCTTTCCCATATATACGCAAAAAAAAACTGCGCCAGGAGCCCCTATCTAAACTACTAGTGCAGCGTGTTGTAATCCGATTGCCATGACTCCCCACTTTCTTTAGGGGTTAAAGCTGACACCCCAACCACTGTTCCTTGTTAGCTGTAAATTTTTATTGACAAGGGTCTGATAGTGTTCACGCCTCTCACACCTCAAAGGGGATAGAAACGACATTTAAAGATGCGTGCAGTATATCCATCAAATTAATTTACAAAATTAAGTTGGCAATAAAATATTTAACAATTGACTTGAGTACACCGGTTTGGACTCAAATAACAGATATTTATCCTTTGAATTTGCACAAAGATATTTTAACAAATGACTTGGCTGTATCAAGTTTTGACTCAAATAACAGGTATTTCCACCTTGAATCCATTGGTCATTAGTTATCACATATATACAAAATACAGAGGATTTTTCTTCTACATCACGTGTGTAAGCAATGTAACTTTACTTGGGACAAGAGAGTGTATAAATAAGAATTGTCAAAAGGCAGAGAGCTAGTCTCCCTTTTGTAGTAAACGACCATTAAAACCTTTAAAAAATATAAAACCTTGTAAAAACATTGCAAGTGCCGAGCATTGAAAGCATTTGATCAAAGGAATCTATCATTCGACATATTATATGTCAAGTATTTCAGTTCTAATTAAAGCTCTCAATATAGACATAAATGAATCACGAAAGGTGCTACTACTGCTTGCATACCAGAGTCACTCTGAATATATGTACGCGAGCAAGATAAACGCTTTTCTTTAAAGGGGAGATAATCTTTCAAACGGTAGATAAAATCTAGAAATGGTCAAATACATTAGTTGCTTTCAGGCTTTTTAGAAAAACCATACAAAGCCACAAGCCATTGTCTAGGAATAATGTTATTCAAGTTCGCCGAAAAATCAAAATGTCTTCTTCCAAGAAATCTTAAAGCTTCCCAAGCGCATTATACAATAAAATACAATTTCGAGAAAAACAAGTACAGAATGGACCATCCTTCAGAAAAAAAAATACAAAAGTTGAGGGGGGGAGTTCTTTCGCTTAAAGGCATAACAATAACAGTCCTTTAATATCTTCTCGTATACTGGCATCAAATGATGTCAAGTAATTAGTTGTAGATATATAGGCTCTAAATATATATACCAGGCGAGTCAGCTGTCCCTAGGTATTCGTATCTATGCAACCCGCAGTTTATAGTCTAATATGAAAACATTGACCCTTTTAGCAAACAAACCGTCATTGTAGCTCTGTCCTATTCGGTACTATACGCAGCCACCATTGATGATTAAAGGCCTGAATGAGAACCAAGGAGCCGCAAAAGGCTTTAAAAAAACTGCTCTTCATGATATAATGCTTGCAAAGAGGTTCTCCTGAAGAGCGGGACAGAATCGCGGGTTCTGGCCGAGTGGGTTAGCTGACGGAATGTGGTGAAGTAAAGGTTAGCTTCGGAGGTTCGAATCTAATACTTACCTTAAATGGTTTTGGTTCTTTTTTTCCTTTCTCCTTGGTTTATTTTCTGTATTTTAGTATACTAATGTATTTATTTTTGTTATTGGCTCTCCTGTGAGCCAAAGACACAAGAATTGCAACCAAATAATTGTGGATCATGTTTACCCTAATAACCTGTACCGCATCTGGTGTAAATCGTTTTAAGTAGTTAGTTTTCATTCTTTTGGGCGCTGCAAAAGGCTTAAAAAAGACGGCTCTTCATGATATAATGTTTGCAAGGAGGTAGAGGATTGCTCTCCTGAAGAGCGGGACAGAATCGCGGGTTCTGGCCGAGTGGGTTAGCTGACGGAATGTGGCGAAGCAAAGGTTAGCTTCGGAGGTTCGAATTTAATACTTACATCAAATTGTTTAGGTTCTTTTTTCATTCCTCCTTGTGTTTATTTTCTGTATTTTAGTATGCTAATTTATTTATTTTTGTTATTGGCTCTCTTGTGAGCCAAATACACAAGAACTACAATCAGATAATAATTGTGGATCATGTTTACCCCAATAATCTGTACCGTATCTGGTGGTGTAAATCGTGTTAAGCAGTTAGCTGTCATTCTTTTGGGCGCATGTCGATGCTATTAAATCTGACAGGTTTTGTTTCGTGTTTAAACTTTGTTTTACTTCTACTACTGGCAAAAGAGTTGTAAAATTGATAAGTTCACGGGTAAACCGAATACTAAATTGATAAAGAGCGTGGATTTCATAAACGAAGTAAATGTTCAAAATGACGACCCCCTTCATCAATGCACATTTGGGTACGTTGGCGGAAAGACCTTCTTGCATGCTGTAACATGCGCGGTGTAATCTGCCTGCATTCTTCACGTATGAGTGCCCGTAGATGATTTGGGCTTTGTAGTTCTTGAGCGTAGACCCGTTCCTTTAAATGGCTCCACAGAAAGAAATCCAGTGGGGTGAGAACAGGTTTATCTAGGAGGCCATGCGATTTGTCCCCCCCCCCCGGCCAATCCATTTTTGCGGATATGTTCTATGTAAGTGATTACTTACAATCAGTGATCAGTGTCGTGGAGTTCCATACTGCTGGATCCACATTCCTGTCCTTTTCACTAGTGGCACATCTTCTGGTAGCAATGGCAATTCCTCTTGTAGAAATGCATTGCATTTCTGTGAGGTTGCCTTCAAAAGGTGCGTCCAATTAGCTGTCGCCTTATATTCCGTACCAGACATTGATGCTCCACTCTGGAATGCAGCTTCTCACATCCAGTGAGGATTGCCTATAACCCAGTAGTGCATATTATGGCGGTTAAGTTTTGTTGTGGAATGTGGCTTCATCACTGAAGAGAACATTTCCTAAAAACTCTGCATCCATTTGCGTTGGCTGTAGTCACTGTATATATCACTCGCGTTTGAAAGTCGCGTCCGTGGAGAGCCTGGTATAGTGTAGGTGATATGGATGATATTTATTATGGTGCAATATGCGCATCACGGAGGACCGACTTAGACTTATGTACAGATCTTATGCTATGGACCCTTGAACTGGTATGTGGATTGTTTTCTATTGTTTCGCACAGCTTCTTCATTGTCTCCAGAGGTTAGTGAGCATCGCGAGCAGGTGGTGCTCTTCCAAATCATCCTGTTTCACAAAGACGTCTTTCAACCCTTCGATAAGTGGCTGCAGTAGGTGCCCTCCTTGCTGCAAACCGTTCTTCAAACAGGCGCTTTGCCTACAGTGCATTAAACCTTGTTTCTCCATTAGATTAACTGCACATCAACATACTCGTCGTTTGTATACATTATGACAGCAGCCGTGTCTCGTAAAAAGGTTTCAAATACTCAGTAGATAATGGAGAGTTTATTCACGCCAAGCATTGACGCAGACACAAATAGCTAAAGCCACTTTGCATGTGTGAAGTGTTTTAAACATGGTTGAATGGGCCAAGCTTAATACTGAGCACAATAAAATACGTACTGCGAAGTATAAATTATCCACCTGTCAGTGGAAAACATGGCGATTATTCTACTTTGTATACACTTATAATGTTATCAAAATATTCTTTGTACCATAATATCAAATTATAGGCCCAAAGAGATAAAACAAAAGGTAATAAAAAGTTTGAACTTAACGCGAAGGATTTGAACCCGAACTGAAGTGGCAGAGTGGTAAAGCCACCATGTTAATACCATTCGGCCAATGCTACCTTGCGAGGTGGGGTTCCTATCCAAATAAATAATTGCAAAACTCAGACCCCACCTCCAATCTTTACATGCTTTTTGCAGCTTTATAAAGTGTTTAGAGCTTGCTTTGGTAGTTTTAACTCAAATAAATAAACTACATCAGCCACTTCAATTACTGTATGAACTGAAATATGATATAGTTTGTGACAGAAGCGAAATTAATATTTAGCATTTTTTGATAAGGCTGTACAATGAACCTTTGTTGGCTGATGGCTGAAATCCAATTGGTTGCACTGCATAGATGTGCCATTTTGTTTTCAAATAGCTTGGTCAACCGATGCATGTAATAAGTTGCTCCTTCAGGGGCATTTTCAAAGGTGTGTATGAATGTATGCTAAAAAATATAAGTTTGTAAAACCCTTCTAGGAATAAATATTATTTTTTCATAAAATACTCTCCGGGTAAAATGTACTGGTCATCAATCCAAGGGCTGAGAATGGACATGATTGCTAACACCATGCCAGTAAATAGATTTGAAGAGATAAAAAAAGGTTCATACACTTTGTGAACAATGGTGAGAAAGAAGATCCTGTCAGAGATAGATACTGTTAGGTGCATTCTGTTGCCATATGCTACATCAGACATTCCATGATGCTGTAAGCATAAGTGAACATCAAAGGGTTGATGAGATGCTTGTGCCTTTCACAGGTAGGAGTTTATTGAAACAGTATTTGAAGAGGAAGCCTAAAAAATGGGGTTTTAAGACCTGGGTTCGAGCAAGTTGAGATGGATATGTCCACCGTTTTGAACTTTATTAAGGTGCTAAGTCAACTGCCAGAAGTGAATTAGGGCCAGTTGGTGATACAGTCTACCTATGCCATGGGATTCAAGGAAAAAAATCAAACCTTTTATACACAACTTGTTTACTTCTATCCCTTTGCTGGAGCATCTGAAGGCTCAAGATATACACATTGTGGGGACTGTTACACTGAACAGAATTCCTGGTGTTCATGGAAAGCTTGTTAAGTGGGAAACTGCTATCATGGGGATCCTGTTCTATAGCAACTTCAATTCTAATACGTCCACTGTGCGATGGAAGGATACCAAAGTACATCTGCTGTCAACAAATGCTGGTGCAGGGCCTGAAGATGAAGTGCAACAATGGGGCAGGAAAAAAAATCATTACAATTTCAAGGCCTTTTGTAATTTTGAAATACAATAGATTTCATGAACGGTGTTGATCTCATGGATAGAATGATCGGTCACTATCCCCATGGTTTAAAAAACAAAAAGTGGCATCTAAGATTGTTTTTCCATTTATTGAATGAGTCTTGTAAATGCATGGTTATGCTACAGAGAGAAAAAGAGGACATTCTGCTACTAAAATTCAAGGCTTCTTTTGTCACCAATACACATTGGGACATCAGAAAACAGCAAACGGCCATCAGTTGCAGAGGACTCACTGATGAAGAAAGAGAGATCCAATCAAGACAACTCCAAGACAAATGAAATACAATGGAATAGAACATTATCCCCAAAAAAAGGTTGAGGCAAAACGAGCACCAAGATGCCAAACAAACTATGCCGTAGTCGCATCAGATTTATGTGTCATTTACTTCAAACCTAGCATTCGTTTGTGTTGATTACAATGTCTGTTATTTACATATATGATGGAGAAGACTTTTCATTACTTTCAGTGAGATTACCTGTATTATTATGTATTCTTGTTCTCTTAATAAATGCATTAGCCATACTTGTTAATGTTTTATTAGTGTCAAAATTCATATATTAATTTTCAAAATGTACACTTTACATTAACCCAAGAGAATGCACTTAAATACATGGTGGCATTATATCATGCCAGTATTAAATTAGCCTAAACACTGGTGTTAAAGAGAAAATTGCATTATATTATTTTCAGGACCTAGTTGAGTGTTAATTTCGTAACTTTTTCAAAAAAGAAAAAAATAATCATGCAAAAAGAGGATGAAGCCACACATGTTTACGATTCACAAAAGTTTTCAAAAATGTTTTGACTCTTGCGATGCAACAATTTTTTTGAGAAAAGCAATTTTAATAATGTATCGTCATTCAGAAAAATCCTGTGTAGACAAGAAACCCTAAATAGAAATCACTGCCTTATATGTATTAATCAAACAACATATAACATGGTGTTTTACTGCCCCGGATTATTTCCCTGATACTCTAAATTCAGGGTGTGAAAATATCTTGTGGGGACCAATGAAACAGTCATTCTCTTGCCCAATAAACATTAAGCTGTAAAACAGGGTAGCCAATCATGTTGATTCACGTCTTAAAATACACCTTAAAACCATCTGTGTTTATGCAACACAAGAGTTTTTTTTTAAAACCATCTGATGTTCACCACTCGCATCTCCACTCCAAGAGAATAATCTCTCTTAACAATGCACCTTAAACCAACTGTGTTTATGGTAAACAAGAGCTTATTTGCTTATTTCATTCTACACAAAGTTACAGAGATCTCTCTCTTGGTTTTTCAAAAACAAATTTGACTCTTTTGGGACAGGGGAGGAATTTGGTTTTTCGCTAAGAGAAATCTTTTTCTTTTAACAGTATTGAAAGCCTAACGTAACTTTTATTTTTCACACCTGAGTGAATAATCTCTAACAAATAACACAATCTTTAAAAGCTTTCTATTGTTTGCGATAGGCTAAGAAATTCTTTTCTTTCAATAGAGTCATTCCACATCAAACCGAACACACATAAAACACCACCTTCTCTGAATTTTAGTTTGTGTGTTCCACACATAAAATAAATTGATGCGTATTTTATATTTTGCGGCAAATAAAATTATCTTAGGATTTACAGTGTACTAACATTTTTCTTATACGTGCACAACATTACATAAAAGTAATTTATTCTTGGAATACAGAATGGTCAGGGATAAGAACTATACGTTGTTTTGCAGATAAAAAACATTGTGGTTCTCCTTATATAAAATACTATGTTTTCGGAATAAAAAAAACATTTTTTTAAGTATGAATACTTTAAGCTGCAATATATTTAACCCCTAATACTAAAATCTGGAGAAAATACAGGAGGAATCTGTGATATATTTCATTTTAAATCTGTTAATATAAGAATGGGATCTTCCTTAGCAGTATGCTTTTAAGCAGTTTGTGTTAGCATGTAGGGTTTTAGAACATAAGACTGCTGATTGAGGGCTTTACATTGCAGCAGCACACCGTGCTGGCCAATACAATATACAGTATGAACGTGATAGGCTATCACTTCCAGTGTTCAGTTTAACTTAGCAACTGCAATCTGATATTCTATAAAGCTCTCTCCACTGTTTCATTTTAAATGTTACTTTGTGTTCAGCTTTTTGCATTAAGAAGTTGATTCTTAGCTCTGTGATTTCTGAAAGTGCATACTGAGTGAACTGAAGAAATGTAGCTATGACTATTGCTTCAATCCACGTAATGTTTCAAAGCATAACACAAGGCAGAAATCATTAAGCTTAGTTACCCGCAATATGCTTACAAACTTAACTTTGTCACCAGACCTAAAACTATGTGATGCATGAGGGGGGGGGGGGACCAAAGTACCACCTGCTGATAACAGTGATTGTGTGCTAAAAAGTGCCAATGCCATGAATAATCCAGAAATGGTTTTGAATATAGTGACCATTTTAAGGCAAGATACTGTAATGCGAAAGGAATCCCTGATACCTTAAAGCTAAATTCATGTATTCCATCAACCAATAATGCAATAATAACCACATGGTATTCACTTGAACCTGAAGGGGGAAAAGTGCACATTTAAATTGTAGTTAAGTTGCCTCCCATAGGATAAGATTGAAAGTTCGAATGTTACTCAACTGTATGCCAAATTTAAGTTACATGTGAACAAACAAAGTTGATAAAGCATTCAATGACAGACTGCTGCTGTTGCTACTCTCCAGCTGTGCCGTGCTGGAATCCCGCTATGCACCATTTTATAAGTTACTTTGTTTAAAATTAACTATACAGAATCCCATCTTTGTTTTATGTAAATATATACAAAAAACTACAAGGAATTTATTTATAACTTTTACAGAAATTTAGACTTGGGGGTTAATAGGAATATAGTTTTTAAATGTTTGATTTTTAAAAATTGATGCAAATAGTTAACTATATCAATTACAATAAATATTAAGTAAAAGGTTACATATTAAGCTTTGCATTGCACTTTATAACATAATTTTATCATTTATCGCCTGTGAGATATTCTAATTTAAAGGTAGAGAGGCATGCCGCTTTTCATAAGTTGGATTGCGCAATATGTTTTTAAATATTGTGATTTAAAAAAAAAATAAGAATTTTAAACATAATTCATGTTGTTTTTGTAATCCATGGACAAAATTTGAATTGAATCGGAGATATGAGGTCAAAATTTATGCAACTTGATGTGGAATGACTCATTACTGAAAACCTAATGGAGGGGGGAGCCCTCCACTCAAGAGATTCAAATGCAAGTTGTAGCATGCATGAACCCCACCCCCTTTGCATTCGAACACCTACACTCACCCTTCCTTGGGAATTTGTTTACCCGTATGGCAAAGACAGCTTTGAACTTGTCTCCACACATTATGCAGCAATCTCTTTTCAAATAGACCACCTGCACGCAGCTGGTTCCTGCATGCCTGTGACGTGATTAACAAGCCTTGACCTGCAAGTTGTCCTCTCCATCGACCCTCTGCGTGAGGTCATTAACCTGTTTAAGCAAGCAAGCAAGCAGATGACTGTGTATATAATAAATACTCCTCCTCCCCTCAGACATTTATTGTTGAGGCGACAATTCAGCGATACTGAAATGGCTAATCATACATCAGATGTGCATGATTACTGGAGCGAGTGCAGTGAGGAAGCTGATCATTATATGTACCTTCATACAGGAACTTGTAATTGCTTGATGCACACAATAATGTGCAACCCACCAACCTATCATGATCAGACGACATTGGAAGTGTGTAAAGAGAACTGTGAGGTTTACCAAAGATAGAACTTGTACGTAATATTTTACCTTTAAGGTTATATGATGTGGTATTTTACCTTAAATATTAGATAATTTGGAATATTTTCATCTTTCAGAAAAAAAATCATATAGAAGAGGAACATTTTATAGGTTTCCACAAAGTTGATGCAGCAAAATACTTATTAGAGTACCATAAAGAGACATGCAGTAGGTACATGCATACAGTATTATGTATTAATCCATCACAGCACGATCGTATGACATCCATTCTTCTGCTTCTGCTATGACAAGTGTGAGATCTACCAGCATAGGAAGAAAAGCTTTAGTAAGTAGTAGAAATAAAATATAATTGCATATTCCTTTATTGCTTCTGTTATTCTCAGATACCTATACTAAAAATAAATTTTACAGGCTGCAAATGACTGAACCTAGCACTGTCATACCAACAGAGGACTTGCACGCTGAGAGATACAATTTAGATTAAGTAGATGTCCCAATCGCAGAGCAGGAGACTCAGCCTATGGACGAGGATGTCGCTTCAGTGGCCGATTTGTTTCTGATGAGAACACTATACAGACCAATGACTGTTTAAATCAGAAGATGGCTGATTGCTCCCTGCAGATACAACCAGAAATGTGCAAAGGCTTAAAGTGAGTATGTCACCTTTTAATCATTCTTTCGTGCTTTATTACCATGTGAATGGAATTCTCTAACAAATGTATTTCTGTTGCAGGTGTGTGTGTGTGTGTTAATTTTTTCAGCTTGATTCTAAGATTGCATACATTACAGAGCTACAAGGAGGGAGCAAAAGAACAAGATAGTGCACCCCCCAAAAAAACAACAACACAGAATAGCAAATGTAAGAGGATTCTCAACCACGGTCACATGGTCGTCTTATTCATCGAAGACCCACAACTGCTAGAGCAGAATGGAGAATCAACTACTTATGCTTGATGACACCATATCCCCAACACATAGTGTGAACATAGGACTATACTATGACATTCCCTCCCTTTAAATAAACTGTGAAAGTGCTAATTCATTTGTCTATATTACAAGTCAGACTGGGACATAATCAGGGCTATTCTGTAATGTTTTGTTACGGTTTAAATTGTTAAAGCTGCTAACCAATTGGTCGGCATTCTGTAACTCTGTAACAAAACAAAATTTTGTTACGAATAAAGACTTGGTTGTTGAACGCAACAAACCCTGAGATCCTCAATCTAATGTGTTTGTTACACAACAGATTCACATAGACGTTGTTTTAATGCTGCCGTAAGAGAAAAAGAATGATAGTTTATCATTTTAATTATCAAATGCTTATTTATTCGTTTTAGCATAAAATCTTAATGTTACAGATTATGCTTGAGTAAGCATTGTTCTGTGTGATAGCATTGGTAAATGATGCTCCCAACAACTTTTTAACAGATGAATTTTAATAGGAAAATAAATTTTGTTTACTCTCGCATCATAATAAAAACTAATAGTTGATGTCATTTAAGAAGATTAGGTTCAAATAGTGATAAATTTTGCATTTATTTGCATGGTTCATAAATTTATTTGCCTCGTTTATAGGTTAAGATTAGCAACTAAGCACTTTTGAGAGCTGTAGAGTAGTATAGAGATGCATTTTCATTCCCAGAATTATTTTAAGATAATTTCCAGTCTGCTAAAAAATTGTCTAGCAGAAAGCTATTTACCAGTTTATATAACCATAGAAAATTGAATTTATACTGATGCTGCTGGAGGAGGAAGATAATAACAGAAAGCAGTTGGGTTATAAAATGATAATTCATACTTAATACACTTGTATATGAAAAATAATCCGAAATAAAACCCTTGTAGCTGTAACATTCCCCCCAGATAATGCAACTAGTGAAACTAACCTTTCTTTTCACTATAACCTTCCACTTAACGAATACCTAAAATAATATTGATATTATCAGATACCAATAATGATTTTCATTCGCAGATTAAGATGCAAGAACATGTCCACAGAAATGAAATAAGGCTGAACATTGCCAAAGTATGAATAAAAGAAAAAGTACCTACTTATGCTTGATGGTATACATTAAAATTTAAAAAATCTGCATGACAACCGGTATCTTTAGAAAGTATAATTAAAAGCCAAAAACAATAAAGAAAATTCAGCAATAATTACAGGCTGGTATGAATTAAGGAAACTTGTACCAAAACAATTTGAAACTGCATTATGGATTATTTTGTCTGTCTGTCCTAACCCAAAATTAAACTATTTTACAGGGTCACTGCCATGGCTGTTCAACAACCTGGTGAGTTTTCCTCACAAAATTATTTGGGGTCACAAGAAGATGCAAGTCTTTATTCTAAGCGATGGGTGCAAATTTTAAAAATCCAGATATATTTTATATCTTTCATGTGACATTTTCACAGCACACTTGTCTCCCTCTTGGCAAGGAAAAGCAGCAAAAGCCAGTATTCTGATGCTGGCAGCAGCATGAAAACAAAATGCTACCGCAGAGCACATGAATTTTCAATGTCACTCCAGTAGGCTAAAAATTTGCGAGAAAACAAATATCGCCATAAGTTATGGAATGCCAAATAGTAGCACATTTGTTAAGAGCAGTTCTTTAAGCTTAGCAAATAATTGTAGTTGCTTTCTTAACAACGAAGTTACAGACCAGCCCTGAACATCTAAAACCATTCAAGCAATTGAAGATTACCTACAACAAGAAGAAAAGTTTGACTGCACTGAATATATATAACTTTTGTTTTTTGGAAAGTCAACTTTAAAACTATGAACTAAACAAAGGTTTATGAATGAAAATTATATTATATGATTACTACAATGCCTTACACTATGTCATGTTGAAATCAAAGTTGGTTGGGTAAAATGACACTTGTCTGTCCAGCAGATATTCATTCTCCATTTGTAAATGTCATATGTAAACATCTTTGTCTTTGTGAAATCCCAGCATACTCACTGTAAGCCAACACTGAGCACTTAACACACCTGAGTCATGTCTCTTCTAGCTTTGAGTGACTAAATAAATAATTAAAATACAGACAAGGTACATCATCATTATCATTAAAAAATCCATATCTTTTTCAACCTCAGTAGGCCTATCAAAGCAAAGTTTCTTCTTAGGCTGCTGAGCAGAACATCTGGACTAACATTTTCTTCTTGATGGCTTTGGCTTTTAATTCTGAAATGTATGGACTGCTGGTCAGAATTTGTGAACCCTCTAGCTTACTTTCGTTAGAACCAGGCCTAACCTGAAGTGAAGGAGGAATGAAATGTCAACTGGTTTAATAAATGAAGGCTGTGGTCCAGAAGAAGTTGCAATGTCAGAAGACAATGCAGTTGATGAAACTTGAAGAGGAAAAGCTGCAACTGAACACTTTTTCTATTTGCGGATTTGCTTCCATTTTCAGTATTTTCTTTTTCTGGTAAAGATCTCTCAGTTAGAGCCGATGGACAAAAAAGATAATCTGGGAAAATACTGGAATTGAATGGCCAGATTCCTGTTTTTGCAAAACCACTGGTTGCATTGTTAACAGTGGCAACTGCAAATAAACTGGCACCTGATATTGCCCCACTACTCTGCTAGGATGATTTCTCAACCAATAGAAACCTCTTAGTTATTGAGGCATGCTACCAACCCATTTGCTTGTTATTAACAATGGTTTTCTGCATACTTTCCGAATCCCATGAATGGCAATTACTGGTTCTGTTATAGTTTCCAACCATTACTATTATAATAAATAATAATAATAATCTACACAGTATATTAACAAACAGAAATGAATTCAAAGACAGGAAGCATAAACAGCATTTGTGGGTAATAACATACATATGTCATTTTACCTGCAATCACAACATTCCGTGTACAAGAAAGTTACTCAAACACACGGACCTACACAGCCAGAACTATGCTTAAAATATTTGCAAAGGAAGTGTTTACCCATCTTATGTGTGAAAAAATTATACATCAAATGATCTGGGGAAAATTGGCCACAGACTTGTAAACCAAAATGTGCACAAATACCTCACATAACATAAAAGCATTTGAGAGCCTGTGATTTCTGGTGTAATGCAGTTTCTATCACCGAAACATAATTTTGTACCATAAAGTGCTGCCTTTCAGTGCAAGAACTAGAAATGACAAGGTATGTCATTTTACCAGACTAAGTCATTTTAGGGCACTTTCCCCTATATTGAAAGACAATCGAACAATTTAAATGAGTTCTACAAGTTCTACAACACATCTAGTGTTTTGGGTAGTAGGATAGTTAGAAGGAAAATGCTTGAACTGTATAATAAAAGCAATAAAAGAGCGATAACTATATATTTTAAATTTCTTATTTAAAAATTCTCCTACAGACTCCACAAGTCTGACATCTGTGCTAGCCATTGTCATGAGCTGTCTTGCTTTCTAAAACACTGATTCCTAAAGCAAGCTGTTGGAAGTATCTAATACAATTAATAATATTTTGTGTAATTGTCTGTGATACATTAGTTCAATTACTTGGGCAGAGCCAAGAGCATTTCTCTCATGGTGGTTGTGTGCTTCATCTCTGACTGCAAGCACCATAGTGAGAGGGACACTTGCCAATATAGGGACATTTCCAAAAGACAAAAATGAAGCCAAGAAGTGAATAGCTGATATTAGGTTTGTATAAAAACATACTTACATACAGAAATAACACACTGAAAACAACATATGGTGGTGCTTCTGTTTTGCATGATTTTATTTATTGTTTGGCAGAAGAGCTGACAGTATACCTTCATAACAACCCCTAGTTTGCATTTGCAATTTTAAATATGGCCCGTCACCATTTCCGAGGAATTGCAAAAAATATATGCAGTTTCCTCCTGAATCCAAGAAAAGGAAACCGAAAGAAAGGTTAATAAGTCCATAGCTTGTTCTTTTTCATTTTTATGCTTGGCCTTCGCTACACTCGTCCTTTCAATAGTATGTACTTGGATTTCTATTAATGAGATTATGAATCAATTTTAAAATCAGCTTTAAAAAATTATCAAGCGACGTGACCCGGCCTTATAGTAACATGTACTGTTTGAGTCCCAAGGTGTTACTACTGTTTTGAGCCTACACAGTTGCTGGGGCTACTCAAGTATAAATACAGTGTAAGGTATAGTTACCCTACATTTAGTGCTTATAATTACATATTGCACTGATTGGTCACATTCACAGAATCACACCATTCTTTTAATTTACTCCTGTGTTTGCTTTGATCTTTTTCTTTAAGGTAAGTTTATTGGGTTGAGTGTAGCTATAGTGTTGCCATATTTGGAACCTTTAAACTATATATTCAATTTGGTGTGTGGCTGTGAATTACTTCAATACCAGATGAACATGAAGCTACAGAGGGCCAATGGAAACTTGCGAACACTTTATTATTAGTAAATGCACTGCCAAACGGTTTTGCTTTTACAAAATATATAACAAGGCCTTTTTATTCTGTAACTTAATTTAATCAGTGAATGTTTTTAAATGATATGTCTTCTGTGATGTTATATCGTTGATGGTTGCATGACATGTGACAACTATCAAGTTTTGCATTTAGTGTTGCTAATTTTATGGTGTATATGACTGCCTTGTTCCTTAATTGTGCACTGATGTAAGTGATAATAGATAATTTTCTGCGAGTGAACATGTAATTACATAAAATTATGATACGATATGGTTTAATACTTCATCAGCTGCTCAAGCTCACAGCCACCCCATCTCAGCCCTGCAATTCATGGAGGACATTGTTCTAAACTGATAGAATATAACTCTTAAATCATAAGTGGTGGCACATTTAGAGCTTTGTATGCATCTCTCATACTCATTTTGTTTATAGAAAGAGCATGATTGAATGCCAAGGTGATAGCAATTTTTTTATCTTTTAAATTTAATTTTTTTTTATTTTTATTTATTTATTTATTTTGTTTTAGAAATGTATTACCTATCTTCATTTCTTCTCCTTTTAGCCTTTGCTTACAATGTATCATTCTTATTTTTCTTTCTGGTTTTTACGAATTTAGAAAGGGGTTTCTCCTCTGCTAGGTTTTGCATCCTGCTACCTAGAGCAAAGAGCATGAATAGACTTTGCAACACTTTTAGAAATGTCAAAGTGGCAATCACACCTTTAAGATTAATTACTAAAAATAAAGAAATGTATGGGAAGAATGGTACATTGTATTGGAAATGCAAAATTTGTTTGCCTAACTCTGCCTCATACATACGACTTTCTTTTGTAAGAAAGTTTTATTCATTGCTTGTAATAGCAAATAACTGATGGAAAAGCTCAATGAAGTGAATTACTCTAAATAACTAGCACTAAAAAAGTCACTAATTTATCCACACGATCGCAGCTGAAGATAAAAGTATTTATAAGTTTGCTTGCATAAATTAGTGAAGTTTTGGGTGCCAATTATTAAGTAGTTAGAGCTTGTAATAGGTTCAGATGAAATAAATGTATACCTACCATAAATGCCCAGATTCTATAAGGCAGGTCAACAGAAAAATTTCCCACCCTAAATTTAAACTCATGTTGTTGATACAGAATATTTTCGGTTTTCAAGAGTAGGCTTGCAGGATTTTTTTTTTTTTCTTTTCTGATTTGGGCATTATTTTGCAGACATTACAAAACACACATTTTCGCTATTAACATATATTTAGAGACACAGGAAGCATTATTTCAGGTCATTCTGTATCAATTTGACACTATATACCATGCATGTAGCATAACCAAGTAGAACAGCCAAGATAAACACACTTCTCTGAAAATTATATTCATATTTTCAAGTTTCACAACATGTTGTAGATGATCAAATGCTAAATAGTATACCTTTATGTAGTAAGTCTTATTTAATAAAATATTATAAAACATACTACTTTTGCTTGATTTTTGTTTAATAAAATCATTAAACGTAACTGATTTTTCCAGTTGGTTCCAGATCAGCAAATCTAATTATTAAATGGAATTTGTTTGACATGGATGCTGGTAATTTTTAAGTGGTTACCAGAAAACAGGTTAATATACCCTCATTTGTTCATTTGTCCAATTCATACATGTTGGTATAGGTTAAATAATGCAAGCTTGGTAGTGTAGATTAATTGTTAGGTTGATTAATTATTGCAGAAATATGGAATTGAATATTTCTTCTCATCCTTCATACAATTTCATGAACATACAAACTAAACATTTTTTATAATTACAACAAAAGTGCTTAACCTCAATTTATAATGTAATCTCTGTAAATCCTACTTCTGCAGAATCAAACTGTATAGAATTTTTTGGGCTCAGAATTAAAGCCCCCCTCCCCCTCCAAAAAAACTGCTGAATTAATGTATGTCACACCTGTCCTCCAGATTATCAATTGGGTTATTAAGATGCATGAAACATGGACAAGTGATTAAATTCAATTACATTAGCTGTTATAGGTGGTTTCTAAATGGCTTTTTGTGTTATTTTATGAAGGTTCATCTTCACAAATAAGGAAATGTTATAAAGAAAACAATTTTGTTCTTGCTCACAATCATAATATAAACTTCCAATAAATTTCCATTTCTTGTATACTATCATTTTTCTTCTTAGACGAGAGAGGAGAGAGAGAGAGAGAGAGAGAGAGAGAGAGAGAGAGAGAGAGAGAGAGAGAGAGAGATATGCAGAACATGAAAACAAAATTATAGGAAGAAAAGGTCTATCCAAAGATTAAAGGATGCTGAAAGGCAAAGAAGGCATAGACAGAAAACAACCACAGGCAAAGATTGAAAGTAGAACTCCTATGCTTGGGTCTTACAAGTATGTGCAGTCACTTGGTAAGACTGTTGGTGGCTGAAGAAGGTGTTTCCCTACAAGTCCAAGTTGTATGCAGGCAGTTATGAGGAAACTTTTGTAAGCAATTTCAGATATTCCAAAAACATTCAAGAGAAAGAAGAAATGTTGGATTGAGATCTCCACTGAAATACATCAAAAGGTTTTTCAATTTTATACTAGGGATGATATCAGTTTACAAGCATGTGGAAAAAACCACAAATCTGTAAAATACTGTTACAGGGAAGAGGTAACTACAGCAAAAGTGTCATATGACCATGACAGTGAAAGCAGTATTTCGTATATTTGAAAATAAACATCCAGATATACACAAAAAAAATCAAAATTCTATGCACTTCGACCATCACATGTGCTCGCTTCCTCCAAAATGCCACACAATATGTGCGTGCCTAAGTATCACAAACTTTAATTTTATTCTGCAGTCTTGCAAAAGAATTTTAATACATTCCCTGCTGATGTGGTTGAATTGATGAACAAACTGTGCTGTGACAATGACAGTGAAAAATGCATGACTGGCCTACAATTGTTTGGTTGAAGTTCACAGTTTCTTGCCAATAGATTGCGATTATTAAAAGCAAGTGATCACAATGGAAAGAAATAGATAGAATAAAACTTCCTGTAATGAATCCTGCTGTTGTGAGCAATGATCTCTCACACGATAAGTGCTATCTTTGTGCTTTTTAAGGGAAGTAATGAGCAAACTTAAGGAGGAATTTGCTTTGTTACAAGATGTCTCAATATTTTCAGATGGGTGTGCTGCCGAAATTCAAAAACAAATTTCTGCTTCCTTAATGATGGTTATGGTCTAGATGTGGAATGGAATTTTTTTGCAGCTTCCCATGGGAAGGGTGCAGTTGACGGTGTTGGTGACCTTCTCAAAAGGTGGTTTGGCTAAAACTCAAGGTGAAACAAGCAGTGATAACTTCAGAAGATGATTTGTATCCATGTGCAGCAAAGTCCATGAAAGATATACAAGTTCTCTACATTAATTATGGTAACACTCCTCAGCAAAAAGATTTTCTTGGTGAGAGATGGAAATCCATTCAACCAATCCAAGATTTACAGTCAAAGCATTACTTCAGATCTCTAGACAAGACCAGCCTTGTAGCTGGCTGTACAACTGGTTCTGAATATGAAAGGTACTGTGTGTTTGACTCGATGATGAAAGACAGGCTGTGATATAGCAATGTTACATTAAAAAGACAAATATTTAACACAGCGTGAAGCCATAAGTATCTACAGGGCATAAAATGTAAAGCATTGAAGGTATGTCCTTGGTGAATTTAACAACAGGAGTGCAAAGTGAACAGTAAAATATAGGTATGTTGCAATAGTCAGAGGAAGAAGATGAAATTACAATTATGTGCTTGAGAGTGCGTCAAATGGCAAAGGCTCGGACTTTTGGAATGGATGAACATTATGTGTATTATTGTTTATATGAGCAGCAGACAGGCATTCTTCCTGAACCAACTATAAAACTTACAGGGGACTTGCGCACATATGTTTGTTAGCTCCATATAGTTTGTAAATAATGAGAAGTTTAAATAAGTTCATTTGTGTAAAAGTTACAGTGGAAGAAAGAAAAAGGAATTTATCTGTATGAGTGTTTTTCATATCACAGGTATGTTAATTATAAGAGTATATTATTAAGTTAAAGCAAAAAGTCCTTAAATTTTAAGTGCACGTGTAGTGCCTCCTTAAACTGCCTGCCTGCCTGCCAGCCAGCCAGCCAGCCAGTCACTATTGTGTTTGATGCAGCAGCTACTCTTAAGTTCAACAGCCACGAATGTGACGTCATCTGTCTGCGTGGTTGGTGTATATTTTATGAAATTGGAAAACCTGGGAGGGGTTTCAGGATATTGCTTTGATTTTCTATTAAATGTTAATAAATTATATAACCACCTGAAGTAGACGTAAAGTAATAAGGGGTTTTTCCCCTTGCATACATATATATTTATGGAAATAAGTCCTTTCCAATCGAGATTTAGTATAAGTAGATCGCCACCAAAAGTGGATGGGAAAAATGATAAAAGATGTTGAAGGAAGGAAAGAAGAAAGAACAGTAACAGAGAAAATGGAAGCAGGATCCAGTTATACATACGGAGAGGCAAATATTAAAGAAGGTAGTGAAATGGAAATAGCAAAGAGGAATAACATTGATGACCTCATATATGAGCTAAATTCCATTGTGGGAAATGACAGTAGAATAACAGCAAAAAATAAAGATAAAATATTTCAACTACTTCATGAGGTGCAAAAAATTCACCACAATACCATTATACAAAAAGAAAAAGTTGAACATGAAGCAGTTATATGGAGAGAAATAAGTGAAAAGAAAATTCAAGCTCCAATTAAGACTTTTGCGCAAGCAGTAAGTCAACCAATACCAACAGAAAAAGAATTATTAATTCAGAAAGCCGTGGAATATAAGAAACATACTTTGTTTATTTCTTCTACAAATAATGCAGGTATGAGAGATTACAGAAAACAGTAACCACCAACCTGAACCCAGTCAAAGAGAAAATAAGAATTTGTAACTTAGACCAGCAGGAAAGAGCCTAATTATGGAAATGGAAACAGAAGAAGATCTAAAAAAAAAGTGATGAATTGTCAAGGTTTGAAAGACAAGCATGTTAAAATTGAGTTGCCAAGGAAAAGAAACCCACTAGTTATTTTATATGACGTTATGTCTGGTGTTACAGAAGAAGAAATAAAAGCTATATTTATGAGCAGAATCTTTCAACAAAAATGACGAGAAGATTTTGAAAATAACTTTAAACTACGTTTTAAGACAGGTTCAAGAAACAAGGCAACCGTACATCATGTAGCAGAAGTATCAGGTAAACTAAGAAAAATCTTGGTTGAAAGTAACAATATATATAGGATTTCAGGCAGTTTCAGTAAAGAACTATGTATCTGTAGCCAAATGTCTCAAATGTTATGATTATGAACATGTGACGAAGTATTGCAATAAAAAAAAAAAGAAGTTTGTGGACACTGTGGTGAAGAAGATCACGCACGGAAAGATTGTAATAAAAAGGATCAACAAGCCACGTGCATACCATGTGCTAGAAGGAAGAAAGATTGTGGGGGTAAGGTAAATTGTCCGTCATATAAATTAATGTAGGACAGAATTTTAGAAAGGACAGATTATGGTGAATACTTTGTATGAAGATAGATGGAGACAAAATAAAAGAAACAGAAATAACCTGTCTAGAATTCGTAGAAATCTAAAACGTGTTATTGCAGATAAACTTAGAAAACAAATTGTAAGTAAGGAGGTTAATACAAATGACTCTATAACACAGACGGAAGATATTGATAGTAATATAATAAGAGTGGAGGCGTTAATACACCAAAGATGAAAATAATCAAAATAATGAAATTAATAAGGAAGAGAAGATGCCGGAATTACCACCAAAAAGAACACATAAAATTGAGCAAGAGATGGAAATTAACATAAAAATGAAACTTTCTGTGGATTATGATGCTATCATTGAGAATGATTCAGGTACAGAGGAAGAACTAGGAAAAGAAAATAACATAATACAGAAATTAAACTCTTAGAAAACGTCTGGAAAAGGAGAGAATTGAAAACACACAGTATATGGGTTAACAGGCAGGAATGAGAATAAAAAAGAATATAATAAAGAGGAGATGGGAAATATTACATTTTGCGAGGAGGATTTAAATGATACAGCGACGGCAGAAAATCACATGTAGGAAACAGCTGAGACGGTGCCAATATCGCAACCTGCGGTTAATGCTCCTGGAGTATATGAAAATTTTGAACTGACACTGCAATTATGCAGGCTTGAGGAAGCAAAAATGCTGATTGTGGCATTGAGACATGTAATTAGGACAACATATGAGAATGGAGAAAAAAATATTGTTTCCTTTACCGGATGCTGTTGACAGAATTGAGCTCAAATCTAAAAATATACCAACAGAACCAGGAATATTACTAAATTTACTGGAACAAGTACATATATGTAAGGAGGGGTGAAGAATTTAATTTAGATGAAATTATTAGAGATTTTGTTCTTTGTTATGGTAGAGTAGTTCTTGATCCGAATCAAAACTGGCCACATTGCTGTGTGCAGGTTAGGTATGAGGATCAAACTATAAAAAACCCACAGCTATATTAAAAAAAAAAAAAAAAAAAAAAAAAAAAAAAAAAAAATCCAGTTAATAAGTAAAATACTACAGTGCTTAAACCCAAAATTGAAATTCAAAAAATAAATAGGTACAAAGTACCAAATAGGGTGGAAAATTTGGGTAATATTATACGTGAATTTTTAAATGACTTAAATAAAGGTAACAAGGAAACCAAATCAAACATTAACAAACATCCAAATAAGAAAACAAGAGCTAAAACGCAGTCCTTTAATAAGAATATGGAATCAGAGGTAAGAGAAAATAGGGCAAATTTTTCGAAGATGAGAAGGGAGAAATTTAATACCTAAGTAAGAAGAAGAAAATGACATTTTTAGGAATTGCGCAAATAAATGGTCAAAGGAGTAAACTAGTTATAATGGAATTAAGGAAGATATTCGAGGACCTGAATATTGATGTAATATGCATCCAGGAACTGTATATAATAAATGGCTGTGTAGCACACATGCCAATTTTAGCGAGACAAATTGTATTAGGTAAAAACGCCATGGCTGCAATAGTTGCAATAAACCCAGAGCTACAATTAACTAATTTAGCGCAATATTTGAATAGTCATGTAAAAGTGCATTGAAATAATGCACAAAAATGGAAAAATTATATTAGTAAATTATTATTTTCAATACAGTCTACCCATAGAGCCTTTTTTTATCCCAAACGAAAGATATCTATAATAAACACAAAAACACAGAGATTATTCATTTGTGTGACTGTAATGCCAAATCAAAATGGTGGAATAGAAAGTAACAGATGAGAAGGCTGAAAAATTAGAAGTAGTAATTTCCGAATTGGATTTAGTAGTTTTAAATCAAATAAATAACGCCCCCCCCAATTTCCAGAACAGAGTAGGTGCAAGTGAAAATACTGACATCACACTGTGTTCAAGGAAAGCAGAATATAAAATAAAAAATTGGAGGATGGTTCAAGGCCTGACAACAATTGAACATAATATAACATATTTTGATTATAGCATTATAGAAACTAAAGCAAAATATAATAGAAGAGGAGATTTCTTATATAATTATAAGCAAGCAAATTGGCAACAAATGAAGGAGGAGTTTCAAAACCTAAATCTTAAGTATAGTGGGCATTCAGTTGATGAGGATGCAAAAATCTTAACCGAGACCATTATAACGCTAGTTAAGAGTACAGTTCCAAAAATAAGACCTAAAAAATTCTTTGAAAAAGTATGGACAGATAAACTGCAAAAGCTTAGATCATTTACCAGGAAATTAAGAATTTACCAAAAATCGGTTATTTGTACAGAAAGGGAATTTAATTTACAGAGATACCAAGAGGCTAAACAAAAATCAAGGAACTAATAGAAGAAACTAGAAGGAAGCATTGAGTCTTTTGTTGAAGACAAAATTACACAAGATGTATGGGGCCTTGCATATAAAATTATTATGAATAAAATAAGAAAACCAGAAACTATAACAACCCTAGATCGAGGTGACAGTACTATGACTGATAATTGGGAAGAATCTACTAAATTATTATTGAATACCTTATTACCAGATGATGAAGTTCATACGGACGATGAAATAAACGCCAGAAGTAGAGTGGAATTAGAAATACCCTGCAGTAATGTAAGAATTATATTCCCAATAGATATATCAGAGATACAAATTATATTTAATACTTTAAAGGTCAGAAAGGCAGCAGGACCAGATGGGATTATGAATGAAGTGTTGTTTAATTTAAAAGATGAAATAATCCCCTTCTTGCATATGCTTTTTAATGATTGCTTATGGAAAGGAAGATTTCCAGACAATTGGGAGGAGGCACGAGTAGTAATACTTAAAAAAGGAAATGATAAGGATTTAAAACAACCAAAATCATATAGACCCATATGTTTACTAAATATCATGGGGAAAATTTTAGAACAATTAATCTATAAAAGAATTGTGGAATTCAGAGAAATGATTGGGGAAAAATGATAAACAATTCGGATTTAGAAAAGGATTTTAAACGTAGGATGCTATTATGGAGTTATTAGGAACTATTGCGAAAAGTAAAAAACAGTATGTAATTGGGGTATTAATTGACATATCTGGAGCATTTGATAACTTATGGTGGCCTTATTTTTTCGGCAGACTTAAAGAAAACAATTATCCTTATAAAATTTTGAAGGATTATTGTACAAATAGAAAAGTGTATATTAAACGTATTAATCAGATAATTTGTAAAGATATCACAAAAGGATGTCCACAAGGCTCAGTCCTGAAGCCCCTTTTTTTGGGACATAGTGGTGGAAATTTTAATTGAAGGAATGGAAAATGATGATAATATATCAAATACAATTGCATATGCAGATGATTTGATCTTTATAATTGAAGGTCAAAATAGAAGGGAACTGAAACCAAGGTAAATAAATTGACAGAGAAATTAAGTAATTGGTGTCGAAATCTAAACTTAAAATTTCATCCAATAAATTGCGTTATATGTTGTTTAAAGGAAATATGAAGAGAGGTCCAATTATTAAGATAAATGATGAAAATATAAGAAGGAAAAAAGATTCCAAATATTTGGGCATTATGCTGGATGAAAGATTAAATTTTAAAAGACATACAGAATGTATTTGTCAAAAATCAGAAAAAGTAATGATGCAACTTGGTAGAATTACGCAGAAAAATGTTAAATTATTGTTGAAAACAATAACAACCTACCACAATGTAATATTTGCATCCATTATAACATTTGCGGCGGGAACCTGGGCAATCAGGATGGATGATATAGTTATTACGACTAACACACATACAACCAACAAAAGGATTAATACACTTCATTACAGGACATGGTCCATACAAGACATATTGGAACAAAATTAACAGAACAAATGATGACATATGCGATAGTTGTGGAATTAGGGATACACCGGAACATACAGTTTTTTAATGTAATAGATACAATCAACATGAACTACAAGAAAGGAAATATTTAGGATATACCCTGTATACAATTTTAAGACATCCCGATTTAATTAAATATCTACAACAATTAACAAATTATGCAAGTAGAACAGCGTGGGAAAAAGATATATTACCAAAAGTAAGAAGAGAACAATTACCGAGAGGGAGAGAGGAAATTAGAAGATCTGAGAGGATTAGAATAACAAATCAAAATTTATATACGGGAGAAGATAAAAGCATAAGTGAAGAAATGGCCAGTCTACAAATACTGGAGAATACTGATACTGATGGAGAATGAAGAGGAGGAGGAATGGGTAGAGAGAAGATTTTAATTAAGACGATGGGAAGGAGAGAAATGTGGTGATTATAGAATGAGGATGGAGGAAGAGGAGGAAAGGAGAGAAGATGATGGTGTTGGGGTGTAGGTTTACCATTATTGGGGGAGTAGCCAGCAGTTTCGCCATCTTTGGAGGAGGAGCTAGCAGGTTTGCCATTGGAGGAATAGTTTAATGTGGTTTGGGAGGGATAGTGAATGGAGTTATAGTGATGTTTAGATGCATGGAGGAGATGTGAACTTGTTATTGTTATTAATAGGAGGGGATTATGTAGGTTGGAGGTGGAGTTGGTGTTAGAATAAAATGGAGGATGTGAGGGAAGTGAAATGTTGTGGGGTAAAGTGAGTAGATATTTAGTGATAGAAGAAAGCAGATTTAGTGTTTGGTTAAAAGAGGTCAAGGTTTAATATATAGTGATAAAATTTAAAAAATTGATATATAAAAAAAAAACAATTTAAAAGGGAAATAATAGAAAATTAATATTGAGATTAAACAAAATGTTATAAGGTAAATAAACACAAATGTATAAATAAAGATATAAATGAATTAAATAAGATATTGAATTATTATAAATTAAATAATTACTATGAGAATAATGGAATGCTATAAATAGATAACTTTACTTTATAAAACATTTTAATTAAGGAAAATTTTAAATAAAATAAAAATAAACTTATTAAAATGATTAGTAGTTTAGTAGAAGGTTTTGTGCTGGCTACCAGTACATTTTCGCTGGTTTCCAGTGAATATAGTTACATAGGAGTAGATAGTAGCTGGTTACCAGTTGCTAAGTTTGCTGGTTTCCAGCAAGTGTACATAAATATAGAATTTAGAATTTTATTTTTTTTTTATTTTTTTAACGCCTTTACTCTAATCCAATAATTTCTATTTTTCTTTATTTAGTACTATATTATTATTTTGTAGACATTGTGTAGTTTGTAGTTATTTTATCTGAAAAAATTTGATGTAATCTAAAATGTAAATGTGTTTGTGAGAATAAATGAAAAGTTTGAATGTATGTCCCGGTGTAGTAACCAAGGTGCCGGGATAGTATATTCAGATTTTATTTATTTATTTATTTTATTTTTATAAAACTTACAGGAAAGAGAGTCCACTATGTATTTTTTTAACAGTATTTTTGAACCATTTTAACTGTAAACACGTAACAGTTGTTTTCTGCCTTTGTATGTTGTAATGCTGTTAAAATTTATTAATGGAAATAGTATTTCACTTAATTGTATCTAGAATCATGCAATTCAGTTTTTACTTTTAAATTATTATTTGTTATGCATAAAACATGGATCAAGTTTGAGCTTCACATCATCAAACCTGTCCACCTGAAAGTGTCACACCTGTCCTGTGCATAGTTATTACTTTCTCTATCACATAGGCAAAGAAGATATTGCATTCCACTAAAAAATTTGATATCAATATTTCACTGGAAATACATGTTTTGAGGACCCCTGAATTAAAAAATAAAAATAAAGCATCTTTGGAAATAAGTCCATGTGTGTGTCTGTGAACAGAATAATTCAAAACTGAAAAGTCGAATAAATACCAAACTTGGTATTTAAGTCCAGTATCTTCCAAACATGCAACGCGATGATTTTCAAGAAAACCCCTCCACCCCAAATACCCTTTACATGGATAATTTTTCAGAAGTTTTGATTTTCTCAAAAATGGGTCTAATGATTTTATTTAAAGAACCATATATTAAAGATATTTACTTGCCAAACACAACATATATCTTGAACTTTCTAAAATTGCCTGTTAATTTCTGTTCATTTGGAAGGAATTTTATATAATCCTGCATAACTGGTAAACATACTGCACAATAAATGTAAATCTCTTTGAAACACACAATTTATTTCATGTAACTTGTTTTGTGGCATAAGTCATTTCCAAGTATTCTTTATTAATGGTTTGAATTGTTCAGTACCCTGCCATTAAAAAAAGTCCTCTCGACATTCAGTTGTTTCTTGTGATTGTATAGAAAGATAATGGAACTTTAAGGCCAGCATATAGCGTCCAGTTCTTAAACATTTGACTTTTGCTGTTCTGTTTATACAAGGGTAAATCAATAAGTATCCACACTTATGTTTTAAATTTATTATAACAATGGAAACTTACAATTACCTAATTTTTCAACGTAGTCCCCTTGCTTCTCAATGCACATGGTCCATCATTCAGAAGCTTTCTGATGCCCTCAGAAAAAGCCTTTTTGTTTGAGTAGCAAGCCATGTATGCACCACTTCCTTCACTTCTTGGTCTGTGGTGAATCGACGGCCCCTTAAGACATTTTTAAGTGGACCAAAAAATATATGGTTTACCTCTTCCTCAAAATCAATCTTTGGTTCTCTGAATCAGGATATGGACTTGCTCAATGTTGGCATCACTAGTGAATATGGATGGGAATCCTGCTTTCCTCATCCTTCACAGTTGTCCAATTATTTTTGAACTTTTCAATCCATTCGTACACATTTTGGCCCCATTTTGTGTGAAAAGTATTCGATGGATTTAGTCTCCTGGTAAACCTTCATACAACAAAAAACAGATAACTGCATACTATTCTTCCTTGGTGCAAGCAGTGAGGGGTGCAGCAATGCTTATTATGCAACAATGCAACACTCACTGGGGTGATAGCAGTTCAACATTCCACAAGCGGATACGACGGAACAATATGTCAACATCCACATACACAAACCGATACAGCCAACCTACAAAAAATTTAAAATAGTGTGCAGAAACTTATTGACTTAGCCTTGTATCTATTACAAAGTATGTTATTTTTGCTTTCTCCATTAAAATGAAGTACATAGACAAATAAGCTTTCATAAGAATAATTAGTATACCCACTAATAAATGACAGAGTAGAGAAACTCATGTGAATGTAACACTTTTTTTTGTTATGTTATAACCTAGAAATAAATGGGCAATTATTTCAGGACACACTTGTAATATTGAAGTACCTTTAATACAAAAACTATGAAGATATTTCTGTATTAAATCCACAAAGTTTCCTGGAATTCACGATAGATTTTCATTGCAAGTGCATGTGTTTGTCACACCCATCCTAGCACATTTAAGATGACAGCACTATCTTAATTATTGTCACAATGTTTTAACTGATTATATATCAGCACATGGTTTGATGTGTTACACAGGAGTCAGCTGTGAGAGACTAAGGTAAGCACCTCAACAATTATAGGAACTATCAATGGCTGGGAATTGATCTGCTAATATCACAGCTGTCCACATGGAATGGCTGTTATGTTGAAGTTCTGCAATGGAAAGGAGGAAACTGGGTTTGCAAAGTTTGACTTGGGACGATTTCTTGACTGTCTTTGCTAAGCAGTCGCAGCATATATAAGAACTTCACTAAAATATACTCTGCTGTAGCCCATAAATGAAAATTTAGAAACAAAATGCATTGCAGTTATTTCTGATGCCATTAACCATGAAGATCAGAATTTTCAATTTTCAATTATTATATTCTAGTACATGTGAGGACACTTATGAGTCTTCCAATATATCATCTAGAATTGTGGACAGGTGCTGCTGCACAGTATTTCAAGATCAGAAAAACCATGGTTTATTTTCTTTGCTACAAGATGATAATTAAGAATGCAGGATTATAAAATAGAATTACCAATAACCATATAATCGAAAAGGTGGGGTTAGGGCTGCATTTAAAATACACGAGTTAGAAGACAGTAATACAAAGAGATCAAGTGATGCAATGAGCTGAGGAGTTTTAAATACTGCAATCAAGAACATTGAAACATTCATTGCATTTACATTTCCTCTGAGAAACTTCAAGAAATGTCTTTGAAGTACTTATATCACTTGAAAAAACATCCTGCTACAGGAATACAGGAAGCTCGCTGTGAGTTCCAACTGATCACTATGTTGTTCAACTTTATCAAAACAAGAGATTTAAGTTGCGGAGGTTGCGAATGAAACTGGTCATTTCAACAAAACTTAAAAATTTAGGTTTTTATGGTTTCAGTAGCTTTAGATAGGCAGCAATCAGAATTTGTAATTTGTTTTGTCCAAATGTAGCCATTTTCATGACATAAATTACAGTAAAAGTGTTATTTTCAATCAAAACCAGTGAATTCCATAGCACACAAGTGATATACTATTTATTTATTTTTGCACAAATCCGGACAATTTGACACAGTTATACCGATGTTTCCATTCAAAAATGATTTCCTTGTACTTGCAAAGCTTTCTTTCCTTACTGTTATTGTTTCTGTGGAGGCACATAAATGTTTTACAACATGTTGGTGAAATGCTATCAGCAGACCTCACTGCTTTTCTCTGCACGATTCCTCAACAATCAGCTCAATAATGAAAACAAACATGATGACTCAGTTGTTAATTACATATCCTTCTGCTTGGATGTTAGTGTAAATGCTTATCAAGCAAAATGGACAGAAGAAGCAAAGTTGGTAAAATTAAATGTGACACCAGAAAGAAAAGAAGTGTTTATTCCCTTTGTCAGCTTTTGTGTACACACTGTTCTGATTGCAATAAGGTATATACAGGCAAGACAAAAAGAAACCTGGAAACTAGGCTAAAGGAACATATGAGATGTGTAAAATACAAACAAATGGACAAATCTGCAGTCTCTCACATTTGTGGACCAAACACAACTTCAAACCAAACATTACATTAATCAAACTGGCCAAATATGCAACAGAATTACACACATGGGAGAAAATCTTCATTTTGAAACACAGCCCACAGCTAATGAATTTTGATTTGAAGTCCCCTCTGGAAGTACATTTCACCCCAAGATGCTACCACAATAGACAATCAACACCAACACCACAGACAGTCGGACACCTTCTGAGAATGGGAACAAACCGTTTCCTGAAACATGTTGAGTAAACATAAGTGATGTTAATGTATCTAATTCCAACTCACCTTAAGTAAATTAAAAAAGCACATCACTGTTTCTAGCTTCTTTTTCATATATTAAATGTAATTCAGACCAGCAAGTCACAAGAAGCAAAAGTGATGACTGGCTACCATGTGGGAAATATTCAGGAAATCATGGAAACTACGGTAAGATTAGAATTCCAAAATGTCAGTGCCTCTCAATGGAATGAAGAGACACATCGAAAGGTACCAGAAACTTGAAGAAAAAAGAAAAAACACATTGAGGACATTCATTTTCTGAATCAATGCATGCTACATCAAGTTATACCAAAGTTTGTAAGAAATATTGTAAAATTTCGTAAACATAATCACCAAACATCAGCCGACAAACAAATAATAGAAGTTGAAACAATCATTACAAAAAATTACAAAAGTTAGAACTAATAATATATGCCCCTCACCTCAAATTAACAAACATACTTGGCTATTCACTCTGGCAAAACATGCAATCAAAATTTCTCACAATTCTTAGTTATAGGATGAAAACAAAAATGCTGAAATTAAAGAAAAAACTCTACATACTAAGTCGAAAGCATTACCCACACACAGCTAACTTCAAAAATGAGAAAACTACACCATACCAAGATGTAATTTACCTCTCAAACAAAACTTTTACAAAAGCAGAACTATCATTACTAAACCTTGGCCTCAAAACACGTGTAGGCTATATGAAAACAACAGATGAAACGGTCGCATACATTGAGATTGCCACTTATAATCTGGACAAAAATAGCAAAACCTTGATTAAGAAAGAATGTGAAATGATTCTTGAAGAGATACAAGCATACAACCACAACAATTTCCCAGTAAAACACACAATTACATCATTAAAGTCAAAACTGGTAATGTAAACAAAAGCTGGCAAAGGGAATAAACTAGTTATACTTCAGAAAGACGATTATATTGCTAAGAGCGGAAAATATGCTACAGTAAGAACAGTACATAGAAATTAAGAACTCATTAAAACCATACTTGAAAGCCTTCAATCCAACAATCCAAGAAATCAAAACTTTAACAGACACAGATAAATCAAGATTCAAACCAGACCACCCCAATCTTACCAAGAATGTATGCTTTACCAGAAATACATAAACCTGGAAATAAGATGAGACCGAGTAACAATATTGATTCCCCGCACCTACAAACTGGCAAAACGGTTAGTGCAAAAATTCTCTTCACTGCCAAAATTTAACAGCCTAAGCATAAAGTAAGTTTTATTCACCATACGAATATACAATATTCATGGCTTTGGCAATCTTAACTAAAAGAAATACAATTAATGATTAAGTTACATGATAAATACAAGTAAATACACTCAAGTCAAATAACAATTGATTTACACATTTTTCTTTTTCTAATTAATTCTTACAGATATTTTCAATTAAAGAAATAGGTAGCACAAGAAAATGGACACGTCAAGTCAATATTTACAGAATAAGAGATATAAAAAGAATATATATGAAAAGAACACACTAACTTGCTAAATACTCCTGTATAGAATAAAAACATGCCTCACTTAAGAAAATGTGAAGCTTATGTTTGAAAGTCCTTATTTTATCAACCTGTCTTATATGATGTGGCAACTTATTATACAATTTTGTATCATTATAAGTAAAGGAATGTTCATACAGAGTAGTATTAGGACTAATTGTTGATAGATTCGAGCTTCCTGTTGTAACATGCTGATGTGGCATTGAATAAGTCTTAAAATTATTTATATTGGCTTTAACATGTAATAGAACATTGTATATATACAAACATGGCAGTCATGATTTTAAGTTCTTTGAAATATGCTCTGCAACTCACATATGATGGTTGATTAATTATTATTCTTATGACTCTTTTTTGCATCTTTCTGACCTTTTCGGACATCTTTGAATTACCCCCCAAAAATAATGCCATAATTCAAAAGGGTATGAAAGTATGCAAAATATGCCATTTTTACAGTGTTCACATCTGTTAACATTTTTAATGCTTTTATTACATAACATTGTTTACTTAACTTTTTGATCAGTTCTTCTATATGAACAGTCCAATCCAAGTTTTGATTTAACCACATACCTAAAATTTTTGTGTTTGTTACATATGTGATTTTCGTGCCATTCAAATAAAAATCTGGAAAAGTAATACTTTTATTAACTTTATGCCGAAAACCTGTTGCTACTGTTTTATTTTTATTTAAAATTTATCTGTTTTGGTCAAGCCATGGCACAATTATTTCATTAATTTTATTTAGATTTTGAATTATGTGACCTTTGTCATTACCAGTGATAAGTATATTTATGTCATCTGCGAAGACTGTAAGTTTAACATTCTTATTATCTAGACAATGAGTTATATCATTTATACACACTAAAAATAAAAGGGGGCCTAAAATAGATCCTTATGGAACCCCACATTTAGCCATTTTCATATCAGAGCATTGATTATGAGTACACTAGTCTTTGCATTCAAAAATTCTAGTTCATCCATCTGTTCTCTATCTTTCAAATATGAGGCAAACCAGTCATTACCATTTCTAGTTCAGGAGAACTAATAAATAAGATAACATTCTTGGAACTCAAACCAGACGACAGACTGGTTTCCTTTTTATGTCACTGCATTATTTCCAAGTGTCCCTACAGATCTACCCCTACTTCAGTTAAAGAAATGGCTCCAACAGACTACCACATCTGAAGATGAAATAGGAGACTTCTTACAACTCACCAATTTATGCATCACACAAAGCTGTTTTAGTTTCAATAAGTTCTACCTACAACCAACAGGTCTAACCATGGGTAACCCACTTTCACCATTCTCAGCAGATCTATTTACGAGTTACTTGGAAACACACACAACTTCCTTCCCATAAATTTTTTAAGTTTGGCACAGATACATCAATGACATGTTCGCTGTAGTCCATAACAGGTTTATACAAGACTCCATAAGCTTACTCAACTTACAAAACCAATCAATATAATTCACAATGGAAGTGGAAAAAGAAGGCACGCTACCTTTCTTAGACCTAAAAATAATCCAGGAACAAAAAACCTAACCTTTAACATATACAGAACACCTTCACATTCAGATAATTACATAAAGAACAATAATTTCAATTTAATAATACATAAACATGCAGTACTAAACAGTTTCACACATGGACTGGTATGAATAAACAAGAATATCAACTGGAATATCAGCACATAATAAGCACAGCTAAAAGCAATGGGTTCAACAAACTAACAATCAACAAGAAAATTGCAAAATTCAAATGACAGAAATGCATCAAAGACACAAGAAATCTCATCCAAGAAGAAAAAGTTACAGTTCAAGAAACTCGCGTATCATCCAAGAACACATTACAAATTTAAAAAGATTTTCATGAAACATAACATCAGCCTAGCCCCACAGAACAAATTTAGCAAAGAGAAATTACTTTGCAATAGGTTAAAAGACCCCCAACAAAAAACAATAACCTAGAATCTACAAAATCAATGTTCTGATTGCAATAAGGTACATATAGGCAAGACAAAAAGAAACCTGGAAACTAGGTTAAAGGAACATATGAGAAGTGTAAAATGCAAACAAATGGACAAATCTGCAGTCTCACACCATTTCAGGATGGCCATCCACAACATCCAACTGAACATTACATTAATCACACCGACCAAATATGCAACAGAATTAGACACATGGGAGAAGATCTTCATTTTGAAACACAGCCCACAGTTAATGAATTTTGATTTGCTGCCACCAAGTCCCCTCTGGAAGTACATTTCACCACCACAACAACAAACAATCAACACAATGGAAACACCAAAAACGCAGACCAGTCAGACACCTTCTGAGGATGGGAACAAACCGTTTCCTGAAAAAGGTAAGTGAGTAAACTTAAGTGGTGTTAGTATAACTAATTCCGACTCGCCTTAAGTAAATTAAAAAACACATCACTGTTTCTAGCTTCTTTTTCACATATATATTTTAATACTTTGCCTCATCTGGTTAAAAAATTGAAGTGAAGGAGCATCACTGTTTCTAGCTTCTTTTTCATATATTAACTTAATACTTTGCCTCATCTGGTTAAAAAATTGAAGTGAAGGAACAAACTTTTTAACACGAGACTATTTAATTCTAGGTACAATGATCCTGATCCATTTCTAGCTAGCTACAGGCAACCCTACTCTCCCAACAATAAGACGTACTCTTGTTTCAAAGTAAGTTTGGCCAATATTATGAAGAATCCCAATAAACTATACCGGTACACAGGAAAGGATCCCCAGGATGTTTATTTAATCAGAATGTTGTTTTTTGTTTTGAAATGCAGCAGGTTTAGCCACTGCCTCATAGTGCGATTCAAAATTCCTTCTATGCCAGATATGACTTTTTACACACTCTGTTGTACTGGTGTGCATACAAGAAACCCACATTTCTACTATTGGACTGAAAATGAAGCTGGACGAGGTTCCACAGAAGTTGGTTCTGCAGTATTAGTCCACTTAAATTCTTTCACCTTTGTTGGCATATCGACAGTTCAAATGTTCTGTAATGGCTGCAGAGGCTAGAACTAAAACTTGCATATTGTGCATACACTTTGCTATTGGCTGCTACGATATTCCTCATTTGATGTGAAAGTGATATTTCTAACCTTTCCAGTGAGAGGTCATAGTTTCCCAGCAGCAGACAGGGTATTTGGGAGGGTAGAAAAAATCCAGAGGAAGCATCCTGTAGTGACAACAAAAGGAAGAATACATTTACATTCTCAGGTGGGATACAGTACATATTCTAGGTGAGGACTGGAAGCTCTGGGATTTATAAACGCTGCAAAATGCGTACCAAAAGATGCCAAGTATTCAGGATGTAAAGCGAATATATGCAAGGGTTGATTCAGAAGTCATGGAAACTATTTATTTCCCTGAAAATGTGCCAACATAGAAAACTTATTATATACATTTGAAAGTATATTATATGCAGTTAGTAATGTTGTCAGCAGGTGGGGTCAGAGTGCACTAGTCTAGACATGATCACAATCCTTATATCAGTTCTCTGCTGATAGGGTTGGGGATGAGAGGTCTTGCCACACCCTCCATATTCCCCTGATCTTAGTCCTCGTGACTTTGAACTTACTCCTAAATTGAAGAACCCATTGCGTGGGAAATGCTTTGACAACACACAAGAGATAACTGTGTTTCAGCATGAAGTAGCACATGTTAACGAACCTCATACAGCCGGTGGTATTGTTCATCTTCAGCATTGATGGCAACAAACCATGGACAATGTAGGAGACTACTTTGAAGGATGTTAAAAATCAACATGAATCAACTCTCATAAATAGGTGATATGTTAGCTTTTACAAATGATGTTTAACAGGGTGTATGAGAATAAAATTATTTCCAAATGTTATATAACATTTAACATAAATTTGACATGTTACTCTTCCACAGATTCCTGCATTTATACTCCATGTAGTGACAACATTAAGAAGTTCATGTAACATACCTTCAAATGTATATAGTACATTTTGCTGTGTTGGCACATTTTTGGGAATTAAAATAGTTGTCAGGACTTCTGAATCAATCCTCAAGAAAGTACACTATTAAAGGGAATTTAACTTGCATGGTTAAAGGAATGTAGAATTACAGATTTAAGGCACTCACTGAAGCATTTCTCAGCCCCCCCAAAAAAACCTAATACTGTACAGCTTAAAGAAATGTGTTTACAACCCACAATAAGTATCAAAAAGAAAAAGTATGTGAAGAGGTTACTGGAGAAAGAATTTGGTGAAAATTGGGAACAAAATTCAAGGCCACCTTTCTATAGTTGATCCATACTTAGAACCAAACGATATAAACAGAACATTTTGTATCCCTACGCATTAACCTCATGTTCATATCAGCTGCAAGACAAACAAATGCCATGTGGACTCATGTCTTGTGTTTACAATGCAATAGAACAATATACCAAGAGATTTTACACCTTTTCCTGGTAATGATGCAGTTACAGATTAACGTGTGTTTTATTTTAAGCATCCTGTATTTAATTTCAACTCAGCTTTCATTTAATCAATTAATTAATTAATTAATTAATAATAATATCTTGCATCTCCCATCATGCAATAGCTTTTCTGTCAATATGTAGGTTCATAAAGAGAAATACTTTACCAACCTACATCCAACTTCTAGCAATAATTTATGAAAGGAGATGTTGACAGAATTTAAGACTTTGTCTAGCATTGGCAATTTTATATGAACAGAACTTCTCATAAAGTCATCTCTTTTTCTAATTCTGGCTTACATCTGTTTCTTTACTTCCTTGGTGTAGTTGTCCTCTGTGGTCTAGGGGTACCATGCAAGCCTCTGGTTCCCGAGGTCATGGATTCAAACCCAGTGGAGGACAATAGATTTTTTCAGGCGTAAAAATCCTTAGCACGACTTTCTTCGGAGGGGAAGTAAAGCCAGTGGTCCCATGTGTTAGATTTACGGCATGTAAAAGAACCTCAAGCCTGATAAAGAAGCCTCTTAGCAAAATTTCCAGTCTTTCACGCCCAATATAGAGCAGTAGTAGTTAAGTGTCCATAAATAAAACTCAATTTAAATTTTTTCTTGATGTTCATAATGTTCTTACTTACACAGGCAATGCTCCACTGGGAAACACTGGTTTAACCTGCAGTTAGTTTAACAATGTTATTCATGACAGTCTCCTGCATTAGTTTATTAAAAATCATTCAACAAAATTCATTTCTCACTGCTTTTAATGACTTAGCTTTAGAATGCTTCACTATTTCAGCTTGTCACTCACCAAGTTAACAGAAGTTGTAGAAGTAATATACTTATCACCCATTGACTGCTCAACATTATCATATGAATGCAGAAGAAGGGTGAACAGAATTAAATGGAAGCTACAATCTTCATTAGTTTTACTATTTCATATTAATCAAAAGTTTCAAACTATGATTAACATACTTCTTGAAAAACCACAGATAACAGCTCATATTTAAGGTTCTATATGTTGTGGTTGCTTTGGTTTCCTGCATATTGCAGTCTAGTTAATGGCATCAGGCATTTACATTAAGTTTGGCTCTAAGAGTGGAGCGATATTTTGATATAATCAACAGGGAAGAATTTGAAGAGATCAATGATGATACCTGTGCCATTCATGTGAGCACTTTAGATCTTTGAATGTTAAATTAAATTGAGTTTTATTTACGGATGCTCTTTAACTGATGTGGTCCTTAGCGTCCCATTTTATATTGGGTGTGAAAGACCAGTAATATTGCTCAGAGGCTTCTTTATCAGGCTTGAACCTGCGACCTCAGGAACTAGAGGCTAGCATGGTAAACACTACACCATGGAAGATGACAGATCTTGACTGTGATTTGGAACAAGATATAAGCCTCCACATTTAAACCGATGTGGTTCTCGTTCATATTTTTATAGATATATAGATTAATACTGATTTTAAGCTAAATTCTCTCTATGTTGTGCAGGATTATTTTTTTGAGTAGGGAATTTTAATTAGCAGAATAGACACTCTTTTTATTCTCAATTCATCTCTTAATTGTCCAAAAGAATTTCACTGTGCATCAAATGATGAAAAAAAATATTTTCTTATTTAAATGATATGTTGGAATATTTAAACAATATTGCTGTGATCAACAAGAGGTGCAAGAAACCTCATCGCATAAAGGGATGGATAGCAAGCATTTACGCATTAAAACTACTATGGAAGGAACTAAAAGGTAGTTTTGGTTTTATTTATCCCTTAACATGGCAACTGACACAAGATTGCATAGAAAATTTATTCCCTGTAATTTTTACTTTCTGTAATTAGAGGGAAAGGTAGAAACAATATCACATCTGATCCTAGCAAGTTTATACAAATATTAAGATTAGCAATAACAAATCATTAATTACAGCCTTTGGGCGGCAGCAATTGTGCAATGGATTGAGTCATTTTCTGATTAAAAAATCTGAGTTGGAAAACAGGCAGCACAAATAATGCCATTTCACACTCGGTCAAATGTAAAATTCTATTGAAGTTTATGGCATTGAAAATATTCTTGCACTCAAAGTGCTGAATCCTATAATAAGGATGGTTATATAGTAAGTTACCACATGATTACTATCAAAGTGCACTTACAAGTAATGATGAAGTAGGCCATTTTAGAAATTCACATATGGGCAGTTCCATGAGAACTTGAACAATGTCACAAAAATTGAAAGGGTACTAATTAACAAAGGAATGACTTAACTATTGTTGCAAAAACACTCTACTGTCCATTCCAAACCAGAGTGCCTTTCACTGAAAACAAACTCTTTGTATTATCCGCGCGAAAGTAGTTCACAATCCCCGCCCATAATGGCTGCTTGTTCCCCTCCCTCGTGGTTGTTGAACACTATTTAATCTATAAAAAGGTGCCCTGCGTGAGAATCATAGTTCAAAATGCAACCTGAGGTAACAATCGATTTTATAAGTATGCGGCAATGAACATTTTACTTACGTTAATCACAATCCTTGGGCAAAAGTGCAACACCCAAATCTGAATCCTCCGAAGATGACTCAGCTGCCATATCGGAATCAGAACTACTCTCCAAAATAATGACAACCTTATCCACAATTCCACAGCACTGTCGCACTTAAAACAAGTTCCCACATTTTATCCTCTTCTATGTTGTATTATGTCTGTTTATATTCCGTGCTCGCTTTGGTTACACTTCTCACTGAAACATCTGTAAAATCCGATATTAGTTTCGTAATATGCAATAATGCAAGTGTCGGGTATTTTTGTAATAGTGAGTTGAATATATGAAGTATTGTTTGTTTTTAGCCACTTTTTAACTGTTTCCCGCTTGTGTTTGAAAGTTTATTCGCACTACACGCACCTTCCTCTGCCATGTGAGCTCAAATACCAACTGACTAAATCACAAGATTTGACCTGAGCTGAGCATTTGTGTGTTAGTGTATTATGAGTGACTGTTCGATTATCATATAACCTGTGTTACGCAAAGTGTTTATTCGGTACTCAGATAGCACCTCTGGGAATTCATTGCTGCATTTCTTGTGTATGTAAGAGAGTGGCAGTGGTGCATTTGGTTGGTATTAACAAGCAAGATGCTCTCGGCGTCAGCGCAATAGCAGGCGAAAATCATATTTTGTAATCTCTTAACAGCTAGTATATATCCATTACCTTTAGCGATGAGTTCTTATGATAGCCGCAATAAAATGTGCAGTTCTATACCTTTCTTGCTCTAATATTTCATAATACAATACATGTATTAAGGAACTATTTACGTTGGCGTAAAGAGTATATTCTTGGGTTCGTGACAAGCCGAAGCACGTGCTTCTGTTTACATCAGAGGGAACTCTGGTTTGGAATGGACAGTAGTTATGCATTTGAGCTTCAGTTTTATCGTAAAGCCATTCTGGAACTATTAATGTCAGCATATAATCAATCTTAAGCTATAGGTTTTCAAGTCTACTAAATATGCATTATTCCAAACCTCAAAATAAATAAGTATAAAAGCATAGAAAGACCCAATTAAATACACGTAACTAAACTCAATACAGTTAACTAGCTTTCATTGTTTTCTTTTTAATTTCTTATATTGTAAACAGGTAATTAGTTTTGTGTCTGCATTATGTCATTCCCTTACACACAAAACAAAACAAAAAAACAAACCCCCACCCCCCAAAAAAAAGCTCATTTTTTCTGTGGAGACAGTAAGATATTTTTTGGAAAACTAAAGTAGGCATACAAATACAGTTTAATATATGGAATAATATACCAATAGCAAGAAAATTTAAATCTACATTAAACCAGTTTTTTATATCGGCAATGCAATGACAGAAAGCTGGCAAGAGAATGACAGTATTGCAAAACTTCTTTAATACTGCCCGACATTATTAAATATAAGTCATGCTGCATGTTATTTACATGTTTAGCTTATTTTATGTTAGCTATGTTGTTAGCAGTGTTTTGGAGAGAAAGTGTGACCAGAAAAGGAGGGAAACATCAGAATTTGTCGGTAAATCTTAGACAAAAGCTAATTAACTAACAAGGGATCCTTTCTCAGAATTAAATGAAATGTATATCAGTATGTATTTTACTTTTTAATAAATAAGAGTAAAAAGAGATGTATAACATATTATGAAACCAAGAGGAAACTATTTTCATTGACTTTTCTCATAATCTCTTTCTTAATTTTTTATCATTAGTAATCAGATAATCAGATTTATATCTACTTACACAGGAGGTACTAGCCCTCTCATAGCTGCTGAGACGAGATAATATTCGACAGTGACCTACAAAGAAAGGTTTAGTTGATGAGATGAAGAAAATAGATAGGAAAAGGAAGAAAGTGAAATGCCAAAATTTGAATCCTGCTCAATTGAAGATGCAAAGGGAAAAAGAGAAAATTAATAAGTGCAAATGCAGAAATAAAGCTGAAAACATGGCTGACGATAACATTGATGATCACAACCCCTATAAATCACGTTGTAAATGACATAAAACGATTAAATGTATGGCAAATCACTCAACTAGAATTCCAAGGACATGCAAGAAAGTTGTCACAGAACTTGCTCTTACTCATGGAATCCCATTTAATACATGTGAGAAACAACAAATTCATTGTATAAATCCAGGCACAGAACAAGCTGTGGCTGCATTCTATGCCCAAGATGGCATTTCATGGCAAGCTTCTGGGATGAAAATTAACTAACTACTAAAGATAAAAACAGGCAAGAAAAGTAAAATCCAAGAGAGATACATGATTATGATGTTAAAAGTAGCTCATACCATTTACAAATAGCAGTATCCAGACATGCCACTAAAATTGGCCAAGTTTTGTGCTTTGTGACTACAGTTTGTGTGTATCATATAGGAAACTCTACACAATGTATGCCTGTGCCATTATCATGAAAATGTGAAGCTACTTTTAAGAGTGATTATTGGAATCCTTCCACATGTCAGTGCAATTTTCACGATTTCATTAGCACCATAGTTTGTGATCAGGAAAAATAAGACTGTATGATGTCAAAATGTGAGCAGTACGCAAACGTATGTCTGAAGAGTAAATTTTTCAATGAAGAACTGTTGAAACAGAAGATTAAGGGGAACCAACGAGTGGCATTGAAAGAAATTCTTGGAACCCTTGCTCAGTGTCTTGGTATTCTCTCTAGTCTGATACCCAATTTTTTACATCACATATTTATTAAGTGTCAAAAGTCAAAAGTAAGCAGATAAAGAAAACTGCAACTGAAAGGAACATCCTTGTGCAAATGAACTTTGCAGAAAACTACACAGTCCAAATGCTGAATGAAGTTCAAAGTGCACATTGGTCAAAGATGCAGATCACTGTCTTCACAGCATATGTTTGGAACTCAGAAAATGCTGTGCTATCATTAGTGATGAACTTGATCACAATAAGTATTCTGTGCATACCTCCTTGGATGTTTCTATACATGAATACAAGTATAGAAACAGTAGCTTTTGTGGATGATGGTGCTGCCAATCAATTCAAACATTGTTCATTTTCCAATATGACATTTTTCAAGGAACGCTATGAAGTGAGTTTTTTGACACTTCTTTGCCACTTCATATTGCAAGAGAGTTGTCAATGGGATCAGTGGAGCCATAAGCGTGCAGTGTGGGCAGCCTGCAAAGCAGATTATCATACTGTTAGTAATGCTGAGAATTTTGCAAACATTGCTCTTGAAAGCTAAGCTGCTGTGGTATAAATGTCTTTATATTCCTGCCCTTAAAATAGCAGAATATAAGGATTATTTGGATCACATGTGGACTGAAATAATTCCAGTTGGGGAGACCAAAATATCCATGCTGTAATACCTACTGAACCTTAAATTATCATGTATCAGTATTATTCAGTGTCACCTGAGAAATTTGTTCATAATTTATAAAACCAGTCTTCACCACCAGTCTGAAGACCATTCTGCTTTACTTCAAGGGGATTTTGCCTTGGTGTACTACAATGGCAAAAGTAGTATCCAACTTTTTGTAGGTCAGGTGACCAACTTAGATAAGGAAACATGAAATTTCATTCCCCAGGAAAAATTACACTGGAAACGTTTTTGCATTTCCCATAAAAGACGATAAATGCTGGGTCGAAGAACAAATTAGAGGTTCACTGAAAGTTTTGAGAATGAATGCAATAATATGTTAAAAATTTAGCTCTGATAACTGCATCCTTTCAAAGTATTCTTCATTGCATTCTATACACATCTCCTTTCAAGTCTGCAACCGGGGCCTCTAGAGTGGTGTTAACTGCTCACAAGCCCCTAAAGCTGGACCTTGAGAGGGTATTGGATGTGTCGGCAGGCAGTGGATTGCCGGAACCTGTATGGTGGTTTTGGTTGATCACCAAATTACTGTGTACGTTTGTCTCTGAATAATGAGTAGGAGACCATATACCAACTCCCTAACACCAAGGTGTTATGCATTACCATGGTGAAGGGGTGCAAGACACAAGAGAGATGTGTGCTAACAGAGCCTCTGGGATACCAGACAACTTCCCAGAGTATTCAGCCTTGCCTCGGTATTGGAGGCTCTGCCGGGGTGACTGTCTTTCCTCCACACTCGTGTGATTTAAATGGACATGGTAAAACAAAACCCTGAAACTGTCCAAGGTTCTCTAGAAGAAGACTTAACAGTCCAAAACATCTCTGAACCATCTGTAGAGGATCTGGCTGCAGACATTGTTAAAACGAGACTACAGGCCAAGAGACTCTCAGGAGTTCAAAGGAGTAATGAAGATACTGCAGGTAAATCTTCCACACAGTAGGGTGGCATCTGCTGCTCTGTGTGTGGAGATGAACACCTGTGATGTCGCAATCATCCAGGAACCCTGGTGTTACAAAGGGTAAATTAAAGGTCTTAAGGAGGCTGGCAGGAAATTAAGTTATAACAGAACTGACAAGAATCCAAGAACCAAACAATGAACTACTTAAAGCAGATCATTGAAAGAATATAATGAAGCCTTGAGGAAGGCTAAGGAGGACTCCTGGAGGAAGCACTGTGAGGAGATAGAAATGGCCCTAGAATGTGCTGGACTTCAGAAGGCTCTTAGAAAAGATCCACAAAGCTTTATTTATTTATTGGTAAGAAACTACAATATATAGGGTTGCCTACTGAAAATTTGGCCCTGGCCACTCGAATTCAGTAGACACCCACCCTGCATACAAATTTATTATACTATTACATATGCACCAATTTTCTTCTTCTCTCTTCACTAATTCCAGTTCTATTTACTCTAACTATACAGTAGAACCTCGTTAATCCAGACCGCTTTAAACCGGATTTCGCTTAATCCGGACAAGCATCCTTAAAAAAAAAAACCTGTGAAATGATAAATTATAGTACTGCACTAAGACAAACTTAAGAAAATTGTCCATTTTATTTTTGCACAGGCTGTATAATAGGCATTTCTTGGGAATACCAAGAATATATCAGTGACAACGGTAAATTAGGCTGGCCTCTTTCCCACACCCTTGCTGTAACTGCGATAGGGCTTACTACTCTTGTCAGAAGGGTTAGTTTAACACTTGCCTTTCTCAGTCATTAAGGTAGAGAAACAAATCGAGTGCATGTCGTTTAATAAATCTACAATATCACCGGGGAAACGTAAGCATAAATCACTTACAATACACGAGAAACTGAAAATTATCGAAAGGCTTGAAAATGGTGCCACTGTTGCATGTGTATGTGCAGAATATGGAATCACAAAACAAACAGTTTCAGACATAAAAAATAAAAAGGGTGAACTGTTATAATGTTTTATTAAATGTGATGTAAATGAGGAAAATTGTCAGGTCAAACGAATGCAGCAGCCCGCTGAACAAAAGTTAGAAGACGTGACATACAAGTTGTACAAACAATTTTGTGCAAGCGGAATTGCAGTGAGAGGTGTTGAAATTCAAGCTGCTGCCGAACATCTTGCGAAACAACTTGGTATCAATGGATTTTCGGCTAGTTTGGGCTGTTTTACAGATTCTGCAAGCATCATAACATAGTGAACAAAAAAATGTGTGGAGAGAGCTTAAGTGCTGATACGTCAGCTGTTGACCCATTTAGAAAAAAACTAAAATCTATCATTCAAGAAGAAAAGTTAGATTTGTCTCAAGTGTATAATGCTGACGAGACAGGTCTATTTTGGTGCACCTTGCCCGAGAACATGCAAGCCTCCAAATCCCTAAAAAAATATGCCTGGACGAAAAATTTGCAAAGAACATGTTTCTGCATTATTATGTGCTAATGCAGATGGAAGCCATATTTTAAAGCCAGTTGTTGTAGGTAAAAGTAAATAACCAAGGGCTATTAAGGATGTAATGTCCACATTGCCTGTGCATTACAATTCAAAAAATGTGGTTTACGGCAGACATCACCCTTTGATTGGTTTCACAACCATGCTGTACCTGCAATAAAAATGCACCAAGAAAATAATAACCAAAATGATGTGAAAGCCATAATTCAATTAGATAATGCACCTACGCATCCAGATGCAAAGAAACTGCATAGTGCCGATGGCAAGATCAAATGGGTGTTCTTGCCACCTAACACAACTTCCCTGATATAGCCGATGGACCAAGGCATTATTTACACTGCAAAGCGGCTGTACAGAAAGAAATTCCTGTCTTTAGTTTACAAAGTGGAGGAGCCTCTGGGTGGTGAAGATAAACAGGCAGAAAAAACACTCCAGAATATAAAATTGTATGATTTCAGATCCATGATTTTCAATTTTGCAAGTGCAGTAAACAGCATTTCGAACACTACATTGACTAATGCATGGAAGAAACTTTTGTATGATGACAGTGCTGAATTTGACACCAATGCAATTCATTTAAATGACTTTCACCAAACACTGGTTGCGGGTGGCGAGAAAGCTGTCACAGTAGACGAGATCGAAGACTGGCTTGACGAAGATGAAGTTGATCCAGGCTATCATGTCATGACTGATGAAGAAATTGTGGAAAGTGTAAGCAATGCAAGAGACACTAGTAGTGAATCTGAGGCTGAGGATGTGGATTTCGAAAAGTCGAAAGTGAAATTAAGTGAGGTTAAACAACATCTGAATTGTGTAATAGACTTTGTCGGGAAAACTGACAAACAGGTTTCCGCATACTACCATCATATGAGGAGTTCTTTGTGATCTCATTGTGAAAGAGATGTGTGATAAACCACAAAAGAAAATTGATAGTTTCTTCAAACCAAACAAATAAAGAATGTGTAATGTGGGCCTATTGTGTCTTACGTTCTAATAACATTATACAGTACTCTAATTTCATTCACAATTTTTCTCTGTGGTGTTTATCTCACTTAATCCAGACATCATTGAGCCCCAATTGGTTCGGATTAATGAGGTTTTACTGTATTTAATTTTAATTTAATTGTTGTACTAATCCAATGCAAAACATAAAAGAAAACAAGACCAGCATTCTACCCTGACTCTTTACCGGCCATATTTCTAAATTGCAATATTTTCCTAGTCAACTTCCTTTAATTCATAATTTACTTCATTATCTGTATTCGCTGTCCAAACCCATTCATTTTTAACTTTACTTAACCATTTCTTATTCCATTACTTTCTGATACATTCTTTTTACCAAATTTCTGTTCCTTTGCACATAAGTATTGTGTGTTACTGGGTTTATTTATATGTAAACTTCTCATTTTTCGACACTATTCACCACTTAACCAATCACTTTAGACATTCTCACTATATCTTCCATTCATAGTTTCTAAGACATTCAATTCACAGAAATCTATAAACTTTTCACATCCTTTATCAACAAAATTATCTTTACTCTGCCTGAACTTCTCTCTTTTTAACACCATTTTATCATTTATCTATTCACTTCCATCATTCACATCACTTTCCCCTATCCTAATATTAAGGTCTCCCATTAATATTACCTCTAAATTCACATGCTTCTCCTTTAAGCTGTCTATATCTTTTACCACCTGATTAAGGAGATCCGGGTTATGGAACCACGAGGAGGCCGGTGGGTTATATATAATTCCTATACAACTGCATTTTCATCTATATACTTAGCCTCCACTATAACCCATAATATTTCTTTTCTTTCGGACCGTATTTCTTTTATTCCTTTCCTTAAGGTGCTCCTTACCAAGAAACCTAGCGCTCCGAAACCCTCCCCTTCTTTTCTATTCTCTCTTCTTTTCTTCCTATATATTTAAAATCCTTTACTTTTATCTTTTCTTCTTTTAGCCACATTTCTACAACTGCTAACTAATAGCTTTATTAGCAATCTCCAATTGCAAAATGAACACACTAAAACAGAGGAGACAATGGAAGAAATTTGAGTTCACTTCCCTGAATCGATTATACTTGATGAACCTGCGGAAGGATAAGGCAGTCTGGGACTGAAACACTCTGGGAAGAGAGCCTCCAGGGCAGGCTGGAAAATTGCTAAGGAAGTCATCAAATATAAAAAATTAAAATGGGCAGTGTTCTTATTTCAACCCCATAAATCTCCAGGAAGCAATGGATTAATGCCCATTATGCTTCAGCAAGATTTTGATGAATTATCAAAATTCTGATACAAATCCTAAGAGCAAGTTTGGCCTTAAGATACATACCAATGAACTGGAAGCATCTTAGGGTGGTATTTATACTAGTCAGGGAAATCCTGGATCCCGGCTAAGTCCCTATGGCTTATCAGTTTAATGTCCATAATTCTCAAAACTCTTGAAAAATTGATAGACATATAAGAGTAAGTGCTTTGAAGGTACATCCTCTGCACCACAATCAGCTTGCCTATCATACAGGCAGACCAACTGAAACATCCCCTTTTCAGGCTGCCATTGAACTGGAAGACAATTCAAGGAAAAAAGGTAGGACTTGGTGCCTTCATTGATATTGAAAGTGCCTTTGATAACATCTCCTTTAATGCAATAACTACTGCTGCAAGGAAACATGGAATTGACACCTGTTGCCGGTGGATTCAATCCATGCTGAGAGGCAGATTAGTTCATACAAGTGGTATGGATAATAGCCTGCTGCAAAGGTCATGAGTGTTTGTCCACAGGGTGGAATGTTATTAACCCTACTATGGAACCTGTGGTTGATGGGCTACTTGTTCAAGCAAGTAACCTAGACCTTGATATTGTGGCATTTGTTGTATGCTTATAGTGGTATACCTGGAATAGTTAAATATTCATAGATTGGCAGCTTGTGCCAGTAGTATCGTAAGGGATCATGGGAATTGCGACTGGAAAAACAGGCTTTATATACTGTGCCTGGCTAGCAACTCATCCTCTTGAATAACGGCAGTCATAGGAGCAAAATGCCCACCAGCACACGTCCTCTCTGGAACAACAGGTAATCTCATGTATCACTGTTGAGGTTTCTTTTATGTAATAAATTTAATATTTTGGATTGAAATGTGTTGATCCTTTAGTCATACAGATTCTTCCCATTTAGTTCTGCTAGTAGAAATCCTCTAAATTTATGGGATGGGTTTTGTATAGTTAGATACATTCTGAAATTTGTAGGCTTCGCTCCCCATGTCACACAGCATGTGTTGAAATTGATGAAGTTTTCTCGGTCCTCTAGGCTCTATCATCCGGTTTTCTTAGATGTGCGACAATATTATGAACTATCTGATGATATCATAGTTCAAGATAAATACACAGAGTCATGGAACTCATGCAGTCGGCCCTGAATACTGTGACAAAATGGGCTGTGAAGAGGGTTTAAATATTAGTCCTCAAAAAACAGCCATTCTACAATTTATCAGAAGAGAGATAAAGGGGTATCTTCAAGGTGAAGAACTTAAAATGTCTGAGGAAATCAAATACTTGGGAATCACTTTTGACTCCAGGATGTACTGGAATCAGCATTTCAAGAAAACAACAAATGTGCAAAAACAACTTTTGAAGCAGTTATGGCCTGTATTGCGATCTCCGGTTAATAGTCATGGTTTGTAACCTATCAGTTATCGCTACCTGAAGGTTAGGTGCATTGCCGCGTATTACAAATGCTTATCAACCGATGGTTAGTAACCCTACGGTTTATGATGCTGGGCGAGAAGTTGGCAACACCAAAGAGATATGTATTTCTCCGTGGCAATAGTTTTCTGAAGTGATTTCACTGTTTATATAACGCTATCTCGTGGTAACCTGCAACATTATAGTGTCATTAGTAACAAGGCCAGCGAACAGAGTATAGATTTTGAACAGTTTTGGAGATTTTTAAAGCATTTTGTATTTTATCATAGATTTTTAGAGTGTTTTTATTAATAGTTAGCTTGTTCTAGTGTTTAGGTTTAGTTTCGTTATAATTAGGTAGAAAGTATAGTTCTTGTAGGGAAGTAAGTAGTGTTAGGTTATATTGTGTAATATTTGTTTTGGCTAGCATTAGTAAATAGGGTAGTTATGGACGGAGAGAAGAAAAGGAAACGTTCTGCTAATTATACAGAAGAGGAGGGAATGGTGCTTTTGGAGCTTACTCACTAGCATAGAAATGTCGTAGGAAACAAAGCCACTGGGGTGGGCACGTGGAAAGAGAAGGTGTGTTGAGTCATATTTCACTTGCTTTATACTTGTATTTTTTATTTGGATAAGGTATAAACATTAATTTGATAATTTTACCATTTCAGGAGAAAGCTTGGGAAGCAATAGCTAAAAAGTTTAATGCCGCTACCGGTAATCAACGAGCGTCGACGCAGATTAGGGAAAAATATGATACAATGAAAAAAAAAGCGAGCATGGCAAATGCAGAGCAGAAGAAGGTTCAATATGGTACAGGAGGAAAACCACCTTCCCCTAAAACCTCATCGGCAGACGATCTCCTAAATACATTGATGGGCACTACGGCCAGTGGTAGAAAATCCGCATGTGACTCGGATCTTCTTGGTAAGAATGGCAAGTGTTTTCTGAAGTTAATCCTATGAAAATATAAATGAGATCTTATGTTTTAATGTATGATGGTATTGCAGATGAGAGCACCGATGTTTTGGAGGTGGTGATGATGCCAGACAATGCTGTACCCAGCACACCAGCCGAAATCTTGGAGGTAATAATGGTGCCTGAGAGTGATGTGCCTCAAGATTCTGCTGGTGTGGATCAAAGACCTGCCCTAGTAGAAGGTAAGGAATTCCTGTAATAATACATCTGTGCTAAGCTGGCAATGGCCAGAAGTGTGCTATTGTCTATATCATGCAGTGTGCTCTTGGTGTATGTACAGTAAAGAGCTGGAGCAGCATTTTCCCCTATAAATTTGAGGTATCAAATATACATGTATATTAATTTGTTTGTCCTATAATGGGACTTCATTCAGGCAGTGAATGGGGAAGGTGCCAAAGCTGTGTCACATTCACATATAGTGGAACATAAAGTATCACCCTTGTTTATGAAATTCCTTTTTTTTTTATTTCTACTTTTATGATATCTATTCTACATATTTCATCTATGAATGTTGTACGAACATGGGGCCTGTTAGAACAACTGATATATTTAGTGTGTCTGCCCACTGTACAAATGTTCCAGAATCAATTCTAGTTTTAATCAAGAAGGTTCCTTGGTATGGTCAGTTGGTGTATGATGCTGAGCAAAATGTGACATGTCAATATATTTACTGGCGTGTAACATGACTCCTGCACAACAAAATTGTACCTTACTGGTCATATGACTATTTTACAGATGCTGCCTTAAATAACATCTCTTGAGAGTGAAATTGTCTTGTGCCTCACAATATTTAAACCAACGTTGTTAGTAGAATTTCTTGAAAACATAATCCTCCATATTTTTGAAGGGCTGGTTGGAGTAAGGGACATCTTTGCATCCTCAGGAAATGTCTGCTAAATTCCAACTCAATAATGTTTATGTAATCTGTATTCTGCATGTCAGATGGATGAGTTTTAAAAGAGCTTGTTTTTATGGATGTAGGAGACCTAAAAACAAGTATATCTAGTGATATATGGCTGTTGAGTTAGGTTCTTGTATAATTCTGCTTCTGTTGCAGGCGAAGATGGCATAGAATGCAATATGTATATTGAATTGTAACTCAGTGTAGTAATACATCATTTTATAATTTTCAGACCCTGACTGGGGAGACTATTCTTCAAAGATGCTGAAAACCCCCAAAAGTGCTGCAAGTAAGTTTGTTTAGACATGCATGGCTGCTAGCAAGCCTTAAAAGATACCTTGGTAGATACATTCTATCATCCAATAGGTTTTGATCATGGAATACCCTGGAACTAAATGGCACTTTACTGATGTAATTCAGCTTTACTTAAAACAGTAAGAAATGCATGTGGGCGAAGACAGAATAAGCTCAGTCCACGTGTATATTGGGCATATTTTAGTTTGTGTCTGGACACATTTACATAGAATTTCTTTGTTTTTTTTCTGCTGCTTACAAAAATATTGTATTCCATCCAAAATTCTGATACACATTTCAGTAGAAGTAGACGTTTTCAAACTGAATAATAAAAAAAGTTCTGTTTGTAAATGGCATAACTCAAAAACAAAATGTCAGTTAAATATGAAACATAAATACTAAGTTCAGCATTCTTCCAAGGATACAACTTTAAGGTTCTCAAGAAAACCTCCCTCACTGCAAACTATGCTTTGCATGGAAAATTTTGCTTAAAATATCATATGTTTTGGATATGTAGCAAATACTCATATCGCATCTACAGGAAATGTAGATTTGTTAATGCACATAATTTTTCATATTGTGTTTCTTTCTTCTTTTTTTTGGGTGTAGTTGACCATTATCGAGATAATCTGTTATCATATGAATTTTGAAATACACTTTTCTCAAATAGGAAGTTATTCAATTTTTGTCATCCTGCGAAGAGCATAGAGTTTCAAATATATCATATAGCGACACATTCTTTAAAAATCTGACTCGTTTTACATACTGTATCCTACAAGAAAATGTGTAAATGGAATTGAAAGTTGATCTGGATTAACATGAAATAGCTAGAGAAACAAGTTTTTGTAAAAGAGACAGTAGAGAAAGTCAGGTGAGTTCAACATTACCAAATATTTATATACAGGAAACTAAGAAAATTGGTTATAGAACACTAGTTGTTTTACAATTGCAATTAATCCTTCTTTGTCTCGATGTATGTAAAAGAAGTGATCAACATCTGATTGACCCATTGTCAATGCAATAAATTGGTTGACAGAAACAGCTTTTATGTTAAGAGACAAATTGTCATGCTTGATGTATGAGCAAACCGTATAATTTATAAAAATAACCTTGTTTGAATAATGGTGCACTTGCCCATAATAGAACAGCAATCATGGTCATGGGTTATCCATTCCAGAGGGCTGCATACATTAGCTACAATTTCTTTGTTGCTCAAATAAATGCCTAAAACCACATCAGCAAATTGAGAACTGTGGCGTCAGATAACTCTCTCACAGAGAATGTGTGCGTGTGTGTGTGTGTCATTTTTAGGCAAAGAGAGCAGAAATTCTCAATACTCAAGTGTTTTCAAAATAGAACTTTTGTATCTTACTTCTGTTCAGGGTATAGAGCATACAGATAAAAAAAAATGAATCAAACCTAGCATAAGAAAAAGAGCATTTATCAAATTACACTTTTAAAGAAATGCAAAAAGTCAAAAGCTTACATTCCACTGAAACATTAAAACTGATGCATATTAAGTTCGAGGGCATACCAAGCAGTTCGTTTTCAAGGTTTTGAAGACATTTGCTTTAAACTTAATTTCAAAATTTTTTTGTCTTAAGGGAATGTGAAATTTGACACATTATCAAGGCCTTTATGTTCAACATAAAAATAGCTAAAAACAGTCACAGCATATCTTGGACTCAGCGGTGAGTTGAAACATACAACTTGTGTGAATTGTCGTGATTATCCATATGCGCAAGAGAGGAGAAATGAGTAGTGGTGGGGAGCAAGTGATATCACAACTCGGAGGCAGCACATACACAACGCATTGAAAACAAATGTGTAAGGTTACCTTGCATTTGAGCTCGCAGCAGATTGAACACTGACCCACATCTCTGTTATTATGCAAGTGGTGTGGTCAGTGCTATTGAACATATGTGCTTCAGGAGTGGGGGACTGTCACGACAATTTACACACTGTATTTAAATTTGTAAATGTGACATTTCCCTACCTAATGCCTCCGTTTTGAGACAACCTTCTAGTTTACAGATCTTGGACCACTATATTGTCCCTGAATGGCAATGTTTCCATGTATATGCAAGAAGCAATAAAATTGTGGCTCTGTAATAGCTGCATGTTTCATTATCTGCATTTACAAAGAAGAGAAATAAACTACAACTTAGTTTCATTAGTGTGTAATCATAAATTTTGTGTTGTCCACAGATAGGAAACCAAGAATGTCGCCATCTCTTCATGGGAAGGACCTCTCGTCTTGGGCGGCAGAGAGGAAAGTACTTGCAACACTCCAGCATCAGCTGCTTCAAAGAGAATTTGATGCTAGAGAAGCAAGGGAAGAAGAACTGCATGAGCTAGAGCTTGTGCAAAAATAAAAGGCAAGGGAGAAGGAACTGCATGAGCACTATTTGGAAGTGATGCAAAAGAAAAAAAAATTATTGGACCTAAAAATTATGGTGGCAGAAAATAAGTTAAAGAATAAATAAAGCAGGTTTTATTAAATAAGTGTTTTATTCTTAGATACCCTAATTATTTACACTGAAAATATCTTTATTCAATTGATAAACAGAAATTACCTACATTTCATTAGAAAGAAAAATAAAATTATGAGTAGGAATCTGAAGAGAGGTGAATAATGAACATAAAAATGTAACACAAAGTAATTTACAACATTACCCAGATGATTCATTAATTTTGTGTGAGTCCTTCCACATCAAGTCGCACAATACTTCACCAGGATTACAAAAGCAAAGTGAATTATGCTTGAAGTTCTTTTTTTTTTTTTTAAATCACAATATTTTAAAAAATATTGTGCAATCCAACTTGTGAAAAGCGGCTCACCTCTCTACCTCACATGCGATAAGTGATAAAATTATGTTTTAAAGTCCAATGTAAAACTTAATATGAATCTTTTACTTGATATAATTAATTATTTACATCAATTTTTAAATTCCAAGCGTTCTTAAAAAGTATATATTCCTATTAACCGGCATATTTAAGCTTCTATAAAAATTATAAATAAATTCCTTGTAGTTTTTTGAATATCTTTGCATAAAACAAAGATAGGATCCTGTATAGCAAATTTTAGATAACATTATTTAGAAAGCGGTGCGTAGAGGGATTCCAGCGCAGTGCAACTGGAGAGAAACAGCAGTCTGTCATTGGATGCCTTGTCATTTGTTTACAGCATTTCAGTTGCACTAATTTGTTCATATGTAACTGTTAAATTTGGCATACAGTTGAGAAAGATTCCAACTTTCATTCTTATCCTATGGGAACCAACTTAACTACAATTTAAATGCACACTTTTTTTACCTTTGGGTTCTCAAATGAATACCATCTGGTTATTACTGCATTATTGGTTGATGGAATAAATGAATTTAGCTCCAAGGTACCAGGGATCACTTTTGCATTGCTGTATCTTTCCTGAAAATGATCACTATGTTCAAAAACGCTTCTTGCTTTGAGGCACATAATCACTGTTAGAAGTGGGTGGTTCTTTGGGAATTTTTTTTTTTGGACCTGGATCACATAGTTCTAGGTCTAGTTAAAAAAGTTAAGTTCTCCATTTTTAAGTTTGTAAACATATTGCAGGTAACTAAGCTTAATGATTTCTGCCTTGTGTTATGCTTGGAAACAATAAATGGATTGAAGCAATAGTTATAGTCCTGTTTCTTCAGTTCTCATTATGCACAACTAACACAAAAAGCAACATTTAAAATGAAACAGCAGAGAAAGGCTTAATAGAATGTCAGATTCCAGTTGCCAACTTACACTATTAGTCATAACCTATCACATTTGTACGGCATAACCATTGACCATGCTGCTGCGGTGTGAGGCTCTCATCAGCAGTCTATGCTCTAAAACCCTATGCGCTAATACAAACTGTTTAAAAGCGTACTTCTAAGGAAAATGCCATCCTGATTATAAACAGATTTGAAACAAAATATATCACATTTCTTCTGTATTTTTTCCAGATTTTAATATTAAGGGGTTAAATATGATATTGTAGTTTAAAATTTTCATACTAAAAAGTGATTGTTTTCTTATTATGGGTATATATTTTGAATAAGGAAATCCATGCTGCTTTTATCTACAAAACAATGTATTGTTCTTATCACCGATTATTCTGTATTCCGAAAATAAATTACTTTTATGTAACGTTGTGCATGTATAAGAAAAATGTTAAGCTGTAAATCCTAATATAATTTGATTTTCTGCAAAATAAAAAATGTGTTCATTTATTTTATGTGTGGAACACACAAACTAAAATTCAGAGTGAGTGATGTTTTATGTATGTTGTGTTTGATGTGGAATGACTCATAGTGCAATAGGAAAGATTATATACTTCTAGTTGTTAGACTCTATCTGCCTGTAGCCTATTTCTGAAATAGTCCACAAATGTTCTGCGAGTAGCATCGCGTGCATGGTGAAGGGCATTTCCTTCCTGGAGTGCTGCCAACACATGCTCCTCCTGAATGTATTCCTCCAACTGGGCCTGGATGTTTGCATCTATTGGAGGAACATCTTCATGGTTGATTCGTGCAATATTATGCAGCACAGCACATGCTACAATTACCTCCTGAATGAGATCAACATTTGCCTGGATTCCCAGGGAAAGAATGGGGAATCTTGCTTTCAGAACACCATAGCATCTTTCAACAATATTTCGTGTTTGAATCTGTGATTCATTATAGAGCTGTTCATCAGGTAACCGAGGAGCCTGCAAGAGTGGAAGGAGGTATGGGCCTACCGCACATGCTGAGTCACAACACAATACTGTTTGCAAATTCATTATTCTCCAGGTGGTTTCTCAATCTGGAGAGGTTATAAATTGTGGTATCATGTGCAGACCCAGGCCATCGTGCCACAATGTCTCTTATCATCTATTTTTGTAATGTAATGTAATGCGTTTATTGCCAATAGACTGCAAGCAGTTTCTGACATTGTCAGTTCCATTTTACAAATATTTACATATGTACATTCCACAATACAATTAGACAAATTACTTATTAATTACAATTCTTCAATGGTATACAAAGCCTTATCTATTAAATATCTTTTAAGCTCCTTCTTAAATGTACTTTTTGATTCAAATTGCTTTACCGAATTTGGTAACTTATTGTACAGAATTAACCCCATTACACTTGGATCTTTAATGCTACACCTTATTCTAAAACCTTGTCTGAAGAAATTATTGTTATGTCGAGTGTTATAATGATGTATATCACTATTTCTTAAATTATCCTTCCCTAACACATAAGTTATTACTCTGTAAACATATAAAGAAAAAACTGTAAAAATTTGCTTCTCCCTAAAATATTGCCTACAGGAATCCCTATAGTTCAGGTGATACATTATTCTAATTGCTTTCTTTTGTAATATCAATACTCTTTCCATATTAGATTTTGCGCTGCACCCCCAGATCTCAAGCCCATAAATCAGATGGGGAAAAATGACACCATAGTAGATCATTTTTAGTTCTTTTTCTTCAAGAAGATTGGAAAAGTGCCTAAGCAAGTACAGAGATTTACTGATTTTCCCACAGATATATTGAATGTGTTCCGTCCATGTAAGTTTTGGATCCATTATAATACCCAAAAATTTATGTTTATTTGTAGCATTTATGTTGTAGTTCAATATTTGTATAGGGTCGTGTTCATTATTTAAGTTCCCTAACTGAAACTGAATTAATTTTGTTTTAGACATGTTGCATTTTAAATTATTATCCCCAAAGTATTTAAAAAGTGTTTGAATAGTTTGTGCCATTGTGTTATTTAATTCTCCTATAGAGGTGCCCCAACATACCATTGTCGTGTCATCTGCATACGAAATTGCTTTACTGTTCCCATAGTTAGGTATGTCATTCACATACAATATAAATAGGAGAGGGCCCATCACAGAACCTTGCGGAACCCCATAGTTTACTGTTTCAAATTGTGATGTATTTTTTATTGTTAACTGCCCTTGTTTATAATATATTTGTGTTGCTTGTTTCCTGCCAATAAGGTATGAGGTAATTAGATCTTTAGCTAAGCCCCTAATTCCATATGCTTCCAGTTTATTTATTAGGATATTATGATCCACACAGTCAAACGCTTTAGTAAGGTCAAAGAATAGTGTTGCAGTTTTTTCTTTGTTTTCCAAGTGATTAATTACATTGCTTGTGCATTCCATAATGGCCGAGATTGTTGAGAAGTGTTTCCTAAATCCATGTTGCGAATTTATAAGTATATTATTTTTATCTAAGAAACATATCAGTCGCTTCAGTATAACCCTTTCAAAGATTTTGGCTAGTTCTGATGTTAATGCAATTGGCCTATAATTATTTATATCTTTGGTATCACCATGTTTATGTAAGGGCCTAACAATAGATAATTTTAGGCAGTCTGGAAATTGCCCTCTTGCAATGGAATAGTTAATGAGATGCTCAAGAGGACCTGCAAGAACATATTTACATTGCTTAAGAATTTGTGTATTTATTTCATCCCACCCACTAGTAACTTTGTTTGGTAATTTAGTTATTATATTCATTATTTCATTTATTGTCACAGGATTAATAAAGAAAGTTGGATAGATTTCTTTTACGCAAAATTTGGATGAGTGTACTTGATTACCTGATTGAGTTGCGACTCCTAGAAAGAATTTGTTTATATAGTCACATAGTTTAATAGGATCGGTCAGTACTGAGCCATTTACGTCTAATTCAAGATTTTTAAAAGAGGGTACATGTTTCTTAGCCTCATTAACTATATTCCAAGTTGTTTTACACATGTTTCCCGAATTTCTTATTTTTTTTTTTTATATTCTTTAGCTTTTAGATTACTGATGGTTGTCAAATAAATTTTTTTAGCCTGTTTATATTTATTTTTATAGTACTCATAGCCTGTTGATTTATGCAACTCATAAAAATGCTTCATTTCTTTTCTCAATTTTATTGCTTCTGAGTCAAGTTTAACTCTTGCAAATTTGTTCCTATATAAAACTTTTGTTTTTATGGGACAGCAAGCATTGAAATGCATACTAAAAATACGATAGAATTCATCCCATTTCCCATTCACACTATCCTCAGAATAGACAGTTCCCCATGCCTCCATACCTAGTTCCCCAATTAGCTGTGTAATGCAGCTTGCATTTATATCACGGAAAGTTTTTATCTCCTTTTGTTCTACATCCCCATTTATACCCATAAAATCTACACACTGGGCATAATGGTCTGAAATAAGGGTATTAATATTAAATGCATTAATCTTGACATTACTTATATTTGATGCGACATGGTCGATGGTGGAAGATGTTAGTGCTGTTACTCTAGTTGGTGTGTGAATCTGATCATCAATATTGTAGCTGTTAAACACATCAGATAATTTTTTATAAGAATTGTCATTATAGTTAAAATCAATATTAAAATCTCCTGCAATTATAAACTGTTTATGTTTTTGTGATAGTTTTGATAATAGTTCATCCAAATGTGCAGTAAATATATCTTTTTCAGAACTAGGAGACCTGTAAATCCCCAGAATTACAATACTCTGTTTATGGGCTTGTATCTTTATGGCTGCAATCTCGAATACTTTCTCAGTCTGTATTTCACTCACATCTACAACTCTGGCATGCAAACAGCTTCGAACTAATATGGCTACCCCACCTCCTCTGTGTAAAGATCTGTTAAAACTACTTACAATGTGATAATTATTAAATTTACATAAACTAAGCTGCTCACTATTGAGACCATGTTCCGTAAATACTACAATATCTGGTAAATATTCACTCAGTAGATATTCACAGGCAGCCATTTTCTGGCTAATATACTGTACATTCAAATGCATAATCCTTATTGACTTTCCTGGTGCATATATCCTGTGTCTATTTCTTTCATTTATAATCACTGACCTTGTATTGTTACTTTCCAAACTACTCCTCTTATGAACTAATGCATCCACCTTACCACTATCTAGTTTCCTTTACTTACAGAGCTAATTGTGTTACAGAGCAGTTTACCAAATTTATATGATCCCCTCCTATTCAAATGTACCCCATCCCTCCCAAAGTCCCTTGCATCCAGCCATAGATTCCCATCTACCATTAGACAGTTTTTGTTAGCACACAGCCAGTCCAACTCCTGGTTAATACGTATTATTTTATTTTTGCTAACATCATACCTACTAAGTACACCACTTATGATAATTTTGGTCTTGTTGGCATCCACCAAGGTCTGCACATTGAATGAGAAGTAACCTTTTCTATTGCGGTAGTGCTCTGCTTCCTCACCACCTGGAGATTTGATCCGCACATGGGTGCAGTCAATAGCTCCAAAAACTCTTGAAAAAGCTGCAATTTCAAAAAAATGTGCCTGAACACTCCTCGGTTCTTGTGCTTATGGCAGACTGATGTATCTCGGCCGTAATGAGGCAATGGCGGTAGTGACACTCTTGATGACTCTGCCTGCTGTGGTCTTATGCACACCACTGAGGTCACCAACAGAGGTGTAGGTGCCAGCTGTTACATAAAAGCGCAATGTCATTAACAGCTGCTCCGTGGCTGAAAGGCACGCATTTCTGAAAAATGAAAAGTTCTTATTGTTTCTTTTTGTACAAGTAGAATTGAGACTTTACAGCACATTACTGCTTAAGTCATGAGCATCCTGAATGAATCATAAAATACAAACATCAGCTCTAGTCCTGTCTGCAATATATTTAAAACAACTCTTTGTAATAACAATTATGTGGGGAGGTGGCATATACCTTTTTATAATCTCAGATTCAAAGGTTAATGATTTTACACAAGGGATACAAAAAATGTGCTAACACATCTGTAAAGCATTTCAGCAACATATAAAAGTAAATAAGTCTCATAGTACTACAGTCCATGAAGGGCCTGCCAGCCTCATACCCGCTTATGCACAGCAGAGGTGGGTGATGTGGCCATCTCTCAGCTGGAAAATTAACTTACGAGGCCAGGAGTGCCTACTGCATCTCCTCACTTTCATTACAATGCTGAGTGGGCACCAGTCCTATACCCAGGACTTAAAATTCTCACTCCCATGAGTGGGATATAACCAGAGCTCCATACACTAGCCCAAAGTGCAGGACAGTAACATCATAGAAACAGCACTTATTCTTTAAGAAATATTGTACAGTGAAGTGACTAATAAAACTACATGCAAAAACATTTTTTAAGGATTCACACAAAACAGGTTTACTTCGAAAAATGGAAATATGCTTGAAATAAATTGCATTAATGTTGATTCCTTAAAATATATACATAAGCTTTTGTCTCAACTAATATTTTCAAAGTAGGGAAAAATGTTTGCATCAGCAAATAGTCAAAAGTGTCCCAATGTAAGTGGTTAGCACCATTTGATTTAGGTTTCTCAAGCATTTATTTTGCAGCTGATGCAAACAGTCAATAGTGTCCCAATGCATAGCAAAATGTGATTAGCATCATTTGATTTAAGATTACTTAAGCATTTGTTTTGCAGAAAATGTCATTTACCAAGTACATCTTCTTTTTCTTCTTTTCCTACTCTGATAGTGAAGCAGCATCAGGTAAGACCAACGAAGTAGAACCTCCTACTGTAAACACTATTTATAATACAGCAAGCTTCCTACTTGAGCAGTTTACTTTAGCGTTTGTGCTAAATAGTATTACAAATGTGTTATGCACAGCTTCAGTACCTTCAATATCTTTGGAATTTCTGGTGATTATTCAGGTGAACTTCCTACACATCTCTTTCTTACATTATATACATACATTCTTGATATCTCTCAAAACTATAATGTATCTTCCATTGTTTTACAATCTGTGCAAGGTCCTCATCAAAGATAAATACCTACTACAAATGAACCTGTTATAGTCTCCCCCTAAAAGTTTGCAGTGTTTAAAAACAGGAGTGTGGTATTATTAAGTAATGATAATGGGAGGAATATGTATAAGCAAAGTTTTAATCTGTATAAAATCTGGAGTGTACTACATGAAACATTTGTAACTAGCACTGATTTGGTTTTACTGCTATTTTTTGGCATTTAAGTAGCATGTACTCGCTATGCACAACAGGGATAATGGTTGCACTGGCCACAAGTATTGCTAAAGATATATGTCCTGAGTAGTGGTTTAACATTGCAAATCTCTCAAGTCAGAACTACAATACTTGTGTGATCTATGGGAAGAGAGGTTGTTCAAAGCTATGTGTAAGAAAAGTAAATAAATAAACCATGCTGCAGGAATAATGATCTGCCAATTGGTGGCCCCATGCCGTAGATTTATGGCACATAAAAGTATTTCAAGTGTGATAAAGAGGGCTCTGAGCAAAATTTCTGGTCTTTCACGCCCAATACAGAATGCTTAGAACCATACTAGTTAAAGAGCATCCATAAATAAAACTCAATTTAATTTTCTGCCAATTGGTTTTGTTGAAAATAGCACATTTTATAAGTAAAAATACTCTACTCTTGTTTGCATTATATTACATCACCTCTTGCTGATTAGGATAGTAAAAGCTTGGGAGACAGTGCGTACTTCTATATTCCGTCAAGCTGCAGTATGTATTTCCTTTAAAAGTAGTTAGACACATGATCTGAATAATTGATAATATTCTGTTTTGTTTTGAAAAATAGCTTCATCAGCTAGATATATATGAAACCTGTGTAGATTTTGGCACTTTACCTTTTGAGAAAACTTGAATGAAATTATATGCCTTTGAGATAAAAGTTTAATCATGTATATGAGAAAATTTATTGATTTATTTTTCACATTCCTGCCTAATGTGAGCATGCTGATATTCTCATTTATATAAATCCTATAAATGGTACAGGTATGTATCCAATTCTAAAGCATCTTAAGTTTATAGTTAGTGCAATTGCAAAATATGTAGCACAATATAAATAATTTCTGTTTTGTAAGTTAGCTTAACTAAAGTTGATCACATATATGGTACTGCATGCTATTCAATTTGTAATTAGCAAATGGGATTTGGATGCAAGTGTAGCTAAAGATATTACAATACATTAATGCTTCTTCAGATTTACATTAAAAGATTTTATGCAAATGTTTCATGAATAGCACTTACAAATAATGCTGTAAACCAATTGATAATTTTAAACACTAGACATAAGCATAACCTAAAATGTAATTTATATACATGTCATTGAGCATACAAGATGCGGTTCTAGTACGTTATTGGATTACTGAGCTACAATAGGATACCGTAAACAATAGTTATAATTACCTTTTTATTAGCTTTTCGGTTCGCGAAAGCTATTATATTTATAGAAAAGCAACATCGATGGTTCTAATGTTGATTCGGATTTACACATGTTGCCCGACATTTAAGTTCAACAAAATATTCTTAGGTTTGTTGCATCTTTCAAATACCATTCCTTGGTTGTTCTATTTGGAAAACTATGCCACACTTGAAAGTTTCGTTAAAAATAGTGTTAAGTGTTTTGACGTAAAAGTTTTACGAATATCACTTTAATAACCCTGAACACCATAGTCTTTTGACGCAAACATTTCATGAATGTCACTTAAAACTAACATGGAAAGCCATTCGACAATTTTAAAAACCAACCTAAATATAAACTAACACACAAAATACGTTTAGCTTTGCCCACACTGCTTGTCATTGAACTTAAAAGTTTTGGCCTTCCAAAAACAATCCAAGCACAATGGTTAGTTCCTTACATCCTGACAGTAATATTTAAGACTGAGTGTTGGAGTGAATTATTCTAATGTATAGACAACATTTCCAAAAACTTGAAAATATATTAGTACTTGCTGGAAACTTACCTGTCTGTCGCAAATTCAATGCGATGTCTTGTGTGTTCCAAAATTTGTAACGTGGTAGTTTTTGATAACCTGTAGCGTTGCCGAAACTCTTCATCATCCCACTCCTCGAAATTGTCCTTTCGTTGCCTTATTGTCTTTGCTTTTCTCCTATTGTACAAATATTGCTCCAGCATTTCGTCTTCTGAATCACTTTCAACAATCAATCTCTGCCGGTAGTACTCCACGTTTCATTCAGAAATACGAGTTAACTCCAAGGTATCATCTTTATCCTTCACTTGAAGTGGTGGTTAGTTTACCTCCAAAAATAACTCCCGGGTAGCCCTTAACCAAAGATTGACGGAATACGTTAACTCTCAGGTAACTCCTACCCCAAACCTTAACCGGAGATCGTAATACAGGCCGTTAGATGCATACATGGTAAAGGATGGGGAGATATAGAAGTACGCACTGTCTCCCAAGCTTTCACTATCCTAATCAGCAAGTAGTGATGTAATGTAATGTAATGCAAACAAGAGTAGAGCAGTTTTACTTATAAAACATGTCATTTTCAACAAAACCAATTGGCAGAAACTTAAATTGAGTTTTATTTATGGATGCTCTTTAACTAGTATGGTTCTAAGCATTCTGTTGGGCGCGAAAGACCAGAAATTTTGCTCAGAGTCCTCTTTATCACACTTGAAATACTTTTATGTGCCATAAATCTACGACATGGGACCACCAATTGGCAGATCATTATTGCTGTCAGATAATCATGTTTTGCAGCATGATTTATTTACTTTTCTTACACATAGCTTTGGACAACCTCTCTTCCCATAGATCACACAAGTATTGTAGTTCTGACTTGAGAGATTTGCAGTGTTAAACCACTACTCTGGACATATATCTTTAGCAATACTTGTGGCCAGTGCAGCCATTATTCCTGTTGTGCATAGCGAGTACATGCTACTTAAATGCCAAAAAAATAACAGTAAAACCAAATCAGTGCTATTTATAAATGTCTATGTAGTACACTCCAGATTTTATGCAAATTAAAATTTTGCTTTGTGCAGAATTTCTTCATATTCCTCTCATTATCATCATTACTTAATAAGATGCTCCTGTTTTTAAACACTTGGCCACCGCAAACTTTTAGAGGGACACTATAACAGGTTCATGTGTAGTAGGCATTTATCTTTGATGGGGACCTTGCACAGATTGAAAAACAATGGAAGATACATTAGTTATAGTTTTGAGAGATATCAAGAACGTATGTGTATAATGTAAAAAAGAGGTGTGTAGGAAGCTCAGCTGAATAATCACCAGAAAATCCAAAGATATTGAAGGTACTGAAGCTGTGCATAACACATTTGTAATAGTACAGTGGAATCTCGTTTGCACGTTCCTCATTAACACGTTTACCCATTTATTATATTGAATTATAAAAGTCCCTGTACCAAATCACCAAATGTAATAAATAACGTTTGCTTAGTGTGTTTTCCCGATCCCGCATACTATGTTTGAAGTTTGACCTCCTCATTCACTGTTTTGGCCAATCCTTGGTCAGTCCAGTGGGAGTAGGCGCTTAACATGATCAAAGTTTAACGTCCTCCATTTGCTACTTTGGTCAATCCTTGGTCATGGGGTGGATATCGGCAGCCAATCACATGCATGTATGTAAATATTTGTGTGACACGATTCATGTGGGCGGAATAGAGAATGCTTTACCTTGACGTGTTAAACGCCAACGATAGTTTCTACTGTTGAGTGTTGACCAAACATTTGTAGATTGTATTTTAACTTTTCATTTGCAATGAAAAAAAGAAAGTGTAGTAAATAACCAACACAGAAGAACTGAAAATCCTTGTAGTATACCACAATCCAAATATGAAACATGTGGATATAATGCGTAAGTTAAACATTCCTCCATCAACCTTAAACACGATTGCTAGCAAACCTAAATTGATTGAAACTGCTTTTAAAGAAGGGAAAAATGCTAAAACAAAATTTTCCTCTTGGAAAATAGGATCAGAAAAGGATCGGAACGAAATTTGTTGCATGGAAACACCTACCGTATTCAAATCGTATTGAATATGCCAAAGTTACTATCGTCTATTATACTCGTAACACAATGCACGTACATAATTTTCTTTTCTTTTTTTAGCGGAAATTGTTATCATATGTGTAATAACACACACAGCAAAGCCACTATTGTCGCTTCCATAATTCGCAATTTATTTTCTCAAAAACATTCATAACCTCAAAAATCCAAGTTGACCAACATAAAAGCTTGAATTATTTATTCTCAGGTTCTGTGTATCCAAAACCATTATAACACATATTGAATTTAACATGGGAACACGGATAGTATTCAGTATAAAATTGTACTTGAAATCTATTTCAACTGCCCTTGGAGACATAGTAATTATTACATTTTATTACAAAACTGTGTTCTTAAATTGCACATTTTGTATTTTCGTTAACACGTTTTCCCGCCTATGACGTCCAAATCCTTAGGTCGTCCCTGCAAAAACGTACTAACAAGATTCTACTGTATTTAGCGCAAATGCTAAAGTAAGCTGCTCAAGCAGGAAGCTTGCTGTATTATAAACAGTGTTTACAGTAGGAGGTTCTACTTTGTTGGTCTTACATGATGCTGCTTCACTATCAGAGTAGGAAAAGAAGAAAATAAAACATGTATTTGGTAAATGACATTTGCTGCAAAACAAATGCTTAAATAATCTTAAATCAAGTGATGCTAATCACATTTTGTTATGCACTGGGACACTTTTGACTGTTTGCATCAGGCCGCAAAATAAATGCTTGAGAAACCTAAATCAAATGGTGCCACACTTTTGACTATTTGCTGATGCAAACGTTTTACCCTACTTTGAAAATATTAGTTGAAACAAAAGCTTGTGTATATATTTTAAGGAATCAACATTAATGCAATTTCTTTCAAGCATATTTCCATTTTTCAAAATAAACCTATTTTGTGTGAATCCATAAAAAATGTTTTGCATGTAGTTTATTAGTCTCTTCACTGTACAATATTTCTTAAAGAATAAGGGCTGTTTCTATGATGTTACTGTCCTGCGCTTTGGGCTAGTGTATGGAGTTCTGGTTAGATCCCACTCACGGGAGTGAGGATTTTAAGTCCTGGGTATAGGACTGGTGACTGCTCAGCATTGTAAGGAAAGTGAGTAGATGCAGTAGGCACTCCTGGCCTCTTAAGTTAACTTTCCAGCTGAGAGATGCATGATGCTGGCCACATTACCCACCTCTGCTGTGCATAAGCGGGCATGAAGGCTGGCAGGCCCTTCATGAGCTGTAGTGCTATGAGTCTTATTTACTTGTATATGTTGCTGAAATGCTTTGCAGATGTGTTAGCATATTTTTTATATCCCTTTTGTAAAATCATTAACCTTTAAATCTGAGATTATAAAAAGTATATGCCACCTCCCCACATGATTGTTATCACAAAGAGTTGTTTTAGATATATTGCAGACAGGTCTACAGCTCATGTTTGTATTTTATGATTCTGTCAGGATGCTCATGACTCAATCAGTAATGTGCTTTAAAGTTTCAATTCTACTTGTACAAAAAGAAACAATAAGAACCTTTCGTTTTTCAGAAATGCGTGCCTTTCAGCCACGGAGCAGCTGTTAATGGCACTGCGCTTTTATGCAACAGCTGGGACCTCTGTTGGTGACCTCAGTGGTGTGCATAAGACCACAGCACGCAGAGTCATCAAGTGTGTCACTACCGCCATTGCCTCATTACGGCCAAAATACATCAGTCTGCCACAAGCACAAGAAGTTAGGTGTGTTCAGGTAAAGTTTGTGAAATTGCAGCTTTTCCAAGAGTTGTAGGAGCTATTGACTGCATCCATGTGTGAATCAAATCTCCAGGTGGTGAGGAGGTGAGCACTACCGCAATAGAAAGGGTTACTTTCCATTCAATGTGCAGACCTTAGTGGATGCCAAATTGTTAAGAGACATTGTGGCACGATGGTCTGGTTCTGCACATGATTCCACAATTTATAACCACTCCGGGTTGAGAAACCGCCTGAAGAATAATGAATTTGCAAACAGTATTGTGCTGTGTGACTCAGCATATGCGGTAGGCCCATACCTCCTTTCACCCTTGCAGGCTCCTCAGTTACCTGAGGAACAGCTCTATAATGAGTCGCAGATTTGAACACGAAATGTTGTTGAAAGATGCTATTGTGTTCTGAAAGCAAGATTCCCGATTCTTTCCCTGGGAATCCAGACGAATGTTGATCTCGTTCAGGAGGTAATTGTATCATGTGCTGTGCTGCATAATATCACACGAATCAACCATGAAGATGTTCCTCCAATAGATGCAGACATCCAGGCCCAGTTGGAGGAATACATTCAGGAGGAGCATGTGTTGGCTGCACTCCAGGAAGGAAATGCCCCTCATTGTGCATGCGATGCCACTTGCAGAACATTTGTGGACTATTTCAGAAATAGATCACAGGCAGATAGAGTAACAACTAGAAGCATATAATCTTTCCTATTGCACGTATGAGTCATTCCACATCAAACAGAACATACATAAAACATTACTTTCTCTGAATGTTAGTTTGTGTGTTCCACACATCAAATAAAATAGGGACACATTTTATATTTTTGCAGAAAATCAAATTGTTTTAGGATTTACAGCTTAACATTTTTCTTATACGTGAACAACGTTATATAAAGGAATTTATTTTCGGAATACAGAATGATCGGGGATAAGAAAAATACATTGTTTTGTACATAAAAACAGTGTGGTTTTTCCTTATTCAAAATACTATTTATTATAATAAAACAATCACTTTTTTAAGTATGAAAATGTTAACCCGCAATATCATATTTAACCCCTTAATATTAAAATCTGGAAAAAATAAAGAAGAAATGTGATATATTTTGTTTCAAACCTGTTAATATTAGGATGGCATCTTCCTTAGAAAAATGCTTTTAAACAGTTTGTGTTAGCGCATAGGGTTTTAGAACATAAGACTGCTGATGAGAGCTTCACAATGCAGCAGCACGGTCAATGGTTACGCCATACAAACGTGATAGGCTATGATTAATGGTGTAAGTTGGCAACTGGAATCTGACATTCTATTAAACCTTTCTCCACTGTTTCGTTTTAAATGTTACTTTGTGTTAGTTCATTTGTAGCTCCCTGAAGGTGCATAATGAGAACAGAAGAAACAGGGCTATGACTATTCCATCAATCCATTTATTGTTTCCAAGCATAACACAAGGCAGAAATCATTAAGCTTAGTTACCTGCAATATGTTTACAAACTTAAAAATGGATAACTTAACCTGTTCGCCACACCTAGAACTTTGTGATCCAGGCCGAGAAAAACAAAATTACCAAAGTACCACCCACTGCTAACAGTGTTTGTGCGCCTCAAAGCACCAATGCTATGAATAATCCAGAAGCGGTTTTGAACATAGTGACAAGATACAGCAATGCAAAAGTGATCCCCAGAACCTTGGAGCTAAATTCATTTATTCCATCAACCAATAATGCAATAATAACCCGAAGGTATTCATTTGAGAGCCTGAAGGTAAAACAGTGCGCATTTAAATTGTAGTTAAGTTCCCTCCCATAGGATAAGATTGAAAGTTGGAATGTTTCTCAACTGTATGCCAAATTTAATAGTTACATATGAGCAAATTAGTGCAACTGAAATGCTGTAAACAAATCACAAGGCATCCAATGACAGACTGCTGTTTCTCTCCAGTTGCGCTGAGCTGGAATCCCTCTATGCACCGCTTTCTAAGTAATGTTATTTAAAATTAGGTATACAGGATCCTATCTTTGTTTTATGCAAAGATACTCAAAAAACTACAAGGAATTTATTTATAATTTTTATAGAAGTTTATATATGCGGGTTAATAGGAATATATACTTTTTAAGAATGTTTGGAATTTAAACACTGATGTAAAAGATTACATATTAAGTTTTGCATTGGACTTCAAAACATAATTTTATCACTTATCGCTAGGGACCCCGACTTTTCGCGAGTAGTTAATTCGCGAAATTGGCCGGAAATTAACAATAAGGAAAACCTTTAATCAATTATTTTTAAATTCCACATATATATCCTTTCTGAGTCGTGAAATAACGCGACATTAGTTCTATATAGCAAAAACGCAAAATAAAACCGTTATGAAAAAAAATGTGCAAAATAACCCGAAATTTTTTTTCTCTCTCTCTCTTTTATTTTTTTTTTTTTTTGGCGTTTGTCTCTCCTTTTCACATAAACAATCAGATATTTGGCTTATCAATCATTTACGGATACGTGTATTGTCATTCGCTACGGCCATGCTGCACGGTGTTGTGTGCTGCATGGCACAGAACAACACCAAACTGCACTGTGATTTAACCAGAGCTTCGGCAAACATCAGTACTGCTTCGACTACCCCGTCCCCTTCACTCTTCACCTATCGCATGCACAACAAAAGGAATGCCATGTTTATCGGAATTCGGCCACACTGCATCAGTGACGGATTTCTCGTTTCACTCAAATTATTCTTTGGATTTAAATGACAATACTACCTGCAATTCTTCTCTAATGCCATATTTTAATGATTCGTGCTTGCATCGCCCCATTTCATGCCGGCTGGAAAAGACTGTCGCAAAAGTATCCTTAAATAATGCATGAATTTTTAAGTCTGGTTCAAGTCAATTCTGACAGTAGACAGCCTTTTCTACCAATCACTGTCTCCGTTTCCTGTACCCCTCGCACGAAAATTGTTGAGTCTCGCGACGTTGCCATAATGTGAACGCATGTCTAGGTATATTTTGTGTCCGCTATACTGAAAGATTCATTTGGAGTCAAGTTATATTCTTTAAATTAAATTACAATTTAGCGCAAGGAGTCTCTTTACCTTCTGCTCTGAAAAAGAAAAGGAATTATGCCGATGGAGTCACGTTTCAAATTAAGCTAGCGCATGCACAATTCAGCTGACGGTGGAGTTGGCAACGTGCCGTTCACGCGCAGTACAGACAGCATGTGCAAGACGTTGCCAGGTCAGTTTAGTTTTGCGGCACACGGGAATTCAAACCGATTCCACAGTAGTATTTCAATGCGGTCTCAAAATATAATAAACTGCCAGGCATCTTTCCTTCTTGAACACTGCAAAGACACCATTTGCCTTATTGAAGTGCTTGAGGGATCCAAATATCCATTTGTTCATAAACTATATAGCAAACTTAAAGATATATCAAATGGCTTCATAATAGTAGCTGAGGGCTCGTTTGGAAAGAAAACTTCAAGTCTTCTTCAGAGACTGCCAACCAACAGACTCCTTGCGCTAAATTGTAACGTAATTTAAAGAATATAACTTGACTCCAAACGAATCCTTCAGTATAGCAGACACAAAATATACCTAGACATGCGTTCACATTATGGCAACGTCGTGAGACAGCAACAATTTTCGTGCGAGGGGTACAGGAAACGGAGACAGTGATTGGTAGAAGAGGCTGTCTACTGTCAGAATTGACTTGAACCAGACTTAAAAATTCATGCATTATTTAAGGATACTTTTGCGACAGTCTTTTCCAGCCGGCATGAAATGGGGCGATGCAAGCACGAATCGTTAAAATATGGCATTAGAGAAGAATTGCAGGTAGTATTGTCATTTAAATCCAAAGAATAATTTGAGTGAAATGAGAAATCTGTCACTGATGCGGTGTTGCCGAGTTCCGATAAACATGGCATTCCTTTTGTTGTGCATGCGATAGGTGAAGAGTGAAGGGGACGGGGTAGTCAAAGCAGTACCGATGTTTGCCGAAGCTCTGGTTAAATCACAGTGCAGTTTGGTGTTCTGTGCCATGCAGCACACAACACTGTGCAGCATGGCCGTAGCGAATGACAATACATGTATCCGTAAATGATTGATAAGCCAAATATCTGATTATGTGAAAAATGAGAGACAAACAGCAAAAAAAAAAAAAAAAGAAGAAGAAGAAGAAGAAGAAGAAGAAGAAGAAGAAGAAGAAGAAGAAGAAGAAGAAGAAGAAGAAGAAGAAGAAGAGAGAAATTTCGGGTTATTTTGCACATTTTTCTCATAACGGTGTTATTTTGCGTTTTTGCGATATAGAACTAATGTCATGTTATTTCGCGACTCAGAATGGATATATATGTGGAATTTAAAAATAATTGATTTAAGGTTTTCCTTATTGTTAATTTTCGGCCAATTTCGCGAATTAACTACTCGCGAAAAGTCGGGGTCCCTAGTTATCAGTCAGTTCAAGCAATTGGGCATAAAGTCAGTTACCAAGCTGAATTCCTTAATGTCAGCTGATAATGATATTCATTCTGCAGGTAAATTGTTTGATGTACGAAAAATAGTATCAAATGAGGCATCTACTGATATAACTATAGAAAAAGCAAGAAGAATGTTACCTTTTCTGCGAGACTTGCCAAGAAGACATTCGAGGAGGGATATGCTGCTCTGAAGAACATAGTGTGTGAGAAATTAGATGATGCTGCTGAAGTAAAACATATGGATTTACTTTCTGGACTTCAATGTGATCACTTGTGTTTCAGTGAGATGTGTATGAAACTATTGTGGGTACCCATGTCCAATGTGGACAGTGAAAGAATGTGGACAGTGAAAGACTTTTCTCTGCATATGGGAACAATCATGACAAACTTAAGAACAAATCTTAAGCCAGAGAACACCGAACTTATGGTGGCTTTGTCTCTAACAAAGTAAATCAGTCGAAATGTATACTATGTAAATATTTTCATGCTCCTCTTTATTAAGTTACATGTAAGGTGGCCTTTGTTCCACAGTAAAATAGTTTAAACTGTGTTTTTGTTTTTTCCCTTTTTTTTTGCACGAGATAACACCGTTAAGCAGTTTTATTTACCACCCAAAACACCGCTCACTATAATATTTTTACACCGATATTACATTATTTTATTTACCGACAATCTGGGGTCCCTACTTATCGCCTGTGAGGTAGAGAGGTGAGCCGCTTTTCAAAAGTTGGAGTGCACAATATTTTTTAAAATATTGTGATTTAAAAAAAAAAACTTCAAGCATAATTCACTTTGCTTTTGTAATCCTGGTGAAGTATTGTGCGATTTGATCTGGAAGGACTCACACAAAATTAATGAATCATCTGGGTAATGTTGTAAATTACTTTGTGTTACATTTTTATGTTCATTATTCACCTCTCTTCAGATTCCTACTCATAATTTTATTTTTCTTTCTAATGAAATGTAGGTAATTTCTGTTTATCAATTGAATAAAGATATTTTCAGTGTAAATAATTAGGGTATCTAAGAATAAAACACTTATTTAATAAAACCTGCTTTATTTATTCTTTAACTTATTTTCTGCCACCATAATTTTTAGGTCCAATAATTTTTTTTTCTTTTGCATCACTTCCAAATAGTGCTCGTGCAGTTCCTTCTCCCTTGCCTTTTGTTTTTGCACAAGCTCTAGCTCATGCAGTTCTTCTTCCCTTGCTTCTCTAGCATCAAATTCTCTTTGAAGCAGCTGATGCTGGAGTGTTGCAAGTACTTTCCTCTCTGCCGCCCAAGACGAGAGGTCCTTCCCATGAAGAGATGGCGACATTCTTGGTTTCCTATCTGTGGACAACACAAAATTTATGATTACACACTAATGAAACTAAGGTGTAGTTTATTTCTCTTCTTTGTAAATGCAGATAATGAAACATGCAGCTATTACAGAGCCACAATTTTATTGCTTCTTGCATATACATGGAAACATTGCCATTCAGGGACAATATAGTGGTACAAGGTCTGTAAACTAGAAGATTGTCTCAAAACCGAGGCTTTAGGCAGGGAAATGTCGCATGTACAAATGTTTTGAATGACTGCATACAAATTTAAATATGTTTCAACTCACTGCTGAGTCCAAGATATGCTGTGACTGTTTTTAGCTATTTTTATGTTAAACATAAAGGCTTTGATAATGTGTCAAATTTCACAATCCCTTAAGACAAAACAATTTTGAAATTAAGTTTAAAGTAAATGTCTTCAAAACTTGGAAAACCAACTGCTTGGTATGCCCTCGAACTTAATATACATCATTTTTAATATTTCAGTGGAATGTAAGCTTTTGACGTTTTGCATTTCTTTAAAAGTGTGATTTCATAAATGCTCTTTTTCTTATGCTAGGTTTGAATCATTACAGTATTTTATTTTTTTATCTGTATGCTCTATACCCTGAACGGAAGTAAGATACAAAAGTTCTATTTTGAAAACACTTGAGCTTTGAGAATTTCTTCTCTCTTTGCTTAAAAATCTCTCTCTCTCTCTCTCTCTCTCTCTCTCTCTCTCTCTCGCACGCACACACACACACACACACCATTCTCTGTGAGAGAATTATCTGACGTCACAATTCTCAATTGGCTGATGCAGTTTTAGGCATTTATTTGAGCAACAAAGAAATTCTAACTAATGTCTAGAGCCCTCTGGAATGGATAACCCATGACCATGATTGCTGTTCTATTATGGGCAAGTGCACCATTATTCAAACAAGGTTATTTTTATAAATTGTTCAGTTTGCTCATACATCAAGCATGACAATTTGTCTCTTAACATAAAAGCTGTTTCTGTCAACCAATTTATTGTGTTGATAATGAGTCAATCAAATGTTCATCACTTCTTTTACACACATTGAGACAGAGAAGGATTAATTGCAATTATAAAACAATGGAAAAAACCTAGTGTTCTATAACCAATTTTCTTAGTTTCCTGTGTATAAAAATTTGGTAATGTGTTGAACTCACCTGACTTTCTCTACTGGCTCTTTTACAAAAACTTATTTCTCTAGCTACTTCTTATTAATCCAGATCCACGTTCAATTCCATTTACACATTTTCTTGTAGGATACAGTATGTAAAACAAGTCACATTTGTAAAGAGTGTGTCGCTATGTGATATCTTTGAAACTCTATGCTCTTCGCAGGAAGACAAAAATGAACAACTTCCTATTAGTTCCAGGGTATTCCATGATCAAAACCTATTGGATGATGGAATGTATCTACCAAGGTATCTTTTAAGGCTTGCTAGCAGCCATGCATGTCTAAACAATCTTACTTGCACTGCTGGTGGTTCGCAGTGCAGCACTTTTGGGGCTTTTCAGCATCTTTGAAGAATAGTCTCCCCAGTCAGGGTCTGAAAATTACAAAATGATTTATTACTACACTGAGTTACAATTCAATATACATATTGCTTTCTATGCCATCTTCGCCTGTAACAGAAGCAGAATTACACAAGAACCTAACTTAAAAGCCATATATCACTAGATATACTTGTCTTTAGACCTCCTACATCCATAAAAACAAGCTCTTTTAAAACACATCCATCTGATATGCAGAACACATAAACATTATTGAGTTGGAATTTAGCATACATTTCCTGAGGATGCAAAGATGTCCCTTACTCCAACCAGCCCTTCACAAATATGGAGGATTATGTTTTCAAGAAATTCTGCTAACAACATTGGTTTAAATATTGTGAGGCATCAGACAATTTCGCTCTCAAGAGATGTTATTTAAGGCAGCATCTGTAAAATAGTCATATGACCAGTAAGGTACAATTTTGTTGTGCAGGAGTATGTAACATGCCAGTAAATGTACTGACATGTCACATTTTGCTCAGTATCACACACCAACTGACCATACCAAGGAACCTTCTTGATTAAAACTAGAATTGATTCTGGAAACATTTATACAGTGGGCAGACACTCTACATGTATCAGTTGCCCATGCTAGCCTCTAGTTCGCGAGGTCGCGGGTTCAAACCCAGCAGAGGGCGATGGATTTTTTTCGGGCGTAAAAATCTTTAGCATGGCTTCCTTCAGAAGGGAAGTAAAGCCGGTGGTCCCATGTCATAGATTTACAGCACGTAAAAGAACCTCATGCCTGATAAAGAGGCCTCTGAGCAAAATTACCGGTCTTTCACGTCCAATATAGAATGGGACGCTAAGCACCATAGTAGTTAAAGACCGTTCATAAATAAAGCTCAATTTAATTTTATATCAGTTGCTCTAACAGGCCCCATGTTCATACAGCATTCGTACATGAAATATGTAGAATAGATATCATAAAAGTAGAAAAAATAATAAAAAAAAAGGAATTTCATAACCAAGAGTGATACTTTAATTTCCGCTATACGTGAATGTGACACAGCTTTGGCCTTACCCATTCACTGCCTGAATGAAGTCCTATTATAGGAGAAACAAATTAATATTCATATATATTTGATACCTCAAATCTATAGGGGAAAATGCTGCTCCAGCTCTTTACTGTATATACACCAAGAGCACACTGCATGATGTAGACAATACCACACTTCTGGCCATTACCAGCTTAGCACAGATGTATTATTACAGGAATTCCTTACCTTCTACTAGGGCACGTCTTTGATCCACACCAGCAGAATCTTGAAGCACACCACTCTCAGGCACCATTATTACCTCCCAGATTTCGACTGGTGTGCTGTGTACAGCATTGCCTGGCATCATCATGACCTCCAAAACATCGGTGCTCTCATCTGCAATACCATTATACATTAAAACATAAGATCTCATTTATATTTTCATAGGATTAACTTCAGAAAACACTTGCCATTCTCACCAAGAAGATCTGAGTCACATGTGGATTTTCTACCACTGGCCATAGTGCCCATAAATGAATTGAGATCGTCTGCCGATGAGGCTTTAGGGGAAGGTGGTTTTCTTCCTCCTGTCCCATACTGAACCCCCTTCTGCTCTGCGTTTGTCCTACGCGCTTTTTTTTTTCATGGTATTATACATTTCCTTTATCTGTGTCGACGTTCGTTGATTAGCAGTAGCGGCATTAAACTTTCCAGCTATTGCTTCCCAAACTTTCTCCTGAAATGGTAAAATTATCAAATTAATGTTTATATCTTATCCAAAAAAAAAAAAAAAAAAAAAAAAAAAAAAAAAAAAAAAAACTATAAAGCAAGTGAAATATGACTCAACACACCTTCTCTCTCCACATGACAACCCCTGTGGCTTTGTTTTCTACGACATCTCTATGGTCGTGAATAAGCTCCAAAAGCACCATTCCCTCCTCTTCTGTATAATTAGCAGAACGTTTCCTTTTCTTCTCTCCGTCCATAACTAACCTATTTACTAATGCTAGCCATAAAAAAATTACACAATATAACCTATGTAACCTAACGCTACTTACTTCCCTACAAGAACTATACTTTCTACTTAATTATAACAAAACTAAACCTAAACCCTAGAATAAGCTAAGTATTAATAAAAATGCTCTAAAAATCTATAATAAAAATACAAAATGCTTTAAAAATCTCCAAAACTGTTCAAAATCTATGCTCTGTTCGCTGGTCTTGTTACTAATGACTATAATGTTGCAGGTTATCACGAGATAGCATTGTATAAACAGTGAAATCACTTCAGAAAACTATTGCCAAGGAGAAATACATCTCTCTTTGGTGTCGCCAACTTCTCGCCCAGGATCATAAACCTTAAGGTAACTAACCATCAGTTGATATGCGTTCATAATACGCGGCAGTGCACCTAACCTTCAGGTAGCGATAACTGATAGGTTACAAACCATGACTATTATCCGGGGATCGTAATACAGGCCGTAAGGCCTGCTATGATCCATTGGATATATATATACAAGGATAATCATACCATCAATAATCTATGGAGCACTGATTTGGTGGCCTAAGGTCCTTCAAACAGGCCTCTAAAAATCAACCACATAAAGCACACATGGCTGTTACTACTACTGCAGCAATGAGACACTCTTGAACCTGACTCCATTGCATTTAGTTGTAATGAAGGAGACAATAATGGCACTCTATACACTTGAACATGCCAAGCCGCTGAGAATTCCTAAAACGGATTTAAGGTTTGCTTAAGCATTGGGAAATAAATACGAGATTATCCTTACAAATACCATGAGACTATAGAATTCCAATTAAACATTTTATAAAGAACTTCAGGGTCATTATTCATCCCGAATGTTGGGCGAATAAAATTCTGGAAACTCCTGAGAAAACTTTGGTGTGGTTTACAGACAGCTCAAAGGATGGCTCAGGAACAGGATCCAAAGTATATGGCATAAGACCAAGGTGCAAAAAACGTTTTTCCCTTGGGTGTATATGCTACCGTTTTCGAAAAAGAAATTTATGCTATTATTCAATGCTGAAGCAGTATATATGATGAAATTAATTGTTCTTCCACACAAACCATGTGTTGGAAAGGTAGAATCAAGCGACTGTAAAATTCAATGCCAATGGTTCAAATCCCAGCTATGGCATTGAATTTTTCAGTTGCTTGATTCTACCTTTCCAGTATATATGAAGGTCGGCAATTTTGAAGCACATGCTTTACCTGCTTCTGACATCATTATCTCATAACTCATTCTGTTGTCTTGTGTGCCAGCTGCTCTAGCGGACTAGCTATGAAATCTTTCTCTCAAGGTATGCATGGGCAGGTGTGAAAGGATAGCACCAGTTTAAATTGACTCAGAAGTTTAATGTGTTCTAACACTTGAGCTGTTGAAGAGAGTTGCCGACCATATGAAGGTAAAGGATGAAACTTATTATGAATCATAGCATTCAAAACTATAACAATTTAATTATTATGCCTGCTAACTTATGCAGTATCAATGTTACAGTTTGAAATACTGTTTCCGCAATAAAAGAAACTAAAAGCATAACTTGCCTTGAGTCACTAAAATGCTTACCGGTGAAACCCCTCGCAATGGCTGCTAAATCTTACTCACACAAGCATGTCACTGGACACTTAAAATACCACACTAGTAATCATCAGATTATGCATGACTGTGTGCACAAATGCCAATGCAAATGCGTGTCTTGATTAAGAATGTAAGCCTTTATATTAACTAAAGCCATACCTACATTAGAACTGCCACACCAAAATTCTACCTTATGTGTTGCCAAATCTTATGCATATGAAACACAACTTTTACTCCTTTAACTACCAAATTCTAAGAATTGTTTCTCTCTCTCATTTTTTGAACTGGCCTACATGCAGTTTTTTACTTGTGCTCTGATGGACCTCCCCAAATCACAGAATTTATATGCCATTCTCTTTTTCAGAATTTCTGCCTATGTGACCCTGCAAACATACTGAATTTAACTCAACTCCAATACCAGAATCTGTGTGCTTAATGCATTCACCACTTCGGCTGTTACTAATGACTTTTCCGAATATAACTCACTAATGATCTTTTCTCTTGACAAATCTTTTCAACTCAAGCTTATTACATTATACATGGATTTAATATATGGAATTTGTTTGTTATTATTTCTCTATCTTGCTATTATTTATTTATTTATATCTCTCGTCAATAATTACAGTATCAAAATGCCCCATTACATTCATTTATTATTCTCAATAACAACAGAATGTACACATTCGCCCGAATAAAATGTTAACTTTAAATTTATCTGATCCCAGTCGGCAACTCTCTCAATTTTCATACAATATTTTACAAATTTCTTCTTCTACACTACTTATGATTACACACAAATATTTCATTGAAAAATAATATCCCTGATATACATAAATACAATACTCTTTATGCTATTTTTCTTTAAATTGTTAATTTCTCTTCTGAATTTATATAAATTTTCATGAGTCTGTTTCCTTTGTATTTAGTTGAGTTACTTGCCTGCCATGGAGGGAGTTGGACGTGTCAACGTGCTCGCTCATGTCGGAAAAATGACTGTCTATGTGCAAACGTATAGAATTACAATTGGTGTATTTAACACAAACAGAACTGTTAGCCTGAAAAAGGAACAAGGATCGATAAACGTTTATGGTTTTTTTCTTGTCATATGCATATTATTAGTAATTGGTGGTATGGGAATGAATCCAGGACCAACAATGGAGCAGATATGTGAAATGCTAGAAACTATTACTAAAGATATAAGAGAAATAAAGAATATGGAAAAGGGAATTAATAAGGGTATAAACAACAAACTTGAAGGGATAAAAACAATGTTAGGAGAATTCATAGCCGAGGTGAAGGATGAGGTTAAGGAGCGCAAAAGAAGGTTAATGCATCTGGAAAACCTAGAGGAAGGGAATAGAAAATTAAATTCGATAATTTTTTAAATTAATGAGAGAAGAGATAGATGTGCCTGGCAAGACATAGAAGACCTCTTCCGAAACAAACTTAAATCAAGCATTAATGGATGGGAGATTGCTGATTGCTACAGAATTGGAAGAAAAGGACCAGGGCTGAGACCAATATTGTGAAAATGGTTACAATGAAGGTAAATGGGAAGTGTTGAAGAGCAGCAAACAGTTGAAAGGTACAAAAATATTTATTGAGTAAAACTTGGGAAAAAAGCAAAGGAAATTAAAAGTGTTAGCAATAACAGAAATGAAGAAAGTGAGAGGCAGGAAAAAAAAGCTTTTGTGAAAGCAGTTGACTTGTGGATTGAGGGAGTGAAACAGGACTTTCATCAGCATTATATAAACCATGAGGGATGCAACATATACGTGCATTGGAAGTTAGAAGTAATGGTCAGCCAACAGATTTTCAGGGAGAATCAACACATACCACACCAATAACAAAGAGACCGTTACCGCCAACACAACAGAAGAAGATCGGAAAAAAATACGTCACCGGTGACATCACTGAGAAGGTCAGTGCAACCCAAACAGCAGCTGATTGGAGACACAAGAAGGGAAGCCATGGGAGCAATGGCAGAGCTAGATGTTTGGAATCAAGAAAACTTAAATGTGGTGTCAATGCCATCGGGAAGCATTTTAGAAGTGCAAGATCGTGTGTGTACAAGAAGAATCTAGAGAAGTTTGTATTCGAGAGAAGAGGTTCAGAATAGGGATTCGAGTTATCGATACTGATTTGGAATGTGGAGGGTTTAATAGAGAAAATGTGCAGTGGTGAAATGCAACATGTGTTAAATAGTGGCGATATGATAATGGTAATGGAAACATGGTTGGAAAGAAAAACAAAAATTGAAGTGCATGGGTTTGATTTTTTTAGCATTAGTGGTGTGAAGAAGCAGAATAGAGGGAGAGCCTCAGGTGGTTTACGTTGCTTTGTGAGAAAAGATAGGGTTTAAAGGTGAAAGAAGAGAAGGAATTGGGGAGCAAATCAATAATATGGCTTACCTTGTGTGATGTATTTCAAAAAGGAGATATCATGTGCATTGGTATAGTGTATAACCCCCCTAGCACATCAGAGTATTTTGATACAAGTATGTTTAGAAAAATGAGTTGTATTGAAATTCTGAGAAATAAGTACGGTAAAGGGGAAATTATAATTGTAGGTGATTTTAATGCCAGGATAGGGGAACAACAAGTTAACCTAATTAGTCCAGATGAAGAGTCTGATAAGATGTTAAAAATTGGGAATAGGCATAGTAAAGATAAAGTTATTAATAAAGAAGGGAGAAATTTCATAGATTTTTGTAAAGAGCATAATTTTATGATCTGTAATGGACAGAAAGGGTCAGATTTAGAAGGGGATTTTACATTTGCAAACAAAAATGGCCGGAGTGTAGTGGATTATATAATATGTTCATTGGATATAGATAAATGGATTTTGGATTTCGAGGTTATGAATACAATATCAGCAAGTTGTCACTTTCCACTAAGATTAAAATTAGGAGTAGCTAATGGTAGCATGAAGAAAGAGTGCAGAGGATCCTATAGAGTTGTTGAAGTCTTTAAATGGAGGGAAGAAGAGAATGAAGGTTTTAGTAAAGAACTAAATTCTGAAAGTGGGAAAATTATACAAGTAAGAATAGATAGTTTATTGAATACTAATAAAATAAATCAAGCTGTAGAAACATTAGTATACAGTATAAAAAGGGTGGGAGGTGAGATGAAAGGAAAGACTTATGAGGATAGAAAGACAAAATGGTTCGATAAAGATTGCCACGTGGCATAAAGAAGAGTACTACAGGAGTTGAGTAATTGGAGGCAATCGGGGGATAAAAAGGAAAGAGAAAACTTTTTGGCCCTTAGATGGGCATATAGGTGCCTCATGGAGGAAAAAAAGCAGGAATGGGGAGAAAGAATAAGTCAGAGGTTAAATGAAGCAGCTAAAAGACATGACACAAGGGAAATATGGTTAATAACAAAATGCTTATATAAAAAAGTTAATAGGGTTGAGGATGCAAGTCCAGACAGGTGTAGACATTTTAAAGTATTATTAGGCCAGGATAACATAGTAAGAATAAAGCAACCTATATATGGAGGCCAATGAATAATTAATGAATTGATAGGCAAATCACAGATGTGGAAGAATTGGAACAAATTAAGAGACTAAAAGCTAACAAAGCAAGTGGTATTGATGGTATTCCAGGGGAATTTTGGAAGGCCTGGTCGATGGATAAAAACAGAAGGATGATATTAATAAAATTGTTTAATAAAATATTGTAGGTAAAGAAGGTTTCTAAAGAATGGAGAATAAGTATGATAGTGCCAATATATAAAGGAAAGGGGGGGGGGGAACAATCCAGCTAACTACAGAGGGATTAGTTTACTTTCTGTTCTAGGAAAAAATTTTACGGGTATTTTAGCTAACAGGTTACAAAAGTGGGTGGAGAGGGAGAGGAAGATCTCAGAATTCCAAGCAGGTTTTAGGGCTGGTAGGAGAACATCTGATAATATTCTCATAATTAAGACAATAATTGATAAATACTGGAGCAAAATATGTTGTTTATTGACCTTGAGAAGGCATTTGATACCATAAACAGAGAAGCCTTGTATGTTAAATTAAAAAGTAAAGGGGTAAGTGACACTTATATAAAATTACTGCGGAAGCTTTATCAGGAGAATGAGTTTTGTATAAAATTACCAAATAGTACAGTAACAGAAAGTATACAGAGCAAGGCAGGTGTAAGACAGGGTGGCAGATAAATGGAAGAGAAATAGAGGTGGTAAGGAAAATCGAGTATTTGGGGTAGAGAATACGATCAAATGGTAGTTGGAATGAAGAAATAAAGATGGCTGTAGCAAAACGTAAAATGGCCATGAGTGTTATTAGATTAGTATTAAAAAAAGTACCAGACATAAATGTGACATGGCTGGAAAGAATTTACACTGCCACAGTAGAAAATAAGATGTATGGGGTAGAGGTATGGGGGGTAGATGATGCTTGGAAAGAGATTGATAAAGTAAATAGATCCTTTTACAAATATATCTTAGGTCTACCAATAGCTTCACTGAATGGGGCAGCTCAGTTGGAACTAGGTAGATATTCAACCAAGACGAAAATTATTACAAGAGTTTTAAAAAACGTAAATGGAAAGGGTCATTGATAGTAAAACTTCAAGAAGTGATGGAACAACTAGGTATGGGAGATACTTGGATTAATAGGGAATATGTTATGAAGGGTCTTTGGAAAGATGTGGAAACAAGGTTAGAAGATATCGATATACAGGATATTTTTGGTAGCAAAAGTGAGAGAAGAACATTTAGAGTATATAGAGTAATAAAAACAGTTTGGAAGAAGGAAAAGTATATAGACATGTGTAATAAATTAGGACAGGAAGGATTGGTTTGGTCAAGAACAGGAGTTAGTAAATTGAAGGGTATAGGACAAGATGAAGCAAATAAATGTCCAATGTGTAATGAGGAGAATATGGACTATCATTGTATATTACCTATATATTGTAAGCAAACAAATATATGGAGAGACCAGGTTTGGCAAAAGAAATGGGAAAATTTGGGTGGGGAAATAGTAATAAGGAAAATTTTGAATGTAAAAGGGGAAAAAAATATAAAAGCCATGGGAAAGTATTTGGGTAAGGTACAGAGAAAGTGGGTAAGAATGGCTACAAAGAGAGAGGAAAAAGACCTAGATAATGGATGATTATTATGAGCAAAAGATAGTGGGCCTTCATTACGCAGATAACTTGAGGTCGTGTGTATTGAGGCCATAAATTATTAAAGGTAACTAAGAAGTTATAAATGTAGTGTTTATCAGTACATAGTAAAATAGAAAAACGGATATTTGTGTTATATTTTTATTGGGGTAACTAATAAGTAAACAAGTGTAAATTACTATGTAAAAGGAGTGATTGTATTAATTGAATAAATTGAATTGAATTGCATTTAGTTTTCAGTTTGTCAAGTCCACTGCACTTCGTTTTCACTGTTTTCTACTTAATACTAATTTTTTATAATTTTGAACTTATTATATAGTTACAAATTTCAGAACCTTCCATGCCATACATACTTCATCTAATTATTTATAAACAAAATTGCACCCACAATTTTAATTATCAAAAGCTAGAAGTACCTGACTGCATCCTACTAATGTACCCGTTCCTGCTAAACTATTTACATTTCTATTTTCATTCAGCTGATTCTGGCTATTTCCTACCAATTTTCGTGTTATTTCAATTGCTTCTACCCTATCCTTTTCTACTGAACTTCTATTTTCTTTCTTCTTGTCTAGGCGATCTAGTTCGAAATTCATAATTATTTTCTGGTCTCCAATATTCATTACATGAATTATGTCTACCTCTAAACTGCTGATTTCCTCTTCTAGGTCTATCAATCTTCCCATATTCATATAACAGGGCTCTTAACAGGTTACGGCCTTAATAATAGCTGAAATAGTAAAAAAAAAAAAAAAAAAAAAAAAAAAAAAAAAAAAAAAAAAAAAAAAATGCCAATAGTGACTTTTCCATAGCTAAAAAGGTGACGAAATATGACTACTACTCTGTATTTCTATGATTTGGCAGAATTTTCTTTAACATGGCCAAAATTGTACACAGAAATTCAAGAAAATTTTTCAACAAACCATGTAGGTATGAGTGTACTAAGCTAATTTCTTAATACAACAATGTTTTTTTAATACATGATATTCCCAAACCAAAACATGGCCAGTTGAATCAAAGCTGTAACTGACATTAAACATGGCTGTAAAAATACTTTATTGCAATGAATATTGTACTAGTGGTTTTAAAAATGCTCGACAAGCTTTGTTACACATTTTTAATGCCATGAAAAGAAAAGAAAAAAGATATATATACACACACATGATAATGTCATTAGAAATAGCTTATAACCTTACAAATGGATGTATTTCACTTCTTGAATGCTTAAGCTTAGATCTGGATGGTGCAAGGCCCTTTTAAGTTTATTGTGGGAACCAAATACTAATACTTAATTACACAAAAATGATTTATACAAAGGGTTTATAAAGAAATATAATGTCCTTCTATTTAAATTTTAATGTCTCTCAAACTGATCAGCTTTAATCTACTTTTCGTTCTTCACAAAAAACTTGGTGATGAGACATGTTTTCTTTTCATCAATTTTAGTTTTAATTTTCTCAGTCTTTTCCTTAACTTCCAATTCTTGTTGCACTTTTTACAGCCGTCAAACATCCCTTGTGCTATATGTACTTTAGCCATGTCATTGTGTTTAATGACAGTTTTAATCTGTTCAGCTGCTTCTGATGAAAGGTTGTCTTCTGCCTTCCTTTTCAAAGCTGATTCTCTCTTTTTCTTCTGAAGGTCCTTTTCCATTTCCTCAATCCCAGCTTTCTCATCTTGAAGCTTCTTCCTTACTTCTTGAGTCACTTTCTCTTCCTATTCCATTTTTTTCCCTTTCCTCTTCTGCAGCCGCTTCTTCCTTTTTCTTTCATAAGTATTCCTTATAATTACGACTAGCACATCTTGCTTGTTTGAGAAGCTCAATGGTAATTGGTACATGCTCTGGTTTGTTCCCATATTTCTTCATACATGACAAAATAGTCAACCTGGTATCATGTGTTCTTGAGCACATTGCAACACAATCTTTTGCCAGCAATCGGCCAGATAAAGAAAACAGTCTGTCTACATCTGTACTACCGTGATTTAAAGACAAGGTGCCTTCACCACTTAGGCTATGTTCTGGTACTTTGGGAAAAATTGTCCCAGTGGCCAATTCATTGATGTCACTGGTCAACTTTCATTATGCAGTATAACGAAAAATATGTGTCCCAATTTAAAAAATGAAGTCTGTTTTTGGCTATAACATCTAGTTTTTATGATATGTGCATATATGTCTATGGTGCTAAATTCATTCAGCTTATACAGCTTACTGCTATATTTCATTATGTTATTCTAAAACTGTTGTTAATTTTCTTCCTAATCAGCTAACTTCTGTCTCCTCCCTATCACCCAGATATTTATATTCCAAGCACTTATCAGTTTTGTTCTATGGGTCAGGTCTGTCTTCTTGTAAGGTATTACATATATAGCTAACATAGATCTCAACTTTCAGTTGAGCTGAAAACTTGTGTTAGTATGCACGTTCGTCTTCTATATGTGTAGTGCTAAAATAAAAGTTAAAGTATGACTTCTACATCAGGATCACGCAGGAGACAGTGTCTACAAAGTCCTCAGAAGTTTTGTTACATTTGTGGGTGTTACGTGTTTGACGGGAAGGTACGTAAAATACACCCACAAACAAAGAAACTATATTACTCTTATTATTACTCATATTTCAAAGATAAAGCTGTTGATCAGAATAAATCGTTCATGCCTCATATTGCATGCAACAGTTGTATTGAGGGATTATGTTATTGGTATGAAGGAAAACGGAAGGCAATGTCATTTGCCAAACCAATGATATGGAGAGAGCTACAACAAAAACAAAAATAAGGCAGGAATTAAATATCCAAATCTGAACTCGGCTACATGGCTTATTCCTCATGGACCCAAACTACTCATATCTATACCACCAGACCTCAATTTTAGTGAACCTGAAAGAAGCTCCATGACTCCAGACAATGAGTTGATTTCTGATCCAGAAGAATTTGACAATTCACCACAACAGTTTAATCAATTTGAGTTAAATGGTTTAGCAAGGGATTTAGGCCTTGCAAAACAAAAAAGTAAATTACTGGGCTCCAGACTACAGAAAAAGAATTTATCACCTGGCGTTACATTTTCGTGGTATGGGAATCACGAAATACAGTTTCACAAATACTACAAAGAAGATCAGGTTGTGTTTTGTGTGGATGTGTGTAATTTTATTCAACAGTTGGGCAGGGAAGCATAAGAGCCAAGTAGCTGGCATATTTTTATTGATTCTTCCAAACAAAGTCTTAAGGCAGTGTTACTTCATAATGGTAACAATTAGCTTCAATACTGCCTGCACATTCTACGAATCTAAGAGTCTTATGAAACTCTTAAGACAAGACTCAAGTGTTCTTGAAACAAAAAAAACCGCGACCATGAGTGACAAATATGTGGTGACTTGAAGGTCATTGGTCTGTTACTAGGACAACTGGGAGGGCACAAAAAATCCCCCCCCCCTGCTTTTTGGGGAGGGACAAACATTGGGAAACTGACCAATGACCTGAGAAGCAGCAACTGGAACCTGGATAAAAAAATGTTAAATTTTGTTGATCGTCAAAAAATTCTACTCCCTCCATTACACATAAAATTTGGCATGATGAACAATTCATGAAAGCACTTGACAATAGCTGCCCTTGCTTCCAACACTCATGCACAAAGTTTTCATCACTGTCACAGGCTAAAATCAGAGCGGGAGTATTTGATGGACCACAGATAAGGAAATTGATAAAAGATGTTAAGTTTACAGCTCCATGAATGAAATTGAAAAAGATGCATGGAGTGGATTCAGAGAGGTTGTTAAGAAGTTTCTGGGCAATGTGAAAGACCCTCAACACAAAGAAATTGTCAGAAATATGCTGGAAAATTTCAGACCGCTCAGCTGTAATATCAGTTTGAAGCTTCATTTCAAGTCACTGACTACTTCCCGTCAAATTTAGGAGCTGTCAGTGAAGAGCAAGGTGAAAGGTTTCACCAGTACTTGAAAGATGTTGAATGACATCAGGATGCTGCGACGTACATATGATGGCAGATTACTGCTGGTGTCTTGCATGTGACGAACCTACCAGATAACACTCAAGAAAATCACATACACTGAAGTTCATGGGAAAAGAAAAAGGAGTACACAAGATAACACATTCTCAAATTCAGGTATACTTTCATGTTATTATTCTTCTTTATAAGTTATAAATGAGTGTGTAATATTTTTGTACATTTTACAATGATATTTTCATTGAACACTATAATATAGCCAAAGATGTGCTACGGAAAAATGGAATGCATTTTTTTTTAATTCTGCACACCAAAATTAGTAAAAGTCACCAATTTTTAATTGTACTGCAGAAAAAAAGTTTTAATTTGTAATCTAGTGTATTCTTTCAGTGGTGATAAATTTTCTTCTAACTGCAGCAATTTCCATTCATCAAGTAGTAACTCAATATCAATTGGCAGGAGATTTTCAACTTTGTAATACACACAGAACTATTACCTGACTTGAATTACCAGGATCAAGAAAAGTCAAATATTTCAAAACAGCCTTCTAGATAAAGAGAGTATTCACAATATGTTTGTAGGCAGCAACATAGTGATCTTGAACCCCCTTCCTTATAAAAAGTTGTTACTTCTCTGACAAATTTTTCAGAATTTCACTTGCCTACTGTCCACACTCAAATTCTCAAAGTGGTAAGAAATTGCTGTTATCTTTAATAATACTGTCATCAAGAACTTTATATGACGTTAATGCATTCTTCTTAGCAAAGCAAAGAAGAGTATTTTTAGCCAATTTCTCTAGTTTAGAGTGCATAACATACACAAGAGGCTCGTTCTTCTGAAGTATACCCATAATATCTGTAAAAACTTTAGCACTAGATATTACAAAACTTAGCTTTTGTTGTAGGACCTTTCAGAAGCTTAGTTATAGACTGGTATTTGTGAGATGTCATTAATTGTCTTCTTCACAAGCTTGAACTTCAAGAAGTACTCAGAGCATCCCATTGCTCCAAGATTCTTTCACATGCTTCTGTTAATGTGAGCCACCTTTAAGTTACATGTTTAATAAATGTAGGTTTAGGAAGGACAGTTTTGACTGGATTTGGGAAGTCTTTAAACCACTGGTCTGGAAGGCCAATCTTTAAAGTAAATAGTATATGTCGATGCCTAAGTCACTGATATCCAATGCAAATTCCACGAGTCATTTCAAGAAAGCATTATGAACTGTGTGAATTATACGTGAACCTAAGTCGAGGAATTGCTTGCTGCATTTGGCTTTTATATCCTCATCCAAAAGACAAACTTTTTTATTTACATTTGGACCATCTGAGCCAATCATGAGCAATGAATTTCTGGGAAGCCGAGCACTGTCAATCGCTAAGTTGATGTGTTTGACGAGATCTTCAGCTGTTGTCTTGCCCATGAATACTGGAATGTGACAAATATCTGAACACTACTTGGAGCTTTTTTTTCCAGTATTGTTAGTCGTTTTATCATACTGGATTGTGTAAGTGATTGAAGTACATGTAAAACAGCTTATCTTTGAAATATGGTCCAAAGACCATCTGTTATCAAGTAACTCATTTTTCCTGCAGACATACAAAAATTAATAGGAACTGTTCCAGGAAACACAGCTTGAAATATATCTTGAATATCATCATCATCATCATCATAAGAAGAAGAATCTGAAATTAAAGCCTTCAAACTCCAAATTATTTCTGCTCTTGTGGCAGAGTCTCTTGCACTATATAATGCTATTGTACTAGATGCCAAGTAAGATGAAGCTGATGTCACACAAGAATGTGAAGCAAATTGTGGCACATGTGCTGAAGCAGGGATTTCCCCTGCAGTATTAACAGTAGTAAGATGAAGTTGATGAGGTTGTAGCTTTATCCAAGCATTTTCCTTATGCCTACTAGTTGCAGCATGCTGATACAAACCCTGTATTCCTTTGGCAACATTAATCTTTGAGTCACAAACGATACAAAATCCCTCATCAACATTAAACTTTTTCACCCATTTGGAATAAAACAAACACCATTATAATCAGTTTTTAAAAGCCAGTCCTTAAAATTGCACTTCCCCATAGCTAATATCAAAGCAAAAGAGCACAAAATCAGTCAAAAAAGGATCATTCCTCAACCCTTTAATCTAGAGCTGCAATCATTCAATCCACTACAAAGCCTGAAAGAAGAAACTACTATTAAACTTGTACAGGTAATAAATATGTACAGTAGAATCTCGTTAGTACGTTTTTGCAGGGACCCAAGGATTTGGACGTCATAGGCAGGAAAACATGTTAACGGAAATACAAAATCTGCAATTTAAGAACATAGTTATGTAATAAAACCTAATAATTACGTCTCCATGGGCAATTGAAATCGATTTTGAGTACAATTTCATACTGAATACGATCCGTGTTTCCATGTTAAATTCAATGTGTTCAAATGGATTTGGATACACAAAGCCTGAGAATAAATAATTCAAGCTTTTATGTTGGTCAACTAAGATTTTTGAGGTTATGAATATTTTTGAGAAAATAAGTTGCGAATTATGGAAGCGACAAGTGGCTTTGCTGTGTGTTTTATTATACATGTAATAACAATTTCTGCTAAAAAAGAAAACAAAATTATGAGCATGCATCATGTTACAAGTACAATAGACAATAGTATCTTTGGCGTATTCAATACGATTTGAATACGGTAGGTGTTTCCATGCAACAAATTTCATTCCGATCCTCTTCTGATCCTATTTTCCAAGAAGAAAGTTTTGTTTTAGCATTTTTCCCTTCTTTAAAAGCAGTTTCAATCAATTTAGGTTTGCTAACAATTGTGTTTAAGATTGACGGATGAATGTTTAACTTCCACACTATATCCACATGTTTCATATTTGGATTGTGATCTACACAATCTTGTGATAAGCACAAGATGACTTACAAGTTACAGATAACACATCAAAACAGAAAATTGGTAGTGAAAATTAAGGACTTGTACAAAGTGTAGTAACAATTAGGGAAAACAATGATGCTATTTCATGCCCAAAAAACTAGGTAGCTTTTCTGCACACACTCGGGGAGAATGCTCTATGAAACTTATCCATCAAAACATACAAATGCTGACAAACAAAATTAATCAATTAAATATTTTTGTAAGGGAAACACTACCTGATATTCTTATTCTAGCTGAACATGGATTAAGGGACTATGAAATAGGCAATAATTTAATTTCAAATATGAATGTAGCAGTGAAATTTTGTCAGAAGACCAAAACATGGGGAGGGGTTGGCATATTTGTAAGAAGTAATTTCAGAGAAAATATCAGTGAACAAAGTCTAGAAAAACTCAACATAAAAGGTCATATAGAAATAGGAGTTAAATTAAGTTGCAGTCAGATAATTATCATTGGAATATATAGACCACTAATGGAAATATGAATATATTTCTGGAAAATATGTCTTTATTATTAGATCAAACTATTAAAAATTGTGTATCAAAATTAGTAATAATGGGGGATATAAATATTAACTTACTTCAAAATTCGCAAAATAAGACTAGGTTAATGAATATCCTAAATGAATTCAATGTAAAACCTACCATAAATGAGCTGGCAAGAATCACTAACAAATGTAGCTCTGGAATAGATATAACAAATATTTCTGAAAATGCATATAGTGTAACTGTGATAAATTCATGTCTATCCGACCATATAGCACAGCAAATCACATTAAAAACTGCTCTATATATACAAAAAGAAAAACAGAAAGGTACGCACATCAAATGCTACCACATAACCTAAAAAATCTAAGTTGCATGCTAAAGGAGGAAAATTGGGAAACAGTGTATCGAGCACAAGATCCAAATAATAAACTTAGCATATTCTATAATGTTTTAAACGAATATGTAAATATTTACTGTCCGATTGTCTGTGCTAGAAATCAGAACTCCAAAAAAAAAGGAAAATTTTAATTGGATAACCACTGACATAAAGAAACTGTGTATTATCATTAAGTTGGCTACAGAAAAAATTAAGCACAGTAGATCTGAATCTATTAGTATTGAACTAAAGAAGCTAAAAGCCACATATAACCAGACCATAGCTACAGCCAAACGCAACTTCATTAGTAATCAGATTCTTGAATCCGAAAATATTAGTAAACTTAGTTGGGAAATCATAAATGGATTCTGCAAACCTCAATCCACTCCTGAAAAACTTTTTATAGAATTAAGTGAAAAATGTAATGAAAGCTTAATTACCAAGGAAACAGAGATTGCTGAAGCCTCTAATAAACACTTTGTCTCAATGAGAAGAAACATTAATTTAAATAGAAAGAAATCTGAAATCAGTGTCACAAAGAATATACCCCAAAACTCAAAAATAGACTCAAGTATCTACCCTTATCTCACTCATAATGTGGAGATTGCTAATATTATTAAAACATCAAAATCAAAAAATTGTGTAGGGTGGATGGAATTCCAATGACACTATTGAAAATATGTAGATCTGAAATTGCCGAACCTCTTGCTAATATAATAAACTCTTGCCTAGTAACAGGGATATTCCCAGATAACTTAAAATAGCCAAAGTTATACCGATATACAAAAAAGGTAACAAACGAAACATGAATAATTATAGACCAATATCAATCTTACCAGCACTCTCCAAAATCTTTGAAAGAATACTTTACAACAGAATTATAAAATATCTTGAGAAGTTCAATTTACTGCCCATTGTTCAAAATGGATTTGTAAAAAATAAATCAACTATAACGGCCATTGCTGATTGCACAGAAGAGACTGTAAGACACATTAATCTAAACTATACCCCCACCGCTGTATCTTTGCACATGACCTAGTTCCCTGGCTAATTCATCTGCGACGTAAGTTGGTGTTATAGGCTTATTTTCTTTCACCAGGGAATATAGAAGCAGCTTGGTCATGCTCATGTCTGCAGCAACACCCTTTGTGTTTAGCCACTCTACCATAACCTCTTTTCTATCGTTGGAGGTAGGGGCCTTGTCCAGTTTTACCGAGTGATACAGTGCGTTGTCCATCACTATAACTGTTGGATGGTCCAGTTGCTGCAGAAGCTTTCTGAACCACTCCAGGAAGCGAGAATGGCCCATGTCTTCATGGTAATCTCCAGTTTTCTTTGATTTGAAGACCAGTAGACCGTCTTCAATAAACCCATCGGAAGAACCTGCATGAGCCACAATTAGCCGGGCTCCTTTCCCTGTCGGCTGATGGCCATAGCTGTTACGACTGTCGTCTGTTCAGCATTGACCCACGTTTCGTCCAGCCACACTATTTTATGGAGGTCCTTGCCCAAATTTTTGTGCAAAAACACGCTTTGCGCCACTACAATGTGTGTCTTTTCCAGCAGCACTTTCCTTCCATTCAGTTTTTTGTACCGAAAGCCAATATCCTTAAGCACCGTTTTCAGTGATGTTTTGCCCCCAGTGAACAGCTCTGCTTCTCTAAGTGATATAAGGAGCTTTGGTATGGTCGGATACTCCTTTCTAAGATAATAGGCATAAATGTGTCTACGTATGGCATCTAATTGGAAAGCATCAAGATTTGTGACTGGACGAGGCTGCTTTCTTTTCTTCCTGGAGTTGATAGAAATACCTGTTGCATTCCAGATGGTTCAGGAATTTTGTCCTCTTTCTCTTGTAGTTTCACTCCTTTGTGAATAACAGTTCTCGTGCTTAGTCCAAGAGCTGCTGCAGTTCGTTGTACGGCTTTATCAGCAGGAATAGAGGGATTTCCATGAAGCTTCACGTACTCCTTTTCCTGTTCAAAGAATTCTCGGGTTCTCCTTAATAGTTCCAATGCCTGACTATTAAGTGGCACACCTCAGCGCAAAGGATTTTCACTTCGTGAATCATCACTTGGCGTTCGGCGTCGTTTTTCAGACATTGTCGTCGCACTTAAGTTTTGTTTAAATAAATAATATGAATGAAATATATATAAATAAATAAATATATGTATAAACGAACAATAACAAAACTATCAAACAATAACCACAAATCTAAATAACAATGAACAATATGTAGCTTGCAAAGAACAACTCGACGCTCGTGCTAGAGATTCACAAACTGAAGCACGTGGTTGGGAATAGTTACATCTGGCAACAGAGCCGCCTCTAGTTCCGGTTCCGCTTTGTCAGCGACCATCCGGAATGCTGCCTTGTGATTGGCTTAGGAAGTCAAGCGGTTGAAGCTTTTCATCTGTTTTTTTGCGAGTGTACCAACTTAAACGCTAGCTGTCAAGTGCAACGTTACAACGATGGGGGTATATTCTTCAATTAGCGTACTTTTGGATCTAACAAAAGCTTCTGACTGCGTCGATACGACTATTTTAATGGAAAAATTAAGTATGCTTGGCATTAGGGGTTTGGGTTATAAAAATCATACATGACAAACAGGAAACAAATTATTAAACTTACTAATAGTTCATCCGAAGTTACATCCAGTCCAGAAAATATAATGTATGGAGTCCCTCAGGGATCTATTCTCGGCCCACCTTTTGTTTCTTTACATGCATGACATTGAAAAATGTGTTTCAGATGATATAAAGGTTGTCCAATATGTAGACGATACAACTATCACTATAAGAGATACAAATAATTTAATGCTAGAAATGCATCTAAATGATACAGTTAAAAATATAGTTGAATACTTCCAAAACTCAAACTTAAGTGTGAACCCTACAAAATGTGAAATGATAACCTTTGCATTCAAAGCCATAAACCATCCACCACAATTGATCATTGAGACTGAGGTAGTAAAAAGTGTAGACAAAGTCCAATTACTAGGAATTACTCTAGACAGTAAGCTTTCCTACAACTCACAAATTGACAAGATAGTAGCCAAAGTTAGTAAAATCTCTATGTTCTCAAATGTTTGAGAAACTCTGTCCCTACCTCTACAGTTAGAATTATCTATTTTGGGCTTATTCACTCTCTTCTTTCATATGGGATTGAATTATGGGAAAATACATCAAAACAAAATCTTCAGGTCTTCATATTGCAGAAAAAAGTTATTAGGTATCTTGGGGGTCTAAAGTATAACGAATCCTGCAAAAAACACATTCAGAGCACAAAAAATTCTCACATTACCAAGCCTTTTTATTTACAGAACAATTTTATACTTATTGAGGTACAAATTTCCAATGGAAACTATGTCAGATATCCACACTCATAATACAAGAGGAAATCTATCACTAAACCTCCCTAGAATCAGATTACATCTATCAGAAAAGGTGCCTAGTTATATGGGTGCAAAACTTTACAATGCACTGCCTCAACACATATAAGCTTGTGTAAATTATAATAAATTTAAGAACCGTCTTAAAAACTATTTAATAAATGAAGCTTTTTATAGCGTGGATGAATATTTAAATCCTACATTCTTAATCTAACTTCCACATGCCTACATGGTAACATCAAATCTGTGAATACTACATTTTGTATTGTAATATCAATTTGTACATGACTTGTAATTTATTATGTACAATTTCTATATATTCATGTGTTTTTATTCTTCTATAATGTGTAAGTAAAATGGTTTACACTACATTTAGTTTTAATATGTGACACTGTATATCCACTATTTTAAGGTATACATTGTATCTATACTCTGTATAATTTATTATCTGCATTTTATGTATATTGATGTAATGCAGGACACAGTACAATATATGGTACATAAATTACCTTGTATATTAGTAATGTATAATGTATGCCATGGTTCAATTGTGTATCACATTGTATTGACCAACAATAAATTTAATTTAATACTTCAAGGATTTTCAGTTTTTCACTGTTGGCTATTTACTACACTTCCCTTTTTTTCATTGCAAATGAAAATTTAAAATACAATTAACATATGTTTGGTCAACCCTCAACAATAGAAACTATCGTTGGCGTTTACCACACCAAGGTAAAGCATTCTCTATCCCGCCCACACAAATCGTGTCACACAAATATTTACATACATGCATGTGATTGGCTGCCGGTATCCACCCCGTGACCAAGGATTGACCAAAGTAGCAAATGAGGACATTGAACATGTTAAGCGCCTACTCCCACTGGACCAACCAAGGATTGGCCGAAACAGTGAATGAGGACGTCAAACTTCAAATGTAGTAAGCGGTACCGGGAAAATGCACTAAGCAAACTTTATTTATTACAATTGGTGATTTGGTACAGGGACTTTTATAATTCAACATAATACACGGGAAAACGTGTTAATGAGGAACGTGCTAACGAGATTCCACTCTATACATTAAAGAGGAACTGAAATAAAAATATAAGTTTTTATACATTAAAGGGTATTTTAAACGTAACACCTGTAAAAAACCCACTCTCCAACTTGTATAATATTTATTTGGAAAATCCAGCTTCAATCACATTGTACGGGAGTAAAAACGTCATACTGCTGACCCTAGTGCCTGGCAGGGCATTGAGCAGCAGTTTGGCATCACCGTGTCAACACATTGTGATACATAAAGCTAAATAATATGAGAACCAATGGTCCTAAAATTATTTATGTATGATCCACCATTGGAAACTTTACAATTTCATGAGTTCACCAAGAGTATAATATTATGTAAAAAAAATATTCACTGTAAATATTCTCTTAATATTTCTGAATCAATGGGTAATGTTAATGTTAACTTTTAGTTCAATCACCTTTAATGTAACAGTACAAAGCTCTCAATATGCACAGTATATACAAAACCAATTAAACACTAATATTCTAGCCTAATGTGGTCTATTTATAGACCGAAAGTCTCACTGGCTCACATAAGGCCACCCTGTTTCAAGCTTTTAGTATTCAGGCTTTACAGTTTTAAAATAAAAAGATCTTAATTAAACTGAAAATCCATAACTGGATGCCATTGCTAAAACTTTCTGTAGCCCATACCTTAGATTCTAGGATATTTTAATGTAATTGCATATTATTAATCTTAGGGTGCTAATAACCTTGTAATTGAGCAACCTTAATTATTATTATTATTAATTATTATTACACCAGGTCCTATGAGGATCTCTATTATGAGAGATCCAAAACTATAATACTGACCTTTAGTTAATTCCCTTGGGGAAAAAAAAAGTGACTTTTAGTTGAAAAAGTGACCTGTTAAGAGCCCTGATATAATTAACCTGAATATGTCTACCTCTATTGTCTGAATTTCTATTCCATCGATTCCTATCGAAACTATTTCTGTTTCTATTTTCCCACTGTGGTGGTTCTGATCTAGGAACTGTGCCTATATATATATTCCTAATGTCATTTTTATTTCTATGAAACTGTGCCCCTTGCCCGAAGAAATGTGAACTTTCCAATGTATTTCTTGCTTGATTTCTGTCAATTTCTGCCCCAGACTTTCGTTTGTTACTCCCTAATGCTATCAGCAATTTAATCATTTCTGACACTTTATTTGGCTTTGCTAATACTAGATAATGCTGAATAGTTTCTGGAAAATGTGTTGTGACAATATTTATGACATCTTTATCACTTATTGGTGGATCTAACATTCTATATTTCTTTGTTAATTTCGTGAAATAGTTAACCACTGAATAGTCAGATCTCTGGTTATATTTTCCGTTACTCAATTCTAATCTAATGCTTGTTTGCCTAATTGCTCCCCAATATCTACTCATGAACACATTTGTAAAGGCCCTGAAGTCACTGTCATTTCCTAAGGTTATATCTAGCCAAGTTCTGCATTTCCCTTAAAATATTTCCAACTATTGTCATTTTGTACTCCTCCAGTATACTTTTTACAGTGAAAAATTCCTGCAATTCTCTAATAAAAGATTTTGGATCGCCTGAGTTATTTTTAAAAGTTGGCAGTGCAATTTCATTTAGGATATGATTAGGCCAGTACATGTTATGGTTCTGATCTCTATTTCTCTGTACATTACTTCATCTAGGTTCACTACTGGAAGTGCTTGCACATACATTTGGCAAAGAAATGTCAGCTAGCATCTTGTATTACTTGTATTGCTTCATTTCTTGCTGCTGGTTTACTTACATTATAATTTAAATTTGGTACATTTACATCTATTCTTAAACTTTCTGTTTCTGATATTTCTGTTACTACCTCCTTAATCGGAGCTGAAATTTATTCAAAGTTTCTAGCCAGTCTCCTACTTTCCCTTTCTGCTTTTTCATATCTATTTCCACTTTCCTCTAATTCTTTCCTAGCTATTTCCCTAGCCCGTTGCATTTCTTTGTTTGCTTTTTCCCTTTCTGTTTCCAATTTCTTTGCTACTTCCTCCCTAAATTTCCCAGTTTCTATCTCTGATTTCTCACTAACTTTTCTACAAATTCTCTTTACACAATTTTCTATTTCTTGGCTAATTTCTTTCCTAACATTTCTCTCTTTCTCCCCTAACCTGCTTTCCTTCATTTCACTTCTGATATTACCTATTTCCCCTCTAATTTCATCCTTGAATGTTTGTAATGCATGCTGTTGATTTTCTAGCTTCGTTCCTTATTCCTGGCAAGTATTTTCTAATTTCTGATCATTACTCTCCATCTTTTCCTCTAACCTGCGTTGAGAATGTTCAAACTTCTATCCTAGCTCTTGTTGACTATGTGCTAGCTACTTTCCTAATTACTGTAGAGAACTCTCTATCTTTTCCACCGTGCTTTTTAACATTTCCGTTACTGCCATTAAATCGCTTCCTCCCATTCCTGAATTATTTACTTTTTCTCCCTGTCTTCTATTGCTTATTATTTTCTGCTCCCTTTCTAAGCTATTCTGCACATTTCAACTATTTTCTCCCATTTCTGTTACTCTATTCTGTACAATTTCTTGCCTAGTATTACTTTCTCCTTCCTGAACTTCCATCATTTCTACTGAATTCTTTCCATCCAACATTTTTACACTCCCTAACAGATCTACATGAATAACAATGATTTAAATAAATTTACACTCACTACCTTGTTTGCTGACGCACTCACTATTGCCTAATGATGTGATGTCTTCTTTCTTGCTCACCCTGTACCTTTGTGGCCTGAGACACCACCGTTCTGGAGTGTCTTCCTTCCTCAGCTTCTGATGGCCCTCACTTCGAAGCCCTGCGATGGTGCGCCAGTTTGAAGCAGTATATATGATGGTTGGCAATTTTAAAGCATACCTGCTTCTGACATTGTCATCTTGTAATCATTTTGTTGCCTCATGCGCCAGCTGCTCTAGTGGACTAGCTATGAAATCTTTCTGTAAGAGTATACATGGGCGGGTGTGAAAGGATAACGCTGGTTTAAATTGAATCAGAAATTTAATGTGTTCTAACAATTGAACTATTGAAGCGAGTAGCTCATCATATGAAGATAAAGAATGAGTCTTATTATGAATCGTAGCACTTGAAACTATAATAACTGCATTATTATATCAGCTAATTTCTGCAGTATCAATGTTACGGTTTGAAACAACAGATTCCACAATAAAAGAAACTAGAAGCATAATTTGCCATAAGTCGCTAAAATGCTTACTGGTGAAACCCCCTGTGATGGCCAATAAATCTTAGTCACACAAGCGCATCACTGGGTACTTAAAACAACACACAAGCAATCGCCAAATTATGCATGACTGTGCACAAATGCTAATGTGAATGTGTCTCTGGTTAAGAATGTAAGTGTTTATATTAACTTAAGCAACACCTACATTAGAACTGCCTTACCAAAATCTACCTTATACACTGCCAAATTTACTCCTTTGACTACCAAATCCTAAGAATGCTTTCTCTCTCACATTTTCAGAACTGGTCTACGTGCTGTTTCTTACCTTACTGCTCTGATGGGCCTCCCCGACTCACAGAATTTAAGTGCTTTCGCTTTTTCAGAATTTCTGCCTATGTTACCCACCAAACATATGGAATTTAACTCTAAACTGCCTTCCCAGAATCTGTGTGCTTAATGCGTTTGCCACTTCACCTGTTACTTATGACGTTTTCTCCTGACAAATATGTTCCAACTCAAGTTTATTACATTTTACATTGATTTAATATATGGAAATTATTTATTGCAATTATTTCTTTATTTATATCCCCCGTCAATTATTACGGTATCAATGCATACATGAAAACATAAGGAGAGCTTACACTGGTACACAGATCCTTATCTTCTCAGATAGCTGGGCTGCACTTATGTATAACTCTATGTAGTCATAAGGTAACATCAAAAACTGCCTAAATATGCTCACAAGCTTGGCACAATTGAATTCTAGCTGCTAACACTTTACACTAGAAAGTGAGGTTTTCAGTTTTAAAACAGTCCACGAATGAATACCACTTAAGGCCAGCACATCACAAAACGACCAATTGCCTGCATTCTACATGTTTTTGTATCTCAGCACCAACTCTTTTAATTGGTTTCTTTCCTGCTCGCTGAAATGTTTTCCTTTTGGCACGTTTTCGACCTAACTAATGTAACTGTGTAATTATTACCACAAACCTTTAAATAAATTTACAGTTTACTTGACTTTAAACTAACGTTAACTAATTAATAAATGTACCACTTAAAACTTGCAAACTTCTACCACGTGCTCAACAGCTGTTGTGAACAAAACAATAATGAATATGAAAATGGCGACTGGCTATGTGGTCACCTGCATGTTCGTTTACACATTCCTTTGTGCATCCGAGTGGCTGTGAAGTAGCTGAACCACATTGCCACATGTGCTTCGGAAATAAGTAAGCATTTAGCGCTGAGCATATAAGTACCGTCTATGTATACCAAATGCTAATAAGAGTTTTAACTTGGATTGCAGATTGTGCAAGAAAGAAACTGAAACAGCCCAACACATTATATGCTCCTGTAAGGTTTTGGCTCACATGAGATATGTTACTTTTGGGGAAATGTTTTTAGAACCAGACGAATTTGAAACCATTTTTGTTATGAGATTATATTCCTTGGTAAAGGGTGCAGGATTAATGAATTGCTTTAAAATGATACAGGTAGTACAATAAGCCCAAGGCTGAAGTACATCCGGAGCAATGACAGAAACCTGTATCGTATAGGACAAGGCATCCTTTCAAACGCCATTCTTCTTTGGAGAGAGTGCAAATACATTCTTCATAAGCAGCTACTACAGCTTCAAGTGATTCAAATCGTCGACCTCCAAGTTTTTCTTGGATTTTGGGGAATAAAAAAAAAGTCATGGGGCCAGTTCTGGACTGTAGAGAAGATGGGACAAATATTTAACTCTAACCCCTACAGAAATTGGGTTGTTTCTAGTGCAGTATGGGCAGAGGCGTTTTTGTGATGCAACAAAATTCCACACAGACCAGTCATAGGACACTTTGATCTCAGCTCACTGAAGATTTGTGGCAGACATTTTGTGCTGTACCATGTGGCAGTGGCAGTCTTTTGTACCTCAAGCAGAATTGTCACAATATGGCCACTAGCTGAGAAGAACGAACAGATCATTTTCTTGCCAACGTTCCTTGCTTGCCTCACTTTCGTTGAGGGATCGTCTCCTGGGAAGATCAGGACAATGGCTGTCACTTAGTTTCTGGATTATACTGGTATATCCAGTTTCCATCAACTAATATGTTAAATATGATTTTGGATCTTCTTCCATCAAATTTTTCTATAATTTCCTGGCACCATTGCACACATGTCTGTTTCTACTTATTTGTGAGGTGATGGGGGATCAAACAACATGTGCTCTGCTTTCATCACATTTTCATCTACTGTTGCTATAGTTGGCTGTCCTGCATGACTTTCATCTCCGAGGGGATCCCTTCCTCTTCCAAACTTTGCAAGCATCAATGATCCCCAAATATATGATGCAATCTTTCAAGGCATTCTCTTTCCCCTAAGCCGACTTCAAAGAAAATCATAGCACGGAAATGTTATCGCTTGAGATCCATCCTAACTTATGGCATAGCAACACCTGTATGCACATACACAGAAGTGACACTTCCTGCACCTACTATCGATAAGAGGAACAAATACCCTTTTCTGATACTGTCACCAAAGCAGAATGAATATGTCGTTTCGTTACCATTGCTGTGTCATTCTGTTACTATCATGCATATATATTTTTAGTGTGTAAATAATGATGTGAAATATTTCTTTCATGCACCATAACATTTCTCATTTACTCCTTTATATTATACAATTTTTGTAATTTGCTATGACATCTAAGTGGACTGAATTATCAACATATTGTATGAGGCCACAATGCTCATCCAAATTGTGTCATTGTTACCTGTGACTTTTTTTTAATGTGGCTCTAGTTATATTTATGAAAATATATTTTACAGGTTATGAAAATTATGTTTGTTCACCTTTGTTGAAAATACAGTAAGAAGTTTCTTAATTTTTATTTTCTAGTAGACAGTATTTTTACTTCAAAAGCAAAAAAAAAAAAAAAAAAAAAAAAACCATTAAAAACTGTCATTCCGTTACTCATGGAACTGCCCATATATTGACCAAGCAGTACAGCAATACAATGCTTTTTTTATCCAAATCAGTTAACTTACATGTTGTACAATCGAGTTTCAGACATTTTCAACGCTAATGTTTTAAAATGCTTCTCTGAAAGTACAATTATGACCATGTGCACCATTCTTGATCAAAGTTTGATCATTGTCAATTCGACATTTAACCGCATTGAACGTGAGTTTTTGGTGCATCGACAATGATCAAAGTTAAACAAGGATAGCAGACAACTTTTACCTTAGGTGCTGGATCAATTCTCTTGATTGCAGTCAAGTTGCACAAAATGGCTGCCAAATTCGATTTTCTTGAAGCTATTGATTTAATGTACCTTTATTACTTAAATCAAGACCAATGTCAAAACTGGATCATTGTAGAAAGAGACAACCCTCTTGAAGAGTATGGGGACAGGAAATTTGAAGAACGATTCTGGCTATCAAAGGATACAGTGAGTTATAGGGGAACACTAGTTGTAGCTAGTGAATGAAATAACAGAGATTAGAGTGCCCTACGAGTCACATTCATTCTGTTTCACACATGAATGCAGTTTTAACAACTAGATCATGTGCTACATGAGATCTTAATATTGCGATTGGGAATATTTCTAGCATCTACCAAACAACGGTGTTGCATATTATCAGTAATGTGTCAGATATAATTGCTTCTTTTTGTCCTTAATTTGTATCGCTCCCATGGCGAGCAGAATTAAGATCTGTGATGTATTTCAACAAATCGATGGATTTCTGGGTGTCCTGCGAAATATAGACAAGCATTTATTATTGCATCAGTATTTGTTAAACTTTGTTATTTTAATAACGTTAGTCAAGGCAATATGAACTATAATAAAACCTCAATTATTATGTTAACCTATAACTTAAGTCACATCATTATTATGAAATAAGGAATTCTTCAATATTATCAAATGCTAGATATAATGCAGCTTACAAATAACTCTCTCAATTTCCCGAAAGTTTGCACATGACTCACACTATTGTGTTTACATATCACACTCACAAACAGCAATTTCATTATTTATTTGGTTTTTACAACTTGCCTGGTGTCATGTTTAAATGCATGGCTAATGCATCCATGCCTCCTGATTATCCTTTAAAGATAATTGCTTTTATTTTCCATTTTATTGGAATATGAGACAAGAGTTACAACAGAAGGTCTATCTCATGCTGAGAAAAATTTTGAACCCATTCTTGTTTTCTGCCAAAAGAATGTCCAATCACAAAACCTTTCAATTTCAAAACAAACGCTAAGCGATATAGACAAAGTGATTGTAATTGCACCATATCCTCTTTGGATATAGAGTTAGATGCTTTCATTTGAGTAATTCTCTTACAATCCTGAGCGTTCAGCAACCTAGCACATAATCAGCTGATGGCGGTTCATTGAACTAGAATTAACAATTTTGCAACTACAATTTAACCTTGGTTAAAGTTTGATCACGTTTCAGTGATCCCTCTATCAAAAAGGATTTGATCAAGAATTGTGCACATGGCCACTAATGTGAAAAAGAGAGTGATACAGGACACCTGTATTGAATCTGTGGACTATGTATGCAAAGGATATGCAACTATGTTTGTAAACAAATGTCTCAATGTATTAACACAATGCTATGTGAGGAAAAAAAGGAACAATGTTTGTCAAAAAATGTAAAAGCAAAAAAATCATCCACTTTTAACAATAATTTTATTCTTGTTGGAATAAATGTTATACCAGTTTTTAATATTTTAGTTCTGTGTTTTCATTTTAGTCTATAAATGCAATTCCGTAATGGTGCTTATGAATCAGCAATATTTATATTATGACACTATTTATTTTAAATGTAGTCATAAACTATGAAAAAAACTAAATATTTATATTAATTACAGTAACTCATTCACACCTGAGGATATAAAATATAAGCATTGACACCAATGACATTTTTTAGGTCTTATTGAACTTTTCAATTGAAATTATGTTATTGATTATATCTTAACCAAAGTGATATCTGATTATTTTACTAAGAGATTACTGACTCTTTATACAATTAGCATTCTAAAACACTATAATATTATGCTTACTTTCATTTATTGAGGTCGTTTGCAACAATGTCATGGGGAATTTCAGCAAATGCTAAAAATATAATTCATAGAATAATGGCAGGAGCAAACTCATTTAAACTGCTGTTAAAAAGCATTTGGATTTTATCATTAGTTTGAGAGTATATTCTAGCCAGACTTTGATTTGTAGTTGACAACAGAGCAGTGTCCACAATAAATTCAATATCCACAGCACAAAAATATGACTTTGGCAGGACTCTCACAAATCAAGTAATAATTATTTGCAGGCATTCTAAAAGGGATCTAGTATTATTTAATTCAATTTCATGATCTATAAATTAACTCATTACCAGCAACAATAAGTGGAGGTTAACATTAAAGGCTACATGCCATTTGGTGCACTGGGGTTTAAATAATGTTGGAGGATGAATTAATAATAATAATAATAAATAATAATAATAATAATAACAACAACAACATTTAATGGCTCAAATCATTATGGTCCATAGATTAAAATTATATATATTTCTCCTGCTTAATCTTCCACTTTCACATGGTTAAAATTTGAATTTGGTACCAGGTTTCCACACTCAGCCACCAGGAGTGCTGCCAGCAATCTGTCCCCCTCCAAAGCATGGGAAAAACAACTGTCCTGTATTATATTTAACCGTATTTAACTATACATATCAGCTGCAATGTGCCATTGACCATATTTAGCTATTACAAACAAAAAGGACCTATACTATTGAATTAAATTACTATTCTATAATGTTGTTACATTCATGCAAATGCAGACAAGCAGTCACCTAAAGGCAAACTAGCCTCCGTTATTAAGCAAATTAGGAGTCATGTTCTTTAGGATCACTGACTTCTCTTCCCAAGATTTGTCCTCACTCTACCTAGGTTTTGGCAATGGTCATCACCAATGGTAGTATGTTCCTGTAGCACCTCTTTCTTGCCAGTTTGGACATTCTTAATGGTAACTGTCTCTTTCAAGTGGCTTGGTCCTGCTTATATCATCACAGACGTAAAACTGTGCAACATTTTATTTTCTTCTTTTATTCAGTCTTTTACTAGTTTCTGTTTTTAATTTATTTAGTAGGTTGAAACTTTTCCCAAAATTCTGATAATTCATCAACTAACAATCTTCCTACTACAGAAGCTTTCCTGCACTCCTTGGTAAACCTCTCTTCACATTAGAAACTGCTTTCTATAGTGATATGATATTCCTGTATAAAGCCTTTGTTGGCAATGCATTTCTTCTTGGGTAAAGAATTTAGTTTTTCTCTATGCCACCTCTATTGTATTCTATCTTGCTTTCTCTTTAGCTTTATCTTCACTTTATCAGTTTGTTTGTTTTTCCTTTTGTAATTTAAACAAAGGCTATAGACTGCATTATAGATCCTCTTATCTATAGCCTAAATAAACGTCTTGCTGAAGGAATATTTCCAGAAATATTAAAAGTCTCAAAAGTAATACCAATTTATAAAAAAGGAGACAAAATCTCCCAGCCAGCTATTGTCCAATATCTTTGATTCCCATTTTTCCTAAAGTGCTCAAATCACTTATGAATGCCCCACTTTAAAATTATCTTGAATTGAATAACATAATTACAGAATCTCAGTTCGGTTTCAGAAAAGGGAAATCCACTATCGATGCTATAGTTTCATTAATGAAAAAGGTGCTTACAGTTTCTGAAAGGAAAACCTGTCCACAGGCCACCTTTTGTGACCTTAGTAAGGCATTTGACTGTGTTGACCATACATACCTACTTAGCAAATTAATTATATACGGAATAAAAACACCTGCCAGAGAACTACTCAGATCCTACCTTGCAAATCGGAAGCAAGTGGTTTGCATAGGAAATGAGAGATCTAACATAGCCGAGATTAAATATGATGTATCTCTATGCTCAATTTTTGTATCTTTATTATTCTTAGTAATGATCAACAATCTTCCATCTCATGTGACCTCTCACTCTATTTTGTATGCAGATGACACTACTTACATTAACATGAATAATGATTACCTGTCACTAAAGACAACAGTAGACAATGCATTGACCCAAGCAGATACATGGTTTAGGGCCAATGGGTTCCTACTCAATGAAAGCAAAACACAACACACGATTTTTAACTGTAGGGTTACTACTTTTGCTAATAACTCGGATAATGTGAAATTTCTAGGCGTTTTATTAGACAAATTATCCTGGGCACCAAACATTGATCTCATTATGTGTAAACTCTCCAGAGTTATACATTTGATTATAAATTTGAAATTACATGTACCTACAGCTTACATTCAATCAGTATATTTTGCACTTTTTCAAAGCACTATAGCGTATGGTATCTTGCTTTTGGGTAACAGCTCTCATGTTTCCAAAATACTTTTACTACAGAAAAAGGTCATTCGCATTATGTGTAATGAACGAAGACTAGCTCATTGTAAACCACTATTCATTAAATTAAGAATATTGACAGTAATAAATTTCCATGTCTACACCGTTTTATTGTATATAAAAAGTCATATATCTTACAAAATAGACAAGATCTTCATTCACATATTACTGGATCATGCCAACACATCAATGTCCCATTGACTACAACGCAAGAGTTATCAAATACTTGGTTCCAAAATGTACAATAAACTATCTTCAGACTTAAAACAATGCCCCTTCACAGCTTTCAAACAAATTATTTGACTGGCGCATTGTGACGTCTTTTTACTCTTTACAAGAATATTGTGTAAATTAAAAAAGTACATAGTACCAACACTAATAAGTATATGGTAGGACCTTGTGATATCTGTACAGTATAATCTAGAAATACTTTACTCTTACAACTATGGGTAATACTGCAATCAAATTTGTACATATACTGCATTACTTGTAAACAATTGTATATATCTTTGACATCTATTGCTGTATAAGCTTAATGACAATAAAATTTATTATTATTTTAAGTTAGCCTCTAAATAATCGCGACCTCTTAGTAGATGATACTGTTGATGTACAACAATTTCAATTATTAGGACCTTGCCATAATTAAATAAATGTGCAACTTGTATTTGCAAGTGATGCAACACTATGAAAATAATGTCACATATGCACTATGCTGGAGAACAAACGTTTCACGTTAAAGAATTGTTATAATGAAATTTAACTCATGTGAATGATTCACTTTTCCTCACATTTGGCAATTTAATTACTTTTATTGCTACATGTTGTGGGTGCGATAATAGGCTAATGTCACACACACAATGCAATTTTGAGTACAAGCTGTTTTTAGGGCCTTCCTGGATAATGAATGGCTGACATAAGTTTATTTGAATCGCAAATCAAGTGGATATTATTCTGTATGGGGGGTAGGAGTGTAGAGGTTACTGGCGACAATTTGTGATGAAGTACCAACTGAATATGACAATATTATGTCACAAAAGGATTGTCGCCATTAATTGATCATTGGAGTTTAGTCTCACAAATCCCATGGCTACACCCTGTCGTCGCTACACAGTTGCAGCCTCTTCCACTCCTCTACTTATAAAACTTGGTCACATTTTGCAGCTTAGGGCCCTCAATGCTCGGCTATGCCTTGCAGCTTAGGGCACTCAATATTGGCAGGGCAACGCAAACAATGCTCCCATAATGTATGTGCGCCAAGTGTATAGCAAATGTGGCCCCTACCCGTATACAGAATATTATCAAATCAAGGTTTGCTTTCCTATAACAATGCTAATAAAAACGCCCTACACTTTATTACAATCTTTAAGAAGTAAAGCACCTATGCTATATTACATGAATATCCACTTGGCCTTTCTGAGTTATTGCACATGTAGCAAAGCATTGTTAACAATGATGGTAGATTGAGTCACAATTTTTGACACTCACCTTCACTAATTAAAAGTTGTATAAAACAGAAACGCTTTTGAGGGCATTCGTTCTCATCGTCAGCGACTGGGTGACAGAAATATATGATATCAATAACCTTACAGAATTATGCACTAGACACAACTTCTTCACATTTAATATAAATTCTAAAAACAATCAAAAGAATTAGCAATGGGAAGTCCACTGTCCCCCATCCTGGCAGAACTATATATGAGCCACCTTGAAGTCCACATAGTGAAAGCTTTCTCTCACATATAAATTTTGGTGGAGATATGCTGATGACATTTTTTCCATCATACCACAGAAATTAACAGAAGATGCTTTGAAACTGTTGAACCAGCAGGACAACAGCATTAAATTCACAATTGAAATTGAAGAGAACAACACCTTACCCTTCCTGGGCCTCATAACTAGAGATCAAAAAGATTTTAAATTCCATATACATAGGAAACCTACACATGTGGACAATAATTATATACAGAAAAATGGTTGCAACCCAACTTCACACCAACTAGCCACCTTTAGAAGTTTGATCCACCGGTTACATAGCGTCCCCTTGAACAAAGATGAATTTTTAAAAGAACAACATATAGAAAAATAGCAGTAACTAATGGATTCAACTTGGATCTCATAAGGAACATGATAAACAAGAAGAAGAAACTCTAGGCAATTTCACATACCACACTCTTAACACCTCTCTCAAACACAAATTGGAAATACAAGAAATTCACATACCACCCTTGGGCCTTTAGAAAATTTGAACGAATCTTCAACAAATTTAACATAAGACTAGCTCCACAGAACAAATTCAGCTTGAACTTGCTAAACACACCTCTCAAAAATACCATCCCAAACACATTAAAATCCAGAATTTACCAGATTAATTGTGATGAATGTGAGAAATACTAAATAGGAAAAAGAAACTTGGAAACCAGACTTAAGGAACACCAAAGGAACATTAAACTAAAACAAATAGAGAAATCCGCTGCATCACACCATTTTTGGACAGAAAACCACAACATTGGCCAAAGTATAAAATTGTTAAAACCTCTCACCACATCAATAGAATTGAAAATCTGGGAACAAAATGCACATCAAAAACGGCATCATTAATTTTGAAATCCTGTTTGTGAACAATGTTAAAACTATGTGCCCCCAACACCAGATGGCAACAGGTTCGGAACCCACAGGAAGAGAAAGAAGAGGATACGGGAGAAAGGGACTTTTAGTCACCCAGTTGCTGACAATGAGGATGAATGCCCTTGAAAACGTTTCTGTTTTATACAACTTTTAATTAGTGAAGGCGAGTGTCAAAAAGTGTGACTCAATCTACCATCATGAAGAATATTTCACTGTTAATAGTGCTTCTGTTTTTTTAATCATTTTTGTTAATTATATTAAAAAACACCAGAATAAAGGAAAAGCAGTATGGGATGTAGTTAAGTTAACAAATTGCAATAAAAATAGCAATGATAAAACAGAATTAGCTGTGAATATCACAGATCTTAAAAATGATTAGTGAAATATTCAATAATTATTTTGCAAATGCAAACTAGATACAAAAGTTCCTCTTTCATCAGATGAACTAATTCTCCCTAGAATCCTAGTAATCACGCTTGCCTATATACATATACTATGCTAAAAAATAACTGCAGTTAAAACTGAAGCCTTAAAACTAAAAGCTGTAATGGATATAATGAAATACATTTTCTTGTGAAACAATGTCCAAATGCTTACTAAAACCTTTGGTAGGCATCTGTAATATATATTATACATCAGGCTGCCTACCAATGCTTTTAAAATAGCAAATTTTAACCCATATATAACAAACGGCGGCTTTTCTGCATTACTTTGGTTTTCATTGAAAATGTTAATAAAACTAACCTCCCGTGAATCAGGAAACAGCTGATATAAAAAAACAACTAACCCTAACCTAACCTCCCGTAAATCAGAAACATAAAAAACTAATAACCCTAAAATAAAACGTAATTAGGAACACACACTGCAAGCATTAGTGGTACCTCACTGGCTTTGAATACCAACGTAATGCAAGTTAGCACAAAAGGTAACAAGAAACCTATGGGAAAAGACAGAGCTATCACATTTCAGTTATTTTAGAAAAAAAAACAGTAAAGATTTTTTATAATACACTTGTACCTTTTTGGATAATTATATAGTATCAAATGCTGAATTAGGAATTTGAACAGAAAAATAATGTGGCAGTCTTTTCATTCTTGAAAAAAGAAGTAAATGCTGAAGATAGAAAAGAACACTTGAGGACTTTTAATGACTTATCAGAGGTGTAGCACATGAATAGTTCAGTTGATGTGTTATTAGCTTTTTTGTTTCTGATTTACGGGAACTTAGGTTACGGTTATTATATATATAAGAGCTTAGGTTTCTGACTCACGGGAGGTTACTTTTATTAGCGTTTTCAACGAAGGCCAAAGTAACGTAGAAAAGCCGAAAACATTCGCATTAATAAAATTCGGCAATTCTGTGCGACGACTCTATTTACTATGGCGATATCCACCAATATTCCAAGAAAACCTATCTTTGATAAATTTAACATATTAACCCCTTTGCCATATATTCTAGAAACGGTTTCCTTTATATATTATAAAAAGAACCATGTTTTACAGAGACTATCAATCATTAAACACCAGAGCAGTTGAATCATTACATTTGCAGCATCACAGACTTTTTAAGAGCATTAAAAGTGTATCCCACAAAGGGCTGATTTTAGACAACACATTACCCGTTACACTACCGACCCATATCCAAAACATTACCAAGGAGAATGTTGAAATCCAAAGTTCAAAAACTTCTATTAAATATAAACTTTACAACGTAAATGAGTTTTTAAAATTTAAAATTGTATTCTAACATCTTGCTTAGGTTTTTCTTAATACTTTTTATATATACACTGTGTAACATCTTGGCAACACGTAACTTTTGGCAAAGCAATGTATGTATGACCATGCATTCCGTGTATTTTACAGTGAATAAAAACTACTAGCACTACCCCATACTGGCGAAAGCCCAGTTAATCAGGTATGACGGAACTCACCGTAGCCTACTTCTATTCCACTACTCGAAAATACATAAATGTGCAAAGCACCATCTTCTTTTATTGTCTCGTCTGGCAATTATTTAGACCAGCGCACGACCAGCGTATGTCAACTGGGATAGTAACTTCCGGTGTAGCATCGATGTTCGCACATCGGCCTCCCGAAAAGTACATTTTGAGCGGTGCATACGCCCATTGCCTCAAATACAGACACTAGATGACATTATGAAGCCCGTACACACAGATTGTCAACTCAGTGGTGGGGGTAAGGTGCCGCATACAGCGCTTTTTACGGACCTCTCGGATGGCCGCTAGCGGAACTAACGCTGCGGTCGGTAATGCAACTTACGTCATCATCAACTGATCTGGCCTACTGCTAGCCCCGCCCCCCCGCTTTCGAAACGTGCGTAACCCAACTGAAAGGAGTGCAAGTCTCAAATAAAATCACCTGCGTTTTTAATGCTTTTCTCAATCTGGAGAGAAAACCATTAAACGCACAGGTAGCCTTATTTAGAAATTGCACTCCTTTCAGTTCTTACTCATCTGCTAGAATACCAAGATCAGTTTTAATTGTCTTACACTGACAACGTCTTTATAGACATTTTCAGTAAAGTGGGGAAAATAGGAAAGGTTATGCTATGGTAATATGTAATATTACTCTTTGTATACAGCAGTTTACCATTCATCAACTTAACAGCTGTTAACCTACATGACAGAAATATCATTGATCCACATTTTATAATAATATACAAATTATAGCATAAATGCTATCCCGCCATGTACAAAGAATGTCAGCATTTGGTTACTGAAGTGATAAGATCCGCCCGAATAATAAATAATAGATAATAACGAATAAGAATAATAATTAATAAGCATATAATCAAAATAATAAGAAGGAATACCAGTATGAGGGAAGAATAAAAGAGAACATTAAGAAATAGAGAACGGGGGAAACAAAATCATGAAGAGAAAAAAAACGTAGAGAGTAGATATTAATTAATAATAAGAACATGAAATAAAATGTAGAAAAGGTGTAGTCGAGAACGAACAAACTTGGCGAAAATCATATAAAGATAGCAGACGTAGGAAAGGACAGGGAAACGAACATTAGGAATCGCTTTAGTGACAATAGGAACCGAATTGTGCACACAGGATGTCAAGACAACGGGCAGGAAACCGAAGTCAGCCAAGCGCACAGAAAATTCAGTAAAGCGAACATAATTTGTTAATGTTAGGACGATGAAAGTAAGAGCCAATGGTAGATGGAGGAAAAATTCAGAGATGTAACCAATCAGAATAAATAAGTCACGTGAATAGCAAAAAGTGAGGGAGAAACTAGAAAAGTGGGTCTGAAATAGAAAATTATCTATGAGGCAGAGCGACGTTCAAACGTGCGTAAGATACTTCACTTTGTGTCCAAACGTCGGGGAGAGAAGAAGTCTCTGTGTAGAAACTTGGGGAGAGAAGATGAACTGGAGGGAAAGAAATAGGTTTGTATAGGAAACGTGAGGGAAAGTAGGATAGATCTAGAAATTCAAAATATTTTATATTAAAGAGGGAAACAGTCCAGCGGTCTTCGAGTAACTATTTATGTATTGAAAACCAGTTTAAGGCAAACGTGAGTAACAGGGTAGCTAGGGAATGACAAAAGGAAAAGTCATTAGCTTAGTATTGTAACATACTTCAACTTCGCAAAGTAATTAAGAAAGGGTAAGAGCACGGAAACAATAGCAGGGGTGACAGGAAAAATCGCGTCTTGTGTGGAAAGGAAATTCGTACGAGGACTTCAAATTCAGTGTGGATCATCAATAAACGGACCATCTGATAGGAGAAAGTGAACTTCATTTATCTCCCATCCACACTCCCTGAGGTAAGAGACTCCTGAACCCAAATTCCTCTACCTGAGTAGCCGGCAGCAACAACGATCCTCCCGAATTAACAACCCAACCACCAAGAACCGCACCATTACAACCTTTTTCCATTCCCAAACCCCGCTACATTACACACAAAGCACTACATAATATTTTATCGCGTGTATTGAAAAATAAGTGAAATACATCAGCAAAAACAAAAAACCAACTATTCAGTTACACAAAATTTTTATTAATAAAGCAGCATCATATACAACACAAACTTGAGCAAACTTTCTTACACTAACGTCCCTTGATGCAGATTTAACAAGCATTACATTTTTAATAGCTGCTTCTACATTATCCAAATCATAAATTTCTTAGCAAATAATTTGTGATTAGTTATTGCTCTTTGTTGGGTTTTTATTTAGAATATCTGTTGCAATCTAATCTAGTATCTATTTCCAAGGCACTTAAAATAAGCACTAATACCATGGATTCTATCTTCTCTTTTTATATGAAAGGAGGTTAAAAATGTTTTACAGCTATTTTCTATTAGTCCAGCTTAAATATAAAAACTTGTAATACACAGGCCATCAATTATCTGCTCTATGGTGCACAGAGAAGTGCTCATTTACTCCAACCTGTGCCCGAGATAGCATATAGGTAAAAGTGAAGAAAAAACAGAGGTAAAGGAAGTAAAAATTATTTTTCAGTTTGACTATGGAATCATAATATTCAACAACTTCGTGCTTAATACAGGTTCGAACCAAACAACTGTCTTTAGTACAGCTGTGAACATAAAGTCAATCTTATGAGCACCATATTAGACATAATTTCTCCTTATTTTCTTTGTACTGTTAAATTCTTAATACTTAAAATACTAATTATTCTTTCTTTCTACAGCAGGAGATTAAAATATTTTATTAATGTGCTGCAAATACATTGCTAAACCATGAGGGGGGGGAAATTAAACTGCAATACATATGACTTTTGTTTCCTCAGCAAACCGATATGTTTCATTACTATAAAACTTTTTGCCCCTCCCATGAAGTTGCACTAATTATGCCATTTTTAAAAATCATATTGACAATAATTATGACTTAATAATAGTAACAACTTAATAAATAATACACATTTTCCTTATCATTATTCGTGGCTCACAATTTTTAAATGAAAGGAATTTTTTGACAACCACTTGAAGTGCACCATAATTTGTCATACTAACATTGCTTTGCATTGCAGTTAAGAGAACCACTTGCATGACTTCATACAGGAAAATGGTACAACCCGAACTATTAGCCAGTTTATGATGCCTGCTGTAATATTGTTATCAACAGGTTGTAAACCATACAACATGAAATTAAGTTAAATATTTCAAACACAAAGGTCAGATAAATCCACAAATTCTAATCAGGCTGCCTAGTTGGAATTTGCCAGTAATGTTATATTAGGAAACCTAACAAACAATATAAACATTTTTTGTTTTTATGTTGCTTTAATATTATTGTATATGAAGACAGTGAAAGCAAATCTAGGTTGCAAATGACAATTACAGGGTAGCTGTAATTTACGAAAGCTATTGTCTTTAAGCTCAAAACTACTTTCATTAAATAGACTGTTAATTGTGACACTTTACATTCTCTGCAACATGAGGGTGCTATTTCTTAGTGTTAAAAGAATCACAACGTTGACTGAAATCCTTGCTGCTATTTTGTTTATTTAGCGGATAACAAACATTTAATAAAAAGCATGTCTATAGTTATTAACAACATTAACCCAAAAATTGTAACTTTAAAGCTACTAACAGAGAATCAGCAAAACCTACCAATACACTGAAATAACTGCCTAACACCAAGTTTGCTTTTTCTGAAAATTCAGAACATGTTTCCAGCAATAGTCCTCAATGTTTTAGTTAATCTTTCAACTGATGTTGAAATGAAACTCCAAATTGTAAGGAATGTTTGGTGATACATGACAATAAATTACTGTATAGCTGAGAAAAAGCTTCATACTATGTTAATAATGTTCCTGGGGATGATCCTGCAACTCAACATACCCAAATTCCCTTGACTCTATGGTTTGAATATTCGCCAACATATCTCTGGTAGTTTGAGATGGTGACTGCGCTAAACAAAAGAAAGAAAAACCTCATTAATGCTTCAATAATTAAATAATAAGGGTAATAAAAGTGCTTTGAAGGTGATGGACTTTGCATCCACAACATCCATGACTGACATTTGATCACTAATTGCTGCATTAATCAAGAGTTCAAACTATAAAATATCCTGTTATTTTTAACATATCCTCTGCTCATTTGCAGCAATTATTTTTCTCATTATTGAGCAACACAGAGCAAAAAATTCTTTAATTTTGTAAATATGGCACAATTTTTTCACTTATTTACTATAAAAAGTTGCTTTTTTATTTAAAGTTTTCTTTTACTTAATCTGAAAACTCATTGGTTTTACAAAGAAATATTTTCTGTGTTAAGATACCACAAACTGTGTATAAATTAGGATAAATATCAAGTAAACCAATGGTAAGATTGCGCAGACTGAAACAATCAGGACCCTCTGGATAACGGACCTGACACTGACATTCAAAATGGCAGCCGTATGTGGTAGGAATTTGGGAAATGCCTTAATCAGTTCTTATCTACAAGTTATGACTTCTCACAGTAAAATACAATTAATGTGGTGCAGTGACATGTCTTTTGTGTAGATATATGCTGCTGTGCACAAAAACGCTGTCTTTAAAGTAAACTAAATGCATTTTAACATTAAATGAAATATGTAACCTCAAACAACATTCATGCAGTCTACAGTTTTGCATGCTATAACTTAACAGCATTTCTAAACCACAGCTACTTATTTAAATTACAAAGGACGTAGTTTTATAAACTGAAAACACTGTAATACTTGCATGAAACAGAACTCTTGATATTAAGGTCGACACTAATTGAGTTCACTCAAAATTACGTGTCACTATTTACACCGTTTATCACACTGTACGCAATACTATATGCACAAAATATACATTGGATGGCACGAAATGGCGTTGTTTACAGTAATTAGATATTAAATTTAGAAGCTTTAGGGTTACTTTAGCTTTCACTGAACGCTTTTCATTTATAAGTTTGCAATCATTATTCAAAACTATATCACTTAGCGACTTATAGCATCCTTTACCAGTTTTTGCAGAGTCCACACCGAGGGATTGAAATATAACAAATAATAGTGTTAAACCAGCCCTGCAAGCAGTGGCGGTTCTTGGGTGATCGCATACTCGCAAATGCACACCCACTAATTTTTCCCTGTATGTGAATATGCATATGCTTCTATAGGTACGTATACAAGAAGGGCAAATGTCAAACTTTCTTCTGTATGAAGCGCTTACTTAAACTCCCCGCGCCTTCTTTACCAAACGCCAGTGCATTTGGTCAACGAGCTGTAGAGACGCACAAACAAGATTTTGCGACTGGCGAAGGAAGCTTTATGGCAAGAGGTCGCGGGGAGCGGGGCAACGCTTGTATTTGAAAGTACGGCGAGTTAACGCAGTGTAATCGACAAGCCCAAGAGATGCGATTGTTATGGCGCAAGCGCACTGCGTTCCCGTATAACTTCATTTCCTTCTCTGCTTCCCTTGCTACGAACATTTCCCTCGCTGTTGTCTAGCAGAGGTTGCGATAAACCTGCTATACACTTAGCCAACTTTACGTTTCTAAGCACAATCTAACCATTTTCTGTATTTACGTGAGAGTTATGTTAATGCTGCAAACACATTACATCTATTTTGATTAAACCATTATAAATGCATATAATTATTCTGCATAATATAATAAGGTAACTATTTCAGTTTGGGTTAGTTAAATTCTTAAGGTGTTTTCATTTTTGTTTGTTATGTTTGTGTCCTGGTGGCAATTGGTATGCATTTGAATCGGCCCATAGCAGTAGATTTGAATCTGTGTAAGTGTGGAAATGAATAGCGTTGCGAAACTAAAAGAGATAAACCTTTCGGGTTTATCCTTAGAAGAAAAGCTGCAAATTAAAAACGAAAGCAGACCGCTGCCACCAATCGAATTAGTTCAAGTGACTAATTGTAAAGGGAAGACTGTTACAAGAAAGTTTAACGAAAGTGTGTATAAAAGTTGCTCGTGGATATGTGCTTGTGAAGCAACTAACCGGCTCTTCTGTTTTCTGTGTTTATTGTTTGCGAGTGAGAGAAATGGCACCTGGAAAAATAATGGTTGTGTTGATATTGGTCATTTAAAACAAAAAATGGCAAAACATGAGAGCTCAATTGCCATATGAATTGCGAATTAGAACTAAATGTTCTGGGAAAATATAACATATCTCAGCAGTTAGACAGTGCTTTTAGGCGTAATGTGGAAAAACACAATGAGGAAGTTACTAAGAACAGATATGTCTTGTCGCAGATAATTAATTGCATAAAATTCTGCGGAGCATTCGAGTTAACTCTCGGGGGACACGACGAAGGTCTACGTTCATTGAACACTGGAGTGTTTCGTGGACTGATAAACTTCACCGCAGAATTAGATTCCGCGGTGAAAGATCGTCTCAAGCAGGCCAGCGTTTTTCGAGGAACGTCGAAAGAAATACAGAATCATATGTTGCAGTATATGTTTGACGTATGCCAAGAAGAAATTAAGAGAGAACTTTCTAAAGCAGACTATATCGGTGTAATTGCCGACGAAACATCTGATATTTCATCTCTTTTCCAAATGGTGGTTGTGTTTCGTTACCTGCTACCAAATGGTAAGCCAGTGGAAATATTCTGGACATTTTTAAATCCAGATGGACAAGATGCGAACGCTCTCTCCCTATGTATAAAAACGCGGTCTCAATGGTGGTATCTGAAACTGAAATAAACAAAGTCGTGTCTCAGAGTTACGACGGCGCAAATGTCATGAGTGGGCAGCATGCTGGTGTACAAGCATTGGTGAAGAAAGATTACCCTTTCGCTCACTACATTCATTGCTATGCACACAAATTTAATTTAATTATGGCGCAAGCAGCAAGTCAAAGTACGGAAGTTCGAATATTTTTCGCGGACTTAAATGAAATTCCTGCACTTTTCTCCAATTCTCCGCAACGAGTTCTTGTTTTGGATAAGATTGTAGGTAGGGGGATACTTGGAGTTTCAACAATAAGATGGAATTTCAAATCCCGATTAGTGCAAACCGTTTTCGAGCATAAGGAATCAATTACCGAATGTTTAGAGACCATAGAGAGAAGCAGTAAACAAAGCAATACAATAGTTCAGGCTAGAGGACTGCGCCTTATACTGATACAGCCAGACTTCTTGTTCTGGCTAGAAATATTCTTCATTATAATGCCAAATCTGGATGTGCTATCTAATCAGTTTTTTATGTTCCCTACATAAAGCCGTTTTATTGAAATTAAGGACAATACACTGAAGCGATCTTGAGCTATTAAATTCCTGCGGTAGGTCTTGGGCGTTTGAAGTGGGAAAACCTCTTTCTGCTGTGGCACTTGAAGCTGGTATCGTCATAATTAATTTTACAACGGCTGACAGTCGTGAGAAACCTTCACTAAGGTCACTTTTTAGTAAATAATCATTCAGTTCCGAGACTGGTTAACTATAGAAGTAAAAAAGTTTGGAATTAACCCTTGCGCCTTAAAGAAATGTCCATAACGTTATTTAACGATAGATTAGGGATGAGATTTTGAAAAATTAAAAGTACTCTTCAAACATTAATAAATCTAATAGAGCAAAACTTCGCAACTGATGTAGATCAGAAAGCCTTCCTTCGATATGAACTATAAACTTATTCAGTACTTTTTAATACAGCCGCCGAAATGGGTTTCGGGATCATTTCTCACAGTATCCAATCGTTGATTCTTGCTGGAACATTCTGCGATTGAATTAGAGTCTGATGCAGAGACGTGGTTAATCTTACTTCACAAAACGTTAAACTCACCACATGGGCGACGAAGGAACTGTTTAAAGTCCTTTATTTTCCTCAAAGAGAAACCTATGCCAAATGTCTTTTTCAGTATAAATTTAAAGAGTTTTTCAGTCCCTGGTAGAACTAAATGGAAAATTTTCAACACTAAAATCAAAATAAGTAGGTTCATAGGAAAACCTTTAGCACAAAACCTAGTTACAGGGTAAAATTCTGTGTTACTAGCAACAATGTGATCAATAGATTAATTGGTCTTTGTGATCATAAATAATTTCTATAAGGTTGTTGTATAATCATATTGTTGGGGTACAGAAGGAAAGCGGGCGTTGACTATTTCATTATTAGCACGGTTTTGTTTGGAGGAAACGAAAAAATGCAAAGCCAGAAACGGCCATAAAAATACTTTACAGAAGTCTTGCAAAACCAAGTTTATTTTATTAAACAAATTGCAATTAATGCTTGTGCCGACTTAACTTATGCGGCAAGGCCATTATAATGCCCAGTATTGACAGCTGCACTATCATACGTTTGACCAATTACTCGTAATTTATCGCCTCAATGGAATTCTTCTAAATCCTGTAACACTATATCTTTAAAGTCTGTTCGGCTGCACGATCATCACTCATACCTTTGGCCTTTGGGACTTTGTTCCTTACGTTGATGCAGTGACGAATAGAATTTCAAAATTGCTACATCGTCACAAAATAACAACATATATGTCAGTTAAAAAAACTAAGATCCTTTATACGTTCAGTTAAAGATAAAATATTACCACTCCTCAAATCAGGTGTATAGAAAATCACTTGTGATTGAGGCGAGTCATACGTAGGCCAGACAGGAAGATCAATATTAACTCGACGCAACGAGCATATCAGATTCCTAAAATACAGACAGCCCGAAAAAGCAGCTTTGGCTGAACATGTTTATAAAACAGGCCACTATGTTGATTTTGACAACAATGTTGAGATCTTAGCTGTATGTGACCGCTTCTTGCACAGAATAGTACTAGAAAGCGTAGAAATGTTTAAACATAAAGGTTTATTAAATAGAGATGGTGGAAAATCCCTTAAACCAGCATGGAAAACACTGCTCACAAAACACAAAATTAGTGGCAAGCTACCAACCAATCAGGAGCAAGGGTAGGAGGGACTGCATTCTGGCAGTATAAATATGAACGCAAGCAACGATCCGTTACAATCAGCTCCGAGATGGCGAAGAAGCAACGTAGAGTCGCCGAACCTGCTAAGGCAGGAACCTCTTCTTCTCCCACGGCACCCGCCAAGGGGAAATCGTCGCAGCCGGCGCAGCCCGGAGTAACTTACGCTTCTTCGTCGCCATTTACCGCAGCTTTGCAGCGACTGCGCCCGCAGTCGCCACCTACACCGGCATCCACGCCACCGATCCTGGGAGCTTCCAGTCTGCGCAGATCCAGCCTGTACCTCATGGGAGGTACAGCGCTGTCATCAGAGGGGTCCCAAGGGACCTGCCAGTTAGATTCCTCATCAGCGCAGCACACCAGTATTGGCCTTCAGCCTTGAAGCCCACTAGGATCTTCGGAGCTCAGGGACCCACGTCACTCGTCAGGATCGAGTTTGCAGACCCTAGCGGCCTTGAGGGCGGGCCTGCCCTTGTTATGGCGGTGCTTACACATCTAGGTCAGCCGAATGGAACGCCAGGTGCCCTGCAGACGCTGTTGTGCCTACGGGCAAGATGAGACATCCTACACGGCTGAACCAAGCTGCTACTACTGTGGTGCTTCCAGCACAACTGTTACGTGCAAGTAGCACGATCTACGCCGCCGCTTCTGCGCAACCTGTGGAGGGTTGAATCACTACATCGACCAAGCGCTCTGTCCCCTCTATCCTCTCAGGAAGGCACCGCTGAAGCCACTAGCACCATCCAACGACCACTCCACATCAGCCGACACCAGCACCATCACCAGCGCCGATCATAGCAGTCACCGAGGAAGTCCAGGGCCTACACGACGCCGTTCAGAATCTCCTCGCGGAGCTCCTGAACACGGCGAAACTGACAGCCCTGGAGGAACTCATCAGGGAACTTCAAGTCACGTCAGCTGCTCAGCAAGTTTTTCTAGCTGGGCAGTTTGGCACCATCTCATCTAGAATCAACACCATCGACGACTCCATCAAGAATTCATCTTCAACTTCAGACACGACACAGCAACGTATCGACTCCATAGACCACAATCTCAGATCTCTGGCAGTACTTCAGCAGCAACTCAGAACCTATTCTCAGCAGCCATCCACAAAACCGGAGACCTCCAGTAATCACCGAAGGTTTCCGGCCAGATCCAAGTTCGTCGAAGAGTATCTGAACCGGGAAGTTCACTGACAACGTTCAAGTAAGTTCAATTTCAACATTCCTCTCCTATACATTTACCACATAAATGTCCTTTTAAATCCTCGCTATTCCCACTAGTGTTGCAGCCAGGTTTCATGGTTGCACCCTAGTTATTACCTTTATCCGCTCCCACCCATAGGGCGGCAGCCAACAGCATTCAATTACTAACGCGGGTGCTATGCGGGACCACACAACCTTCACGCTTTATTCCACCCTTTCTACTACTATCCATTTTCCTTCCGGTGGAGGAGTTTTTAGTGGGTATGCCGACGCTTGGTGAGTCCAACACTCTCAGTCCCGACTCCCATCGGAGCTGCGGTCAGTGAATAAATCACTTTCTCCTCCACTCGAAATAAATTTAAAAAATGGTCCGTTGGCAGTGCCCAGAAGAAGCTCTCAACACGAAGGGCCGAACGTCGGCTATTTTATCAAACGTGACGCGGCCTTCACCGGAAGACAGTCAGGTTATTATGGACAACGGCCGTGGAAGTTTACAATTTTATCCCTACGTTAGTGCTTTCAATAACGATGTCATTTACTTTCTAATAATTTGTGATTTGTCATTTACTCTTCAATTACAACAATGATGCTAATAAACGCTTATGCAGATACGTTGTGAAGTGTAGGATGATCCTCACATCCTATATGAAATAATTGCCACTGCCCAAACACACTCCTCCATCATCTCTATGATCAGCTGTCTGCCAGTGCCAAGTGGCCTCCCCATCCGGCCTACGTACTTCCTTTTCCCAGAGTGCCACGAGACAGCAATTGTAACAATGGGGGCACCTCTTTCTTTGGAGGGAAAGCTGAAAATGTCCAGAAAGTGCTGGGTCCCGGCATATCGAGTATTTCTCGTACAGCAAACAGCACTATTTAATTTGCTAACGTAAATATCTCTTAATTTTCTACCATCAAAACATTTATAATCCAGGGTTTTTCATCTTTGTTGCCGAATGGCTATGCTTACTCACTGGATGGAATTCCATGTGAAATCGCACGGCAAAAGCCTAGCATTCTTTGTTTCCGTTATAATTTTTCCTGTTAATAGGGAGTGCTAAGGAAAGCACATTTATCAAATATTATCACCTAAACCCAACGGTTGTAATGGTACCAAACTATAAATTTATCGTATTCAGTAATTTTTGTCGCATTTTAAGTGAGCATAGCTCCGGAACCCTTTGTTTCAGAATATTGTACTAAATCTCATTTTGTAGGTAAACGTCCGCATTTCACTACAGCATATAATAATTGTTTTTTAATGCTCACAAAAATCTATATACAGTTTTTACTCACTTTAGCGTCTTTGGATTTTTATACAACTAAAACGCTAAATTGAAAATAATCCATAGCGTCAGTAAGAGAAGCCGGCGATGTTGGTAAAGCGTAAATGTTAGGGTGATTCGTAGTTATAACACAACAAGTGAATAAACGCAGCGATTTGTGTGGTTTATGCACGATGTTCACCAGGCGCTCTGCCGCAGCACATAATGTGTGGTGCAAGGAAGGCAGGCTAGGCTATTCAGCAATGTGGCAGTTTAAACTCGCATTTCATGTTTATCTCCGTTGTCTTCAACTTTTCCGTGCGCTAGCAGTGTTAACTAAAGTGTTGTGAGTTAAGCACAAGTGGTTATTAATTATATTTCTGTTAATGATACGTTCTTCTGAGTCCTTCTTCAAGGTAAAAAAGTTAAGGTGTGTCATAGTAAGTATGTATATGAGTCATTCCATGTAAAGTCGGACACCTATGAAACACCAAGTCACAAAATCTCTTCAAAATTTTTGTATGCATCTGATGCTTTGAAATAAAAGACACACATTTATTTTTGGTTCCTAGCTTCATATTTTGAATACCAGCCAAAGTAAACATTTTCGAAAAAGTCAGAGCGCCCCAATGCATATTCGCTTTTATCTCTCTTTCAAATTCTCGTGTAAATTGCATATTGGGCTCATTTTAAAGTTTATTGAACCCTCCTCATAATAACTTAGCGTAGCGGCTTCCGCCTGTAGTGTGAGAACAGAGGAGCTGGCGCGGCGACTTGCAGTTGTTATTTTTTTAAATGCTCCCTTGTTGCACCCAGTTTATGCTACTGTGTTTTACTGTTTTCATACCGCTTATTTCCGCAACACACACAAACACCAATGCTCGTGGCGGGACTCGAGAGTCAACTAACTGAGTTTTATGCATGGGCGCTCTTTAACTACCATGGTCCTTAGCGCCCCATTCTTATTGGGCGTGAAAGACCGGAAATTTTACTCAGAGACCTCTTTATCAGACTTGAAGTTCTTTTATGTGCCGTAAATCTACGACACGGGAACACCGGCTTTACTTCCCTTCCGAAGGAAGCCATGCTAAGGATTTTTGCGCCCGACAAAATCCATCGTTCTCCGCCGGGTTTGAACCTAGGACCTTGGGAACTAGAGGCTAACTTGGTACCCCTAGACCACGGAACACGGCTTGAAGGACTTGGTGTTGAATTATTTGGATACAGACTCGTTCATTTTTGAAACGAGTACTGCGTTATGAGTCACCCAAAGTTGTTCTTCTGAATTACTTCCGGATTTAAAATACAAATAAACCCTTATCACGGCAAACTAGGATAGGCATTTCCTTCCACAGAGGACCACTCCAGAAGATTTAGTTTGTGGAGAGAGGCTACAGTCTGTGTCGCTTGTGAGTTTATTCTGTTAAATTTAGCTGTGAATATTCGTTAAATGTTTAATCCGAGTAGTACGGGTACCGCTATAAAACGGTTGCTTTATTAGCAAACACATGTTCAAGAGAAAAACGAATATGCGACCAGTGACTCTTAAAATGATTTTAAAACTGAAAATGAAGGCTCTAGAACTGCTCCCACAGCCAAGAGAGTGTGCTCATATCGTATAAGAATTTTTTAAATTCCAGATACGAGTGAAAACATGAGTGACGTTTGTGAACCTATTGCTTCTGCACCCAGTACGTATAATATCCGGTTAGATCAAGTGAATGAAAGTAGCTCAGAAATTGATAACTCACCTTCATATCAGAGCAGTGATACGAATGAGGTCAAGAAACGTGTTGATATTTCAAATCTTAATACTAGGTTAGTATTAATCGTAGGCAAATCACCCATAAAACAAAGCTTTCTAAAATAAATATCCATCCCAGAAACTATAAATAACTCCAGAAAAACTTAAGGAGAAGGTATTTCATATTGAAGGTGAATCGATTCCAGAAGAAAAACAGGATTCAGAAATAATTCAGAAGCTGATAGATTTCATAGTACAAAAGAATCAGATTTGGACTTCATTGGAACGCTGGTCTTGCAACAAAATTAAGGAACATTTTTGCAATGTTTCGTATTCCGTGATAAAGGTAGAAAAAACGTTAGCTTTGGAGAGGGGCCTTTTGTCGACTCCTGAAACCAAATCTGGTAAACTGTTAGAATATTCCGTTGGGGAGAAAGTATTAGTTTTACATTTCAGTGTTGTGGCGGAAAAAAGTGTCATGTTTGCATTAAAAAAAGAGGACAGAAAATTAAAAAACCGAAGAGATTTATTTTGGGCAATCTAAAAGAAACCATCCGCAGTTTTAAACATACATATATACTGATATCAAAATAGGTTCTCAAAATTTGCTCAATTGAGAACTAAACAGTGTAGGTATGCTTATACACACCCAAGGTATGCATTCTGCTTGCGTTTGTGCTATAATGAGAATGCGAAACTAATGCTAGATGGAATCAACATTTCCCTCTTACTGCAGATTCAGGTATTGTTCTCTGTAATTATAAGGACTGCCTCTCCCTAAAATAATTTAGAACCCCCAATACCAGATTGCTATTTAAGGAAATGTGTTAACTGCACAGGAACGTAAAATTTGGTCAATAATATTGGGACATTTTCGAAGGAAAACGTATAGAGCAGGTGTCTTATAAACTGGGGGTAACCCTAAATCGCAAACATTTAGAAAAAGTACAATCGCCTGTTGAAGAGTTTTGGAAAAATTGTCAGCAAAATTGTCAGATCTTTAAACTCAGACCTATAGCTTAACAACAGTTTGCGTTTTTTTCTGAATGGAAAGAAAATTTTAAACCTAAAGCCTGTATTGTAATCTGTGATTTTTTCGGAGAACCGTGCCTTTGTCATAGAAGATTCCGTTCTGGTGCACAGTGGAACATTAACCACTTAGCAATTCACCCATTTGTAATTTACTTTAATGAAAACAATAACTCACTAAACGGGATGGCTCAAGCGGTAACGTCTGTGGTTCGCATTCGGGAGATCCGGGGTTTAAAGCCTCGGAACCGAACAATCTGACTGAAGAATTTTTCGCGGTTTTCCTCAGTCGCTAGGCGAATTCTGGATTGAATAATTTGAACGGGAATGTTCCCGTAATTCCTTTCATCGCTGCATTTCATTTCCTTCTTTTTCAACGCCATACCAAGCAATGGATTGATCACCCATCCTGGATTTCCTTTGATCCATAGTTTGCTTGCTTCTATACAGATTGCTGACCCAAGACATTGGCTTGTAAGTCCTTGGGGGGGTATAAGTCCTACAAACAGGGGGTTATTCGCTAAAGAGAAAAGAAGGAAACAATAGCTTAAACATAAAAATGTATTGCAATATCAGAAAGTTAGAAACATGATACGCATCCTTTTCATCTGTTCCGGCACCAGATAACATACTAAAAAGGAAATAAGAGATCTGGAAAAAGCAATTTACTTTTTTATGGCGCTAGTTCCGAGCATGAGAGCAGAAAGAATTTGTAAACACGTGAGTAGGAATATTATGTTCCTTCCAGGACATGAAGAGACCGTCAATTAATTAATTACATATATAATTATATGTAAACACGTGTTTTTGACAACCTTTCAACTTTGTCTATATGTTTCCGCCAAAAGAAGCTGACATGTCTAAGTGCTTGTCAGCTGTCAAATTTACTGACGAAGGGTTGACAAGGTTTTGATAAGGGTTAACATGTGATGTATGGCGTGGCAATCAACCAGATAACGAGCACACACTTGTATAATTATCGCATATCATTGACTTCAAAGGACTTAAACCGCGGACGAAGGCTATACCGACTTTTAGAGGCTTGCATTTGCAGTATCCACTTCTTAAATCGCTGATTCCGTGTCAATGATTGATTAATATAATTAAACGAATGTCAACTGAGTAGTATGAACCCCGCGGGAGCCAGACGGTCAAAGTCCACCCTGGCGCCAGTGAAAGGTCAACGGTCTTGAAGGTTATCAAGGTCGTCACGGTCTGTTGGTCAAGGTTGGCGCAAAACTTTGACCTTGAGGTGAATGCCCTCTTGAAGGTTGCGATAAGATTGGCGCCGATCTTGGCCTCTTTGAACCATGACGACCTTGATAACGTCATCGACCTTTGCACCCTTTCGCCGGCGCGGGGGGCGGAGACTTTGTTTTGTTGTTTCCATCCGGTTCCGCGGGGCACATTTTTTATTTCCTTTTCAATACATTACAAGTGTTACAATTGATTTTGTTATTGAAACAATTTTTTTTAATTAACAAAGTATTACATTACAATTAAAACAGTTCCTTTTTTCTCTTGCAAATAAAAGATGCAATTTTTTTACTTGACTTAGCTATTTGCACTTGTGGTATACACGATAATTTTAATGAGAGTAACTACGTTGTCGTCGTCGTCCTGGCTGCTGCTGCCGCCGCCGTTGTTGTTGTTGGTGCCGACGCTTGTAGAGGTAGTGCTGCTGGCGTTTTCGATGTTGGGTGGAATGTCGGTTTTGTCACACGTATTACTGCCGGGATCGGGATTCGATGTTCTGCTGCTGTAGCTGCCGCATTCGAATTCGGTGTCACTTTCGTCGTCATCTGACGTTTCGCAATCGGATTCATTAAACACGATAGAGCACAGTTGTTTACAGGATTTGGTAGTGACGCACTTAAATGTGAGGTGGTAAAAGTTTTTACTTACGTCACTTTGTAGTTTAGGCACATACAGAGCGCCCACCACGAAATCGCTGCACCCGTGTTGTTCACACTGGTGAATGTTGTACGATCCGCGCTGAGTGATGCACTGGTCTAGGGTAGGCGTATTTGAATGTCCTGCAGTGATGGTTAATCTTGCAGAGTCTTTGTCACCTGCATTTATTAATACGCTTTTAAAAGCGACGTGCAGTATATCAGCGTCAACTGGGCAAGAGTCGTTTACCCCAAGTTTTATAACCACGGTTTTCTGATTAGGAGAATGTGGATATATTTTTGTTGCTAAAAGTTTAAAGCACTGGTTTACGTATTTACCTTGAGCATTAGCTATTTCGGAGACATTAAACACAAGTTCCGTCCACACGTTGTGACCAGCGTTGATGGGATCGGTAATGATGTCCATGGCGAGGTGGTTGGAGCTGTTGCTGCTATCTGAATGACCCGTCGTGCTTGACGCGCTGCTGTTAAATTTAACTTTTTTGTTGGTGATGATGACGTCATGTAGATGATGTCGACACTTCCTTTTTTGTAATGCAGATGTTTCTATGTCGGGCCCCATACATTGAGCTCGACCGTGGTAACATCTAGCGCATTGACATTGCCACCGATTATGCTTGCGCATCCCATGTGGGCAGAACACCTTTTAGAACTGATGATGCGACAGTAACTACCGCTGTGTTTTGTTATTACCGAGATAGCGGTACTTGGCACGTCAATGCTGCGCAGCTGCTTCGGCGTTAATCTCTGGAACCGTTGTTATCTTAATGTTTACTCTCATGTAAACGTTTATTGTTCATCTTGTAGAATTGACAAATGAAAAAAGGAACTTTTTTCTTGTTTTAAAGTTTGCAATGTAACATCTTCCGCTGGCTGAAAACTGTACATGTGCCTCGTTTTACCGCCTCCAAGGGCTTCCTCTCCGTTGTACAGTAAGAAATACTTTTGCGCATTAATTTTGCGCAGCTAGTCCGCCGTTAACTCCTCGAATCGTTGAGGTAGAATTAGCTCTCTGTCGTGTATGGTTACGACGATCCTTCTTCCCCACTTGGTTTGACGGCCGCGAGGTTCTGAATAAGGTACGACGTACCCTCCTCTAGTTCGGCGGACACTATCGGTTTTTTGCCGACGAAAGAACCTCTACCAAGGTTGTTGAGTACGTTGCACATATCCATTAGGTTGTTGCCGGTGCTGCCGGAATTGCTGGCCATGATGACGGTTGTTTTTTCTTTCCGAACTGCTTCACTAGGCAACAGAAGAACCACTGTTGGTACGGCAAGTAAACACGGTATATATACGATTATTATAATTACGTAAGTATAGTAACACGTGATGTTTACATACGGCTATGCTATGAGTGATAAACACATGATTATCACGTCTTGTGCGCGTGATCATGTGCAGCTGTCAGTTGATTGTGTAAGTAAAATCGTATTTCGTAATAGTCTTTAGAAATGGCGCATAAGACATATTCCGTATATTTAGAATATGTCATAGCTTCCGCATTACCTTCCACGTTTTTTTTAAATATTTATCATAGGCTATAATTAGATTTTTTACTTCGGTAACTTCTTTTAACCGATGATAAAAAATATCGTTGACAATCGAGTAGAGTTTAATTAAAATTTTCCACTCTTCTTCGATTAAGGATATGTTAACGGAGTCGTCGCCTTGATATTGTTTTACTATAATGTTTGGTGTGCCAAACACGTGTTTGACGTCTAATTTTAATTCTTCATTTAGGTTTAAATCCCAATTTACTGCTTCTCTTTTGGGATTCTTATCGATAAGGGAAACACACGTGATTATGTTTTTCCAATCGCACAAGTTGTTGAGCACAACACTACGATCTTCTCCACATTTAGCGATAGTGATGCACAGTTCGCAAGCTATTTGCGAAGAAACTTCCACACTAAGAAACTTCTTTTGTGCGCGATCCAAAAAGTATACATTGCTTCTAATACCTATCAACGACGGCGGTTGTTTGCTGTCCTCTTCTAGTTTTATCTTCTTTGGTTCTAACGAGGTTACACTAGGTTTCCTTTCAGAAAATTAGAGCTTAAATTTAACGCCTTATACCGCTCGGCCAATCTAACTATAAATATATACGGGTTATACGTACGTTGTATCTGTACTGGACATGGTGAAGAGATGAAGTGCACTGCAGCGTGGTTTTTTTTTTCGAGTGGAGGAGAAAATGATTTAATCACTTACCCCAGCCCCGATGGGAGTCGGGACTGAGAGTGTAGTACTCACCAATAGTCGGCATACCCACTAAAAACTCCTCCACCGGTGGAAAAAGGAAGAAGGTAAAAGTGGAATGGCGTGGCTTTTTGCGGTCCCGCATAGCACCCGCGTTAGTACGTGAAAGCTGGATGTCTCCACCCTATGGGCAGGAGCGGGAGAGGTGGTTACTAGGTTGCAGCCATGAAACCTGACTGCAACCCTAGTGGAAAAATGGCGTAGGTTTAAGGAAGTGAATAGAAGTTAGGATCTAGGATGGTGCTGACGATGATGTTCCTGTTGCTGATTGAACTCCCTGCATTGCTGTAAGAAGCTCGCGACTCTGGCCGGGTCTGGCTTCGGCCGCTGACCGAGCGATGAAACCCGGATGGCTGTGAGTCGGGAAGATGTGCTGTCGAACTGCCCAGCCAGGAAAACCTGTTGGGCAGCTGATGATTCTTGAAGTTCCCGGATGAGTTCCTCCAGGGCTGTCAGCTTCGTCGTCATGTTCAGGAACTCCGCGTGGAGATCCTGAACGGCGTCGCGTAGGCCCTGGACTTCCTCGTTGAACTGCGAGGGTGATGGTGCTGGTGTCGGCGTTGGTACTGGTGTCGGCGCTGGTGATGGCTCTGGTGTCGGTGTCTGTGGAGGTGCTGATGACTGCGATGTTGGTGCAGGTGGCTTCGGCGGTGCCTTCCTGCGGGGATGCAGGGGACAGAGCGCCTGGCCGGTGAAGTGGGATGACCCTCCACAGGTCGCACAGTAGCGGCGTCGGCGGCGAAGGTCGTGCTGGGTGCACGATGCGGTGGTGCAGGCTGCTCCACAGTAGTGGCACCTGGGTTGAGCTGCGCAGGTCGTCTCATTGTGCCCGTAGGCACAGCAGCGTCTGCAGGTAGCCTGGCGTTCCACTCGGCTGGCCTCGATGCGTAAGCACCGCCCTAACAAGGGCAGGCCCGCTCTCAAGGCAGCTTCGTAGTCGGCAGGATCTGCAAACTCCAACCTGACGAGCGAAGTGGGTCCCTGAGCTCCGTGAATCCTGGTGGCCTTCATGGCTGAAGGCCACTGCTGGTGGGCTGCGGTGACGAGGAACCTGGCTGGCAGGTCCCTCGGGACCCCACGGACGACGGCGCTGTACTTCCCATGAGGCACAGGCTGGATCTGCGGTGGCTGGGAAGTGCCCAGAATCGGCAGCGTGGATGCCGGTGAGTGGCGCGGCGACTGCCGAGGCAGTCGCGGCGAAGCGGCGCTGGCTGGCGGCGAAGCGGTGGTTGCGGCATAGGTTGCCCTAGGCAGCGGTGGCTGCGGCGAGATCTCCTCGGCGGGTGCTGGAGGAGACGAAGAGGTTCCTGCCTTAGCAGGAGCGGCGGCAGAGCGGACCTTCTTCCTCGCCATCTCGGAGCTGTGGCAGCGTGATTTAGCGTAACCTCGGTTAAAGTAGTCCTAAGGTGCATTCTAAAACAAATGATTAATATATACGTCATAAGGAAAGCAGTTTAACGATGATTCATGCTCGTGAGGCAGACGTGAACCGTTTGGTTTTGGATCGCATGGATATGCATTTGTCTTATCGGTGGTATGTACGTAACACTTAGAAATGTTAAATACATTTCTTTGAGCACAATTGAGAGTTTGTATTTTATGACAAGGATGCATGCAAGACGAAGTACTAAACGTTACTAGTGATTCGTCGTTAAACCCTAATTCTTGTATGTTGATTATGGTTCTATTCGTAATTTTACGAAGAAACTGAGCTCTCTGTTCTCCTTTAGTAAAAATAACCGTAAAAAGATCCACGTTTCGGTTGAGTATAGACGTAAGTTGATCGTAATCAACATCACCGTCATTCCATTTTAAACCGTGAAGAGTAGCATTAATTTTCTTATTAGTGGAAGTAATTTTATCGCTTAACAGCCGATGATTATGAGGTGGTTTAAAGATACAAGTCTGCACTTCACGATCTAAACTACATATAGAAAGTTCTTTAACGACATAATCGAGTTCATCATTTACAAAAAAGTTAAAGTATTCAAATCCTGTTCCTGTACGCATATTGTGTGTATTCTTTGCAAGCAAAACGTAAACTGAAGCATAAATAAATAGCACACTTAACTTTTTATATTAGCGATGTGCAGGTTTGTAGCGGAACTGCTGTTTTTACATTTGCTGCTACAGCATACATTTTTATAAGGTTTTAGAAGAAGATAGTCATTATAAGGGTAATCAGTTATTCTCAATTTAGAGTAAAAATTTTGAACAGGTAAATTACAACACCGATGTACAGCGTAAGCAATTACGTAATGTCCACATGTAGAGCTAAAGGAGCTTTGTAATCTTCGATTACTGCAATTCCAATTATTACCGCAATTATGATGTAGAAACTGTATAAAATAGTGAGAAAGCGGAGGCATTCCGAAGCTATCAAAATATTCACCTCTTCCACATTTGGAAATAAAAATACAAACCCAATGTTTGCCAGGTGTACTGATAGGATCCGTATTCGCTACCAACATAATCGGAAAACGTTTATGAACACGTTTAGGTAATTGATCACATGCAAAAGCACCTAAAAAGTACGGACTAGTACGAGTATTATTTGACAAATATTTACGTATTTGTTCGGTACTCATGTCACATAAATTGATCTGTTTACGTCAAATTCTAGTATGCGTTGATATTCTGATAAAAGAATCATGCAAGCTGCTTCTGTTAAAGCTGTTGTAAAACTTACGTTTATGGAAACGTTACCACGGTGTAAACCAGAAACGTGGGTTTCATTAGCGCTCTTATCCGGTGTTAAATCAAATATGAGAAATGTATACCCCTTTGAATAATCCTTTCTGGATACAGTATGCCCTTTATCTTCAGGATTTAAATCTAAATCTTTTGCGACAGTATTAAAGCATTTAATGTATTGGTTGTTTGCAAAATTGGGAGTTAGAGGATGTGCAGAAAACGGTTGCTCATTTACAAAAAGTTGAAAAAAATTAAAATTCAAATGTAAAAAATTGTATGGATTTTTTTTAAAAAATTACCGCTATATGCAGTATCTGATACGAACCCTACTGTAATTCTACGAGGTGCTTTACCTACTAATATATCGTGAAACGTTTTACTTATTGTTCCTTTAGGAATGTTAAAAGGTTGACATCTACCTCGTCTAATATTATTTTACCGTTAAGCGTAGACAGTAAATTTCGATGAGCTAAAAGCATGGAAGCAGAAGGAAAGATACATGTTATGTTAAGTGTAGCATTTGTAATTATAGTTTTTCCTTTAAGGTCTCCAACGGCTATAAGGTGAAATTCGGGAGTAGACGAAGTTAATTTTATAGTCATATCTATATTGTTGGGAATGTATTTATCTTGAGAAAATAACGAGCACGACAATCGTCCCATTAATTCAAATTCTTCATTACCTTTGGTGTATTCAATACGCCATTTTATGCCTTCATTATTATCCCAGGTGTCAAAGGAACCTGCTGTATCTTTTTTCCAAAGGGATGCTTCAAGCCACGAATTTTGAGAATCCGGTGAATAGTTTAGTAATTACTCTATATACGTTTTATACGGATATCCAGGCTGTGGTGGAGTAACAGTGACATTATTTAAGACCACTCCTATTTGTTGAAAAAGTGAATTTAAAGGGTTGTTAACAAGGGTGATTTGTTCTGTATCTTTTAAATCCTTACCGTCATGACTGATAATTTTACAGCGTAAATACAGTTCTATTTGAGAAGCATCGATATATGCATCAGCGTTTCCTTTATAGTGAAAAACAATTGGTGAATTGTAAGAAATTACATTTTGAGGCTCTAACTTGATTACCGTATAACGATTTACACTAGTTTGTACGGGAGGTTCTTCAAAAAAATTAAATGCCGAATTTACATAAATTTTATACATCATGAAAATATATCACGTGTAGTTGGTTTTCTTTTAGTTGAACTAGTTTTGCGTTTTTTCTTCTTATGCTTTTCTATTTTAGGTTTTTACATGCTTTGTTACGTCTTACACCTTTTCTCTTCAACTGAGTAAGTTTACGTTTTTTACGAGCTTTTATTCCTGACCCGAGCATCGAATTTAAAGCTTGGTCGGCTTTTCTTTTTAAATTTGAACCGCCTTCCTTTAATCTAACATTAAGTGAAGACTTGAAAGGTTTTTGCGCAATTACGTCGGATAAAACATTTCCACCTACATTTAATAGTTCTTTACCAACAGATTTTGCAGCGCTTTTAAAGTATGGCGACATGTATATAATCAAACTACCTAAAGCACCGAAAAGTCCGCGCCCCCTTTGAAAACGTCTACCTTTATACAATATTAAACTATCACCATCACCGGTTTGATTCAGAAAGTGTTTAATGAGTTCACGATGATCCATATGGTCTAAACCAAAGTACTACTGCCGAAGAAAATCCGTCCATAAGTGGTAATAGTTCACCTGTACCTGTCCTTAAATCTATTTGCACAATTTGAAAATCCTGTTGAAGAACTGGTACCCAGTTTAAAGGCACAAACGATTTTTCCATTGCTAGATGCTTGTGATCAATGTCTATTTCAACTATTGTACTGTCGATAATTTGAGTAAACGTATCGCTCACCATTTGAGGTTCTATAATATTACAGTATATGAACATTTCGTAAGGAAATGATATATACGGATTCATTGGAAATAAAGCGCGTTTATCTTTAGTAACATCGGTTTGAGGTGCGTATCCTAACTGTCTGCTTAAATCTGGAGATAGATATAATTCGCGTATCACATTATCACTAACCATAGTAGTAGCTCTTTTACCTTTTGATTTACCTGTTTCGTCTTTAACTTCAATGTCATGTTCTATGTGTGCTGCATCATTTAATTTAGGATCTACATTATACGATTCGGTAGATTCGTTTACGGTGTGCGAAGTATTAACATCTGATTCTGACAGTTGTTTGTCATCGTCACGCTTTTTGCTTTCTTTTTTCTTTTCTATCGCCTGTGTATTAATATGAACAAAACCGGTGTCTTTATTGTATAAGAAAAATTTACTGATATGAGTTTCTGTTTTAATTTTATCGCTAAGTACCGATAGAAGCATAACATTATGGGTTATAGTGGATTCGTTTAATTCGTATCTAAAGTCTATTTCTTGCGGAAGACCCTCCTCAGTTTTATGCAGCATCGACCCTTAATAAAATTACCACCTTTTGCGATGTTTAAAACCGAACCCGGATATCTAATTTTTGCAAGTGCCACTTCCCATTTACCTTGAAGAATTACGCGTTGTGGTAACATGTTCCAAAATCGAGAGGTAGCATTGTTATCATATATAGTTGAACAAGCATTACTTGTTAAAGTAATAGAAAATGGTTCGGTGCGTATCATGGTGGTGCCGTTATTGTAGAATATTTAACCCAGGAATTAAATTTATCAGGATAACCTTTCCACTTCACAAGTATTTCTTTACTACCGCCTTTACCTCGTGTGCCTAAGATTTTATCGATCTTGTATGCGCCTGGAAGGCGAACGTTTTGTAATTCTTGAGCATAAAAAATTCCGTTTATTTCTTCTCCAGATAAATCGTGTAATTTATAAACTACGGGTGTACTTTTAATAACCTGACGTATTATAAATATTTCTTCTATCCAATTGCGTTCATAACGCTTATCAAAAATTAATTTTGATTTTGAAATTCGAACATGATCTCCAACTTTAAATCGTGTAGGTGCAAACAAAGTTGATCTTGTAAGTCTATTTTTGTATAAGTTATTGTATACTGTTTATATATTTGAAGAATTTACGTGAATAGGAGCTATCTTAATCGATCTATGATAAGAGCTATTATATGCTTGTAATAAACTAGGTAGCACGTCTATGTATCTATATGTGTGTTTATGAGTAAAGTATCGCCACATTTTAGTTTTTAAAGTTCTATTAAACCGTTCTACTACGCTAGCTTTTACATTATTATTAGTCGTGTAATGCATTATATCGTTCGATTTTAAAAAGGATTGAACAGTTTTATTTGTAAATTCCGTCCCTTTATCGGTTTGAAGTATTTTAGGAATACGTTCATATCGATCAAATATAGATGCAAACGCTTTAGTAATTTCTTTGCCGGTTTTAGTATTTAAAGGTAATGCCCATGAGTATTTAGAAAACACATCTATAACCGTTAATATATATACGGTTTATTATATTTATAAACACTATCTAAAACATTTAAATCGCTTTCCCAAAGATCGTCAATATTATCACGTGATATAATTTTGTTGAATAACGCTTTCGCACTGGTTTGTGTAGGGTGTAACTTTCCTGTCCTTGTAGAAAATACTTAATTTTATCTTTAGAAATACCTGTAGCTTCATGTAGTTTTTGCACAGTTCCAAGTCCTGCATAATAATCAAATTTGGAATAGTATTTGTTAAGAACAGCAATTTCTTTTCGTGTTAAACTGCTTCTCGCCATTTATGTGAACGTAAAGTGTAACTAGGTGCTTATTTACGAACGCGAGAAGGATAAGGTGTAAATCTGGCGTTTTTGTCAGAATCCTCACTGTCCGAAGTATCCCTATATTTTCTTCTCTTTACTGCTTTACTGTTTCCTTTTATCGATTTTAACGGTGTATGTTTAATTTCTTTTTTATGCTCAGGTTTTTGCGTTCTATCACTTGTTCTTCCTGTTTCATAGTATGAACATAAGGTTTGCGTAATTAAGACATTATATCATGATAACTACTTAATTTATGTCTAAGCAAACTCCGTTTGTCGTCAGCTGATATGGCTAAATGTTTCATTTCATTAATATCTTCTATCAAATTAGATAATGTTTTATCTATAACATGAATTTTCTTTTCGCTTTCTGGTTGTGAATATAACAACATAATTTGTTTCGCGTATTTCATGATGACGGAATTAATTTCGACACCAGAGCACTACCTAACGCACTTAAAACAGGCATAATAATCCCGGGCAAAACCCCACCTTTTTGCAATATTATTTTTTTCTTTTTCTTTAACGATGTCTTTCTGTTAACTAAGGTTCTCCAGCTAGTTTTATACATTTTTAAACGATTTATACTCTTATTCGATATAGGTATAGTTCCCTTACTAACGTTTAATTCGCATTCAGTAATTGCTTTAAGTAAGTTGGAATTAGCATCTTTTAATAATTTTGCACGCGATTTAGAGTTTGCTTTACTTAACACAAACAGTGCTCCACATTGTTTAGCTATAGTGGGTGAAGATAATTTACATACCTTTTTATTAGCGACAGAAGATAATCTAGGAACTTGCCGCGCAGTCATGTTTCTATGAATGATATATATATATATATATTTCAAGACGTTATATATTTATTTTGGTCTAAAGCAAGCGAGACGTTCACTAAGCAAAACACCTGTTCTGTAACGATATATATCGGGAGTATGTTGTGTACAGTCTAATACCAAATATCCATGCGGTCTATTTGTGGCTTTATTAAAAACTTCTAAAAGAAATTTTGAATTTCTGGGTTCAAGTTGCTGCAATAATTTATCTATCTATAATTTATCTCTGTTATTCTTATATACCACAATATAATTAGAAGTTAATGACATAGTTCTAAATTTTTTCCTTGAGGAAAAATATTTTGCAAAAGTACATCACTCCAAAATTTTTGTGATATGATTCTTTTGTAAGGAAATTACACATCATTGCTATCTGCTTCATACATTAAATCGTCTAAAATAAGTAATTCACCATTTTTTACATTTTCTATATTGGGAACCCCTTCGTGTGTACGCACGTTAAACGTGCAATTGTGAAACTCGCGACCAAACTTCGGTGGATATTCACGAGGATGACACCACAAAGCTTTTTTATATCATTATCGTATAAGGTATTGGCGTGTTTTAGTAAATTTTTTACGAATGTTGACTTGCAGCATCGCGAAGGTCCGCCTATCTGCATTGTACTTGGAAATTTAAATTTTACAGCATCGGAATTCACGTTTTCTGCATTATCGTCGGTATTATGATCATTATGATTATCATTAGTAGTGTCATCGTAAGTAGTAATTTTGTCATCATTAAGATCGTTATGTTCTTTCATACCACGTGAAGTAATAACATTTTTATTGTCATTGTCTTCTATTTCCACAGTTTCACCCGATTCGATGTGTTCCAAAGGTTTGTAAATTATAACGTCTCGCTTTTGTTTTGTATACGGTTTATACCGCATGTTTCTCCATTCATTGGAATTGGTTTTACTTTTAGTTAACATACGCGTAGTTAAGCGAATTTTGTTTTCGATGTCATTTTTATTTTTAATTTGTTCTCGACTAGCTATCTGCTGCTCTTTAGGATAAGGAGTGTATCGTGCATCTCGCCAATTATGAATGTGCTTTAAGCAACGTTTAGATTTTTTATCCGGTAAATGTTTTTCAAAAAACATTCACGGTTAATTCTTCAGGCTGAAAGTAGTTATGTAAAACTGTACCTGTACCAGTATATTTTCTACGATTTCGTTTTGATGCGTAATTAGTTTTTAAATCTGATTTGTGTATTCCTATACGTTTAGCTGCTGTTCCTTTAAAACGTTTATAATTAGTATCAAAAAGTGTTTCGGTATTTGAGCGCTTAAGCAGGTCGTCTTTTTTAAGACGTTTGGATATATTTATTAAATTTAGTTCTTCTGATTTACGTTTCACAGGTTGAAAAAAATGTTTCAATATCTAAAGGCTCTAATTTCGTTATTTCCGTTTCTTCATTATAATTCTTTTTAACACTTTTGGAGTTTCTAATTAACTCTGTTTCTTTAGATTTACGTTTTATAGGTTGAAAAAACGACTGAATATCCAAGGGTTCAAATTTGGCTAATTTAGTTTCTTGGTTAAAATTTTCAGCGGCTGGTCGTTTTGTTGTTTCGGTATTACGATCTAATCTAAAATAATTACAATTATTTTTAAATAAGTGCTTATTAGCTAAACGTTTTATTTGTCCTGTGCTAACAGTATCTAATCTTGGGTATTTTGCACTGTATGAAAGAGCTTTTTCATTTGCCGGTCGTTTTGGAACTCTCAGCGGTTCAGTATTGCATAGATTGTTAACTTCGTAATCTAAAACGTCTTGTTGCTGTAACGTTCGCAATACCATTATGATTACTAACACAATTTACTCTACACGCTGCCTTTTATACCCATACGGCATTGTGTCAAATTCGGAAGTTCTTCTACGTTTAGTAACCACCATACGAAAGATTTTTGTTTTAGGTTTAGTAATCAACCTCCATAAAGGTTTTCTAGTGATTTTTGTATTATTAAGATTAATTGTTGGTGTATTATCTTTCAAACTATATCACGCATTACTTGTGCATTTGCTTTATTTATATTTGTACAATTCAATGTAATACCTTTAATTTTACACATAACGTTTGTATGTTTTCCATACTTTATTCTATACCCATAACTCTTAGGTCCTGTAGACACAAACTGATCAATGTAAGCATCGTTACCGTATTTTTCTAACTCGTTAATCATACAACCTAGAAACGGACCAGTAACGGGCATCCACTGCTCAGGTTTCCATGTGGCAATAACGGAATCGGTATCAAAATACAGTACTCGTTCACCTAATTGTTTTAAATAAGCATAAAGCTCTAGTCGAGCGTGAGCTGTGGTATATGCAGCTATAACAACATTAGCTGTCGGATTTAGCTTAGGACTTATTTTTACATATTTCCACACTACATACATAATATCGTCCGTTGCCGGAAGATACGTTTGCACTTCTATACTAGGATGGTTTAACAATTCTACTAACCGAGAGTAATTATCAACTAATTCGCAAGTAGGCAAATTATCTCTTTGTCCATATTTACCCCAAAAGGAATTAAGCATAAGTTTAGCCATTTCACGTCTGCCTGGGTGCGGACACATGGCATCATAATTTAATTTAATGCCTTCTTTAAATTCAAAATCTTTAATAAATTGAATCTTTTGAACTTCTGTATTGTAAAAGGAAGGCCAACCTGAGGCCTCAGTATTAATTTTAAAAACTGACTTACATAATTTTCAAACAAACCTTTTTCATTTGTTACCGAATTGTATTGCACCATGCTGTACTCCCATATTTCATATATTTGCAAAATAACATAGGTCTCCTTAAGGGCCACTTTTATCTCGTCAATTAACCACGTACCTAAAATGCTTCTTTCTTCTTCATTGTGATCACAGTCGTTTTGGTTTTCTAATTCTGCACATAACCTACATAATGGGAACATTAACTTTCCATTAATTCGTACAGGTAAAACAGCATGGAAAAGGTGTATTGGCGGTAATATTTTACATTTAATTAATCCACCTTTTACATTATCTAAACTTGGAAAGTCTTTGCAATATACTTTAGGATGTCCAACAGGATACTGTTTCGTCTTATTAACAAACGGGTATAAGCTACACACATCGTAATAAAAGATCTGATCATATTTGTTGGTAGTTTCGTAATATAACAGTTTGTACGTCCACCAAAAAATGCGTCTCGAGGCTCAAGAAGTTCAGTAATTTTAAAATGTTTAACAAATTCTGCAAGATCAACATTTGATTGTCGTAGATTATTAAAATCGCATTCCCACATTTCAATTACTGCATAACCGGCGTCTTTTATGCTTTTAATTCCTTTTTTGTGGATTCGAATTCATAGTTTCATTTCCAGTGTTATAAAGTATAGTCGACCTATTAGGAAAATAGACTTTACATCCATGAAAATAACATCCTTGAAATATATACACGTATTTACACTGACCATCTTCTCTATATCCATCGACCTTGTGATTTGAAATTATTACTTCACGACCGTTAAGTGCGTGTTGGATAGTAATACGCTGCTGTTCTTCTAACCAACTTAGCCATATTAGAGCTATGCGTGATTGCTTATCTGCTAAGCAATAACCACCGAGAGGAATTATAGAAATGGTATTTTGAGGCATAAATCTAGGTCTATAAACATTCATACATGCGTTTGCAATAGTTATACATTCTCTAAAAGGATCAATTTTATTTTCCTGTATAAATTCCTTTCTAAATTTTGACACGCCAAAGCACAACATTTGAACATTGTTTTGCCAATATACAATCATTTCATTTTTCATATCAAATACGTAATTAGACGCCACTTTTTCAGCGTACCATTGTTCAAATATCTGATTATCTTCCACAGACATTTTTTCAGGACAATAATATTTTTTATCGGGTAACGCACCACTATAGTTTTGATTTTCGGTTGTATTAAACAAGTAAGGAAAATATCCCTTAACCTCCGTTAACCCAAATATTTCTGAAAATTTCGCAAGTGAAAACGGTATAAAATTTAACGAGTCCAAAAATGTTACATTTCGATGCTTCATCTTGTATATACGATTTCCATTCATAATTAATTCTGGAGTCCATTTTAGAGTACCTACCATATACCTGAGTAACATATGCCCGTCGTACGAATTTAAATTGTGAGCAATAACGATAAAATTTTTAAATGTATTACGTGGCAAAGCAATGTATTCAAATAATTCCTGTACGGGAGCGTTTTTAAACACCCACTCCTTTATGCCACAATGCTCACAGCTATGCATTTTTTCACATATATCAATACAGTAATTACAGGCTTCATAAAGAACGAACAAATTTGCTTCATGCTCGTAGGCATTTTCTCGAGCATCGAACGGGATTTTCATGCATACACTCAAAATCGATAAATAAAAAAATAATATTTTTACTTAAAGGTTTACCGCGATACGGTTTAGTATAACATTGATGATTATCTTCTCCGTATTTCTCACACACAGTACAGTATTTCTCACCACAAACGTGAGCAACCTTGCTACGTCTAAGATTATACATTTTATTACAATGGAGACAAACTTTCTCAATGTCACATACCAATTGTGCTTTAGGATAGAAGACACCTTTTAACATGCGATTATCGTAACATATTTGTCCATTAAAATCACGATTACAGAAAGAACAAGTGATGTAATTTTCAAAAGCTGTAACACAAGACAGATGACATTTAGGACAATTACGTTCACAACGATGAAATTCCTTCTTATTTTTTGAAACTAAACTACATTGTCCACAATAATATTTACATTGAAATGCTCTGTGTAGATCAACAATGGCATTAAAATGATGATTGTGGTATATTAAATCAATATATTTGTCGCTGTTCACGGTTGATTTATACAAAACGTTATTTTTAGCATGACCGTCAAAAACAGTAAAGCAATAATCTTTTAACATGTTTTCGAAGTGTTTTACATCTTCTACACTATACCCTGTAGTTTTGTTAACCAATGAAGCTAATGTTAGCGCTTTACGCTTTTGAATGCATTCGGACTGCTTTATTGACTTATAGTCGGGATAGTTATTAAGCTTCGCTAAACATACGGCTATCGCTCTAGGTAAACAAAGAAAATCTGTATTTTTAATAACTATAATGCCTTTATTTTTGAAACATAATTCACATTCATTAAAACATTCGCCCTCCAATATTCGAGTATGTACACACGCGAATTTCAATGTTCAATTCAAAAAAGTTTTCGTTACTTTGTAAAGTATTTTCATTTGAATTTAAAATATCATCAATATATAGCTGATCAAAACGTCTTACACTAATGTTAAAATTCCTGTTTGGATATGCGGTATTAGCTATGGACATTCAAAAATAGCTTGGCTGATTATTTAATAATCGTTCATTTACAAAATCTAAGTATTGCGAAAAAACCCAATGGATCCATTCCATTATATCTATTTCCTCATCATCAGGTATAGGATCAACTAGTACTTCTGTTTCGGAATATCCAGAATAAAATCTGTCTAAATTTCTATTACGTGTTCGAACAATAGTAAAAGTCATGTCTACAACTTACCAGGACTCGAACCAAAAAATGTATGCTGTAGGCTGCGTGTGATAGCAACGAAAATACTTCACTTCTTTTTATAGCACACCTTATCACTCGAGAACAGACTTTTTGCCTTTGTAATTTCACATACACGTTTAGTTCACTTGAATAACACACGGAAAATGATGCAACATGTTAATTACATTGCGTTTTGTGCGTTACACATATACAGTATTGAGTAATTCCGGTTCTATTCGGTTTTTACATGCATACTCATGCTACATTAGCAGTCTTGTCAGTTTACGCAAGCGCTAAATAATTACACACGTACATACAGTTGTTAGCCAAATGATCTTTGTAACGGTTATAGGTTAACATGCTTCATTGCATTGACGTTATTGCCCTTTCACCTTCGTTAAGTATAAACGAAAGGTTAAATGTCGAAGTCAGCCTGTGCGTCATGCTTCACTGGATTGACGATATTGCCCTTTCACCTTCTGCTAAATATAAACGAAAGGTTAAATGTCAAAGTGAAATGTGACGCACAGCACGTGCGTCATGCTTCACTGCATTGAAGTACTTGCCCTTTCACCTTCTGCTAAGTATAAACGAAAGTTTAAATGTCAAAGTCAAATGTGACGCACAGCACGTACGTCATGCTTCATTGCATTGACGTACTTGCCCTTTCACCTTCAGTTAAGTATAAACGAAAGGTTAAATGTCAAAGTTAATTGTGACGCACATTATACTCCGGCACGTGTTGACCATATGCTTATTGTTTTATATTTGGTATATAAATTGGTAGCTCTCGTCTCACTATTATACCATATTCTGCTTTTCAACCACAAAGCAAGGGTCGAGAGTTTAAGTGCTACAATGTATTTCAAATTCAATATGCGCAAAGCTGCTTCAAAGAGTACTGCTCATGTCAACAGGCATGTTGGCTATGGCAGCAAAAGAAATATTACCGACGCTCCCTTAGATTTGTCTACGGGAGCTTAACAGAACAGAAGCTGTATACCTCCAGTTCCTGGATACATACCGTTGACACACGAGATGTTACAAACAATAAAAAAATCTTTAGTGCGCAAGAACCCAGGAATGGAGCTAGATGTGCAGTTGCAGTTTCCATTGCACCACACCACCAGGAGCAATTGCAGCAGCACCAGCATCAAGAGCTTCAGCAGAATCAGCAGCAGCACCAACAACATCAGCGGCAACAGGGGCAGCAACAACAGCAGCTGCAACAAGAGCTGCAACAGCAACAACAGCAGGAGCTGCAACACCAGCAACACCAGCACCACCACCACCATCACCACCATCAGTGCCACCAGCGCCAACAAGATAAACCGGTTGAAGAAGAAGAGCTTGCCAACCAACACCAGCACCAACAGGTAGTGGAACAGCAAGAATTTCAATTTTGTAATCGCATCACCATTAAGAAAAATAAAATTAAAGAATCGTTGACAAATTTGCAACAGGTTTGTTCCGACGTGTCGGAAATGTTTCAGGCAAATTTGACACAAGACCGAGACCGAGGCATACCCGACAATGACACTGATATAGAAAACCAAAGCACTATCTTAAACCACTTAAACGAGTTAAAGGAAATGGTAGGAGACGCAGACAATGTCGACGATGATATTAACGACGAAAACAATGATGACGACGGTAATGACAATGACGACGGTAATGACAACTACGTACTGGAAAACGAAAACGCTTTCCAGTACGAATTTTTAAACATGTATGCGACGCACCCTGTACAAACTAGGACAGGCATTAAGGTGGCTAGTGCCGCACCATACTTAATAGAACCGAGACGCATGGTGGAAGTGAATACCGGGTTAAAATACAAATACCTAAAGGCTATTACGCCACTATTACAAACTACACCACATTACTAAAAATCATTTGTCTGTAGCCACCAAAATATTATGTGACGAGAAACCGCATATACTTATTATACAAGCAACTAACATTACAGACGTGCCATGTAATTTAGCACGAGGTGTATTTATAGCACTAATTACCTTTAGTGCGAGTAATACACCTCCGCTACATTATACATTGTTCGATACAATCTGTTGCAATGAGTGTGACAATTGTTAATTTTATTTTTTGTATTCAGTATTATTGTTTCATAATCATCATTGATATTAGATATGTAATTTGTAAACAGCAAACTTTAATAAAAAAAATTATTCACATTATTTACCTATTTTGTTATAAATTCGAAGTCATCATGTTCGTTTCCTTCTTCTTCTTGTTCTTCCTATTCCCCACTTGTAAATTTTGTCATCATTGTAGTTAACGTAAAATTCTTCTTCTTATGACTTTTTGGCTTTAGCATCGCGCACGTTAGAATTTGTTAAGTTAGTTACTAAACTTTTTAACCCTATAATCTCTTGATGCATATTGTTTACATTAACTTTTATTTTATTAACTATAAATTGATATTGAGTTAAATTGTATTGTCGAATATTTAAAGCCTTTTTCATATCCAACAGTGCTTGATTTGCTTTTTGCAAGCTTTCTTTAAGATTATCGTTATCTTCTAACACGGTATCTAATTCGTCATTTAAATCCATAACTTTTTATTACACTCTCGTTCCAACCTCAGTTTAACTTTATTTATAGCTGCTTTACATTTTTCGGCTACAACCCTTCGTAAAATATGTATAGCCACATGACCCGTTTCCGTACCTGCACTACCGCATTCCGATCCAATATTTAACGAACCTTCGGCAGACCATGAAGAACCACGCTTAATTCTACCTGCAACATGATTACCTCCTATATTTAAATTCCATTCGCCATTTCCACATTGACCAAATACATAAAAATAGTTATCTGCAAAATACGTGTTCATATCGTCAAGCACGTTATATAAGATCACGAATTCGGTTTGCTCAACATATAATTTCCAATTCAAACCTAAACCAGACGGTATATCGTATTTATCTACTATGAGAGATTTCCACCAAAATCGGGTTGTTACCGCCTGTTAACATGTTAACAGGTGTACCGTAAAACTTACAACCTGTATCATTATGTCCTAACTTTTCTACACACTCGCAGACGTCATTCACCACGAAAGCGTCGCGACATTCCATATTGCCCACGTGTACATTTCCGTAGAACAATTGCCCGCATCGATCCCCGTAAGAGCATTTCGTTATCAGTCTTAAACAAGCATACACGTTATATAAGTTCTCTATATTCATCAAATTACCCTCAAACCTGCATTTGCTATTCTTTTCATAAAACAGGTTATGGTGTTCCTCGCACATAGTAGCATTTTGTAAATGACCGGTTTCATCATCTATCGTAAATCCGCACCTGCCAAAAGTCACGCAACTTGTTTCTGCACATATTAAAGCGCATAAAAGAACAATAAAAACTAACACCGCATTAAACATGATGCACAAATAGTAAAACACACACACACTCAGTTTTCACGTGTCCAATATTTATACCTGTAAAATGTGTCACGTACTTAAAAAAAGAGAAAGCACTTTTTATCGTACAAACTACTTTCGACGCACTACAGCATCTGCGTCATCACAGTCAAATGACAAACACGACCGTATCACGTTATTTATGTAACCAAGCACGTGCTATTGTGCAATATCATGTCCACTTTTCGACCAATCAAAACGCTTACAAAAGGTCACGTGATTTTTAACCAATCACATTTCGTTACTCAATATTAGATATCCCCAAACAGTCGCACGCACCACTCAGTCTGCTGTTACAGTGCAACACGTCCGCATCGCAGCGTCTTAAACCGGAAAACAAAGAAACAACAGGTACGTAATAGTTTATTATAAATACCACCTACACAAATGTACATCACCGTGGTTTGTTTCTCTACGTAACACCCATACACACTCGTACGCACATATACGCACTCCAACATTATTTTTCCACAGCACACGTCGCAATGGACGAATTGCAGCACGTCGACGAATTGCAACACAAGTACATCAAAAACCATCAACGATTGTCGCCGCTGTCTTCGAAGGAGATGCACACGCTGTCGCAACTTCCAAACTTCCTACTGCGCAGACCTCCTCAAGACGGGAATACGATGTGGGACGAATTAAGCGAGCAGTGCAAAGACGCATTTGCACCTTATCTGCGGTGCACCAAACATTACAACCTGGCTACAATGTCCGACCACATCGACAGACCTACCCAGTTCTTGCAAAAGTGCTATTTTTGTGTACCACCTTATGTAAAAGAATCGTAAATAAAAAAATGTGCCCCGCGGGAACCGGACGGAAACAAAACAAAGTCTCCGCCCCCCGCGCCGGCGAAAGGGTGGAAAGGTCGATGACGTCATCAAGGTCGTCACGGTTCAAAGAGGCCAAGGTCGGCGCCAATCTTATCGCAACCTTCAAGAGGGCATTCACCTCAAGGTCAAAGATTGGCGCCAACCTTGACCAACAGACCGTGACGACCTTAATAACCTTCAAAACCTTTGACCTTTCACTGGCGCCAGGGTGGACTTTGACCGTCTGGCTCCCGCGGAGTTCATACTACTCAACTGACTCCCGAGCCTTCAAAGGGGTGTTGCCGTGTATGTGTGTTACCATGTATATTAAAGAATACCGACAGTATGTTAACAATCATACACGCGTATAATTACCGCACATCTTTGGCTTTAAAGGACTGAAGACTTGGGCAAGGATATAGGTACCATCGCCGCATGGTGCTGATCGATTAACATAACTAATTGTTTATTAACTGACTCCCTAGGTAAAGCTACGGCCCAGGAGGCTATGTACTCCCGTCGCGTGTCTTTGACTGTTTAATATAATTAAGTGTTTAATAATCATTTCATTATCTTCTATCGAGACTATGTTACGATATATTAGGCAGCTGGCACAACTCTGCCGGGAACGACAAAGGCTTGTTAGAACCTGTCCCACAACCCTTCGACTTAAATGACTACACCCTGTCTGTAATTTCATTAACAAGTGTCGACCTGCAAACTAAGCTGGCTCCAGTCTGTCGACAACGATAAGACATGTTAGAACCTTTCCAACAACCCTTCCCTTTGTAATGGAGAACCGCCAGCCGGCTCCTGTCTGGTGATGATGTCAACAAGTCTCGATCTGCATTCCACCCCCTTCACAGCCGCTGCGTGACGTCATTAACTGTTTATGGATGTTAACAGGCGCAAATGTATATAAGTAGCAATCTCTATCCTCGCGGGCATTTATTGTTGACGTATCTTAATTCAGTGATATTCGAAATGTTTATTAATAATGCTACTCATGCATCAGATGTAAATAGTATGTCGAGCGAGTATGTTGAGGATTATTTATCATTATGTATACTTTCATTCCTAAACCTGCAATGGCTTAATGCATGCAATATTGTGTGCTCAACCGTCATATCATGATCATATGTCTACATTGGATATGTGCACCGAGAACTGCTCGGTTAATTGAAGAGGGAACGTGTAAGTAATACTTTTTCTATAATACAGTAAGATGTTGCATGCATGTTTTAATGAAGCCTAATTTGAAACCCTTTTATTCTATCAGAAAAAATCATATGGAAGACGAGCATCTTAGCGATGTCGACGAAGTTAACATCTTTGCATCAGATGATGACGGTTTGGAGTTAAAGGTACTCAACTGCAAGGTCATTAGCGTTCTGAATGTGATACAGAATCATGCATTGGATACATGCATTCAGTATTTTGTATTAATTCGGCGCCCCACGAGCGCATGGCATATTTCTTACTACGTAATGACAATTGTGAAGTCTACTAACACAGGAAGAGAAAACTTGAGTAAGTAGTAGAAATACTAAAGATAATCACATATTAATTTATTCCTTCTAATGCTATTCTCCTGTGTCTAACCTAGAAATAATTTATTACAGACTGAATGACCATGCCTAAGGTGCCTATGCCAATAGAGCAGCTGGATCCTGAGATACGTGATGTCGATATGATAACATGTCCAGTCGCAGTGCGGCATACCCAGCCTGTGGATGAGATTGTCGCTTCATTGTCCGGCGCTATTGCTCCTGATGAGAGAGCTATGAGTGTTGAAGAGTGGTTAAATCAGGTGACTTCTGATTGCTCACCGCAGAAACAATTAGAAACTGGCTAAACCTTGAAGTGTGTATGACGCACTTTAATAATACTTTTGTTTAACATGTGAAGGGGGTTTTCTAATACACGTATTCCTTTTTCATGTGCATGGAGTCATTTTAGCCTAATTCTAAGAACACTTTAATGTGTTACAGAGGTACTCGGAGGGAGCGAAGCAAGATAAGGAGACCAAACAGATAAAGCAAAAGCGTCAGTTTATGAGGAGGATCCTCAACGAAGGTCCCATGGTCTGCTTATTCATCGAAAATACCCAACATTCGCCAGCGGAGAATGGAGAATCGATTACTCATGCTTGACGACGTTAGCATATCCCCTCCCACAGCAGTGAACATTGGTGCACACTATGACACCCCCTCCCTCTACATAAAATGTGAAAGTGATAATTCATTTGTTTATATTACAAAATCAGACTGGATCAGGATATCCAAAAACATTTAAATGGTTGAAGATTACCTATAAGAAGAAAAAAGGTTTGCGTGTGCAAAATATTGTGATAATGTAATTTATGCATTCAGTATTATTGTATTTCTTGACAATCCAATTCATTTAATAAATACTTGTTTTAAATGATCGTGTAATAGCTCTAAAGTTTGATGGTATAGGGATTATAAAGCGGCTATTACGCTATATTGAAAGACACGAACAGCTTAAATGGATTCAACAAGTTAGGTGCATTTCGTTTTACAGGGAGTAGGAGAAGGAGAAGGAAAATACTTGAAATGTGTAATAAACATAGTAAAAGAGAGTTATAGTATATAGTATATGTTTTTATTAAAACATTATCCTATTAAAAACCTTGACAAAAAACCGTACACCCATTTCTAAACATATAGTGATGATAGTCTAGACTACCTACACACAAATATGTAATTGTTTGCATCACATGGGAAAGAGGTTTGTAGGTAAAGAGTTTGTCATGTAGAATCAGGCAACACAGTGACGTCTGGGCTGGGATATTTGCAGAGGCTTGAATCTCGAATCTTAGATTCACAGCTCCATTTATAGCCTCCTCAGATTAATGGGAACAGTACATCTCATGAAGTGAAGCAAGCTTAGAGTTTTTAAATTCCAAGTTCTAATCACCGTAGGGGTAGCATTCACTTTTGAGTAATACCCTCAAATTAAAAATGTTGTAATGATCAAACTCGAAACAGTTCTTGCTCTAATCACCCAATTTTGCAGTCTGTGCTCCCACTACGACGAAGCGAGGTTTCTCAAGCTTAGATGTTGCTATATTCCATGTGAAGGGTCTTGTCTGGGGTACAAAAGGCTGGCTGTGAAGGTCCATGGGACGAAAGGCGATGTGTGGAGGTCTTATCATATTTTACAATTTTTAGAATATAAACAGTTTCAGCATCAGAAAGACGAATTAAAGGCATCTTAAACTCCATTCGTTAACGTTACATTAGCTTCCTCTGCATCTGAAGTCCGAACACAATTTAAAAATCTTTAGACCTTAGGAGAACAAATTCAAGTTGCTGTTAAGTATGAGCTCCTTATGATTATCAACACATCCTAGGAGCATCGACAGCGGGACTATAGCATTGAAAGCCGCATTCCCAGAATGTACTTTATCAATTTCTTCACCAGGATAAGTCCATCCAGCATTCAGCAAACGATTCGGCTCCATAGGGTTGAGAGCTGCATAATTTCGTGTAGTTGTAGCAATTCCAGGATTCCCTGTTCTGTCTGTAGTTGCAACATTCATATCTAGACGAATTTCATCAAACATGAAGACCAAGGCACTATTGGTGAGCTTCGCTGTAGTATGAGATCCATCTACGTTCATGAGAGCACCCTTAATATAAAGATAACTCTTATAAGGTAGCGTATACAAATTTTCAGCTTGGCAGGATATTCTAATTTAATCATTTACATTAAGAGTAGATGTATATTATGGTAGAAAAACATGCTCCTCCTCCTTGCTGATCTCGACATCAAAGACAGGAAACCCTGTTACGTTTAAGATATCCATTATAGCAATTTGTAGCCTATCCTCTCGAGGAACTTGCGGTTAGCAAGTGTTAACTCCTCAGCAGTCGGGAAGATAGTACGCCTCAAACGTGCTATACGTCGTCTATTATGTCGTCCTCCGTGGTGTGGTGGTTACCATGCTAGCCTCTAGTTCCCGAGGTCGCGGGTTCAAACACCGCGGAAGGCGATGGATTTTTTCGGGCATAAAATCCTTAGCATTGGTTTCTTCGGAAGGGAAGTAAAGCCGGCGATTCCGTGTCGTAGATTTATGGCACGTAAAAGAACCTCAAGCCTGATAAAGAGGATTCTGAACAAAATAACCGGTCTTTTACGCCCAATATAGAATGGGACGCTAAGGACCACAGCAGTTAAAGAGCGTCAATAAATAAAAAAGGTAGTCTATTATAGTATTTGTGCTGCTTTTTAAAATGTATTGCCGTTGCGTTTTATATGGAATCTTGCAGTTATATTCTCGTTTCTGAAGTTGATTGCCTTGCCGTGTTCATCTACCAATTAAATAGTGATCTGATCTATATAGTTTGTCTATGACTGGTGCATATATCGGACTCGATGCTCTTGAGAGATGTGATATCCTGGTGGAACAGCAGGGAAAAGCTCATAGAGCGAACGTCCACTTTTACCGTCTATGTAAGAACCTGTTGTAATACTGCACTTCACACGTATAAACTAAAAATTGAGCTCTTTAACTGTTGCGGTCCTTAGCGTCTCATTCTATATCGGGCGTGAAGAATCGGTAATTTTACTCAGAAACCTTTTTATGAGGCTTGAGATTATTTTACGTGCCGTAAATCTACGACACGGTAACCCCGGCTTTACTTCCCTTGCGAAGAAAGCCATGCTAAGGACTTTTACGCCCTAAAAAGATCCACCGCCGTTCGCCGGGTTTGAACATGCGACCGTGGGAACTAGAGGCTAGCATGTTAACCATTACACCACGGTTTGGTTTTGTAGGTACTCAATGGATCAATAAGGAACATTTGGTGTAATATATTGGTGAAATGTCAATAAAAAGGAGTTATGGCGGTAAACCATTAGAGGTTTATTATTCATAAAACCCTTTCATTATTTTGAGGAAAAAGGATAATGCAAGGTTTAAAAAAACCCTCTATAATGAGACATGTATACAATATTAAAACATACTTAGGGAGAAATAATAATATAATGATATAAATGAAACTCTCATTAATGAAGCATATATACAGTATTAAGGCATATTTTGGAGAACAAAATAAAAATAATAAATAATTAAAACCTCTCATAATATACATTATTTACATGTCAACAAGGTAGGTACTAACAACCGTCAGGTCTGGGGAGTAATGACCCCGGACTAGTGTTTTATATGTCCCTTCAATTATCTTTGTCTAACCATCCCCTCCCCCGCAATGCCAATTTATTTGTCTCAGTCTTCGAAATTTTATGTTTTGTACTCCGAAACGTTTTCTGTTTTATATGTATAATACCTCGGGCTGAGATCTTTCAAGCATTCGAAATACTTCTCAAAATCTAATGTTTGCATACCTGCTCTGGTGATGCCCTTTGCCTTTTTCACTGTCTGTCCAGAATATTTGTACGCATATAATTTAGATTTCAGCCCGACATATACCTCCGTAACTATGGTCGCCCAGTTCGTTTTTGAACAAGCTAATATTTTTCTTATTGTCTTGCTCAAAGCTATAATGCATTATCTTTGAGTAATTTGCTGTATAAAAATAGTGTGGGTTATCTTTGATGAATTTACAGATATCAGTACTCCTTTAAAATGAACAAGCCTGTATCCCTGCAATACAACACCAAGTCCTTCAAGTCGTCTTCCGTGGTTTAGGGGTACCATGTTATCCTCTAGTTCCCGTGTTCATGGGTTCAAACCCGGTGGAGGGTGATTGATTTTTTCGGGTGTAAAAATCCTTCCTTCGGAAGGGAAGTAAAGCCGGTGGTTCGTGTCGTATATAAGAACCTAAAGCCTGAAAAGAGGCCTCTGAGCAAACGTTCCGGTCTTTCATGCCCAATATACAATGGGACGCTAAGGAGCACAGTAGTTAAACAACGTCTATAAATAAAATCAATTTTAATTTAAAGTCCTTCAAATTAGGCTTCATAACATTATAAAAATTATACATTATAAATTTAGAAATGTCCAAAACTTCATGCCGAATATAGATTGACTTGTTCATGTATACTCCTTGTCTTGCCAGCTCAACACCTACAAGGTTCTTCTCGAAGATTATCGACCTGAGATAAGTGCTTCGGGCTGTCAATTTCCTGGCTTGTTCACATTTGATGACGATTTTAAAGTCGGTGTACTTGCGTACCTTCTCTATGAAATTCCCATAGACCGCATTTTTCACTTTTTCCCCACAAGTTTTGGCCGAATTTTGGCTTTTTGTGGACACTCTTCTCCATATTTAGGTCGATGTGGGCTTTAAACAGTTAGACTGATCATATGACATCAATCTTTGAACATGTCTCACAGTTAGACCCTGTTCTATACACTGCTGCATAACTATGTAGTGCAAGACATATTTGCACTTGTGTTCTAATGTTGCTAGCGGTTTCTTATATCGCCCGTTTGGTGGTATCGCGCTTTGAGGGCAGACAGGAAGCTGATTATGAGCGTCATGGATATGGGGAGGATATTCAATTACCAATTTCAGTACATATCCTGTTGTACAATCTTCAGGAACTCTCGTGAAATCAATGTCTTTAATTTTTTGATTGGTGAGCCATCTAAGGTTCACAAAATGCATCGCTGATATAATTGACTGGTCATAAAAATTGTTTATGCCCAGGTACAATAGAACTTCACGGGTGCATGCTGATCAAAGTTTGGTATGTGCCTGTGGTTAGCCTTCGAGCACTCCTTAACCAGTGCACAGCCCACCTCTATTTCCAGAGTCAAAGAATTTCAACATGCTCTTGCAATGTATTAGAGTCCTGCCCTTGTTGATTTCAACATGGCGTCGAAAACAAGTCCTGGCAAACCATTCTGGATAAAGATTGTACATTTCCAGTAAGAGATTTCGAAGCTTCTCGAAAATGTTTGTCAAGAGCAGTATATCAGTCCTAAGATACAGGTCACTGTATTCGCCGAGATTCTGGATATTGAAGGTATCCCAGACTTCTTTAGCATGCCTGTATTCCTCTTCGCTTTTGGGTTGTCCTTGTAGGGTGTTGTCGAAACCTTTCCTTGGTGGTGGCTGTGTTTCACTCAACATTTCTATGCATGTCACACAATCTTAAGGGAATGAACCCTTGATCGTTGTCAGCTTAAAATGCTCTACAACAGGATATTCTGCCCCTAATTTTAAAATCATCCTCCTCGAGCATGCCAGTCAATCTGGATAGCTTATCATCCAGGCATCTAAAGTTAAATAGACACCTGAAATGAATGCTGCTATACCTTTTGGTGAAAGCCAAATACTTTTAAGGTTTTGTGCTATGTATAACATAGGCTGATCATCATATGTCAGATTTCTTATCAGAAAGTGACTGTTATAATTCGATAGACAATGGAAAAGATAAGTATGAAGTCAGGGACTTTTCTATTTAAATTGCACTTGTTATGGGCAGCACGCAAATATTGACCTGTCACGTGATCATGGTCCCTTATCCGGATATTACCCATAGCAAAGCCCTTAAAGCATATGTGGCACTCAGAGGCATTGTCGAAACTCCGTTGGTCTTCAGAAGTCAGATCCATTGGTTTACGATTCGAATATACATCCATGACTTCATCAGCAATTGATTTTCATTACTTGAAGAACTCATTGATGGCATTAGGACCTCTGAACAGGAAGAATTTAGATAATGTCTCATAATGTCTACACAGTACCTTAAAACTATCCATATTGTTTCATGCTCTTAAATAGCTCGGGTCCAACTCGAATTGCTAAAGGGCTCGCAAGAGTGGATCTTTGCTAGAACATATTCAGTGTCTGCGTAAACAACAAAAGGTACAGGAACGCTTTTGGAAAATGATATAAATTCAGTGACCTCATCTCATTGCGGCATCTTAAGCAATTGGTATTTACCACACCTTAACTTGTGAGTTTCAAGAGCCCTCTCATTAGAGCGTCTCTTCATGTATGCTTCGCATGCCCACATTCTTCGACGGTGCTTCATGACCTGCGTTCTTGACAACCTGGGCAAGTATCTAATGAGACAGTAGCGGGCCTTTTCATTTTCTTAAATATATGACAAATTAATTTGTTGCTCTTCTTTCGCTGTTTGATACAGAGGGATGAGGTTTTCATTTTCCTGCCTACCAAACACATACATTGATATAGCATTGTTCCACTTTTCAAAACATTCATTTTTATGCAGAGCCAATGGGAATTTAATATCCTCATAGTTGTATGCTTTGAAATGCAATTCAAATGGATATGCTGTTGTTCTCTCTCCATGATTCTTCAAGGGATATTTAGCCGCTAGAATACACCATGCAAAGCAGAAATCGTTATTATTCTTTATATTGATTACTGATTTTTATTCTTGATCTTCTTTCGTAATTCCATGTATGATGCAGCGCAGCGAATATCTCCATATACGTGACACAAAGGAAACATGGGTATTTCTACAGAAATTTACCGAGCGAGAAACGGAGAGTTTAATGCAAGACATATAAACGAGCAGGAAGATAAAATGGAAGCAGGTACATCATTGGTATTGCTGTTAATAGTGACCATAATACAAATAATTGGAGGAATAGAAGTAAGTGCGGGGCATGGATTTTCGGAACAGAAGGTGGAAAAATGAACGAGGAATCGATATAGATAAGAAAAATGGAGAAAATGCAGGAATTCAAACAGACGGAGAAAATAGACAAATTAAAGGAACAATAAAAGGATTCGAAGAAGAATACAATTGGAAGTTGGGAATACTAGCAAATCTGGAGAGAGGAGAGGAAAGATATAAGAATTTAAATATAATAATTTTTGGAGTAGTGGAAGAATGAGGAAAAAGAACATGCAGCAAGTAGATGAACGTATAGAAAAGAAACTAAGGTTGGAGATAGAAGGTTTTGAAATAATCGGTTCATTTCAGTTAGGGAGAATAAATTCGAACAGACCGATACTGGTAAAACTTAGCACCATGAAGTTTAAACGTTAGTCCTGTCAAATGCAAGAAAACGAAAGGGTACCAAAATATTTATAGAGCAGAACCTTGGGAAAAATAAAGGGAACAGAAAGAGATTTTGTTAGGAATGCCAAAGAAGAAGGGAAAAAGCATATGTTAGAGAGCTAACGCTTTGTTTCGATGGAAGAAAATACGTCACGACTCAGCAAGGAGAGGGAATTGACAGGCGAAGAATTTTACATCAGCATCCGGCAGAACGAAGAATCGGGCAGGACGGCGGGAGAGGAGAAACATCAAAATGAGGAGGGACAACGGCGTGTGACGTCACTAAGGAAGGACGTTATTCCTAGCGTTGAGCTAAAGGATGACGCAAGAAATTTGCCGCTAGCAATAGTAGCAGGTCTAAGAATTCATAACGAGGCAACTGGATTAACGATCGTGTCATTACTGAGTAGAGGTGTATTAAACCTAGGAGATCAGCTGAGAGAAGGCAAGAATTCACGGAGGACAAACCAAAGGGGGAAGAACAGAACAAATAAGATATGATAGATCAGGGGCTGTATTGGGAATAGTGTTCTCGGTGGGTGTGTAGAAAGTGGAGGGACTATGTAACAAAATTGGTAACGATGAAATATTCCAAGTGTTAAAATGGTTGATGTGTTGGCAGTAGTGGAAACTTATTTAAATAAAGAGGCAAAAGTGGTTATTAGTGATTATGACTCCTATGGCAAAGAAGGAGTGAGGGAGAAGGAGAAAGGGCGGATTTCATGGGAGTAGGTCTACTCGTGAAGACGAATATGAAAATAAATATGAAAGCATTAGACGGAATAGGAAAAGGGATGGTATTGTGGTGCATAATGGTAGTAGGAGAGATGAACAAAAGAAAAGTGCGCTTAGGAGTACTGTACAACCCACCGAGAGTTTTAAAATTCTATGATCAAAATATGCTTTCAAGAAAGTGCAACAAGAGATAGAAGAAATACAGGTAAATAAGTAGAAATAGATATAATAGTTGTGAGAGAATTTCATGCAAGTATAGGGGAAGAGCAAAAGAAGAATATGTGAAGTACAAAACAATATAAAGAATACAGCCGATATAGAAACTAGGAAGAGTAGAAATAAAATATGCAATTGCGAGGGAATGAAGTTGATCGACTTTTGTGAAATGATTGAATCTAATGGATTAAAAGGTAGGGATAAAGAAGTGGAGTTCACGTCTACAAATAAGAATGGACAAATTTGATAGATTATACACAATACTAAAAAATAAATCGAAAATCATAATCTTTAAGAAAAGATATAGACTAAGAAGGACCAAAGTTATTATTGGGAAAGAACGGAAAAAATTAAATGGAGTTTTATTTATGAACGGTCTTTAACTGCTGTGGTCCTTAACGTCCCATTCTCTGCTGGGTGTAAAAGACCGGTAATTTTGCTCAGAGGCTTCTTTATCAGGCTTGATGTTCTTTTACGTGCCGTAAATCTACGACACGGGATCACTGGCTTTACTTCCCTTCTGAAGAAAGTCATGCTAAGAATTTTTACGCCCGAAAAAATCCATCGCGTCCGCCAGGTTTGAACCCGCGATCTTGGGAACTAGGGGCTAACATGAAACCAATACAACACGAAGGACGACGGAAAGAACGGAGTTGGAAGTAGTGAGGAAAATTGACTACCTAGCAGTAAGGCTCAATAGTACAGGGATTCGGGAGAGCGGAAGAAAAAAGTACTAGCAAAGAGGAAACAAGCAATAGAGGTAATCAGAGCATGTGTGAACAGAATTCCTGAAATGCAAATTACGTGTAGAAAGGTTATATAGCACGCGGTGTAAGCAAGGTTGTTATACACAGCAGAGTTATGGGGGCTGGTAAGAGGATGGGAAAATATAGATACAATACATAGGAATTTCTGCAAAATAACCCTGGGATTGCCAACAAGTTCGCCGAGAGGAGCAGCACAAGCAGAACTAGGTAGGATGGAAGCAAAAGGCAAAATGGTAGAAAGTGCAGTGAAATACTGGTTCAGAATAAAGATACTAGAGTAAAATTATATACTAAAGCAATGCTTGGTTATAAGAACAAAATGGGAAAAATATTCTTGGATGCACAAGTTGCAGACAACAGTGAAAGAAATAGGGATGGGCAGAAAGAAACAACAAACGTAATGATTTTTGGAGAGAAATTAGAACAAGAGTGGAGGACTTAAAAGCAAGAAGTTGTTAGGAGTTTCGAGGAAAAAAACATCATTAACAGCTTAAAGATTTTTGAAACCGAATGGGGAAACGAAAGATATCGTATATCTAAGTATGCAACACAGACGCCAGGTTGAGATATGCAAGGGCGAGTACAGGTGTAATGAATTTAAGTGTTCTAACAGGAAGAAGAGGGGAGAGAGATCCACTAAATATAATGGATTGTATGACAATTGACATTTTCTGGAATGTGATAATACGGATAGAATAAGAGTGAATTTAACACTAGGAAATGGAAAGATTTACCAATGGAGCTAAAAGTTAGGAAGAGTTTTAATACATCAGATGAATATATGGAGAAAGCAGGAATATATTTAGGAAAAATAAGGTTTAAATTGTTAAAAGAAATGTGAATTAAATTAGAGAAAATACGGAAAACGGGTAACACGGCAAAAAAGTAAATAGCGAATACATTATACATCCCCATTATATATACAACAGAATGTTAAGTATAAGGGGAAGAGAAATAATAACCAACTCCATTGTATTGTATACATTGTGTAAATTGTATGTTAGAATTAAAGAAGACAATAAATCATTCATTAATTCACTCATGCTTTATGCAGCATATTATGGGTCATAAAATGAGGCGATATTCACCAGAGTATATACAGCAAACGAGAATTTTGATGAAGCTCCCCCATCGAATTTGGTAATGTTTTCCAAAATTCGCCAGGCTATCGTGGCAAAGATCTGATGCAAGGATCAGGCTGGTTTTGGAAATAAAGAATTCTGAAATTCTGTTCTCCTCCTCACGTTTATGGATTAAATATCAAAGCTCCAGAGTGCACTTCATTTTAATCCAGACAAGCTTCTGTTTAAGGCGTCTTTCATCTGTCTAATCATAAGAACCTTACATTCATTCAAAAACATTCTGTGGTCAGGTATTTCTAGCCCATTATCAATTCTACTATTAAAATACGACCCTTGAATGCAGAACCATTAACCTTACATTCTAGCCCCTGACAAGCATTATCAGCAGCCCTTAGACGTTTTGATTATGAGAGCTTCGTTGTGTGGCTGCTTTCTTTTCTCCCTCAGTTCTTTTCTCCACTGGATGTTGACGGGATGCTGCTGGGGGAACGTTGATGCTGTAGTGGACATTTTGCGGGGCTCCGACCTCAGCACGGTGCTGCTGGGGGAAAGTTGATGCTGTAGCGGGCATTTTGCGGGATTCTGGCCTCAGCAGGGTGCTGCTGGTGATGGAGGCTGATGCTGCAGTGGGCATGTTGCGGGGCTCCGGCCTCAGACCACCGCCGAAATGGAGTATTGTTGGACGGCACGCAGACGATGAAGCTTCTTCTGAAATAATAATAATAATAATAATAATAATAATAATGGGAGAAAGAGGAAATTAATTTTTGTGTAATAAAATACACTAGAATAATGTGTAAAAACTTTAGCATTCGGGTGTGAGACCACTGCATCCACTCTGGTTGGGGAAGAATGTAGGAGGCTGTACCTGCATCATTAGACATTAGCATTGTGCTAGACCCGTGAAGACCAGATGGCTCGCGGGCAAACGATGATAAATCTGAAATAAAGATGATGATGATAATAATAATAGTAATAATAATAATAATAATAATAATAATAATAATAGGAAGCAAGAGAGAAAGAATAAATTAATTTTGGTGTAATAAAGTACATCACAAATAATGTATAAAGAATTCTTAACATTCGAGCGTGAGACCACTGCATCCCCCTGGCTGAGGGAAGTGTAGGAGACTGCATCAGTATCATTAGACCCTAGTATCGTGCTAGACACGTGAAAGCCTGACAGCTCCCGGAAAACGATGATAAGGCTGAAGTAATAATAAGAATAATAAATTAATTTTTGTGTAACGAAATGCACTACACATAAGGTATAAAGGCATCTTGATATTCAAACCCGTGCTGCTAAAGCAGCGAGGATTGGAGTGCTTCCGCCATGGTAGGAGTCCAAACATCCGTTAGCTGTTTGGAAAGGTCCCGGGATATTTCTACAAAGCTCACTTATTGGCAGACTCGGATCTTGCTGTAATGCCCCAAGGGATGCAAGAAATGTAGCCTCTTGTAGTTGCTTATAAGCCTCTTTGAGATTGCCAGACCAGAATACTGAAGATAAATAAGATAAATAACATATTTTAAAAGAAGTTCATTTGTTTTAGTAGAGAAATAGTTTAAAGCAATTTATATTACAAGCAATGCTTTCCTGTTTAAAGACGAGTATGCGATTATTAAATAATTTTTAGATCCTGATAGTAAAGAATATATTCTTGTATTTCTTACAGATATAACAGCATATTCACAGGTAGTATAGTCAGCGTTATGAACACGTATTGAACTTGAAATAATTGTCACTCGAGTGTAAACTAAATAAAAGAACAGCAAACAAAATAAGAAACACCCGATATTATGAAGTGTTGAATTAAAACAGATTATTCAAAGCAAGTATTTTTAGATAGCGCGATTCTTGTTTATACATCAGTTTTACGTAATTAGAGAAATAGATTAAAGCAATATATATGACAATCCGCGCCTTCTTGGTTCAAGACGAGAATGCGTTTATTGAATAATTTGTATGTTGTGATAATTAAATATATTTTCTTGCGCTCATGCAGATAAAACAGCATGTTCAGCAGATGGCACTGTTATGAACGAGCATCTAACTTTAAATAACTATCATTCGAGTGTAAGCTAATAAAGAACAGCAAGGAATAAGAAACACTCTATGTATACCATTAAACGTCGATACGTGTATATCCATTTAATTTTAAGACGAAACAGTTATCCGCGTTAAAGAAAATACATCTTCTTCAAAGTATTTTCAATCGTATAGGATAGTTGTAACGCAATGAGACATGCAGTTGCCTGCCCCCCCCCCCGTGCTAATCTGATTACATTACAAATGTTAAGTTCACTATCATTTTTGTTTTAGCTACCTACGGACCTATAAATGGACATTCTCGAACGCTTAACTTTTGCAGATAGAAAGCATGTTATTCAAAGCAAAAATTAAAAACAAAATGTGAATCGTTTGTTATACAAAAAGGATTTCAGCTATCTTATAGTTTATTTTCAATTATAAATTCTAGGGTAGAGTATAGGACTCTTAAATACACATAATTTATACATTAAGATGAACTAATACCCCCAAACACCTGTATATTTGTTTATAAAACATCTTCCATTGCAATCAATACGAAATATATTTTAAAACATAAAATGGATATATTTTAAAAACTTACCAGACATTTTCGCTGAAATGAAGTATTGGCTTACATCGAAGAAGAAAAATGTAGTCACTTTTTGAAGAGCACAACAATGCCAAACAATCAGGTCAGTTTCTTGTGAGAGACAGTAAAACCTTTGAATGAACACCGTGTTTTATAGCGTCCTGCATGTATAAAAGTCATATGCCTGAATGGCTAGAATCCATATTAATACCCGCGCATGCGTAGTGGTATGGAAATGATTCACTCTGATTGGTTAGTCTGTTTTACAGATTTATGAGACTTGGACAACGAAATGCCGGTTTTTCATTGGTTTAGAAATATTTTCCCCAAGGCATTTGGAGGGGGATAATCCCCAAGATTCTGAAATGATCCTGCCCAAACTAGTATATACATGTTTGAACTCGATTGTTCTAGTAAAAACAAGCATCTCCTTTTGAATTAGTTTTCTAAGCGTTTATCAAGTCACACGTGAAATTGCATGGAATTTCCATTTGTTGTAAAACTAGTTTGTTAAAAAGCCATATAGCTCCTTAGGATACCATGCAACGCGTTACGTCTTGCTCGGAAACTGACTTATTGTAAACAATATTTTTATGAGAATTTCCATAGAGTGTATAAGCATATTTTCAAAGAATTACCCTGCCAGGTTTAAAGAAGGCCTTATCTTATTTTTAGAAATTGAAACGTGGTTTTCATTTTAACGTTTTCTGAGCCGAGGCAATGCGCCGCCAGTCTGGGAAGGCTTTGTGTGTTTTAAAAATATTAGTTTAAACAATGCTTAGAAATAAGGTATTTTCGTGCGTTTTCGGGGAAATGGTAATCCTGTCTTTTTCTTGTTTGAAGACTGGCTTATTGTTAATAACATATGTTTCTCGAAAATGCTGAAATTCCACGAGTTGTAAACATATATTCAGCTAATATTCATTAAAGCGCAAAAATACACGTTTTTTCATCTACGAAATTATTTTTCTCGAGGATGGCTTATTGTTAAATATATATTTACTCGGAAATGCTACGGGGGAAACTTCTAGAAGTTGCACACACGTTCTTTAACAGATTTACACTGCATGGAGTAAACAAGCCTTATTTCTCAGCATTTTTGAAGCCGGTGTATACTGTAAACATATTTTTCAGTGAATTTCCTTGTCAGGTTTAAAGAAGAGGTGGAAAATTCTGCCTTTTCTTGCCGGAGTCTCACAAAGTGAGTAAGCATGTTTTTCAGAATTATTCAGTCAATTTAAAGACAGGTTTATATTATTTTTAAAAGTCGCACATGCAGACGAAATGACGTGAAAGGGAAAGAGGGAGAGAGAATATTCTTATTTTTTGGAATTCGAAGAACATCTATTCGGTTTTAAGATGAAAATGTTAAGAACATTTCGTTGAAGGTCTGCAGAATTGTTTACCATGTAGGGATGAGGGAAGCAGTCGTGTTGATAGCGAGGGTGAGAGAGAGAGACAGACAGGGGAGAGGTGGAAAGGGAGTTATTGGGCTCAATGCGTATGCGGTAAGGGGTTTTATCCTAGCGAATCCGCTTACCTCCCTGCTGGTGTGGTGGGGGTAGGCTACAAGCGCTATATTAGGGGGTTTGCCAAAGATTTTTAACGCCTGTTTGAGGCATAATTATTTCCCCACCACTTGGAAACGAGCCAAGGTAAGCATGCTCCCGAAGCAAGGGAAAAGCACCAGGCAACCACAAAATTACCGCCCCATTAGACTCCTGTCTGCTATTGGAAAACTACTCGAAAAACTTATACTTTGTCGACTCCAAAAACAAGTTTCGGAAATACATGAATTATCAAAATCTCAGTTTGGCTTTAGAAAAGGTCACTCCACAGAATTACAACTATTACGCTTTGCGGATGACGTCATTGAGCAGTTCAACAATGAGACTTCAACGTTGGCGCTATTTTTGGACGTAGAAGCCGCATTCGACCGGTGCTGGCACAATGGCCTACTTTATAAATCGCACCACAATTTTCCCGGCCTGCAAAATTTCATGTACCTAATTCAGAGCTTTTTAGAAAACCGGCGCTTCTACGTCCAAGTGGGCCGCTCCTCTTCTCGGGAGCGAGTTATGCGGGCTGGCGTCCCTCAAGGAGCTATAATGTCCCCCTTCCTGTATACATTATTTACCAACGACTTTCCCGTGAACGCCAGATGCAAAATCGCAATGTATGCTGACGACACTGCAATCTACAACCACCACAAAAATCCTCATTTCGGCCTTTTAGAAATGCAGCGGTATATTGACCGCTTCCTCTCGTGGTTCCACGATTGGAAGATAGAAATTAATGCAAATGCCAGCTGATTTATTTTTCACGTAAGCTGCGCCTTCCGGCTATGGACCTAACGGTCGGTGGTCAAAGATTGCACTGTCGTCAGCAAGTTAAGTACCTTGGCGTCACCTTGGACCGAACATTGCGGTGGACTGCCCACCTAAAAGATAGCGCCAAGAAAGGGCGGCAGCGATTAAAGTTATGCGCCCCCGTCTTCCGCAGAAAACAGCTGAACTTAAAATCAAAACTGATATTGTACAAATCCTTCATTCTGTCGGTGGTTCTTTACGCATGTGTGGCCTGGGCAAATGCATCGCCATCTGCAAAAAGGCACGTTGAAATCCTTCAAAACCTCTCCCTCCGAAAAATCCTCCGTGTTCGTCTCCTGACATCCAATCAAACCATCCTACGTGAAACCAACATGCCCTCCATCCCTGATGCCATTACAAAACGTGCCTCTTCGGTATGGGCGCGCATACGGGGACACCAGAACCCCCTAATCTCCAGCATCGGCAGTGGCGAGCCGAAACACAGGAAACATAGCCGCATCAAAACGTTTTAACGGCACAACGGCTCGCCATTTAACCGCGCCCATCACACCAGGTCCCAGGCCACCCCTAACTACTGCAGAGGCCGTCACCACGCAACAACCATCCTGCTACAAGCTGCCGCACAGCCAAACCGCGGACTGTAAAAAGTGTAAATAGTGCAAGTGTTGTGTAAAAAGTGTAAATATTTCGTGTGATAGTGTTTAGTGTTAGTCCTGGGACGTGCTTCGCATGGCCAGATGTGTGTATGTGTGTGAGAGCGTGTGTGCGTGTGTATGTGTGTGTACATATGTATATAGTGAAAAAAATGTTTTCAAAACAAAACTGAGAAAAGAAAAACTGATAAAAACTACACACAAAAAACTGTTCTCGGTGGCCTAAGGCTGGCCACCGCATGGGTTTCTTTTTACAAAAGTAAACATAGTCTAATGCTAACAAGCAAATTGTAAAAATATGTAAACATAAGCCTGTAAGCCGGGCCTAATGTACCGGCACCAGGTCATTTTCTGAATAAATAACCTTAGCACCTACGGGATACTTCGCTTCGAGCTCTCGCAGAGTCAACATGGGCAGGAAGAAGACAGCCGCAGCCTCCAAGCTTCCTCCTCGAGAGGAAGCCACCACCACCGCCGTCACAGATGAGCAACAGCTTCCAGCCTTTCCACCGCCGCCGCCGCCAGTCGAAGCACCCAGCACCATCTCACCAGCCAGCGCAGCCAGCCACACGCCGCTGAACAGCGTGCCTGCACGCTACTCCACCGTCGTCCGGGGAGTTCACCGTCAGCTCCCTGACGTGCTAGTACTCACCGCCGCTCAACGCTTCTGGCCGTCTGCGGCCAAGGCGTCTCGTATTCGAAACGACAGGGGTCCTACACCGCTGGTCCGTCTCACATTCTTGGACGAGGGCGAATACTCGCTGGCCCTCGGCGCAGGACTGCCCTTGTTAGGGCAAACATTGTCGCTCGAGGCCAGTCATAGTGTGCGCCCAACACCGTGCCGACGCTGCTGCCTTTACGGGCATACCGCCGCTTCATGTGACGCCGCACCCCGCTGCCATTACTGTGGCAATGGGACCATCACCTCCGACTGCAGGGCACACGACCTGACACGCCGCCGCCGCTTCTGCATCTCCTGCGGGGGCAAGGGGCACTTCACTGGCCAGGTCGTCTGCCCACTCTATCCTCGTAGAGCCACACCGCACATAGCAGAGACACCGCAGAACTCCACACCTGCACCGCAGAACATCACTTCATCATGCGACTCACCACAGATCCAGGCACAGCTCCTCGATGTCATTCAGGACCTCCATGCTGAGGTGTTAAACCTTGCTGGCAGGCTCACTGCCCTGGAAGAGCATTTCAGCGCACAGTTCACAGAAGTCGCCAACAGCATCGAAGAATCATGCGAAGACACGATGGATCGTCTAATCGTTTGCATCGGTAGCAACAGCCGCTCCTATGCCGACCACCAAGAGTCCATAAACAACCTGGATCGTCACTACTCAGAAATCACAAAACAACTCACGCAGCAACACCAAGAGGCACTCGACTACATGGAGGAAAGCCGCAACCAAACGACTGACGCTTTTGACCGACTCCAAGACCTCAACAAACGCATGGAGGGGAACCTACACCATCACATTAACAATCCCCCTCCACTCGTAGCATCTCCTCATCAGCGTGCCCGGAATTAAAGCCCGGGTACGCAACCATCGACGCGGAACGACCATGGACCATCCACACACCGATGCCCGGAGGTGACAGGCCCGGGCTCGGAGCCATCATTACCTGTTAAGTCACCACCGTTTGTAGGTCCCTGCCAGGGCTGTGGCCATGGCAGATACCTATCCACCACAGCGGAGAATTCCGCAAATTCACATTAATCACCCACAAGCCGCCGCTTTGCTTAGGTGGTACCGGCCACCATGATCACCATTATGCCCCCATTAAATAGCCCCACAACAGAATAAGATCCTTCTCTTCCTCTTCCTTTTTCCCTTCTACTACCTATATATATTTCTGTTTTTCCTCAGACATTTATTCCTGTTCCCCCCCCAAAAAAAAACATACGGTGCACTGGTATTGTTCAGGTTCCATGGACAATACCAGCAAATAACATTTGACGCGCTCGCATGCAATGCATGCCAGCTAAGTAGCCATTCACATACTAACCGGGGTGCTATGCGGGACCCGACTAAAAGCTTGCAAACATGAATGCACGATCCTACTCAGCAATATACAATTAACACGTGGTAGGGGTTTTTAGTGGGTATTCCGCTTCTGAGCGGCGAGCCCCACATATCCCCCGAACCATTGCACACCGGTCGAATGCAATACTGCATTTTTCCCCCACGGAAAAAAAACATACGGTGCTCAGATGAGCTGATAACCTCAATGACGGAAGCTTGCGTGTCTTCATGCTAACGAAAAGTACCCATTTTAAATGCGCTAACGTTTTACGCATTTTGAAGTAATTATTGAAGATAGTTCTGTTTTTAGGCGTGCATGATTAATTAATCTAAGATGTGTGTTATTTTTATAAGTCAGAACATTTTCTACCAAACAGAACTAGACGACTGGCAAACAGAAAAATCTAATGTGTTACACTCACATGAGTTTCTCTACCATTTTTATACTATAGCGTGTTAGCTAATGGATGTTCAAAGACTAAAATTATTCATACATTTTTGTTTATATTGTCAATCATTGAGGACAATTATAAAACACTTCAGTAGGTACATTGGAAGAGATCTGGCACAGTGTTTTGCGTTTATATGGGAAAGGATAGGGAAAACGATGATAGATGCGGCGGGTCACGGAGGAAAATGCGTTTATATGGGAGAGATAGGGAATAGGAGGACTGATGCTAGGCTAGACAGTAGTAGAAGGAGGGGGAAAGCGCTTTATATGAGAGATATGGGTAATATGCGGAGAGGTGCTAGGCTAGACAGATGATGAAGGAGGGGGAATATAGGCTTATACTGGAGAGATAGGGAATACGAGGGAAGGTGCTAAGATAGACGAATGTTAAAGGTGGAATGCGCTTATACAGGTGTCATAGGGAATACGAGAAAAAAGCTAGGGTAATCAGAGATCTAGTAGAGTATACGTTTATACGGGGGAGGTAGGGAAACGTTGATAGGTGCTAGGGAATGGTTAAAGAAACTGTAAACAAAGAACCGCATTATTCAAGAACTTTAACAACAAAACGATTCGAGTATAGATCATTTGTAAGGTGTTCGAGGAGGGGCCTTTAGTTAAAAACCCCCTAAGTTAGTAGGAGCGAAATAATGGTTTACGGCCACTTAATATGCAGGAATGTGTATTCATATGCAAATGGGGTCCCCCCACCCCACCACCAGCTCCTTGGTACGTTTAGTTGCAGCTGTGGGTCATAAATCATGTTGAGTATAATGGAAGCTTGACAGTTAAGCAATTAAGGGTATCCTTCACCTTTCAAAACGAACAAAGGGGGTCGTAAATTTATGGTTCTGTAACAAAGACGAGATGTTTCTTCTACCCATTCCACATCCGGCCACTTTTGCACCTGCAGTAGTTCACCACCCCCACTCACATTGTTTAACAACCGCGTGCAAGAGGCTATCCATCAATGTCAAAATGAACAAAGAGTATGCTAGACAAAGGAACAGACGCTATTGTCTCCAGCTCTATTGTTTACTTTTAGGTGAAGCCACCTGGCATCTCATTCCACTAGCGTTTAACAAAAGAACAATGCTTGCCCTTCAACTGTCAAATTGAACGAAGGCCATGATAAATTAGGGTCGTGACAAAAGAGAATCTGAAGCCCGTTAACAAAGAAACAAGTTATATTGCATTCTCTTTCTTTTGTCAGGGGCAAGGCTTCTTTAGAAGGAGCATCTGGCATTCCCATTCCACTAGCGTTTAACAAAAGAACAATGCTTGCCCTTCAACTGTCAAAATGAACAATAAGGATGCAGGACAAAGGAACAGATTCTATTGTATTCTCTTTCTATTGTCCCGGGCAAGGCGTCTTTAGAAAGACCCCCTGCGGGCATCCCATTCCACTGCCGTATAACAAAGCCGGTCCCTTTCCATTGCTCGAAGACCTGCGTGCTTGACAAAAGAATCTGAGGGAGGCTTTATGCTCGCCCTGTCTTTGTTCGCCTGAAACAGAGAGAGGTCTGTTTACCTGCTATACGTAAAAAATTTAACAACGTCAGAGTCAGTCATCATGGTTTTTGCTTTGAGGGGCTGTTCTCTCCGATGTTTTACGAGATTCTACGAATATACCCGAGCATAGTTAACAAGCATTCTGTTTGGCTTATTTGAAGCAGCGACTCCGAAAAAGCGCTTAATATATATTTCATTACATACATTAAACCTCTGTGTATACTTGGATATCCATAGATCAATGTTCCATTCTTACTGAAATCAAAAGTTTTATGTTTTAATTGCTAATGAGAAATTGATGATTGATAACATTATATCATTCCGCTAATTAATAAAGGGGTGTTCAGAGGGTTGTAGCTCGAATCTTACCAGGCGAAACTCTAATGCGTAATAACTATTAAACTATGCAAGGCCAGATTAAAATATATTTAACAAATATAATTATTTTTATTAAACACAGGTGTATACTTAGGCATCCAAATTGATAATTTGCTAAGGTAAAACATTATTATATCATTACCCTGATTAATGAAAGACCGTTCAGAGGTTCTAGTTCGAATCTTACCCTGCAAACTAATTATTTATATTAAACACATGTGTATACTTAGACATCCAAATTGATACTTTACTAGGGTAAAACATTATTATATCATTACCCAGATTAATGAAAGACCATTCAGAGCTCCTAGTTCGAATCCTACCCTGCAAACTCTAATGCATAATAACCATTAAAATACTGAGACGTGCACGAGAAGGTTAAAATGTATTTAATAAATACAATTATTTATATTAAACCCTGGTGTATACTTAGATATTCCGATGCCTAGACATGATTCTTTATTTTCTTTCTTCTTCTATCTCTTTCTTCCTTTTCCCTCAACTTGTACACATCCAATCGTTCACATATACACGAGCACTTGTACATACATCAGCAAACATACACCAGTACACTTACACACACAAATGCACATACATACTCGCATACACACATACATATACCTGTTCACTTACATATACCCACACACACATACGCATACACACATGCACGCACACACACTCATGTAAATACATACGCCAGTACCCACACTCACACACTCGCGCACACACACAAACACATACGCACACATGCATATACCAGTGCACTTACGTACACAAAGCACCTACATACACACTCATACACAACCACACACACATATGCCTGTTCGCTTACACATACCAACAGCAACCCACCCACATACACACATGCAAGCACATACAAACACGCACATACACAGCCACACACATAACTGTTCACTTACACACACCAACACCAACCCATGCAAGTACACACATACGCACGCACACATATGCACACCTACACACATAACATTCGAAATTATTGGCTTTACAGAATTCAAAAATATTTCACATTTCACTGTAAGCTATCATAATGTAATTCATTTCAGGCGACCATCCTCACATGACACCCCAACACATTTTTATAGTTTGTGTAAACACAATATGGAGGTACTCTGAGTGTGTGTGAGAGAGAGAGGGAGCGAGAAAGAATTGAAGCAAGTAGGGATAGAAGTGCCGAGAACCTCTGCGCATGCGCAGCAAGAGATGATATCATTGGGTGTAATAATCACGTGACGTGCATACATCCCCTCCTCTCTCCTTCACCACACTGTTTAACCATGTATTTCAATATAAGAGATAATCATCGTTGTATTATTAAAAATTCAGTATGACTTCTAAGAAGGTACGTGTCACCTCTATAATTAGGATACCTTCAGTCACTGGTCTTTATTGTGCTAATGAGTATAGATGTGTTAACATCGTGTTCTCTCCAAGAATAATCAGCTTTCTAAAGTCTTATCAAGGTGGAGAGACCTACATTTCATTGAACAGTGATGAATACGTTAGTACATCAAGAATAAGGATGAATAACTCTGCATATAAGAATATAATTCCTAGTGCATAAGGATACTCTTGCATTAAATGCAGGAAGAAATTCCTCTGAGGTTATGACAAGAGAAGACATGAGATGAGCTGCAGGAAGCTCTTTAAATGCATGCACTGTAATGTAACCTTCAAAGATGGTTATAAGAGTCAGCGACATGAAGATGTATGTGTAATAAACAGACCTCAGAAGAAAAGAAGATTGGCGCCTACTAAACATCAGTTATTATCAACAATTGAGGACTGTGATATGAAAGAATATGAGACATCGTTCGAAGGACGATTGAAATCTTATTTTATACGATGTAATTCAACGAAGGACCTGAATATGTATCTGAATGAAGCAAAACAACGGATAATCCACGGTGTAAGTAAAGAGCTTAGCATTCACAAGAGCATAAAAATTAATCTGCTAGCCGAGTGCCGATTTGTAAACAGTATCGGAGAAACCTGTGACAAAACATTTAAAACACGGAATCAGCCTGTTTTTCTGGAAACTGATCTGGAGTCAACGATGGAAGCGAAATACATAAATTGGTTACTGAAATGGAGGAGTCTCAGCTTAAGGGTAGCAACTGGGCTTTGCTTGCTGTGGAAGGGGTTCGACTTCGTATAAACAAGTACAACCCGTTACGAGGAAGTAGGGAGGAGCTGGGTTGTACAGGTGAGAGGGTGGATATAATTCCTAGCTCTGAAGAAAGCTATATCTCATTCACCAAGTATGTAGGAGATATAAAGCTTCGGTTTGTGGATAGCTTCCGATTCCTCAGTACAAGCTTGGATAAGCTGGTAAAAAATGTAACCTCATATCCTGAAACACTAAAGTACTTCGGAGAAGACAAATTGAAGTTGATGGCACGTAGGGGTGTATCTCCATATGACTTTGTCACGTCGTGGGATGTTTTGAACGAGACCTGCTTGCCTCCTAAGCACTCCTTCTACAATAGATTAAATGAAAAAGAAATTACTGATACTGACTACGATAATGCTAGAAATGTATAGGAGCTGTTTAATGTGAGAAACCTGGGAGAGTACAGCGATCTCTACTTAACTTCAGATGTACTTCTTCTAGCTGACGTCTTTGAACCGTTCAGAGAGCAAACCCTCAAAACACACAAAGTTGATCCAGCACATTATTTTACCTCTCAAGGACTTACATGGGATGCTATGTTACTGTATACAGGAATTCAACTGGAACTGTTACAAGATTATGATCAGCTGCTCATGGTGGAATCAGGTATAAGATGAGGTTTATGCCAAGTTTCCCATCGGTATGCAGAGGTTAATAAAACGTATATGGAGAAGATTGATCCGTCGATACCAACCCAATTTATCACATATGAGGACGCTAATAACCAATGAGGATGGGCAATGTGTCACGCCCTCCCTTATGGAGGATTTCAGTGGGTGCCACCTGAAGAAATCAACTTAGAAACACTACAAGAAGATGATCCTCATGGGTACATATTGGTAGTCGACATCGTATATCCTGCAGAACTTCACGATCTACACAATGATATACCTTTCCTACCTGAGTGCATGAAACCATTGGAAGCATCTACAAAGAAACTGATATCTCATCTTGGACCTCGAAAGAAGTATGTAGTGCATTACATGGCTTTGAAGCAAGCTCTTAAGCACGGGTTACGACTAACAAAAATCCATCGTGTGCTACAATTCCGACAGTCTCGGTGGTTAAAACCTAATGTGGAATTTAACAACAGGCTACGGCAACAAGCTACAAATGATTTCGAGAAGGATCTCTACAAGCTCTTTAACAACGCCATGTTTGGAAAAACTATGGAGAACCTGCGTAACCGTATGGATATACGACTGGTGACCAATGAAAAAACTCTAGAGAAGCTGATCGCCAAGCCTACGTTCATCGACAGGACGATATATGCTGCTAATCTAGCTGCTGTATATATGGCCTCTCGTCAGATTGTATTCAACAAGCCCATATACATTGGAATGAGTGTGTTGGACATCTCCAAGACATTAATGCATGACTATCATTACGATGTGTGGTTGCCTTATTACGGAGCTGAAAACCTAAAGCTTATGCACATGGACACTGATTCTTTCATTCATTCATCGTGTAACAACTGAAGATGTGTACCAGGACAAGCTAAGTTTTCTTGAGCATCTCGATACAGCTGATTACCCTGTCAATCATATATGCCACTCTACTCAGAACAAGAAGGTATTGGGAAAATTTAAAGATGAGGCTAATGGTAAAATCATCCTACGCTTTGTTGGACTACGACCTAAGATGTATGCCTTAGATATTCAAGGCTCGATGATAAAAAAGATTAAAGGTATAAAACGTAGCGCTATTAAGCAGTACATTACATTTGACAGCTATACAGACTGTCTTAAAACCTGTGAAATAATCAGAACGCCCATGAATCTAATCCTATCACGAAAGCACGCTGTTACCACAGTGCAAGTGAATAAAATTACATTGAATCCCTTTGATGATAAAAGAGTTATTGCCGAAGATGGAATAACTATCTATGCGTATGGACATTACAGTATTACAAACAGTGCTTAAGAGAATTTAAGTCGAAGACGAAGATTTTCTCCGCGAGTCTACAACCTTTAAAAATCAAAGTTTACTCACGTGCTGTGCATTTACATATTTGAGAAATGGTGAAGAAAGGAAAAGATGGAAAGGGAGGCGGTAACCCTGCCATTAGTAGCAAATGTTAGTGTTAGACTTAAGCCTAAATAATGGGGAGAGACGTCTACCCTTACAACCCTTGTTTAATGAAGCAATGATTTAACTGATAAAGCTGCTACATTTGAAGAAAAAAAGTAAACATGTAAAACAATAAAGCTGTTATGTTATAATATCTACTCAACCATGTGAATGCACTAGTTTTGCTACTTCTATGCACTCTAACCGTTCCATCCTTACCGTTTCACCCGCTAACTGTTTAACATATAAAAGCTTGCATGGTCTAGAAAAGTATATAAAGGTAGTGTAATCTGTGATACTATGAATTATCTATTAAAATGAAGTTTTCATTTCGATAAACTTTCAGTAATAATCGTTCGTGATTGGTTAAAGCATGAGTTACGCCAACATATTCGACAGCTGCAGCAACATTCACTGCAGCAGGAGCTACAGCAGCAACAACCGGTTACACATCAGGTGTAGCAGTAGCAGCAGTAAATCCGACAACTGTAGATTCACCATCCTCAGCAACAGCAAGCATCACTACAACAGCAACGGCAAATACGACAGATGTAGTAGGAGATACAGCATCTATAGTAACAGCAGCTACAACGATAGCAGCAATAGATCCTGCAGCTACAGAAACATCAGCCGCATCCTGCACAATAGCCGTAGCAGAAGCAAATACAACAGCTACCGTAGCAGATACAGCAGCTGAACAACAATAGATGTAACAGATCCTACAGCTGTAGCAACATCTGCTACAATAATAGCAGCGACAACAACCGGTTACATAACATCTGTAGCATCAGCAGTTAATCCTACAGCTATAGATTTAGTAGTCATAGCAACAGCAAGCATCACAGCAATGATATTCCAGCTGTAGATTCACCCACCACAGCAAAAGCAGCCATCACAGTAGCTGTAACATCAAATACGAGAGCTGTAGTAGTAGATACATCACTGCAACATCAGCTACGATAATAACAGCATCAGATCAGGTAGCTGTAGCAACATTAGACACAGTCAGCACAATAGTTGTAGCAGAAGCAAATACAGCATCTATCATAGCAGATACAGAGGCTGTACAACAGCTGTAACAGATCCTACAGCTGTAGCAGCATCTGCTACAACAATTGCAGCAGCAGGAGTCGTGACCGCGACGCTATCAGCGATAGCAATAAGACGTCACATGGTAACATCAGTAACTAATCCATTAGTTGCAGATTCAGTAGTCGCATTTATGAAACTGAATTACTTTTTAAAAAAATGGACTCGAATACCTTGGATACTACTTGATTCAGCTGAAGTTACATTAAATAACAGCATTAAAAATCAGTGATTGAAATTATCACGAACATCTGTGATTCTACTCTATTTGTTTAAATACAATGAAACAACTAGCATTTCCAATAAAGAGCTTTTTGTGACGATGACGTATAAAGCCGCTTTCAAAGTCTAGCACCTGGATAGGTAGCGAACAAGATTGCTTCACCAGTTCTATCATACCGTGTAAAATAAATAATGCTTAATGAATATATGCTAATGTTGTGAACAATGACAGAGTATATGCTGCAATAAAATCAATTAGTATACCATGAGAGCTAACAAGGTTAAGATCGCAAAAGGCTCTGGTTTAATTAACTCTCTCATTAACCGGATGCCATTTTAAGTGCATTTACCTGGGTACAGATACTGCGGACCCGGAACAAAGCTAGAAAAAAGGTTAAAGAGAGGAGACCCCGGAATCAACCCGTTAGACGAAGCGTGTAATCTTCACGACATTGCATACGCTCAGCATAAGGATTCTACATCGAGAAACATTGCTGACAAGATCTTGGCTGAAACAGCGTGGAAAAGAGTACAGTCGTCTGATGCTACATTAGGTGAAAAGTTGGCAGCGAGACTAGTAACAGCAATTATGAAGGGAAAGGTAGCCGTTGGTGCTGGATGCAGGAAGAAGAAACGAGGAAGATTTCTAACTCTCATACCAATTATTGCAGCTCTAGGTGCTGCCCCTGGAGGTACAGCGCAAATTGCCTCAGCAGTAAACAAGAAAAAGGCAGCAGATGAACAACTTGCCGAAATGATGAGACATAACAGAAAAATTGAGGGAAAGGCGGCTGTTGGCGCTGGATCCAGGAAGTAGAAACGAGGAGGATTTCTACCACTCTTGCCAATTATTGCAGCCCTAGGAGCCGCCGCTGGAGGTGCATCACAAATTGCTACAGTCGTAAATATGAAAAAGGCAGCAGATAAACAACTTGTCGAAATGATGAGACGTAACAGAGAAATTGAAGCAAGAGGGAGAGGTTTTCGAGTGAAGAAGAATAAGGGGAGGAACATCGAAACGAAGAGGAGACAGAGCCAGAAAGGGAATTCAAAAAACTCAGGCAAAGGGCTATACTTGTCCCGGAAAAAGCCTTAAGTAACATAGACCTTGACTTGTACGCCCGGCGTTTAAAAATTCCTCATTTTAGAGGTGTATACATCATCGATCAGCTACCCTCAAGACCTCGTTACAGAGAGAGAATTATTGTTAATCTCGATACTTCAGAGAATGAAGGCACTCATTGGGTTGCTATAAAGAAGGATGGCAACGTGTCATTTTATTTCGATAGCTTTGGAAACTTGAAGCCTCCAAAAGAGATAGAAAGGTACCTCAGAGGTGTTAAGGTACTGTATAACACCAAGAGGTTTCAGAGTTTCAGCTCGGTCATCTGCGGGCACTTGTGCTTGCAATTTCTATCGCAATGAGTTACACTATTGCTGTCAGTGGCAACGAGTCTGTTCTTACTACATACCTGAATCCTGCTTTTCAGTTAGATCCAGGGGGTCATTATGAGATTGCTCTATTGAATTTTGAAACCTTCTATTCCATTCCCAATGTTGATAAGAGTAATAATCAGTTTCATTACATACACAATGATGAAATTAAGGTCATTGATATACCTTATGGAACTTATGAGATTACTGATATTAATGAATACATCAGAGATAAGCTGGGTGTGGATGAGAATGTCCTCTTTATTAGACCTAATAGTAATACAATGAAGGCTGAAATTAAATGTCCTTTCACTATTGATTTTTCCGGTGATCGTTCTATAGGCTCGCTATTGAGCTTCAGTGGCAAAGTTCAAAGACAGTCGGTGTTGGTGCTGATTCAATCCAAGGGTTCTAAAAACTGAATTATAGCGTCTCAGGGTGAAGAGAATGCTGCTGTTAAACCTTTACTAATCGAGTGGAGAAGGCCTGTGATTCGACTTTCTGATGCCGAGATCCTCAAGACAACCACGCTGGATAAGACTCTGTTTCACCCATTTAGGACCGCGGATCTGCATACTCAACCTGCTGTGCCGCAAACTAAATAATTCACCTGGAATGTCGCCACCGCATCAAAAATGAAGAAGCCGAGATTTGTCATTTCGGGCGCTCAGACTTTAAGATCGAGTAATGTATCTAAAGACGGTTCATTTTTATCATTGTAACATAACTAATTTGAGGCTTTATCTTAATAGCGAATGTTATCCCTGTCATGACATGAATTTGGAATTTGGAAACTATAAATTTGCATCATTGTATGACATGTACTCAAAGTTTCAAACCTCTTATTATGAAAAAGAGAATTATCCTTTATTGAAGAGAAAAGATTTCCTTAAATTTGCTTCTATATTTGTTATAGATTGCTCACATCAACCAGAGGAAGTTGTAAATGCTGTTAACTTTAGAATAGAAATTCAAGCTAGTGCAAATATTCCTGCACAGGCTACATTGTATTGTTTAATAATTCACGATAAAGTATTTACATACAAGCCTCTAACTCATGTGATGCAGCTTTTATTTTAAACTAATCATTGTAAGGATTTATTTTTCATTAGGTGTGTAAGGATATTTAATGAATAAAACACTGTGTAAAAGCATAGTTTAATTCTTTTTTATTGTTATTATTTATCGTACATTTCCATCACTTTCTTCCTCCAACTCCTCGTTCCAACGTATGTCATTACATTTAATAACAGGCAGGTTACCTAAATGGTAATCTATAAACGATTCAAGTCTTTTTAGTCTGCAAATTTCATCGCTATTTAAAAGTATTTCACAATCATTTAAATTAGTATTCAAAAATTCTATTTCTGTCTCTTGCATATAAGCAATAATATTATAAGAGAAAACAATATTTTCACAATATTCCACACGCGGACACTTTCTCGTCTGGAGGAATGCTTTTAATGTAGGAAGACTCTCTCGAAGTATCTCCCAGTCCTGAATTGTTATGTATAAAGATTTGTCAGTGTTTTCACTATAAGCACTGGAAGATCGTAGAAGAATCCTATCTTAATGCTGTGCATTTCCGAGATGTAGACGTTTCGGTACCCGCTTCTTACCGGTATGTTTCTTGGGTGTCTCGATGTTGCTTATTATATCCTCCAATAGCGTCAGCCTCCTTTGCAGGTCTGCAAAGCTGTTCCTCTTCTTCTTCTTCCCCTTATTGCACCACCTGAAACATTACACAATGAAAGTCTTAGAAAAGTGCCTAAGGAAGTGAACGTAGCCTGAAAAGAATTACATGTCTTTGTTAGTGCACACTTAAAATGAAACATAAAAGATTTGTATAAAATTCGGATATTGCTCGTTATTTCATTGCGTTAGATATAACTAAATTCAAAAACATGTGATATTGTGATTTTTTATAAATTCTATAACGTGTATCTTTTGTATCTTTATATGTATTATCAATGAGTCAGTTGTTTTATTCATGATTTTTGCATGTAAAATAGGAGAACATTCAATACTTAAGTTTGATATTTCTACATACCTTCTCTGTAGGTATAAAAGACAATTTACATGTCTTAAATTTCCGCATCTCCGTTATACCGTTATACTGAAGGTATACTTTGCAATCTCTTGATCAGTTAACGAATTATAGCGCTCTAGCAAGAACACTTGGCAATCCTCCAGCGAAGATACGATCGTGGTACCGTATCTTGTTTGAGCTCTCTTTAAGGACTTTATCTCATATTTAAGACCTATTTCGAGATCTTGAACTCGTCGAGTCGGTAGGAAACTACGCTCTTGAACCATCTTGTTAAGTCTATCTGCTAAACAATCTGTAACAGCCATTGACATGAATTATTATTTTCACTACACTATTCAAGTTAAATGACAAGTTATACATTTGTTTATATTAGAACTAAAGTGTGTGTTGTGATACATCACCAAAGGTTTTGAAAGTATGCTTATGAATGCATTGAGAAACAAAGAATGAATAGAGAAAATCGTGTGAATATTAATAGAAGAATGTGTAGCGAAAATCGTGTGAATGTGTAGAGAAACAAAGAATAAGTACAGAAAATCATGTGAATATTCATAGAAGATGAACCTACAGAGAAACAAAGAACGAGTAGAGAAAATAATGTGAATGAGAAACAAAGAATGAGATGAGAAACTTGTATGAATGTTTGTGTAAGAAGAATGCGTAGCGAAAATCATATGAATGCGTTGAGAAACAAAGAATGTGCAGAAAAAATCGTGTGAATGTTCATGGAAGATGAACCTGCTGAGAAACAGAATGAGTAGAGGAAATGTATGAAGGTTAATAGAGCATGAAACAGAGGAACAAAGAATGAGCGGAAAAATCGTGTGAATGTTTACCTAAGAGGAATGTGTATCGAAAATCCTGTGAATGTTTATAGAAGAAGAATGAGTCTAGAAAATCCTGTGAACTGAAGAAGAGAACGCAGAGAAATCCGTGTGAGTGTAAACTTCAGATTAAAAAAATATGATTCTCTTGCAACGGATCGTCTTTCATGTACTGTACCGTTTAAACAAAAATAAGCGCATTGTAAAACAAGCAGTGATTTGTTTGTATAGTTATCTAAAACCTCACTCACCTTGCATTGTTTCCTGTTGAATGCTGTACATGTAGATGGCCTGCACCTCTTCTTAAATTAATAAACCTGGCGTTTTTTACGTTCTTAAAAATTTAAATGAAGAGTAAATCAGCTCACAATGCTTCTAGCAGGCGCGGGTATCTGTTTATATAGTGATCTAAACCCCTCCAGGCGATATCAACACATCGTCATGGTGGGGGTGGAGACGGGAGGGGATGTGTACACGTCACGTCATTATTACACCCAATGACATCATCTCTTGCTTAGCATGCGCAGAGCTTTTCGGCACTTCTATCCCTACTTGCTTCAATTCTTTCTCGCTCCCTCTCTCTTTCTCTCTCTCTCTCTCACACACACACACTCAGCATACCTCCATATTTTTTACACAAGCAGCTATAAAAATCTGTTGGGATGGGTGTCATGTAAGGGTGGTAGCCTGAAATGAATTACATTATGATAGGTTACAGTGAAATGAGAAATATTTTTGAATTCTGTAAAGCCAATAATTTCGAAGGTTATGTGTGTGGGTGTGCATATGTGTGCGTGCGTATGTGTGTACGTGCGTGGGTTGGTGTTGGTGTGTGTAAGTGAACAGTTATGTGTGTGGCTGTGTATGTGCGTGTTTGTATGTGCTTGCATGTGTGTATGTGGGTGGGTTGGTGTTGGCATGTGTAAGCGAACAGGCGTATGTGTGTGTGTGGTTGTGTATGAGTGTGTATGTAGGTGCGTTTGTGTACGTAAGTGCACTGGTATATGCATGTGTGCGTATGTGTTTGTGTGTGTGCGAGTGTGTGAGTGTGGGTACTGGTGTATGTATGTACATGAGTGTGTGCGTGCATGTGTGTATGCGTATGTGTGTGTGGGTATATGTAAGTGAACAGGTATATGTATGTGTGTATGCGAGTGTTTATGTGCATGTGTGTGTAAGTGTACTGGTGTATGTTTGCTGATGTATGTACAAGTGCTCGTGTATATGTGAACGTTTGGATGTGTACAAGTCGAGGAGAAAGAAAGAGATGGCTAGATTGAAAGAGGAAAAAGGAAGAAAGAGAGAGAAGAAGAAAGAAAATAAAGAATCATGTCTAGGCATCGGAATATCTAAGTATACACCAGGGTTTAGTATAAATAATTATATTTGTTAAATACATTTTTAACCTTCTCGTGCACGTCTCAATAATTTAATAGTTATTATGCATTAGAGTTTGCAGGGAAGGATTCGAACTAGGAGCTCTGAATGGTCTTTCATTAATCTGGGTAATGATATAATAATGTTTTACCCTAGTAAAGTATCAATTTGGATGTCTAAGTACACAAATGTGTTTAATATAAATAATTATATTTGTTCAATATATTTTTAACCTGCTAGTGCACGCATCCATAATTTAATAGTTATTTCACATTAGTGTTTGCAGGGTAAGATTCGAACTAGAACCTCTGAACGGTCTTTCATTAATCAGGGTAATGATGTAATAATGTTTTACCTTAGAAAAGTATCAATTTGGACGCCTAAGTATACACCCGTGTTTAATATAAATAATTATATTTGTTAAATACATTTTAATCTGACCTTGGATAGTTTAATAGTTATTATTATTAGAGGTTCGCCTGGTAAGATTCGAGCTACAACCCTCTGAACATCCTTTTATTAATTAGCGCAATGATATAATATTATCAATCATCAATTTCTCATTAGCAATTAAAACATTAAACTTTTGATTTCAATAAGAATGGAACACTGATCTATGGATATTCAAGTGTACACAGAGGTTTAATGTATGTAATGAAATATATATTAAGCGCTTTTTCGGAGTCGCATCTTGAAATGAGCCAAACAGAATGCTTGTTAACTATGCTCGGGTATATTCGTAGGATCTCGTAAAACATCGGAGAGAACAGCCCCTCAAAGCAAAAACCATGATGACTGACTCTGACGTTGTTAAATTGTTTACGTATATCAGGTAAACAGACCTCTCTCTGTTTCAGGCGAACAAAGACAGGGCGAGCATAAAGCCTCCCTCAGATTCTTTTGTCAAGCACGCAGGTGTTCGAGCAATAGAAAGGGGCCGGCTTTGTTATACGGCAGTGGAATGGGATGCCCGCAGGAGGTCTTTCTAAAGAAGCCTTGCCCCGGACAATAGAAAGAGAATACAATAGAATCTGTTCCTTTGTCCTGCATCCTTATTGTTCATTTTGACAGTTGAAGGGCAAGCATTGTTCTTTTGTTAAACGCTAGTGGAATGGGAATGCCAGATGCTCCTTCTAAAGAAGCCTTGCCCCTGACAAAAGAAAGAGAATGCAATAGAACTTGTTTCTTTGTTAACGGGCTTCAGATTCTCTTTTGTTACGACCCTAATTTATCATGGCCTTCGTTCAATTTGACAGTTGAAGGGCAAGCATTGTTCTTTTGTTAAATGCTAGTGGAATGAGATGCCAGGTGGCTTCACCTAAAAGTAAACAATAGAGCTGGAGACAATAGCGTCTGTTCCTTTGTCTAGCATACTCTTTGTTCATTTTGACATTGATGGATAGCCTCTTGCACGCGGTTGTTAAACAATGTGAGTGGGGGTGGTGAACTGCTGCAGGTGCAAAAGTGGCCGGATGTGGAATGGGTAGAAAAAACATCTCGTCTTTGTTACAGAACCATAAATTTACGACCCCCTTTGTTCGTTTTGAAAGGTGAAGGATACCCTTAATTGCTTAACTGTCAAGCTTCCATTATACTCAACATGATTTATGACCCACAGCTGCAACTAAAAGTACCAAGGAGCTGGTGGTGGGGTGGGGGGCCCCATTTGCATATGAATACACATTCCTGCATATTAAGTGGCCGTAAACCATTATTTCGCTCCTACTAACTTAGGGGGTTTTTTAGCTAAAGGCCTCTCCTCGAACACCTTACAAGTGATCTATACTCGAATCGTTTTGTTGTTAAAGTTCTTGAATAATGCGGTTCTTTGTTTACAGTTTCTTTAACCATTCCCTAGCACCTATCAACGTTTCCCTACCTCCCCCGTATAAACGTATACTCTACTAGATCTCTGATTACCCTAGCTTTTTTCTCGTATTCCCTATGTCACCTGTATAAGTGCATTCCCCCCTTAACATTCGTCTATCTTAGCACCTTCCCTCGTATTCCCTATCTCTCCAGTATAAGCCTATATTCCCCCTCCTTCAGCATCTGTCTAGCCTAGCACCTCTCCGCATATTACCCATATCTCTCATATAAAGCGCTTTCCCCCTCCTTCTACCACTGTCTAGCCTAGCATCAGTCCTCCTATTCCCTATCTCTCCCATATAAACGCATTTTCCTCCGTGACCCGCCGCATCTATCATCGTTTTCCCTATCCTTTCCCATATAAACACAAAAAACTGTGCCAGATCTCTTCTAATGTACCTACTCACTTCTACACGCGAATCAGACTGAAATGTTATATTTGGTTATCAATAGGATTCAACAAATGTATCTTGCTCTTTGCCAGCTGCTTCAATCCTTTGAAATCAATTAATAATCGCTTAATTGTGTTAAGCGATTTATCAAAACGCGTCCTTCAACGACTGTAATGTCTAGTTATAGAATTTAATTGTTTTAATCAATCAATGGAGCACGCGACCATCGATTTAGGCGATGTATACTGTATCTTGCAGTCCTAGAGGAGCGGCATAGGGTTTGTCACGGTTTCAGCTCCTTAAAGTCAGTGATGTGAAATAATTATACGAATGTCTTTATCATACTGTCAGCATTCTTTAAAATGTACGGTAACACCCCTTTGAAGGCTCTAGAGTCAATTGCTATACATATAATTGTATTAATTGATCAGCGACATGTGATGATGGTACCTATCTTTTTGCCAGCTGCTTCGGATCTTTACAGTCAATGATGTGTGATAATTATACAATTGTCGTTATCATACTGTCAGTATTCTTTAATATGTACGGTAACGCCGCTTTGAAGACTCAGGAGTCAATTAATATAACTTAAGTATATTAATCAATCAATGGCAAGCAACCAACGATTTGAGAGGTGGATACTGCAAATGCAAGCCGCTACAGGCGGCATATTCTTTGTACCCGGTTTTTGCCCTTTGAAATCGACGATGCGCGATAATTATACATATTTATGACCGTTATCGGATTGATTGGTATGTCATATATCACCTGTCAACCCTTGCCAAACCCTTGTAAGCCCTTGTCAATGAACTTGACTTGTGACAAGCACTTAGAAATTTCGGCTTGTTCTTGGCGGAAACATACCGACAAAGGTAGAAGGGTGTCAAAAACATGTGTTTACATCTTCATTACACATGTAATTAATTAATTTAAGTCCTTTTGTGTCCTGGAATACACATAATATTTATACTCGTGTTTTCACGAGGAAGATTTTGGAGTTAGCGCCGAATGGCATTTTCTCAACACTCCACACGGTAAGGGGCCTTGTAATGTAATTTGGGGCACTACTAAGCTTCTAGCAGCGAAAGGCCGTCTCCAGCTAGGACAAGATCCCATCACAACACCTTATTAGTTATTTTATTGGGCACAGAATCATATTACAAATATTATATTTAATTTTTAGTGTTAATCAGCACAAACAAAAGAGTGATATTTTGAAGGCAAGATATGATAACCGAAAATCAATTACAGGTACGTTAAAGCTACATTGCTTCGTAGCATAGTCAAAATCTAAAATTGTAGTGAAACTGAATTTGTTTCAAAGTGAAGGATAAAAAAGGTTTCCGTTTAAACGAACCGTGCTAGGTGTGACTAAGCCTACAGATTGTTTCCTGAGAGCACTGTGCCTTGAAGCGAACTTGAACGCTTTGTGCATTTTTCTTTCCATTCGTTTTCAGCTACAGTAGATGCCAGCTCTACTTTACAGCGCGGCGTTCCATCTGTCCACCATCTCCGGACCGAAGTCACTGCGCCACACGGCTAGGTAAATAATTTAAATCCAAACGAACCAGCAGTAACGCTCATGTGATATTTGGCATGCTGTTATAAGTAGCATATATAGGAGAGAGCCAGCAGAGAAATGCGTTTACATGGGAAAGGATAGGGAAAACGAGGTTAGATGCGACGGTTCAAGGAGGAAAATGCGTTTATATGGGGAAGATATGGACTACGAGGGCCAATGCTAGGCTAGACAGGCGCTGACGGAGGGGAACGTCCTTTATATGAGAGAGGTGGGGAATACGAGAAGTGCTAGGCTAGACAGAGTTTGAGGTGTGGAGTATGCGTTTCTATGGGTAAGATAGGGAATACCAGGGCTGATGCTAGGCTAGGCTGATGCTAAAGGAGGGAGGGATATGGTTTATACGAGAGAGATAGGGAATACGAGGAAAGATGCTAGACTAGACAGGGCTTGAAGGGTAAAATATGACTTTATATGGGAGAGATAGCAAAACGAGGAGGGGTATTAGGCTAGGAGGGTCTGAATGGTAGAGAATGCGTTTATATGTAGAGACGAGGAAAACGAAAGTAGATGTTAGGTTGAGTGAGTCTTCAAGGAGGAAAATGCGTTTATATGGGAGAGCTAGGGAATACGAGTAGAGATCCGTGGTAGAGCAGGGACTGAAGGAGGAGCAATGCGCTTTATATGAGAGAGGTGGGGGAATACGAGGAGAGGTGCTAGCCTAAACAGAGATTGAGGAGTACAGTATGCGTTTATAATGGGGAATATATGGGAAACGGAGAGACATGATAGGTTAGACAGATACTGAAGGACGGAAAATGTAGGCTTATACAGTTGAGGTAGGAAACCAAGGAGAGATGCTGGACTAGACAGATACTGAAGGAGGGAGGGATACACTTTATACGGGAGAGATAGGGAATACGAGGAGAGATGCTAGACTAGACAGGGCTTGAAGGATAGAATATGGCTTTTATATGCGAGAGGTATTAGGCTAAGAGGGTTTGTATAGCAGAGTATGCGTTTATATGCAGAGACAAGGAAAATGGGGGTAGATGCTAGGTTGGAGGAACGTTCAAGGAGGAAAATGCGATTATATGGCGAGATAGAGAAAACTAGGAGAGATCCAAGGTAAAGCAGAGCTGAAGGAGGGGAACGCCCTTTATATGATAGAGGTAGGAAATACGAGGAGAGGTAGTAGGTTATACAGAGGTTGAGGAGTAGGGTATACGTTTATGTGGGGGAAGATATGGGGGAAAACGGAGAGAGATCCTATGTTAGGGGAGAGTTGAGGGAGGGAATTGCGCTTTATATTAGGGAGGTGGGAAATACGAGGAGAGGTGCAAGTCTAGGCAGCGTTTGAGAACAGTATGCGTTCATATGGGGAATAAATGGGAAACGGGGTGAGATGATAAGCTAAACAGGTACTGAAGGAGGGGAAATGCAGATTTATACAGGTGAGGTAGGAAACCAAGGAGAGATACTAGGCTAGACAGATGCTGAAGGAGTGGGGGATACGCTTTATACGGAAGAGATAGGGGAAACGTGAAAAGATGCTAGGATAGACAGAGTTAAAGGAGGAATAGGTTTAGGCCGCAAAGACACCGCCAATTAAGGTTTAGAAACTTTTGACACCTTTTGGAGGTATTTTCTCGACACTGAGTGTTAGTATCACAAGTGTTCACGGTAATTCGGAGCAGCGATTCGTACCAGAGCTATTTAAAGCAATTTCGCATGATTCGGGAAGTATGTCGGGTATTAAGTCATTTTAAAAGGTAATTCAGATAGCGTCACAGGTATTCATGGTAATATGGAAAGTAATTAGATTATAAACATTTCTTATCCACTTTTATATACTTTTTTCTAAATCTTACAAACCTTTTATATGTTAAGCAGTTAGTGTGCGAGACGGAGAGGGATAAACTGTATATCAGTTTACAGTGAAGGTATACAGAAGTATTCTAAACTAAACCCACACCGAACGCCCTAACCTATCCCTACCTTGCTTGCTCTGGATCATTTTCTCATTATCTATTCAATCCTATCATCGTCTAACATAACCAATGTAACAAGACGTAACACCACGTAACATAAGCACGTAACCACGTGACAAGACGTAACATAACCACATAACCACGTAACAAGACGTAACACTACGTAACATAAGTACGTAATCACGTAACAAGCAGGAACATCGCGTGACATAAGCACGTAACCATGTGACAAGACGTAACACCGTATAACATAATCGCGTAACAAGACGTAACACATACGTAACATAGCCACGTAACCACGTAACACAACGTAACATCACGTAACAAGACGTAACTAACGTAACATAAGCACGTAACCACGTGACAAAACGTAACATAACCACGTAACACGACGTAACACCCCGTGACATGACGTAACCAGAAACGTAACACCACGTAACCTAACCAGTAAACGTAACATGACGTAACCAGAAACATAACCACGTAACAAAATGCAAGAACAGCACGTAACCAACCCATTGCTAAGACAATCTAAGCTAACACATCCTTCATAACTTAGACAATCAGTACGCGAGCCTAGCCTAGCCTAACCTAACCAATCCCTCTCATCATCTATTCTACTCAGTCATCGTCTAACCTAATCTGGCGTCATCCTGACCTGATGCCAGACATTCTAACTCGAAACTAGACATCTCTAATCATCTATTTCCGATCGTGTATTCAAACCTAGCACCAAACATCCTAACTTAGCCTAACCAGAGCTAACCTTGAGCTTCTTATAGTAAACCTGCGGCGTTTTATTCGTGCTTTATTATTTGAGAGTCTTAATTGAATAGTTTTACGTCAGAATACCTTTATTTGAGTTCGTTGTAGGCGCCTCTCCCCTTTACGTAGGCTAGAGACTAGCACTAGAATTGCTCCTAATGGCAGGGTTAGCGCCTCCCCTTGCATCTTCTTATTCTTCTTTATTCATCAGGTGTCTGCTAGGTGTATACACATCGCATAGACAAACTTCCATTTTTTTAATTGTAGACTCACGGAGAAAATCTTCATCTTCGACTTACATTCTCTTATGTGCTGTTTGTAATGCTGTAATGTCCATATGCATATGTCGTTATTCCATCCTCGGCAATAACTCTTTTGTCATCAAACGGAGTCAATGTGATTTTATTCACTTGCACTGTGCTAACAGCATGCTCCCGCGACAGGATCAGATTCATGGGCGTTCTGATGATTTTTCGGGTTTTAAGACAGTCTGTATATCGGTCAAATGTAATGTACTGCTTAATAGCACTACGTTTTATGCCTTTAATCTTTTTTATCTTCGAGCCTTGAATATATAAGGCGTACAACTTAGGTCGTAGTCCAACAAAGCGTAAGGAGCAATTCTAGTGCTAGTCTCAAGCCTAGATAAAGGGGAGAGGATCCTATAACGAACTAAAATAAAGGTATCTTGTCGTAAAACTATTCAATTAAGACTCTCAAATAATAAAACACGAATAAAACGAAGCAATTTTACCATAACAAACTAAAGGTTAACTCTGGTTAGGCTAAGTTAGGATGTTTGGTGCTAGGTTAGAATATACGATCGGGAATAGATGATTAGAGATGTCTAGTTTCGAGTTAGAATGCCTGGCATCAGGTTAGGATGACGCCAGATTAGGTTAGACGATGACAGAGTAGAATAGATGATGAGAGGGATTGATTAGGTTAGACTAGGCTAGGCTCGCGTACTGATTGTCTAAGTTATGAAGGATGTGTTAGCTTAGATTGTCTTAGCAATGGGTTGGTTACGTGCTGTTCTTGCGTTTTGTTACGTGGTTATGTTTCTGGTTACGTCATGTTACGTTTACTGGTTAGGTTACGTGGTGTTACGCTTTTGGTTACGTGATACTAACCCTCAGTGTCGAGAAGATACCTCCAAACGGTGGCAAAAAGATTGTAAACTTTAATTGGCGGTGTCTTTGCGGCCTAAACCTCTTCCTCCTTTAACTCTGTCTATCCTAGCATCTCAGCACATTTCCACTATCTCTTCCGTATAAAGCGCATCCCCTAATCCTTCAGCATTTGTCTAACCTAGCATCTCTCCTTGGTTTCCTACCTCACCTGTATAAACCTACATTCCCCTCTTTCAGTATCTGTCTAGCTTATCATCTCTCCCCGTTTACCATATATTCCCCATATAAACGCATACTGTACAACTTAAACTCTGTCTAGACTGGCACCTCTCCTCGTGTTCCCCGCCTCCCTCATATAAAGCGCAATGCCCTCCTTCAACTCTCTCCTAGCATAGGATTTCACTCCCTTTTCCCCATATCTTCCCCCACGTATACGTATAACCTACTCCTCAATCTATGTATAACCTACTACCTCTCCTCGTATTCCGTACCTCTATCATATAAAGGGCATTCCCCTCCTTCAGCTCTGCTTTACCTTGGATCTCTCATAATTTTCGCTATCTCACCCGCATAAACGCATTTTCCTCCTTGAACGTTTCTCCAACTTAGCATCTACCCCCGTTTTCCTTGTCTCTCCATATAAATGCATACTTTGCTATTAAAATCCTCCTAGCCTAATGCCTCTGCCATATAAAGGCCATATTCTATCCTTCAAGCCCTGTCTAGTCTAGCATCTCATCTCGCATTCCCTATCTCTCCCGTATAAAGCGTATATCTCCCTCCTTCAGCATCTGTCTGGCCTAGCATCTCCCTTGTTTCCTACCTCACCTGTATAAACCTACATTCCATCTGCTTCAGTATCTGTCTAACTTATCATCTCTCCCCGTTGCCCACATATTCCCATATAAACGCATACAGTACTCCTCAAACTCTGTCTAGACCAGCACCTCTCCTCGTATTCCCGCCTCCCTCATATAAAGCGCAATGCCCTCCTTCAACTCTCTCCTAGCAAAGGATCTCTCTCCGTTTTTCGCCCATATCTTCCCCCACATAAACGTATACCCTACTCCTCAACCTCTGTATAACCTACTACCTCTCCTCGTATTTCCTACCTCTATCATATAAAGGGCGTTCCCCTCCTTCAGCTCTGCTTTACCTTGGATCTCTCCTAGTTTTCTCTATCTCGCCATATAATCGCATTTTCCTCCTTGAACGTTCCTCCAACCTAGCATCTACCCCCATTTTCCTTGTCTCTCCATATAAACGCATACTCTGCTATTCAAACCCTCCTAGCCTAATACCTTTCCCATATAAAAGCCGTATTCTATTCTTCAAGCCCTGTCTAGTCTAGCATCTCTCCTCGTATTCCCTATCTCTTCCGTATAAAGCGTATACCTCCCTCCTTCTGCATCGGTCTAGCCTAGCACTTCTCGTATTCCCCATCTCTCTCATATAAAGGACGTTCCCCTCCTTCAGCATCTGTCTGGCCTAGCATCGGCCCTCGTAGTCCCTATCTTCCCCATATAAACGCATTTTCCTCCTTGAACCGTCGCATCTAGTCTCGTTTTCCCTATCTTTTCCCATGTAAACGCCATTTCTGTGCTCGCGCTCTCCTATATGTGCTGCTGTTATAAATACATGGATCAAGACGAGTGATTATTTTTGTAGTTTTTTAAATTGTCAGTATCATACTTAGATTTAAATTCTAAAATTAAAAGCATTTTTAAAAACTAGATAGGTTTCGTTTAAAATTGTTTAACAATACAGGGAGAAAGTGCATTCTCTGAGCTTTCAAATTAAATGTTTACGAAGTCTCTAACCTAAAAAGTACCGCAACAATGCGTATTTAAACATATCGAGGAGTGTCCTATTTCTGACCTATTTCTGAAAATTGATTACTAGTTACAGGCATAATACTGCTATTAAGTGATATTCTAAAACACACACAAAGGTCTTTAGTAATAAGAAAGTGTAGAGAGAAGTTTAAAACATCAATCGCATGACGGCCAATTTTTATTAAAAATCGTTTAATTTGACGTGGAATGACCCAATATACATTTTCGGCATTACGGTACTTCTTCTTTCATAGGTGGTCTAAAATTGAACGGAAATCTTACTTGGGTCACCATTGCTTCATCCCCCTTCAACTTCCAGTTCACAAAAATGTTAGTGTTAAAGTGCTTCGTAAAGAACCACAATATGGTGCTTACAAATATGGGCTTCCAGAACGCTATCGAAATATAATTCGTGTATTTGCCTCATGCATGATTAACTTAAAGAAAAGGGATAAAGTAGAGACTACAAGGTCATTAGAAGAAAAAGCGTAACCAATAATTTCTAGTGTTAAAGCGGAACATTTTAATCCTATACGTGGCATGTTTTTAAAATAAGCACCGTTTTAATATTTTGCCTCTGCAGCGCTAAAGATTGAGTTTTATTTATGGGCGCTCCTTAACTCCTGCGGTCCTTAGCGTCCCATTCTATATTGGGCGAGAAGGAACGTTAAGTTTGCTCAGAGGCCTCTTTATCAGGCTTGAGGTTCTTTTACGTACCGTAAATCTACGACACGGGACCACCAGCTTTACTTCCCTTTCAAAGGAAGCCATATTAAGGATTTTTGCATCCGAAAAAATCCGTCACCCTCCGCCGGTTTTGAACCCGTGACCTCAGGAAGTAGAGCATGGTAACCACTACACCACGGAGGACGACCTCTGCAGCGCTGCCTGTTGCGATTTTGAGCATTCGCGACCACTTCCTCCATTCATTATAAAGCCAGATGCGGCTGCGTGTGATTGTCACTTTGTGTTTTCCTGTTGTTAGAGCGTTTGAAAGTGTTCTAATCAATCGAATGACCCGCCGAGTGTGAAGTCAGATCAGTGATTCGTTTTTTGAATGCAATAAACGTTAAACCAGGAAACATTCATCTCCAATTGTGTGAGGTTTACGGGGAAACAATCATGAGTGATGGAATGGTGAGGAAGTGGGCTAGACAGTTTAACGAAGGTCATGAAAATGCGCATAACGAGCCGCAGAGCGACCAACTATCTGTTATCACGGATGATTTGGTGCAAGTTGTGGAAGGAAACATTCGCGAAGACAGACGTTTCACCATGTCAGTGTTGTCTTCGCATTTTCCAAAATTTCAAGGTGAGTCCTCTACAAAGTTGTGACAGAACGCTTAGGATTTCGGAAATTGTGCTGAAGATGGATGACTAAATATCTTACTGATGAGCACAACTTTTCTCACGCGATATGCTGAGGAACGCGATGATTTGCTAACGCACATCGTTATAGTTTATGGGACATGGCTGTCTCACATCACTCCTAAACCAAAGCAACTATCCATGGAGTGGAGGCACACATATCACCCGTGAAGAAGAAATTAAAACAGATGATATCCATTCGCAAGATCATGTTCACGGCTTTCTGGGACAGACAATGCGTTTTTCTGTTCGAATTCTTACCCAGAAAAGTGACAATAAACAAAGACGACAATATGAGAGCACCGTCGTGCAATACAGATCAAAAGGCGTGGAATGCTTTCGCGTGGAATCCTTTTGGTTCACGATAACTCCCGGCCATACACAGCCAAACAAACTGAAGATATGATTGCATCACTTTATTGAAACAATTCTTCCACCCTCCATACAGTTCGGATTTGGCGCACCAAAGATTTTCATTTGTTTCTTTATTTGACGAAATTTCTTGGTGAAAAACATTTAAAAAACGACTATGTTGTGAAACAGGAAGTGCAAACCTGACTTTCATCACAGGTGGTATTATTCTTTGTCGATGGCATACAAAACTGGATTCCTCTTACAACAAGTGCCTGAATAACGACGGTTACTATGTGGAGAAGTAGTGTAATGTAATGAATGATAATAAAGTATTTGGAAAATGACATTCTGTTCTTTTTTAAAACATTATCGGTAATTTCTTTAAAAGCACGCCTCATTGTAATACTGATACAGAGGAGTAGCGAAGTGCAATCCAATGAGGCTGGTCTCTACACAGCAGCCCTTAACGAAACGGTTAGTGTGATTGTTTTGAATCCAAAAAAGAATGAGAAACTAACTGAATTAAAATACCCCAAAAGTAAAGTGAAAGCCATAGAGGAGGCACTAAAAGGAAAGGATTTTCATGCGGTTGATGTCAGCGATCCTATTGATTAAACAGACAATGAACTCTTGGAGTACCATAAATAGGTGTTCGATTTGACAGAGAACAGAAAACCGAAAGTCAATTCCTCACCATTCTTCCCTTGTCATGGTGCATTAAAATCTTTCATGTTAACTTTGCAGACAGTAGGCATATGATTCGCATAGCAGCAGAGGTGAATAGGAAATATGTTAATTATGTCTGCTGTGAACAGAAAGATAGGTAACGGGCTTTCAGAAGAAACAACTAAATTAGGTAAATACTTCTATAAATCAAAAAATATACAGAAGTATGCCAAGAGAAAGGATTTTGTTACAGTTAGAGAACATGGGAAAAAGAAGCAGATCTGCTAAAAATTGAGTTTTGTTTATGGACGCTCTTTAACTGCTGTGATCCTTAGCGTCCCATTCTATATTGGGCGTGAAAGACCGGGAATTTTGCTCAGAGGCCTCTTAATTAGGCTGCAGGTTCCTTTACGTGCCATAAAGCTACGAAACGGGAGCACCGGATTTACCTCCTTTCCGAAGGAAGCCATGCTAAGGATTTTTACGCCCGAAAAAATCCATTGCCCTCCGCCGGGTTTAAACCCGCTACTTCGGGAACCACTACATGGTAACCACTACACCACGGAGGACGACTAGAGCAGATATACGGTGACTATCAGTGGGAAGTAGTAAAATTGGTAAGTTAATGCTGTTCTCAGTATTTTATCAATAATATGTTATGCGTCTATCTCTACCAATGCGAATCTGTGAGGAATCACTCAATACCGCAGACTGCTTAGTAAGCGTTCTCATTGTGTAACCTTACGCACAACAGCTTGCTTAACCTTCAGTTAAAAAGAAACATGCGAGAAGCGACAATGAGTACGTGTTTTACTACCTCCCGTGCGTTAAGTAATTCACATCTTTAATTATTGTGACTTAATCCAGTTTTTCAACTGTCACTATTTAGTTTTTCTCTAGCTCACCTTCACTGGGAGTTCGCTTCAGTAATATCACTTCACTAAGCTGAATTAGTTCCATTCCTTGTCACTTCACTTCCTTCGTGACGTAACCTCTTCACGTCGTCGGACGCCTCACTTTACTCGGGAGTAGAACACAAGATCTCCACAACCAGTGGCTCATCAGTAGCGCTCGCTGCATGTCACGCAGTTGATAACTGTCTCGCACTCCACTCGCAACTCAGCACTCATTGACTGACTGTCGCAAGAGTGCTCGCTTATATAGGCAGTGAAATCTTCCACAGAAGGTTCTCGAAACTATTTCGACACACTTTCTGGAGGAGGGAGGGGAGATAAAGCTTCCAGAGAGTTCTAGCTATCTCCCGAAAGCGCGCCCGGAGCTTAAGCTGACCAGCGGCGTTATTGCTGTTTACCCGGATCACTCGGCGCATACCTTTTGATAATCTTAGGCCATATCCGCTGCGTCACATTATTTTAGACGAATCTTTATCAGTCACCATTACAGTAAAATATATGTTTCAGTGTGTTTAAATTACGGACTCTTACCATATATAACACAATAGTTTTCTTAATCTAATACCGTCGTCCTCCGTGGTGTAGTGGTCACCATGCTAGCCTCTAGTTTCTGAGGTCGCAGGTGGAGGGCGATGGATTTTTTCGGGCGAAAGATCCTTAGCATGGTTTACTTCGGAAGGGAAGTAAAGCCGGTGGCCCCGTGTCGTAGATTTGCGGCACGTTAAAGAACCTCAAGCCTGATAAAGAAGCCTCTGAGCAAGATTACCGGTCTTTCACGCCCAATATAAAATGGGACGCTAAGGATCACAGCAGTTAAAGAGCGTCCATAAATGGAACTCAATTTACATTTAATCTAATGCCGCCTACACTTGAAAAAATAGAACTTTATTCGTTTAAATAAGAATAAGAAGAACATATTTACTTATTGTGAAATTAAAGTTTAATAAATCAAAATAAAGTCAGACTTAAAGGTTTCTGGGTTATAACACCTTGAATTTGGGAATTTTAGGATACGACAATAATGTATGTCCCTGCTAAAGCAAATGGATGAACGATAATCCTACAACTAGGGGCGCTAGTGTCGCCGTTAATCCGCTCGAGCGGAGGGAAAATGTGAAAAGTAGCGGCAGGACTATGGTCGATCTAGATATTTTAACCGGGACATTTAGGTGGTGGTGGCGAAAATGGTAGCTAAAGCTATATGATAGACGCCAGAGGTGGGGAAGAGGAGATTTTGGATTAAAGACGGATGGCGAAAATGGGAACTAAAGAAGATGGTGGAACGAAGAGCTGGGATGAGGATATTTAAGGATATTTAAGAATGGGACCTAAACAAGATGTCTGAGGCAAGAGGTGGGGACAATGAGATTTGTGGTTAAAGACGGGCGGCGAAAATGGGAACTAAACAAGATTCCGGAGGCAAAAAGTGGGGACGAAGGGATTTGAGGTTAAATACCGGTGACAAAAACGGTAACTAAAGAAGATGGTGGAGTCAAATGGTGAGGAACAAGCAATTGTAGGATTAAAGATGCGGTGGCGAAAATCGGAATTAAACGAGATAGCGGAGGCAAGACTTGAGATCAGGAGATTTAAGGTTCGAAACGGTTGACAAAAATAGAAACTAAACAAAATAGCGGGGGCAAGAGGTGGTAACGAGAAGATTTGAGATTAAAGACGCGGTGGCAAACATGGGAACTAAACAAAATGTTGGATGCAAGAGTTGGGTACAAGCAGATTTGAGGTTAAATATAGAGTGACGAAAATGGGAACTAAACAAGATGGTGGGGTCAAGCGGTGAAAGAAGTGTATATGTGGGATTAAAGGACGCGGTGGTTGAAATTGGAACTAAACAAACTCACGACTACTGCGGTAAAAGGTGCGGTAGAAAGTGATTGGTTGAAGTGTGATAGGGTGAAAGGTGGAGGTAAAAACTTGGAACTAGAATCTGAGGTGATTGCTGAACCTGATGGTGAAAATTGGAACTAAATGATGATAATGAGATTAACAGCGAAGATAAGGAAAAATAAGTGTCTTACCTTGCAGGTCATATGACGAGAATGGGAGCAGCCAAGTGAGTAGTATGAAAGTTGACAAACAAAGGAGCGAAGAAATGCAATGCTTGTGTACAAAAGGAAGGCAGGAAGTGTCGTGACGTATTGTGACTAGAGAAAATAAGACGTTTTGTGATTAGCGTGTGCGATAAAATTAAGCTACATGATTGGTTAAAATAAAACGTGATTTGATTGGACAAATGAATGGAATAAAAAGAGGAAATTATGGTTATTTGCGGTAGTATGAATGGCAGCTGTGATTGTTAAAGCGGGTGTCGGGATTCGAATCCCGTACTAAAATCCAACACATTAAAAAGGTAGCGCGTGTTGGGATACGGAAACGCTAAATGCCGCAAAGCTATCCCTTGGACCTTCGTTTTGAATGTGACGTCACTGGCGCCAGTGTTATTGTGGTTTTCTGAAGGTGAACGTACTTGTGAGAGTGGGAATGTGTTGAGGTTGTGAGTGACGTTTTTCTATGTTTTTGCTGGTTTAGGTTTGTTGGTGGTGTGTGTCGTTCGTGCGTGCGTACGCGCGCGTTGTTTTTGGTCGGATGCGGAATTTTATTTTTGGTGTCAAACCCAGTACCAAAACACGGAAAGCAGATCTAGAGATACAAGTCGAAGAATAATTATGTTTTGTAGTACTCATCTGTCAGTTATGTTTGCAGGTTTTGTTGCGATACGAAAACGAGTTAAAATGGAAAACGAAGCGGTCATGTAGGTGTTAACGCGACGCGAATAAGAGTTACCGCGAAAAATAAAAGCAGTTGTTTTTTAAAATACTTAACCAGCTTTAAGATCAACCAACATCACTACGCACTGATATACCTAGGTTCTTTAAAGCGGTAGAGATGTCCTTTGTACAGGCATAATTTAACCATACCAAAAGCCTGGCATTACACCATCGTAATGGTGCCTAGTGTACGTAGGAGTAGGGTTCTAATTGCCGGTCAGAAGCGATCAAAGATGCGTGCGGCAGAAAAAGTTCCAGTGGAAGCTTCCCAAAGCAATAGCAGACTTTGCGACTGACTAAACGGATGTTTGCTGCTTCTGATAATTCCAGCCGGAGCGATAGCAGACTTGGTGCTCATTAACGGGATGTGTGCGGCTTCTGATAATTCCAGCGGAAGCTGTAGCAGACTCAATACTCGTTAACGGATGTCTGCGATTTGTGATAAGACTGTATGAAAACCCGGTGAGCACGACTTTTGCAGTACCGTAAAGTAATACTATATGTATTGCATTGAAGCTGGTATAACATAAACACAACACATGAATGAGTTAGCATAATCAAACTCAGCAGTCGGTTGACAAAAACAAAGGGATAAAAGGTGGGATCGTGTGCATACGGAATAAAACCACTGTTTATTTTGACTGGCGTAGCGAAAAAAAAACAATTGCTGTTTGGACTAGCGCAGTGAACGTGAGTGAACATAATTAACTGTTTGACTAACGAAGTGAGTGCCAATATACACCAAAGCACAACGGACACAGATACAATGAAGTGAAGCGTTTGCCTAGTAAAAGACAATGGAAAGCACTACAGAAAGAGCAGTGTTATCTACTCATGAAGAGCTGGAGGAGGTGGAGGAGGAGGGGGTAAGTGACGACGTGGAGGCTTCGCAGCCTACTTTTGAAATTGAAGAGCATGATCAATGGACGATGAAGAAATTTTTCAAGTTTTTCGGAGACAGGAATTTTTGTATCCGCGATGCCAAAGCATGCAGTCCCAAAAGAGTGGGTTTCCGCAGATGTTTAATGATGTTTGAAAATTTTGCAAATGAGAAGCTAATAGAAAACAGCCCGGGGTTTATAGGTTTATCCATAATGGGTTTTAAACAGCCTTCCAAACCGTTTAATATAAGCGTTCGCAGGGTAGATCAAGTAAATCCCGAGGTCGTATTAAAAAGCATAAGAGAATGATGCAAAGCAACAATGTTCTTTTTTATGCAGGTGCTTAACAAGATATCTTGTGTGTGGACGAAGGAGGTCGCAGGTTCGCGCTTTAAGTTCTGCGATGATTAGAGGAAATAAAGGTGTAATTGAAATAAATAACCACGATACTTTGTGCATACCGAGAGCTATTGCAGTGAGTAAAGCACGAGCAGACCACGATGTCAATTACCAAACGATTACGCATTCTGAGCGTTTACAAAGGTTGAAGGTTATAGTATTGCGCGAGGGGATAGGGAAGACGAAAGGTAGGTTTACCCTGGATGAAGTAAATAAATTTGACAAATATTTAAAAGAGTATGCTATCAAGGTGTTTGCCGATCATACTGACAAAAAGGCGCTCTCTAAATCTGACCACATAGCCGAAAAGCGCATAGACCTGATACTGCATGAATACCACTGTAAAGCCATAGTAGACTTGCACAGGTGCTTTAAGTGCAAGTCTTACTGCAGGCGGTGTAACTATCCCTACAAACTCACAAAAGAATATCACCGCTGAGACCACCTATGCACGTAATGCCACCAACAGGTTGATAGGTTTGAGCATTACTGCGTTGTAATGTGTTATTGCGATTTTAAGGGGCAGTTGTGTTTTGAACGGCATTTGACGAAAGGGTCTTTTTATCCAAAGGGTTGGTCCGTTTGCGACGCGGAAAATGTATGCCTATTGTGCAACAAAGTGGTGAACACGAGGATGAGATAGGCCTCCCACCAGTGGGGAGAAGTAACTGTAAGACGCATGTACCTCCCAATCACAAGTGCTACATAGAGCAATATCATGCACCAAATAGACGAAATCAATACATGTGTATAGATTTCGAACGCACGTAGAAAACGCTCCATATGGATAAGCGAGTACGTTTTGGAACGTGCCAAACCTGTGCATGCTTTATCAAGTCTGTCCGTTGTGCATTGACGAAAGCCAAAAAGTGGTGTATTGTACGAAATGTGAAGTTACGGAAGTAGTGTTTGACGATCAACCGATAAAGCGCTTGTTCGAACACATTGCACAGCTCGAGTTTAAAGACTGGGACGTGATCGTGGTCGCACATAACCTCAAAAGATACGAAGGGTTGAGTGAGTTAAAATCGGCGCTCGAGCTCATCATGAACAGCACCAAGATTTACAGAATGAAGCACGGTGACGTCACCTTTGTTGATTCGCTCAACTTTATACCGATGCCACTGTCACGCTTTCCCAAGACCTTCCAGTTGAAGGAATGCAAGGGCTATTTTCATCACTTATTTAATACCAAGGAAAATGAGCACTACGTGGGTCGCATACCGAGCCAAAAGTATTACTGCCCGGAGGGTATGGACATAGAAGCTCGAAGAGCCTTCGAGCAGTGGCACGAGGAAAAGGCGTGCTTTTACTACGTTTTTGACATGAAAGCGGAGGTGGTGACGTATTGCAAAATGGACGCATTCCTCTTGAGTCGGGGAGTATGCAAGTTTAAAAAGGAATTCCTTGACCAAAACGGCATCCATCCCTTTAGAGAATACGTCACTATCGCACAAGCATGCATGAAGGTGTACAGAAGGCGTTTCATGCCAAAAGACAAGATTGCCATTATACCTGGAGGCGAGTACCGGCTGGCTGACAGGCAGTCACGCATAGCGTGCATTTGGTTATCTTGGGTGGACCATGGAAAAGGTGACCATCATGTACGGACTAAGGACGAGATCTAAACATGAAGGTCGCAAGTTGGACGGGTACAGGCACGAAAAGAGGTGTACTTCTTTCACGGCTGGCCGAAATGCTTTCCAAATCGGCATGCTGTGGTGCACTGAACGGGCAAGGACACCATGGCCTCCAGGTACGAGAGCACCGAGAAGGCCACGAAGAATATTGGGATGCCGGCTATGCCGTGGTGGAAATGTGGGAGTGGGAGCTCGACCCCATGATGAAGGTAAAGGAGAAACTGGCACACCATGCCAAACATTTTCCCATTCCGGAACTCCAGAACAATATAGGTATCTTTTTCGGAAGCCGCACCAACTGTTCCAAGACGTGCTGCGAGGCCTCTTGGAATACGAATCTCGTTTATTACGACGTGTGCAGCCTGTACCCGTTCGTTAACAAGGCGAAACCTCATCCCGTGTGTCATCCAAGGATTCACGTGTATCACGTTCCGCGCTTGGAAGACGTGTGGAGAGGCATCGTCAAGTGCAAGGTCCTACTACCCTAAAGGCTTTACCAACCTGTGCTACCGGCGCGCATTAATGACCAACTGATGTTTCCGCTGCGTTGCGCTTGTGCAGAAGCGGATAGCCAAGGGGAGTGTCATGATGAAGACGAATACAGGTTCATGACGGGAACCTGGGTCTCGTTTAAATGAAGGTCGCTTTGGAGGAGGGAAATCCATCACTGCAGGTGTACGAGATGTGGGAGTACGAAGTAGTGTAATACGACCCAGCCACCGGAGAGAAGGGACTACTTCCGGACTACTGAATCAGTTCCTAAAGATCAAGACCGAAGCCTCCGGTTGGCCCTTCGATGCCGACACGCCTGTCACAAAGGAGCAATACGTTAAACAGTTCTTGGGGCGCGAAGGTATTGCCCTGGATCCTACGGCATTGCCGACAATCCCAGCAAGCGAGAGGTGGTCAAGTTGATGCTCAACTCCTTCTGGGGAAAATGTGGCCAGAGGGACAACCTGCCTACCATTGAACTGGTGGACCGTTATGATGGGGTGCTCGATTTGCTCAACGACTCGAGTGTAGAGGTACGTACGTGGTGATGTACGTGGTATGGAGACACTGAAATCTGAGCCCCAAGTTGAACCCCAAGACCAACGCCATGCCTACATCACGGCTTACGCGCGCCTAGTGCTCTATGCTTACCTCAAACCACAGGGAGAGCAGGTGTGGTACTTCGACACCGACTCCATTATCGCCACCGTGGAGTCGGGGCAGTGGATGCCTTCCGTGGGGCGCTTCCTGGGGGACATGACGGACGAGCTAGAGAAGTACGGCAAGGTTGTTTACATCTCTCGCTTTTCCTAAACGGGGTCAAGGAGCTATTGTTTCGAGATCAAGTATCCCAAAACGATAAGACCTTCTCTTTGTGGAAAATCTAGGGTATCACGCTTAATTCTGACAACTTGAAGGGCGTGAATGCCTACGTTATTAGACGTGGTTCTTCGCGACCGCGCTAGGACGGTGACGCTAAGGGAACACAGATTTCGAGAAAACCCGGTTGGGACGTGGTCACTGAGCCGTGCGTCAAGACCTATCGCATAGTAGAGAACGAGCGTACTAGTCGACAACATTGACTCCCATCTTACGGGTATAAGAGAAGGGGTGAGTAGAGGTGCATCACAAATGTGACGATCTTTCGCATGGAGGTTCATTTACACACCAAACGCACTTAGAGGCATAATGCTCTCATGCAGACACCATGTTCTCGGACAATCTCAGGCAATTTAGTTTCCCCTGCACCATGCTAATTGCTGGCCCTTCGCGATGCGGAAAATCCACCTTTGTAAACAGTTTGATACCTAACGCTCGCCGCATGTTTGACCATGTTTGACCGTGTGGTGCCACGATCCGGAATATTCTCAAACATTGGGCAGCTTTCCTGTAGTATGCGAAATGCACACGGGCATTCCGTAATTGTGATCAGTTGGACAGAACTACCTGGTGGTTCTCGATGACCACATGCTCGAAGGTGGAGGGGACGACGTGTCGAATTTCTTCACGAGAGATTCCATCACAAGCGCTTCGGAATCATTTACATCCTGCAAAACGTGTTTTTGATAAGCGAAGGAAATATAGAATATTTTAACTGAATGCGCATCATGTCGTGGCATTTAAGAAGAACAGAAACAAGATGTGGATCGAAAGGCAGTGCCAACAGATCGAATCTAGGAATTCTAGGTTTTTGCTGGAAGCTTTCGAAAAGGCTACCGAGAATTCGCACGGATATCTGGTGCTGGTTTGCATATAATATGCGCCCGATAGGTACAGATATCGAACAGGCGTTTTGCCGGAAGAAACTCTCCCTTACTTTGTGCCCAACAAGCTATAGATTTTAAATAACGCGCCAAAGTGGCAACGGTCGTCATTGTGGTGCAAGCATAGCTAGAGGGAGGTTGAACATGGCGAAACTTAGCAGGTGGCGAGATAGCACGGAAATTTGACCGTTATAAGAAAGGCGAAGCCTGCTCCGCGAAGAAAGTTACTAAAGTAGGCTAGCCCAGAATTAGTGAAAGCCATTTTGGAATACATGCTCAACGTGACTAAGGGCAACGCGCCTTGCCGGCCAAAAGCCTGAATCGTTTAAAGAGGCATAAAACCGCGTGGAGAAAGTTAGTCGAGAACAAACTGTCGTTGAACAAAAAAGATCTTGGTGCAAGAAGAAGTATTCTTGCCGGCAGTCCTCCTACCCGTGCTAGCCTCGTTAAATAGAGCTCTCATATTAAAGTTAGCATGATGAGGTACGGCAAGCAAATCGTGGTAGCACCGCAGCCCAGACCTATAAACTTCACGCATTAGACAGTCCATGTACAGATTAACCAAGGAAATAGATAACTTGCACCAACTAAAGCTAATTCACCGAAAAATGGCAACTATGGAAATATAAATTGGGAAACTATTTGGGACCCGTGAAACAAGTGAGACAGGCTTACCTGCAACGTGACGATGACGATGACATCCAGTTTGACGACGTGTACGAAGACGTAGGATTGAAACAAGAACCGAGGATATTCCAACCATAGTTCACTAAAAAGGCGAGGCCTAAACCTACGTCGCCCAGAAAACACAACAAAAACCCCCACCTATAACGTTCGCAAGTAAAGCTGGCAACCTCTGTACAAGTAAATGATGGAGTGGATCGCCATAAAGCACTATTAAGACCGGCCGGATCACTATGCTGGGTTAAGCGTCGCAAACATGCTTCGCAAACCCACGGGTCTACCAAAGTCCAGCATGGAGTCCTTTCTTCGCACCCAGGACAGCCTTACCTTTCACAAACAGGTGAGAAAAGGGTTTCCTACCAGATACTATCACGTAACCAATACGGACTATTTTTGGAAGCCGATCTTAACGTGATGAATCCCGTCAAGGAGCACAACCAACCCTACATGTACATTCTAACCGTGATTGACGCATTCTCCAAGTACACCTGGGCGTTACCTTTAAAGACAAAAATAGGCACCGAAGTCACACAGACCATAAAGATTATTATTTTCGAGCGCGTTCCGAAGATGCTGCAAACCGACAAAAGCACCGAGTTCAGCAACAAGACGTTTCACGAGTTTCTAAGGAAACAGCGTGCAGAACTACACCACTAATACTAATGTCAAATCCAGCTTTGTAGAACCCTTTAACTGTACCCTTAAAGCCATCATGTGCAAATATTTCACGCACAAATACAGCTATAGGTACGTGGAGGTTCTACCGGATTTGGTCAAGTCGTACAACAGCTCCTATCACAGAACTATAAAAATGGCCACAAAAGACGTCAACACCTCCAACATTTTGCAGGTATGGGACGATTTTCACAGTGATGCGCCTAAAACCAGGGCGGTTAAATTTAAAGCCGGAGATAACGTCTGTGTTTCCAAAGAAAAAATAAATTTCGATAAGGGGTAAGAAAACAATTGGACGTACCAAATCTTTCAGGTTTCCAAGGCCGTGCACGAATAAATTGAAGAACCTTGCCCATGAAGGCAGACGGAAACTTCTACAACGGGAAACTGCATGAGCTGGCGCTTCTTGAAAGGTTTAAAATAGACCACATCGTGCTAACAAGAGGTAGCGGTCGCAAAAAGCAGTTTTTGGTCAAGTGGACAGGATGCCCTTCCCAATATAGCTATTGGGTCCAGGCTTCGACCATTCAATCCCTATGAACAAAAACCAACCGTTTTCCTTCACCCTTGTGAGGAACGCGTCTATGGAGCATTTCACAGACAAAACGACGGCCAAGTTTTCAAACATTTTGACAGCAAGAATCGTGCTGCAAGGAGAATGAGAGGTGACACTCCAAAAGGTTAGGTTCCCCGTTAAATTTTACAATGTCGTATAGCACGCCAGCCATATTATAGGCGCAAAGTACAGCATGACGCAACAACTCAAGCGTTCCAAGTATGGTTTACATATGCCCGAAGATATACAACACAATGCGTAAACGCTGTCATTTACGTCCATCTCAATATAAACGATTTTTTCTCTACAACGAAGTCGAAGGAAAGGCAAGTGTGAATGATGCGGTCACTCATCCTGATATGTTACCTGATATTGTACTTGAAGGCATTGTGGAGTACGTAGTGCCCTCTAAAAAGCGTCTTACCCCTGCAAAAAGGGATTACTTTAGCGATGCGCCTAAACTGAAACCAAAAACTTCTAGCAAACCGAAGCCGGGACATACCCCATCAATATCGCTACATGCGACGCCATCAAAGTCGGTGGCTAAGCTGGTACATATTGCACCTAAGCCTACAGAGACTGCGCCTACCACTCCGGACGTAAACGCCGCAAAACCAGAAAAAGAACCGATTGAAACTGCTGCGCCTGTCGAAACTAAGTGCTTCATTCACAGTTTGCTACTGTCTCCGACTCTGGGAAAAATGCTCGGCTTCGAGCCCTTTCCTAGCGTTGTACTTAACCCAGACGCTACACACCCCGTTGATCTGCATATGGAATTTACTTACGAAATATTCGTCTACTGCAATCTATTGTTCCCATAAGTGGTGGGCGATGCCTTTGCACAAGTCGTAGAGAGCGTGGCATAGAACACGAAAAAAGTAACAACACGTACATGACTGATGAAAAGTAGTTTTTTCCTCTGAATTGGGTACCTTTCCTGGAGAAATATTTCAAGACCGTCGACATAGATTTAGGGGAAGGTTTTAGGTATCTTTTGCCATTTGCTGACGGATTTTACTCTACTGTAGTCCTTAACCTTCGCCCCAAAGCTCAATAATGGATGTGCATACCGCCACGCAGTGCTATCTCAATCAGGCGTGTGGAGGTTTAGACGACCGAGATTTCGTTCTCTACAGAGGAAGGCGCTGTCAAAAGGAACGTCCCGTTTTCTGCCTTTGTAGACACATTCCTCCATGTTCAAAAGGCGGAGCATGAACCGCATGGAAAGAGTCACTCAAAGTAGGCACAAATGTGGTTGCTGACGTCGCTGTTTCCGGAACATCTCCTAAGGAATCGCGTAAGGGGCGACTCAAGGAGGCAGGTTTGAATCTCAAACGAAAAGACGAAAAGATGTATTCCATGCTGAATTCGAGCATGAGGCGCACCATGAGAATAAAACGCACAAAACCAAAGGCAGTCATGCAGTCTAGGCTCAAACGCTATAGGTGAAAGGTGCAAGACGTCTTCTCGCAATGCCGAAGCAACCGTTTACATGAGCACCGACCTTGACCTCTTTAGAGACCTTCCTGTTCAAATGAACATGGAAGATTTTCGCTTCATTCACCTGAAATACCATCATAAAGTATACTCCCATCACCTTCCATTATTCCGGAAATGCCGACGATTACCTGGACATGACCTATGTGAAACTAGAGCTGTTCGTTAAAATTGTGGATGGCGAAGGAAAAGCGATGGCTATATAGGATAACCTCGCCTTGGTCAACAACGCCCTCAATTCCCTCTTTCAGCAAGTGGCATTAGGATTTAAGGATTTTCAATTAGCCGAACTCCAATTCATGTTAAACTGTAATAATTATAAAATAGTTAAAATTAACATTAATATTCCTAGAAATATAATTTTTTTCATTATATTCATATGAAGGCGGCGCCGTGGCCGAGTGGTTAGACCGCTCGCCTCCCACCGAGGCGGACCGGGTTCAATCCCAGGGACCTGCATGTGGGATTTGTGGTGGACGAAGCGGCGTCTGGGCGGGTTTTCTCCGGGTTCTCCGGTTTCCCCCGCCATTCATTCCACCAACTGCTCCATCATCACCTTTCCTTTCATCCATTTCACCAACATTTCGCTTCATCTACTTCCTTCATCCCATACCAGGCATCGGGCTGATCACCCATCCTGGATGTTCTGTCTGATCCATGAGTGTCTGCTCCTCGACGGGCCTCTGACCCCAGGCACCCGCCTGTAAGTCCTCGGGGGTGTAAGTCCTACATAAGAGGAGGGTAAACAGATAATGAATGAATGAATATTCATATGAAAATTTAACTAAATATAAATCTTAAAATACAGAACAAAATTAATAAAACAAATCCATTAAGACATAATGCGTTATATATTGATTTATAATTCATTTTGGAAAAAACCTAATAGAGGAGATGTCCCTAAACAACGTCATCGTTTACATGGCGCAACCCGGTTACCCTTACACAACGTACCTCGAAGCTCTGCTCAATTATTCCAACGATGCTATGAACTCCCGGCTGGTGGCTTCGCTTTTGAAGACAGATACAGCCGGCATCATGGACAATTTTGTGGCCAGTCGTGATTTTCTGTGATGGCAAGGGTTCACAAAGAGTGATAAAGCTTTCCAGCTTATTAGGTGCCTTTTCAACGCACTTTTAGGCAGGAAAACCTGCTCCTTAATACCGTCAGTCTCACCACAAAGTTGCCTCCCTCCTCTCCTCAGTTTCATCTGTTTACCGAAAATAAGCATTTCTAAAGAGTCCATGGAAATTCAATCCGCCACTCTGAATCTCAAAGCCGTTAGGCTGTCTCCCACCATTAAACTGGCTCATCAGGCGGTCTTGGCAAAACGCAACGCCAAGTACCATCTCAAGGACGTGGGCTCTCACGTACTCAGCATTCCCAAGGAAAGCAGCAACATGACGTTTAACGACGTTTACATAGAGTAAACTTCCTAGAAGTGTGGCCATCGTCACTCTGACGGACAAAGCATACAACGGCGACTATGCCAGAAACCGTACCATCTCCATCACTTTATCATGAATACGTTTTAAATGTACGTCAACGGCCAACCCTTCCCCGCCCAACCCCTGCGACCCAACTTTGGTGATGGGCAGCTTATCGAGTGCTTTTGCAAGATAGTCTCGGAATTAATTTTAAAGAAGAAGGTCTCTAGAAAACCATACCCACAGAGATACACCGTCATGATCTTTGATCTTACCGCGGGCATGAGCGCCAACGATTTCTACATCTCTGGACTACGTTACGGCACGGTGTCTATAAGTATGGGTTCTTCCAAACGGCTAACAGAGCCATTATCGTTCTGGTGTTGGCGGAGATACATTGCACCGTCGAGATCGATGCCAAACGATCCATTTTGGTAACATGAACACGTTTCAAATGCACAAGTTTCTCTCCAGCTGTCACTCTACGCCTCCCTATTTTCATGGGGTTTACCCCTGCGATAGACTACTCCTCACAAATGAAAAGCTGCCGTTGGCCCTTGTCGCCACCACCAGGCCTAGCACTAAAGCGTATAAACACTGACTCTGCATCTTTGTTGGCAAGAACGGACGCGGTGAGTTCTATGACAGTTATGGTATAGATACACCTTCGCCTCAATTTCTAAAATATTTGCATCGTACCTGTGGCCCCATATGGTCGCACAATGTTAGAAGGCTGCTCGGCACCACCTACGGTGATTATGTCATCGCGTACCTGTCTCACCGCTGCTCCCGCCTATCCAGGGAGAGCTTCTTTTTTAAATTTGACGCCATCTACTACCCCCACTACGACGCCGACATTCTCCACACCTACAAAGACGCGTGCCTCGCTCAGTGGTCGCATACTCATCAAAAGTGACAGGCTTTGAAGGTAAGTACCGAAAAAATGAGCTTCAAATATGCTACGACAAAAACGTTTTGGTAATTTCAAATATTCGTTGACTTTTCTGTCCTGTGCTTTCAGAACGCTCTCCTGATCGTATAAATCGCGCGTCGTTACATTGTGGCGATAGTACGCCGCGGTGCCTCAACATATCGAACATGCAGCACAGATAAGGTTTCTGCACCTAGATCAGCGCAGTTACTTCTTTTGCCACTAAGGGCTTAAGATGTACGTTCCTATTGTAGTGCCATGGAAACTACTGCAAAGAAGAAGCCAAAACAGACCACGGACAGTGCCTTTGGCCCATCGATCATCAAGTCACAGCAGCCTAAGGTAAACGGCAAATAGTCCAAGATTGACCCAGCACCCCCAGCAGCAACGTCCCGCAGCCAGAGGTCCTCAAGTTCCAGCAACCCGGAGTTCTCGCCCAGCGGTCCGAGATTCCCACGATGTGGCGCCGTGTGCCCGCAGGGAATAATTCCGTGACGTGTATGCGCCCAAAGAACCGCTTAGCGTGGGATCATTATCAGACATTTACTCTCTCAACTACACCCAAACCAAGATCGTGTGCGTGGGATTTTCGCCTCTGCCGCTGCAACCACTGATGGTCATCGTCGCCAAGTGCGGTATCGCTGAGCGGCGGTCATGAACCCTGCACAGTAGCCGAAGTTCGTCGAAGAAGCACCCGTCGTTCGTCGTCACATGAACGACGTCCAGCGCCCTTCACAGGAGTTCCAGGTTGATGGAGTCCTCAACATCGTCTCAAGGAACCGTTTCGGAAATCTAACACTCTCCATCAAGGCCACACAAGAGCACACCTTTTCGCTTACCCTGGAGGAATGATACATGCTTGACGCCCTGCAGATCGTTTGTGACATCTAGCATCACAAGAAAAAACAGGAAGTGGACGTGCAAGATCAGATTTTAGCTTACAAGCAGTACTTGCGGTTTGCGAATGCTCGCCACGAAGAAACCGTGAATTTCTCCAAAGTTCACAAACAGGACACGTTTCGCCGTCTGCAAAACCTACCTGTAGTGGAGCATTATTTAAAGCCTACTACCTGCAGCACATGCAAGAGGTTGCATAATGGAAACGGTAGAACGGATCTCCAAATCTGTCTCTTTAAACTTGTCTGAGCAGGCGCACATCATGGAATGTCGCAACTACGTATGCGTGTACTGCAGTAGAGCCAAGGTGCTTAGAAATTACGAATTACAGGACACCAGAAAAATGCACCTTGCGCACTGCGCTTCTTCAATGACCGCTAGGATGACAAATCCACCACCGTTAAGTGCCATAGCTGCGAGGAAAATATCCACTACGTCATACCCAACAGGAGTTTACAGGATATTCATTTTAAAGCAAGCTTGTGGCGTTGCCATTACCACGACGAGGGTCAGAAAAGCGACGAAGATGACGAACTAGATCAGTTGTTCGAGTTTTTTTCCAAGAGGGTCCTACATATCGTATACTACGAACAATAATACATCGCACCGGATAAAATGCTGCACACGAGAAACGACGGCCGCATCTGCTACTGCAAAATTTTGGCCGTGCATTTGGACAATGCCTCGCCTTATATCCTGCCAAATCATATCCACGGGGATTGGATGTTCAGAGTCGAAAATAAAAAAGGTTCTTATGCAAGATGAAGACGGAGGCAATGGAATAAGTTATGTGAAAAGCAACCTCTGTTGTCAAAAGGTAAAACCGTTTCATCGGATGTCAAACTTCCCTCGGTTGTGACTCCTCCTGACATGGGGACCACTGTGATGCATGTGATACCTTCTGTGGCTCTTTCCAACGGGTTATATAGGCACACACAGGCGCTCTTACGCTCAGTTGCTGTGGATCTCTCGGTATGGCATGTTAGACGTACCGTGTACGACGCATCACTACTCTAACTGCTTTAATCCAACGTGCAGGTGCAAACATCGAGGCCGACTTACGTACTCGTGCACAGGTGCCATCAAAAATTCGTCCAACTTGCTCGCCGTATCCAGTGGTTTCTGCGCAAGTACAACGGCAGAAAGGCTATATGACCTGCATCTGTTTTATTGTACTGCTCAAGTGCCTAGAAAACGCACACCGTATCGAGGTTCTACTGCCAGGTGAACGCCAATTTCTTCTGCAAAACGGTAATACCATCCTCCAGCGCTATCCGCCAGCAGACGTCGACGTCGTATGGCACCAGCTTTCCTTAAAAGCACAAGAAGTCTGCGCTTCATTTCGCAAATGCAAACAGCATTACAACCTGCCTCATCGTACCACTAATCAAGACGGATCTGCTACATTTCTGAAAAATTGCCTTTTCTGTCGACCATGTCCCAGGACGCTCTTCCACAACTAGACAACCTTTCAAGTAGTACAATACCATCAGGGTGTCCATACTACAGAAAAACGTACCGTAACTTGTTCGACAAGTTAAATCCGTGCACACCAAGTTCGGCACAAAAACCGTTTTCAAGGGCGACAACGACACGGAAGTATTTGTAACCTCAATATTCGGCAAGGTCTCTCCCGAGCTCGTGCAACAGCTCAATTCCGCCAAATTCTGCATCATCTACCAAGGAGAAGAAGCTCTCAAAACGACTTTAAAAGATGTGCCGTCAATTTCACGCCATATATCTCCAATGACTTTCCAAACCAACCCCTTCAACGTAGGAAATATCCTATATTTTAAGGTCATTTTTGAAGCCCAGTTTTCCAAATCCGGAGAGTTTCCCATCCATATAAACGTCCTCTCCACCCTTTAAATTGAATTAAATACAGTTGTATTTATGGACGCTCTTTATCTGCTCACCTCCTTCTTCGACAATATCAAAACCGCCACCGTTAATCTAGACGTCATCAACGTCACCTGCAAACCTTTCCAAATCCGTCGCCACCAAACAGACGCATTGTGCACCGTCTACTTGGGAACCTCCAAAAACAGTAGCTCTGCGTCACCTAGTCGCCAATGAAGGATGCTTCCCTATTAGCCATATCAACGAATTTGGGTGGATAGAGGGTAGAGAATGTTATGCGGATGTAACACATCCGATTTTTTAATCTGAGATCTGGAGAAATTTCTAACTATATTTGTTATGTAAACAAAGGTGTTACGTGACAGCAAATCTTTCTGAAATATGCGTAGAAAAAGCCATAAACAAGAATTGAATTATCATGTATTGTCTACTGCTTATTTTATGCCCTTGAACCAACTGTGAAGTTGCGAGCTTATACACTGGTTTTCAAAACGTAAAGACGAAGGTAATCTTTGCATGCTGTCACACTGCTAAGTAACATAGCTCAATGAAACTTGAATGGTACATAGAGTGAACTGCTACGGAATGCTACAGTGGGCAACTAAACGAAATATGCAATGATATGAACAGAAATGCCACTTTTATTCATAGACCATAAGCTACACTAAAGTCAATACGATATATGATGGCTCTCTAGATTTACAGAAGCAGACACACGGTGCTTAAAAGGATGTATGATCACCACGGACAGCAATGCATGCTCTCCACTGTGCTTCCATGCTGGCCACAAGGTTAGTAAACAGTTCTTGTGGTAGGGCGTTCCATTCCTCCACCAGCGCTGTTGACAACTGTTGGATGGTCGTTGGTGCATGTGGATGTGCTGCAATGCGTCTCCCCAAAGCATCCCACACGTGTTCGATGATGGGATTTAAATCGGGGAAACGGGCAGGCCAGGCCATTCGTCGAATATCCTCTCGTTCCAAGAGATCCTCCGCCTTCGCTGTTCGATGCGGTCGCGCATTGTCATCCATAAAAATGAGGTCAGGACCGACCACACCCCGAAAAGACGAACATGGGGAAGAAGTACAGTATCATAATAATGTTGACCAGTGGGCGTACCGTGTTCAAAGATTTGGAGATCGGTGCGCACATGCAACATCATGCCTCCCAAAACTATAACACCCGAACCACCAAAACGATCATGTTCAAGGATGTTCCTGGGTTCATTACGTGTTCCCACCTCTTGCCAGATGAGGGTACGTCGAGAACCACTACTTAAACTGAATCTGCTCTCATCCAAGAAGAGAACGCGACCGTATTCCTCGTTGGTCCAATTTTGATGCTCTTGGGACCATCGCAAACGGTGCCGCCGATGTGCGGATGTCAATGGAACACGACATACTGGCCGTCGGATAAAGAGACCACCTCTATGTAGTCACCGTGCCACTTTGTATCGTGAGATTGCGTGCCTAGCTCTCCTGTTAAATGTGGTTGCAATTGCACCCGTTGTTTGGCGTGGATCCCTTCTTGCCTGTTGCACACTGTAGCAGTCATCTGCTGCTGTAGCTGAGCGTGGTCGACCACCACCTCTCTATGGAACAGCAGTGCCTGTGGTTTGGAAGGTTCCCCATGCACGTGAAACAATGCTGTGAGCAATTCCAAACTCATGAGCAACACTCGTCACACTTCGCTCTTCTTCAAGTTTCCCGATCATTCTTCCCGTGTGAAGTCATCCAAATGGTGTCTACGGGCCATTTTGCAATGAAGAACACCACTACAGTGCACCTTAACAGCTCGCTAATTGCCACACACTGTCTTGTCGTGTTTCGTCAATTGCCCGTGTTGCGGAACCAGACCCATTTGGTACTATAGGCTCGCTACACTCATACCATGTGACGTCCAGCTTTCTGTGTGCGTGTGAGAGACGTATGGCAACATGTTCCCGCACCTTCATCTACTTCCACCAAGTAGTTCATTTGTTATGTTACTTTACCCATTTTGTCCTTAGTTTTGCACACCAATGTAGTACCAACCATGGGATAAAACAAGCTAGGTGCGTGGGAACTACAGCCTTCGGCGGCGCATGCATTTTGTGGTCTGACAAGCGTCTCAGCAGGTTGCTAAGTGTGTAAACATTCTGACACGACGGATGCACTATGAATCCCCTCTCACTCAACCATTGCTCCGAAGTATACTATTTGATTTATTGAAGTAATTCTCTCACAACTTATTCCATCAGCAATAGGAATAACGTTAATTGAATATTCGTTTGACGTTTAATTTGTTATGGAGTACTTTACCACGAGATACGTTCAAAGTCGTTTTGCACAGGAAGGCTTTTTTGGGGTTGGCTTTTTGTCCTTATTTGCAGCCCCTGACTTTCGGGACATCAGTGAGGTGCACCGGTTGCACCAGTTTAGCTACGATCCTGATGATAGATATATCAGAAGTAATTTTCCCCTTAATCAAAAGAGCTTTAACTAAAAATTATCCTGATATTTATAATATACGCTCTCTTCATTCGCAGTAACTATTGTTAAATTAAATTGGGTTTTATTTATGGACGCTCTATAGCTATGTTTCTTAGCGTACCATTCTTTATTGGGCGTAAAAGACCGAAAAGCTTGCTTAGAGACCCTTTCATCAGGCTGGAGGTTTTTTTAAGTGCCGTAAATCTACGACACGGGACCACCCTCTTTATTTCCCTTTAGAAGAAAGCCATGCTAAGGATGTTTAGTCCTGAAAAAATCCATCACTCTTCGCCGGGTTTGAATTCGCGATCTCGGGAACCATTCGGCTAGAGTGGTACCCCTAGACAACGGAGGACGGCGGTAACTATTGTGTGCTCAGTATTCAGCAAAATGTAACAATTCATCTAATTCTGTAAATACAGCAGTGTGTTTACACCTCTTTACTACAAAACTCGTATTTTTATTTAAGTTATTTTGCATAATCTAAAAACGCTATATTTCAAAGGAATAATTTACTGTGTAAAGATACTATGAGAGTAGTTATAAAATGTCGTTTCTACATCAATTTGCCCAATTATAGACCATTATCTAACTCCTTTGGTAATTTACAAGCTGCATCACCGTTTTCCCGGTCTTCAAAATTTCATATACCTGTTGCAAAGATTTCTAGAAAACAAACAGTTCTACATCCAGGTGGGTCGTTCTTGTTCAACTGAACTGCGCATGCAAGCTGGCGTACCTCACGGTGCCATCCTCTCGCCTTTCCTTTATATCATTTTCTCCAACGACTTTCCTGTGGATGCCAATTACGCATCCCCAATTACGCAAATTAAAGAAGGAAACAACAAAACACAGCTCTTCTCGCTTGCCCCTAGGAGGGAGCTTTTGATGGCCTGGTTGAAAAGCATCGATTATGTTTGTACAAAAGCGAAAACGTATATAATGCAAATATTTACTTGTAAACCGGCCCCAACAACCGGCACCAAACTACCAAAACTCAATAAAACATCCTTAGCATTTTTAGAAATCCTTTGTCACTGGTTAACGCCCCCTCCCCTACCCGTATGTTGACCCTAGATCACTCTACATATTTCCCTTATTATTTATACCCGTTGACAGCTCGTCACCGTGCCCTTTCTTTTGACGCAATTTAAATAAGTATTTAATTAATTAAACCCTTTTATTGGTCGTTATGGCTCCGTTCCCACCCTTATGGCAGTTTGCTGGAAGCTGATAACGCAATTATCATATTAAAGGTACCGGCCCACTCTCCGCCCCCTTGCAACACATCTGCATGCTTAACTGAAAAATCCTTCCCCCAAATCCTTTGTTTGCTTGCACGTGCAGTTTTCCCCAAGAATATCTGCCACCTGACTCCTGTTTTTATGTGAATGCACCTAACAAATGGCCTTCCCATCCCCTAGTTTTTAAACGCACTTAGGATATTAACGGTCAACGGCCAACGTTCCCAACCCTTAGAACACACCTTCAGCCTCCTGACACCTTTGTGCTAAACAACCCTTTCTCCCAAATCCTTAGTTTGCTACCTCTACAAGACTAGACATGTAACGGCTTCCCAGTCCGTTTCTTTTCATCCCGAGTGCCTGGCACCTGCATTTTAATTAAAAAAGCCACCCATCCTCCAGACTTCTTTGCAGACGTGCAATGTTGCCTGCGTTATATCAGTTCCTAACGCCTGACACCTCAGTGCTAAAAAACCCTTTCCCACAACTCCTTTGTTTGCTGACTGTATAAGTCGTAGGTTTTTTAACCGGAAGATAATTTTTATGTTGTTTTCTCACTCCTCATAAAAAACAAAACAACATCTGTAAAAAGTACTTTGCAATTGTTGTTACACCAACGTAAATAACAACGAAAATTATGAATTTTTGTGTATGAAGAGCGCAATGGATGGTTGGACCACCCATGAATGGTCATTTTAGGGCCAAGTTACGTTTCGTAATGGGGAACCAACATTTCTTATTTTGATTTTTTATTCCTCATCACAAGATAAACAGCTTTTAGTAGACCATTTTCTAATGATAAAGCAACATAAAATGTAGGTTCCCATTTATAAAAATCAATTTGACCGTAAAATTACTATCATAACGTCCTCCAAACAAAACACGACTAATGGCATTTACTTTTCCCCATAATATCATGCAGCTTTTGTTAAAGACATTTATTTCTACATCACCTAGTTTTGGAGATATTGTACAGTCTCAACTTAAATGGTCCATCCTGTATATGCGGGTGTGACGGGAAAGGTTGTTAGTTTTTAGGGTATATAAGTAGACATACTAAAACATGAAAATCACTTCTCATTGCGCTTTAAAGAATGTTGCTAATACTGCGAAGAAAGACTACAGTGATACTGCATCTTTATATCGTAAATTGCAAATCACTTCTCGACATAATTTGAAGACTGGTGCTTCAAGAGAGATGTCGATAATAGTACAATTTTATATCGTCAAACTATAATTGTGGATAAGAGTTTGCTTTTCTGTATAAATGCATGCAAATGTTTTCCTTTGTTTTGTGAAATATCATTGCAAATCCAATTAAAAAGGCGATGCTTTTCAAATATAACCGCCAACTAAAATGCATCAAGTGAATATATACTTTCAACTGAATATGCCTACTTTGAGTACATAGAAAAATTGTATATTATACGTTGAACTTATATGCTTAAAGCTCAGGTTATATGTTGAGTCTCCAAACGCCTTTCGAAAACCTTACATTATGCATTAAAATAGCTTACAGAAGATAGGAAATGAACTTATAATGAACTAATAGGCTTAAAACTAAAGTTATATATTAATCTCGCAAAAGATTTTGAAAACTTGACTTTATGCATGAAAATATCTTACAAAAGTTAGGAAAATTGCGTATTATTTTCACATGAACTTATAGACTTAGAACTCAAGTTATATATTCAATCTCGGAAAACATTTTGAAAACTTTAACGTTATGTTTGAAAATAGCTCAGAAAAGTAGGAAAAGCGCATACTATTTTCTCAATTCAAATTATAGGCTTAAGAGACAAGTTATGTATTCAATGTCGGAAAACACATTGAAAACTTTACATTATGCTGGAAAATACCTTGCAGAAGTTTGGGAAATTGCATACTGTTTTTAACGAACTTATACACTTAAGAGACAAGTTATATATTCCATCTCGGAAAACATTTTGAAAGCTTCACATTACGCTTGAAAATAGCTTACAGAAGATAGAATAAGTGTGTGTTATTTTTTCAATTGGACTTACAGACTTAAAACTCAAGTTATATATTAATCTCGCAAAATATTTTGAAAACGCACATTATGCATAAAAATAGCTTATAGAATTTAGGAAAGCTGTATATCGTTTCTTCAAAATAAGTTTTTGATTTAAGAATCAAGTTATATATTCAATTTCGGAAAACTTTTGAAAACTGGACATTATACATGAAAATATCTTACGTTAGGAATTCTGTGTATTTTTTCAACTGCACCTATAGTCCTAAGGCTCATGTTATATTTTCATTCTCGAAATATCATTTTGAAAACTTGAAATAAAGCTCGAAAATGGTTTATGTAAGTTAGGAAAACTGTATATTATTTTTTCAAACGATCTTTTAAACTTAAAACTCAAGTTTTATATCGATGGGTTAGTGCACACATGTGTTAAGTACACGTTTCTTAGTTTTGAGAAAATTTCATTTAAGTTTCAAAACTGCATTTCACAACAAGGCATATGCTTTTAGAAAATAAATATCACAATGCAGTCTTAAATTCATTGTTGGTCATTTTCTGTCGAGAACATTGACATATGATAATGTATAGGATACAATAATGTCTTAAAGTTATAGTTGTGCGTGCTTTAACACATTTGCATTAGAAGCTAAGTGCATTTGTCACATCTGAGCATTAGGAAAATAAAGTGAAAATCTGAACCTGTAATTAAAATTGCTGCACAGCAATCTTTCTTCACGCATATTAGTTTACATTTTTTCGTTTTCCTCTTTTGAAACCTCTGTAAATTGTTTGGCAGTTGGAATTTCTTCAATAAATTTGTGTATTCTTCATGGATCACCCTAATTTGTAACAAAGATAAGAGGTCTTTCTTCTACTTTTCACTTATAGGCAGGTTTTTGCTGTATGCAGGTTTCAAAGAAACATCCGCTCAATCCTGTAGTTTTTTCTTCTGCAGCATACCTATATCTATACCATAAAATAAATCTTCTGAGAAGTCATATTTGAACTGAATAAGGGTAGGCTTATCTTCTGCAACCTGATCCATTTAATCTTCACCCACTTAACCTTTTCACCAAGTGACGTTGTTTACTACTTTCCCCACCAATTCCTTGAGATCATAGAAGTCTTATTACTGTATGAAATGGGGAAGGATTAATTCTGGCTGCTGAGATCAAGAGTGCCCATTTGCTTGTAGTGTAGACTTCCATGTGCTTCCTTTCCGCTCGATCGTGGCATACATAGAATCAGCTTCCAAATAAGAATGTTCCTGATTCCATAAATTTTAAGGCAATTGTCTCCAAATTTTTCTTTTTATTTGCAGCATACAGCATTCCAGTAGTGATGAATTGATTACTGTTTCTGTCTACCGCAGTTATCAGTGAAGTAAACAGAATACATGCTTTAGGAAGCAACTTCCAATTTCTGCGCTACCTTTTTTCCATTGCACTCGTCCTATGCGCAGCAGAAACTGTCATTTCTGCTCGCATCCATTATAGTGAAATTGTGAACACTGAGTCTATTTTTGTTGTAAATATCATAGTGTCCTGCATGAGGAACACTTAAAACAGCCTGAAGATCGAAAGTGATGGATCTGAAGCTTATGCCTCCATCATCAATAGCTCTTTTCTTATCCTGTGCTTTCATTTGCATTGACTGAGTTTCTCTTTTCTTGTGGTTAGCCCACTCTTCTTGTAAGGGAACTTAATCCTTAGCGGCTTGATAAGCATTACATTCAGTGCATTGGTCCTTCTTTGGGATGTAAAAGGACAGTGCTGGATTATATAATTGAAAATATTTGGTATACAAATAGGGCGACGGGCGTGATACCCTTTACCTTAAAGTATTGCTCCTTGTATAGGCGATGCATTAGGGTTAAATTCAAATCAGGTGACAAGTACAGCTTTTTTGTGTCTTTACAGCAAGAATGGGACTCTAAACGAGGAATTGAATCAATGTGAGTTTTTACGTGATCTTTCTGTTCTTGGGGGTTGCACTGTGCGACGACATTTTCTGTGATCTGCCATCGCATCCACTGTACAGTTCTGTGTCACTTGTTTATTTCATACAAAGTTCAATTACCCTATGGCATATGGACAAAGTGGAACATAGAAGTTTCAAACGCACACAAAAATTTCCTTTCATGATCTGAATGTCCTAAGTAAAATTCGTGGGATGTCATCGTTCTTTTCGTGCAAAATTTTTTTCTGCGACAAACAGGTTTGTTTACATTGAATGATCTGAGGTATATTTTTTTATACATCATCTGCCAGTTTCCAGTACTGTGCACACAAATCGAATCATAGCGCTTCGTTGAAGTTTTCACTTCACTTATACCTAGAAAAGAATTATTATAACACGTAGCTGTCACGCCACACAGTTTTTATTAATTTCAAAGCACTAAAAAGAGAAAAAACAGACTACCGGCACTTCGAACAGTCAAACAACTTTGTTTTGTTTGTTTGTTTGTTTTTTTGTTGCAATAGCTTTTCCACTCCTGTTGGTATAAGCTTGACCACTGACTCTCAAAATGTTCACCATATAGCGGTTTCAGGCACAGCTATTTCTTTCCTGCTCCTTTTCCTTGGTTGATTTTTCAAACTGTTTTGCTCATCGTCATTTTGTTTATCTGATTTTATAAAAAAAAATCAGCATATAGGCCCACTTCATTTTCAGACATTAAAAAACAAAAGTAAACTTTGAATTAATGGATAGTTACATTGAAGTTGAGCATTATGGTCACTAAAGTCACTATCTACAGTGAATGATTCGGAACTTGATGTGTTCGTAACGTACACGTCACTGGAACCTGAACTAAAATCTGAGATTGAAGTATGTTCCTCTTCAGATAATTGATGAGGTGCTAGTTCTGCTTGGGAACCAGAAATATAGTTTTCATTACTTCTTTAATTATTAATACTTATTAATAAATTAAAACTGATAGCTATTTCAAACCGTTATTCATCTTTCAGACTTTAAAAGCTTATCTAGCTGATAGTACACTCGAAGAAATTAGATATTAGCCCAGATTAGAACTGTCTAGGTGACGAAATTTGTCGAGAGTGGCTCTCTGTATTCACGTTTGACTTAGCATTCCGGTATGCTTAAAGGAGCTGATATCATATTAGTCTATTTACTGGTATTTTTGGGTATTAAATTCCAAAAAGCTAGCGATGTTGATATTATAACCTCGCAGTTCACGGCATAGTTAACAATTATTTTAAACAACATAATTGTATTCGTGAATGCAATAAAAGTATTAAAGTGTCAAGCAATCCCCTAATGTTTAATTTTGCGCCATGTATTAGTTTAAAAACATGTAAACTGAAATGTTATAGACTTATCATGTGCAGTAGTAGATGATTCATTATTAGCTAACGCCATTTAAACTAGCTGTTTAGCTCAGGAACTCATCTTATCTTCTGCAAATCAAACGAGTTATCGCAGCACACAGCTGAGATGGGCTATCTAGCCACCAAACCAACAATTAGTACATGTCGCCAACAGAGAGCACACATGTTGAAAGAGTATACATTGCTAAAAACTTAAAAACACAAATGTTGTAACTGAGCACTTAGCACATTTGGCCCGCTGTCTCTTAGTGTACACAAATGGTAAACGCATCTATCACATTTGTGCATGCTAGTATGGTAATTACATCTGTCGTCATAGAAAGTGTAGAGAAACACATGGTTTTCACCTATCATATCTGTACACAGGAAATAAATAAATTAAATGGTTACAATTTTACACTTAACTCATTTTACCCCCCAAAAGGTACTTAACACATGTATGCACTAAGCCATCGATACACAATGTCGGAAGACGTTTTGAAAACCTTTCAAATATCCTGCAGAAGTTAAGAAAACTGTGTATCGTTTTTTCAAATGAACTCATAGACTTAAAACACAAGTTATAAATTCATCCTCTCAAAGCATTTTGAAAACTTGACATTATGCTTGAAAATGGTCCGCAGAAATTAGAAAAATTGTATATTACACTTTCAAGTTAACTTATAGACTTAAAACTCAAGTTATTTACTCAGTCTCGGAAAACATTTTCAAAACTTGACATTATGTTTGAAAATATCCTACAGAAGTTAGGAAAATTGTATACTATTTTCTCAATTGAACTTATGGACTTAAAACTCACGTTATATATCCTGTCTCGGAAAAGATTTTGAAAAGTTTCCATTATGCTTGAAAATACCTTACAGAAGATAGAGAAATTCTACATTTCTTTTCAAAGTAACTTATATGCTTAAAAGCAAGTTATGTATTCAATCTCAGGAAACATTCTGAAAACTTGACATTATGCCTAGAAATATCTTGCAAAGTTTGGAAAATTGCGTATTATTTTTTCAAATGAACTTTTAGACTTAAAACACAAGTTACATATTCAACCTCGGAAATCATGTTGAAAACTTGGCATTACGGTTGAAAATAGTATACAGAAGATAGGGAATATGTATATTATTTTTTCAGTTGAACTTATAAACTTAAAACTCAAGTTATATATCAATTTCGTGAAAATTTTGAAAAGTTGACATGCATGAGAATATCTAGCAGAAGTTACAAAAATTGCATATTACTTCTTCAAATGAACATTTAGACTGAAAACTCAACTTATATATTTAATCGCAGAAAACATTTTCAAAACTTGACATGCTTAAATATAGCTCAGAGAAATTAGGCAACTGTATATTTTTCAATTGAACTTATAGACTTATAAGTCCTGTTATGTGCGCAATCTCCGAAAACATTTTGAAAACTTGACCTCATGCTGGAAAATAACTTACAGAAGTTAGGAAAAAGTATATTATTTCTCCAAATAAACGATTAGAATTAAAACTCAAGTTATATATTCAATCTCACAACACGTTTGAAAATATCTAATTATGTTTAGAAATATCTTGCAGAAGTTAAAAAACTGCATATTATTTTTTTCAGATGGACTTAAAACACAAGTTATACAGTGTGAATCACCTAAAACTTGCACCGCAAATATTTTGGAAATGGAAAGTGATATTGATGCGCAGTTTTCAAAGCATCGATTGGTAGTCAGGGTCTCGTACATTTAGCCTATAAACAGATTTTAATAATACTGAGAAAGTGTATTTTTTGAGCAAACATACAATTTTTAAATGGAACAATGCCTAGTTACATCAACAGAATAAAGGTAGGGTGAATTAGAATGCCAGTTGCGTCTGTTGCAAGATTCTAGTGCAAGTTGTTTACGAGAAATCTTATTTTGAAACTTTTACGCACCGGCACTTGTACAACCTGTGGTATCAAAAACTAAAGAAAAACAAAAGGGAATTACAATACTTATGTGGATTCTTACAAGTAAAGGGTACATAGCCCTTCAAAGCTTGTGTTCAAAATGACCACCGGCAGCTTCAATACACGCTTCCAACCTGCTATGGAAAGACTGCTTCACACGTTCTAGCATTTCAGCGGAAATTTCAGAGCAGCAAGCGGTAATACGTCGTTTCATATCGTCTGGTGTAGTTGGTACATCCTTGAAGACAGTGTCTTTCAGCCTTCTCCACAGAAAAAAGTTTAAAGGGTCAGATCCGGTGAACGGGCCGGCCAAGGTACAGGTTCTGTTCGTCCAATCCAACGATTTGGAAACAATCCGTTAAGACAAGCTGTAGTACTTCGTGCACTTTGGGCTGGACAACCATCGTGTTGGTACCACAGGTTCCACCTAGTCTGCAAAGGAACGTCTTCTAGCATCTGAGCCAGATGGTCTGTCAGGAAGCTGCGATACTTGTACGAGTTCATTGTCCCTTCTATGAATAAAGGGCCTATGAGCTGATGATTCACTATCCCACACCACACGTATAAACTCCATGGACGCTGATGTTCCACCTGACGAAACCAACGGGGATTGTCAACAGACCAATAGTGCATGTTTCTGAGGTTTACCTGGCCATGATTAGTAAATGTTGCCGCATCACTAAACAAGATACATGATGAATCTGTCCTATCATGTCTTAATGCCCATGTACAAAAGTTAACACGATTCTCAAAATCGTTTCCATGCAGCTTTTGATGGAGAAGGATGTGGTAGGGATGGAACCTATGTGATGGAGAATGCGCAGTACACTTGCCTGAACTTATGCCACTTCTACGTGCGATTGTGCGGGAACTAATTTGCGGATCTACAGCAACGGCAGCAAAAACATTAATTTCTGCCTCTTCTCCAGTCACTTGTTTGTTTCTGTTACGTTTTCTAGGTGTTACAGTACCACTTTCACGTAATTGGTTGAAGATGTTGATAAATAATTGCCGAGATGGTTGACGTCTATTGGGATACGTTTCCGCATACACCGTACAGGAACGAACTACATTCTTCCTACACTCTCCATACACCATGAGCATGTCGGCTCTTTCTGCAATAGTAAATCCCATCTTCCACTCACGACTTACTACTTGAACTGTCACAAACTAACTGACTAGAAAGTTCCAATGCAATCAATGAACAGAAAACACAATGCAACATAACAACATCGTACCTAGCAACCAAGCAGGTTGAATAAGACAAACAATTGTCAGGGTGGAAACTTTTCAAAATACGATTTCTCGTAAACCACTTGCACTAGAATCCTGCAACAAAGGCCATTGGCAATCTAATTTACCCTACCTTTATTCTGTTGAGGTAACTATGCATTGTTCTATTTAAAAATTGTATGTTTGCTCAAAAATACACTTCCTCAGTATTATTAAAGTCTGTTTATAGGCTAAATGTCCGAGCCCCTGACTACCAATCAATGCTGTGAAAACTGCATATCAATAGCAGTTTCCATTTCCGTAATATTTGCGGTGCAAGTTTTAGGTGATTCAGCCTGCATATTCAATCTCGGAAAATATTTGGAAAGTTTGACATAATGCCTGAAAATAGCTTACAGAGAATAGAAAATTGTATATCCTTTTCAATTCATCTAATATGCTTAAAACTCAAGTTATATATTCAATCTTACAAAATATTTTCAAAACTTGACATCATGTTTGAAAATAGCTTACAGAGGTTAGGAAAATTGCATACTATTTTCTCAATTGAACGTATAGACTTAAAACTCACGTTATACAGGTTGTTTTAAATATAAAGGGCATAAATTCAGGTATGCATTCCCCATATGTAGAAAATGCAGGGTCCATTACAACATGTGTCCGGAAATGGATAGCTTCTGAGTTATGGTCTTCAAAACAGTGATAATTACGGGAACGACTCTTCTTCCCGCAGGTAGTTGCAGTAACATAATATATTAACAGGACACTGCCAATTCATACACAGGCGAAGGCTATAGTGAGTGTTATGTTTGGCGTTCGACTGACCGACGTGTAATTAAATCAGAAGCTGGCAGAGATGTATTTCTTGTACAGTAAGACGGACGGCACTGCTGCACTGGTTCGTCGTTTGCAGCAAGAGAGGTACCCACGGCGAAAATGTCCAGATCGGAATACATTTGAACGTCTCCATCGCCGGCTGTGCCTCATGGGAAGTTTACATCTCCTGGTTTTTTAGACGGGGTGGCCAAGATATACAACTCCAGATGTACAGGAGGAAACTCTGGATTCTGCGCACACGACTTCTTCTATCAGCGCACGAAGGTTATTGTTGCAAGTGAATGCTCCATACGACCGTCTGGAGAATGTTGCGAGAACAACAGTTGTATCCTTATCATTTGCAACGTTTATAGCCCTGTCACCATCAGGACCTGTACACTCAGCTCGATTGTGGCCTGCCAGTGGTTCATGCAGAAGTGTGCTACAAATCTGAACTTTCCTGCCTGAGTATTATTTACAGATAAAGCACATGTCACCGAAATGGTATTACAAATTTCCACAATCAGCATTTGTAGGCATATGAAAACCCACATGAAATTGCTCCAATTCATCAACAAGTGCGGTTCACTCTCAACATGTGGCCGGTGTCATTGGTGATCGGTTAGTTGGACTGCATGTACTTGTAAACAGACTTACTGGGAAGGCGTATACAAACTTCCTGGAAAACAGCATACCTCTTGTGAATAAAGACATTCCACCGAGCATTTGTCAACAAGCTCACTTCTTGCATGATGGCACTCCTACATACTTCAGTCGAACCGCTTGCCGGTACTTGGATCGAAGGTTTCCTAATCGATGGATAGGTAGAGGTGGCCGAATTGCTTTGCCACCACGCTCACCTGATTTAAACCCTGTCGATTTCTACTTGCAACGCCACTTAAAAGTGTTGTTGTATTCGTCTCCGGTACCTGACATAGAATCCCTTTAGAATCGAATTGTGGCAGGTTGTGAGGAAATACACAATACTCCTAGAATTTGGGGTCGCGTTCACACGGCATGAGACGTCGGTGTCAGGCCTATATTCAAGCAGGAGGTGGATACTTTGAACATCTTCCGTAAAGAAAACCATTTGCGGTAAGAAATACGTTCCGGTGAATATCACTGTCTTCAAAGCCATAACTCAAAAACCAAGTATTTCCGGACACATGCTGCACAGGACTTAATTCTTGTCTACATATCGGGAACTTATACGTGAAATTATGCGCTGTATTTTTGAAGCAAACTGTATATTCAATCTCGGAAACCGTTTTAAAAACTTGGCATTTTGCTTGAAAAGAGCTTACAAAAGATAGAAACATTTTACATTAGTTTTCAATTTAACTTATATGCTTAAAAGGCAAATTATGTATTCAATCTCGAAAAACGTTTGAAAACTTGATATTATGCTCGAAAATAGCTTGCAAAAGTAAGGAAACCGACATAATATTTTCTTCAGATGAACTTATAGGCTTAAGACACAAGTTATGTATTCAGTTTTGTAAAACATTTAGAAACTTCGCATTATGCTGAAAAACAGCTTACATAGGATAGGTAAAGGTGTATATAATTTTTTAATTGAATTTATGGACTCAAAACTGCAGTTTTATATTCAATCTCGGGAAAAGCTTTTGAAGAATTGTTATTATGCTTGAAAGTATCTTACAGAGGTTAGGAAAATGGCATATTATTTTTTTAAATGAACTTATATACTTAAAATTCAAGGTATATGTTCAACATCGGAAAACATTTTCAAAATTTGACATTAAGCTTGAAAATAGCATACAAATACTTAGGAAAATTGTACACATATTTCAAATCAACTTACAGACTGAAAACTCATGTTGTATATTCAGTCTCGTAAAGATTTTGAAAACTTGGAATTATGCTCGAAAATAGCTTACAGAAGAGAGAAAATTTGTATATTACATTTTAAAATCAACTTATATGCCTAAAAGTCAAGTTATATCTTCAATCTCGGAAAAGTTTTGAAAACGTTTCATTATACTTGAAAATATCCTGCAGGAGTTAAGAAAGTTGCACATTGAACATCTCATACTTAATCCAAACACCCGATAAAGAAAACCTGCAAACGGTGTACTTTAAATTTAAAACCAAAGAACTCCATCAGTCCTCTTAACGTTGATAACTTTCACGCAATGGTACAGGAAATTTTAGAATATCTAGATTGTTTTGAAGGTCAAGCAAGCTCAAAGACATTGTTCGCAATCCAATCGCTGATAAGTAGTGCAGCTTAGTACAATCCTCTTCGCGCTTCAGAATGTATCGATTTACTTGCGTGCATCAAACGAAAGAAAGCTATACTTAATATCAAGAATTACTATGATTTCTGTTTTCCTTGGTGCATACTGAACTCACGTTACCGTGCAATACACAATAGTGTGCGACTATCATTATATCCTAGAGAATTGTTTTTCAAAGAATTCAGTTATGAGGGGATTGACATTTTCATTTATCTAGACCAAATTGAGCTCTTTGAGAAGCAAAGCTTAAATGTATTTACACCTGCATTTTAATGCAGTAATTTGTATCACAAATTATTTAAATGTAAAGAGTGATTATAGTATGAATATGCATTATTATGTGACATTGATTTGAGATGTTTGTTGATTGTAATTATTGTTGGGAAGTAAGTTTATACTGCCTTACTGAAACTGACAATAATAGCGTGCAATAATGCAGCGAGGGGGTGAGCTGTTTATCATTATTGGAAACGAGGAAGTTACGTAATGTTGGCGCGTTTTCCTTTAGAATCTTCTGGAACATTTCCCTAGAGCATATGTATTCATAATTTTCATTGGATATAAAAATTGACGCTAATGTTGGCGCGTTTTATTAGCCAATTGCAGCTCAGTTATAATCTTTAGGCATATCGGGGTGTAGGAGTATAAAAGGTAGGTTAGAGGTAGACCCCGTCAGTTCATCAAAATTCTTTGTACACTACACGTCGCATTCCCGTCAGTTCATCAAAATTCTTTGTACACTACACGCCTTCAGTCCGTCAGTTCGTCGAAAATATTTGTATGATACACGTCGCCTTCAGTTCAGCAGAAATATTACACGTCGGCTATCGATTCACAAGTTACGCGTAGCAGAATTATGAAAAATCTAAAGTGTTGTAAAGTTAATTACACAAAAAGTTGAAGTACGCGAATTAAGAGTGATCAGTAATGAAGTTATAACAGTTTCAGTTTGGCGAGTGTCAAGATCAATGTGTAAATGTGATAGTGACTGTGTTCGACAATAAAAGTGTAAAACAAATTCCTTCATCAGTGTTATCTTTGGATAAAAGATTCCTTTCCGTTTACACAACCTGTATAAAGAGAAGTGCTTGACCGAAAAGATCATAGCTAGCCGGAGGACAGTAAACCAAAATTAAATAAAAATAACAGTAGCATTCTTTCAAACAAACATTAATACTACCGCAAATTGCTAGCACCAGATGGAGCTACAAACCTAACAAAGAATTACGTCACAAAATGGCATCACCACGTGAAGTAAACACACATACACAAACATTATAAATAATACCGTCGCAAATTGACTCCCAAACGTGGGGCTCAATAAACAACAATAAATAAATATAACATTATTACCATCACAAATTGGCGCCACAACGTGGGGCTACAATAATGTTAAATAACTAACAAAACAAACATGTACAAATAATGTTACTTCAAATTGGCTCCCAAACGTGGAGCAAAATAAATAAATAACATTACAAGTAAAACACTCCCAAATTGGCACCCAGAACGTGGGGCAGAGTGACCAGGAAAGGAGTGAAATAACCAGGAAGGGGCGAAGGAACCAGGACGTGAAGCGAATGGAGTAGTGAACTGAACTAGAAGACGCAGATTCCAGAAACAACTAGAGGAACGACAGACGACGCGGATGAGTGGACACAAAAACATCGAGACGACGCAGATTCATCATAATACAACGCAGAAGCGACATATAATCTAGGAGAGAGGGGCAGGAAGCTGGACATCAAAGTAACAGCAACAGACAGCATCAGAAAGGTTAGAAAAGTGTTATGTTAATTCTAAAAAAAAGGGTAAACAAATTTAAATGTACCTTAGGAGCGGTAGGATAAAGAAAACAATGGCTACTAATAATATTGAAGAAACAATAATGGAAGGGGATAATGTAACAGTTAGCTGTAATTCAATACAGGTTACAGAAAATAGCTCAAACAATGTAGAATTCGAGGGAGGAAATGTTAGTGAAGAAAGTCAGAATAAAATAGCAGGAAATGTTCATTTTGATGCTAGTATATGATGGAAATGATGAGAAATTTTGGCGAAACAGTAAATAAGAATATTGAGAAATTAGAACAAAAATTAACTCAGAGTATGGAACAGAATAATGAGAAATTAAAGGAAGATGTTAGTAAGAGTTTAGAACAAAAACTAGATCAGAATAATAGGGAACTGAGGGAAGATATTGGTAAGAGCTTAGAACAAAACAGGGAAGAAATTGAAAAGAAATTCATGGAGCTAGATAGTAGTATGATGAGAATGAAAAATGAAAATCAGGAAATGATAGCAAATGAGATAGGTGCAGTTTCAAAGAAAATGTTGGACATGAGCAGGGAAATATCTAACGAAAAAAGTGAGGTTAATAATAAAATAGAACATGTGGATGTAAAATGTACAGAGTTAGATAGCCGAATGAGTAGCATTTCAAATGAGTTAAGAGAGATGATGGAAGCTACAAATGCAGATTTAATTCAGGTGCAAGTTAATTTCAGAGGGGAAATATCTGAAATTCAGAAGGAGTCAGAAACACAGAGAATTAAATTGTACGAAGAAGTTAAAGTTTTGCCTGTAAATAATCAAAAGCTAGTTTCTGAAGTTAACAAGTACCAAGCTGTTCAGAATGAAAACTCCAATCCAGTACAGTTTAGTACAGATTTATCAGAGTATTCTCAAATTACAAAGATACCGGGAGCATTGAAAATGACAGCTGTTAAAAGATGTGTTGTTCAAGAAACTTTAGATTGTTTTCAAATTTTATCATGGGACGAAATATCATATGAATCCTTTAAGAGCTTATCCATGAACAAATTTTTGAAGGTTAGGATACGGCTACGAGTAATGTTTACCCACACACAATTTGATCTAGGAGGGTGAATAGCAATTAGATGTAAAGTAAATGCTGGATAGTTAAAGATGAAATGCAGAGCAACGCATTGGATTGTAAGAGGGTTAAATAAATATGTACATCATGATAATGGAGAAATAAATTCTGGACATAACTAAATTTTTTAAAACGAAAATAACATTTTTTTAGTAACTGTAACAGTATTTGAAATTAAGAATGTAAAGATTGAAACTTAATATGATATTAGAGTAAAAGTACGTAGATATAATTCCAAGAGTATTGTGAATATACAGTACAAAACAACAAAAATGGGTAAAAATAATTAAAAAAAACAAATACTTATGTAGCAAAAAGAAAAATGTGAAACAGTGCCTAGATTTAAGAGATGTAAATATATTTGTGTAGTGGGTGAATATTTTTGGTAAATATGTGTAATAATTGGAAAAATTCTTGAATGCATAAATTTTTGTCAACAATATAAGAGAGTAAACCAATTTTGTAATAGTAATTAAATAATTCAGGGTACAGTATTTGCTATAAAAATAAATTGTAATGTCAGATTAAAGTCTAAACACATTAAACCAGAGCCAGTAAATAGTGGTAAGATAAAGAAAAAACATATGTCGTGTGTTAAATACGTGTGAAGTGTCAAGTGAAAGTGATAGCGTGTGTTCCAAGATTTAGGAGACTAAAAACCCAATTATAAAATTTCCAAACAAGTTGTTAATATTTATAATTATGTTTCTAGTGGAGCATATGATGCAGTAATTTGAATCACAAATTATTTAAATGTAAAGAGTGATTATAGTATGAATATGCATTATTATGTGACATTGATTTGAGATGTTTGTTGATTGTAATTATTGTTGGGAAGTAGGTTTATACTGCCTTACTGAAACTGACAATAATAGCGTGCAATAATGCAGCGAGGGGGTGAGCTGTTTATCATTATTGGAAACGAGGAAGTTACGTAATGTTGGCGCGTTTTCCTTTAGAATCTTCTGGAACATTTCCCTAGAGCATATGTATTCATAATTTTCATTGGATATAAAAATTGACGCTAATGTTGGCGCGTTTTATTAGCCAATTGCAGCTCAGTTATAATCTTTAGGCATATCGGGGTGTAGGAGTATAAAAGGTAGGTTAGAGGTAGACCCCGTCAGTTCATCAAAATTCTTTGTACACTACACGCCTTCAGTCCGTCAGTTCGTCGAAAATATTTGTATGATACACGTCGCCTTCAGTTCAGCAGAAATATTACACGTCGGCTATCGATTCACAAGTTACGCGTAGCAGAATTATGAAAAATCTAAAGTGTTGTAAAGTTAATTACACAAAAAGTTGAAGTACTCGAATTAAGAGTGATCAGTAATGAAGTTATTATAACAGTTTCAGTTTGGCGAGTGTCAAGATCAATGTGTAAATGTGATAGTGACTGTGTTCGACAATAAAAGTGTAAAACAAATTCCTTCATCAGTGTTATCTTTGGATAAAAGATTCCTTTCCGTTTACACAACCTGTATAAAGAGAAGTGCTTGACCGAAAAGATCATAGCTAGCCGGAGGACAGTAAACCAAAATTAAATAAAAATAACAGTAGCATTCTTTCAAACAAACATTAATACTACCGCAAATTGCTAACACCAGATGGAGCTACAAACCTAACAATGAATTACGTCACAAAATGGCATCACCACGTGAAGTAAACACACATACACAAACATTATAAATAATACCGTCGCAAATTGACTCCCAAACGTGGGGCTCAATAAACAACAATAAATAAATATAACATTATTACCATCACAAATTGGCGCCACAACGTGGGGCTACAATAATGTTAAATAACTAACAAAACAAACATATACAAATAATGTTACTTCAAATTGGCTCCCAAACGTGGGGCCAAATAAATAAATAAATAACATTACAAGTAAAACACTCTCAATTTGCCCTGAATTCCAGCAACTCAGTGGAGGTTATTCGCAGATCATCTGAGAGGAAGGCTAGTCAAGTGAACCTGTTAACGTTTGAAGAGGATGATAAGGCTCACTATTGCCTCATCCCAACTTGTGGGTGCTGCTTATAAGTCAGATAACTGAGAATGAACAGAAAATGTGGCTGCGCGAGGCATACATGACCAGGTGTCTTGACGAGGATGCCTTCAGATTGCATAAGCAATAAATTCCAGATCCTCAAAATGCCTAAGTAGAATGCCGTTCTGGAATTTAATGCCCATTAAAGTCTGTCCCTGTACGTTTTGTGATTTGTGCAGATATCAAATTTGTTTTGAGGAAGTTTCACTCATGTGATCCCTCAGACGCAGAAATTTGGACCCTAATCATACAGGAAAACGAGGCGATATCGATAGCGTTGAAGTTCATATGTAGGCATGATCAGTCTTTGTCGAGGTTAAAGCTCTTCAGAGGTAACATTGCGCTCAATAACGTTTCAGCGAACTTAGACAGATCACTGTTGAAGTCCTTTAAGTATATGATGATGATGAGATGGGGTTAAAGGGCACTCAACATCTAGGGTTATCAGCTCCCTTACAACGTATAAAATATAAAAGCCAAAAACTAAAATACAACACACAAACCCACCTGGTCGAAAACACTAAAATACATGGCTACAAATTTTAAAACAACCACACTAAAAACATGGCAAGCAAAACAATAAAAGACTAAAACGTGTCAGGAGCTGTAGAAGGCAATGGGAACATAGCGCCATATGCCCCCAGGGGGGAAGAGCCCCCATTAAAACTGACACTAGAAAATCACAAAACTATAAGCCACTCAGTGCATTAAATGCGCCGGCTAAAGCCATTGTCAATAATAAGACGTAAAAGACAATGTACAGCATGCGCGTCTTCCGCCAAAACGTTGGCTATGCCAACAGGCAGACACACATGAGCTCGCAATGGAGCTAAAACCTGACACTCTTCTAAAATGTGACGCACCGTTAAGGGCGCGTCACACTACTTACAGAGTGGAGCGGGGTCACCACTGAGCAGGTGTCTATGACTAAAAAGACAATGTCCGATACGTAAACGAGTTAAAGTCACCTCTTCCCGACGAGAAGAACGAGAAGAGGTACCCCAGACTAACGGGAGAGGTCCCGCAACTTGTTCCCCCGGAGGGCTATCCAGTCATCGCGCCAAAGCGAGAGGATGCGACCACGTAAAATAACACAAAAATCTGACGAGGGAACAACAGAGGTAAAAACTCTGCTAATAAAATCGCCGATTTGGCAGCGGCATCTGCGGACTCGTTTCCTGAGATGTCCACATGACCTGGAATCCACACGAAGGAGACGCTTAAGCCAGAAGCACCGAGCGAGTGGAGCAGGTCATGAAAGAGCTGTACGAGCGGGTGGTAAACGTGAAGCGCGCGAAAACTTTGAAGTACACTCAGAGAGTCAGAATATACAACACAGTGCCGTAGGTCGTGCCGCCGGATGTATAAGAGAGACAGATAAATGCTAAAAATTTCGGCGGTAAAAATCGAACATTGCCCCGGTAAACGAGAAGTAAAATATTTTCACCATAAACAAAGGCACACCCTTCTCCAGCATCAGTCTTAGATCCATCGGTAAAGATAAATTGAAAGTCCCCGAATTGCGCCTGTAGTTCTAAAAAAGCCGATCTAAGGACTGAAGAAAGGGTCTCTCTCTTCGGCATCGACGTTAGCCCAAGGTGACAGTTGGTCTCAGCGCGCAGCCATGGGGGAAAAAGCGTTTCCCCCTGGGAAGGGCCGGCGCTGGCGTAACGTCCAAATGCCGAAGGACCTGTCGAAATCGTACCCCTGGAGGAAGCAATGCAGAGGAGCTAACTAAATATTGTCGATCAAGCGAATCCTCGAAAAATAACTCGAAGGACGGGTGGTTAGGGAAGCTTGAGAGTCGACAGGCATAGCTGTACAAAAGCATCTCACTCCGGAAGGACAGTGGAGACTCTGCAGCTTCAGCGTACAGACTGGGTACAGGGGTAGTTAGAAAGGCCCCTGTAGCGACTCTTATACCACAATGATGAATGACATTCAAGCGATGTAACACAGATGGACGTGCCGATGAATAGACAAGGCACCCGTAATCAAGCTTGGATCGGACCAAGGAGCGAAGAAGACGCAGAAGAACGGTCCGATCAGTTCTCTAGGATGTGCCACTTAAAACAAGTAAAATATTAAGAGGACGGTCACACTTTGCTTTTAAAAAGGAAATGTAAGAAGTCCAACTCAGCTTTCGATCAAAGATCCACCCAAAAATTTCACCTCGTCTGCAAATGGAAGGACCTCCGACCCAAGATGGAGAGAGGGCGAAGAAAAAGCCTTCCGGCGCCAGAAATTGTTGCAGACGGATTTCTCAGCGGAGAAATTAAAGCCGTTGGCGTTACTCCAGGCGTAGAGACGGTCGATACAGCTCTGGAGACGGCGTTCGAGCAGACAGGTCCGCCGTGAACTGCAATAAATTGCAAAATCGTCGACGAAAAGGGACGAGGAAATGCCAGGTGAAATACAATCAACAATGGGATTGACAGCAATCGCAAAAAGTGTGACACTGAGTACAGAGCCCTGCGATACACCGTTCTCTTGAATAAGACGACTAGATAAAACCGAGCCCACACGTACACGAAAGACGTGGTCCGTCATAAACTCCCGAAGAAATAAGGAAAGACGACCGCGTAAATTCCATGCGTGAAGTGTATGTAAAATACCGCCCCTCCAACAAGTGTCATAAGCGTTTTCTATGTCAAAAACACAGCTACTGTTTGACACTTTTTCAGAAATCCGTTCATAATATGCGTCGACAGAGACACCAGATGGTCGACTGTAGAGCGATGGCGACGAAATCCGCACTGAGCATTCGCTAGAAGTTTCTGAGACTCAAGCCACCATGTCAACCGCCCGTTGATCATGCGCTCCATCACCTTGCAAATGCAACTGGTGAGGGAGATAGAGCGGTAGCTGGAAGGTAGTTGGCGATCTTTCCCAGGCTTAAGTATAGGGACAATGGTGGCTTCGCACCAAACGGTAGGAAAAAGGCCATATTGCCAAGTACGGTTATATACCTGTAAGAGAAAGAGTTTACTGTCGGCTGAAAGGTTCTTTATCATCAGGACATGAATCCCGTCCGGCCCAGGAGCGGAGTATCGAGAATAATAGAGAGCATGCTCCAGCTCCCGCATCGTGAAAGGTTCATTGTAACACTCCTTATTAGCAGACCGAAAATTATAGGTCTCGGAATCCAGCCGGTCTTTGAGAGCACGAAAGCTGGCGGAATAATGGGCAAAACTGGAAACTGACTCAAAGGCAGCACCCAAAGTGTTAGCAAAGGCAGCCGGATCCACTATGGTGGCATTGGAAACCTGAAGTACAGTGCGACACTTTACCGGAGAAGCTTCGAAGTTTATCCCAATCAACAGAGGAAGGTGTGAAGCGATTAAAAGACTCGACAAAACGGGTCCAAGATGCCTTCTTGTTATCCTGAATAATGCGACGAGCCCCGGCGCGCGATTGTTTAAAAGTAACCAAATTATCAAGTGTAGGGTGTCGCCAAAACACCCTAAGCGCAGTTCTACGGACACGAACGGCGTCCCGACAATCCTCGTTCCACCACTGAATAGGAATACGCCGAGGGTGAGAGGATGATCGGGGAATTGTGCGTTCGGCGGCAGATAGAATCCTAGACGTAAGGTGCTGCACCATTTGGTTAACTTCGGTGAAGGGCTGGTCGTCAAAATGCACGAGGCTGGAATACAATCTCCAGTCGGCTTTTCTGAATATCCAGGTAGGTACTCTGGAATGCTGGAGGCAGTGAGACAACAGAGAGACGATGCAGGGTTAATGGTCGCTGGAGTAGGTGTCAGCGACGACGTTCCACTGCAGACGACTAACAAGCTGTAGTGAGCAAACGGCAAGGTCCAAGTGAGTAAATGTACCAGAGGAATCAGAAAGAAAAGCAGGTTCACCGGTATTGAGGATGGAGAGGTTGCACTGATAAAAATGTCGGAAAGAAGAGATCCCTTCGCACAGGCCCTTGGCAAACCCCACAAGAGGTAATGGGCATTAAAATCTCCCAACAGACGAAATGGTTTTGGGAGAGCGGATAGGAGATCTCGACTGTCCGCGTGAGTGAGGGGAGACGATGGAGGTGAATACACAGAGCAAACAGAGAAGAAAAAGCCGGGTAATTGAAGCCTAATGGCAACAGCTTGCAAGTCGGACGTAAGAGTGAGAGTTCGAAAATGAGCGTCGTTACGCACTAACAACATGACACCTCCATGAGCAGGAGTACCCTCCTCCGGTTCAAGATCGTAGCGAACCGGAGTATAACCTCGGAGATCAAAAGGATCGTGAGGGCGAAGCTTAGTCTCCTGCAAACACACGACCATAGGTGAATGGGAACACAATAAAAGCTGCAGTTCCGCCCTATGCGATCGTACACCAGTTAAATTCCAGGTCAGGATAGCCATGGATAAAAGCGATAAACTTCTTACTTAGAAGGGTGGCTCAAAATAACTTTTTGCTTAACCTTGGGGCTCGGGTTTTTTGTATGGAGTTGGTCAGACTCCATAGGCTCCTTGAAGGGAGGGCCCACGCGCTCAGTGCCATAAAGCGATTCAAGCGCCGAGAATCGGTTCTGGGTGGCAATGTGCGAAGGTGGCCGCTGAGCGCGGCTTGTCCCAGGAGCATCCTAGGACTGTGACTTTCGAAGAGGAGGAGGAGAAGGTGAACTTATCTTGCCGCGCGCACGCGGAGGATCTTTCAAAAAATCTTCCCTACGAAATTTCTGCTTCGATTTCTTCTCAATGCTTTGTGCCTTCATAACCTTTGGACCAGCTTTAGATGGCATGACAACAGTGGCTGTAATGGAGGGCCGGATGGTAGTGGTGGTCAATGCAGTCATGGTCCAGTTTGAGTCTCTGCATCCTTCCGGAGTACTGGCGAGGCAACAACAGAACTAAATGTACCAGATCGCAGGAGCGAATGTTGGCGCGCATGGTAACGCCTCCGGGCTTCAGCGAAGGAGAGTTTCTCCTTTACCCGGATCTCGTGGATCGCCTTCTCGTCCAAGTACCGCGGACAGTCGGCAAATGACGCAGAATGAGACCCTTTGCAATTAACGCAGACGGGTCCGGATGAAAAGGTACCTTCGTGTGACGGCTGGCTACATGAGGCACAGAGAGTAGCGGCACTCTTACAAGAGACTTGTGTATGCCCAAAACGTTGGCATTTAAAACAACGCAGAGGTTTAGGAATATAGGGCCTCACCGCAATAAGTTCGTATCCTGCTGTGAAATACTAGTGGGCAGATCGACGCCATCGAATGTGAGAAACAGGGTACGAGTTGCTGCCAACACTCCGTCGCGTTTAGCCTGCACTCGATGAACCGCTATAACCTTTTGGTCGGAAGGATGTTCGACCAGTTCATCGTCTGATATTCCGGCGAGGCTGTGAGTGGTGACGACGCCTCGACAGGAATTCAAGGTGCGGTGCTTCTCAACACGGATAGGATAACCGTGGAAGAAGCGTGGCGCGTAACAAGGACTTACTTTGTTGTTCGGACTTGCTCTGAACTAACAAAGAACCACTCCGAAGACGAGTGCAGGAATGAACAGAACCAGCAATAGTATCAATCCCATTTGTAATAATAAAAGGGTTCACCTTCTCAAAAGATTGGCCTTCCTCTGTTCGGCTAATTACCAAGTAACAACCAGATGTCGGTGGTGCTACTTCTGTTGCAAATACTTTTTAGAGCTTGTTATTAAAAATGGAGAAACGGTGTTCCATAGCGAAAAAATCCTCCACCATTGCAATCGTCTCCGACCTCAGGCTCTGACTTCCCGGGCGTTACCCCGGCTTGGGTGAGTGGCCTATGTATACCTATCTCACTTCAGGGTCACACCTCCCAGAACATAGACAGAGGGACCCAATCGCCGTCAGAAGTCAGCAGCTCATGTAATGGCCCCCGCGGGACTGCAGTTGAACAGCGGATACGAACACATACCCTACATGACGACCCCGGGTGGTGGGAATGACGCCATTACCCACTCACCCAGCTGGGCACCCAGTGCGCGGGTATCCGCCAGGCTGTGTCCACGGAGGATTGAAATAAAAGGGTAAAAGAAACTAAAATTGTGTGGGCGTTTCGCACGCAAGGTAGGCCGGCGATAGATGTGTAAATGAACGGACGTGGGGCTAAATGTGCGTAAATAGAAGAGAAGTAAGAAACGATGGCAAACCGCGTCATGGAATGAAATCCACAGAACGCACGAGAGCCTACCTTCAGTCCGCTGGTCACTAGGACCAACCCTTTTCGACCAGACGAGGGTGGAAGCATGATGATGACAATGAAAGGCTCGGGCACCCCGGGCACGCCAAACCCGTACTTACAAAAGGTTAGCCCTTGGGGGGTTTAAGTATATGATCGTAAAATCCGATGCATATGCCATCTCAGGATATGCTGGATTTCGACAAAGCTGATCACTGTCACATATGCAGGAGAGATTTTGCTATATATGACCTTAGGATGAGGGACCACAGAGCATATCTTGGAGCGGCACATAATGCCTGCAATATAAATACAAAATTGGAATTATGATAGCCACTTCTATATCAGACACATGGCTTATGATAATAGGTCTATCTCATGCATAGTACCGTCATTTAAACGCTATTTGGCATTCAGCAAATGGTCCAAGGGCGCACAATTCAGGTTCTTCGACACTACAAGTTTCTTGATGACAAACTTATCCAACTGGTCTGATATGCTAAGCGATGATGACTTGAAGATCATCCACACCAATTATTTTAATCCAGAGCACATGAAACTCATGAAGTGGAACGTATTATTCCCCTATTCTTATCTGGATGTTGACAAAAACCTCGAATTTGAGGAGCTCCCACCGTTTGAGATTTTCGACGGTATCACAGAAAAGTAGTATGCTCGTGCACTTAAAGTAGAGCACATTTGACATAAAGAATCTCGTGGAATATAGTGACCTTTATCTAAAGACCCATACTCTGCTTTTAGCGGATGCATTCGAAAAGCTTCGAGACTTGTCGCTATAGATTACTCCCTCGCCTCGTTTGATACTATACTCTGCCATCACTAGCCTTAGACGCCATGATCAAAACAACGAAAGAAATGCTCCGTTTAATTAGAATTTTTCAAGGAAGGTATTCGCGGAGGGCATTGCACAACTTCAAGGCGATACTCCAAAGCTAACAAGGAGTACATGCCTGAGTATAATCCAGATGAACCGCGAAACTTCCTATCATACTGGGACATCAATAACTTTTACTGCAATATTAGGCCATCCCTATGCCGTATTGGGAACCCCAGATGGCTTGAGAGGAGTGAGACAGAGCCCATACATTTTTCAGCGATTCCCGAGGACTACAAGACGGGATATGCTCTAGAGCTAGATGTAGAGTATCCCGACTATTTCCATGACGCCCGTAACGATCTTCTTCTTTTGCCCCGTAGTAAGATACCTCCCAGCAGTCAATACGAGAAACTGATTGCAAGTCTGGAGAATAAACGCATATATGTCTTGTATTATAAAATCTTGTAGCAGCGCTTAGATCTGGGGCTGTTCTAGACACATATTCGTCGGATGGTATTATATGACTATTCTGAATAGCTCTCGGTTATATTGATCTTACCACCGAGAAGCGAGCCAGTTAAACTTCTAAGTTTGGCCAAAACCTCTGGAAGAAAATGAACACTGTTGTGTACTGCAAGTTCTTTGTAAATGCGCAAGCACAGAGATTTCCGTATTGTGCCTACCTGGGAACAAACATAGAATTTGACGGCTCATCCAACATATGTACGGACACTCATTTTCGATGAAAGCCTTGTTGACATAGAGTTTGGTCGAGAGGAGATCTTCATGAATAAGACAATCCACATTGGACATGCAATTCTGGACCTCTCAGAATTTATCATATACGTTTTTTACATAAACACCCACCTGAATTATATGGATACAGATTAAATCATTTTTGAGGCTGATTGGAATATTTACAAAATTATGAAAGACAATACCAAACATTCCGATACAGCAAATTATGACCATAATATCTCTCCTATAGAGTAAGTCAACCAAAAGTGATTGGGTTGTTTAAGAATGAGTTGGGTGTCATGGTGATGACTGAGTATGCTGAGCTTAGGACAAAGCTCTATGGCTATAGATATTACAATAAGACCGTCATAAAGACAAAAGGGATTACAAAGGCTGGAAGCGGGCAATATTTCGAGTGTTTAAATTATTTGAATCAAATATTTTTGGCTAAACAAATTTGCTTCAGAAGCATAAAACTCGCAATTCCGGTTGTAGAAATTAGGGAAACTGTCTTGCATTGATAAAATACGAAGCACAAGATGATTGCGATGAATTTCTGCTGTACTATTCCCTTCTGCCTGTAGAAAACGAATGACGGTACGCAATTCCCACTTGGCGGAAGAGTCAATGATACTGGCTAAGTTGAAGTTCTTGTAGCACGGCTCCAACTTATGTATTGAACTTGGCCTTTGTGGACGTTATGATGGTGTATTGCGCAATAGCACAGTGTGCACATTTGCCTCCTTATGCTTGTCTGATCAAGTAGCAGAGCGTTCGGAGTTGAAAAAGTAGCCTTCGTAGTTTTGCCAATGATAGGTTCTTTCGAAACTAACGAAAGTAACATATGCATTTACAAAAGTACAGCAACACCTACAAAACACCATTGTTACAGAATATACACAATTAAAGGTATTTCAGGGAGAAGTATGAAATTCCAAATATCAAAATTAACATTAATGCATAAGATATAAGTGCTGCGGTAGACAGAGGATCACCATTTGTGCCAGGCAATTTTATTTGGAGTTGATAAATGAACGCGTGCATGTTATGGCAGCACTCGTAAATAATGTGGTATGCGAGTAGTTAGTAGTAGAGCAGCTCAAACAATCAAGAACAGGCTCTGTTAACACTAGTGATAAAAAAGGAATATTCGAGGTTATGGTCCTTATTGTACCGCATTTAATATTGGTCGTCATGCCGGGCTGCGATGTATTAAGGGAGTATTCTACTAAGATTGATTTTAAGGAATATATTTTAAGAATTAGCAAAGAGGATAAAGAATTGTAGTGACATTTATGAGCGATAAAGCCGGGCTGCGATATATTAAGGGAGTATTCTACTAAGATTGATTTTAAGGAAGATATTTTAAAAATTAGCAAAGAGGATAAAGAATTGTAGTGACATTTATAAGCGATAAAGCCATAGGGGTGCAGCGTACGAGAGAGGAGGAGATTAATGACACTGAGGAGCTTTTTGTGCAAATAATTAGACAGTAGAACTCAGGCAATGAAAGTAGCGACGCACCACAAGTAGATATTTTAGAAGGGAGCAGTGAACCTTTGTCACACTATAGTAAGGGTAGAAGATCAGCTGTGTGCCGGATCAGTTTAAGGAGCTGTGGGAAAGCGAGAGAAAGATGACATACATAACTTAACTCAGGGGTAGAGCCCAACGTGAATAACCTAACAGCACAACAAGATCGGCAATTAAAAGACGTTTTGGGGTATAATAACGAGATTTCAATGATATACCCGACAGATGTAAAGTATATCGACGCTCATTTAAAGTAGAGAATGTACCACCTTTATCGCGCCCAATGTTGAATTGGGACGCTAAGGACTACAGCAGTTAAAGAGCATCCTAAATGCAATTCAATTTTTCCGACATAAACATAATAATTTTGCGGTAGCAATGAGGGGTGAAGCTAAGAAATTAATTCAGAAGATGATTGATAATAATGTAATATAATTAAATGACTCACAACACCTAAATTCTATTTGTTGGAGCATGAAGCAGTACAATACATAGAGGTTTAATGTAGTTGGGAGACACAAATAAATACATGAAGGGGATCATTTTCAGAATGAAAGGGAGGAACAAAGAGTTTCAAAATTAGCAAGAGGAAATTATATATCTTTAGTTGATGTGACAGGTTCATTTTGTCAAGTAGGACTCGATCCAGAAGTCCGAGATTGCACAGTCTTTCAAATTTTGGTAATCAGTACAGACTATGTGTAATACTGTTCGGATCAAAGCTAGGCCAAGTGGATTCTTACGTGCGGTACACACTGTATTTGAAGATACTGCAGATGATTTTGATAAGATACATATATGACTTCTTAATAAGTGAAACATTAGAGGAACAATTAGAAATATAAACTTCGTACAACAGAATCTTCATAGTAATGACATGACAACGAATCTTGCCAAATCAAGCTTTGTGTGAAAGAAAGCAAAATTCTAGGATATATTTTGATGAAAAAGGAATTAGACCAGATGAGCAGAGAGTAAAAGCGATTCCACAAATTCCACCCCCAAAGAATGTGCGATAATTGAGGAGCTTATTCGGAATTCTAAATCATAAGGGTAAATTTGTACCAAGATACGTCGCAGAGAAGTAGATCCTCTGGGGCAATTGTTGAAGAAGAATAGCCGGTATAACTGGAAGAATGAACACGAACAATGTTTTGAAAATTTTGGGTCACTTTTAGCAAATGCTATCTTACTGGAACGAGCACAAGAACACTTAGATTACGAGCTATACGTTGATATATCTTTCCAAGGTTTTGAAGGAATATTGGGACACGGGTATAAAGATAACTCTTTTCACGCCATTAGTACAGCATCTAGAGGACTTACACAGAATAAACGTAACGCATCAGTTACTATGATGGAAAATGGAGCTCTGTATTTGGCGTTAGTCAGATTTAAAACATGTATCTTCCAAAAGAAAGAAGAAAAACATTATATTCGGACCATATCAGTCTCACACTTATCTAGAAGTGCAAATTATTTAATGGTAAACTAGCACGCTATATCCATGAAATTACTGCATTTAACATCAATATCATTTATATACGGGGTAAATTAAACACATTAAGGGATTTGCTTTCTAGATATAAACCATAATTCACATATCCCGAAAAGAGGGTCGAGGAATATAAATGAAACAAAAGTGCTAGCAATTGAAATTCCAATGAGAAAGGAGTCAGTAAGGCAGTTCTGAAACATTAAAGCATTGCAACGTGAAGACAAAATTAGCTGGAATGTCAGAGAATGTACTACATATAGACAAGGCATTAACAGGATCAGTTGCTATTAAAGACGGTGTTCTATATAAGAAGCATGGTAAAGAGCAACCCAAATGGAAAACGCATATACCTACAAGTATGGAAACCGAAATAATAGAACAATTTCACATGAGTTTGACATATTCGGGTAACAACAAAACAACGGTAATGATTCTTGAAAATTTGTTTATTCCCAAACTAAGACATAAGGTACGGAAATATATATGTGCCGTGACTTAGTTCAAAAAGCCAAACATATAACTGTAGCTTTCGAATACACAACGAAACCTGTCATCAGAGATGCACCTAGCATACTTCTAAGTTGCGGCTTTCATGGACCACTGCCATCAAGTTTGTTCGGCAATAAGTATATACTTGTTTGCTTCAATGTACTTAGTAAATACTTGAGAATTTATCAACTTAAGAATGCAACTAATGCAGCTTGTTTAAATCCAATTGTAAAATAATACATACCCGAGGAAGGTAAAGTAGAAACAACACTCACCGACAATACTACAACGTTCACGAGTAAAATACTTATGAATGGAAAAAGGGATCTAAGATTCAATCAATATTTCGTATCAATATACCGCAGTTCAAGGTGAAATTAGGGAAATTGCAACATACCTTAGATTACTATGTTATAAAAAACAAAGCACTTAGTACAATTACATTCAGTTTATAGAGAAAACAGTGAATGAGACTGTAAATTTAACTACAGGATACAAACCAATTGAACTACAACATGGAAAGCTCCTTAACATCATAGTAACACACCAAGAGCAGTTTTAGACAGGTCAACTATAATACCGACGGAAACAGAAATGTTTACTGAAGCACTAAACAGAATTAGAAACAAAGCCCATAAGGGACAAATGAGACAAGAAGCAAAGAAAAGGCGGACGTGGAATATTGCAGCAGGAGATTTTGTGTTGGTGAAATACAAGAGACTATCATCCAAACTGAAGAAAGAATATTGGCGAATGTTCTTAAACTATTGGACTAAATTAAATACTTCAGAAATAGGGAACTGCTATATACTCGTTAAGACACTCACAAACGCAAACGTATTGGCAAATTTCATAAAGAGAAGTTAGAGCCATACAAGACCAGGAGGACGCAAGAAAGTAGCACTACAATGAACAGCTACAAAGGTATTTCAAAGTAAATCTCAAGTACTATACTTCAAATAAAGGTAATAAGAGGGGAATTTATGTAATAAATATCCATATATATACACACACACATATCGGTTGAGTCTTCTCAGCCTGCGGATTGAGAAGTTATGCAGTCCTGGCGTTGTACAGGCTATGCCGTAAACACTGTCCACTACATCACGTCGTATAAATTTCGGCCGAAATGACTGCTTTACACCGCTATGTGTGCAATAACTTGCACTCGTAACGCAACAGTGCCCATGTTGGCCTACAATGGTAAAGGTCTCAGGTTCAAATACTGTTACTTGAAGATACTTTTTATGTTCAGCAAATCTAACGAGAACTGATAGTTTGGCATGGAAGTGTCGTTTCAGTTAATTAGTTTAATTATGTGAATTTCATTAAAACACAAATTGTTACTTGTTAAGATATGCTTTAATGAACATCATAAAAAAATAAGAAACTAATTTACTCGCAGGCGTAATTTGATCTTCCAACCTTCACTATGACTAGCCAGAATGTTAACAATGCACTACTAGAGCAGTTAACAACGAGCACCACCGTAGCCATAATCAGCGGACTGGTGAATGCGGTGCCAGCACCTGCATTTCGCATCGTCTGTAAAATGCAGGGTTGCCTAGTTAGCAATCCGCAGGATGAGAAGACTCACGCGGTATATATACACATATACATATTCCGGGTAGAAGGGAAGTGATTGCATTAGTTTAAACCAGTTAGAGATTTGCAACATATTTTGCAAATTACATTTCTCTCTACGACCATTTTACGCGGAGATATTTTAGGATTTTCGAGAGCATAAAACACACAGGCTGGCAACGTATAGCAAACGGTACCTGGGAGCTCTTCCTTTCAAAACCAAAACTAGGTCAGCGCGTAAACAGGACTTTCTCTATATGGCGCATATAAGATACGCGTTTGGTGTTTGTGACCTTCTAATGATTGCATCTGCATCTTCTAATGACACGTTTTGTAACCCAAACTCGGAATCTATGGGTAATCAGCTCATTCAACATTAAACTTAAACACTTTTTGCAATTAATACTGCTATTTTAATTAACCAAACCATTTTTCTGATATGTAAAAACGAAAAACACATAGTTAGGCTCTTACAAAGTCTACTAAATGGTACTTTTAACATTCAGCAAAAGAATAAACAATAAGCCAAATGATTCACACGATTCACAGATATTGCTCAAAATACCCACTATTTGCGCACCTACAAGCTGTCGCCGTCGTAACTACTTAGGTCGTACTCTAGCAAATACACGTTTACAGTTGTGTATTTGTTCAGCAGCCAGATAAATACATTGTCTCAAAGATTCGACGTCAGCAATCGATGCTTTGTAGAGCCTGCCTTTCATATCCCCCAGAAGAAAAAGTCCAGAGGATTCAGGTCTGGCAATCTTCCAGGCCTTACACTAACAACATATCAAGGTACTCGCGATTTGAAAAGCCTGGCATCTCGTAAATCTTATGTTGTATGAATGATTATCCACTAAACACACCTCCGGTTCTTTTATCACTAAATCTGTGAGTTTCAATGCATAGTACGATGTTGCTTTAATGATGACTCAACTTCTAGTGTGGCTGCATAAACATGGTGTGCTTTTCAGTCAGCGACCGCGAAACACTGATTAGACGATGAAGGCATTACTTCCATACTGTTACTGTAGGACAATAGCTACCAAAATGTACTTGTCATTTTGCCAAAGCTTTACATCACACCTTCGTCGTGTTTGTTTGAACTAAGGCTCTTGTGGAAAACAAAACTGCTATTCACTCCACCTCCCAGTTCAGGCATGCTGTTTTGTTTACGGCTGGGAACCAGTTCTCACAGAGACCTATCTTGATCAAGCAACGTTGCCCATGTCTCCAACCAAATTACTTTTTCAAAACGGTGTTCGAAAAAAGATTAATTCTTTCAAAATCGTATTTGTTGTCACATAGTTACCAATGAAACTGGGTCAGAAATAGGCTGCTCTACCAATCCTTTAAGTAACAAGCTATTATCTCCGTACATTCTCGTCCAATAAGCCTTCTAATTTGGAAAAACGATTATTTTTCCGAGAACGGCTGATCACGAAAGAAAATGCTTTTATACCTTTTTGTTTGTAATACTTTCCCTGGTGTAGTGGTTGCCAAGCTCGTCTCTAGTTCCCGAGGTCACAGGTTCAAACTCGGCGAAGAGCGATGGATTTTTTCGGACGTAAAGATCCTTAGCATGGCTTCCTTCGGAAGGGAAGGAAAACCAGTGGTCCCGTGTCGTAGATTTACGGCACATAAAAGAACCTCAAGCCTGATAAGGAGGCCTCTGAGCAAAATTACCGGTCTTTCACACCAAATATGGAAGGGACGCTAAGGACCACAGCTGTTAATGAGCGTTCAAAAATAAAAAAAACTCATTTTATTTATTTTTACTTCTATGAAGTGCATTCCTCGAATTATGAAGTTCCCTTCCACCTTGCGTGTATGTATATATATTTGCAATACTTCATAAAAAAATCTTGCTATACCTGGTACAGCGAGAGTTGATATGTACATACCCTTCCGGGTATAAGTGTAAAGGAGAAGAGGGCGGAGTGGGGGAAGGAATGGAGGCGTTTTGTTCGGTTCACACTACTGGTACAGATTTGAGACTGCATCACAGTCGTTCCTTAATGTACAGTACTTTGATATTAACTGCTTACTGAACATTCGTTGTCTTTGTAATAAAATACATTGTATATCATAATAAATATATATTACTGGAGGCAAATAATAATAATAATAATAATAATAATAATAATAATAATAATAATAATAATAATAATAATAATAATAATAATAATAATAAATATTAATCGTCTGCCTTTTTCACTTGTATTTTTAGCCCGTTGGAAAGGCCCGACAAAAACGCCCCCTTTTTAGGTTTAATAGTGGAAATTACCCATTTTTGCCTGTAGTAATTTCCTCATTTACATATGTCTCGTCCAAACAAAACAACTTTTGTCCTTTGTTCCTATAATCGCGCACAGCACGTAAATATTTACGTCGCCACACAACAATATTTGTTCTGTCTTTTGTTGTTTTTTTCCTGTTGACAAATTCAAAACCCATTTGCGTCAATGTTAAATAAACGAAGTCCTGTTTTTAATTCGGTAATTCCCTGTCATTGTTTACCGCATTTAGCACCTGTTCTATTTTGGACCGCTCATTGTTAAAGAGAAAAACCTATGCACCTTTTTGTGCATGGCAGTTTCTATAAAGCTATCTACACCTGCCACAACTTTTTCCCTTTGTCTTTTCTTCCTAGGTGTAGTCAGTAGACCTTTTTCCAATCTTTCTTTTCTTGTCCTATGTGCACTCGCCACTGACCGCGTTAATTCATATGTGGATTTAGCAACAACGTTCAAAGTCGATCGGGGATTTTTATCACCCAGTTTTTCGAAAACGTTTAATACAACTATTTTTTCGCCCCTTTCTAAAGCTCTGTTTTTTTAAACTTGTCACAACTTGAACCACTACCGTCACTGTCCATACCGTAACCGAATGGCAATAACTTATTGGATGCGAAAACATGCTCGTTAGTAACTGAAAATGACCCAGGTAATGCCTGCCCCGCCTGAAGAGAGAGGCCCCCGCACGTACGTAACACAATGGAAGGAACATCTTCTCTCTTCCGTATCTGGTCTGGTATTTATTAGAAACAGAAATATTTGCACCACTAAATAAAGCCTTTGTAGAATAACTGTAACTAATCCAGTTAAATGCAACCGTTTTATAGGTATATAAATAATGTTAAATAGCCCTCCCCCAAAAGCTTAAACAGAGCTAGTGCTTTGGGAACTATTTGTAAAAGGAAAGAATACGACATCCGTACTATGGACAAGAAAACGTGGATTTGTTTGCATTGCAACTCAACTCTCGCTGATCAAGGTATACACTGGAAGTGATTTCCTTACGGTTACAAAAATTGGCTTGGCTTCACTTCTCACACATACAAAAATTTGAAACTTAAGCTATTTGCTTATGATTGGCTTTCTACTGTTAACCTTGAGAATTCAAAACCTCCTATACACTTCCTTCTTCGTTACTTCAAATGCCGCGTGATATATCTACGGTTATTACTACACTTTTAGTTTTCTTCCTCTGCTGGCGTATGTGCTGTTATTGTTACACTTGTGTTCAAGGACTCTGCCTTTGTAAATACTAGTCTCCCCTCTGAAATGTGCATTTCATGACCCTGTCAAAGCGAGTTTCCAGCACTTTCCATCTTACAAGAGCTAAATTGAAACATACATCGTTCAAAATATACATTTACTAATATTAACTTCAGTATTATACGAACATTGATAGAATTATATAGTCATCCTCACTGGATTTCTATTAGGACAAGCTTAAAAATGAGTATATTTGAAAACTGAATATTTTGTAATTAATATTAATTATAGATGTGGCTTGAGGTAAGTGTTTATACGATTTATACACCTCAGAAATACTGCCACATCCTTTTTCTTTAATTTAATTCTGAATGAGCAAATACACGAATTATATTTCGATATCGCTCTGCAATTTCGTATTTGCCTACCTTAGATTGGGGCACTTTACGGAGCGCTCAAGCGCTAACATTTTTGTGAACTGGAAGTTGAAGGGTGTTGAAGTAACGGTAGCACATAAGATTTGCGATCCGCTTTAGGCAACCTAGGAAAAAAGAAGCATTATAATCTTGAGAATGTATATGCATAGTACGCCATACCTTAACTTGGTTTTAACTGTATTTGTTTTGCTGTTAATTTTCTTACCTTGTAGAACGGCTCACAATAACGTATCACTAACAAATAAATAATTAATAACAATTATGCTTAATTCACAACACTTTAACTAACATTACTAGCGTACGGAAGGACTGAAAAGGACGGAGATAAGCATAAATGCGAGTCTATATCCTTAATTACTGAATGTCATCCTCCGTGGTGTAGTGGATACCATGCTAGCCTCTAATTCCCGAGATCGTGGCTTCAGACCCGGCGGAGGGTGATGGATTTTTTTCGGGAGTAAAAATCCTTAGCATGGCTTCCTTCGGAAGGGAAGTAAAGCTGGTGGTCCCACGTCGTAGATGTACGGACGTAAAAGAATCTCAAGCCTGATAGAGGCCTCTTAGAAAATTACCGGTCTTACATGCCCAATATAGAACGGTACGCTAAGGACCACAGCAGTTAAAGATCGTCCATAATTAAAACGCAATTTCATTTTAATTACTGAATAGCCTGCCTTCATTGTATTATAGCTATTGTGCTGCTGCAGGTGCGCCCTCGCGAACATCATGCATAAAAGACGTAAATCCCTGCGTTTATTAACTCTTTATGTTATAACTACGAACACCATAACATTACCGCCTTACGCCAACTTCTCTTAATGTCTATGGAGTTTTCTGAATGTAATATTTTAGTTTTATGAAAATTCAAGGACGCTTAAAATAATTAAAGACTATATATTTATGTATATATTACAAAAATAACTTTTATATGCTGTAATGAGTTACAGACTTTTATGAATAAAATTCGATTTGGTTCAATATTGTGAAATAAAGAGTTCCGGATCTACGTGCACTTAAAATGCGACAAAATGAATTAATACGATACGTTTATCTTTTAGTACCGCGACAACCGTTGGGTTTTGGATGCTAATATTTGATAAATAATCTTTCCTTAGCACCCCTTATTAATAACAAAAATTGCAACGGAAACAAAAACTGCGAGTCTTTTTTTGAGGGGAGCCGTTCGATTTCAAATTGAATATCCCATATTCAGCTTCGTTCATGTGTCTCGCAAAGGCTTCTGCCATTGGCTAGAGGCCGTGTCTGCGTTCGTTTTCATGGCACCCCCATTCAACAGCACGGGGTTCTTGGATAGACATTTACAAGTTAGACGACCATAAGGTTCCTAGGGCAACACCGCGCCAGGGTGTATAAGGTGGCACCGACCCATGTAGAGACTATGACTTCCATTTGGGGAGATCCGAAGCTACATGGTAACTCCACGAGCACGTGCTCAGCCAACTACTAGACATAGTTCGAAAAAAACACACTCAGATCGTCTTGCGGAGACGTCCAAATCTTGTAGCGATGGCGAGGTCTACGTCAGACCCAGGAGGAGACACGCCTTAGGATAATGCTAGGTGACGTTTGGGAACTTGTAGGGCTGCTCGGAGGTATTTTCATCGTGCCAGCGCAAGCTGATGTGCATGAGAACTATCTGATGGAGCCGGAGATCCTGAGGACAGCGCCAACGACTTCAACAACTCCAGAACAGCCATCAGAAATTACAGGAAAGCTACCCACTGATCCGGAGCTTCATAAAAGCACACGTGCTTCTATTTCCACCAACACACAACACTAGACGCAATTACCACCCCATAAGAACAACATTTGACACCACCAAGTAAATAAACAATAAAGAAACTTTCCTGCCCTTCTTCTCCATCCCCGGTTGGAGGCCGGGGACTTGTTTCATGGCTGTTAACTCGACCTACCCTTCACCCGTCCCGGTCATGTACCTGCAGCTAGCATCAACATTTACTGACGGAGGTACCAACGCGATACTCCACCATTTCCCTCCATCACTTACCTTTCCAGTCATATTCCTTATCACCATCCAATTACTTACCCATACTTAAGAAAGAAAGAAGGAAGAAAACAGAATGCAGACATAGTTACGGCTCTTGCCGCTGAACGATAGACAACCAGAGTGCAGAGATATAGCTTAGTACAAAGCAGATTAAGAACTGTTATAATATTATGAGTCTTATGTTCATAAAACTCAGAAAATAAAGATTATTTAATTATTTTTCCCTTCTACTCGAACTGCTCAAGCAGTGCTTGATTTGCTTGCGTGGACTGCATGTCACTGTTATTTGTTTGTTTTAAAAAGCCTGATAAATGATTCACAACTCATTTCATTGCATTGCATCTCCGTATAAGGCAATTCCATGAAGAATTGGGCAGTTGTACAAAAATTAATTACCAGATTAGTGGTACACAATTAATATTCACATATTCCTTAAACTTCAAGTCGTTGAATTTTTATATTCACTTTTTGGTTGGTCATACTACTTTTAGAAGCAATCTTGAAGTCGTAGCTAAGCTTACAGAAGGCACAGTTTCTTGGAGTTTCCCTTAAATTGTTGTGAGTTTCCTAAGGTGAAAGAATCTAATATTTCACTTCAAGTCAGTCTAGGGAACCTTATGGTATGAGTTAAAGTATAATATAGCATTTAGTAATTAAAAGCTTACAATACAGCTTGAAAAAAATGTCATTTTCAGTTTATTACGCCAGTGAAAAAAATATAGATGTTTTTATCGGGGACCATATGTATACAGGAGATAGTCACCTCTTTTCAGATGAAGATTTTTTTCTGCCTATAAGATTTAATATCAGTATAAGATTTTTTAGCTGTTTAAATTATTGTCTCCCTTGTCATTGACATAACCTCACGGTTGTCGCTGATGTAACATTATTTGTATGTTATGGCAGTAACACATCTTTAATGGACTGAAATATTTTTCCTATCTGAAAATGGGGAAAACTAGTGCAGAAAGAACAAGAAAGTATAGGGAAAGGCTGTATGCTGAAAAACAGGAGGGATCTCGTATCAAGACCTGCGAACAACAAAAGAAATCTCGAAAGACATGGACTCCTTCCAAAAAGGAAAAAGGAGAGAACAGCAAACTTAGTATGATAAAGATGCATCAAGCAGTCAAGATGAGTGTAAATAATCCTTTTAGTGGTCGTAGTACCAACTGTGTTATCCAATCCCCTTACAGAAATGAGCAATCTTTTAGTAAAGCTGTAAATAGGGCCAAAAAGGAACTTCTGAATAGCCCAAGAAAGAAGGAGAGTGTTATTGAAAAATTGTCAGTTCAAATAAACGTGCCTGCAATTTCTGAAGCTACAGAATCGCAGTAAGAAATTAAGAAACAGAAACTGACAAGCTAGTAAAAAGCGTTTACAACAGTCACTTGGTTTCTCGTATATTACCAGGACGCATAAGAGTTTATGGATAAATTACAAAAGATAATCTTTTTCGGATACTCAAGTCGGAAAATCCAGGCCTAAAACGTGGAAAATCTAAATAATTTTCCTCGCTTCGTCCTCGTGTATTGTCACTGTCAGAACGAGATCATACTGTCTGCTGCTGTAAATATCATGAGAATTTGAAATGCTGATTACTGGATTGAAGAGGCTGTATTCCCTCCTATCTGGTGCTAAGCAAGCAGTTATTGATTCAGTATGCAGCTGGAATATCATCTGTTGCTTTGGAAACTGTGAAAATGCAAAGATGTAGAAGGCTTCGTTAGGAATCTTCTAGATAGAGATGAGGCCGTTAAGTGCAAAACTCGTCTTATTCAAAAATTAAAAAAATTGAGTTAGAAATGGAATTCAATACTTCTTGCAGTTCTCTACGAACTGGTGACTTTAGGTTTGAACAAAACTCATCTAATACACCTGCAAGAGAGCCCAGAAAACTGCTGTTCAATGCAAAACTCTTCAAATCCATGGTGGTGGTTGATGTAGAACTTGTCTAATCCATCTTACAATTCAGAGCAAAACTTGCCTTATCCAATACTTGTTTTACTACAATTGTGCTGTGTGAAGAGCAAAACTCGTCTTATCCAGCACCAAGAAATATAACAGTTTCGCTTCTCTGTTTCCTTACATTGGCAGTCCTGTGTGATTCCAATTGTTTTTAGTTTAGTTTTGACTAGTCTAAGGTGCAGGCGTGTTATTATGGAGTCCTCTAATATCCCGAAGTTGGTGGAAAGGGTAGAACTAGGAAACGGGCATCCCATGAATCGAAACATGGAAGAGAGAAGAGGGAAAGGTATGCATGATCGAACTACACTTAAGTAGTATTCTTCTGTTGTTGACAGATATGACTCATAATAAGTAGATGTGTTTACAATACAGTCTCTATTGTTAAAGGCATTCAGCAAGACTCGGCCCCCGCTTGCCTGCCTGCAATCACAACAGAAGTCATTCCAATACAGTAACTTGAAGGACATAAGGAAATTCCACGAAGCCTTCTACAGCTGCAGCTCTAAAATTAAACAAGATTGCGTTATACTGACTTACTGTTCAACTGATATACCTAAACAGCAGCGTACAGTCAAAGACGATTCTCGGAAGGGTTTTACAACAAAGTATCACGTGAAACGTGTACTAGATCTGCCAGTTCAGGTGTGTCAGAAAACTTTTCTGGGCATTTTGCAAATATCAAAAGACAGAGTACAAAAGACACCTTGAAACCGGAGTGGCGCCAAAGGAATTCCGAGGTGGAGACAGGGTGTCACAAAAAATAATAAGATAGAATCTGTAATTAAATTCATACAGAAGTTTAAAGTACTTGACGTCCATTATTGTAGGAGAAAAACAATCAACACGGCAATACTTACCAAGGGAATTAAGCAATAATAAAATGAGACGTATGTATAACGCAGAAGCGTCTTATCCACTGAAAGTGTCTAAGAGTTTCTTTCGTAATAATTTTAATGCAAAATTTAATATAGACTTCAAAAGCCCTATTTCTGTTGAATGCTCACTTTGTCTTTCTTATGACGAGAAAATAAAACTAAACATTCTGATTTTCTGATAGCTAAACAAATACATAAACTTAGAGCTAAGGCATATTTTGATCTCCTGAAAGAAGATGATAAAGTAGCAACTTTTTCATTTGACTGTCGGAAAAAATGGTACTGTCAAAAGTACAGGATCAAGCAGCATACTACAGCAGGCATTTATACATGTATAACTTCTCCATTGTGCAGGGTTCATCCAAAACAACACTGACAAAACAGCATGTTTGTAATTTTGTTTGGACAGAAAATGAAGGTCCTTAAGGTTCAAAAGTAATTGTGTCAGCACTATCCAGTCATTTGTGCAAATCCGATTTTTCTGGGGTTAAGAAAGTTAGGCTATTTGCAGATAGTGCTGTGGGCAAAATAAAAACACCACTATGATAGGCATGTATAATAAATGGCTTGCTATTCAAGCACCGCAGATTATGTAGGTGATAGAAATGATCTTTCTTATTCCTGGCCATTCATTCATCCCTCCTGATCGTGTTTTCGGGGTAATAGAGAAAGAAATAAGAATAAGAAACACTATCAGTAGGCCTGAAGAATATTTTGAAATCTATAAACATCATGGGAAGGTAATCAGGCTAGGGATAGGTGTATCTGTACAAGATTGGAAATATGCTGCAAAGGAAACATTGAAGTCACCAGGATCCTCGCATTTTAAATTAAAGGCATCTAAGCATATTATTTTACAACGTTTTACCTCAGACAAAGTTCCAGTGAAAGGTGAGGCAAATTATCGGTCCGATTTGTGTGTAGGTAAGACCATTCTGAAGCGAGGCAAAACCTTAGAAATACATATTGTAAGGAATTTAGATGTAGGTGTAAAAGTAAACCAGGAAAAAGTTAAAGGTGTGAAAAATGTATTAAAAACATTTGGTGATAACTGGGAGGAAAATGAAAGCCTGTATTTTACAAGAATTTAATATCTAAAAACAATGTTGCCAATGATTATAAAGAAGTAGATGCTGTTTGCGAAAGTTTCTTATATAGTGAGGAAGGAGAAGTTAGAATTTGATGTTTATTATTAGTATTACATTTTAAACATAATATGTAGGTTTTACAAGTCATAAGACGTATGTGTTATGAAAACTGGTCAATTTTAGTGAGCAAATTGTGAAAGGAGTGATTCACTGATATCCTTATGCGAAATTGGTGAAAAAATTGTGAACATTTAGTTTCTTTAACTAAAATGAAATCAGAAATGGTTATAATTATACAAACATTGCAAGAAGTCATTTATTAACATTATCAAACACGAATATTGAGAAGTAAATCGAAAATGTTGCACTTAATTGTAATTTATATTGTGTTTCTACCAAAAGTCGCCAAATCCACTACCGTTGTGTGCAAAACTCAGCTTATCCAAAATTAAATTTTGATTTACCGTCATATTATTTGAGACTGATTTTCAAGAGAATACATGCATCTTTAAGGGTCTAGTCCGGACATAATTACATTAAAAGAATTTTCAAATGTTGTGATGTTTGCTTAATTTTAGTTTTTTCGCGTTTTCTGAAAATTCGTTTTACCCGGACAAGGCGAGTTTTGCACTTGACGGCCTCAGATATAGATGGTATTACGTTTGCGATTACTATCAATGGGAACAAAACAATAAGAAAGAACTTATTAATTCTTCATATCGTTCATTGGAAAAAGAGTTGTGTGCCCAACTGACATCCGTGCGAAAACATAGCTTTATTGTAAAAGTACAGCTATAGTAAGTGCGCCACTTAAGAAGCAACTTGGAGAAGGGAGAAAGTATTTCACTAATTGACTTTGCGGAAAGTTTCTGAATTAAGCAGCAAGATGGGATTATGTCAACACATTGGATCACAGAAGGAGTTACACTTTAAATTGCAGTGCTAAATTCCAGGGAATGTACCATTTCCTTTGTTGTGGTAAGGAAGACCTCCATCATGACAAATTTACAGTTCTGTCTTACAGTAAAACTATTTTGAAGACCCACGATAGATTCACTGACATTCCAATTTCTAAACTGCATATCTTTTCTGATGGTGCCGGAGGTCAATTTAAAAATAGATTTACTCTCAGTACAAGTCTAAAGGCAGCCAAAATTCATAAAAGGCTGAAATGCATTGATTGGAGCATTTTTTGCTACAGCACATGGCAAAGGACCAGTAGATGAAATGGGGCACAGTAAAGCACGCTGTGCGGAGAGGAGTGCTGCAAAAGCGATGTGTTTTAACATCTGCCCAAAACTTTGCCAATATTGCAACAGAGGCTTGCGTAAATGTAACAATTATTTACATGCCAACTAATGAGATAAATTACTGTGCAGACAATCCACCCAGTGCTATTCTTGGCACTCATCGCATTCACTTTTCCAAGTGCAAAACTGCCACAACTTTGACTGTGAGTGCTGTGAGCCCATTTTTGCAAGATACTCCTGTGAAGTTTGAAGATATCAATCTCTTTCATGAAAAAACAAAGAGAACGTATCATGCTTTGAAGAATCCAAAGAACATAATATGCCAATTGTAAAAGGAGATTTTGTTGTAGTTGCCTGTGACAAAAAGTCATATCCAGGCATGATTAGGGATACATCCAAGGACGAAGTATTGGTGAATGCTTTTCTTCGATGTCAAGGTAACTGGCATTGGCCACATGAGAAAGATGAAATATGGTACCCTCTTAATGCCATCAAGAAGAAGATTAGTAATCCTTTCCCACTTAATGACAAAGGAATGTTCAAATTTAAAGAAAGCATCTTTGAATAGTGTTACATTTGAAAAATGTTACGTCAATGACACTAAGAGTCACATCTGTGACAACTTTAAATTGCTGTATAAAGGAGTTAAAGTTAAATAAAAACAATTTTAACATATGATAGGAAGGGGAAAAGGCTACCTTTAAATGTGTAATATTGAGCTATTAAATCAGTTAGTTTACCTGAACCTGGAAGTTGACAAAACAAATGTATACTTTTGTTACGTCAATGGCAGTGTTATTAGTGTTTTTATGTAAGTGTACTTTCCTATATGTAATGGTTTTCTAATATGTTTATATTAGTTTCATGTCTATAAGAGTATAATAATTAACATATTTAAATGATCTCCTTTGATAAATAAAAAATTAAAATATACTTCGAGTATCTTCAAATGTTACCTCACTGACAATGGAATTAACTGTAAGACAAGAAATATTTTCGTTGTGACAGTTTTCGTGCTCATCCGGGTGAAGTTATAATGAAGTTATAACCACGAAGCACTAGATGACATGGTGGCTGCTTTCTCGCATGAAATACACGCATTTTCGTTAGAGTTTCCGCTGATGTTTTTATAAGTTATTTGACATAGCTCCAGAAATTCTGACACCTCCGCATTACGTGCTGTACTACGTAGTTTCAGAATGGTGAGTGACTTATTGTTGGAAAAAAATTGTGGATTAATTTAAATAACTTTGTGACCTCTCGTCCACGTTTGCCGAAAAAAGTCCTTATAACTTATTTTCGACTCCTGTACAATGTAGCTCAAACACTGGAATATTTTATATCGTATTCGACAATGTGACAGTGACAGTGATACCTGTGTTTGTGGAATGACGAACGTCCGCTCTGCTGGCAGGCTGAGATTCAGCCTGAGTGCATTGTTTCTGCGTGCCCACTTTCAATAGGGTTTTACCGCAGAATGTTTTATGTAAGGAAGGATAATTAAGGATGGCGTTATTATTTTAGGATGGTATGACAAGATAGGAGGAAGCATATTGCTCCTTGACAGCTGTCTGTTAGGATGCAGCGGCCCTTCTGCACCCTGGTGGGCGTGGTTTAGCAATACTCACATTTTATTCTTTTTTGTGGAATGAAGAACATGATGTACCATTTATTGAGTGCCCAAACAACCAGATTTTCATCTTTGTGTACTCTCACATCGACCCACGAGTCATCTACTAACAGATCCGTCGGGATATGACCATGTTGTTAAAGCGACGTAAAATAAATAGATTAAAAAAATTCCACTCTTCACGTACTTGTATAGCTTTATTTCGATTTACTACCAAAACAAAAATGATTTAGCGGTCGACATACACGGCACCTCCCACTTACACACCGCTCTTTTTGCGTCAACATTTATCGTCTGGACTTTGGACCAAAAGTACGCAACAACGTGGTTGGCTTTAGCGTCAAAAAAATAAACCCAAAAGAAGAAGAAAAAGCTTTACAACAGAGCTTCTCCCCCCTTTCCGCAAAAAAAACCAATAAAAATAAAATGTTTTAAAAGCAATCGCAGTACATGCTAATGTGTGGACTTAAGATTTTTGTATTTCCGCTCAAACGTGTTGTCCAGCGTCAGAATGACAAGCACAAAGCATAGTGTTGTGTGAATTGTGAAGTTTGTTTACTGCATAATTGTATAGATGTTTTGGTATTTTGGAATGTGTTGGCGGTATTGGAAAAGAGAACCTTCACACTTGCCGTATGCTGAAGGTTGTATGACTGCTTATTAGATTATAAATAAAGTAATATTATTTGTATAACATGTGGTGTAAACTGCTTAGTGTTGAAAATACGAGGGACAGTTAGTTGTAGCATACCTATAATTCATATACTTAACGGCCTTTAATCGACGGTAATCGGAATTGAACTCGTCGTAGAACATAAGAAATCTTCAGCAAACATCTATTATAACACGCAACTCCACATCATTATTTCATAACACGGCATGAAATGCGATAATATGAAGTTATTTAATCGAAAACGAAATACAAATGTATAATTATAACCTCTTAAGTTTTAGAATTAAAGCACCATTGTGTATCAGCCCTAGGTTACCCATCCCTACTATTTCTATGGTATACACGTAAGACGAGCTTGTGCAATCGCATAAGTATGCCAGCACCGGCTAAATTGTCATACTTTTGCCCGCATTAGGTCTTACATTTGCCCACCTAAATTAGGAATAAGGAAGTGAAAAATAATGAAATGAATTCCCTTAGGAGTGAGTTTAGAACATGATGTGGTCTCTCCTCACATGCATTACCATCAATCAAGCAAAATAGTAATAGCAGTTACAATGCAGTAGTAATAAGCAGTTACAATGCTATACAGCTCTCTTACCCAGTGCCCTGGAAATGGAAGTTAACCTATGGCGCATGAAAATTAGATTCACATGCTATTCCTAAGCAGGTTGACTGGTGATAGTATTCACTATAAACTGCATGACATTCTGTAATCATGTGAGGGCATGATGTGTGATGGTGAAAGTGAGAAACACATGTTACTTCATACCATATTTTTGAGTTGTATAATTGGCAAATGCTGTTACCAGAACTTAGCTCACTGTAGGTTCTGAAGAATGAATGCAAAAAAATAAGTGGTTGCAGTCAAGCAAAGTGTTGTGTGAAGTATGAGGAAAATGTTCACTTTCACATCTACAGCCGGACACTGATGTTCAGGAAAAAGGAGTAAGTTAAATAATTGAGTGAAAATAGGAAAGAAGCAGGGAGCCAGAAAGGGGTGAAAGATGGGTGGGGGCGATTCCACTGTCGTGTGCAGGACATCATATACTTTTTTTTTTTTTTTACATAAAATGGAGCTATACCTTTTGCTAGGTGGTTAAATTTTAAAAAGGGAACAGTAATGTGGTTTAAACCTTTCTTGATTTTTTTAGTGGAAAAATACTCCTTTTAAACTTTATGTTCTAGAAGTGCAGGCTGAAATATATGTCATGTGCAGGACAACGCACAAAATATATATTTTATATTTTAGCACTAATTTGTAAAATTCTGCTAATTGGAAAATGTTTGTGAAATGATTTCCTATAAACTATGGATTCTTTTACACATTAGAACAGGTTCAAAGACTGATTTTTAATCTTAAAAGATAGGGGGAAAAATGAATTGTCACGTGCAGGACGAAGTGCACATCCAAACAAGATTTTGTTTTTAGTCTCAATATAGAAACAGTTAAAACAAGTCTTAATTTCTACAAACAATAAAGGTCTAGTAGGCAAGTTACTGGGATGAAAGAGAGTACATCTTACCAGCACAGTCTAAATAATTGATAGGTAGGACAGAAATTAGATTCACGATTTAAATTCTTTTTACTGTATATTACAAGATAAAATTGGAAAAAATAGTGTAATAGTTAACTTCACAACTACAAAAAATGCTACTTTATAACAATGAGAAAATGATTTTCACTAATTAAATTAAACATTTTCCTTGAAGAGGATATGACCTCTGCTATTTACAACTTCAGAGATTGTGATCTTTTTCACAGTCTTTTCATGATTGTAATAAATACAGTCTAGAGGTATTGGCCACTTTAAAATACCTGGATCAGCTTCATACATGACTGATACTTGGATTCCATCAGTGTCAATCTCACGAATCTTATCAGGATATTTGGATCCCTCGTAAGGTACAACTACCCATTTTCTAGTTGCCAGATCCACCAAACCATCATACTTCTAGTTATTTAAGTCAACTACTTTAGTATTTTGGACATATCTTTTGCAGTGAATTCCTTTGATATCTCTTGCAATTGAATTGAAACTGTCCAATGCCAGGTAGTTCATGAACAATTTCCCAGGGCTTCTCCAATTCAACCATTCTCTTGATCATCTCATCTATGTATAGAACAGTAGCATTTGTACAAAGCTTAGATGCCAGTTCATAGAAACCTCAGACAGACTGAACACAGGGTACCTTTTCTCCTTGACTCCTGATCTTTTGATGCACCAGGCGCTTTGCATTTCCATCCACTCCATCGACAACACATATGAAGTTGTGAAATATTTCCAAGAATATTTCTTGGGAATATTTACCTAACATCAGATCAATTAGTTTAGCTATAAACTGGTTCTTGAATTCTGATCTTGGTCCATCATTCCAAACCACCACCTCTTTAGGAACACAATCATGTTCTTTGGAAAATGTCTCATAAGAGATGTTGACACAGGCAAATATTGATCTGTGTCGTTTTGTGTTTTATCTGAACATATCAGGTATGTTTTACATTTATCTTTGTAGAAAGTTGCAGCTGTGAAAAAAAGTACTCTTCTTCTGGACCATAATGCACTTTGCACCTCATTCTGGTACTCGCATAATATGACATGGCAAAGTCTATCTGAAGAACTCTCTGCCACTTTGCATCTTTTTATCTCCCTCAATTGCACAGTGCTGTATGCGTTTTAAATTCACATGTCATAATATTTTGAGGGTACTCCTTCAATATTAAGTCAAACAGTTCTCTATAACAGCCTTTGATTGTTGAGAGTGGAAGGGCCCCATCAAGCTTTCTCCGTTCTATCCAGGTGATCAGTTTTTGAGGTTCAGCTGGAATCAAAATATTTTTCCCATCACTACGTTCACTGCATTTATTTTTCCATCAGTCTGAGTTCAAACCAGAGTCACAAAGCTGTGACTCCCAAAACTTGTTGCTATACTGTTAATTCAAACTCTTTAATTTCAAGATGACATTTTCATGCATCTTACATTTGCATTGCTCGGAAGCAGTAGATTTCAAAAGGAGGATGTTCTTTGGCCTCAAAGAGCAAAATTTTGAAAACCTTAAATGAAAGTTTGGATATTCTTCTTTGAATATAGAGAAAGCTTCTCTCAGAACATTTTATTCTTTCCATCCTTCCATATACACATGCTGTCTCTCATACCTGGACATGTATATACAATATCAGGTCGATAGAAGAACTGAATAACTTGTGAATAATTTTGTCCAGATTCAGAAAAATTTCTTCAAATTTCTTTACAGTACTTTGGCCAACTTTTTTTGCTAGGCCAGTCACAACAGCTAATTTCTTCCAGGACGATTTTCTAAGGACACGAACTGTTTTTGACATTGCCTTGCTAAAGATCTGAGGACATTGGGTGAAACAACAGGGACTACACTAGCTTGAAGGTCAGCCTTCTTTTTTGCCCTCTGCAAACGTTTTCGGTCTCACTCCTTCCTTCAACTTTCTTGGAGTTCAAGTAGCGTCATACATTCTTTATTAAGCTGTGTAGTTTTATTTATTTTTTCATTTTCCTCTTTCTGAAAGCCTGGATTCTCTTCTTTGAGACGGCTTCTCCATCTTCCTCATTGTGGCTCCAGATGTTGTCTCACGTGTGGGACACAAATGAAACTCTTGTAAAAACTTTATAAGATGAAAGCATAGTTGGGTTATAGTTTTCTTGAGTGAATACGTCCATTGCTTTGTTTGGAAAAAGTGTAGGAAGTCACTCTAAGTAAACTCATTTGAAGCAATAAATTATAACCTAGTTTCTGTCATGTGCAGGACATTGGATTTCTTAAAATTCAGTTAGAAAAAAGTATGGTCTTTAAGTTATTTAATTCTCATAACTATGCAATAAAAAAGTAAAGTGATGCTTATATTTAAAAAGTGAACTTTAAGTAGGCAGGCAGGCAGGCATATTTCATTTTACAGACTTCACCGAGTTGCTGGTTTCCTAGGGCCCCTATCCTCCAACACTGTGGTTACCGAGTGAATGGGCTCTATTTGAATAAATAAATATTTATTAATCTTTGTAGATTTATTACAATTCAATAGTTGCTTGAATATGTAACCTGCGTCTACTCCTATCATAGCCCTTTCTGTTCTTCCCTAAATTGCCCAAGGGCTCATAGCTCAAACACCGTGGTTATCGAGCTATTGAGACCTGTTTACTAATCTACTTTTCAATAACTACTTTTCTTCTTACTCCTTATTCCTATATTTCTTCAGCCATCTCTTTCTAATTAAACCTAAATATTTTCCTATGTCTAATATGTTCCCCTTGCATTTAACACCCATCATCTTTCTACCTATAATCTCAATTGGTAAATTGTCCCATTTCTTTTTCTGCCATCTTTCCCTCGATTCCTTAGTTCCTTCACATTCTAGAATTAAATGCCAATAGTTATTATACTTTCTGTTACATAGCGGACACTTTCCTTGGTTCTCTCTTTCCCCTAAGCCTTTTAACATCATCACTCCTGTCCTCGCCCATGCAAAACCTTCTCGTGCTGATCTGTCACATATATTTTTCTCTTTCCTACACTATTTTTAAATCTGCATATATACATAAAGAAGATTTAAAATTAAAACTACCTAAAGTTTCTTGTCTTTCAATATCTTCAATTCTCAATTTTACTCTACTCCAGAACCCTTTCTCCAGTACCTGCCCCTCTCTCCAGATATCTCCATAACCTATTTCATTCAGAGTTCCTTCTATATACTTACACCAAGTATCCTCTTTGTTGAGTTTTAACTGCACTTCTAGGCACTGCTTTAACATATTATTTTCCAGTTCCTTAATTCTATACCAATATTTTAATACCCTTTCCACAATTTTTGCTTTGCTACCAAACCTCCCTAGCTCTATTTGGCAACACCATTGGGTGAAGCCCTGGGTAGACCTAAAATTATTTTACAGAAATTTCTGTGCACCTTGTTTACATTTTCCCACCCTCTCTCTAAACCCCAAATCTCAGTTCCATAAAGCATTTTAGCCTCTACTACTGCTCCGTATATTCTCTCCAACCATTTTATTTGTATCTCTGGTATTTTATCTAGGCAAGCTCTAATAGCTTTCATTGCCAGTTTTCCTTTTGTTAGTATCATTTTCTTTTGCTCATTCCAACTCCCATTACTATTTAGTCGTACTCCTAGATAGTCAAATTTCCTAACCACCTTGACTTCATTTCCTTGCCACCACCATATTTCATTCTTCCTTAACTTATTCCCCTTTTTAAACACCATTATTTTTGTTTTCCTTGTGTTTATTCTGAGACTCCACTTATTACAAAACTTTCCTTTTGCTCCAATTGCTTTAGTTAACCCGATATTAACTTTTCAAACAGCCCTTGTATGTTCCATGCTACCACCCCCAATGCCTTTTCCTATACAGATCCCTTCCTCTCAAACCTGAATTCCTGCAATTTTGCTTTACTCCTGGTCAGTCGTGGCCTACCCATAGGTTCATTCCCCACTGCTCCCTCTTCCACCTGCAAAATGCTTCCCCCTGGCGATGAAATTATGCTAAGCACAGTATCCTTCCAGACGTCAATCCCCGCCACTGCTCCCAAGGCCATTCTGCGTGAATTTTCAATCAGCTGACTTTCTGATGTTACTTGTTTGACTGGTGATGTTTGCTGCACTCCTCCCCTCCGTTCCTCTCCTCCGCCTGATGACGTTTGCTGCAGTCCTCCCCTCCATTCTTCTCCACCGCCCGATGATGCTTGTGCTTCTCCCCTCTCCATTTACCATGCTATCCATTCTCTGCCGCCTGTCCTTGGTTTCAACACGTGTTGCATTTTCCGGTGACGGTGATCTTCTCCAATTCAGCTGACGAATATCCTGTTTTCTATCATTTATCCACAAATCCAATCCTCTCACATAGGCTTTGTCGCCTCTAGCTCTTGCACTTCTCATTTCTTTTAACAACAAACTTCTTATTTCTCTCTCTTTCTTCCCGTAATCATTTTCAAGGAATATGCTTGTCCCTTTTAACTTTTTAGCATTAGATAGCATTGTCCATTTTATTTTCACCGTCGCTAACTTGACGATTATCGGTCTTGGGTTTGAGCCTCTTCTCCCCAATCTGAAGGTATCAATTATCTCCCAACCTGTTAACTTTATTCCTAGTTTATCTTGACAAATTTCCTCTACTTGTTCCCAAACTCATTTCTCTCTTGTTTCCTCTACTCCAAATATTATCAAGTTCCTTTTTCTGCTCCTTTCCTCTGCTCTCTCCAGATTTGTTATTCATCTGTTACATTCCACAAATTCTTTGTCCACCCCGTATTCAAAACTTCTCCATACCGATTTCATCTCCTCGAATAATTTTGTCAACTTCTCTTCAATTCTCCTTTCCATTCCTTTAAAATTAGTCATTTCTTCCGCGATGCATTTCAATATTCCCATAATTTGTTCTGTATCTAGTCCCGGGTTTAACTCTACTCCTCCAATTATTAGTAGCACCATCAACACCAATGCATACCACGCCGTCCTTCCACTCTGTTCTCCTGAACATTTTCCACCCAAATTACCTCTTGCTGAATTAAATAGACCTATTCTGGCTCTATATACTTCTAGTTGCACTCCCATTTCGCTGTTCTGCTGAGCGCGCATTCGGCACGTCTTCCTCCTCTCGCTTCCCATCAGCAACTCAACATTAAGTAAAATAACTGGCATCGTGGTTGATCACTGACACGCTCAATCAGGCCTGTCTCTGAATAATGAATAGGAGACTGCGAACCAACTCTAAGGTGTTATGCGATCCATGCTGATGGGGTGCATGGCACATGGGTAGATGTGTTGCAAACAGAGCCTCTGAGATACCTGATGACCTTTCAAGAGTATGTAGTGTTACCTAGACATGCAGGGCTCAGTCTGGGTGGACCTGAGTTATCCCTAGTTAATTGTGGGAACTATTGTAGATCAAAGTTCCAATAAACCAGAGGGCTCTGTATTAGGGGACCCTGAGAGAACTAAAGCCTAAGTTGAGGCAGCTGGGCCTTCGAAAGAGGACTTTGCCATCAAGACCAAGGAAAGCGATAAAGGAACTGCAACTCCCAGAGATGTGGAGCAGCACACCCTGTACCTAAAACCAGATGCCCCTTTTAGGGTCACCAGATTATTCATAAATGTAAATGCAGAGGCTGGGACCCCAGTAGGGAACCTGGCCCTGCAAGATTCATCAAGGATGGCAGGAACTGCGACTCCCGAAAATATGGAGATGCAGGCCCTGCCTCCTGAGAAAGATATACATTCTGATGTTTTGGGGGAACTGACCAAAGTGGTTGGCACCCTAAAACTGAAGCCTAAGAATGCCAGTGGGACAGAGAAGAGGAGGAGAAGAGGGGCTAAGTGACTGGCCAGGAGTGTGGGGCAAGCACATGTTTCAAATCATAGGGACCTTGTGGAAGCCATGACTGGGTCAGAGCCAGGCCCTTCTGGAACCTCCAAATGAGCTTCGGACACTCATTGGGGATTTCCAGATTGGAAGGGGGATTTACATCCCTCAGATAACCCAACAGAGGACCTGGGGATCTCAGGAGAACCAGACTCGATGGGAAAGTGTGTAAGTGGGGCGGGTAAACTGAGAATGATTTCCTTCATTCAGGCTAACCTGCAACACAGCATAGCTGCCTCACAAGTACTCTCGAGTAACGTAACAAGGTATGCAATAGATGTTGCCATGATACAGGAGCCCTGACTTCGACAAGGCCGTATCGTGGGACTAAATATAAAAGGCTTTACTATTTTCAGCATTTTGCCTGAGGTAAAACTTAGAACATGTGTCATTACTAGACTCAGTTTTACCTGGGTCCTGCCGGGATTTCTTACTAAAGACCTGGCAGCAGTCCTAGTGAGGTATGAGGAGGGCAGAATGCCATACCAGGTGGTAGTCTGCTCAGCCTATTTCCCATATGGCTCAGAGGAACCACCTCCTCCTCAAGAGTTCAAAGACCTTGTGATTTATTACAAGGATAGAAACCTCAACCTGCTGATTGGCTGTGACTCCAATGCCCACCATAGCATTTGGGGCAGCACGGACATCAGTGGTAGAGGGGAGAAGCTGCTCGAGTACCTGAGCTCTATAGATCTTGAGATCGCAAATCAAGGGGATGTTCCGACCTTTGTCAATTATCAAAGGGAGGAGATCCTAGACTTGACACTGGTGTCCTTTGGGATACTAGAAGATATTAAGGACTGGATGGTCTGTTTTGAACCTTACATGTTCAACCATAGACACACATGCTTTAGTTTTGAGAGAAAGGGAAAAGACCACCTGTTCAGGAACCCAAGGAGGACCAATTGGGACTCCTTTAGAAGGGACCTGGAAGGCGGGCTGAGGAATGGACCTCAGACTAAGCTAAGAAATGCAGAGGACCTGGAGGGGTACGTAGGGTTTTTTACAAACACTCTAGTGTCCTTCTATGAAAGAAACTGCCCCCTCACACACGAGGCTTGGGCTAAAGATAAATTCAGGTGAAATTCTTTTTTAAGGTCCACCAGGAAAAAAACATGGCTATACAATGTGTATAAGGCCAATAAGTGTCATGGAACTTGAATTCCTATAAAGAGTCCCAAAGAATATATAAAAAATAAATCAGGAGGACCTCAGAGGAATCTTGGAGGCTCTTCTGTGATAATGTGCAGAAGCAGTTGAGTGCTGCTCACCTGCAGAAACTTCTAGACTCTGGAGCTAGGGCCAGGTTGGCCTCAATAGAGGACCCCTCCGGTGCTATGATACAGTCGGAGGGGGAGACTTTGAGGCTTTTGCTTGAGACCCACTTCCCAGAGGCTTACATTGCAAATCAAGAACCAAACTCGGGTAGGGCACCCAGCCTTTGCAGGAAGGCTGGGCAGTGGCCACTGAGAATGTTACTTTTAAGAAACTAAATTGGGCCATTTATACTTTTGAGCCCTAATAAGAGCTCAGGTGTGGTGGGATCTTCCCGGTTCTCCTTCAAGAGAGCTGGGAGGTCGTTTCATCCCACTTAGTGAGAATATTCAGGGCCTGCCTGGCTATGAGGCATGGTTTTTGCCTCTGGAGACAGGCCAAAGTGGTGTTTATACCTAAACTGGGTAGGCAATCCTACCGCAGGCTTAGGGATTTTTGTCTTATCAGTCTAACATCCTGTTTAGGCTCTGAAAAAACTGGGAGATAGATTTTTGAGGGATGGAGTACTGATGGACAGATCCATACACCCTCATCAATATGTCTACTGGCCGGGTAAATCCACAGACACAGTGCTCTATCAGCTTGTGGTGAGGCTGGACTGTGGAGAACTCGCCATTGCAGTTTTCCTGGACATTGAAGGTGCCTTCAATAATATGACTAGGCACCATTCGGAAATGTCTGGAGAGCAGGGGAGTTAGTCCGGTTGTAACGGACTGGATTATGACCTCCTTGGAAGGCTGGCAGGCTGTGGCGATCCTTGGAAGTGTGTCCATGAGGGCAACAGTGTCCCGAGGCTGCCCACAAGGGGGAGTTCTGTCCACTACCCTGTAGTGCCTGGCGGTAGATGTACTGCTGCATAGACTAAACAGGAGAGGAATTTATGCTCAAGACTGCTGATAACACATGCTTTGTAGCAAGTGGAAAATTTCTGAGCACTGTTTTGGAGCTCATATAGGGCTCCCTACAGGCTTTAGAGGAATGGTGCAGAGAAACAGGCTTGTCTGTTAACCTAGGCAAGACTGAAATAATGATCTTCACAAAGAGGAGGAGGTTGCCAGGTTTGGTAGAGCCCCACCTGTTTGGGAAGAAGTTGAAGCTTTCCGAAGCAGTTGATATCTAGGAGTTATCCTGGATGCTGGGCTGAGCTGGAAAAAGCATGTAGATAATAAAGTTAAGAAGGCCTACAATGCCTTGTGGGCCTGTCGAAGATGAATAGGACTGAGGTGGGGCCTGAGACCCAAGCTGGTCAAATGGTTATACATCTCGGTTATTAGACCATCAATAACTTATGTGGTGCTGGTTTGGTGGCCTGCCTCTCTGATGAAGGTAGTGGCTGCTGGGCTGGATTTGCTGCAAAGATTGGCATATATGATGATAACAGGGGTGGTGTGCACGACTCCTCAGTCTGCTTTAGAGATTTTGGTGGACCTTCCTCCTCTGCACTTGTTTTGTGGAGGTGGTAGCCAGGGTGAGTGCGCACTTCCTCTGGACTGTAGAGGGTGGTGGTTTAAGCTACCCACAAAGGGAATCACTGATCCTTTCTGGATTACAGGAGAAGTGTCCTATAACCTGGATGATCGGGGACTTGATTGGGACTAGGTATAACCTAAGTCCATCGTACTTTGTGGTAATACCTTCCAGGGAGGAGTGAGACCCAGAGACCGTGTCTCTACTGAAGGCAGGGGTCAAGACATGGTTCACGGACGGTTCCTGCCTCAGGGGGACGACAGGATCTGGTGTGATGGCCCTAGAACGGCTTGTCATTCCCTTTGGGCAATTTGCCACGGTTTTCCAGGCTGAGGTCTTTGAGATTTTGGCCTGTGCTATGCATATTTACACTATGCCATGTGGGCAAGCAGATTTGTACAACTGCTCAGATAGTATGGCAGCTCTGAAACTCCTTAGGGTGGTTAAAACTACATCTAGACTGGCGTGGCAATGCCAGAGGATTTTGGATAGATGTATGTGCTCCTGGTTACACTATTTTGGGTACTGGTGCATGCTAGTATTAGAGGTAATGAGATGGCAGATGCTCTAGCGAGGAGGGGATCAGGCCTTGATTTTATTGGGCCCAAGCTATTTTGCAGAGTGTGTGCTAGAAACGTCAAGTATGAGATAACCCAGCTCACAGCAAGGACTCGTCTGGAGATCCGGAGTAAGCAGATTGCTGCCAGGCAGGCCCACGATTTTACATCCAGCCCTGACTGGAGAGTGAGTGAGTTCCTCCTGAATTTATCTAGAGCTAAGCTCAGAGGATTGTGGATTATCTTAGAGGGCACAACACACTGCACAGACATTTATGCATAATGGGCCTTGTACAGGACCCTTTATGTAGGAAATGTGCGAGGGACTTTGGGACCTCACAGCATATACTACACGAATGTGAAGGTTTTCTGTGCATATGTATATATACTTAGGGTCCTTTTTGGAACTGAGGAGATAAAAAAGGCAGATATCAAGGACATGGTCCATTTCATACAGACCAGTGAATTAGAGTAATGCCAGAATATGAGGCACAATGGGCCCTTGAGCCTCCGTGCATGGCTTCTTTCAGGGCCACTCATTTATCATCATCATCATCAACACTAACTGTCAAAAGTAGAAAAATTCAAGAGTTTTCAAGTGGACAAAACAGAACTTCACCACATGTGCAGCAAGTGCACCTTCTTTCTTTGATGTTCAAGACAACACTCCTCTGGAATACTTATGAAGATATTTTGAAAGTGAATTAATGAAAATAATTGTGGATGAAATTAACCTCTGCTCTGTGCAGCAAACTACTGTTTTAGTGAATACAAATATAAATGAAATGGAGCAGTTTTTCGGTGTTATTATCTAATGGCAATTGTGTGTTCATACACTGACTACTGGCCACATTCTACCAGCAGTAGAAAAATCATTGATATTTTCCATCTGAAACTCTTTCAGAAACTCTGTAGATATCTGCATTTTGCAAACAATGAGAATACAGAGAATTCCAATGACAGACTATAAAATTAGGCCTGTTCTTGATGCAGTAGTAAGAAACTGCTGGAAGTAACATCGTGAATCGGAACACTCCATCGATGAAATGATGGTTCTCTACAAGGGTATAAGAGCAGGTAACCTCCTGCAGTACATCCAGAATAAACTGGGGTTTCAAAATTTTTGTGCATGCTGACATGTGTGGAATTATCTGGCTTTCTGCCCTACTCTGGCAAAGGAATGCTCACAGATCTCTCTGAAGAGGAGAAATCCTTTGGATTAGGAGGTTAGGTTGTTCTAATGCTATGCAGGACAACACCCAGGGAGGTGAATGCCAGAGTGCATTTCAAGAATTTTTTTGTACTCTGGATCTGTTTGCATATTTGAAAGACCACAATATTGAAGCACAGGGAACCCTGAGGAAGAATCACATAAAAACTGCCCAATAATGGATGAGAAATATCTTCTGAAATGTGGACGAGGTAGCATTGACTTCCGAATGGACACAACTGCAGGTCTTATTGTAGTGAGTGGGTTGATAACAAAGTGGCATGCGTTGCAAGCTCATTTTGTGACATTGAGCCAGTCTCATCTGTAAAAAGGTGGAGCAACAATGAAACAAGAAAGATTGATATGCTCTGCCAAAATATTGTAAGGGAATTCAACAAATTCAACAAACACATGGGAGGTGTTGATCTAGCTGGAATGTTGATAGAACTCTACAGAGTTCCAATGAAATTGAGGTGTTGGTACCTGCATCTATTTGGATATGTGCTGGATTTGTATGTTGTGAATGGATGGCTGATGTGTCATAGAGAAACTGCAGACAAGAAAACTAGTCTTAAGACTTTCAGAGCTGATATTGCCAAAGGTTTGATGATAGAAGGGAAAAGGAAAGCAGGCAGAGCACCTGTGGAATCAACACCATCATTCAGAAAGAAAAAGTCATCAATCCCACTTATTGTTCAGGATGCACGCTATGATAATGTGGATCTTTGGCCTGAATATGGGCCTAAAGGATGATGCTATTATTGTTCTAATGGGTAATCCACTGTTAAGTATTCCAAATGCCAATTGGTTACTTGTTTTGTTCCTAAGAGGAATCGTTTTAGGTCCTTTCATGCAAAGTAATAAGTAATAGTGAAGCATTGTGGCTAGTATTTGTATGGGCAATGTTGCTCAAGAGCAAAATATTTGTTTATAAACAACAATTACAATATTTGAAAATCATATGAAGGTGATCCAGAGATTATTTTCTTCATTCCCTATCCCAAAATACACAGAGAGCCAATGAACTAAGAACTGGCTGCACAGTATTTTTTCACTGGGCATGTCGGCATATGATTCTGTGCTGCTGCTGCAATCAAGGTACCTCTGATACAGTTTTGCTCTGCTCTGGCTCTGCAGTGTAGAGTTGACAGGGATATGGTGTGGTTCATTTATTAAGAGTTATTTGTTATTTTGTCCTGTATTTAGTCACAAAGTATATTATGGCTCAGTATCTTTTCTACTGTGTAGAGGTATGTATGATTTGTATGTGTTAACTTAGTCATCTCATCAAGTGAAAATATGATTTGCAGAAAGATTTCCGGGTATAAAAGTTCCAGGCCGTACAACAATCCGTACGCTTAATAATAAATTTCAGGCCACAGGAAGTGTCCAGTCTAAGAAATCTAAAAGATACCGAAGAAACATTAGACAACATCAGTCATTGTTTGGAGACTTCCCTCCTAAAATCGCTTAGGCGTCTTTCACAACAGGCAGGCATTTCTTATGGCTCTGTGTGAAGAGCTACTAAATTGTTGAAGTTAAAACCATATAAAATAACTGTGGCACATGCTCTTCAGGTGATCCTGTAATTAGGCGCACATTTTGTGAGTGGAGTCTCAATAGTGTACATAGTGGTGAAATAGACCCATATTTAATATTTTTCTAGGACAAGGTTTGGTTCCACCTTCATGAATATGTGTGTACACAAAATAATTGTTATTGGAGCTCTAACAAACCTAATGTTGTTCATGAAGTACCCCACCATGGTGAAAAAAATTGGGTATGGTGCGTCATGAGTGGAGAAAGAGTTATAGGGCCAATTTTTTTCAGTCAACAGTTGATGCCCATACATGTGTGAGTACAATTGTCCCTCTTTTTTTTTTAAGAGAATTAACAACAGAGAGCATCATTTTGCCTTTTTTCAACAAGACTCTGCCACAGATTATGTGGCCAATATTTGGAGGAGAAAAATTGAAAGGGTGTTTGAATTATTAGTAGAGGTTTGTGGCTCCATTGGTCCCCCGACCTAAACCCCGTGATTTTTATCTCTGGGGTAAATTAAAACATAAAATATACAAGACAAACCCACACATCTGGCAGAATTAAAACAAAATATCTGCCAGGAAATAGCCATAATTTCTCAATGTAAACTATGGTGAATGATGGATAGTTTCCTAAAGATGTGCCAAAAATGTATGGACAACGACGATGACCAGTTTTAGCATCTCCTCTTATTAAGTTGGTAAGTAAAACCTTTAAAAGAAGTTTTAAAAATGTACAGTTGCATCCATGCCATTCTATGACAGCCGCAGATGGCAATGAGCACCGATAACGAGAACAGGAAAAACACAGCGCAGCTAGTTCTTAGTTCATTGACTCTCCCAGTCCTTTTTGCTTAATTTTTTTCATAAGTGCCAAATAAAGGGTTAAGCTTGTGGAGCTGGTGTGAAAGTTAAAACTCGCTCCTTCAACTTTGTACACTGTTGTAAGCAATCAAAGCAAAATAGACAATGCATACACAGACAACAGGAATGGAAAGAGGAAATGTGTGCATGAAGAAAGTTTCCAGAGTTGGAAACAGTGCTCTTGAAATGGTTTAACCAAGTTTGTGTGGCAAATATTGCAGTAGATGGAACTATAATTTGTGAGAAAGCAAACTGCCTTGTGAACCAGATGGAAATAGCAGACTTTGCAGCCTCAAACAAGTGGATCAAGTATTTTATGAACAGTCAGGGTTTTGTGTACAAATGTGTGCAAAGGAAGCAGCAGTTTTTGACAACAGGACTGTTTAAACTTGGATTAATGAGACATTAACATTACTGTTGGAAGAGTACAAGCCCAATGATGGTTCTGTAATTCTTGTAGGTTGTTTCAAATTGAATATTCAATAGTACATTTTCTCGTCTAACACATTTTATATTTTTGGCCACTAAAGAAGTGTATTAACGAGGTTTCAGTGTATAAACACAAGGAACATAGAGAATATGATCTCAGTTATTCTACTAGAGCTGAAGGAAAGACGCAAAATAAAGCAAAGATTTCAGGAAGTAAACCTAAGAAGGTATTATTAGTAACCTGATAGAGGAAATTAAATGTTGCAGATATAAAGGAAGTACTAGTGGTGAAAGCTGTATAAACAAATAAGCTAACGGAATTCCTCTTTCACCATGTTTATTGTAGCCATACAATAGTACAAACATATTACATTCAAAGATATTCAACTTCCCCATTTCTTGTTACTTCAAAGATATTTCACTTCTTCACATCCTCCCCACCCTGGTCAACCTCAAATGGTATGTATGACCAGTTGAATCGGGTGAGTAAGTCTGTGACTCTCGCTAGTCCTGAGAATCACTGTTCTCACTGTCCATCCTGACCACGTACTGTCTCTTTGAATTAGAGCTGTTTTCTACAAATGTCGAGGGCATAAATCTGCTTGTAGAAGAACCAGGTCTCCTACTCTCAGTTTCACTCCACTGGCACTCAGCTTGACTTGATGGAAGTTGTGAAGTTCAAGGAGAGATTCTTTCGCTCATCGTTTTGGGAAGTGCTCAGTAGGTTGCTACTAGAGGCGAAACTGCTTCTTGAAGTTGATGCGTGAAGATGATTTAGATCTGTAGGGATGTTAATCAGACAGCATCCATTGAAGTGAACTGGGCCAGTGCAATGAAACCCTTATTTTGCAGCAGGGGGTGTGAATTAATAGCAGCTTCTATACTTGCTATTATAGAGTTCAGAGTGTCAGTGTCCACTTGTCTCCATCCTAAAACTTTCTGCTGGCACCGTTTGACTGTGCGCACCATCGTCCCCACCAAACAGCCCATGAAGCAATGAATACCATTTTGCGCAAAGAATTGCACTGTTTTAACCATGTGGTAAATTATACAAAATTCACTAAGCTCCTTGTGGGCTGCATGGGATATTGCTGCATTGTCTAAATACACGGTGTGTGGTAGGCCTCTGTGACTGATAAATCTTTGTAGTCCTAGGAGAAACTTATCCAGGCTCATGTCAGAGGTCAGTTCAAGGTGTAGCACCTGTGTGATGGCACAATTGAAGAGTAAGATGTAAACCTTCTGGAGGATGTTACTTTGTTTGGCATACAATGGGCCAGCAAAGTCTAATCCAGTGACGGAGAAGGGTTGTGAGCCTTGAACATGATCAGCGGTAGTGGTGCCTCAGACATCCTTGCTGTGGGATTGTGTGCGATTTTGCTTGGCAGGCATGAGCAAATAGCTTTCTGGATAGCCTGTTGTACTCTGAAAATCCAGAATTGTGAACGTATTTCAGTCAGTACAATCCGCACTCCCAGATGGTGTAGTTTTATGTGAGTTTGTTTGATAAGAAGTCTAGTGAAGGAATGTGAACCATCAAGCAGCAGCGGATGGATTTCACTGAAGGAGGCATCTGAGAACTATAGTTGACTACCTAGGCAGATAAGGTTATCCTCCAAGAAAGGTTGAAAGCGTGCAGTTTTGGAATCTTTTGGTAGAGGTGTTTCAAGGCTGCGTATTCCATGGGAAAACTCTGTTGTTGGGTAATGGAGATCAAATATGTTTGACTGAAGTCTGGCTCAGCAGCTGTCAGTTTGCGAATGGAATATCCAGCCTACAGTCCGAAGTAGTTTAAGGTGAACTGAATCTAGTGATCGAAGTTAAGGAATCAGGTGTGCTAATTATCAGTAGTCACTTCGTAAATTTTCTAGCTTCTGTTAGTTCAGCTTGTTCTACTAGACAGTTCTGGGGCCACTGCTCTGAAAAATCACATAGCCACTTAGCGCCATCCCACCAAGTTTCGGCAGAAATCAGTTGTGATGCTTGAAGCCCTCTACATAAAGCATCTACAGGGTTTTCTGCTCCTGGACAATGCCTCCACTTAGAAGGTGAAGTGTAACTGACAATCTCGGTTACTCGATTACAAATAAATATCTTCCAGCGATGAGGTTCACTGCAAATCCAACCAAGAGTAATAGTGGAGTCAGTCCACAAGGTTGCTTTCTCAGTGTCAATGTTAGTAGCTTCGCAGATATACTGCAACAGTTGTGCTCCTACCAGCACAGCAAGCAACTCCAAACATGGTATAGTGACTCTTTTAATCAGAGCTAATCTGGCTTTGCTGCACATGAGCCACACTCAGCAGTAGTGGTAGTCTGTGAACAGAGATATATAGCAGCACCAAATGCACGTTCTGAGGCATCACAGAAGACATGGAGTACAGAGTCCTGGACATTTGCATTCATTGCTCCTATCCAGCGTGGAATTTTAATTTCTGACAGGTTACGCAAATTAGTGCATCATAGTGATGTGCCTATATCATCTGGCAGTGTTTCATTCCAACCAATGCCTTGACACCAGGTGTCTTGGAACAGCAACTTTCCAAATATTGTGGTTGGTGAGTACAAGCTGAGTGGGTCATAAAATTTGGAAGTAGTTTGGAGTAGATGTTTTGTTGTTGGTCTCCCTCTGAGGGAATTTAGAATACCGTCAGAAGATGCAGTAAATTGATTTAACTCAGTATCCAAGTGAATTTCCAAGACTTGTGACTTCACATGTTGGCCCAGTCCAAAGTTCTTCCAGCATCTCGCAGAACAACAGAATTTGTGGCCCATTTTGACATAGGCAGCTTGATAATGTGCATTAAAGTGGTGATCTCTGTAAAAATCCATTGAATTTCTATCTCGTCAACTGATACTGTGAAGCCATCCATGTAAGTGCATTTGTCTACAAGTGAAGCAGCATTGGGGATATTCTGAGTATACATTGTGGCTAGTTCCCAAATCGTTGCAGACAAAAGAAATGGGCTTCATGAAAGACCAAATGGCAATCTTGTAAATTGATATGTGATAATTTCATCAGCGAAATGAAGTTTGCCTTCATCATCTTCTGCCACTGGATGCCACAGAAATCTAGTTAAGTTTCTATCAGCAGGATCCAATATCAATTGTAGAAATGCTTGACTTATGTCATCTAGAAGTGCATATCTATGTAGTCTGAATGTTAACAACATGGCCAATAACTGTGGCAGGAGGTTGGGTCCCATTTTCAAAACATCATTCAATGAGGGGGATCTGCAGCTGTGGGATGGTGCATTAAATGCTGTTCTCCATTTTTCTAATTCTTGTTTATTTTTCTTTATGGCATGACATGATGTGGTAGATAGAATGAAGGCTCGCTATTGGTGTCTGTGTTGGCAACTTCTATGTGACCCTGAAGAAGGTAGTTCATCATATGAGATTCGTACATGCTCCGATACTCTGCATTCTTCTGAAAAGTTCTACTTAAAGCTTTGAGTTGGTATTCCACATTTGAATGATTGTTGTCGGTGAGTGAAATGCCTTTCTTTGGAAGCAACACACTCTATAGGGAATGAGTCATGAAACTGCTGAAGTCTTGCATTCTCATTGCTCATAGTTAGTGAATGTGTATCAGTTCCTTTGATGCTCATGGTTTCGAGGTTCCAGAAATGACAAACCTTGCTGTCGAGAATTGGAGATTTGTACTGCATATCTACAGATCTACTCTATTAATGTTGACTTGGTTGACTATGCTCCTCTGGCCACTAAGTATCCATCCAAAAATGGAAGCAGCAGTACAAGAGTGGGAGAGATACGATCAGGTGGAGTGTCTTTGATCAATTTCCAATAATGATCAACCCAATGGGTAAGTCTAGGGAATCTACTCTTGGATCTGCTAGTGGCACCTTGTGAATACATCCAGGGTAACATTATGACAGATAATCAGATGCGTTGAATAGGCATTTCTACTCTTCAGAGTGGTGAAGGAGACAGAGATTTTATTTCACAGGCTTTGGAGTTAGAAACTTACTAAGCGACATTTCTCTGGGGGAGAATAAACCTTGTGATTGGAATGGTGTGATTGTTACATCTTTTTCTGCAACTGTGCCTAATCTTAGCTCTTGAATAAGAGATGTACAAATGAAACTAGATTGGCTACCTCCAACCAGCACATAGAGAGTTAACTTGCTCAATCTTGGTCCTACGAGTCATGCATGCGCTGTTTGCAGGTGAGTGAAGTGTGGTGAATGCGAAATAATCTGGTCAACAGTTGTCTGTTGTCCTCAGTGGCCTAGGGATACCATGCTAGCCTCTAGTTCCTGAGGTTGCAGGTTCAAACCTGGCAGAGGCGATGGATTCTTTTCAGGCGTAAAAATCCTTAGCATGGCTTCCTTTGGAAGGGAAGTAAAGCCGGTGGTCCCGTGTTATAGATTTATGGCACGTAAAAGAACCTCAAGCCTGATAAAGAGGCCTCTGAGCAAAATTTCCTGTCTTTCATGCCCAATATAGAATGGAATGCTAAGGACCATGGTAGTTAAAGAGTGTCCATAAATAAAACTCTATTTATTTTTTAACAGTTGTCTGGGCACATTCTGCAGATGACAGATCGAGTACTGGTATGGTTTCTGGCAATGTGAGCACAAGATCCTTCCACGTTTTCTGCATATATTAGATGAGTGACTGCAATTGAGAAAGAAGAAGCATACTGAAGACTGTTTCAATTTTTCAACTCTATCTCTAACGTTGACTACAGTCCTGGGTCCAGTGTCCTCTAGTGTCACAAAATGCACAGAAGGAATCTGGAACACATTTTTCTTTAGAAGCCTTTGTATGTTTTGCATGTATGTGAAATGCAGCAGTCGTCAGGAGAAATGCATTTTGAGATGTGTTTTCGCCTCATATTTTCTGTGTTACGAGGGCTGCTTCTACCTCCTCATTTATAAACCTCATGAGTCTAGTGATGTTTCCCTCTGAAATACTTTCCCTCCGCAAGAAGACTATCCAGCATTGGCAAATGTCTTCGGAAAATGCCCCAAGGATATTAGGTACCAGGTTACATCCATAGCTGTCGACATCCTCACCTAGGGCTCAAAGAACTGCTATTCTCTGGCCTCACTTAATGATTCAACTCTTGCGTGTCTGATTGGTTTCAGGTTTTCAAGGACGTCCAGGTATGACTGAATGATATTATTTTTGTCGTGGTATTTCAATTCAATTCTTGTGGTCTCAGAGTAAGTTTCAGCTGTGACAGCAATTTTGTGCACCAAGCGGCTAGCCTCACCTTCTAAGTAACCATCAAAAACATGTGTTTTTAATTGGCAATACTGTGGCATTTATGTCAACAGATGATTGAAACTGCTCCCAGAAGCATGACCATGTTTCAGTGTCGCCAGAAAAAGGTTGTAATTTAATAGTAGGCAGTTTGACAGAATGGGTAACAGCAGTAGGAATTGGTGTTATGCATTGGCTGAAACCAATATAAGAAGCCAAAGCTGCCAATCTCTGCTCAGTAGGCCTTACTTCATGTTGTATGGCTTTTTTGGCACTATCTACATATTCCTCGCAGTTAGCTATGTCAGCATTGAAGCCTTCATCACTAAGAAGATCTTGATTGGAGTCGTCTGACATGATAAGTTTAGCTAATGTCTCTTGTAGATGTCCTTGTAAATGTTGATACACTTTATGGGGAGTTGTATCATCAAAAAGCGTCAATTGTATTAATGAAATGGGTCGCATTTGCCCTTTTCTTAATGCATTTTCGCTTCAAGTTTTGTATCAAAACAGGCATTTTGCTAGTCATGATTAGATCGATAATGCTGATAGGACGTATCGATAGGATGAGTTGTCAAAGCATGTGAGTCTTAATATGGGGAGAAGCCATAGAGTGGCGCGAATTCCACAATGTGTGATGGCAGTAATTTAACAGTATTAAACAGCAAATTCCAAGCAAAATACTAATTCTTACTGCTTGATACTTAATGCAAATGTGCAGTATTATAGATAAAAACAGATTCTATATATCGTGCGTGGGACAGAAGTGAAAATAAGAGTGAAAACATAAGGAGTTACTTACAAACAAATTCCCACTTATTTGGCATATGTCTATCTCGTGCAGAAACAGATGCAGTGTTTTCAAGATGTTGTAGCGTAGTTCCAAAGTGTACTTTATCCTTCAGAGTGTGTAGTCAGGTATTTTTGGAACTTGGCACCAATGTTGTAGATATGAAGGAAGTGCTAGTGGTGAAAGCTGTATAAACAAATAAGCCAACAGATTTCCTCTTTCACAATTTTTATGTAGTACAAACAGTACAAACCTATTACATCAAAAGATATTTAACTTCCCCTTTTCCCATTACTTCAAAGATATTTCACTTCTCCATATTAAAAACTTGGACAAAAAGCTGGAAGAAAATTGCATCACACTGTAGAATCAATGAAATGATGTTGATAAATTTAATGAAAAGGCAGAAAACTAGAAGCAATGGATAAAAACACTCCAAGAAGTAGAAGAGCACAGACAATATCATTAAAGGAGGAATAACATCAAAAGCAAAGAATTTGGCAATAAAAGAATAGAAGTTGAATTAAAAAACGGCCATAGAAATACCTCAGAAGACAAGGACAAAAGAGGAGTTCACTAGGACAATGAACATTCACAAAGCCAAAATCAAAAGGAATGCTAAGGGAACAGCTCAATACCCTATGTATCCATGAAGAACTAGAGCAAGCTACAGAGCCAAAACTGCTGCATTGAAGCCTTGTTTGCCCTGAATTTTCATGAAATATCTCATCACTGCCGTCAGTATTTTCATCACTTCCGCCTCTATCAATTTCTATTACATTTGTTCAAATTCTTCCATACTTTCTGATAATAATTCCACATTTTCAGGAAGAAATTTGTCGTCATCCACATGTTCAGAAGATGCAACGGTATGTTTATCTGCTAATGGGAAATAAGTACCTGTGACCAAAATTAATTTTATAAACCTTTGAGTGCGACAAACTGTCCATTTATATAACATGTTTAATAAACTACCTCGCACCTAGTAAGAAACCAACACTTAATATATCATACTCTCTGTTTTTTGCACCAGGAGTAGAATCTGGATTGAAATGTATAAAACAAATATAATTGTTCTGAAAATGGGTTATTTCCATACCTGCTTAAGCTGGAAAAATTAATTCTATCTCGGAAATATCAATGCTTATATTAGTTTGTAATTCAATGTTCAATGTCACCAAGTTCTCCTTAGTTACATGTTGAATATCACCAATAGCCAAAACAACCACATCAGATGTCTGAAAAGAAAAATATGTATACTCATAGGTACTATTGATAGGTCTAATTGGCAGTGAAATTTGATTTTGGACATTTCAAGTGAAAAGTTATGTTCAACGGAAGTTACTGTTACGTTATAATATTAATAATGATGTTAATAAATACTAATTTACTTCAGTTTGTTGATTCTCAGTACTGTTGTTACATTCAATGAAATCCTATGACTTTGAGTTATCAAAGGGCAAAATTAAATTACTGGGTTCTTCCCTATGTTCCTCTTTACAGTTAATTAAATGTACTAAAAATGATCCTCTGTTTGGAAATCTTTTCTTAAATTTATCGCAGAACATTGTACACGCTGAAACTCAACACTTCATTAGTGTAATAGTACTAACGTATCAGATAAAGCCATTTAGCCAGTACTGGCATGAGAAATGGGACTTTGGTTGGCACCGTAGCTCAGTCGGTAGAGCACCTCCCTGCTATGCAAGGGGTCCTGGGTTCGATTCCCGGCTGGGGATGGGAAGTTTTCTCTAGCCAAAATTATTCCCTATCCTTCCCATAGTCTGGAAGTATGAATGAGAGTGTGAATGTGTGTGATATAATGTTTAAAACCCAAAGTGCAGGAATCCCAACGACAAGAGAATATGAGTTAACACCATTACCTTAGGCAATAAGTTCCAAAGCAAAGGCTGCCGATAAGACCAATGTAGTTAAAGGCAGGATATAAATGGAACTTTAAAAAAAGGGGGGGGACTTTGTGGGATGCAGATTGATGTGTGTGTATGTGTTTGTGTGTGTGTGTGCGCGCGCGCGCATGTTTTTTCCTAACATTGCTGAGAAATACTAAATTTGCTTACTCCTACTATTTCACCAAAAAATGTGAACATGTATTACACTTCAGTTTGTTGCACAAAGAATGTAAAGCTTATTTTATTTAGCTTTGTGTGAAATTATTTTATGCCATAAACATTGTGGCATTATTTTAAGAAAATGACTTAATTGTTGGGGCCACATGGCTCGCATATTGTCACTGAGGTGCCGTACAGGTACAGAAGTTTCTTTCGCTCTTCAGCATTAACATTCAGTTAGGCAGTATTTACAAAATATTGAATCTGAATCTAGATAGGCGGTATGGCATGTAATGCAATTATGCAGAATTGTAGTAGCATTTTCAGTGATTCAGATAAGTGGTATTGTTTTAACTCCTTTTTATTATGTTTTCTTGTGAAATTGTGTTTCTCGCACTATTAAATGGTGCTTGCAGTGCCACGGAAGCCAACGTAACAAAAACAAACAATCGTGAAAGTGTCAGTTATGTGATATTATTTCTTTGACAATATTCCTTTGGGGTATACAATCTATCAATACTTTTAATTTTCCTTTTGAATACCTAAAATTTCTATCGCGTGGTAGGTAGGAGTGACTGCACTCAGGAAATATGTGGGTAATTGACTCAAATCTTCTAGTTACAGTCCCATACACTTTCTCACCATTGTGTGATTACTGTTTTGTCCATACCATCATCTGAGAACAAATTGGATGTTTAATGGGTCTGGAATATAGTGTTCAACGTAATTGTATAGGAAAGTGCACACCTCATTCGCACCTTTTCTTCCATTACCCTCATGATAAAGGTACACCACAGAGCTGTCATCTTTTAAATTGTGAGTATTGAAGATATTTACTCACAGTTGCCGCTTATAAAAGATTTATTTCTTGCAGGGCAAATTCTGCATGTAGTCAAAGACAGTAGCATCCATTTCTTCTTGTTGAAGACTGTGAGACTTGCCTCCTTCAGAGACTTGTAAAACTTGTGACTCCTTCGGAGAGGTACTTCCAAATTTGACTTGGCTGCAAGTTTGAAGCTTCACAGAGATGAGGGGTTTTCATGTTGGAATTAAGTTCCTGACAAAGAGAGCAAACATGTATCTGTGGTTTGCTGAATTATAATCATTTTCCCAAAAATGCTGCCTATTTCATAGCTGTATCTGGATAAGAACTACAGTGCAACTGATACATTGTTCTCACACACAGCCAAGAATCTAAGTACTGAATTCCCTTCCCAGCATAGTGAGAGGAAAAGATGTGTTCATCTGCTGTTTTCAGGATGATCTCAGAAATGTTATTTTGTGACAATTTTCCATTTATTGATATGTGAGTTATGGAGAACACTCCATACCAATGGAGTGTAAATTGTGAAGTGCTTTTTAACGTACCTGCACTCTGTGTGAGCTACACATTACAAAATATAGAAAACTGGAACAATGCTTATTTTGCTCATCCCCCCTCTGACTACCAGAACCTGCGCTGCTTGACATCATATGCCTCAATAAGGCCCATTATATGTAAAATATCTTGAGCATCCTTATTTGGAAGGTCATGAAATTTTGCTAATATATGTATTTTTTCATTGTCAGCGATTCCCTCGAAACAACATTTCTGGCACCAACAATGAAAATGAGTATTTATAAGTATTACCTATTTAGTCAAGTTTTTATTACAATAAGTATTGGAAAATATTAAAGATATGCTAGCTAACTCAGAAAATAGTATAGCAGAAATAAGGTTCATTATTGCCAATATTGTTGTAGTATTCAACAGTTTGTGTATACCTGCAATCTTCCCTGGTTTTCTTTTTTCCGATATAAGGTAGAACTTTAGGAATGGCTTGCCTTATTACATTCTCCGTTGAATAGAATGATTTCTTTTCCTCTGCAACATGATGAAATAATCATTTCAGCATGACAAACACAACTAAATGCATTTATAAAGCCATGCAATAAGAATTGTGCAGGAATTAAAACTTACAGCGTAGCCAACATACTGCCACAGCACAGGGCTGAAAGGTGGTAAGTCAATGACAACGTTTTTCTTCTCCACACACATTTCCCGCAGCAGCAGTTTATTATATAAGGGGAAGGCTAACTTAATGCTTTTCAGTGCTGTTTGATGTGTTTTGTTTAAGTAGTTCACAATGTTAAATAAAAAAAGAAATGTAAACTTTGACTTAATGCCTTTCACCTCTGACCAATTCATTTTTAACCCTTCAGAAGAAAATCTAAGCTGTTCACTGGGCTAGAAAAAATTTAGAGGCTTCTGCTTAGTATCCAGTAGGGCTAATTTGTGTCAGTCATGTTTTGGCACTGTAATTTTATACCTTGTTTAGAACATATAGTATAGCCAAAATTTAATTCTGTTTACAGTATTTATTAATCCATTACTGAAGTATGTATCACAAAAATAATAATAATAAATTTAATAGAATGTTAGACTTTAAAATGTAAATATATTTATTATGCTTTTATTGCATTTTGATCTTTCTAATTCTAATTTAAGTTATGCAAAAACTTCATATCTTAAGTTTACTTCTGTCACTGTATAGTTAAGTGTATATATATTAGGAATGGGACCTCGATACTCTCGATACTCAGTGGTGTCAAAGTATGTCTAATTGAGATAAACCTTCGATACTTTTAAATTTTTAAGTTTTGCATTACTGAAAGTTGTTGCACTTAACTTTATGCTAGATAAGGAATGAAAGGAGTCGAGACTTAACGTTATTGTCTCGCAAGTGTCCACAAAGAGTTGCTGGACTACATTTCTTGATAGACCTTGGCTGTATATCCTGTGGGTGAATCAATGCAATATTCCATAGACTCCTGTGTCTAAATGAAAACATGCAAAATAATGGGGAAAGCAGTAGAGGCACTCTAACATGTAGAGTTAACCGAGTTGTGAATGAAACCGATTTAGCTGAAGCACTAAATAATATTTTTGCAATAGTCTGGCTTGGTGACTCACTCTCAACCATTACATTTACCTACTTCGGTGTCTAAAATCTCTGAATCCAGCTGAAACAAATCAGAACTAAAGACATGAAATATTTATTCTTTCCTTCCATCTGTTTGTGTTTATGCAGGTCAAACTCGGGTCACGAGCATAGCTTACAGGTATACCATACAACTAATTTCCATAATATGGATAGGAAATCCTTTAAAAGAAGGTGTTAAGCACAAAATATAGTTGCATTAAAAGAAAAGCAAATAAATGATTATATATTATTTATTATTATCTAACTTACGGGCATATATAACCTGTGGCATTATCAGGATAAAACAATTGCTGCCATTTGGAAAATGTCAAACAGAACGAATTTCGGAATTTGCATACAATACAAAATTGGTTATATAAGTTTATACACAGAAAACTACTAATAAGAACATAACTCAGTGAATAAGCTATTGCCTTTATAGTTTTTTATAAAGTGAGTATCAAGAAATAGTGGTATTGTTCCATCACTAACATATTTTTAATATTTTGTTGTATTTTCAGTGATGAAAAATTCTGGTCAGTGTACTCTGAAAGCAGGAAATACTCTTATAGCCCGTTTTTTATGTGGGGTAAACACAAGTCCATTTCCAAGTGTGCCACTTGTTTTATTAAGAATCTCCATGGTATTCTTTATCGATTGTCCAGCTCATAAATAGGAGACATTTTAAAACACCCATTGCCTTTGTACTTGTTCTCTGATAATGACAGAGGAATGGTAGAGTAGGTTAATTTGCGTCATCTCACTTGTTTTTAGCCAATGTGCCACTAGAACATACGTATTTCTCCCTGATGATATACTGATCAGCTATTGTTATACAAATACTGGATGAAAAAATCTCATTTGTTGAACACAACTAATGAACTGAACACATATAAGCCATCAATTATGTTATGTATTAATTGGACACGGAAACAGAACCTTTGAAATGGAACATACATGCTTCCGCAGTAGTTGCACGGGTTCACATCTTCGTGCTGATCTAGCTATACATATTTCTGTTTCCTTTCTTCTAACCTTGACACTCCTATTACACATAAATTTTCCATAATATGTTATAAAATGCATATTAGGTATAAATGTTATATTGCAGTTCCAAAGCTCAGCTAGAGATTTCAGTTGCTGGTGATAAGGCTTGATTTCTTTTGCTTCCGTTCTTTTTGTCATGTTCTCTGATGTGTTCTTAGTTCCACACATTATGAAAGGGTCATCTACTGCTTTTCTTATCCTACAACAGTACATTTATACTATTTCTAGCAATGACAGTGGTCATTGATAAAATTTGCTGGTGTTCTCGCACTTATTTCACAGGGCTATGCGGCCACCAGAGCAGGTAGTATTTGTGGTGTTCCACAGTGATAAAGGTTGGCAAAATTTAATCAAGAAAGGGGACAAGTTGCTGCAAGGAAGAGTACATGTCTCTACAGAGGATTAAGATGGGTCTCTCTTGGCAGAGGTCTAAAGAGATCCCTTTTTAATGGCCATTTGAATAGAGGACTTTGTCTTTATTCCCTGGTAGTACATGGATTGTTAGCAACTATTGTAAAGATGCTGGAATTCTGCATATATGTGTGGCCATTAAGGAAGAGCTAACTGATGCCCACTAGTTGACAGGTTGGCATTTGCAGAACTGTGTGGGTACTGCAGTTGGCGAGCAGTTATTTTCTTGGACCAAGTTACATTCCGTACTGCAAGTGGTGCTTCTACTGAGTTTGTTTTTACAGGCCCAGTGAGACTCACTATGACAGATGCTATGTGGCCATTCATGGAAGAATGATCCAATAAGTGTTAGTATTTCAGAGTGAATAGCTCGGGATGAAGTGGGTATGTTGGAACATGTTCATGGGAAGCTGAACAACACCTGTATTGAAATTCTATATGTTCTCCTCTCAACTGCCTGAGAGCAGATTATATTCTAGCAGGGTAACCATTGGGTGCATAGCTTTGCCAGGGTTAAAACAGATTTTCAGAGTACACATTTTTCAATGGCTACAATGGCCTCCAAAGTCACCAGTTTGGAATTCAATAGAACATGGGTGAAAATAAAGAAGAGGCTTTTTCGAGGTCCCAGGTTCACTGATTCTGCACAGCTCTGGTATGCTATGAGGACACTTCGGAGTCACCAGCAGAAAACACCAATTATTTTAGGAATCTGGTGGATTACATGCCCCTTAGATTGAGGATGGTGACAGAAAATAGGGGACCACATGAAATATTAGACTTTCTGCTTTTCTCTTTTTAGTTAGTTTCTGTTTACATTAAAAAGAGACTGTAGTTCAGGCCACTGTATAATGAAGGCTTTTCCTTTTCTTTCTATTTTGTGAGAATAGCAGATAAAAAGCTGAGACATCATAGAGTGAATATACTAGTTGTATCAAAAACATAAACTGTGCAAATATGCAAAGTGATTGTATGAAAAATGAATGAGTAAAAGTTCTATGCTGATTGCCAGTTTTGAATCTTCTCCCCATGCAACACACCATATTCCAACCCCACTACCACTTCTGTCATGAGCTCACTTTGCTTATATAATAATTAGAGACTTTTTTTGTGGGTCGCAATTATGTAAAATTTGCTAATAAATCATAAAAGGTTATCCGCATTAATTTGATAGTGATTGTCTCCATAATTGTGAAAGTTTACTCTAATTATTAAACACAAATTTTAATGCAAGTCGCAAAATGAGCACTTGTTTATGATGTGCTATGAAGTTAATAATTCATGTATTTATACAAAAGTGGCGTGTAAAGAGATTTATTTCAAGAATTAAAAAAAAGGGTTTGTTTCATTTTCTGCAACATAGAAAAAGAGATGAAAGGTCAAGGCCAAGGTCTATTTTACAGAAGGCAGAGAGAGACAACAGGGAGAACCAGTTTAATGCCAAAGTTGCGGGAATTTAATGCTAAGACTTGGTTTAGTGTATTGTTGTTGCAGTGTGGAGCCAAAGCACTTGGTTTGTAGAGAGTTTGCTTAAAAAATGCAAAAATAACTACACATGTTTTGATCGTGTAGAGGAATTCAAATGTGAGGGGTATTATGTGTTTGATGCATGTCAAAAGATCATATGTGTAAATATTGTAATATTTAGATTGGATCAGAGGTGCCATGATTCTTGTGTAAAACATAATGAAATTGACAGTCACAGGAAGAGGTGCAGTGCTAGTGAAAACAGCTGGTGGAAAATGATAAGTCATATAAAGATTCACTGAACAGTGCCAAAAGAGTTAAACAAGAAAAGGAAGAATTTGTAGTGTCCATTGATGAAAGTTTCTTGGAACTCAACATCCTGCTGGAGAAGTTAAATCATCCTTCAGTGAGGAATTGAATGGATGAAAACCTACCAGGTTAGTAACATCTATTTTTGCAGGTTATTTTGCACTTAATTTCAAGCAATTGTTTTAAAACTAATAAACTATGAATTAATGCAATAAAAATGAAGTTTTATCATTATTGTAAATTTTTGTTTATTTTAATGATATTTTAGGGAGCAAAAACTTTCCAACTGCAGACTGGCTGCGACAAAGGTATGTTCTACTGCTAAAGGAAGCATAGGTTCAAGAAATAGGTGCAAAGTGTAGGATCACCCTGTTGTCATACATTGCAACCAGACTACTAACCAGATGCATATTGCTGTTTTTGTCGTATGCTTTAGGACTCTGCCTAAAAATGCTGTTGATATACTGAAGGAGTTGGTTGGTGAAATACATATACTGAAAAATGTGAACTCACAGGAATGTTGCCAAGCCATGATAGAAGTTATCCAGAAACATATTAAAGTACAATATAAAAACATAATCTCCATTCTCACTAATAGTACTTGTTATATGGGAAAGAGTGTGCAAACATTAAGAGAACTATTTCCAATAAAGTTGTTCATAAAAGTTTAAGATGTGGTCGCACATATACAAATTTCACTGAATTAATTATCTACCTCAGAATTAGTTTCAAGGAATGTCTTCCTCATTATCAGCTGACTGCAATTTGATGGCTTGCCCCTGATGATCATAGGTTACTACTCTTGTCTCTGTCGATTATTCTATGAATTTTTTGTTGAAACTGTGCTCCATTGGGATCTTGAAGTTCATTAACTTTGGTTGATATTTTCTTAAAAATATTTTTTCCCAACTAGTCAACTCAGTGGATTTTTGTGGTTGGATAGTGTCACTGAGTTAACAATTTTGTGCCCTTTTGTCCAAAGATGTGCTGCTATGGCCAATTTTTCCTTTTCCCTGGATTTGATGTTCCTAAAGGGTTCCTTGAGTCTCTCTTTGTTTGACCTATATAAATTCTTTCACAGTCCTTGCAATCCCTCCTGTAAATCCCAGATATTTTATGGGGGTAGTTATTCTTTTTGGTTAACATTTATGAGAAATTTTACATTAAATTTATTTTCAGGGACGAAGTTATGTTGCTTTCTTTGAAAACCTGACATTTCCTATGTGTTCATGGGTGAAATGTGACTTGTTTGACTACCAAATTATCTTTTTGTTATTTTAAAGTTGTCTTTTCTGTTATCATTTTTTGTTGCTAGAATTTTTTGATCATTTATCCACCAACTCTTTTTTGAAGTCATTTTTCCTAGCTGTTCTTAAGATTTCCTGGTATTGTAAGCTATTTTTGAGTGAGAGGAGTGTTCACTAAACTGTAGATCAAACTGTTAAATACGTTAACTTTGTGTGATGGGATATAACATTTGTTCTTTTATGTAACTGTATAAGTGTTCTTGCTGTATATTTCAAAAGCCAACTTATTGTTATTCATCATTTTTAGGACCATGTAGGGAAGATGGTAGTCAGATTCTATTTCGATACTGAATTTTATGTTGCTATCTTGCATGTTCAATCATTTCAGGACATTAGCTAAAAGTTTCCGCTTAACTGTTGTGAAGACATTGTCAACACATCTGACCCAGGTTTTAAACATCCGTGGGAAAGCATTACCTACTCTTGTCTCAAGAACACTCATAATAATCGTCCAAGAGGGGTGGCAGCTTCCCATGGCTGAATCGTATTTTGCTTGAAGTATTTTCCTCCAAAACTGAAAAATGTTTGTTCAGTGCTCAATTTTGCTAAGTTAATTAGCTCTTAGATTTCCATTTCATTCCTGTTAATGGAGGTTAACCAACTTTTTAATGCTACTAAAACTATCTTATGGTTTGCTTGGGAATGGTGAAACTGCATCTAAAGAAATTAATATGTCATATCTTTAAGTTTTGTGTTCCCCTTCCATTTTACTAATTCAAATGAATTCTTAATTCTTAAAGATTCAAATTTGGCAATTATTGAAATCTGTTGGTTAGCCATTTTGCCAGGTTATAGGTTAGAATTATTGAGCAAAGTTAATGAACTTTGAGATCCCAATGACCAAAATTTCATCACAAAATTTGTAGAACCACTGATAGAGGGACAAATAGTAAGCTGTGATCATCAGGGGAAAGCCATCCATTTGCAGTTGTCTGACAATGAATAAGACATTCCTCGAACCAGCTCTGAGGTAAATACTTAATTCAGTGAAATTTGCATATGTGTGACCTCATTTAAAACTTTATGTAATCGTTGTGCTGTGCCTTCGGGATTACAAAGGATTAAACTTGTCATGTTGAATGTGGGGCACATAAAGTCAGGTAAAGACTTTAATGTAATATGATTTTCTCAATACAAGGAAGCAAAAGCATAAATATGTGTAGTTTCATCAAAACAAATATGTGACAAGAAAAAAATTACAATGCTTCCTTCTCTAGTGGTTACCAGATGGAATATCTGGTTTACTGCTGTGGTGTATCTGTCAGATTATTTAGTGGATGTAGTTGAATACTTAAGGCAGTGGATAGTGGTACTGAAAGTGTAAGCTACTTGCAGAAATTAAATGAAAATGAAGTGAATGTCGTTTTGTGTGAAGCAACCTTTGTTAAAGAACACTGTGTAGCTGCAGCTGAAATAACCTATTTTGAAGGTGTAGATTATGCACTAACACAATAAAGGATCTTGGCACGGCATGCATTAATAAACTTACAGCTTTGGTTTCAAAAGATCCTGGATATGAAGTGTTTGATTGTATCACATTGTTTCACTTGCCTCAGTTAAAAACTACCGCAGTGGATTCTTCTTTAGGAACCCCCCCCCCAAAAAAAGAAAAAAATATTCCACTTTTTGGTAATGTACATGTTAATGATTTTGTTAAATTCTACATGCAGCTGCAAAGAGAATCAAAATCTGCCTGTCAGGAAAGTGATGTAGAACAAGTTGTATGAGGATTAGTACAAGATTATCCAGTATTTGGTTTAAAATGTCTCCAGTCATTGTGTATTTCAATTTCAAATGTTGGTTGTGAAAGAACTCTTTCAGCATACACTGATATTTTGTCAGATAAAAGAACCAATCTTACAGCAGAGAGCTTAGAAGCCATGCTTGTTTGCTATTTCAATGAATATGCTAAATAAAACATTTGAAATTTAAAATAGAATAGTAATCTGTGGCATTTTATTTCACCGCTTTTATTCCACTTTGAGACTTCTTTATATACAGACAATCACAAGTGTTATTCACCATAAAATTGTATACCTAATAATAATGTAACCAAATGTTTAAATAAAAAGGTTTGGTTTTGCTTTAAAATATGTACCTGTGCATTTGTACAAAGAATCAATCATTCTTTGAATTACTCCCCATTAGCTAATATTTCATATCATAACGCAATACATTGTTTCTTTACCTATAAATACATAATTGAAAGCATAAAGCAGACATGCATTACAATAAATAAAACTCTTAAAGGAAGACCAAGAAAAGATGTTGGAATGTAGTTTTATAATATAACAGTACTAGCAGTTTTATTGTGTGCATCAGATACATGGACTCTCACAAGTACTGATAGGAATAAGTTTTAAGCATCCGAAATGAAGTTCCTAGATAAATTAAAAGTTGTACTTGGATGGATAGAATTAAGAATGAAGATATAAGAAGGGAACTAGATGTCTATCACTGGAAGAAAGAGTACATAATTTTAAGAAGTTTATAGAACGTCTGGAAAGATTGGATTATAACTGTACCCCAAAGAAAATATTAATATTGTAGTGGACCAGGTTGAGCATTGAGAATTGCAACATATTTCGTTAACCAGCACAAGTGTGGAATTCAGGTTAACAGAACACGTCCACGCTGCACAACGCCGAGTCAGCGCTTCTGTATGTATTTATACTACAGGGTTTTGACTCGGTCACGAGAGTTGCCACGAGAGAGTTATCAGAGAGTTGCCAGAGAGTTATGCGAGCAGTAATCGCGAGCAGTTATCAGAGAGTTGCCAGGCGGTTATCAAAGAGTCGTCAGATCAGTTGTCAGTCTCGAGGCCCGTCGCCACCAGTTAACCAGGTAAGCATGCGACTCATCTGAGTTCTGTTTATTTGCCGGGGCCTCACTCCAAACCGAATGTACTCACTTAAGGTAACAATATAATTTATTGGGTCAATGCATCCCCTGTGCTTCATTTAAATACCCCCTATCCTGGAACGCCACTCTGGCCTGCCTACCATCCCAGTACCGACGCATCCCCCCTACCTCTGAGCTACCAACCCCCCTGTGTAATCACCTACTGCGGGGGTAACCGTTCCCGTGGGGTGTTACAATGTGGTGGAGCGCCGGGTACATGTAGTAGGCACCGACTACAATGTGACGGAGTCTCCGGGGATAATTGGGGAAAACATCCTTACCTCTTCCAGCCAGGGGATGTAATCAATTTTTTTTTCTTTTTGCAAGGTGTAAAACACGCCTCATTTTGGGATAACCTTTTACCTGAGGTTATCTGGTGAAGACCCACCCTCCCACCCTTTGCATCATGAGTCATCTACACAAAATATAACTTTTTTTAACTTTTCTCAAGTTATGTATATTGTTTTATTGTAGTACATTTAAGTTATTATGCATGGCTGAACCTGCTCAAAACTCTACTAGTCCTACTACTAAAGAGATTAGAAATCTGTGCGCAGAATTAGCAGCTATACAGGGGGAACAATTTAAATTCCAAGAATTTCTAATCACAGATTTGAAAGGAATTTCAAACGAGATCGCGGCACACGCTGAGACGGCAAATCAAATACGTCTCCGCCCCGGCAAGATCAGTAACACTTCTAGCCCAAGCACAAGTAGGGTAGAAAAACAGTTAGCCATGAATAAGGGAGACGAACACACAAATACTATGAGTAAAATGGACTCACCTGTTTTAAGTAGAAGGGTAACTGAAGCACCTCAACCCATTCACATTAGTCGTCCACCATTGGATCCGGGTAGCTTCGCGGGGAAACCAGGGGAAAGTGTAAGGGACTATCTCCATAAGTTTGAGTTGATAGCGCGTGCCAATAATTGGGATGACCAGCATAAGACGCAGTATTTACCATGCTACCTTAATAGTACCGCACTAAACTGGTACAAAACCTTTGCCCATAGAAATAGGGACGCCCAATGGGAAACATTGAAGCAGGGGTTATTAAAAGCCTTCATTCACGCGGCAGAGGAGGAAATGATGGAGGTCAGACTAAGGCAGAGGGTGCAGGACCTTAGTGAGCCCACAGAGCAATACGCTTATGACATTATAGCTCTGTGTGATCTAGTCAACCCCGAAATGACAGAGAAGGAACGGGTAAAACACATCGTGAGGGGCCTTAAACCATCACTAATAGAACAGGTACTGCCCTACAACCCACAAACAGTGGACGCCCTCATACAGTTCGTCCGCAGGGTAGAATCAGCCCGCTACCTAGCAGGAAAAAGGGTAGACCTAATCGATGCACAGGGAATTCCCCCTAGTATGCCAGACGATACCCTCCAGAAGCAGGTATCAGAGATGTCAAAGATGGTGGGTGAGTTAGCAAAACAGGTGCAAAACCTGACAATGAACCCCCGCCCTCCACCCCAGAATTACAATCCACAGCATCAATCCGTTAGGAATTACGGACATGCCCCCAGCGGCTATAGGAGCACATATAGTCAAAGAAGAATGGTGTCCGCGAGGCCTGTGTGCGCCTACTGCAAACGGGTAGGCCACGTAATCGCTAATTGCCAGACACAAAGGAGGAATGCAAATTTTCACGCGCAGCCTCGAATAAATCACCCCCCATAAGGGCCGCGGTAACAAGCATAACAGAAAACATCAACCCTGGGAACACATTAAAAACTATAGGAACATTAGCAGGGACAAGGATCGACATTCTCATAGACACAGGCAGCTCAGTAAGCATAATCAATGACGACCTGGTAGGTACAAGCAAGCAACCAGCACCCCCAAATATGATTTTGCGAACTGCAAATAACAATTTACTTGCTGCACAATACCAAACTAACACTAACTTCCAAATGGGTGACGTGGAATTCAAAGAACAACTAATAGTAGTAAAACACTTCCCGCATAGTTTATTGCTGGGCATGGACTTCCTTCAGAAACACCAAGCCGTTATAGATCTAGGGAACAACACAATTACACTAACACTGCAAAATTCGAAGAAGGTCACGGTAAGCTGCCAGCGAAAGCGAGAATGTCCTCTCATGCAAATTACACTTGAAGCAGATGCTGAAGAGACAAAAATTAAAGCAACATGTCAGCATGACGTAGAAATTCTTCCATTTGCAACCACACAGATAGACGTCAAAATACCCTCACTTCCTACAAACACATTATTACTGGAACCATGCATTAACACTATGCAGAAAAAACACGTTAACATTATACCGGGTCTGTGCAATAATAATCAAAATCAAAAGATACAAGTCCACAATAATACAGCCGCCCCTCAGAGAATATTTAAACGGACAACACTAGCACTCGTACACGAAGTTGCATTAGTCCAGGCAGACACTTTCACACGTGAGACAGCAAAACAAATAGACATCAAAGACGCCAAATTTAATATTAATTCACGACTAGAACCAGGACAACACGAACAGCTACGAAATTTACTCGACAGGTACAGACATACCTTCGCCACTAGCCTACAAGAGTTAGGGACAACAAACATTGCGGAGTTCAAAATAGAGTTGACAAACACGACACCAATTAGACAGAAGCCATACAGGGTGTCCCATAAACAGCGGGAAATAATAAACCAACAAGTGGAAGAAATGAAAGAGGCTGGGATAATAAATGACTCACAGAGTAGCTGGTGCTCACCAGTAATTTTGGTCAAAAAGAAATCAGGAGAATATCGGTTTTGTGTAGATTACAGAAAACTCAATGCACAAACAGCTGCATCCGCCTATCCCTTACCACTGATTGACGACCTACTTAGCTATTTAGGAGGTTCAAAATTTTACTGTACGCTTGACCTGCTAAGTGCATACTTCCAAGTACCTCTAGCTCAAGAAAGTAAGAAATATTCGGCCTTTTGTACGTCGGACGGAGAGTACGAATTCCAAACCTTGAGCTTCGGGCTCGCGAATGCCCCTAGAGCATTCACAGAGATCGGAAATAAACTGTTAGGCGACCTGCGATACGAAAAAGCACTCATATATGTAGACGATATAATAGTGTTCGCAAATACATTTCAGAACTTATTGGCAAACCTGGAAGCAGTATTTAAGAAATTAGAACAACATACGTTTAAGCTAAAACCCCTAAAATGTTTTTTCGGTATGGACAAAATAAAACTCCTAGGATACGAAGTATCGGCAGCAGGCATAGAACCTGATAAAGACAAAATTCAAGCTATTACACAGCTCAGAACGCCTAGGAACGTCAAAGAAGTAAGACAGGTCTTAGGTTTATTTTCTTTCTACAGGAGGTTCATTAATATGCAGCGATCGCGAGGCCACTAAACGAACTAACAAAGGCAGATCAAAAGTTTGTATGGGGCCAAGAACAGCAAGAAACCTTCCAAAAGCTGAAGGATTTAATGGTTAGGGCTCCGGTGTTGGCACATTTTATGCCGGGAGCCAAAACCCAAATGAACTGCGATGCCAGCATGCATGGCATAGGCAGTTGCCTCCTCCAAGAACGAGATGCAAAAATGCACCCAGTAGGCTTTGTGTCTAGAAGTCTAAGCAAAGCTGAAAAGAACTATAGCATTTCGGAACAAGAACTGTTAGCAGTTATGTACGGTTTTCGAAGTTCCGCCAGTACATATATGGTTACCCTGTAACTGTAGTTACAGACCATGCTTGCCTGTGCCACCTAACTAGGTTGAGAGATCTAACAGGGAGACTGGCACGTTACAGCTTGATGCTACAGGAATTTGATTACACAATTCAACATAAATCAGGGATTAAACATAAGGACGCAGATTGTTTGTCTAGAATGCCAATAGACCCCCCTGAACCCGAAACAGCACAAGAGCAGGAAGACAGAATTACCTGTCTCATAGAACCCATAGAATTAGCTAAAAAACAAGAGGAGGATCCCCAGCTAAAACCCCTAGTACAAGCCGTAAGACAGCCGGGTACAGCGAATGTTAAACTAGCACGACAAGCTGCAACATACGTGCTGAAATCGAATGTCCTGTACCGAAAAAATGCTGGTAGTACAGGGAACATGCACTTGTTAGTAGTACCTGATAGTTTAAAGCAGGAAGTACTATATAATAGTCATGACGATCCGCTAGGAGGACACTTCGGGGTTTCAAAAACTTTTCACAAAATTAATTCACATTACTATTGGATTGGAATGAAGGACATACAAAATTATGTAAGAAGATGCACTTCCTGTCAGCAACGAGAAGGTCCAGTTAATCAGCGACCCGCAGGTTTAATGCAACCCACAAAGGTCAACTATATAGGAGAAAGGTTCTCCATAGATATTTTGGGGCCTTTCCCAAAGTCCTCTAGAGGTAACAGATACATAATTGCGGCTAGTGATTACTTTTCAAAATATTTGGAATTAAGGGCAATCCCAAAAGCTTCTGTTGAGCATGTCACTGAATGTCGTTAACCAGCCCAAGTGTGGAATTCAGGTTAACAGAACACGTCCACGCTGCACAACGCCGAGTCAGCGCTTCTGTATGTATTTATACTACAGGGTTTTGACTCGGTCGCGAGAGTTGCCACGAGAGAGTTATCAGAGAGTTGCCAGAGAGTTATGCGAGCAGTAATCGCGAGCAGTTATCAGAGAGTTGCCAGGCAGTTATCAAAGAGTCGTCAGATCAGTTGTCAGTCTCGAGGCCCGTCGCCACCAGTTAACCAGGTAAGCATGCGACTCATCTGAGTTCTGTTTATTTGCCGGGGCCTCACCCCAAACCGAATGTACTCACTTAAGGTAATATAATTTATTGGGTCAATGCATCCCCTGTGCTTCATTTAAATACTCCCTATCCTGGAACGCCACTCTGGCCTGCCTACCATCCCAGTACCGACGCATCCCCCTACCTCTGAGCTACCAACCCCCCTGTGTAATCACCTACTGCGGGGGTAACCATCCCCATGGGGTGTTACAATATATAGACCAAAAGGAAAATTAGACCAGGGGAGACCGAGGAAGCCCTGGAAAGAATCTCTGTGAAGCTGGACCAGGCTGTAAGCCTAATTGTTGAACTGAAGAAGCAGAAGATGTTTCTTACCTATATATATATTTAAGTCTGATTTGTATAATCTGTCTCAAACAAGAACGATCGTCATATAAACATATGGGATGAAAGAAAAGAGAGAGATAGAGACAGTAAGATGGAATGCTCTTAGACCAGTGATTGGTGGAGGGAAGCTCATGGGTGTTTTATTTGTTTTCACACAATAACTGCCTCTAAGAAGTACAGCATGGTGAGTAGCTTTTTAATCACTGCTTAGTGGAAATTAGTTTTGGAGAGAGAAAAGTCTACAAATACTTACATTCATTTCTCTGTATCTTGCACATACACTACAGATATGTTATAGGCTTATTAATTCTGAAAAGAATGTTTGCAATGTAAGTATACATAAACATAGAGATATAAATTGAACAGAAGACAGTTGCAGTGATAACTATTAACTTATTATTGTTAAATAATATGCAGCCTAACGTTCTATTACTAATGAAACAGTTGATAAGTACATAAGTTGTATTCCTATACCATACAGCCCTCTCGGAACAAAGTAGGTCTCGAGGTGAATGCTGATTCAGACATTGTTTACTCTGCAGAGTTGCTTCTGATATTTAAGACTATTTTCGTATTTCCTATACGTCTTGCATACTTCACAAGCCCAGAACATTTATATGCAATTTAAAAGCATTCAATTTAGAAGCAGTCAGCTTATCATGGAGCAGGCCTATCGATCTGCTGAAATCACAGCCGATTGCAACCTTAAGAAGTGGTGAGAGGCAAATGATTGCGCATTATTTTGCAATGCTTAAGAAAGAAACCCTAAAGTGTAACCATTATGCTACTGCAGGATAATTTTGTAACACAGATTTAATAAGTTACTCTGTCTTACTCTGTGTATTGTCAGGAAGTTAGCGCTGCTGCAACTAGGATTACAAAACTTATCTACACACATTTAGCATCAAACACATGGCAGGTAGAGTCTGCTCCTCCTTGTTTACAATAGGACCAGTCTTGTCTGAGATAAGAGTATAGTATAATGCATGTTCATGTGGGAACAAAACTGTGAATTTCATGTATTTCTGTGAGGCCAAAGTGGTACAAGGGATGTGCATGACGTCGAATGCTCGGAGGTGTGCTTGGAATATAGGTCGCTCATTCCAACAACCGTGGCGTGAGTCATTCCCATGCAAAACTATGCTGTTATCTGCTAGCACCATATGACAGTGGCATGTTGTACCTGTACTAACAGGTACTTCATCTAGTTGTGTGACGAGTATAGCTGCAGTAGGAGGCTGTCTTTTGGAGTGTTTGGTTTTGGTTTATAGTCTATTCGTCTATCATGAGACGAATTAATTCCATGAATGTTATCAAACTGTTGGAGGCAATGTTGCAACGTGCCGAGTTTAGAAACATAATTGGAGTGGAGGGTATGGATTTCGCAAATATGTTATATAGTATGATAATTCGCAAATACAATGGGAATGACACAGAAATGCATGAAAATACGCTGAATAGGAATAGTGATTTTGAAGGACAGAAGCACCCATACCTGAAGCTGGCTCTTCTAGCAGTACAAGACTTCCATCTCCAGAGCAACAGGAACCTTAAAGTGCAAGTGAGTGTGAACCATCTCCACCCAAAATGTCAAGGTCAATTGTATTACAAGATACGGATGAGAACATACTGAAGAGCATTTATGAGGTCTATTACACTTGTGGCTTCAATTACTATAGAAAACTTATGAGGCACTATAAGTGCATTCGAAGTAAATCAAATTGCAAGTTAATATTAGATTATGTAACTAGCAGAAGGTGAGATCGAACTCGCTTCAAGGGAAACAGGTTGTCACAATTATAAACTGTAAAAGAGTACCTATGTAATGTCACAATTTAATACGGCAGGAGAGTATGGATCTTCATTTCACTATTGGCATCTGCAAATTTGGGCACTAGAAACGTCTATAGTGGTTATTCTGGACAGTTTCACAGCTTCGATTACTTTTATCAACAAAATTAAGGCATAGGTATGTAACAGGCGGCCGCTGCTGTTGCTAGAAGGGATTCGGGTTGGATTTCCGGTACCGGCATGGTAATGTTTCCTCTGCTGGGGGCCGTGCACTCGCGTCCTTGGGATCAAATAAGAATCCACTTAATAGAAATAGTGACAGCTGAGGTCCTGGGTTCAGCATGTATAGTAAGCGGCATGTTTACGACATACTACCTTATTGGCCACATGTCGCCCCAATGACTGCACTCTATCCAGGATCTCCTTGTGCGGTGTGAAGCGTAGTTTGCAGCTGCCGTGTTGTAAGGCTATTCGCAATTGGCCAGAGAGAGCATTTATTTATTGTTACTAGTACTAACACTCGTGGATGTGTACATATGATAGTTCTACTATTCCGGCCATCTCAGCATCTTGGCACACACACACACACACACACACACACACACACAAAACCTGATGAATTAATTTTTTCGTATTTATTTTCCCTTTAAATGTAAATGTTCGTGTTCTTTTTTCCTTAAAAAGGGGGGCACTTAATTTTTATTAAAATACAGTATATGTAAATATATTTATATGCAAATAAAATGCATATTTTGAATGTAGGTACTTAATAAATTAACTTCTTTCGAGTTTATTTTCAAGCTCGAGCCCGGCCTGAGTCCGACAAACACTTTAAAAATAAGCCCGAAGGCTTAGCCCGAGCCCGTACAGACCTCTATCCGCCATGCAGACGAAGATAAAGGACCTTAGCCTCCAGCTCGAGGCGCTTCCGCTGGGTAACGGTAGTCGCTTCATGACAGTGGAGGCTAAACAGTGCATCTCAGTTTCACACATCACAGCCACCTTTTTACAGGTCTCCAAACTACAACTCACGATTGAGCACTCCCTGGGTGATCTCGGGATGTTCGCATCGGCCCAGCGTAATCTGGCTCGCATTGAGAGCCCCTCGTCGAACCGGATGATCCTACAGATGGCAGCGACGACAGGCCACGAGGCTGGGTGCCATCGAGGCCTCAGTCGTGGGCATTCGAGAGCTCCAGCAACAGACATTAACATCAACCAGAATCTCCAGTAATAACTACTGTCTGTTACTCAGGAGTTTAGCTATGTCCTTGGAGTTGACGTAAGCGAACCTGAGAGAGCGTTGTGTTATTCTTTCCTATCGCTTTATTGTTTTACACCCTGTTCCAAAGGTACTTATCCTTTCTTTCAGTTACAACAAATATTAGGCGAAGTAACATCAATAGTAGATTATTACCGCATCAAAAAAAAACAATTATGATCATACTTTCAATAAGTGAACTTGTAAAGCCTGTATACATGTAAAACAGTATATTTATTACAACATAAATGTGGAATGTTATTTTACTAACCTAATTAATCCAAAGGGTGTGCAAGATCTGATGCAGACGATTCGGAGTCCGAGTCATCGGATGATATTCCTTCTTGCTCATCAGAAGAACTGTCGTTAGCATTTGAAATAATAATCTGATCGATCACATCAGAAACCACACGATCCTTGGACCAGTAACCATCTTCTAATGTTCTAACATGCCGGTGATATCCTACCCAGTGTTCTGCAGGTACCGCAGAGATTCCTTCGCTGGTTAAACTCAATAAACGAGATAACGAAAATTCGCCAGTAACATTGCGCTCCCTTATGTAGTGCTTTACTGTCGTCCATGCAAGTTCAATGGGATTAAGATCGCAATTGTAAGGCGGCATATACAGAGTGGAGTGTCCATGTGCATTGAGGATACGGTCAATCTTGAATACCTTTTCTGTTGGTCTGTTCATTTCTATCAAAGAAAAAAGTTGATGTTTTAGCATGCTTTCTTCACAATGAACTCCATTTTTCTGAAGCCATGACATCATGTTAACTTTAGTGTCGTATTTATTTGGGGGCTTATTGATCTGAATGGTGTGATAAGGAGCGTTATCTAGAATGATTACAGATTTTTCCGGAATGTTTGGAATCAAGTGTTCATTCACCCATCGTTCGAAGTTGGCACCGTTCATTTGCCCATGGTAATCACCTGTCACTGATCCTGCCTTGTAAATCAGCAATGCTCCAGAAATAAATCCATTCTCGGAGCATGCGTGAACAACAATGAGTCTGTTTCCTGCACTACCATCAGTAAGCACCCCTGTGATCCCATCAGCTTGCCAACATTTCTTGAATGTTAAATTACTGTCCATCCACGTTTCATCCAAATAAACGATATCCCTGCCTTGTCTTCGGTATTCCCTTAGCTCAGCTAAGTATTTGCATCTCCATTCAACAATTCTTGGCTTTTCGATTAAGATTGTTCGCTTACCTCGGCACTTGCGCCATCTAAATCCCAATTTCCGAATAACTCTCCTTAAAGATTGTACCCCCCCATGGAAATTGTATCTTACTTCTAATTACAGGAAGTAACTTTCTGCATGTCGGAACTATCTTTTTATTGACGTAGAAGTCCATTATTGTCCGCTTAATGACGCACATGTCGAAATCGTCTATATTTATGTTTCTTTCTGGATTTCGAGGCCTTGTCTTACCTGGAGTGCGTAAAGGGCTTCCTTCTGTTCTCTTCGCACTTTCTTGTCGTATATTCTTAATTGTTCCCACAGACACACCGCAGTAATTTGCTGTTCTCTCATCCGCTCGCGAAATCGGCAGAATTAGTTGTTTCTGCTCTGCTTCCTTTTTGCATTGCTCGTTTACATGGTTTATTATTTCGCGAGCCTCGCTATGAATGGTTTTTCCCTTTTTCCGAAAGTTAGCCATTTCACTAATGAATTATATTAATTCTACACTCGCGATACAACGCGTTTAACACTGTAGCATCCACTAACACTGCCTGCAGTAAGACTGCACTTGTTGACAATATTTTTGAACTGTTGGTGTTACATTATCTACACCTGACGCAAGAAGCTGCCCAGTCCGCTGCACGCTTGCACTTCAAGGACAAAGACAATCTCGTGGGTCACTGACAGTACAGAAGCACTTACTCCAACATAATAGGGATACATGATCATACGCAACTTCATGGAAGACCACGTGCTGCCACACCCATCATCATACAACAACAGAAGAAACCATCGCCGTTAATACACACCACACATATCAGGAACTCCCTTTATCTCCTGCATTCCGCTAGGAGGCAGACTTGGTTTTCAGGTCAAGCCTGTCTCCTAGCAACCAATCCTCAATCCACTGGTTACCGCACTGCGCGACAGTTACCTTCTCCTCGGAATGCGCGGGTGCTTAATGCGCCGGTACTGCAGCGAACTTCTCCTTCCTACTCCGGTAGAGGTTTTAGTGGCTATATGGGTATGGTATTTATGTTTCAGTGGATCCAGGTTTAGTGGATTGTCGTAAGCCCAGGTGTGTGCATCTGGTAATTAGTTATTCCATTTCTGGTAAACGTTGCTTCACCTATTGCAAGAATTTTAAGGGGAAAGTCCCTCCTTGTTGAAGAAACCGTTCGGAAAATGCTACCCCTGGCGCATAATCTGCTTCAGAGAGATACTGGACGCGCTGAGTATGATAGCGTAGTAATTCTTTTAATGTTCTGAAAATAGTCCAATGGGATACGCCAATAGTACGAGCTATATCATGGCTGCTTCTTCCACCAAGTGAAGGATTTCTTCTTGTACATTTCTTTAATGAACTCCTTCAACATGAGGAAATACGCTTCCTGTACCTAGAACTCTTTGACCGAAGAAAACTAATGCCCTATGATATGGTGCTCGTCTGTTTGGAATCTTTCTCGATAGGTTCTTGCTGCATCTGCGGCATTACGATGTGTTTCATCGCAAATGAGTAGCATTTCAGGATACTCGGCATTAGTAAAGTGAGCCTTTTTTAAACTAATAATCCGCTGTTTCGAAAACAAGCCATAAGCGCAATAAACAACTGAAGTGCGTGTCTTTCGATCTTACAGTGTTGTCATGTTGTGTAGTCTCGTGGCTAACGATATAGATTCAACTGAGATAGATTTCGAAACCTTATAATAATGGTAAGAGTGCGAATTGTTATAATTCTGAATGAATTTAAACATGCAGAAAATATTTATATTTTCAACCTCCTCTAAGAAACATTTGACGAAGTATTTAAGTTCCGTAAAATCTTCATTTCAAACAGTTAATATTAAGCAATTTTCGCTCTTTTTTTTTTTCAAAAACTACTTTTAAAACAGCAAAAGCGCACTAAGATTTTTTGTTCTATTCAATAAAAAGTCATCCTGTTCAAGAATGATCTTAGGTCATCTTCCACTCTGTATGAATAATATTTTTTCTTGTATTGCTCGAAATCAAAATGTCATCATTGTATCTGTTGTCAGATTACTGCATAGCTTCTAAATTAATAAAAAATCGAATGTGTTACGGAATACTAACCAATGCTACCAACAGTGGGAATGGGAAAATCGCATCAAAATAAGCTAAAATCAGAACACAGTAAAGACATTTTTTTCAAGAACATAATTTTGAAACGGACCCAATTTGAATGTGCATTGATTAAAAACACAATTGGAGAACACAGTTTGCATACTAACACTTAATAGTATTACGGTTCATAACAGCTGCATTTTCATGCGATAAAATCGCATCCTTGCAAGAATATTATATAAGATAAACGACCATGATTGGTCGATATCCCAGGCATTGCTAAACAATATTGGTCAATATCAATTAGCGATCAGTGAATGAATGTATTCATTCGGATGTATTCCTTGAATTTATTCCGATTCCAACTAATGTAGGTATATTTGCAGGGCAGATAATGTAAGCTGCATCTTAGAATGTGACAGACGTGGAATTAAGACGGAGTTGGTTGCTGCTAGTCCGCATTTTTACCCATTCTTAGCACCGCGATACAGAGGTGGCGGATCCAAGAGACATCAGTGCCACTTGCATTAAAATAGCGAGACTGTACGTCTGCTCCTTTTTTAAGCTCAGGTTTATTTATGTCTGAGACACCGCTTGTTTGGTAAACATAAATTTAAAGTTTCTTTCTTAAGAGAGAGAGAGAGAGAGAATGGATAGTTGTGGTGGATACGAAGGTGAATAAGAAGTGGCGAACCTCAGACGATTTCGTTGGTATGGCAGATGAACCATTGAACAACAGCAACTATTTATATTCTTCTTATTATTATTAGCAGCAGAAGCCCAACGATGATTTGGGCACGGTAGCTTTTATACATGTTTCGTCCTATAGTGTTTTTGAGGGGGGGAATAGCAAAGTGAAGTAATGCATGTTTTTACGTCAATTTCGTGTTTTCCGGGCTTCGAATGGCGGCATTATGCACACGTGCATATCAATGCAATAATACATTTTCCGACAAACACACGTTTTCAGCGGAAAATAATAAACTAGATAAATACAGTGGCCGAAATATTCCAGAAAATTGAAAAAAAATTAGCGTTAGTAGACTATTCCTTTTTACTTTCTCTACTACGTATAGTAAGTAGGGGAAGTATTGCATTCCACCCAAAAATTCGATACCGAGATTTCACCGGAAATACATGTTTTGAGACCTCCTGAATCCAAAAAAAGCATTTTTGGAAACATGTCCGTGTGTGTGTCTGTGTGTCTGTGTGTGTGTGTGTCTGTGTGTGTGTCTGTGTGTGTGTGAACAGCATAACTCAAAAACGAACAGTCGGATAAACACCAAACTTGGTATTTAGGTTCAGTATCTTCCAGAGATGCGACACGAAGGTTTTCAAGAAAATCCCCCCACCCCAGACTACCCTTTACATGGAACATTTTTCGAAAATTTTAATTTTCTCAAAAATGGCTCTAACGATTTTGTTTAAAATATCATATGTTTAAGATAATGCCATGAGAAATGAAATGTATATCTCGAATTTTCTGGGAATGTCTCCAAAAGTATTCTTCATTGTGAACGACTTTTGCATAACTGGTAAACCATAAGAGATAGACAAAATTTTACTACACAAAAAATGTTGATCTCGTTAAAATACACAACTTATGTTATATACATTTCTTTTGTTGAGTGAACCGTTTTCGAGATATTGCTTGTTATTCCCTTAAATTTTCCAATACTTATACTTTTTCTCAAATTCGTTATTCATTCTTTATGTCCTGGACTTGCAAAGAGAATGGAATTCGACACATAGCAACCAGCGTTAAAATATTTGACCATCGCTTAAAAGCTACCATATTCCCCTTGCATCTACAAGAAAATTAGCAATAAGATTGACATCTCGATATCTCGATTAACATAAAGCATATGGAGAATAGGCGTTTGTAAAAATAGATTGTACAAGAGTAGAGAAAGTCATGTGAGTGTAACACATCAGATTTTTTTATCACATTTTGTTTTTAAAACTGCAGTGCTACACTACGGTAAAATATCTGAGATCAGTGTTCCATAGATCTCACTGAATGTTGCCACGTTAAATGGTTTATGCAGGATTTTGTTTCATTCCTCATGAGCTATGTTTAAAGTTTTCGGTATCAAAATAACGGCGAAAAATGGCACTCCTAAGAGTGCCAAGTGAAAATGAACGGCTGTATCACAATTCTGTTGCAAAAATTTGCCTTTACTCCTTAAGAAGAGATACTTTCTACCGCCTATTGCTAATCCCACAAGTTGTTCTGGTAGTACTTTGTAATGTCAGTAGTGGAGAGGTGCGGCTCTAAATCAACTGAAATTTCATAATATGCAAATAAGGCTCATTAATATGTTAATAGCTCGCTCTACCGCTCACGTAGCCTGCTACCTTCCTGACAATGTGGTATGTCATAAATCTTGTATTGTTTGTTGAACAAAGGACGGCAGTTGACATTTCCAGGTGCCGTATCCCTCCCCCTGCTTGCTATTGTCAAATACCACCGTAATTAATCCTTCGTTGTTCCCTGAATGTCCTATTCATGCTTTGTTGGTATGTTTATATTGGGGCGGTGTGTGCAGGTGGTCTTTGGAGTGCGTGGAATTCCCAAAGATTGCTAGCACACTTATAGATGCTAATTGAAACCTCACTCCACTTTCCTCTCGCCCCACCAAGAAACACCCTACACCATAAAACCCTCCAGGTGGCTTTATAGTGTGTGGAATTCTCACGTAGCGAACGCCGCAACACATAACAATCACTGCCTTGAGGTTTGTAACACTTATGGATGCTAATTAATACCTCACTTCACTTGACGTGATATTTTTATAGCGGAGGTGGGGGTATGCTGGTTGCCGTTGGAATGCGTGGAATCTCCACGAGGTAACCCCAGCACATCCCCAAAAACTGCTAGCACACTTGTGTAAGTTATTTAATACCCCATTCTACTTTCCTGTGTCATGAGATACTGTGGGATAATTCTATCTTTCTAAGAAAACCTTGCACTTCCACGTGGCGAACCCCAGCACATCCCCAAAGACTGCTAGGAAACTTGTCTATGCTAATTAATACCTCACTCCACTTTTCTGTGTCATGAGATACTGTGTGATAATTCCGTCTTTCTAAGAAAACCTTGCATTCCCATGTGGCAAAACCCAGCACATCTCTAAAAGACTGCTAGCACACTTGTGTATGCCAATTAATACCTCACTCCACTTTCCTGTGTCAGATACTGTGAGATAATCCCATCTAAGAATTGCATTCCCACGTGGCGAGCCCCAGCACATCTCCAAAGACTGCTAGCATAATTGTGTATGCTAATTAATACCTCACTACACTTTCCTGTCATGAGATACTGTGGGATAATTCCATCTTTCTAAACAAACCTTGCATTCCCACGTGGCGAACGCCGCAGAAGATTCCAAAGATCACAAGCACACTTATGGATGCTAATTAATACCTCGCTCCACTTTTCTATGTCATGAGATACTGTGGGATAATTCCATCTTTCTAAGAAAACCTTGCATTCCCACGTGGCGAACCCCGTAGAACATTCCAAAGATTGCAAGCACACTTATGGATGCTAATTAATACCTCACTCTACTTTTTCTATCGCACACCCAAAGGAAAACCCAGAACAAAGCTGCACGCACGGATCACATTCACTCAAGCTAAAGAAAACATCCTGCATAGGGCAGTGAAATACTGTGGAATAGTTGTCTTTCTAAGGAAAACAAGTTGTGTTCCAACGCCACCTTTTGAAATAGGGCCATTTCCCGAAGAAAACCCATCCATTCCATCAATATTTGCGTCTATGATAAATTAATATGTCGCCCTCATTCAATAGTATCCAGCAGTATATTTATACACAAATCCGCATTTCATACTATGTCAGCATAAGAAGATCTAAAAACCTCGAAATGTACTTTCCTCCATGCAGCAGTGAGAGGGATCTCTCTGGTAAGTATATTGAAAAGTGTCAACATGCTCGACTTGTTTTCACCTCTGGCAAAATGAGTTTAAAGAAAACAATCCAGACTTGGCACCTCCCTCTCTCTCTCTCTCTCTCTCTCTCGAGAGAGAGAGAGACACGCATAGGGAAATCCATACATGCATTTAAAGCAAGGCTATTTAACTCGAGAGGTGCAAGTATACATTACGATAATACCAAATACCATCGTACAGGTCGATCAAAAATGCTATCCACACTTTCGGGATACGAGAAACGCTTGTGAATAACATTTTATTCGCTTGGATAAATGCAACATCTCGCGGTATTGAAAATCCATTCGAGAAAAACATTAAAGCACTTATTCAATAAAAAAATCACTTCTCTCATAACACAAAGCAAGACTACATTTCTTATGTGTGATGTATCAGAGAAGTAAAGGTGTGAAATGGACCGAGGGTCCATTCAAAGCCATGCATTATATGAATGGGGAAATCAAGTCCAATGTGCTATTCATTGACCGGCTGTATCTCAAAGGGAAAAAAAGGTTTTAAATATTCTAGCGAAAGGCAATGCGTTCTTTACACACGTGCTTCATTTTAAAACTTAAGCATATTTCGTCGTTTACGTATATGATTTTATAAGAGAACAAACCATTTGTAATTCTTCGCGACGCTCCACTTCCGAAAAGAAAACAGCCACCTCCCCGCGTGAGAGAGAGAGAGAGACTAATGGAAACCCGTGCATGTATTCAAAGCTAAACATTTTATAAGTATACATTACGGGGATACCAAGTACTATCGTACGTCCGATCGAAATGTTGTCATCCGCAATTTCGGAATACAATATATTGTACAGCTACATACTTTATTCGCTTGGATAAATATTCTAACATCGCGGTATTGGAAATCCATTCGAAAACCATCACAGCATTTATTCAATATAGAATCACTTCTCTCAGGGAGAGAGAGAGACGGACATATGTAGGTTTACACGAGGGGGGAAAATGTCATAACACTTGAGTTATTTTTGCTCGCAAGCAAGTCCGAGTTTAAAGAAAAAAGTAAATTCAATATCAGTTATCTCTCTCTCTCTCTCTCTCTCTCTCTCTCGAGAGAGAGAGAGAGAGAGAGAGAGAGGGAGAGACGCAGATTACATGTATTTAATGCTCAGGAAATATTCTTTTTTATCATTGTAAAGAACGAATTCGTGATGCGCTCAGTTTTGATACAGTTCGATAAAAAATGTTATAGTTTATAATTTCGGAGTGCAGAAATTCGTAAAATAAAATACTTTATTCGCTGGGGATAAGTATCCTAACCTTTCGTGGTATTGAAAATCCCTTTGGAAAACGACACAATTTATTCAATAGAAAGTCACTTCTCCAAGAGAGAGAGAGTGAGAGAGAGAGAGAAACACAGGTAGGTTTACACGAGAGAGAAAATGTCATCACGCTTGAGTTATTTTTACTCGCAAGCAAACTTCTGAGTTTAAAAGAAAAATAAAATCAATTCCATTCATCTCTCCCGAGAGGGATAGAGAGATAGATAGATAAATAAATACACAGGTAGGTTTACACGAGAGGGGGGGAAATGTCACGTTTCAGTTATTTTTACTCGCAAGCACACCTCCGTGTTTAAAGAAAAATAAATTCAGTGCTCTTTATCTCCCCCGAGAGGGTGAGACGCAGAGTGGTGTGCTTACATGTATTTAATGTTTTGAAAATATTTATTTTAATTCTGGTGAACGATTTTGCGATGCGCTCAGTTTTGGTACAGTCCGATCGAAAATGTTATCGTTCATAAAACGAGTGCAAAACGTCGTTATAAGTTAACATATTTCATTCGTTGGGGTGAATCTTCTAGCATCTAAATGTACTGAAAAAGCCTATTGGAAAACATCACAGCATTTATTCAATAAAAAGCGTTTCTATCTAGATAATAATATTCGCTGTTCTCTTTATGACAATAGTTACTGGACGCTCCCGTCTCGATGTACAACCCTGTTATGAGAGCGCCCTTGTGCGCTAGCCATCAATGGCCAAGGTTCGCTTTAGCTACAGTGAACACGTGGGAAAAGGGGGGAATGCAATACATTAACGTTCTTTGCAAGAGAGGCTACATATTTCAACTCTAATAATAATAGCTGGCAAAACGTTTTGCATTTTCAGAATAGTTTTAACAGCTTCTATTCACATAAAGTTCTAAAAGGCAGGTGTTTTTCACTATTTATCGTTTTCGGAAACATTCTCGCTATAGCTAAACTACAGAACGTTTAGACCTGTATTCGCAACTGAGTGCATTCTTACCACACAAATATCACCTAAGTTCTTTCATGCATTTCAAATATATTATATTCAAAAAAACCAATGCGTATCCACAAATAAGCTGCATTCATATCTAAAGCCTATTGAATTTCTAAAAAAGATTCTTTTCAAACCTTTATTTTATTCAAAAAATCAGTACGTATCTACAAATAACCTACATTCATATCTAAAACCCATTGAATTTCCAAAAAGGTTTTTTTTCAAACATTTATTTAATTCAGAATCAATGCGTGTCTACAAATAACCTGCATCCATAAAATCTAAAAACAATTGAATTTTCAAAAGCGTTCTTTTCAAGCATTTATTTCATTCAGAATCAATGCGTATCCACAAATAACCTGCATTCATATCCAAAAACCATTGAATTTCCAAACCATTTATTTCATTCAAAATCAATGAGGGTCAATGAATAGACTGCTTTCACAGCTAAAAACCATTGCATTTAAAAAATTCAAAACTTAGGAGTTTATTAACAAAATAGATGTGTATTCACAAAATAAGATGCTTTTGTAGCTAAAACCTATTATTTTTTCCCCTTATTTTCCAGCGGTTTTACGTTTTTTCTAACGTAACAGGATATTATCCATATAATTATCTATTCTGAGAGATCCCCGATTGATTTAATCCCATTGGGTAAAATAATCACGTGACGTGAAGACATTCCGACCAATAGCGACGAGATTTCTGGGATATCCAATCCGCCCACAGGCGCATTAAGCGGTTTTTATAATTATGTAAGGACGTGATTAGGCTGGATACACTCTTAGCGTATTTCACCTAATGTTAATTACCTTGAAGTCCTAAAAACTTGGTGTGTTCATCGAGAATCATCTAAATACCTGATTGATTTCTACAAGGCATTTGCCAACTTAAAAATGCAAGTTGAGTGTTTTTATTTTTATTTACATCTTTCTGAAACAAACTGTACCTATTAACGTTGTATTTCATTTTCTTTAAACGATACAGTGTTTGAAAATACGATTTCCCTGGAAATTCATTTAAATTCAATCATTATTAAGCATTTTAAACTCAATATGCTCTTGTGTCTTAAAAGTAAAGCCTGCATTTTTTTTCTAAAACCTTAGTGTTTGTTATAAAACAAAAAGCGTGAATTTCGGGAAATAATGTCGGAGTATTTTTATGCACATAATAGCCAGAAATATATTTTTCAAAAAAGCACGTTATTTATATGCATTAAGCATTTTAAATTTATTTTAAAATTTTTCAGTGTTTCATAAATGAAATCTTTCTTTAAGTGTTAATGCGTTGTATTACATTCACAAGTTTTTCTTTACTCACGCGATTAGATATAAGCGACTTATGCATACATTCACGCGACTTTCTCTACTCAGTCTTCTTTACAGAGAAACGAATTGCACTCACTAAAACATATTCGACGATCTTATCTAATCAGTCTTCTACACGATGGTGCAATACAATAACATAAGAAATACTATCCTCTCGAATAATAACTGAAATTTGCATTTTTCTTTACATAAGTTAGAAAAACAAGTTATTTTACAGCTTTTGCTTCTTGCCTGAAATGTTTCTTTAAGTGCTAGTGCAGTGTATTACATTCACAAGTCTTTATCTACTCACTCTTCTTGTATACATACACATGATTTTCTCTACCCTCTCCACAAACGGAAAAAGTATTTTTAAACGAACAGAAAAATCAATCGTAATACGGTTTTCAGTGTTATATACCTGAAATATTTCTCCTCTGTCTTCTACGTTGGTAGAAGCGTAACGTACATAACCTTCAATACTCAACTCACTTTCTAGCAGCTACAAAAGGCTCCCAGAACAATAGGTAAATGAACATAGCACATTCGCATGACTTCTACACGAGATGTTTTTAATGAGGGTAAATATAAATATCGATCAGTTGAAGGCAATTCTAACTTGCGAGAATATATCAGAATAAACCATCTGAGAGATTAAAATATGTCAGTTAACTAGCTAATTGCATCATACACAATATATATATATATATATATATATATATATATATATTCTAGTTCCAATAAAAAGTGCATACTTCGTCTTTCCATCTGAATAATACATCGCATAATAATGTGTGATGAATGTCTTAAGGGGAGTTTAGCAGATCGTCTTAACAACATATCTGAAGAGACAGTTTCCCACTGGTTCACAGAGCTCAAGATCTGGAAACAGGCAGGAAGTATGAGATAAAAGCAATAAAGATAGTGCAAACGAGATACGGTGCCAGGAGCGTATCGTTGCTTAATGTTGCCAAGTGTTCTTGCCATCAAGATATAATTCGATAAAGACGAAGAGCTTGCAGAAATGTCAGGAAAGCGATATCTAGCATACAGCGGCATGGTGGAGATGGGGTAATTTAAGTCATGTAAATTGTCTTCTGTACCCGTAGCTAAAGTAGGTAGAAATATCGAGCTTAAGCATTCAGTGCTTTCTTATTTCATAATGGTAAACAAAAAACAGCTGTCTCAAGGATATTTCATATAAAGATACAATAATTAGGTTCATGTATGAATAGCGGCGTAGTATGATTGAATTCAGTTTTATATATACATAACGACTGAAAATAATGGCCGATGTCAGAGCACTAAAACGAAAAATAAATTATGAAACTGATTGTCAAATATATCAATAATAATACAAATAATTCTTATTGCAGGATGTTAAAAAATTACAAATACATTTTTAACTTTTCTGATTATGGGTAAACTGAATATTCGCTCTCAGCCCATAAGAAGAATACGACGGAAATCTAAAATATTCCCATGGAAAGCATGAAAAGACGAGAGAAAATATTGAATGACGAGAAGCAAGATTGACTCATTTTTTTCTTGTTTCAACTTGCATTGTATATCAAATATGAATGCATGCAGTTTCAATGACCTGTGCATCAGGCATTTTTCGTGTAATAATTTGAAATGCAATAAAGATACCTTATCTATCTAAGCTTGATTTATGTATATGAAACCCAGTGAAACATATGTACCTAAAAGTGACATGTTTTCGACCAATAATAAGACTGCAGAGGGCAATGATTGAAAAATACCATTACACAAGCAATTGTTCAGACATGTCATATATGATACTCCTTATGAGCTAGGTCTGTATTCCTATATAGTACATTGAGAAAATGTACTTTAAAACATTAATGGTTACTTCAAATTCTGATCATAGTTGTATTTTTTCACATAATTTTGAATTTCATATCAGAAAAAATACTTAACGTGACTCATTGATCTATAGGGAGAACTCTAATCACATTGGAGCATACTGGATGCCGGTTGATAATTTATTTTAAGTCTGGTTACACATCGACTAACCAAAAAGAATTCTTCCATAAGCTATAGAATGAAAAAAACCATCACAGGGTCAACTCTGTATAAGAGGAAAAACACATGCATATAAAGACCAACGGAGGGCCTGCCTAAAAGCGAAAAATTAAATGAGAATCATCCTCAATGAGGATGGTCCTCTAATCATATCATTAGATTCTGTATTATTATTATTATTATTATTATTCTTATTATTCTTCTTCTTATTATTATTACTATTATATCAGATAATAGGGATGGAATGGATGGCAAATAAAAGACATTTAAATCAATGATGATAAACATCTTTATTGTGAATTATAACAATTGACAGCACGTTGAACAAGCATTCGAACGCTGAACAGCTATAGACATTTTTTAACATACAAGCACATATACACACATTTTGTTTAAAATGTTAAGGCTAGTTTAATAAAATCAAGATATATACATATTAATATATGTAGAGTTAGACAAAAATAGAAGCCTAGATATGGAAAAAGGCGTCGCCCAATAAAGAATCATTCATTAGGCATTAGAGTTGACTATTAATCATGTTATAATACCGGAAACCAATGATCCGGCAAATAGTGCAGTACAGCAGCAAGTAAGTTGAAGACCCTTGGAGACACACTGAAACGCCTAACATTCCAAGGATCGCTAAAAATGCAACTGTCTCGCTAAAACCAGCAAATATGTAACTCCATTTCACTAAAATGTAATCCTGTCTCGCTAAAAGCCAGCAAATATGTAACCCTACTTCACTAAAATGCAACCCAGTCTAGCTAAAGTCAGCAATTATGTATTCTCATTTCACTAAAATGTAACCCTCTCTCGCTAAAGACAGCAATTGTGTAACCCTATCTCACTAAAATGTAACCATGTCTGGCTAAAACCAGCAAATATGTAACCGCATTTCATTAAAAAGTAGGATGCTTGCATGCATGAGCTTCAGCTTTGTATATATCTGACCTACCTAACCCGCATCTAGTCCAACTTGCACATTCTCTGTGCTATCTAACCAGCAAAGTTACACTCAACCTCTGTGACTCCATTTCATGCCCACTGAATCTGAATGTAATTACTGAAATAGTTGTATTACAGTTCTGGAATTAACATGGAATTTTAGCATATTCCATAACTTGTCTATAGGGTTTACAGCTATCAATGTTGAAAAATGGTATATAAAACGAGTAAATAAGCGAATAATAGTTCAGTCTCCTCTCGACGTATACGAATTCAGCAACTCAACTTCAATAGTATACATTGTCTAGTAGAGATATACTATTTTGAACATGAATCCTCATAAAGACGTTCAATTACAGCCAACTTACGAGCATCTTCATTTGTCATATATTGCCCATGGGAGGAGGAATCGTTTTGTGAAAGTGTTGCGTATGCAATAGGAGTTTAAAACAAATCTATTTCAAGACTGAAGCAGCATAGGAGAATATGTGGTAAAGAGATGTCCAGCTGTGTAGTGTCTGGAACTCCCGCAAGCGATCCTGATTCTCTTCAAGATCTGGAGTTTTAGATTCAAGATGTGCAGTACTTGGAACTCCCGCAAGCGATACTGAAATCTCTTCAAGACCGAGGGTGTTAGATTCAAGACTACAAGAGTATTTGGAACTCGCGCAAGTGATCCTGAAATATGTTCAAGAGCTGATATGCTGGATTCAAGAAGAGCAGTGTCTTTGGATGAGCAAACTCGAATAAGCACATAAATGAAAGTAAACATTATAGTGTTAACTTGCCAAGTCAAGATGGTATATCCAAAGCGATTATTGATGCTATATTATACCCCTACACTGATCCAAATGACTTAGTATACCGCCTAAGGTTTCTAATGATGTCCCATGCAGCTGGTAAAATTGACTTCGGACGAGATTGCCGAGGTTATTCAGAAGTTAAAGATGGCCGGGTTTTAGAGCATGATTAATAGTGAACTCTAATGTCTAATGAATGATTCTTTATTTGGCCGACGTCTTTCTCTATGGAATAGGCTTGTATTTTTGTCTAACTCTACATATATCAATATGTATATCTTGACTTTATTAAAATAACCTTAACATTAAACTAAATGTGTTGCTTGTATGTTAAAAGTGTCTGTCGCTGTTCAGCGTTCGAATATTTGCTTAATGTATTGTCAATGTTTAGTACTAGCATCACCTTCCTCAGGGTCCTGAACAATGCACAGTCTCTTGTTCCTGAATTGGTAGTTTCCTTTTCCTTCCCTGTTTACGACGATGAACTGATGTAATGACCTTTTAACTGATACAGCTCTGTGTGACCTGAATCTGTCAATATTCACGCCGAGCTATGAAGGTGCAGCTTCTTTATTATCTACTTTAATATATACATCAACTCTACTCCTATATCGACCCTCATTCACTGGGGGAATTCGGGAAATATCATGGTAAAGGGTTTTCTTTTGAAGAGCTCTCTCAAACACTTTTGCACAAATGTTTAAACTCTGTATACGACATGTCAGTGTTTAAGTAACCTTCATATATGTGATTCAAGTTTAAATTGACTTGTCTGAAGAGTATAATCATGTTCACATTATAACGAATTAAAATGTTTTGGTACTTTGGTATACTAAATATTGGAGTCTACATTTCGATTGCTACCGTATTGTAAAAGTAGTCAACTCACTGTAAGGCAATGATAGAACGGGTATAAAAGAACAAAGCAATAATAAAAATGAATTAGTATACCATGAGAGCTAAGAGGGTTAAGATCGCAAGAGGTTCCATGGGGGCTAATTAACTCTCTCATTAATCGACTGCCATATGAACTACATTTGCCTGGTTAGAGGTATTGCGGCCTGGAACGAAACTGTAAAGAGATTATAGAGAGGCGACCCCGAAATCAATCTCTTAGACGGAGCGTGCAAACTTTACAATATTGCCTACGCCAAGCATAAGGACTGTCTCAAGAAACATCGCGGATAAGATTTTGGCTGAAAAGGCCTGGAAGAGAGTGTAGTCGTCTGATGCTACATTAGGCGAAAGTTGGCAGCGAGACTAGTAACATCAGTTATGAAGAGAAAGGACCCTCTTGTTGCTGGACCCAGGAAGAAGAACGCTGGGGATTTCTAGCTTTCATACCAATTATTGCAGCTCTAGGTGCTACTGCTGGAGGAGCAGCTCAAATTGCTACAGCAGCGAATAAGAGAAAGGCTGCAGATAAACAGTTTGCAGAAATGATGAGGCATAAGAGGGAGATTGAAGAATGGGGGAAGGATCTTCGACTGAAGAGGAATAAGGCGAGGAGTAAGAAAGTGAATAGAAAAGCTGGGGCAGAGAGCTATATTTGACCCGGAAAAAGCCTTGAATAACATTGGTCTCCCCTTGTATGCTCGACGTTTTAAAAAGATTATTCGTTTTAGAGATGTATGCACGCTCGACCAGTTACCTTCAAAGCCCCGTTACAGAGAGAGAAGGGATTATCGACAATCTCGGCACTTCAGAGAATGAAGTCACGCATTGAGTTGCTGTAAAGAAGGACGGTGACATTACATTTTTTATTTCGATAGCTGTGGAAACTTGAAGCCCGCAAGAGAAAGGTACCGCAGCGGTGTTAAGTTGTATAACGTCAAAGGGGTTCAGAGTTCCAGATTGGTCATCTGCGGGCACTTGTGCTTGCAGTTTCTATCGCAACAAGTTACATTATTGCTGTCAACGACAATGAATCTGTTATTACTGCATACCTGATTCCTTTTTTGAATGTAGACCCTAAGGGGCATTATGAGATTGCTCTATTGAATTTTGAAACCTTTTATTCTATTCCCAATGTTGATCAAAGTAATAACCAATTTCAGTACATTTACAGTGAGCTTAAGGTCGTCGATATACCCTATGGAACTTACGAGATTGCTGGTATTAATGAATACATCAGAGATTTTGATGAGAATGCCTTCTTTATTCGACCTGATAATAATACCACGAAGGCTGAAATTAAATGTCCTTTCAATGTTGATTTCTCCAATGAATGTTCTGTAGGATCACTTTTGGGTTTCAGTGACAATAACGTTATCGGGCTAATCAGCTGACTGAATCTGATTTCCTGGTAAACATGTTTAAGGTAAGCACCATACGAGTCGAGTGCAGTATTGCAACAACATCGATGGTAAAGGCGGACACTCGATATCTGCAAGTTTTTCCCTTCTGCCCGCCTGCATGACATATTTCTTAAGAACCATCAAATCCAATTTACCCGTCTATCGTAGTCCCCGACATTATAGAGCAAATTAGTCTTCGAGTAGTGGACCCGAACGGAAATATCATCGACTTCAGAAACAACAATATAAGCATAAGATTTCATATTCGCCGCAGTGGCAATAGTCTTTAGAAGAAGCCAACGTCGTGGAGGATCTAATGATCGGGCGATTCGACGCGCACATTATGCTCTATCTTTGACACCCATTATTAACATCAAGCAATCACGAGTTCCTCCAGACATTGGGCTTCAGAATCCTATAGTCATGGACATCTTCAGTGTTACTGAGACACCCAGATTCGACGACAAGATCGCCAAAGAAGAGGTGGATGTGTTTTTGCCATATAATACATCGGCTCTGAACGCTAATGAACGAGATTATAATCTCTTGCCAGGCTAAGGATTTATATACTTTACCTAACCGAATTTTCTATACATCGAGGGAAGTATTTCTAAACCTATGGAGCAGCTACTACTGGGCATGAACGGACTAACTATTGATTGAACCAGAAACCCAGGGATCGCATCAACTGTGCGCAACTATGCTGCACTCAATCTCATGGAATCTGCTCGCCTTCTGAACGCTGGATGGTGCTACCCCGGAGAAGACATGGGCATTGAACATGCAGCAAATGGAGCCTTCAATGCTATAGTGCCGCTCTCGATGCTTCTGGGATATGTCGACGACCACAAGGAGCTCATATTCAATAGCAAGTTTGAGTTGGTGGTGATTCGATCCAAGGACTCTAAAGCCTGCATTGTAGCACCTCAGGGGGAAGAGAATGTTAGTGCTAAACTTGGGCGAATCGAGTGGAGAATGCCTGTGATTCGCCTTTCTGATGCTGAAAAGATTGAAATCCTCAAGATTGTCAAGTCGGACAAAACGCTGTTTCTCCCCTTTAGGACCATGGATCTGCATGCTCAATCGGCTGTAGCATAAACTAAATCATTCACCTCGAATGCCGCAACCGCATCGAAAATGGAGTGACCAAAGTTTGTCATTTTGAGTGCCCATACTTCAAGATCGAGTAATGCATCTAAAGACTTCCCGTTTGATCATTACAACATAACCAATTTGAGGCTTTATCTCAATAGTGAATCTTATCCCTGCCAAAACATGAACCTGGACTCTAGAAAGCCAAGATATGCTTCACGGTATGAAATGTATTCAAAATTTTAAAACTCATGTTATGAAACAGAGAATTATTCATTATTGAAGACAAATATTTTCTTAAATATGCACCAATATTTGTAATTGACTGCTTACATAAGCCCGAGGAGGTTGTAAATGGGACTGTCAATATTAGACTCGAAATTCAAGATAGTGCAAATATCCTTGCACAGACCACCTTGTATTGCCTATAATTTATGATAAAGCATTTACATACAAGCATCTGACTCATGTGGTGCAACCTTTATTTTAAGCGAATCATTCTAAAGTAAGGATTTTTTTCATTAGGAGATATAGAATGTTTTTAAATGAATAATAAAGGATGTAAAAGCATAGATTCATTCTTTATTATTACTTTTTACCATACTATTCCAGTACTTTCCTCCTCCCTTTGTCTTGTAAGGGTCAGGCCACCTAGATGATAATTTATGTGATTCAAGACTTTTTAGCTGGCAAACTTCATCACTATTTAAGGTTATTTCACAGCTATATAAATTAGTGTTCACAAATCTGATATTTTCATTTTCCATATAAGTAGTGATATACGAGAAAGCAATATTTTCACTATATTCCACTCGCGGCCGCTTTCTCGATTTGAGGAATGCTTGGTAGACAGGCAGACTTTCTCGAACCATCTTCCAGTCATTCATTGCCATGTATACAAAATCGTCTGTTTTGTCACAAAAAACATTGGAATGTCGTAAAAGAGCCCGGTGTTAACGCTGTGGCTTCTCGAGATGCAGCCGTCTCGGAGAGCGCTTTTTGCCTGCATGTTTCTTCGGAGTGACGTTGCTTGTTATTATATCCTCCAAGAGCTTCAGCCTCTTTTGTAGATCGGCAAAGCAGTGCTTCTTATTTCCACGTCTGAAACATTACGCAATGAAGGTCTCAGAAAACATGCTTTTGGAAATCAGGTAGCCTGAAAAAGAATTACATTTGTTAGGTTACAACGAAATGAAAAAGGCAAAGACTATTTTTCTACTAGTTATGGAAATATTCACATTAATGTTTTCCTGAGTTCTGCCTGCTTGCTGGAGGAAGACTCTGGAGTCAGCTGTATTAGATCCCCGTCCACCTGGGAATTGAGCTCCTTCTGACCGACGTCTATATGATTAGTAGCCTGCGCAGGAGCTGCAAGATGGCATTCAACTATATCCTCTGCTCTATTCTCCGAATCTATCTCGTTTTTAGGTACAGGCGTCATCATTTGAATTCTCTGAAAGCCATAATCATTCCCATGATTAGTTATACAGAGATAGAGCGGTACGTTAGTATCGATGGTATTGTATACGCAATTAATTTTTAACATTAATGATTTCCAAGGTTACTTAAACAATGATACTGATGTACGATAGTATTGCATATGCAATTAATTTTACACCGCTACTTTAGATTTCTTGGCTGAACTGATATACGCTTCAGTTCTCATTGCACGGGAAGTATTAGGTCATCTGATCGTGCACCTCCGGCTTGTCGCACAGGACTGCGTGAGCATATGCATTGCAGTACTCCGAATGGCACAGGGAAGCGTGGCTTAAAACGATGCTGTTCACCACATCGTCTCCGGAATCAGCCACCCTGAGAAAAAAGAAAATACAATTCAGTGAGTCATTTTAATTTTATATAGTAACCCTTTTTAGAAATGGCATTCAAGAAAATCTGTACTTACATCATAGTTTTTTGTAGATGGGACAGTTTTCGGTGCATATGTCGCGAGAAGACATCTGGTCATGATATGAAGGTATGTTACACCCTATAAAGTGCATGATGCCGTTGCAGGACTCTCTATGGTAATAAGTGTAATGATGTACCTTTCCGCACTCGCGCCAAAAACCATCCATTGTATTATCTGAGTGATTGCACATCAACTAATATTTCAGGCAGGGGGCAAATGGCCTCATATAGTCGAAATCCAGTTAATTACGTCACATGACGGTTGTAGGGCGAGGCGTCCACGGGGAAGTGTTCTACAGGCGTAGTTTTTATCGTGATGCAAGCGAATCAAGAGGCGGATCGGCAGGGCGGAATGGAATGCTGAGGGGGGAATGATGTAGGGGTTGCTAGGTCTTATTGCAGAGGAGTAAATACTGTAAGATCTTGATGGTGTTGTTTGGAAGAGACAGGCGGGCCAGGTGCAAATCAGAGAATGAAATGCAGAGGGGTTTGGTTTTGTTTAATGGCACTCAACTTCTAGGTCATTAGCAATGCAGCAGGGGAAGGACGCAGGTGTGCAATTCATGTTACGCAGGTGTTTAGGTATTTTGGAATGCTGAGGGGGAGGAAAGAAGAATGCTAGTGTTCAGGACCACGTGTGAATAGAACCCACCCACCCTTTGTCAGAGAGGATAACAAAAGAATAATTAGAGTGGTGTTTTGTCTGGGAGAGGCTCTGTCATCCAATGTTCATTAAAGAATAAAAGATTCATAATGGGCCAGGTGCAAAGCAAAGAATGCGAGGGATAGAAAGGCGAAGCTGTGTATTTTATGTCACGCAGGTGGTTGGGTATTGTGAAATGCTGAGGGGAAGGGAAGAAAGATGCAGTTGTGCGTAGCATGCTCGCAGGTGGACAGGGTCGCCGTGAATAGAATCCCTTCTGCCTTTGGACAACAAAAGGATATCAGTTACGGTCGTATTTGACAATAGCAAGCAGGGGGAGGGATATAACACCTGACAATGTCAACTGTAATCCTTTGTTCAACAAACAGTACGAGATTTATGGCACACCACATTGTGAGGAAGGTAGCAGGGGACGGGGGAGATGGTGTGAGGTATTAATTAACATATTAATGAGCCTCATTTAGATATGAATTTTTAATTTATATAGAAAGCGCATTTCTGCATACTTATGTCAATTAGCGTTTTTTCGATAGGCGGGTACAAAATCGCATATGCATTAATGTGATCAATACGGATAAATGTTGGAATTTTAATATTTAATACGCTGGCAGATATGAACCACTATTCTGATTCACTCATGGTTTCATCTTCTCATTTGCTAGTAAAGAGAACATGAAAAAGTGCAGCCGCTTGCTATATTGGAAATGGTTGGTTTAATTTTAGATGGTTGTAATCAAATCTATAACATTTTAAGTACTGAGATTAAGCATAGCTACATAACATCTAGACAGTTATGCGAAACATCATTGTTGCTTTATAAAACTATAAGCACGAGCCGTATAGCCAGAAGGATATTAAACTATGCAGAAATAAGGATGTTATGTTATGGTGTATTCCTGAAGAATACAGGATATTAAACTATTCTTATGATAGTACGTAGTGTTGTGGGAGCTAACTTTCACGAAGAAAGTATTTGTTTCTTTATTGCTTGTAATGACAGTGCCAATTTTACCATGTATACAGACACAGCGTTAACTTCTTTGCTCTATAGTAGTCTTAACACGTCAATCTAGGTTTACAAATAATTTTAGTACTAAAATCACTGCGTTTTCATTCTCTTAACCAAATTTAGATTCAACCAACTAAGGTTTGCCTATGCTCTATGCTTTATTTTTTCTGTGGATAATATCGTAGGCTTATTCAGGGATCATTCAGAAAGCTAAAATTCTGTATTCAAGTAAATAGTTTACTTCACTCGAAAATTTTTGTCTACTCTGTGGAAAACTAAGAAGTATAATCTAATCTTACCGAGCGAGATAGCTCTGCGGTAACGTGTGATGCTTGTATTCCGGAAGTCCCAGGTTCGATTCTCTTGGCTGCCACTCTGACCATGGGTTTTTGGTGGTTTTCCGTGGTTGACATAGACGTATGCTGGAGTGGTGTATTCTACCACGAATTTCTTCTCTCCCCCATTTCCTCTCATTGTATTTCCCTTTCGTGTTTCAGGCTGACTCCGGGGCTGTTGTTCGGTCGGTGTAGGGCAGATGGCGCAGAGGCTTGCGCTTTGGAACGTTTTCCCGGTCCCACTAGAGGGACGTCTCTGGGCGGCCCTCCCGTGGCCGGGTGGTCAAGGCTGGAACTGTTAGGAACTCTGCGCGTCTCTGTCGACTTTCACTGCCCTCGCTCTGCAGTCCCTTCGTCTTCTGCGGTTCCCCACACCATCCATTCCTCCCGAGGGTGTACGCAGAATAGATCCATTGGGGTCGCATTGCTAGGTGTCCCCTCCGTTGAACTCGTCCTATCCCATCCTAATCTAAACTTGAAGATATGTTAAGAGTGTCCCCGCTTTATAACATTAATAATTAAGGACAATAAATTTTTGTTTTCTGTTGAATTCCTCAAATGACACGTATTAATATGAAGAGCAAGGCATCATCTTTCAACCATTTAGTTTAAGGTATTCTTTAATCCACAACTGAATTTTTCACTATGCCTGACCTTCGACTATAAATGAGTGTTTGTGTATCAGAATTTTCGAGATTGACTCGCTAAGGGGACATGAAATGAAAAGAAGATACTGCCAATTTTAGGTACGAGGAACAGTTAGATCCTAGATACATGCGCACGATTCCATTAATTGATTTTGTTTACATAACTTAAGCCCGCCCCATCCAAACCCTCAAGCGAGATAAAGCACCCAGAGGGGTCTATCCATATTCTGATGCAGCATAATTTGTGCTATAATACAGAGGTTGTCTTATGGATAAACGCAGTTCGACGGGTACCAAACAGCTTCCGCTTTTCCATGCGTAAGATAAACAGATGGGAAGGGATAAAGAGAGAAAATATTCTAGTGTTGGATTCATATGAATTTGTTTACGCACTCCTCTACCAACTATTCTTAGAAAAACGTATTATTCTATGTATTCCTTCTTAGTACAGATAAACTTTCAATTCAATTTACACATTTCGTTTTAGGATACAGTAGGTAAAGTGATGATAGATTTTTAAAGAGAGTGTCGCTATGTAATGGCTTTGAAGATCCATGCTCTTTGTATGATCACGAGGACAAAAAAGCCGAACAGCGACTTTCCACTTCAGAAAAGTGTAAGCATTTGAAAATTCAAACCAATATCAAAGGATATCTCGGAAACTATTAACTCTATAAAAAAGTAGCGGACACAACCTTTGTGCTTTAAAGAGATCTACCTGTTTTAGACAGTAAGATTTTGCTATCACGGTTTACCAATTGTACAAAACTCATTCAGAATGAAAGGATTTCATAGACTGTTCTCAGATAATTCAAGATACGCGTTTTGTTTGCAATGCAAATAACTTAAACATATGGTATTTTAATCAAAATCGTTGGAGCCATTTTTGAGAAAATAAAAAATAATGACTGGAGTGGGGAGATTTAGTTGAAAATATTTGTATCACATCCTTAGAAGTTGCTGTTAGATACCAATTTGGGTATCTAACCGACTTTTCGCTTTTGAGTTATGCTATCCACGACACATACACACGGACCTTTTTCTAAATAAGCTTTATTTTCAATTTAGGTATTCTCAAAACGTGTATATTCAGTGAAATCTCGGCATCGAATTTTTGGGTGGAATACACTTCCTCTACTTGCTATAGGTAAGTATTAGAGAAACCAAAACACAAATAGCAATTAACCACTTGAAAACAACCGAGCGAGGTGCGCCGCGGTAACTGTGCAACTCGCATTTGCGACGTCCTGGGTTCGATCACCGGCGAACGCCCATCCTGACACATGGGTTCTTCGGATTTCCCGGGATCGGCAGGCGAATGTTGGAGTGGTTCATCGACCACGGCTCTCCTGTCCCCATTCCCTGTACTAATCATCTTCCTTGTCATCTGTTTCAGGGTTGTAGGACCAGGCGACGGTGTTCGGCAGATTGCGGCTGGGCTGTGTATTTTGTGGAAGTTTCATACCGACGTCGCGTAGGGACTGCTCGGCTGTAACCCGTCTCTGGGTGCTTTCGGACGGGAGCTCCTTCGGGGCACTCCCGGAGGCTCTGAACCCAATAGAGTGGACTCGGGCGGCGTTAGAGGCGTTCGATCTGAAAACATTAGGGACCCAGTCTGCGTTTGCGCACGTCGTCATTCGAATTTAGTCGGCCTTCGGATCTTTCGCCTCATCCCTCCTGTGGGAGGGAATATTAATTTTTAAAATGATTAAAAAAGAAGAGTTGATGAAGCAATAGCTTGAATAATAAAAGCACAAGGGGCCGACTGGCCTGCGTGCTGTGTCTGCTGCGGTTTCGGGAGCCCCTCCGTCGTCCGTACCTTTATCTTTTAACACTTGAAAAAGTATAAGGCATTTGAACATTCAAACCAGTAATATAGAGTATCTCGGAAATTGTTAATACCTCAACTAATGCCGCAATTGTACATAATTGCGTGTTTTAACGAGATCTACATCTTTTGTATGGTATTTCTTACAGTTTACCAATTACACATAAGCCTTTTATAATAAAGAGCACTTGACAGTCTATTCCCAGAAAATTCGAGCTATACGATTTATTTTTCATGAAAATAACTTAAATACAAGGTATTTAATCAAACTCCTTAGAGCCATTTTTGAGGAAATAAAACAGTAGGGACAATTGTCCATGTAAAGGGTAGTTTGGGATGGGTGGGATTTTTGTGAAAATCTTCGTCTAACATCCTTGGAAGATGCTAAACTTAGAACACGAAGTTTGGTATTTAAGTTACTTTTCGTTTATTTGTTTTTCTTTTCCTGATTTTCGGAGGGGACTCGGCACTGCTCCGGTGAGGATATTTTGCCTGTGCCCCACAATGGGATGTCCCCGGGAGGGAGGAGGTGAATGGAGACACCGGGCGGCCGGAACCAGGAGTGACGGCACAGTAATGACAGGGTCCCAACAGTTTCCAGATGGAGACGACCCGACAGTTGGACAGACGGACCGGGAACTCCCGCCCCACACAGAGTCCTACACCTCGCTTCGAAGGGGCGGTCCGTGGTTTTTTAGTTATGCTGCTCGCAGACAGAAACAGACAGACGCGCGCGCATACGCACAGATGGATCGTTTTTCTAAAAATGTTTTTCTAGATCCATGGGACCTCAAAACGTGTATTTCCAGTGAAATATCGATATCAAATCTTTGGGTGAAATACCTACAATACCTCCGTAGTAGAGAAAGTAAGAAAGATAACAGATTCTGATTGAAGCTGTCTCCGCTTTTCATTTGGATGGATCAAGCTACAGAGAAACAAATAGGAGTTAAAATGAAGAAGGCAGTTTAACGCTTGTGTATGTACAGATTTAAATGAAACAATCATCTGCGCAGGACCATGAAAGTTTCGGTGTGTGGCAAAGTTTTATTGTTTGAAATAATATACATAAAAGTAATTTCTGTTCGTGTATGATTGGTTTCCTAAAATAAATAACATCCCTTCCTTGAAATTTGTTTGGCCATTTCCCGGAGTTATATTCAAATTCTTCTTCTTCACTTCTTGGCATGGGCATAATGCCCGTTCCGTTTCACAGTTGTTCTCTCCACCTCTTTCTGGCTTAGCCGACATCTCCCCTTCCTTTTGGTTGATGCTGAAGTGCAACCTTAGTCCATCTTGATCTGCCATTCTTTGAACATGTTGCATCCATTCGTTTCGATATTTTTCAGTTTTGTTATTTATTGAATAAACATTAAGCTTCGTATTTTGTTTAACCTTGTGCATCCTTTTGTTTTCTTTAAAAGTTCATCTCTGAACTTAGTAACCGACTTTTTATTTTCCTTATGATGACCCATGTCTCACTTCCATGAAATATTGGGTCGGTGCATAAGTTCATGCCGTTTTTAGAGTGCTGTGATTTTATTAGTATAAGAATACAATACATAATAGCAAGCCATTGATACACATTGATACACTACGTCATAGATCAATAAAATCGCTCACGCATACACGTAATCACTATCTTTGTCTATGACCGCCTGCCAGGATTCAGGTAGCAGTCCAATACCTCTCATATAGAACTGTCATGGTTTCGAGTTGAAATCATTTAGCCAGTTGCTAAGAGAAACTTCAACATGAAACACCTGTCCCTGAATGTTTTTAGAGGGAGACCGGAGAAGATGATAATCAGAAGCGGCCATGTCTGGTGAATATGAAGGTGGAGGAAGTGGTTCCGAACCAAATTCAGTAATCCCACGTGTAGTAATTGTGGCCGAATATGGGCGTGCATTATCGGTTTACCGGGTGTTTTGTGTTTTCGATAGCAATTCATGATTAAACCCGAAGAGTAAAATGTGCCGAAAGTGTTCACTTTTTTTCTACTTACTCCACACTGATTGATTAGCCTTGAAAATGGTCAAAACTAGCTGTTAACAACATACAAGCTCCTGTTCGCAACAATGAAACTCCAAACTGAGGAAAAACAATTGGATAACGAAAAACGAGGGCTTCACAATATAGTGATGCCAACCCAATGAAGAACGGGACGGGCGTATTCAGCGAATCAATAGTGTAGGAATCGCCATTGTTTTATAAAACTTCAGCCTCGTTTCCTTTCTTGTTTTATTTCTCAACATTGTTTATAGTACCACATATCATTTGGAATTTTGCAAACCTTTTACTAATGTCTCTTTCAGTTCATCCCATATAGCTAAAATTGCATCCAAATAAACTTAGTTGTTCTACCGGTTTATTAGTATTCTAAAACATTGATTAAACATCTTTAGTTCGCAAATGGCGACACTATGCATTGGAGGATTAAATATATCTTCATTGTTAAAAACAAAGTTTCTTATGCTCTCTAGATGTGTTAATCCTATTGCCATAGCCTTTGTAATTACATATAAAAATGTTCTACTATAAACTTTTCGTAAGGCAATGATAACCACAATGAAATAACTTGTACACTGGTCACGCTATTACAATTTTTCTAATGTTATTATTTTGATTGTTATTAACTTTAATATCTGATTTTAAACCATGAAGATCTGCAAACGCTAATGGGCAAAACTGAAAACAATACTGCTCATAGCTAGAAATAGAGAAAATCGTTAGATTTAAACTGCAGTTTTCTGCATATTAGGAATGTTTTTGTTAATTTTATTTTTTTCAAAGGGGCTGATACATAAGTATTAACATTTTCTTCTCCTGGTTCATGTCTTCTCAATTTTATTGTAGTCGGGTAGTAAAATTAAATGTCACGAGTATGTAATAAATTAATCGAGCGGGATGGCTCAGGCGGTTGCGTCTGTGGCCCATATTCGGGAGGTCGTGGGTTCTATTCCAGTCGCCGACCTTTCTGACCCATTGGTTTTTTCCGGGGGTTCCCCGGGGTCACTAGGTGAATGCTGGGAAGGCTCATTGACTGCCCCGAATTTCTGTTCCCTATTTACCTCTCATTTCATCTTCCTCTTTCACGTTGCACGTTGGCTCTGGGGCTGAGTGTCAGACGACTGTGGACAGGTGGCTCAGGTGGCTTGCGTGTTGGAAATTCTTCTCGGCCCCGTCAGATAGAGGCCGCGCGAGTCTTCGCTGCTGGGTCGAGCTTTCCTCAGTCTCCGCTGGAGGGGAGCCTATGAGCCACCCTCCGGTGGCTTGGGAGGTCTGCCTTGAGCGCTCTCCGGTTGGGTGGTCAAGCTTGTAATTGTTAGGGACCTCTGCGCGTCTCTGTCGCCCACGTCGACTGATCCTGCAGCCTATACGTCACCTGCGGTTCTTTTATCTCATCCGTTCTTCCCGAGGGTGTATGCACTAAAGATTCCTGTGTGGGTCGAGGTGCTGGGTGTCCCCTCCGTAGCGTAATCCTAATCCTAATGTAATAAATTATGTGTACATAATTCAGTATAGTAAATAACAAAAGCGTATTGCGTAACATTTATGAATATAGGGACAGGTTTTTTTTATTACTTTACTAGCAGAAATACCTGGCGTTACCCGGAGCTTTGACGGTTTTTGTAAAACATAAATTTTCCAAATGTTCGTTTATTTAAACATAAATGAATTAAAGTAATTTGCTGGTTTTCAAAGCCCCGAGTAGCCGTGCTCGCTGGAGCGCCTGACTTCAGTACTCTGTGACGCAAAGATCGCGGATTCGAATCCCCCATGGGCATGAGTATTTATGTCTGTGAGTTCCCATACTGTGTGTAAGGGACAATACAAGAGACTTACAAATGGTGCGAGGGTCTTTGAAACCTTCAACGTCCCTCAGCGTACTCTATATCCTATTGCTGTATTTTTTTAATTCTTTAAATTTGATCATTTCGCCCTCGTTGTGCAAATTTCCCATTCGTGCTGAAAACCTCAGAATTGCTTCCCACCAAACACTTTCCGTGCCCTCTTCCGTTAGGGTGTTTGGCTTTTTGATAGCACCCCCCACACTGTTTTACCTTTATTCTAAAGGATATGTGTTTTGAATTTCCCTTCGCACTGAAAATCATCCAAAGAGCTTCCCACTGAAAAATTTTCAACCCCATTTCCCATTTGGCGCAGGTTTTTCCATTACCGTCTCCAAAAGAATGAACAGCCTCATTCATTCTGAAAATCCTCCAAATTGCCTCCAATCAATATTTGTTCAACTCATCCCCCAATTAGGGGTGTTTTTGCATTACCAAAGGATGAAAGTAGCAACATATATGCTCTTATTATTGAGAAACAGGACCATTACTGCTGAATACCTTGCACACCACTGAACATTATCCACATTTTCTCTTGTTGGGGGGGGGGTAGGTTGAATTTCTTATACAACTCCTAAAAAATGAAAATGACATTAATTATGTCTTTATTTCCCCAAAGAATTGAGAAAACAGTCCCTTTTGTGCGGAAATACTTCAACGTTGCTTACCGCCGAACACTTCCACCCTCTCTTCCGTTAGGGTGCTCTTTGTGATAGCATAACTACAGTAGTTTTATTCTTATCCTAAAAGAATATGTGCACCAAGTTTGGTCGAAATCTATGCAAGGTAGTGGGCAAATTCACACATACATTGAATCAAAATGTTGTTATAATGCAGAAATGTTTGTAGCCTCACTGGATCACTTCAGAATTTATGTGAATTTCCAATGTTAACTCAACATTTCCAACCAAGCTGTATTATGACATATTATGTTTACCTGTTATTTATACTGGCAGTGTTTAAGGAATATCAACCAATACAATATGGCTCATTCCAAGTCCAACGGGGGGCTTGTTTACCACTGTATCCCTGATTATACACATCTGAGATGATTTATAGGCATCTACATGTGTTCAACCCTGGCGCCAATAGCCTTGCTTTGAAGGACATATAAATGCGCTAACCCTTATGTATAGCTAGGCTGTATCATTGCTGTATTTCGTTTTTCGTATTTAAGCATCCTTCAGTTGAGAATTTGATACAATGCTATGATATATATCTCCGCAAAACAACGGTAGAATACAAAATATGTACTACCATGGTTTTACGCACACATTATCTGAAGGCCGCGAATAATGTGGTTAGTCAAGCCGAGACAACATTAAGTAGTCTCCCGACACGCCTATTTTAATGCTAGACTGCTGCCATTCTAATTTAAGGTTTTCTTTGCAGGGCCATATGTTCCGGGATGTGCTGATCTAATGACTGAATATTCAGAGAAAGGAAGTTTTGTACGTTTGTATTACCCAACTTCCTTGTCCCATATTGAGGTAAGATTAGCATTCGCTTAAATACCATAATATTACGTCTTAGGATTACATATTTTACGCATTTAAGCCTTATCCTGTTCTAACCCTCCAAAGCATATGAGATTTAAATGCTTCTTGGCAAGCTAAATACTGCAAAAAGCCCCTGCTGACGCCGTTGTTTAACTAATCGAGTTGTGAAAACGAAGGGTGAAAAATGTTTGAAGTTGTTTAGTATATACATTCCCTGCAAGTGAATAGACCTGAAGTAGTGGTAAGCGCTGATATAAGACGCAGAGTTTTCAGTTCAAACATATCAGGCTAGGGGCCTCGTCACAATTTGTTGAGATGTTAAGGTAATGGCTTCTGCATTCACACATTGCTTGAAGCAGCGTTGTGAAACATGGCCAATGAGTGATTTTGCTCTCGTTTTGTCAGAGTTCTACACAGAGCTCTTTATACCCAGAGCTCAGTCTCAAGTTAGAGGTCTGCAAGAAGACGAGCGCAATAGGTCGTAGCCTCACTAGTCTGCAGCGGTGAAGATCGTTCGTAGGATTCACGAATAGTCCCGATGAATGACGAAGCAAGCAGAACGAGCGCTCGGTAATTTAGATAATTCTTGGTGTATGTGGTGTCCGTGAGTGCTCTGTTGCTAGCGGTATATACCTGAAGTAGCCGGAAGAAGACTGTCTTTTTAATGTAAACATGAATGTTGTTGAAGATTCAGTTGCGTCTACTTCAAACACATGCACAGACACCAAATTCGCATGCATTAAGAGGTTGCAATACGCATTCTTAAAGTATATGTAGAAAATAAAATTAAAACTTGAGTTTATAGCTGTGGACCAGAAAAGAAAGTGGTTTATTAAACCTATCTGGACTAAACTTGGAACACTAAGGGACAAGAACGCCCTTATACACACACGATTTATTCAGTGCTTCTTATGTAATACTATAAATGTTAAAAAAATACCGCTGGGCACACAGTTCTTACAACATACGAATTCTCTTAGGCCAGGTCTCTCACCAGTAAAGCTCACGTAACTTAAGGAACCCTGGGACTGAGTTTTCTAAGTTTTTAAAATTTTAAAGCTATTCGCTTGGAAACTTGCGCAACTAATATGAGTAAATAAAGAAATAACTGTGCAAAACCTTAAAGCTGTAACTCAAATAGATTCTCAGATAATACAATTAAGTATGTTTTAGTCGTCGAAAAAAATTCAAATTTTCTAAAACTGCCTTGCGCATTCAGATTTGTCAGAGAAGCATGATAGTGACATTTTTAACACCTTAGTAGAATGGAAATAAATTTAAGTATTCGATTGAAGTTTGTATTATTGTTATACAGAAATAAAATTTGGTTTTTATGAAGTTGTTTATGTTAAACTTTTCCTTGTTTTTCAGTATAAATTAATGTTTGTGAGTCAATGAATAAAGCAATCATAAAACCCATGCCCATTCTTTAGATAGCACATTTCAGATTATGGATGCAAATTTGAATACACATCAGAGAAAAACTGAAATGTAAGGAATAAATTTCATGCGCAAAAAATGTAAAACCGGGAAAAACACATACAGAAAGAATCCAGTAGGGCAGACCTTTTTAGATGTGTGCATTGAAACATATGCTGTGGACATACGACCACTTAAGGGGACCTAGGACAGATTATATGATTTTCTACAATTTTTTTTCAATCTTATTAAAATTTTGTATGTTGGTTTCCCTCATTCTATATAGCATTATGTGTAAATTTCAATAAAATTGATGAAGTAGTTTTTCAGATATGAGATATTTTCTGTTTTTCATATTGCGATATTTGAAAATTATGAAATACTCCATGCGGGACAAATTTTATTTTTCATCAGTACCACTTTGTCACATTAATATTTGAACTCCTTACAAATTATTCTAGTATGCTTTTTTCATTTTGTGCTTTGAATAACAAATTATTAATTATAATCATTAATGCAGATATTACAGCCTAAAAAGTAAAAATTTTTAGGGTTAATAGCCCACTGTGTCCAAGTTTTACATAGTAGCCCAAAAATGATACTACAACTTCTTTAGATAGAACAGTAGAACTATTATGCCAAGTTTCATGCAAAACTAAAGAAAACTATCCCGCATGGGACATTTGAGATATTGAAAAATGTCGTTCTGAGAAAACTTAAATTTTATATTGAAAACATCTATACAGGCTAATGTACCTGGTGTAAAGGGTTAAAATTGTCCAGAACCATAGCTCTTTCCCTCCTTCTTCTTCTTAGCCTCTTCTGCTTGCAATTTCAACACCTTCTTCTTCTTTCTGGTGGACTTCTGCTGTTGTAATGTGGAGCGGCGACTTTCATACTTTCTGCGAGAATCTCTTTTCAGAGCTATTTTTCTTCCTATTCCAGTAATTTCTTCTCCAGTTGAACTGGCTTTTACTACTTGTGAAGCAATGCGTCCCATATTATATTCAGAAATGGCATCAATTACTCCTATGTCTAACCTTTTCCTGGAAACAAAGGTTTCCTTAGGACACTTTCTCCAAATTGAAGAATGCAAACTTTCATTTGCATTCTGAGTTCCACCTTGGGTGCATCTTGACAAAAGTTCAGTACAGGCTAGTCTTTGGTACAATGGTAGTATTTTTACTAGCATAGCAGAAGAAAACTGTATAGACATAACCTTATGGCTTTCTGGCTTTTTTTCTTCTGCAATACTTCTATTGTAGAAGCACCATGAATCCTTTCCAGAAGGACATTTACTATGTTTTGGGCTTTCATCAGTAGATGAGCAATGATACAAAGTGGCATAGATGGCAGATTTCATCCTATCAACATCAGGTAAATTAGAGACAATGGCATTCCTATAATAATTGGTTAACTTGACAATATTAGCTTCTTTTAGTGTTCCTGGTCCTCGCCCACCAAGTTGAGTGCCTTTTGCTTTCCATTCCTGTACCAAATTCCTTAATCCTGTACCCATCCTCTTGGCAATATGGTTAACACACTCTTCTTTTATAATTGTGGTATCTGATCCATATATAGCTTCCTTTGTCAGGTGAAGGAATGTTTTGGCATCACTGTCAGATAATAGAGTTGTGTAGCGCATGGAACACTCACTTACAGACCTCTTCCATAAGATATCTGCTGCAGAAACTTCCATAGCAACAGATGAACCAGAGTAATTCCTACAGCATTCTCCAGGTATACTTTTATGTCCTCTAAGCCATATGTTATACTCTGGAGTATCTTCTCCCAGTTCATTTTGAGAGAGGACACACATGGGGCAATATTTTGATAAAATTTCAAAGTCAATGACTAATCCAGTTAAAATATCAATTACTATCCCTATCCCATATAGAGATCTGAACCCTCTTTTGTGCCAGGTTCCATCAAAAGACACAGCTATATCTATTACTTTCTTATTTATGTTTACTGCATTCAGATCCTTATGGGCTTTATGCACTGTTTCTCTTGATTTGGAAAGAACATTTTTTCTTATGGTCTCTGATTCATCTGCTAAGGCATGCATATGCTTAGTGAATGTTTTAGAATCTATTATATTCAAATTCATGCTCATGCAAAATCTTTCCATTGTTCTGTGACCACCTCCAATTTTTAAAAATGTCTCTATACATCTTCTATTTACATCAAAAGCAACCTTTTTACTTTTGGAATCAGTCTTTACTTTTGGGCTGGAGTAAACATCTGAAAATGTCTTGTCACAATTCTTACATTTTACAGTAAGCTTACATGCTAGGCCCTTATTTTCTCCTGTTTCAATAATCAAAGACTTTTCCCCACACTCATCACATACTATATTGCCACATAACTCATTCAGAACTTGTGAGTGAATTAAAATGTATTTATTTTCATATAGGTTAGGCTGTGTAAGTGGTGTTTCAAAATATCTGAGCTTTTTGTCACTGGCAGAAATTATTTCATGTGTACTGGTATGTGTGGGTAATGTATTATGTACAACAGAAGTAGAATCTGAAATTTCTGTACTACTATTTGAATCAGATAAAATACTTTTGTGATCATATGGCAATGTTGATGGGCCAGGTTGTGATTCTATAGTTTCTTTGGGAACACCTTTCCATCTTTTTTCAATATTTTTCAGAGTCTTTAGCTTCCTTTTACTCATCCTACCTGTTGGTTTCCTCCAACTTGCACTTAGTGTATGCATTTCAATTACCAATAAATAAACTTGAAAGACACTGACAGTAATAACCTCACAAAACCAAGCTGCATGTATACATAACACATAATTATTTAAAACTTATAAAACAGATAAAATGTTACAAATAAATTCTTAAAATATTTAAAGACTATAATAAAAATATATTTTACTGGTGTGAGACGGCTGTATATTTTGTTTCCAAAAAAATCGGCTATATTTTGAACTCATGAAGATGAAGTTTTGTTGTAGTTACAGTAATGAACACCAGATGGAAGCAATAACCAATACACACTGACTATGGTGCAAATTTGAATGATTTTTTGGAAAGAAAGTAACTATTTTGCAAGCGAGAACAAAAATGGGCGTGGCAGGCATTTAAATTTCCGTGCAGTGGTTTTTAAAAATGGCTACCAAACCCTTTAAAAAGGTGCTTATCACCATAAAATGCATTTAAATGTTTGACTAACATTATAAAGAGTTAATTTTTGCAGAAAACAAAAAATTGAAGATTTTGGCCATTTTCACTAAAAAATCTGTCCTAGGTCCCCCCTTTTTAGATGAGTGCATTGAAACATATGCTGCGGACATACGACCACTTAATATGTTTAGCAGGCCATATTTCACTTCCTTAATTAAATAGCTGTTGATTTTGGAACGGAATATCGTCATTCTAATGCTGCTAAGTCATCCTACGCGTTTTGAGATCTGAGCTGCAGTAGTGTGGGAGGAAATAACGCCAGAAATATTAGAATTTAGCTAAAATGAATTGGTACCTGCAACTACCGATTTGTGGACGGGAAATAATCTTACGATTTTCAATAAAATGTTTCTAAAGAAACTTAAAGGCCCTCTTCCTCATACACCAGGGAGATTTATTCAGGAATCTCATTGTTGGAAACATGAACATAACCTTTAATCACATAAGATAATTTAGAGTTAACGCAACGCTTCATAAAGCATTGATTTTGCTTCATGTGTGCAGAATTTTGCTAGGACAAAATACTTGAATATTTCTAACCGCATACCACACGCAGATAAACTTTCTTGCATTATTATACAAAGAGCATCACATATGGTTGTTACAATATATATATGCTACGTTAGATTTACATGTCAATTTTATTATAGTGATATCTGCCAATTTTATTACTAACGAAGCCCGGGGGTACTAAAATGTACTATGCACAATGCGTCTTTTATATGAAACAAAGCAGAAGAAAATATTAATAGCTACAAAAATAAAAATTCATAATAGTGCATTTAACTATACATTAAAATCATATAAAAAACCTTAAAAGCACTGGCGGCTGGGAAAACTATGAGGCGATACACGTACCAGGTGGCACACACAAGACATTCTTCGTTGAAGTGAGTTTGTTCCGGATAGCGCGGATGCCAAAAGGTTTGCATAAGCGGAACTGTAAAGGGGATTCCATACCGACAGAGAGGAAACCTTGCTAAATGAAAGACTCGTGTTTGAAAACAAACACTAACTGCAATGACTAGTCCCGTAATTCAGTCGGTAGAGACCTATCTGCTGCGTGAGGGTTACCGGATTCGATTCCCGGCGGGCTCGAGAAAGTTTTATTTAATCATAAACGTTTCACGGTATGCACAGAATCTGAGGTTTGAACGTGAGTCTGCGTGCATGTGTGTGTGTGTTTGTGTGCTTTATCGGTTATTTTATAACCATTTCGCCCATAAACAGTAATTCAGGATTGCCGCTGGGCAAGAAGCTCAGCTCACGTGTTAAGTCATATACTTACATTATCATCTACAGTCAGTACATTACATGGTACCAATTGGTACAGCAAAGTTGACAAGATTAAACAAAACGCTATTTTATATGTGTACTTACGTTCCTTTAAAACTGCACTGCGGATGCATTGATGTAAGCGCCTCTCAGTATCAGTATCGACGCGTCTTAACATTTCTGCTGATACTGAAGCACAAACATGACTTATAATTTCTTTTAAAATTTCTTGACCTTCTGGTTCCGTTTCGTAAACTCCCTCTTTCGTAAAAAATCACCAGAAAGAAAGAGAATAAAAAAGAAAAATTCAGGGTCGATCTTGCTGGTCACCGAATGCAACCACCGTCCGGGGTGTACATTGCCGAGATTTTCTTGAACTCCTCTAGAATAATGGGATGGTGAACCATTGTATCGAAACCAGTGATATAGAGCTAACCAAAGTGGGGCGTCTTCTAGAAGGTACTCAATATTCATCTCATTCTGGAGGAGTTACAAATGAAGCTGCCCAATATGATTAGGAACCAAATAAATGAGGTTTCTCAGGAGCCCAATAATGGATATGGTGTTTGTTGCATAGGAATCTTTGACGAATCAGAAACCTTCCTGGTGAAATCCAAATTTTCCTTTATTTTGTTTAAGAGCGTTTTCTAAACAGATACGCGATTCTGTAAATCGTTCCCATAAGACTGTTGGTGTAAGTACAGCTTATAGAGATGCTATTTTTGCTCCATCAAAATACGTTGGTTGAAGTCATGGAACTCCATGTCAGCTACAGCTCCTCTTTACTGTAATTACGATGAGAGAAATTAATGGTTAAGAAATAATAATACCTGGAAAGATCCATCAGTTCTTAATTGCATCTCTGTACATGGAATAACGCGCGAAGAGGACATACGTCACATAGGAAAACGCTCAGAATACAGCCTTCGAGCTTCAGCCACATTTCGGTGCATCTTCCCATAGATCACAATCATATCCGTGAATTCATTGTTGATGAGTATGAGTACCCGTTACCTGTATGTCCGAATGAACTGGCTCGAAATGCCAGCAGGTGAGCACGCGACGCATACCAGTAAACTTGGAGGTTTGGACAGCGAATGTATGAGGTTAACTGCATCGCGAACCACATAATATAGGGAGTTGTTTTACAACAACCGAAAGGGGAATGACAGTACACTACTCTGTCAATTCCGTCATGCATAGAACATTGACGTATAGTAGTAGAGGACAGCAAATCATAGCTTAGTACGCCGTAACCTGTTGCCGCCTCTATCTAATGTTTTCCTGTCCAAAACTTCAGGCTTATTATCATTACGAAACCACAAAGTAAACATGCAGAAATAGAATAAATTGAGTTTTATTTATGGACGCTCTTTAACTACTATGGTTATTAGCGTCACATTCTATGTTGGGTGTGAAAAACCGGAAATTTTGCTCAGAGGGCTCTTTATCAGACTTGAGGTTGTTTTAATGTGCCGTAATTCTACGACACGAAACCACCGGCTTTACTTCCCTTCCGAAGGAAGCCATGCTAAGGATTTTTACGCCTGAAAAAATCCATCGCCCTCCGCCGAGTTGAACCCGCTACTTCGGGAACTAAGAACACTTTCAAGGAACAATCACTACCTTAGTGATCTTTCGCTTCGTACCTTTGAAAATCAACGACGCGGCAACTTCTTTTGCACTTGTGAATGCGGGAAACATACAACTGTAAATGAATGGCTTGTTTGGGCCACCTGGTACATGTATGCATAGGATGGCTGTGATTATGCTTAGTCTGGTAACATAATTCGCTGCTTAAACTTTCCGAATGCGTGGATGTTGATGAGGTGCTGGTATTGGCTCATCAAGCCTCCGCGGCTTTTCTCATTTATGCTTTCTAATGATGTAAATAAAGCCTAATTTCGGAAAGTCGCTTACGTAGAGGTAACCTAGAGCCAAAAGCCTAAGTTATCTTAAAATTGTGTTCCACATTGTGTAAATTTGTCACATGCGCGTAAAGGTATATTTGTTTATAAATATTGTGACTGTTCAGTTTGTAAACTGTCACTTCTCTAAGTTATCAATATCGCTGTTCTAAGTTATTATCTAGTTCAAATTCGCTGGAACTTCACTTCACTCTGTCACTTCACTAAAGTGAACTAGATCAGTTCTCCGTCACTTCACTTCCTTCGTGTCGTAGCCTCCTCTTCAGGACGGTTCACTCGCTGGGGAGTCGAACACAAGACCTCCACAATCCCTCGCTCCGCAGCAGCACCCGCTGCACGCTACAGCAGTCATCAACTCGCTCAGAAAATCGCACTTGATATCGCACGGGAAACTAGCCCGCCAATCACTCGCTCGCACTGACCGAAGCAACTCAACTCAACAACTGATTCCACTCTTCTTGTGAGAACGTTCGCTTATATAGTCAGTGGAATCGTCGACAGAATATTCTATAAGTATTTCGACACATGATCTGAGGAGGAGAGGGGAAGAAACTTCAAGAATGTTCGAGTTATTTGCCGGTAACGCGCGCGATGTTTACGCTAGCGAGCGGCACTTGTTTATTCCGACTGCCTGGAGCCAACCTCCCAATAAGCTTGGGCCATAGCCGCAGCTTCCCTCGGGGTTGACACCGAATGCATGACGGGGCCAGTATCTGTGGCACGGATGTCGCATTGCTGGCACCGCCTCTGTACAGCGCTTCAAAGATGCAAGCAATTGAATCTGCGACTTAGCTTCTTCGAGCTATTGTTTGCTCGCATTCTGGTGCCCCTGGTAGAACTGGCATGGTTTTCCTCGACGTCTTCCTTCAACGTACTCTTCGGGACCACCAGTGGTTCCATCCTAGTTCTTCCGTCTGCGAATTCCCACACTCTCTTCAATACACCGTTCCTGACTACTAGGGATTCCCACCGTCTCCAACAGCTCTCATAACTCGGGCCTTTGGAAGAAACATCCGCCAACGCGGGTCGTACGCCAGATTCGTTACCCCTCATGACCGTCCCTATGTCTCGATCCTCAAGGTCTGCTCATCCCAACCAACTGCAGATTGCACCGTGGCTGGGTGCAGATCTGCGGCACTCTCCGTCACCTGCTTGTCCAAATGCTCGTCCATTGCGTCCTTTTATCACCGTGTTGCTTTCTTCTGTCTGCCCGTCTGTTTTTCCTGCCACTCTAGAGACTCTTCCAACGCATTAATTGTATTTTCCATGTCAGATTTAATTATTTCTAACTCTTTTGCAAAGTCGTCTTTCAGGCTTTCATCATTACCTTTATCTCAGATTTGACAGAGGCAATTTCATCACAGAGATCGGTATTCAATTTCTCCATTGCGGTCTTCGTTTCTGTTCCCATCTTGTCCATTCCAGATTTCACGGTCTGCATTTCAACTAACAGTTCTTTAATCATTGCCTCCATTGTAGCGTTTTAAGCTACTCCTGATATCAGTGCGACTTTAAAAAAGTTTTTCAAGTGTCACTTCCCTAGATTCTCAATGTCACTGCTCTGAGTTTTTATCTAGTTCACTTCACTCTCTCTCATTTCACTAAGTGAACTGATTCAGTCCTCCGTCACTTCATTTCCTTCGTGACGTAGTCTTCTCTTCTGGACGGTTCACTCGCTGGGGAGTCGGAAACAACACCTCCACAATCCCTCCCTCCAGAGCACCACCCGCTGCACGCTACAGCAGTCGTTACAAACTCGCTCGGAGGATCGCACTTGATGTCGCACGGGAAACTCGCCCGCCAACTCGCTCGCTCACTGACTGACCGACGTAGCACAACTCAACAACTGACTCCACTCCTCTCGCGAGAACGCTCGCTTATATAGTCAGTTGAATCGTCGATGAAACATTCTAGAACTATTTCAACACATGTTCTGATGAGGGGGAAGAAACTTATAGACCGTTCTGATTATCCGCCGATAACGTGCACGGTGTTTACGCTGGCGAGCGGCACATATCGTTGTTTATTCCGACTGCCTGGCGCCGACTTCCCGATAACTCTGGTCCATAGCCGCTACGTCACAATATTTTTATATATGAAAATGTTATACGTTTTTAAATCACCGATGAAAACAACGATACAAAGGCTTTGACACCACGGGAAATCGGACCCCGCTTCCCAGCATGAAAAGCGGAGATGTTAGTCACTGCAATACAGTAAAATACTACGAAGTACTATGTATGCTATTCTCATGAATGCCAAGCTGTCTTCATTACCAGTCACTATGTGTTGCTCTTGTCATTCAAACAGAACACGAGCACTAGCGTGTCGGGAGCGTTCTCCTCGGACGATGTCAGGCAAGCGGAAAGGAAACACGAATGCGAGTGAATGCAAGTAACCATGCATCGAGAGAAATCGGAAAAGCCGAGCTCCGAAAGCGGTTTAGATTGCTCGTTTGCAGTCCTCTATCTCAAGCTAAATCACTCCCGCCAGTTGAAAGACGCCAATGAATGGAGAATGACAGTGTGTGAATGTGTGTATAACCTGTAAATGAGGAGCGCTATTATTATTATTATTATTATTATTATTATTGATTATAAGAAATGCAGCTTATTCTTAAATATAGCAAATAATACGTCCAAACGCTGTCACAAGTAAGGCGAAACAGATTGTGGCGTGGATTATAGAGCCAGCTAAGCTGACGTTCCCTTCCGCATGTCTCACATACTGCGAATGACAACCAATAGTTCATTTTCCGAAAGTAACTATTATGTATTCTCCAAAACAGCAAATGAAAACTCGTCGATGTCTCGGCTATGGTTTCGGACGCTAAATGTTGGAATTATCTTTGTTACAGTAAATTTGAATACAAATACCTTCGAAAGCTCCGGTATACTTAATTGGTTCTCCTATAATGAAGTCAGTTTCTTTATGAGCTGAAATTGATATTCTGCTTCACCGATGGTACGCTTCCATATTTACCTTAGGCCAAACTTAATTTTATATGGTTAACCCCGTGATAATATTACAAAGCTCATTTTTACTAACCACACCAATCAGTGGGCTGGACATAATGCACGAATTATATTCAGCATGTTAACGTTAAGCTGTCTTAAATACACAGCATGTTAACGTTAAGCTGTCTTAAATACAGTTGGATTTTCTTGACAATTATATTCTTGAAAGAAGAATTACCCAAATTTCTTTTTCGGCGAGGAAATCTAATCTGATGATGTTCGTAAGAAAATAATGTTATAGTTTCAAACCTAGTTTGTTATTCTAGATAAGTTTTTGTACAGGAGTTTCGGTAAAGATGTGTTGCCACAGAAGTTTATGTTTCTCTTTGGTTTGATCAGTAGTTTAATATCATTCTTTCATTTACGCATATCATGTTGCGATTATTATTATTTTTATTATTATTATCATCACATTTATTTATTCCGGAAGATAATATGCGTGAGTATTATTTGTAGATTGGATATCCAGATGAATTAAAAGAGCTATTTACAGGAGCGGTCGTTTATTACGTGATGCTGTTATTTCCTTTTCATTTAACACCACCACCTTATGTCACACGTCACGCTTATAGCAGTTTTATGTTTTCCTTAATTAGCTTTTCACTCAGCGCGTAATTTGTAAACGTTTTAAGCGCAACTGATAATTTGTAGACATCTTGAGCATAATATGGTTTATTGTTTTACCTATCTGAGGTAAGGAAATTAAATCTTCAAAATTTTATACACCTGCAAAACTGTGGAGCGGGACTTGTGGAAGTAAGCGATTGATGTAGCTGATTATCGTTGCTTTGCTCTATGATAAGAGACACCAATCTACCAACTTAATTTGTGCTCTTGTACAATACGAATGCCGGCATCAAACTGCAAAATAATTAAATTGAGCTTTATTTATGGACGCTCTTTAACTGCTGTAGTCCTAGCGTCCCATTCTATATTGGGCGTGAAAGACCGAATATTTTGCTCAGAGGCCTCTATCAGGTTTGAGTTTTTTTTGGGTTTATGGACGCTCTTTAGCTGCTGTAGTCCTAGCGTCCCATTCTATATTTGGCGTGAAAGACCGGTAACTTTGCTCAGAGGCCTCTTTATCAGGCTTGAGGTTCTTTTACGTGCCGTAAATCTACGACACGGGACCACCAGCTTTACTTCCCTTCCGAAGGAAGCCATGCTAAGGATTTTTACACCCGAAAAATTCATTGCCCTCCGCCGGGTTTAAACCCGCGACCTCGGGAACTAGAGGCTAGCATGGTAACCACTACACCACGGAGGACATCAAACTGCAAACTCATATTCTTTCGTCGAAATGTATTCTTTTCAATATCAATAGTATTTGGATGCAAGGTGGTCTATTTTTCTGAATCCTTTTTGTTGGGGGGGGGGGACAAGAGTCGCTTAGCGTACGACGTTATGCAGGTTTATAGGAAATCATAAATAAAACGAAAATAAAAATGACAAAATCAAAGAATAACAAGCGTAAAATCAATAGCACAACAAAGAACAGTAAAGGAAGTCAACCTCAATCAGGTCTCTCGGAAACACAATACAATATTAATTACAAAAGGACAAACTGTAGGGTTAGAGAGGGGTGAGTATTGCTCAAATGATGCATTTGATTACAGAAAGTTTACGATGTAGCTGTGTGTTGTGAATAAACCACGGCGCGTCAACTGCAATACGAATTACTTTGTTCTGGAGGCACTGTAGTGGTCTGAGTTTACTTGGAGCTGCGACACTCATCACAGGGCAGACGTATGTTAACAGAGGATGTATAAATGAGGTGTAAAGTAGGACGGTGAAGTTGCTTTTAAGTGAGGACTTTCTGTTCATGAATGAATATAGTTTTGAAAGTCAGGAATGTGCCAAATTGAGTTTCATATTGGCATGGTTATTCTAGATAGCCTATTCAAAGTGTATTCCCAAATACGTGACAGTTTCATTCGGACACTTCTACGGTATCACTTGGCCGCTAATCACGAGAGCTGCCAGCGCAGGTCGGCGAGGAATGAAGATCATAGAATCACATTTCGAAGAATTAAGTGCAATGAGTCAGCTGTTGAGCCAGGAACTGAAATAATTAAGCGCAGTTATAAAACGGAATATTACAGATATTATTTTATTACAAAAGTTATTTTATTTTAGTTTGAAGATTATCGTTAGCAGTAAGAATGTCGTCATATGAGGTAAAGAGAGCGGTGTATTCTGCGTGCATAGCAATATCAATTGGTGATAAATCAAGAAGCTTGGAAGTATAAAGGTTAGAAAGCGCGAGTCCCAGCACAGAGCCCTGAGGTATACCAGCAGATACTTCAAGAGGAGTAGACGTGGTATGTTCCAATTTGACTGAAACGGCGCAGTTCAAAGGAAACGCCTGAACAATAGTCAAGAGAAAATCGGGAGACCTACACTATGTGATGAAAAGTATCCGGACACCCCCACAAACATACGTTTTTCATCTTAGGCGCATTGTGCTGCCACCTACTGCCTGGTACACATTATGCGCGACCTCAGTAGTCATTAGACATCGTGAAAAAGCAGAATGGGACGGTCCGTGGAACTCACGGACTTCGAACGTGGTCAGGTGATTGGGTGTCACTTGTGTCAGAAGTCTGTACGCGAGATTTTCACACTTCTAAACATCCCTAGACCCACTGTTTCTGATGTGATAGTGAAGTGGAAACGTGAAGGAGCATGTACAGGCCGACCTCGTCTGTCGACTGATAGAGACCACCGACATTTGAAGAGGGTCGTAAAGAGTAATAGGCAGACATCTATCCAGACCATCGCACATGAATTCCAAACTGCATCAGGATCCACTCCAAGTACTATGACAGTTAGGCGTGAGGTGAGAAACCTTGGATTCCATGGTCAAGCGGCTGCTCATAAGCCACACATCACGCAGGAAAATGCCAAACGACGCCTCGCTTGGTGTAAGGAGCGTCAACATTACACGATTGAACAGTGGCAAAACGTGTGGAGTGACGAATCACGGTACACAATGTGGCGATCCGATGGCAGGTTATGGGTATGGCGAATGCCCGGTGAACGTCATCTGCCAGCATGTGTAGTGCCAAAAGTAAAATTCGGAGGTGGTGGTGTTATGATGTGGTCGTGTTTTTCCTGGAGGGGGCTTGCACCCCTTGTTGTTTTGCGTGGCACGATCATAGCGCAGACCTACATTGATATTTTAAGCACCTTCTTGCTTCCCACTGTTGAAGAGCAATTCGGGGATGGCGATTGCATCTTTCAACACGATCGAGCACCTGTTCATACTGCACGGGCTGTGGCGGAGTGGTTACACGACAATAACATCCCTGTAATGGACTGGCCTGCACCGAGTCCTGGCTCGAATCCTATAGAACAGCTTTGGGATGTTTTGGAACGCCTACTTCGTGCCAGGCCTCACCGACCTACATCGATACCTCTCCTCAGTTTCACACTCCGTGAAGAATGGGCTGCCATTCCCCAAGAAACCTTCCAGCACCTGATTGTAAGTATGCCTGCGAAAGTGAACATTGTCATCAGGGCTAAGGGTGGGCTAATACCATATTGACTTCCAGCATTACCGATGGAGGGCGCCACGAACTTGTACGTCATTTTCAGCCAGGTGTCCGGATACTTTTGATCACGTAGTGTATGTTAGTCAGGTTGTAGAGAAGTCATGACTGCCAAACATTCTCAAGGATTGGAGTGAAGCTGCTACAGTGGGTTGTTTACTCTCAAAGACACAAGAAATATGTTCTGTAATTCTTAATAGCTAATGACTCGTTGAATGCTGAGTTCTAATGCCGAACTGAAAGGGAGGTAATACGGAGGACGCAGAAAGAAATTTAGTTATGCGTTTATAGATGGTCTTTTCGAAGACCTTATATAGAGATGGAAGAAGGCGATTGGACGATAACTTGAGGGAACTTCAGAGATTATTCCAGATTTAAGCAGTTCAATAATTCCGGCATGTTTCCCGGAAGAAGGAAATGACTTAAGCGCAGGAGAGCATTAAACATAGAAGACAAAAAAGTAACAGCTTTGGGAGTAAGATAGTTCAAAACTTGTTAGGAATTTGATAGTATCCACGAGCTTTCTCGGAAACCTTATGGCGCAGGAAAAAAAACAGCAACCTATTTCGCCAGAGGAGGGTAATAGGGCAGTAAGAATGAAGTGAGGTTACGATGTCTTGATTATGAGGAACATCAGTTAGTAGATGAGAAGTGAAAGCACATTGAAAGAAGTCAGCAAACAATTCACACTTGTTGGACTGGCTCACGTAGTATCGGTTGTTTGTTTAATGGAGGTATACCTCTCAGCTCACGAAGAAACCGCTTCGCCTCCTTCTAGAGAGAAAAGTACAAGGGAGAAAGGTAAGAAAGGTGGTGTTAATAAGACGCGAAGCGATAATGATCGAGGACATTCTTCACTTGTTTGGACAGCTGAATTAGTTGGTGATGCTCTCATGGTAGACGCTAAAGTTGCCACTGATGACGTATTCTATGTGTTGCCCGCAACCGTTGTATAATATTCACGGGAATAGGGTGATGAAAAAGAATGCGCCGTGGGATGCGCAGAGAGATCTGACAAATTGCAGAGCAGAAACAATGATCGAGTGGGTTGATACAGTGCATGATCGACGTCACTACTGTTCTGAAAGCGGATATTGGGGTTTAGAGACATATAGCATTTAAAAATCGCTACGAAAAATTCCCAGTTAATATAACCAGTTTTGGAAAAAGTGTTAGAAAATCATTGTTCGATGTGGAGTGTGGCAATAACAGGGCAGTGATCAGAGTTTAGCTCAGGCACAGCGTGTACGAGAAGAGAATGCATTAAGTGCTTCTGTAATGCTACATAAAATGTCCGATAAGATGCCACGATTATGGGAATAATACGTACGCTCAGTTGGAGTAATGATGAGGAAGCCGTTGCCATCAGTTGCCTGTATGAACTTGTAAACTACAGTGCATTTTTTGAATTATGAGAACAAAACGATGTCGCTGACGCAAAAGAAGTGTCAACAACCACTACAACTAGTTCTACAACTTAGAATAAAAAACCCTTGGGAGGGGTAATTCACTTGGTCATGTATTCCCCCTCTCTAACTGCCTTGGTCGGGAATGCCCCCTACTCTGTCTCTGATTCGCTGCTTAAGCACCACACGCCATAATTTCCCCTATCCCGTCTTTTATTTTATTCTCACAAAATCGTTTATCAATTAATCACACCACTGTAGAAGCAGGACTAAAGACACAAGAGCATTGCAACAAAAATCCGTGTTTGTAGATAGCTATGACAGGCCAGGCAAAGAGCAAGGTGCAGCGGGTGTAAAAACAAATGTTTGCATATAACTAGCGATAGCGTTTCACATTCATGCGTATTATCATGAGATATTTTCCAAAACTTAATTCACACTTTTTAGGATATTTCATAGTCTTCACTCCCCCATCTATCTCTTCAAGGAAAAAACTTCCTCGCTGATTGATTTTCATAATACAAATTATTTCAATTGAAATTTTACAAAGACAACTAGTGGCTTTAATTTTTTACAGGGAGACCAATCACACATCATCATTATCTTGAAACTCTGCTCTTTAACATACCTCTTACAGAACCGGAATAAGGATTTTAGTTTTTGGGTTATCACGATGTAAACAAGATGCCATTAAATTTTTCTACATTATAAAATTGCTGTATTCACAATAGAGATGTGACACATGTTCCCCCGTATCAGCGCACTTCTTCTTTAAGACACCTCATTAGATAACTCGGTAGCTAAAGGCAAAAGACAAGTAGAGTGGGTGCGATTTATCCATCTTGAATACTCGCGCAGTCCCTAGACCGATGGATTTTATAGGGCTCACGCGCATATTCCTCTCCTCTTTCCCTTACCTGTGACGTAGCGCGGAACCCAGAAGCATTTTACTGTTACTGCCGCTTTGGAGACAAATACTGTGGTCTGCCGTTTTACAGTGTTATAAAACATTTTTCCAACTCCTCCTGCCGACTCCTGCCTAGCAATCAACACAAAATGCAAAACTAAATAAAAAAATGATTTTTCAGTGCAAGCCTGACACAGTTTTCGCTAACATAAGATATTGTTTATATCAATCTATAGACATTACACAATATAATCAGTGTCTATTTATCCATTCATTAATTTTTTCAATTTCTCTTATTTTTTTTCCTCCATCGGTTAGTTTATGCCCATAAGTTACACATTTGCCAGCATTCTGTTTACTTATGGACGTTATACTAATCAATATACAAGTGGGATGTAGGATGGAATTACCAGAGGGGGACACCTCGCTACTGCGACCAACTAGATTTATTGCGGCTACATCCCCGGGGAGGCAGGGATGAAGTGAAGTAGCCGTAGGAGGTCGCAGGTCCGGCAGGCGGGATAACAGAGACGGACGGAAGTCCCCATCATTTCCAGTACGAAACACCCGCTCTCGCCAGTACAGGCGAAGAGTCCCACGAGAGGGCGACGAAGCGGCCCTTCCAGGTAGGCCAACGCCCCCTGTTGTTGGCGGGCAGAAATCTTTCCAAAGCGCATCAACCATGCCCTCTATCTACTACCAGACGCGTTACGGAACCCGGATACACTGCCTGAAACATGGAAGTTAGAAGGATGAAATGACAGGAAATGAGGGAAAGGAGAAATCGTGGTAGAATACACCACCCCAGCGTTCGGCTAGGCAACCGAAGGAAAACCACGAAAAAACCCATGGCCGGAGCGAGCGGCCACCGGGAACCGAATGCGGGATACAGACGCCACCTGAACCATCCCGCTCGGTTCACTATACGAGTTCTAACGAAGCATGTCGCAGTCAACTCGTCTATATTAGGATGATTTGCCCTCAGTATTTCTTAAGCCTTGTCATCACATTTGTACAGTGGTTTAGCTTGTTTCCACGGAAACTTGCAATCCTCTTCCATTTTAATAACTATTTCCAGCTACTCTTGGTCGGTTCCATTAGTACTGCTCTGGAAACTGCAGATAACAAATGTTTATTTTCTAAAGGATAATGACTTGTAGGCTGGTCATATTTAAAATATATTTGTAGATTTAACTTTTTTAATTTTATAAGCTATGTAACCTGCAAGCATTTTTAATAATTCTCTTTTCTCTCTGCCGACATTTTGTGTTTCAGTTTCATATTTTGAGTCTGACAACTGATTTATAAGGGAATCTTTATGGGAAATAAACTCTGTCTCCTCATCCTTTTACATTTCATTCTTTTTACAACTGGCTCAAGTTTCTGTGCATTTTTCTGGTAGAGGAGAAAATACTTGTGCACTTAAAGTGCTACAGCTTTCACTAATACAGCTTCTAGATTTAATTATTTCTAATGCATTACGACTTAGCAAAATTGCTTTAACCCTTTGGGTGACTTGTTGGCATCGGATATTCATAGAATCTTCCCAAGCCCCTAATTTCGGAAAAGTAAGATTCTAATATATCTGGATAAAGTCTTTCAGCCAATACGTATGAATATACTTCAGGCTTTACAATGATTGTAAATTCCTTAAAGACTGCGAGTTTATGTAAGAAATGCACATTGAAATGGTAGCAATTTAGATGTTCCAGATGGTTTTGCATACATAATAAAGTTGATTTAAGGCTTCATTCTGCTGTTGTAGATTGGCGCTGTATGCACCTTTTTGGGGGGAGGGGTGAATTGGTGGCGCTGAATTCAGTACGTCAAATCCATAATTAACAATTTTTACAAATTCTGATGTGTATTCATTGCTTGGTAAAAGATGGTCTCTGGCAACCGACACAGTTCATGATAACAATTCTGCAGCTTTTCTGACATTTTTTTCTTTCTGTCCCTGTAAGCAGTAAATGGCTCTGCGTAAGCTTGTGGGTATATTTCAAATTGCTGCCATTCTGAAGTTCAATTAATTTTTAAAATAGGTCTTTTGATATCTGTTCTCCATTAACAAGCCGAATGCCTTCGTCCAATAAATGATTTATCGGCAATTTAAGAGTACGACGAACATCAGAGAAAGCCCGAGTTATCAGAAAATGTGTTTTTAATGAAAGAAGAAGTGTTTGTTATCCCCAAATCTGACTAAGATTTTTATTGGATTTGTCCATATACAAACGAAGGCTCATGATTGTAGTCCTATAGATTCTACAACTTTAGTAACACTATAGAACAGTTTTGGTGTTACAGCTTGATCAAACTGGTAATATTATGGCTGTTTCTATTTCCCCAACACACTGTGGAGTACAATCACTTGCACATTAGTGTGTGGACCACGAATGATGTCTTCTATTTTGTCATGGTAGAGGTCTCTTTTAACTTTCATTTCATTTAAAGTGAGCACTGCATCCTTTTCGAAATCTGTAAATACGTAAGCTTACTTGCGATTTCAAAGTGCTTACGCTTAAATCTATGAAACTAGGTAGGAATACAAACCTGTTTAAGGCGACATTTTATTGTAGCCTTGCTAGGTAGAGGATATTTCAAAACATCTCTTACAAATTGCAAAGCGTTTTGAGATAAACATCGTAATGTCACTGCCTTTGATACATCATCTGTCAAGCTGCTATATTTTACTTTCAGTAGTTGTTGTTACTGACATGAAGGAAAAATGGTTTTGTAGTTCTTTAAACTTTTTAGTCCAGATTTTCCGACTTTAGAAACAAAGTTCTCTTTTGAGCAGCTCATTTTGCTGCTTAAGCGACTCATTTTCGTTCTTAAGCTTTTCAATTTCACAATAATTTCTATATTTCTTTCTTGTAATTCCGCTAGTGTGAAAGCAGGAATTTCCTCCTCATTTCTAGCAGCTTCTACGGAAACCGGAGATTCATTTTCAGAATTTGATTTAACAAAAATGTTGCACAACTACTTCCTGCTACGTTTCTCTTATCTAGTTTGTCTTTGTATAGCATTTAAAGAGGAAGCTTTAAGTAATGGCAAATTGAGATGAGACACAGCAGTAGCTTTTAGCTTTTTTAGGTGGAATTTCAACAATTCGGCTTTTAAATCGCGTTCGTAGTCTGTTTCATAAAAATGAACTGAAAAAACATGCACATTTTCAGAAAATTGAGCTAGCTCTCCCACAAACATGTAACCACTGTTATCGTAACTGCTCTAATTTCAGAAATCTATGAAATAAAATTCTTAACTGCTTACAATTTCTGTCATGGTTGCTGCATCCACCAATAGCACAGCATGGCGTTCTTGATGGTAAAAACTTTGAACTCAATAAACAGCAAACTCACATTAGCAGTATGAAGGTGACTAAATGTTGCAATGAAGAAGAGAAGCAATAATACAGGTGCTTCCGCTTGAGCACATACCATTCCGTATAAGTATATAGTAGCTGGGTCACAGCCCACTACATGATTATTATCTGGCCTGCGCGCTCTGCCATCACTCCATGGTCACCTCATCCACTGCAGGCGAACCCTAAGGCCCCATTTATGCATGCGATTTTATGTCGTGCGACAAGTGCGACGCGATGTGAAAGTACATTGAGTTAAATGGAAGCATCTATGCAATGCGACGTGTCGCACGACCTGGAGAAAACCACTATGGTCTTTCAGCTGGCAAGACATGCGACAGTCGCATGCCCTCAATACATATGGGTATATATGGGCCTGTTTATGCACGTCGCATTGCCGCTTTGTAAGCGAGATAAGCTAGTGAGTGGTGCCAATGTATGGGAAATACAGAGCTATGGCTCTGATTGTTAGGGTTTGTGCTTTTATGTGTTGCGAGAGTGATCTGATTGTTGTCGTTCAGACTTTTATCTTATGGATACAGAATATTTTATAGAAGTAATTCTTATTAGCAGTTCACTTTGGCATTTCATCAGAAAATTACAAGGATCGTGAAAAGAAGCAGTTTCCCAAAGAGGTTCCCTCATTCCCCTGATTTAACTCCCTGCGATTTTTATCTCTGTCGCTGTTCCCTTTGTATCCTAACGAAATGTGTAATGTAGCTACTTCTGCAAAAGTTTATCCCGATTAAAACGAAGTAGATAGAGAAATAAACTTTCGTAAGAATAATTTGTATACCCACTAATAAACGATAGAGGTAGAGAAGGCAATGCGAATGTAGCACATCACATTTTTTTGAGTTAAGAGCTTGTAGCAATAGTACAACACACAGGGATCCCTTCTAGCTGTCGAACCAGATGTGGAAACGGGCTGGTAGAACTGATTTTCCAACAATATAAAATGCGACACGTTGCATGCATAAACTGTCAACTTGTCAGTTATACCCCCGCGACATTCCTCGCCGTGTGAGATGAAATCGCATGCGGGACATTCCATTTCAAATCGTCCGAAATGGAATGAAAATCGACCTTGTATTTTTAAACGAAGCGAAACTTTTGTATTTGTAGACAAGCCCAATACAATGCTTTATGTAAACTCTTAAAATTTGGAACACAATAGCTTTGCAATTAAAGTTCTTCAAATTTAATGTATCTTCCTAAAATTTGCAACTTCAAGCTGTAATAAATCTGAAACCTTCAAATCCAATTATTTAAATTGAGCTTTATTTTGATTCCCGAAACTTTAATTTCATACTGATAAGTAAACATGTTGTTATATTTAAATAAGTGAAGAAACTTCAATTTTTTCAAGTGTAGGCGGTTATAGGCTAAGAAAAATAATTTTATTACCTATGGTAAGATTCCGTAATTTAGAAAAAATCAGGCATATATTTTGCTGTAATTGTACTGATATAAAGTTTCGTCTAAAATAATTAAAGAAGTAAATAATAATTTTACCCGCTCATGGTCGCTCTCGTACGTTTGTTTTGAACTGAAGGCCAAGCAAGCTGCTGTGCATGGTTAAACAATGAGAACGCTCACTAAGCAGTATACGGTTCCGAGTATTTCCTCACAGATTCACAGAGCGCTTGGTGATCATCGTGCATCAACTACGTGAATCGCTGCGTTTAATCACTTTTTGTGTTATAACTACAAACATCCAAACATAACCACTTTACCAACATTGCCGACTTCTCTGTGACACTATGGATTATTCTCAATGTAATATTTTAGCTTTATAAAAATTCGGAGACGCTTAAAATAAGCAAAACCTGTATGTAGATTTTGGTGAATATTTTAAAAATAATTAGTATATTCTGTGATAAAATGCCGACTTTTGTCAAAAAAATACTATTTGGTACAGAAGGCTCCAAATGTTTTCCGATAGACCAAGTGGTGTAGAGGAAGAGGGGGAAGAAATGTTTTCTCGACTAGTCATGTCTGGCAATAGCCAAAAGTAAGTGCCGGTATCGTCTCAAAGGTCACATTTACTTTTGTGTATACTCGTATAATACAGCGACCTGACTCTAAGAGGAAAGAAGACGAGACTAAATACTTTTCTCTTTACTAGATCTATTCAAGCGAAATAAATTAACATTTTCTTTGCATAATATGTTGTTTAAAAATCAAATAGTGCACTCTTTATGCAAGTTTAAGGTTCAGTAATTTTCTTGAGAAACAAGTTTCGCATAATGTATATCTTGCTTTTAACGTTTGTTGCTAGTAATAAATAATAATATTAATAGTAATAATGATAATAATAATAATAATAATATTTTCATAATTATCACCAATAGAACGTTCTATGCGTACTCCGAAGCAGAGGTATTTATTACCTTGAATATAAGTTCGTTTTGCTTTTTAATTTTCATAGATATTGATCACACCGTTTAGCGCTAAGTGTGTAGTTCCATACACTTGACACATTCAGTTCTGATAATATTCAAGTAATGTTTCAAAAATATGTGAGCAAAAGTAATATTAATGTCAAACTGTTGAAGCAGTTTGGGCACAATTAAGTGCAACATTAACTTTTCTTCAAAATGAGATATATTTTGCGTTTGTTACTTAAAAACGAATAAAGATTGTTTTATTTGAAACATTATTCCCCTTACACACACTCACAAGAGAAAGCAAGAAAAACCGTGCCTGCCAATCGTATAGTGGACGTAGAGTAAAAACACCTATGTAGGTATTGTACCCAAAAGGAGAAAATGTTAATAGATACGAGGAAACAACGTTTAGCGCAAAATATGCAGCTTCTATATAGCTGTTTTATTCGGTTAGCATAAAATACAAGCTGAATTTTCAAAATAGCGACCCAAAAGTGTTAAATGCAGACAGGTTGATGTGCTTTTGTTGCAATTGGTTCATTTGAAAGCACTCTATTCTGAAAATTAAATTGCTTTCAAATTACAAATCTGGAGATGGCCAAAAAAGAAGAAAAGGAATTAGGTGCTTTGTATTACGATTCGCGTTCTGAATTCTTAAAATGCTTCTCTTCCCTGGTCTGGAATGGGATGTGCAACGGAGGGTACTCGACCCCGATCCAGTGAATGAGCATATTGTGCTTGTGCCCTCGAGGGGCACTCCCAGGAGGAAGGGACGAGGTGAGAGACACCGAGACATCGGGCGGCCGGAACAAGGAGTGACGACACAGCAATGACAAGATTGAGACGCTAGTAGGGGCGAAATGACAGTTCAAAAACGCTTAATATGCAGGAATGTTTATTCATATGCAAATGAGGTCTCCCCACCCCTACCCCACCCTCCCCCACCCCTCCCCCACCCCATGGTGCCTTTTGCTTGCAGCTGTGGTCATAAATCTTCTTGAGTATAATGGAAAGCTTGACAGGTAAGCAATTAAGGCTGTCAATCACCTGTCAAAATGAACAATAGAATAATAAATTACGCTCTTGTAACAAAGGCGGAGGCGTTATTCTACCCACTTCATATCTGTACACTGCAGCAAGCCGGCGCTAGCCGCATTGTTTTGACGAACACGTGCAAAAGAACAAAGGTTATCCATCACCTGTCAAAATGAACAATAGAGAATGCTGAAGTATTGTGAACAAAGGATCAGACGCTAATGCCCCAGCTCTATTGAATTCCCTGAGTGTGTACTTTTAGAAATGCCACCTGCAACCGCGCAGTCGCATTGTTTGACAAACACGTACAAAAGAACAAAGCTTGCCCTTCACCTGTCGAAATGAACAAAGACCATGATAAATTATGTTTGTAACAAAAGAGAAGCCTGAAGCCATGCTAACAAAGGAACAGATTCTATTGTATCCCTTTCCATTGTCCCGGACACGTACATGTTAGGTGAATACAACAAAAGAAGCAGTCTGGCGTAGTGATAACAAAGAAACTCGTGGAGGCTTTATAGCTGGTCCTGTCTTTGTTTGACCGAGGGGAAAGACAGAGAGGTCAGTTTACCTGCTAGACCATACATTCAACCACCGCTCGACCCCGACATTTTGCCGCCCTCACTGCCTGGGGCTACTTCTCTCTGAGAGCAGCGGAGTCTTCACGAAGTCCTACGGATATACCCGCACATAGTTATACAAACTCTGTTTACGCTTCTATTGGTTCTTTCAAACAGTGATATCAAAAATGTATTTAACATATATCATTACCTATATTAAACCCATGTGTATACTTAGATATCCATAGATCGGTGTTCGATTCTTACTGCAATAAAAAAGTTAAATGTTTTAATTACTAATGAGAAATTTGCGCTTTGATAATATTATATCATTACCCTGATTAATGAAGGGGTGTTCAGAGGTCCTGTTTCGATTCTTACCGTGCGAAACTCTAATGCTTAATAAATATTAAACTATGGGAGTATGTGTGGTCAGATTAAAATGCATTTAACGAATATAATTTAATTTTTATATATCATTACTCTGATTAATTAAATACGTTCACGGGTACTCAGAGGCCCCTAGTTCGAATCTTGCCCTGCGAAACTCTAATGCGTAACAACTATTAAATTATGGAAGCCTGCACGGGCAGATTAAAAATGTATTTAACAAATATAATTTAATGTTTATATGACACTGCGAAGTTTAAGGAGCTGTATTCTTAGGCACCCAGAGGCCCTAGTTCGAAACTTAACCAGCGAAACGCTATAATAAATATTAAACTAGGTGAACATGGACGGTCGGATTAAAATGCATTTAACAAATATAATTATTTATATTAATCCCTGGCGTATACTTAAATGTCCCGATGCCTATACACGATTCTTTATTTTCTTTCTTCTTCTCCCTTTCGTTTCCCTTTTCCCTCTTTCTATCTCTTTCGTTCTTCTTGACATGCACACATCCATGCATTCATATATAAAAACCATTACACATACATATACACTCATGCACATAGCCCTTACACGCACATATACAAGTGTACATGCACAAACACACACGCATTCACACACCTCATACATATACAAACAAACACATACATACACCAGTGCACGTACACACTCGCACAGACACGCACGCACGCACACACACTCATGTACATACATACACCAGTACACTTACACACTTGCACTCTCACACACACACCTGTAACATACTTACAGCTCCTCCAAACATACGAATCTGCACGATGACCTATGAGAATCATTGAGCATAGATATACATGTACAATCTATTCTTTCTTTTTTCACAGTAATTATCTCTTTCAAACACAGATATTAAAAACCTTTACGTCATCCTTTTCGATAATAGAAGTTATGATTCCCCTCCCACCCCTCACTGAATCCTCCAAGCTATTTTCGCTTCTCCTGCATAGAGAAAAATACATTCCTCCCCACACCCTACAGAGCGTTTCCCCCACCGACCCTCTCTGTACGTCATTACATGTGATAGATGAACCGGTTTTTCTATCCGCTGTTTATAAGGAGCCCCTTCTCGCACTGCTCTGAATATTATTCGATGTGTAATCAAGACGATAATACAATGGACGATTTTTGGAATGAATGTGGAGAAGAGTCATACCATTATACATATTATCATAAAGAGTCGTGCAATGGTATCATGCATTCTATAGTGTGTAACGTGCCTTCCTATCGTGACTTCTCGAAGCATATGCACAGACAACTGTCCGGTCTACAGAAGAAGCATGATGTAAGTACAGATTTTTATCCTTGAATGCAATCTCTAAAACAAAGTGTGCAATTGTTCTCTAAAGAAGAGTGAAAATAAAATGGCTCAATGTTTTGTATTTCTTTCTTTCCAGGGCGACTGATCCCGAAAGTGACGGTGAGATGGCCATCATCATTTAAAGTCACAGCTCTCTGTGACATTCAGAGTACTACAATGGGTATACTCACTCTGTACTGTGTGCAAAACCTGAGGTACACGACCAGATGGCATCATACTTTCCATGCAATGAGAGCTGCAGTGTATCCCTCTTCAGGCAGAGAAATTTAAAGTAAACAGCTCTTTAAAATATGTATCATTATTGTACATTGCCGTCGTCATATATGTAACTTCAGAGATCATTAATGTAAAAATTAATTGCGTAGACGATACTAACATGCATCGCTATTTCGATACATAGTTCTGTAGTACAAGATCAGTTGTATGTAATTGACACTGGAATTTATTATGGCTTTGCAGAATTAAAATGACGACACCTGCACCTAAAACCGAAATAGATTCGGATGATAAAGAACCTGAAGATATAGTGGGATATCCCATTGCAGCGCAGTGTGCTAATCACATAGATGAGGAACAGAAGGAGGCCAATTCACAGGCGGCTGGGGATCTAACACCGACGACCTCCAAACCTTCCCCTGGTAAGCCGGCAGAACTCAGGAAAACATTGACGTGAGTATTTTCACATCTAGAAAAAATCATTGTTTCATTTCCTGTAACCTAGCAAAATGTAATTCTTTTCAGGCTACCTTTACTTCCCAAAGCAGTTTTCTAAGACTTTCATTGTCTAATATTTCAGGCGGTGCAATAAGGGGAAGGAGAAGAGGAACAACTTTGCAGACCTGCAAAGGAGGCTGACGCTATTGGAGGATAGAATAAGCAACATCGAGACACTCAAGAAACATGTCGGTAAGAAGCGGGTGCCGAGACGTCTACATCTTGAAAAGGCACAATGTTAAGATAGGATTCTTCTACGATCTTCCATTGCTTCTAGTGAAAAACAGACAAATTTGTATATATGACGATTCAAGACTGGGAGATAATTCGAGAGAGTCTTCCTACCTTCAAAGCATTCCTCCAATCGAGAAAGTGTCCGCGAGTGGAATATTGTGAAAATATTGTTTTCTCTTATAATATTGCTGCTTATATGCAAGGGCCCGAAATAAAATTTTTGAATACTAATTTAAATGATTGTGAAATACTTTTAAATAGCGATGAAATTTACAGGCTAAAAAGACTTGAATCGTTTATAGATTATCATTTAGGTAACCTAGCTGTTGCAAGTGTAATGCTATATGCTGGAACGAAGAGTTGGAGGAAGAAAGTGATGGAAATGCATGATAAATAATAATAAAAAAGAATGAAAGTATGATTCTAAATAGTGTTTTATTCATTAAACATCCTTACATTCCTAATGAAAAAAAATAAATCCTTACAATGATTAGTTTAAAATATAAGCTGCATCACATGAGTCAGATGCCTGTATGTAAATACTTTATCATGAACTATTAAACAATGCAATGAGGTCTGTTCAGGAACATTTGCACTAGCTTGAATTTCTATTCTGATGTTGACAGCACCATTTACAACTTCCTCTGGATGATGTGAGCAATCTATAACAAATATAAGTGCAAATTTAAGAAAATCTTTTCGCTTCAATAAAGGATAATTCTCTTTTTCATAATAAGAGTTCTGAAATTTTGAGTACATGTCATACAATGATGCAAATCTCGAGTTTCCAAAGTCCATATTCATGTCATGATAGGGATAACATTCACTATTAAGATAGTCTCAAATTAGTTATGTTACAATGATGAAAAAGGGAAGCCTTTAGATGCATTACTCGATCTTAAAGTCTGAGCACCCAAAATGACAATTCTCGGCTTCTCCATTTTTGGTGTGGTGGCGACATTCCAGGTGAATGATTTAGCTTGTGGCACAGCCGGCTGAGTAGGCAGATCCATGGTTCTAAGTGGGAGATACATCGCCTTGTCCGACTTGACAATCTTGAGAATTTCAACCTTTTCAGCATCAGAAAATCAAATCACAGGCATTCTCCTCTCGATTCTTGCAAGTTTAACGCTTGCATTCTCTTCACCCTGAGGTGCTACAATACAGTTTTTAGAGTCCTTGGATTGAATCAGCACCAGCTCAAACTTGCTATTGAGTATGAGTTCCTTGTGGTCGTCAGCAAAACCCAGAAGCATCGAAAGCGGTACTATAGCATTGAAGGCTCCATTTGCTGCATTCACAATGTCCATGTCTTCTCCAGGATAGCACCATCCAGCATTGAGCAGACTATCAGATTCCATGGGGTTGAGAGCAGCATAGTTGCGTAAAGTTGATGCGATCCCGCGGTTCCTGGTTCGATCAAGATTTGAGCCGTTCATATCCAGTCGAATCTCCTCAAACATGAATGCAATAGCGTTATTGGTAAGCTTTGCAGTAGTAGCTGCTCCATTAGGTTTAGTAATACTCCCCTCCATATATAGATAACTTCGATTAGGTAAAGTACATAAATCCTCAGCTTGACAAGGGATTCTAATCTCGTCATTAGCGTCCAGAGCCGATGTATTATACGATAAAACACATGTTCCTCTTTAGTGATCTTGTCGAATCTCGGTGTCCCGGCAACATTGAAGATGTCCATGATTATAGGATTCTGAAGCCCAATACCTGGAGGAACTGGCGATTGCGTGATGTTAACCCGCTGAGTGTCAAGGGCAGAGTATGATGTGTGCGTCGAATCACTCCGTTATTATATCCTCGAAGCCTCTGATTTCTTCTTCTAAAACCTATTGGCATTGCAACGGATGTGAAGCCGCATGCTTATATCTTCGTTTCTAAGATCAGTGATATTACCGTTCTGGTCCACTACACGAAGACTAAGTTGCTCTATGGCATTGGTGTTTATGATTGGAAGGTAAATTGATTTGACGGCTCTTGAGAAATATGATACCCAGGCGGAACAGAAGGGAAAAACTCGTAGATCGAGTGTCCGCTTTTACCGTCGATGAAAGAGCCTGTTGCAATACTGCACTCGATTCGTATGATGCTCACCTTAAATATATTCACCAGGAAATCAGATTCAGACAGCTGATTAGCTGGAATAACGTTGCCACTGAAGCCCAAGAGCGAGCCTATAGAACGATCATTGGAAAAATCAACAGTGAAAGGGCATTTAATTTCAGCATTCATTGTGTTATTATTAGATCTAATGAAGAAGACATTCTCATCCACCCCTAGCTTATCTCTGATGTATTAATTAATATCAGCAATATCATAAGTTCCATCAGGTATATTCATTCATTCATTATCTGATTACTCATGGATCAGACAGAGCATCCAGGATGGGTGATCAGCCCGATGCCTGGTATGGGATGAAGGAAGTAGATGAAACGAAATGTTGCTGAAATGTATGAAAGGAAAGGTGATGATGGAGCAGTTGGTGGAATGAATGGCGGGGGAAACCGGAGAACCCGGAGAAAACCCGCCCAGGCGCCGCTTCGTCCACCACAAATCCCACATGCAATCCCTGGGATTGAACCCGGGTCGCCTCGGTGGGAGGCGAGCGGTCTAACCACTCGGCCACGGCGCCGCCCATCAGGTATATCAATAACCATAATTTCATCATTGTGTATGTAATGAAATTGATTATTAATCCGATCAATATTGGGAATAGAACGTGTCAAAATTCAATAGAGCAGTCGCATAATGGATCTAACTGAAAGGAGGATTCAGGTATGTAGTAAGAACAGGCTCGTTGCCACTGACCGCGATAGTGTAACTCATTGCGATAGAAATTTTAAGCACAAGTGCCCGCAGGTGACTGAGCTGAAGCTCTGAAACCTTTTAGTACTATACAGAACCTTAACGGCTCTAAGATACCTTTCTATCTCTTTTGGAGGCTTCAAGTTTCCAAACCTATCGAAATAAAATGACACGTTGTCATCCTTCTTTATAGCAACCCAATGAGTGCCTTCATTCTCTGAAGTATCGAGATTGACAATAATTCTCTCTCTGCAACGAGGTCTTGAGGGTAGGTGATCGATCCTGTATACACCTCTAAAATGAGGAATCTTTAAACGCCGGGCATACAAGTTGAGATCTATGTTATTTAATACTTTTTCCGGGACAAGTATAGCCCTCTGCCGGATTTTTTTGAATTCCCTTTCTGGTTCTGTCTCTTCTTCCTTTCGGTGTTCCTCGCCTTCTTCTTCTTCTTCTTCACTCGTAGGCCTTTCCCTCTTGCTTCAATTTTTTTGTCTCATCATTTCAGCAAGTTGTTTATCTGCAGCCTTTTTCTTATTCACTGCGGAGGCAATTTGTGCTGCGCCTCCAGCAGCGGCTCCTAGGGCTGCAATAATTAGTATGAGCGGTAGAAATCCTTCTCGTTTCTTCTTCCTGGGTCCGGCACCAACAGCTACCTTCCCCTTCATAATTGTTGTTACTAGTCGCGCTGCCAATTTTTCACCTAATGTAGCATCAGATAATTGCACTCTTTTCCACGCCTTTTCAGCCAAGATTTTTTCGGCAATGTTTCTCGAAGCAGAATCCTTATGCTGAGCGTAGACAATGTCGTGAAGTTTGCACGCTTCGGCTAACGGGTTGATTCCAGGGTCTCCCCTCTTTAATTTTTTTCTAGCTTTGTCCCAGGTCCGCAGTATCTCTAACCAGGTAAATGTGCTTCAAATGGTAGCCGGTTAATGAGAGAGTTAATTATACCGGATTGCGACCTTAACCCCCTTAGCACTCATGGTATATTAATTGATTTAATTGATGCATAGTTCTTTTATACTCTGTCATTGCTTGCATTCATTAGCATATATACATTAAGGTGATTTATTTTATTTTAGTTGTTACGATGGAGTTGGTGAAGCAAGTTTGCTCGCTGCCTATCCAGGTGCTAGACTTTGAAAGCGACTTTAGACGCGATCGTCACCGGAAGCTGTTTCCAGGCAATGTTAGAGCGCTAACTCTAGGTAGCTCCAGTGCTGGAAAAACAAATGTATTACCCAATATGATACTTCACGAGAATGGACTACGCTTTGAAAATGTGTACATTTATTCAAAGTTGCTATACCAACCAAAGTATCAATATCTCGTTAAGCTGCTTGAAAAAATTGAGGGTATGGGTGTGTATACTCATGATGACGGTGAAAGCGTCTTGCACCCATCAGGTAATTAAAGAAAATTCAATCTTTATATTTGATGTCATCACTGAAAAGCAAGACAAGATTGCCTCCTTTTACAGCATGGGCAGACATCGAAATGTGGATTCTATATATCTAGCACAATCCTAAGCCAAAGTCCCGAAGCATTTAATTCGAGATAATGCGAACATGATCATACGCTTCAGACAAGATAATTTAAACACATATATGAAGATTATGTAAACACAGATATGTCGTATACGGAATTTAGAGATTTGTACAAAGGTGTTTGGGAGAGCTCTTCAGAAGGAAGACCCTTTATGGTAATAGTTCCCGAATTTCCGATGGATGACGGTCGATATAGGTGCGGATTCGATGTATATATTAAAGTTGATAATAAAGAAATTGCTCATTCATAGTTCATCATGAGTATTGACAGGTTTGGATCACAGAGGACTCCGCTAGTGAAAAGATCGCTACATCAATTCATCATAAACAGAGATGGAAAAGCAAATTACCAATTCAGGAACAAGAGACTGTGCATTGTTCAGGATCCTGAGGAGGAGGACGACGCAAGCACCAAACGCTACGTGGATACGCTTACGTCTTCTACTGAAAATTTAATGCAGGAGTTCACAGAAAGAACGACATATCGGCGCATGGGCGAACTTCAAACTACGCTTAGGGATCACATCCAGAAGTCGCTAGACGTGCAACATGATGCTCTAATGGAGTATGTGAATAAAAATTCCCCTAAACGCGACGATGTAAACAACATTATCCTGGACGCTATAAGATTGACGATAATGCTGCCACCTCAAGAGGATCATGACGTGCCGAATAAGAAGCATGTATTAGAATATATAAGTGCAAGAACACCGCCACTCGAGTCACACGGTAACGTTTCATTTAAAAAAAACAGACTAATAGAAGTAGCAGATCCTGTCGATGACAGTGATGGAGCAACAAAAACGTTTGTTAAAGTTCACGTGGGAAGGAAACAGAATGAAATACAGCAAAATTTAAACAGCAGACTTGGTGCAATAAGTACCGCTGTTACAGAAACAGTGGGAAAACACATGGAAACTATGGCGAACCGACAGAATTCAATGGATAAGCATCTGACAACTACAACGGATAATGTCAATACCCTTAAAACACAAATGAGAGTCATAAATGCATTAGTAGAGCAAATGAGAGGGGAGCACGTAATTACACTGCAGTCGTTGCCTTTCAGAGGGAAATCACAGATGTACATGTTAACAACAGCCCTTGAATACTACAAATCAAGCGTAAACGGAGAGATAATTTCTTGCTATATGACGTCATCAACAACTCCTACTGTAAGACCTGATACATTACTTGAAATAAATAACAAGTCGGTTAGAGCTCTGCCTTCACCAATTGCAAATGGCGATAGACTAAGCTTCGCTGCTCCTGAAAATCGTGTAAGGGACGGCCATTTTCTAAATATTGAGCTGAAAATCTCTTATACACTAAAGTCTGCTAAATAAATAGCGTATATATTAATGCGAAAGTCTAATTTCAGTGTCATTTCAAGATGGATAGTGAGTGCATACGACATAAAGAATCTGTAGCTATGCACACGAAGGCTATAAGAGAAAAGTTCCGTTCTCTTAAAGGTCAGCAGTTTGAAACCCAGAGAGTGATGAGTGAAGCTCTTCAACCATTGACAGATCCGCTTCAAGATATACTTGAAATACAGAAAAAGAATACTGCAGGCAAGGAGGAATCACCGAAAGATGAGAAACTCTACAACTGCCTTAATAAAGTTCGAAAGAAGGATAAAAATGAAATAGATTCATCATATGGAGTACAATATGAGGATGACAACTACATGTTAGGGAACAAGATTATTGATTTCATCAATCATAAAGTTCGAATAGGGGACGAAGCGTATGAAACCACGCCTGGATTAAGGGAGCTCATCTTCAAGAGAATACCTCAAATGCATGCATACACTGAAGATGACCTGGAAACATACAGTAAAATACTTAAAGCAACACATGTTCATCGAAGAAACTTCAGTAAGCATGGGCAGCTGAGATCGGGTAATTCCTACAAGTATAAAAGCGTTATACGTCCTCTAGTAACGAAATACAAGGGATTAGGACTACAGTGCAAGAACATCGCCCTAATACGAGGCAAGACTACATCTACTGAACCGACCCTAATAATCTGGTGGATCGCCTTAGGCTACTTGTGGCATTCAGAGACGCCGGCAATAACAATCAAGAAATTGAAGAGATTATTCAAGAACTAAAAGCGGCAAAGATTATAGCATGACATCAGTGAAGCACAATATAGCAAGCGATCTCCATGCTCCAACCCGGAGAAACTTCACGCGTCGAAAGATTATTAGCAAGGACTCCATGACTTGGTGCAGATCGACTTGGTAGAGATTGTACCGCATGCAAAAATCAATAGGAATTTCAAGCACATCATCATTGCAATCAACTTCTCTAAAATGGCATATGCGAGACCGCTGAAGGACAAGACAGGACTTCAAGTTGCAAAGGCTATGGAAGATGTACTGCAAGAAATGGTAACCCCGCCCAAGCACTAACAGAGTGATAATGGGAAAGAATTTTATAATAAGCATTTTAAAAATTTAATGACAAAATATAACATCAATCACTACAGTACCTATACACATGTGAAGGCAGCTGCTGTTGAACGGTTAATAAGAACTTTAAAGAATATGATGTATCGCAAATTTCTAGCAAAAGGATCATACAAGTGGCTAGATCTTTTACCTCAGATCATTGTAAGATATAACAACACTTACCACTCCACTATTCGAATGAAGCCTATAGAGGTGAAGAACAATGATCTTCTTCTGACTGTATATAACTACACTCAAGATCGAAGAGAGAAGAGAGGGGCAAGAAAATTTAGTGTTGGTGATTGTGTGAGAATATCCAAGGACAACGGACATTTTGAAAAGGGATTTGAAGCTAATTGGAGTGTTGAAATATTTCAAGTTGTTCGTGGGAATCACACCAATCACGTTACATATATGCTAAAAGGTAATGATGGTGATGAGATAAAGGGGTCCTTTTATGGACATGAACTGCGATCCACACTGTATCCTAATACATTTCTGCTAGAGAAAGTATTACGCAGGCAGGAAAATGGGATTCTTGTAAAGTGGTATGGATTTCCTAATACTCAATGGATTGACAGAAAGGATTTATTGTAGAAAAAATAATAATGAAAATAAAGAGGCTTTCATTCTACAATAATGCGTGTTTTTTATTTCATGATATATAACTTTTCCCGTAAAAGCATTTTCTCCCTTAAATAGTGAATCAAAAACTGATTAAATAAAATTCCTTATTCAAACATACTTTTTTACAACATTAATGATTGTTGTGATCGCAGGGTTACACTTTTTTGCATTTTACCTGATTAAAAATCAATAAATATATAAACGCAAAGAGTTTAACTAAAAATTAATGAAACAGAAACATTTACATATATATACACACAGATACATTATTATTTGCATCTTATAATGAAACCCCTGCATACATACATACATACATACATACATACATACATACATACATACATACATACATACATACATACATACATACATACACACATACACGATCATTAGGCTACATTTTTACTTGCATTTTATATAAAATCAATAAATTCATAAACAGAAAAAGGTTAAACAATTCATAGAGCTAAAAAGTTTACACTTATGCATATATTTATATGTACATTCAAGGTCTGTCGTATATAAACACACAGAAAGTTAACATTTTTAAAAAAAATTATACAACTAAAAAATCACATCACTAAAATTACATAAATAAATTTATATATGCATATATACATCTAAAGATCGGTCATACGCAGACAATAGTGATCCCTGGCAATTGTCTGGTCTGAGCCTTAAATAAGTTTTCTTTTATCGTCTCTACCACAGAGAGCGACTTTATTCATCTCTATGGTCGAGACTTTATGTTTGAAGCTTCGAAATGTTGTTGTTTTTATTAAAATTGTTTTTCTAATGTCGTTTAGACAGCCGAAATAGTGCTAAAATTTATGTTATGCATGCCGGTCTTGTTGATGACCTTTGCTTTCATCACAGTTTGGTCCTCGTATCTGTACACATGTAGCTTGGACCTTAACCCAACATATTCTATCACAGGGATCCCTGCAAGCTCATCCTTGAACAGGCCGGTAACTTTCTTGTTTTGCGGTGTAATTCCATAGCAGTTTTGTGTCTCATAAGTCCATGTAGTTCAAAATTAAATCCTCTAGGCCTGGCTTCAATATATTATAATAAAAACTATAAATTAGATGTTTTGAGATGTCAAGGATGGCGTGCCCTATATAGATGGGTTTATTCATGTACACTTCCTGTCTGGCAAGTTCTATCCCTACAAGATTTTCTGCAAATAAAATGCTCCGAACGTAAGTTGGTCGCGCTGTCAACTTCTTGCATTGTTTCCAACTTGTAAGGATACGAAAGTCATTTTATTTGCGTACATTCTCAATAAATTTACCATATACAGAGTTGTTCATTTTCTTCCATAAATTCTGACCGAATTTGGAAGTTTTCCTTGCATGTCTCTCTGTATTTATATTAATGTAGGTTTTCAGCCATTCTGACTGATCATATGCAACCACTCGATGGATCTTTTTTTAGCTTCATGCCTAAATCAATGCACTGCTGGAGTTTTCTGTAGTGCAAGGTATACCTCTCTTTATTCTCGAGTGTTGCCAGCAGTTTCTTGTATTGGCCTCCAGGTGGTATCTCGCTTTTCAGGCAGAGAGGAAGGATATTGTGCTAATCGTGGAGATGCTCAGGGTTCCCAAGGTCGACTTCCAAAACGTATCCAGTTGAGGAATCAGGGGCAGCAGCAAATAAGTTTATCTCTGAAATTTCTTCTGGCGAAAGCCACCTCAGGTTCTTGTGCGGCATAGGGCTGGTCGTCGAAGCTCCATATAAATTATTGATATCTAAATACGCCAAATATAAGTTTTTTTGTTTTTCATCGTGTCTAGGATGTCTCTTTGATACAGTGCATATACCACCCCTGATTCCTCTCTCAAAGAATTTAATCATTCATGAATGAGGTCAAGCTTGTCCTTGGTCACCTTGAGCATTGCATCAAATGCACGTCCTGGCAGGGTATAGTACCAGCACGGGTCCAAATTATATATCTCCAGAGAGAGGTCCCTAAACTTCTCGAATGCATCGGCCAACAAGAGCGTATCCGTTTTCAGATACAGGTCGCTGTGTTCGCCTAGATTACTTATGTTGAATGTGTTCCAGACTTTGACAGCATGATTGTAGTCTTCTTGTGTTGTGTTATTTTTCTATTGAAGGCAGTGCTGTTTCCTGTAGTCTGGAAGGAGAGCCGACGTAGCTGTAAGGGAATATTCCCTTAGATCTCACCAACTGCTGATGTTCGGGATCGGGATACTCAGAGTTCGTGATCTTGAACTCATCGCTGCTCAGCATGCAGGCTAAACTAGATAGCTTATCGTCCAAGAACTTAAAGCTATCTAGAAACCTGAAAAAGATAGTCCTGTACTTTTTGGTGAATGATATATATCTCTCTGAGGAGTTTGGGATACACGAAATTGGGTGATCATCATATGCCAGGTGTTGCGTCAGGAAATGGCTGTCATAATTGCTAAGGAAATGAAAAAAGATGGGTATAAAATTAGGTAGCCGTCTATTTAAATCGCATGCATTATGAGCAGCCCCCAGGAATACACCGGTCACATGGCAGTGATCGCGTACCTTCAAGTCGTCTACCTCAAACTCCTTCTTGCATATGTGACAACGACGAGCATTACCGAAATCTGGCACGTCCTGTTCAGTCAAGGTCATTTCTTCATTGCGGCTATATTGGTCAATAACCATATCGGCTATTAGCCTAAGCTTAATAAAGAACTCCTTGATTGCATCAGGACCTCTGAATAGCTTAAATCTCGACAATGAATCCTCATGGCGACATAGAGCTTAAGTAATATAGATATAGCCTCATGATGCTGGATATCCCGAGTCCAGCTCTGATTAGGCGACGGCTCACAGGACTGAACTCTGGCTAACTGGCTCTCAATATCGGCATATACAACAAAATTTCAGGAGCACCCTTCGGGTAGGATGAGAACTCAATCACTTCACCCTGCTTAGGCATTTTGAGCACCTGGAACCACATGCACTTCAATTGATGCTTTTTAAAGGCACCTCCATTATTGAAGTGCTTTAGGCAGGGCTCGCATACCAATTGTTTCCCGTCATGTTTACTGATTTGCTTTGAAGTCCGCCTTGATATATCCTTAATCAGACAGTAGTGAGATCTTCAATTTTGCTCGATTAGTAATAGGATAACGGTGAAGTCTTTCCTGCTGCTGGTTTGGTATAATGGTATAATTGCACACTCCGTTTCTAGTCCAATACTGAAACTGATATTTCAGGGTTTTGCTTTTCAAAGTCTAGAATCTGGTGTAGGCTTACAGGGAAGTCTATACCGCTGTAATTGAATGCACTGAATAACTGTTCTGCAGGGTATTTGCTCGTTCTATGACAGTTCTGCTTTGCAGGATACTTTGCAGCGAGCAAACACATGCAAAACAGTATTCATCGTCGTCTTTTACGTTTATTACAGCTCTCTTAGTCTTAATCGCATTGGGTAACTCAATATATCGCGATGCATTCAAGGGATCATAGAAGCTAGTTCCAATAATAAGAGCCCTGACAGCGAGCAGAGATTTTGAGCTCGCACCTCCTTTGAAATTCGAGATGATTTCTATAATTTCATCCACCATAGAGGTGTATACGGCATCAAGATTACTTGATTAAAGGCCCAGCTTTGTCTTGCTATTGAAAAAGATGGTTTCTGCATGCTCTTTTTCACAGATTGTATGAGGTACGTGATTTCAATTGGTATGTTTACTTTAAAACCAGAAGAGCTTCTCCCGAGTACGGAAACCATCTCTCCCAATACAAGGCGTCTGCATTCCTGCAGAAATTGACTGGGGTCAGTATCTCTAAAATGTTTTCTATACGGCTATTGAAAAGGCGTCTCTTGAACGCCGATTCAATAACCTTACACTCTACCTGGGTATGACTAACCTTTAGTTTTTTAGCATTGTTGCTGTATGCAAGATCGTTACTGCAGGAGTCAGTGTTAGCAGTGGTGGTTGAGTTGCCATAATGGTTGTTGCGACCGATGCCTGATGGTCCTGCAACTGGTGATGGAGGGGTCATTAAAGATCCTTGATGAGTAAGGGGGTTAATTCCTTGATCGTGCTCCTCTTCAGCTTCGTGATATCGTTTGGAACCCCGGAGCAATGCCTGGTTGTCTGCATACTCAGGCTCGGGGTTCGTGATCACTATTGAAGGTTTTATAGCAATAACAAAGCTGAATTAATTGGAATGGCAGTTAAAATAGAAATGCGAGAATATATTTATTAAACCACTGAAGAAAAAAGCTTAAAGCCATATTCTAATTTTGTGTTAATTATTTACGTAATTGTATATTTTAATAAATAAAATAAGTAAACAAATCGATTGAGAAAAGTTATGTGTTAACGTTACGCTAATTATATATGTGTTTGTATATTTTAATAAAACATGAGTAAAAGATTTATTAAGAAACGTTATGCGTTAACGTTACGTTAATTATTTATGTAACAATGTTAGATCTAGAATAAATGAAGTTAAAAACCTCACCATTCAATTCACGAAACAACTGCAGGTACACGGTCATGTATGCACAATTCACACAGGTGTACACCCCCTCAGTAGGAATAACCGCCCATGGATCTCCTACAGGCATCGGTACAACATCCTCGAACCCACGAGGAGGCGGAGTCAGATAGTCTTGCGAGCATATAGGTGAAGGCAAGCTACCACCCTCGTCCATCTCCCCAGCTCCGAATGAAATAGCTTCAGGAACTACAACGAAGAAGCAAAAAAAGCAGAATTAGCTTCAGATTGAATGTTTTTAATTGAAAGATGCTAGTAAATTGAATGCTTCTTTAATAATTGAAATTCTGATATAAGCATGAATTGTTCGCTGGTTATACATTCATTAACCCTCCGTCAAGCGCGCTTTGGTAGAACGCCGTTAGTCGCGCAGCGCCTAGTAGACCCGCGTATATTTTTGTTGTTATTGTTTGTATTTTTGTTTTCTTTCGTTTTTCTTTTTTTCTGTTTTTACCTTTATTTAGATTAAGCGTACAAGGTTTTCATTAGTAAGTATTATCTTACAACATAAAAAAATACAAGCTAAAATATGAGTACATATACGTTATAAATTGTATTACAGTAAATATAAATAAATATATTACCATTTCCAGGTATACATACAACTTGTAATTTCAAATGTTCAGTTACTCAGAATCATCTACTATTTCACCCGTGTTTTCCCCGACTAAGCAACTATCGCAAATAATGTTACCATGTTTGATCAAACACAGGGGGGTGTAGCATTTCCCACATGCATATATAGTTTTGCAGTCAATTTTGTCTTAGTTGCAGGGTTCACTTCGTTTCGTTTTCAATGTGCATAGCGGTGTATTTGACAATTCATCTACGCCGGATTCTTCAGGTTTATATTACTTCAAAAGTCCTTTCAAATCATCGGATAGATTTGATGCTGTTGCTCTTCTTTGTAGCTGTTGCAACAGTAAAGCTAAAGATAGTGATTTCAATACCCCTGCCTTGTAGAATATTTATTTTGGTTTCCAAGGAAGATAACCCTAGAATTAATACCTGCAATGTTCAAGATATGGTCAAAAATTACCATGGGCCACCTTCTCGTTGTTCTGGCTACATTGTATGTAGCACACAATTTATCTACTGCATCAACTCCACATTTAGTGTCGTAATGCAGGATTATTTCAGGATTTTTCTCAGCACCTTCTGATAACTGTGTGGATGAAACATGTAGACTTGAGAGCAAAACTACTGTTTTACCCTTTTTTGGAACATACGAAACAAGCGTTTCATTTTATGTGAAGCCAACTACGCTTTCGTATTGACTGCGATCTTTTGGAGAAGTGAAATTAGTGGGTAATTCTTTTTGTTCTTTCGCACAGTACCGACGAAAGAAAGTTGTCTTTTGCGCAATTCATTCACCAGCGATACACTGGTAAACCAATTATATGCAGTAACGTTTCGTCCAGTGCCAGAGATTGGTTCAATTAGTCTCAGCACTACAGCCTCTGCCGAGTTAGTTTGCAAAAATGGTCCGTCCGGCTGCTGTCCACAATAAATCTCCATGTTAGTTGTATAAAACAGTTTTGCATCACGCAAACATAATATCTTAATGCCATACTTGTTTGGCTTGGATGGTATATGTTGTCTAAAACCACATCGACCACGAAATGCCGGCAGCTGTTCGTCGACAGTGACATTTTGTCCAAGAGAATAATGGTACTGACAGTTGTTCAGAAACAATGTAAACTTTTCTCTAACAGCAGCCAATTTATCCAATTTTCGTCGCTCCAGTCGTGAGCTTTTGTCATCAAAGCGAATACAGCGTATTAGAAAACTGAATCGTTTTTCGGACATAGCCATTCGGAATAGAGGAATTCCAAGATCATCGGTCCTCCAAAAATCGTGAATATTCTGGCGTTCACCACGAAAAATTCCTGCCAGGTACAATAAGCCTAGGAAATCTATTATTTCTATTACATCTGTAGGTCTGCTGTCTCTTTCACGATCAAATTTGTGCTGCACACTGCTAATGTAAGTATTTGAGCTGTCAACAATCAAATCAACTATATCTTCGGTAACAAAAAGGTTCCAACATACAATTTCCGTTTTCGCACTTTTGGCAGCTCCTACCACACCAGAAAGTTTGGCCAATATATTCTGAGCCCTTGTCTGTGTTATTTTCCAAGGTGCTTTTTTCATTTTGTTCCACCTCTTCCTGTACATAACAACAGAATGTATTGTGAATAATAATAATAATAATAATAATTACTATGATAAGCATATGATGTTACCTATAAAATATATGTTATCACACAAGCTGCTTTCATCGTCTTCCTCTTCATCTTCATAGTCAGTTTCTGAATCTAAAGATCTCGTTTCGAGTTTATCGTCTGAATCAGAATCATCTGATTCATTTAAGTTGTTATCCACGGGCAAGGCATCATCATTGCAAAGTAGGCGGTGTACTTCTTCCAAATCAATCAGATGTTGTAGATCGTACCTTTTACTCGTATTCATGACGAAGGAGTAACAACTCCTTTAAATAGCAAAGCAATATTGCACAAAAGCTAATGAGAAACAAATCTGTCAACAATATGTAACGAGAGCAGGCGCGCGGGGCCTGGTTCACCTGTGCGAAACGTAACTGCTGATTAGTCATTCTTCCAGCCAAACAAATAAACAGATAAGATTATCGCTGCAGCAAATAATCGCGCAAGGTGTAATGTTAGATGTCCTAGTCAGGCAATTGCATAGATGCGTTTGTTCGAAAATTATAACATTTATATAATGCCAGGGGTCTCTCAGGCCCCTAGCGACTAACGGATGGTTAAGGATAAAGCTAATATTTTCTAGAAACAAGTTTAATTGTAATAATATATCTCAACTCACCATTCACATCGTTAAACATTTGTATTGCAGCAGCTCTGTATTCGCAGTTATTGCATGTGCAATACTGCTCTGAAGCGCTGTCCATGTCTGCATTCATCCCTGTACCGGGAGTAACATCCTCTATCCTGGTGGCTGTGGTATGATATAATCACCCCGATAAGATTGGTGACGGGGGGCTACTGATATCATTAGAAATGTAGCTTCTATTCAGCGACATAACTGATGTCTGATCTCCCGCCAGGGGTGCTGGCGTGTTGTATCCTGATGTGAAATTGTTATTAACAGGTTCTCTATGAACCTGTACTGGTTGGTTAAGTCGAAATCCCGCTCTTCCGGCGAATGAGGCTCTGGCGGCTCCCATGGCGTTTGCAGTATTACCCGCGAAAAACAATTTTAAATTATGTAAATTCGATTGTTTTTATAACTGATAAAAGATGAATGAGTAGAGAAAGCAATGTGATAAGAAAAAATGTGCAGAGATAGACTATGATGTTAATAGAATGTGTTGTGAAAATCGTATGAAGGTTTATGCAAGAAGAATGTGTAGCGAAAATCGTATGAATCTTAATAGAAGAATGTGTAGCGAGAATCGTATGAATATTAATAGACGAATGTGTAGAAGAAATCGTATGCATGTTTTATGCAACAAAAATGTGTTGAGAAACTCTTATGAATGTTAATAGAAGAACGTGTAGCGAAATTCGTATGAATGTTTATACAAGAAGAATGTGTAGAAGAAATCATATGAATGTTTATGCAAGAAGAATGCTATGAGAAAGTCATATGAATGTTAATAGACCGTGTTGAGAAAATCAAAAGAATGTTTATGTAAGAAGAATGTGTTGAGAAAATCATATGATGGTTTATGCAAACAGAATCTGTAGCGATAATCATACGAATGTTTACAGAAGAAGAATGTGTAGTGAAAATCGTATGAATGTTTATAGTAGATAAATGTGTGGCGAAAATCGCGTGACTGTTTAAAGGAGAAGAATGTGTAGCGAAAATAGTATGAATGTTAATAGAAAAATGTGTATCGAAAATAGTATGAATGTTAATAGAAGAATGTGTGTAGAAGATCATATGAATGCTTTGTGCAGGAAGTATGTGTTGAGAAAATCTTATGGATGTTAATAGAATAACGTGTAGCGAAATTCGTATGTATGTTTATACAAGAAGAATGTGTTGAGAAAATCATATGAGGGTTTATGCAAGAAGAATTTGTTGAGAAAATGATATCAATGTTCATGCAGGAAGAAAGTGTAGAGAAAATCGCATGAATGTAAATAGAAGAATGTGTAGAGAAAATCGTATGAATGTTAATAGAAGAATGTATTGAGAAAATAGTATAAATATTTATGGAAGAAGAATGATTAGAGATTAAGTATGAATGTTTATGCTTTAGGATATAAAGAACTATTTACACCATTGATGAGAGTTCTACATTTTTTAAAAACTTCTGATGTTAATTATTAAAGAAATGAAATTCAGGTAAACAATATGATACTCTTGCAATGATTCGTCGTTCACATAGTTGTGTAAAAACTCACTCGCCTTGCATTATTTATAGATGACGATGGATGCAGTGTGGCTGTATCACACGGGTGTTATAACGTTAAGTTAATAAACTCGCACTGGCTTTAGAATACATCGATGGCTGTTTATATAGAGGCCTAAAGCCCTCAGGCAATTCCAACGCGTTGATATGGTGGGGGAGATGTTACACGTCATGTGATTATTGCATCCAATAACATCATCTCTTGCTGCGCATGCGCAGAGAGAAGTAGCCTCGAGCAAAGCAGGTAGTAGGATGTCGACCTGTAATTAATGGTGACATAGACGCCAGCAAGTCGAGGTGGAGTGGGGTGAAATTTATGGTCTAGCAGTTATATGATGCTTGTCCCCTGTGGGGACTGAAACCTCTCTCTTTTCCCACAGTCAAAGACACGGTCAGCTATAAGGACGCCAAGAAATCCTTTTGTTAACGCTACGTCTGACTGCCTCTTTGTTATATTTACCTAATATGTACGTGTCCGGGACAACGGAACGGATGACAATAGAATCTGTTCCTTTGTTAATCAAGCTTTTGTTAGAAGGGTCTAGCCCGTCCTTTTGTTATATGGCTGTGGAAGCGGAATGCTACACAGGTGGTCTTTCTAAAGAAGCCTTGCTCTGGACAATAGAAAGGGACAAAATGGCATCTGCCCCTTTGTTAGCAGGCTTCAGGCTCCTCTTTTGTCATAAACATAATTTATCATGGTCTTTGTTCATTTCGACAGGTGAGGGGCAAGCTTTGTTCTTTTGCACGTGTTGGTCAAACAATGCGACTATGAGGTTGCAGGTGGCATTTCTAAAAGTACACGCTCAGGGAATTCAATAGAGCTGGGACAATAGCGTCTGATCCTTTGTTTAAAATACTTCAGCATGCTCTATTGTTCATTTTGACACGTAATGGATAACCTTTTGTTCTTTCGCACGTGGTCGTTAAACAATGCGACTGGGAGGTGGTTATTTCAGTGTAGAAGTGCACACGTGTGCGAATATGGAGTGGGTAGAATAACGTCTCCGCCTTTGTTACAGAAGATAATTTATTATTCTATTGCTCATTTTGACAGGTGACTGACAACATTAATTGCTTACCTGTCAAGCTTTACGTTATAATCAAGAAGATTTCTGACCCTCAGCTGCAAAGCAGAAAGCACTAGGAGTTGGGGGAGGGGGTGGGAGAGACCTCATTTGCATATGAATACACATTCCTGTTATTCAGTGTTTTTGAACTGTCATTTCCCTCCTACTGACGCCATAACAGTCCGTCAGCCAAACCGGGGACCGCACTCCACACAGAGGGTTCAACGCCCCAAGAGGTGGTCCGTATACCCCAGCAACCAGCCAAAGACCCAGAGGCGGGTAAGGTTCCACAGAGAACACCCCTTTTCTCTGCCACGCTGCACCGGAACATCATCGCCGACGCTTCCAACCCTGAAACAGACCTAACGGGGTTATGGATGAATGAAATGAGGAATGGAAGGATATTCGGGGCTTAGAGAAATCACATCAGCATTTTCCTGTCGACCCGAGAAAACTCCCGAAAAAACCCCGTGGGTCAGATTGGACGGTCGCCGAAAAGAAACTGGGGATCTCTCGAATGCGTGTCGCACGCGTTACCTTGGCGCCACCTGGATGTAAAGTGGAAGATCCGTAGTTCAAATCTCGGCTATGACATTGAATATTTCAATCTGATTCTATGTTTCCAACCTTGCCATACATACGGCTTGAGTGAAAGAGTCTTCTTGTTAATTGAAATGAACTGACATTACAGTCTATGTTGTAAGCATAAGAAGAATGCAGTAGCTAAAACTATAGTCAAAATTTTATGTGGTGTCTTTGAAACTCCACGCTCTTTACATTACCACGAGAACAATCTAACGTGTTGCATTCACATAACTTTTTCTTCTGACCACTCTACGAATTCTTTTTTATACATCTCATTTCTGTCTACTTCTTATAATCCAGATATACTTGCAAATCACATTTAGTCCATCTCTGTGGTGTGGGGGTCTGCCTGACATTCAAGAGGTTCCGAGATAGAATCTCGGTTAGAGTGAATTACCTGGATAAAGTTTTTTCCAGGCTGTCCTATTATCTTGATAAGATGAATGTCAGATTCTAATTTCTGGGGACCTCGGGCCCATTTGAGTATCATTTTAACCATTTCGTTCATTCACCGTCCGTAATAGTCTACCCGGTTAAAGGATTTTAATTAGATACGAAAAGAAGAAGTTCACATTTACACATTTCGTTGTGGTAGGTGTATGTAGATAAACCAAACTTGAAGTAGTCACTTGACAGGTATTAAATCGTTTATAAGCTTGGATAAAAATTATCTCAACGAATGCTATTAGCATCTTAGATAAATATTCCATACAAATCACTTTGTAGTTACATAATTGCGCGGCACTTAGCAAGTTTCGGAACTTAGCGTCCTTTACTGACTGGGAGTACGTGTTCCCTTAACGAAGAATCATGAAATCCACGCTTATGTTTACATATATAATGTTACTATCGCCTCCGGATTTCTGTGCATGCAGCCACGTCTTCCTATCTTCTCATTGGTTCTAACAATCATCCTGTATCTTTATTGGCTCTCTGGTTGAAGATTGGAAGCCTAAACAGTACGAAAAGACCGTTGCCTTATAGCGTCTACCTTTTCTTGAAACTTGGTTCATCCCCTCGAAGTAAAAAGAAACGTTGGATTTTATGGCCGCACGCTCGGAAAAAACAATGAACATTTTGAGGAACCTTTTGAAGAGCTCTTGATCGGTATAGTTTTAACCCAATTACTTTAAAATTGTGGAAAATTAGCAAATTGCGGGTAATGAATCATTAATAATTCATAAACTATAATTATTTAAGAATGCCTTTTTGTGCTTGAGTACTCAGGCGGTAACATCGCTAAAAAAAGCCCCCTTTTGTAAAAGAGAATCGGATTCCCCCAAAACGACTTTATTTTTACGAAATACTGTCCTAAAATATATTGACTGATTACAAAAATATACAGTTTAAACATACATATACACATAACTGATCCTGGAATGTGGTGGATACATATTAACATAAAAATTACATAAGTGTTAGCGATGTGACACATAAATGTTGCAAAGTGCACTGAAGTACTGTGGATATAGCAATATTTACATGAAAAGTTTGCAAAAGAATAACAGCACCCCTAACCCAAGTTAATATAACATAAGCTACATGGTCATATCCAAAGCATTTGTTTTACATTCTGCGAAAGTTTGGCTACCCTGTTGCACTTTCAGGCCTTGATTATGTTCACCCTTGAGTGTTTGTGGTGGTTACTGTATACTGGTTCCTCTCCGTTCGGTGAGCTATATTTTTTCCGCTACCTGCATTAAAGTGCGTTACAACCCCATTTCACATGGTACCTTTTGTGTTTTCATAACAAGCGATCGCTTTGTCAGTATGAATAATGGGCTATTTGCACAGAAATATAACATGGCACCTTAAATACTATATGTAGATGGGAAGTTTATCAGATGTGATATCTTGGTTGTTTTCCCAAGAGTCATAAATGTGTTCCTTTTTGCTCGGTCACACGCGCATATTTATGGTTTAAAAATGTGTATTTTCGAATTAATAAATTCCTGGTTTCCTTTTACCAGTCATTCTGATTTTTTTACATACCTATATATAGATCCCATCAACTTTTTGGTACAGGAAGAAATTGTCTGAGATTGCTCATATACAAATACATAGATTATATTATTTATTCGTGTTTGCACTTCAAGTAAGACATCGAAGGTTTATTGGCATCTTGTTACTCTCTATTTTATTCGATGTTTGGTGGACAGTTACTAGCAGGAGGATGTGGTTCTTTTTCAGGATTTTCAGGAGGTGATACTTTGTAAGGTTGGAGAAATATTATGTGATGACGTCCGAAGGTCTTACTCGTCTTCACATATTTCAACTCGAATGAATGTTGGCCGAACTTTGCTGTGATTTCGTACAGTCCGGTATACAACAATTCTATCCTGAAGTATCGATGACTGTTCTGTCTAGAAAGCTTGTGAGTTCGCACCAGTACGAGATCCCCTATCTGCGGTTTCCATTTTCTCCTATGGCGTCTTGCTCTTGCTTTTCGGGGTTCAAATCTTCGCCGAGTAAAAAGGAACATAATGGCCTTTTCACATTTTTCCTTCAGCGTAGTGTCTAAGCTCTCCGCTGTTTCTCCTGGAAGTCCTGGAATAATGCCTAGTGGGTCTTCGCCGGTCATGAGAAAGGGGTAAACTTGGTGACAGGGTGCACTGAGTTGTTCATTATCGATTCAATCATAGGGCAATAATCTACCCATGTGGTATGTCGTTCGTGGCAAATCAGGCGAAGATAAGTCGAGATGTCGCGGAGAGTTTTCTCCGTCCTATTTCCGGCTGCATTATAGGAGATATTGTGGTATATTCTGATATTGCTTTCTTTCAAAGTTGAATTAAAATTTTTTCTTTGGTTAGCACTAACATTACCTGATAAAAGGGCTTTAATATGTGCATATTTTGAGATGTGGTCCTGAATTAGTTTCTTTATATAGGCTCGAGATGTGATACGTTTTAGTGGATAAAGCTTGCAAAAACTGCTGAATACATCTACTAACACCAATAAGTATCTGTATCCAAATTTTTCTCTTGACAACTCCCCGTGAACATCGAGACATACAAGTTCGTTAGTTGCTTCACGTTCGATAGTCTGAGGCTCGACTTCAAATCTAGTATTAAGAGATTTTGCCCTCTGGCACAAGTCACATAATGAGACAAATATACGCACTTTCCGGTATAAGTGTTTCATGGGAAATGTTCAGCGCTATTCTCTCCGTGCCTACATGATTTAGAGAGAGATAGTAAGCCTCGATAGTATTAGTTTCCAAGGATTTCGGGACAATGAGTTTCCATATTTTGTATTCGCGACCAGTCAATTTATATAAAATTCCATCTTTCTGGTCAAATTTTCCTGGGGTATTTTCCGAAATGTCGAGAGCGGTAATTAGTGGTGTCCGAAAGTCATCATCCTGTTCCTGTAATTTTCCCAATCGTCGCAGTTGTTTTGCCAAGGTCTGGTTAATAGTCAGATCAAGTCGCATAAGGGAAACTTCATGAAAATTCTTTGTGTTGCTGTCGGGTAGAGAACCTGGGAGTCAAGACACAACGTCCCTAAAATGTTTAGATGACCGGGAATGTGCCTAATTTCGATTTCATGTGCTGTGATCTGACTGTAGCGGGAAATCTTACTGCTTGTGTGCTTGCACTGCTGAATGAAAGACAGGCCCAAGTGATAAGTATATGCAGTGACGTTTCTACTTAGTATATAATGCCTGTATTTTCTTAGGGCGAAACATAATGCCGATATTTCAAGAAGGGCAACGCACTGGTTCTGTTCAGTTGGCAATAAAGAACGACTGGCAGTGGCAAGAACATGGGGATGTTCGTCATCTCTCCGAAGTAATACACATCCAATGTCCCGTCAGGGGTTCACCTTGTGTGAGTACGGGTTAAGCCTACACGGGGTGCCCGAGCCACTCATCCCCATTATCATCTCTCCACCGCCGTTTGTTTTTGCCACGTCGTCATCCTTACCTAAATGTCTTCCTCTTCTAGGCTTATTTCTTTTATTGTAGCTTTAGTACTTTAGATTTATGTCCTCCTGTCTCACCAGCAGAGATCTTTACTGTCTCCGTGGTGCTGTCCCACGGTTTCGGCGCAGCTTCCAACTTGTGTGCTCTCCGGAGGTCCCAGGCATGAAGGTTGAGTGGACCCACCCCACTGCCCCTTTTGTGCGACATTAGTTGCGGAGCGTTCCGCAGTCACGTACACCAACGTAGCTCCTGAGGGGCCGGGTCCTCTCGGGGACCTCAGCGGCCTCGTGTCGCTGGGATGTACGGGCGGGTCCGACGTGTTACCGCTGTCTGGGGCCCGACGTAATCACCACAAGTCCCCTGAATCCACGTTTCCTCCGTTGAGGCGGCGTGGCCTATAGTGGGGAGCCATCGGTGGTTATGCCGGTGGTAGGGACATAAAGTCGGGCCTGCCTGTGGTGAAAGTGTCGCATACCGGTCAGTAGTGGAAGGTGGCGGGTAACTTCTCTGATGTATTCCTCGAGATCGGACCTGTAGTGGATGCTCCAGGCCGGCACAGACCGGAAGATTTCGGTGTCTTTTCTTTTATCCCCCGAATGGCAGGCTGACGCCAACGGTTCCGGAAGGGGAACTTTTCACCATGCCTCCTCTGCGCTCCACCTTTTCAACACCCCGATTTTTTGTCATGTGGCTTCTTGCGGATACCAAGACCATGCAGGATATCAGCCCATTTTACATTCAAAAAGAGCTCGACAGAATTTGTGAACCTGTGAAGAATGCAACCCGCTGTAGGGATGGTACTTTGTTATTTGAAGTGGCCAATGCCGACCAGCCGGCGAAGTTACTAAAGGCGAGTCTTTTGGGTTCTTGCCCCGTTAAAGTTGAGCAACACGCGTCCCTCAACCGTACTCGTGGTGTGGTGACGATCCCCAGTTTGGATGGCCTTTCAAATGAGGACATAGCTAATTGTTTATCGGACCGGGGTGTTATAACTGCGTACCGTTTGATTGGGACGAGGGACGACAAGCCGTTTCCACTTCGAACGGTCTTTTTCACCTTTGAGATGACGGAGCTGCCGTCTTACATCTGCGGTTATGAACGCGCTCCCTTCTCCTCTATGTGCCCAATCCTATGCGATGCTTCCGTTGCCAAAAATTCGGGCATACGCAGCAACGTTGTTGTGGGTCGCCTGTTTGCCCTCGTTGCAGCCGCGCCTCCCATGATGGGTCGGTGTGTGTTTCCACGCCCACTTGCGTCAACTGTGGGGTGCGCACTCTTCCAGCTTTAAGGAGTGCCCCCGGTTCCTGAAAGAAAAGGCGATACAGGAAATCAAAGTCAAAGAGCGGTTGACATTTCCCGAGGCCAGAAGACGTTTTAGGTATATCCATCCAGTCACCACCCTGAATTATGCGCACGCCGTCCGTCAGCCTGTGCGGAAGCAGGATGCTGCAGTTCAGAGTGTCCCTGCTTCTCGTCCTCGGGTATCTATAAGTACTCAAACTGATGACTCCTCCCAACTTATTTCCCTTCCGCTGCCTACGGCTTCCTCTTCTTGCACCGCCTCTACTGCTTGTGTTTCAACATCTGTCCGTTCTACTGACCGACTGCCTCGCACATCACCCATTCGTAGTCCCTCAGATCGCTCTCGCTCTCGTTCCCGCACTCGTGCGACGTGCTCTGACACTGGTAGCAGCGAGGGTGATGCGGACGGTTTTGAGGTTGTCAGTCGCACTAGACAGGGACGCAGCCCTTCTCGGAAGAAGGTGCCTAAACTTAATCGGCCCCCAGCCGCGACCAGGTGATAACCTTTCTTCTCGGCGCGCGCCTTCTTTAGCCGTTTTCACTCCCTTACAATGGCCATTCTTCAGTGGAATATCGTAGTTTACGCTCATAACGGGCAGAGCTCGAGCTTTTGTTGCGTTCGCATACGCCTCTCATTGTTTGCTTGCAGGAGACAAAGCTTCGCCCTGAAGATTCCCTTCCTCTCCGGAGATACTCCGTGGAGCGGTTTGAACTTCCACCGGAGGAGGGCTCTCCTTCGCATGTCGGTGTGATGATGCTCGTTCGTAACGATGTGTGCTACAATCCTTTTCGTCTCAGTACTCCTTTGCAAGCTGTTGCCGTTCATATTACACTTCCTGGCTTTTCTTTTTCTCTCTGCAGCATCTATGTTCCTCCTTCTTCCCCCCTTGCTTCCGTTGACCTGCCTCACCTGGTGTCACAGCTCCCCAAACCTTATTTGTTGCTTGGGGATCTCAATGTCCATTACCCTCTTTAGGGTTCTCCTAGGACTTGCGCAAGGGGAGTTTTACTCGCCGACCTTCTCGATCCACTTCACTTGTCTGTTCTTAATACTGGCGAACCAACTTTTCTTTCTGATTCAGCCGGAACCCTTTCCCATTTGGATTTAAGTTCTGCTCGGCGCAGCTTGCCCACCGTTTGGAGTGGAACGTTTTAGCGGACACACACTCAAGCGATCATTTTCCATGCCTAACTAGTCTCCTTTGGTCAACCGTATATTCCACCGAAAATCCCAAATAGCAGTTTACTAAAGCCGACTGGTCGCTTTATTCCCGTCTCGCTCAATTTTCTTCCTGCGACTTTTCCAGTGTAGATCTATTGGTGGAGCATTTTACCTTCGTAATCCTCTCTGCTGCCCACCGTTGCATTCCTTGTCGGTCTACCAATTCTAAACGTTTGCCGGTCCCTTGGCGGAACGAGGATTGCGCCAAAGTCGTTCGTGAGCGCCGGCGTGCTCTCAGGGTCTTTCGACGTCACCCTACGTTGGACAATTTGGTGCGCTATAAACGACTGCGTGCCACAGCTCGTCGGGTTATTCGCCAGAGTAAGCGTGCCTCTTGGGCGCATTTCGTGGACGGCTTCAGTAATTCAACGCCCGACGCTGTCGTTTGGGAAAAGCTTAGACGCGTCGCTGGTAAGGCTACTCAATCGTATGTCGCCGGTCTCCGCATTGGCTATTGTATGATTGGTGATCACCATGCTCTCGCCGATACTTTGGGCCAGACATTCGCGGCAATTTCCAGCTCTGCCCATTACCACCCGGCCTTTCTTGCTCGTAAGGCCGCGGTGGAGGCCCAAGAAATCTCCTTTCGCTCTAGTGACCGCGAGGACTATAACATTCCTTTTACTTTCCGCGAACTGGAGTCTACCTTGGCGTCTTCTGGACAAACCGCTCCCGGTCCTGATGCTGTGCCCTCTTTGCTCCCTCAGCATCTCTCAGAAAATGGTAAACGCATCTCCTTCGGGTGTACAATCGTATATGGGAGACTGGTACCTTTCCTAGGGTTTGGCGCGAGGCCACCATTGTCCCCATCTTAAAACCTGGCAAGGACCGCCATCAACCTTCCAGTTACCGCCCGATTTCCCTAACCAGCTGCGTTTGCAAGGTTATGGAACGCATGATCAACGGTCGGTTAACATGGTGGCTCGAATCTCAGAACCTTTTAGCGAACGTGCAATGTGGTTTCCGTCGGCACCGTTCTACTATTGATCATCTTGTCACTCTCTCGACACAAATTCTCAACGGGTTCCTGAGGGGCTGCCAAACTGTACCTGTCTTTTTTGATCTGGAGGCCTATGACACTTGTTGGAGAACCGGTATTCTTCGTACCTTACATCAGTTGGGTTTTCGTGGCCATCTTCCTGTCTTCATTCGCGAGTTCATGAAGGACCGGGTTTTTCGTGTACGTGTGGGATCGATTTTATCTTCTTTTTTTTACTCAAGAGAACGGGGTTCCTCAAGGATTAGTACTCAGCGTCACACTGTTTTCTATTGCGATTAATCCTATAGTTGACTGTGTTCCACACGGAATTTCTTCGTCGCTTTTTGTTGACGACTTCGACGTCTACCCTACTTAGCGCCTTACCTGTATCTTGGAACGCCGACTGCAGCAGTGTCTCAACTCCCTTCACTCCTGGAGAATTGCAAATGGCTTTTAATTTGCTGCCGCCAAGACAGTCTGCATTAACTGCTGGCGCCGGAAGGAGTTCCCTGCACCTTCTCCCCGGCTCGGTGCAGCACTCCTCCCGTTTGCGGACGAAACGAAATTCCTCGGGTTAATCCTTGATAGGAAGTTGTGTTGGTCGTCACATATAGCCTATCTTAAAGCGAGGTGTGAACGTTCTCTTTCTGTTTTACGTGTTTTATCTGGCACATCATGGGGTGCCGATCATACAGTCCTCTTGAGACTTTATCGCTCACTAGTTCGCTCAAGGATTGACTACGGGTGTATTCCGCTGCGCGGCCTTCCATCTTTCGTCGCTTGGACACAATTCACCACCAGGGCATCCGGCTAGCTACTGGTGCCTTTCGCACCAGTCCTGTTTTTTTGTCTTTGTGCAGAAGCTGCCGAACCTCCGCTTTCTTATCGTCGCGACGTTCTTCTTTGCAGGTATGCTTGCCGGTTATCCAGTGTGCCTCACCATCCGACTTCTTCGTCGTTCTTTGCGGACTCGCTGGATCAGCACTATGCATCTCTGCCCCTTGCCTTGCTCCCACCAGGGGTTCGATTCCGCCAACTCCTTCGGACTTTAGACGTCATCTTGCCGGCTATACTCCCAAGAGGCCAACCACATTTCTCCCCTTGGCTACCTTCAGACGTCTCGTACCATCTTGACTTGACATCCATGCCAAAGTCCACAACCCCTGGTCCGGTCTTCCGTTTGGCTTTTGCCGCAATTCAGTCACGCTTCGGCAGCCATTCTTTTATTTATACCGACGGCTCGAAGGATGATCGTGGAGTTGGATGTGCCTTTGTGTGTGGTGTAGAACATTTTAGCTTTCGTCTTCCTGATCATTGCTCGATTTTTATTGCTGAACATTTTGCTTTGGAGCAAGCTCTTTCTTTTATCCGTCAACGAGGTCTACTGCGTTGTGTTCTATGCACGGACTCACTAAGTGCCCTGTCTAGCCTTCGTACGCTGTACGCTTGCCATCCCATCGTGCAGCGCCTGCAGGATTGCTGTCGCCAGCTTACCACCGCTGGTGTCAGCCTTTCGTTTGTATGGGTTCCTGGTCACGTCGGCATTCAGGGTAACGAGAGTGCGGATGCTGCTGCCAAGCGTGCTGTTCTCTCTCCAAGTTATTTTAGCTCTTCTATTCCTGCCAATTATTTTAGCCATTTCTTACGGAGGTCTATTCTGTCGTGTTGGTTTGGTGCATGGTCCTCCGTCCAGGATAATAAATTGCGGAAGGTTAAACCTGCACCCTCAACCTGGACCACTTCCTCGCGTTCCTCCCGGCGGGAGGAGGTAATTTTATGTAGACTTCGCATCGGGCACTGTCGTTTTAGTCACTGTCACTTGTTGCGCTGTGAGCCTGCTCCCGTTTGCGGTCGTTGCGGTGCGCCGTTGACGGTGCGGCATGTTTTAGAGCAGTCTCAGTCGTTTGCTATCCTTCGCTCCTCCCTGCAGATGGGCGCCACACTGCCTGCCATTTTAGCTGATGACAATCCTAGCTGTAGAACGTGTTTTAAGTTTTCTTCGCCGCGGCCATCTACAGAACCGCGTTTGACCTGTCCTTGGGCGGTTTTCGTTTTTAGTGTGTTTTCGACCTTTAGTTTTAGCCCCGTGTGTCAGCTCCGCGTTCTGCAGCCTCTGACACTGTCCTGTTTCAGTCTTTTAGCTGATTGTATTATTGCCTTATACCCCCTGTTTTGCTTTTAGTATGATTTTATGGTGACCTTTGTTTTAAACAATTGTCTTACCTCCATTTTATCTTTGACGGGCGCTACTGACCTCCCTGGTTTTGCACCCTTAAACCTCACTTCATCATCAACATCCAATGCCTCTAGTGCTGCTATCATTGTACAGCTGAAAGTCCTCGCCATCTCTTGGTCTTTCCAGTAACAGCGTTGATGAAAAGTGCTTTAATCCTCTGCCACGCGTTTTCCTCGCGGTCTGTCCACCTCCATCTTGTCCCCTTGTGCAGAAGTCCTTGTAATGGAGCGGCTTACTGGGCGTGTCATCCTCCGTGGTATAGTGTTTACCGTAGTAGCCTGTAGTTCCTGAGGACGTCGGTTCAAACCCGGCGGAGGGCGATGGATATTTTCGGGCGCAAACATCTTTTTCATGGCTTCCTTCGGAAGGGAAGTAAAGCCGGTAGTCCCGTGTCGTAGATTTACGGCACGTAAAAGAACCTCAAGCTAAAGAGCTCTCTGTGCAAAATTATCGGTTTTTCACGCCCAATATGGAATGGGACGCCAGGACGCCAAGGACCACAGCATTTAAAGAGCGTCCGTAAATAAAACTCAATTTAATTTTTTTCCTGGGTGTAGTTTATAAAATTCTGATTGGTACTGAATGATGCCAAATTTTCTTCTTAGTTGCTTAACATTTTTGGGATTGGGTATTTTCAGAATACTTTCAATCTTCCTGGGATCTGGTTTACTCCCTTGCTCTGATATGATATATCCGAGGAAATTGGCCTCTCGGAGAACAAATTTTGATTTCTTTAGATGAACGGTCGTTCCGCATTCTGCAAAGTTTGATAAAATAGTGTCCGAGTGCTTCAGCTGTACCTCAAAAGTTTCAATAAGGATAAGAAAATCGTCTATGTATTGGCAGGCGTATTCTTGCACAGTGTTACTAAAATGGCTTCTGTAGCATGCAATAACGCTGCTCCAGAGTTTTTGAAACCAAAAGGGTTCTGGTAAAACGAAAGGATTTCTCCGGAAAATAAAGGAAGTGTAGTCTCTAACATTCTCCGCTAGAGGGATCCGCTATTATGATGAGACAAGGTCAATGATTGAAAACATATTCCCTTTATTCACTCTGGAAAGCAGGTCATCGATGGGTTGCGGTCGAAAATAGTCTGGTAATGTGTGCTTATTCAGCCGTCTGGCATCAATAGTGAGTCTCAATGACCGGTCAAGTTTTACCACCCAGCACAGAGGGTTACAGTACACGGCAGATGAATCTTCAGTTATTTCCTGTTAAGCATTTTATCAATTCTTTCTCTGCTTCGGCTTGTAATGAGAGAGATAGGCTCCGAGCTTTATGGGTGAAAGATTGCATATTCTGATCAGTGAAGTTGTGGGTGTAGACATTACATCGGCCGAGGTTTTCAGAAAACACGTTCTGATTCTTCTTTAAGGTTTCGTAAAGTAATTCCTGCTTAAAGGGGGTGAAACTCCCTTTTAAACCTTTACTTCAAGTGAGCGGTCATTTGTTACCTGGGCGCAACTTCTATCCTTTTCGGAGGGACGACTTTCCATATACTGACAAACAAAAGCGTTCAGTACGGCGCAAGATTCCACAATTAAACAAACGCGTCTTCTTTTCCGCTGGGCTTGTTCAATAATCTCTTATCTCCATTCTTGTGGCCGATACCATTTATTAATTCTTTTTCTTTTCCTCTTTATTCTTTTCCTTGTTTTTTCCATTTCTTTTTTCTCTTTTTCTTTTCCTTCCTTTCTTCCTTGTCGCCTCTTATTACACTTAATTGGTTTAAGCCCACATTTATTCTTTCCATAAAGAACTGTTCCGACGCGATCTTTTCTTCTGTAAGCGCTCGTAGTTTTCTTTATGATTAGTGATCAAGAAAGGAATGTCTATGATACCTTCTCCCATTAACACCTTAATACCCCTTTAACCGATATCTAAAATAGCACGGTGTTTGTACAAGATATCAGACCTAGGAGAAAATCTACGTTTAAGCGTGGTACGATTAAACAAACAGCCTCAACAGTCTGCCCCTCTATTTGTATTTTAAACAATACCTATTCTTTTACTCTTTGCTCTTGCCTTGCGACTATTAGAGTGCAATAGATATTACGGATAGACGGAGTTTTAATTTCATCCCTGTAGTCAAAATTTCTCTATAAAGGTTTTCAGAGAACACTGAAATATTCGCACCGCTATCTAGTAAACCATGGGCAACTTTTACACACACAGTCTCACTTTGGGAGACGCACCAACAGTTTTCTCCCTGGAGTTCTGACGTTGAATAACAACATTTTCAAATGCTCCCAGACTTAAAGTTTCGTTCACATCATTACAGCAGTGTATCGACTCTTTTGTATAAGGCACAACCCCTATTCTGTCCACACGTGAGCATGCACACTTAGGAATTTTGCACTGTCTTACTTTTCGTTGCGGTAATGGTTTATCGTCACTGTTCTAGTAGTCTCGGGTTCGAATCTTGTGCCTCCTATGGGTCTGAAATTCCTGTGTTGCAGCTTTTCGTCGTAGCTGTCCTCTGCAATGTAGGTCTGGAACCTTTTCGAGCATTACGTTGGCAGCGCCAGGTATGTAGCAGGTCTTCTCGTCGTCGAGGTCACAGTCCCTTACCTGCGTCGTTGCTCTCGCCGCTACGTCATAGGAGTCGTCTTCAGGAATCAATGTCATCGATGTCAGTAAGAAGCACTCCTCGTATCTCAGGGTTTATCTGTCGGCGAATCGATCTGAAATTACCTACGGTGATTATGTCAGGGTAGGATACGGGAGTAGTGACACCAGGATATTGTCTAGAAAGAAACACTGTTTTCACTTTTCTCGCTCAGGCGCGTCTTTATGCTAGAAATCCTGTATAAGATTCTCTTGTTTTCCCTAACACGTGCGCTTCTTTAACACTGTTTTCTCACGATTACCTCTTGATCCACAAACGTCTGCTCCGGTTAATTATTCAATATCTTAGTGCTCTATCACCATTCTTTAGACTGACGCGAACTTGAAGTGGTCACTTGGCAACTATTAAATCGTTTATAAGCTCGGATAAAAATTATCCCAGCAAATGCTATTAGCACATTGGATAAATATTCCACTCAAATAACTTTGTAGTTACATAATTGCGCGGCACTTAGCAGTTTTCGGAACCTAGCGTCTTTTTCTGACTCGGAGTACTACCTGTTGCCTTAACGAGGAATCATGACAGACTGTGTGAACTCCATGCTTACGTTTAAATATATAAAGTTGCTACTTGCCTCCACATTTCTGTACATGCAGCCACGTCAGTAGGATAGATAGGACAGAGCTAGGGCACCTTTTTGCGTTTATATGAGAAATGATAGGGAAAACGACAGTAGATGCTAGGTTGAGAGAGCCTACAAGGAGGAACATGCGTTTATATGGGGGAGATAGGGAAAACGAGGGTAGATGCTAGGTTAGACTGAGGTTGAAGTAGAGGGAATGCGCTTTATATGAGAGTGGTAGGAAACACGAGGAGAAGCGCTAGGCTAGTCACAAGTTGAGAAGGGTATACGATTATATGGCACAGATAGGGAGTAGATGATAAGGCTAGACAGATACTGAAACAGGGCGAATATGGACTTACGTACAGGACAGATAGGGATTACGAGGAGAGGTGCTAAACTAGACAGGACTTGAAGGGTAGAATATGGCTTTTATATGGGAGAGATAGCTAACCGAAGAGAGGTATTAGGCTAGGAGGATTTGAATGTTAGAGTATGCGTTTTTATGGAGAGACGGCGAAAACGGAGAGAGATCCTATGCTAGGAGAGAGTTAAAGGACAAGGAAATGTGTTTGTATGGGAGAGATAGGGAATACGAGAAAAGGTGCTAGACTAGGCAGGACTTGAAGGGTAGAATATGACATTTATATGAGAGAGATAGCTAACCGGAGAGAGGTATTAGGCTAGGAGGGTTTGAATACTAGAGTATGCGTTTATATGGAGACACGGGGAAAACGGAGAGAGATCCTATGCTAGGAGAGAGTTGAAGGAGGAGGAAATGTGTTTATATGGGAGAGATAGGGAATACAAGGAAAGGTGCTAGACTAGGCAGGGCTTGAAGGGTAGAATTAGGCTTTTATATGGTAGAGATAGCTAACCGAAGAGAGGTATTAGGCTAGGAAGGTTTGAATGGTAGAGTATGCATTTATATAGAAAGATGGGGTGAACGGGTAGGTATACTAGGCTAGAGAGAGGTTGAGGTGTAGAGTATGGTTAGATGTAGGAGAGGTAAGGGAAATCGAGGAGAGGTGTTAGGGTAGACAGAGGTGAAGGGTATAGTATGCATTTTCTACAAGAGAGATAGGGAAACCGTGGAGAGATGCTAGACTAGACGGAGGCTGAAGAAGGAGAATGCGCTTTATACGAGAGAGGTAGGGATGCTAGACTAAACTAGACAGAGTTAAAGGTAAAATGTGGTTTATATGAGAGAGATAGGAAACTGAGGAGAGGTATTAGTATATGATAGGTTTCAATGGTAGAGTATGTGTTTATATGAGAGATAGGGAAAACGATGATAGGCGATAGGGAGGTTAGTGTTGATGCATGTGTAACATTCAGTCTTCTCCAGGATAGCTCCGTCCAGCATTCAACAGCCGACCAGATTCCACGGGGGTGAGTGCACCAAGGTTGTGTATGATTTCACAGGTAGTTCATACAGTATCAGGTGTAGTTAGGTTAATTCACGTAGTGTCATAAGGGGGACAGATTCCGGGATTGGGTGTAGCATAGCATCGTATTTCACAGTTAGTTCATGTAATATCTCCCCTAGGGGCACACCTTATGTGAGTACGGGTTTGGCGCATCCGGGATGCCCGAGCCTCTCATCATCCCTCCACCCTCCTTCGATCGAGGTGGGTTCGTCCTCTTGACCGGGGGACTCGAGGTAGGCTCTCGTGCGTTCTTTACATTTCGTTCCATGCCGCCCCTCGCCATCGTTCTTTCTTGATCTCTCTACGAACATTTCGCAACAAGACCATTCATTCTTACATCTCGTTTCCTTCCTCGCGGGCCTACCTTGCGTGCGAAACGCCCACACAGTTTTGATTTAATTTACCTTTTTCTTTTAATCCTCCGTGGACACAGCCTGACGGATACCCACCGCACTGGGTGCGCAGCTGGGTGAGTGGGTAATGGCGTCATCCCCACCACTCGGGGTCGTCATGTATGGTCTGTGTTCGTATCCGCTGTTCAACTGCAGTCCCGCGGGGGGCCATTGCATGAGCTGCTGACTTCCCACGGCCATTGGATCCCTCTGTTTATGTTCTGGGAGGTGTGACCCTGGGGTGAGACGTGTATAGATAGGCAATTCACCCAAGCCGGGGTAACGCCCGGGAAGTCAGAGCCCGAGGTCGGAGACGGTTGCAATGGTGGAGGATTTCTTTCGCTATGGAGCTCTCTTTCTCCATTATAAATAACAAGCGCCGAAAAGTAATTGTAACAGAACTAGCACCACCGCCATCAGGTTGTTTCTTAGTGATTACCCGAACTGAGGAAGGACAATCTTTCGAGAAGGTGAACCCTTTTATAATACAGAAGGGCAGTGACTCAATTGCTGGTCCGGTTCATTCCTGCACTCGCCTTCGAAGTGGTTCATTGTTAGTACAAACAAATTTAGATCAGCAAAGTAAGAGCTTTAAGCGCTAGGCTTCTTCTCGGTTATCCCATCCGTGTTGAGAAGCACCGCACCTTGAATTCCTATCGAGGAGTTGTTACCACCCATAGCCTCGATGGTATATCGGGCGATGAACTGGTTGAATATCTTTCTGATCAAAAGGTGACAGCAGTTCATCGAATGCAGGCTAAACGCGACGGTGTATTGGTACCCACTCGTACCCTGTTTCTAACTTTCGACGGTGTCGATCTGCCTGCGAATATCTCAGCAGGATAGGAACGTATTGCGATGAGGCCCTATATTCCTAGACATCTGCGTTGTTTTAAATGCCAGCGTTTTGGGCATAACCAAGTCTCATGCAAGAGTGCCGTTTCCATCTGTGCCTCTTGTAGTCAGCCCTTGCACGATGGTACCTGTTCATCAGTTCCCGTCTGCGCCAATTGCAAAGGGTCCCATTCTGCGTCATTTGCCGACTGTCCGTGGAACTTGGATGAGAAGGCGATCCAGGAGATCCGAGTAAAAGATAAACTCTCCTTCGCTGAAGCCCGGAGGCTAACCATGCGCGCCAACCTTCGCTCCTACTATCAGGTACATTCAGTTCTGTTGTTGCCTCGCCAGTACCACGGAGAGGCGCGGAAACTCAGACCTGGACCATGACTGCATTAACCGCCACTACCATCCGACCGTCCATTTCTGATAGAGTTACCAAGTCATCTAAAGCTGGTCCTAAGATTATGAAGTGCTAAGGCACTTCTCCAAGCAGAAACTACGCAAGGAAGATTTTCTCAAAGACCCTCCGCGTGCGCGCGATAAGAAAAGTTCAGCTTCTCCTCCTCGAAGGTCGCAGTCCCAGGATGCTCCTGGGACAAGCCGCTCTCAGCGGCCCCCTTCAATCCTTGCCAACCAGAACCGATTCTCGGCGCTTGAATCGGTTTCTGGCACTGAGCGCGTGGACCCTACCTTCGAGGAGCCTATAAAGTCTAACTCCATACAAAAAGCCCGAGTCCCAAGGTTAAGCAAAAGGTTATTTTGAGCCGCCTTTCTAAGTAAGAAGTTTATCCCTTTATTCATAGCTGCACTGACCTGGAATTTAGTGGTGTACGATCGCATAGGGCAGAACTGAAACTTTTATTGCGTACCCATTCCCCTATAGTCGTGTGTTTACAGGAGACTAAGCTTCGCCCTCACGATCCTTTTGATCTCCGAGGTTATATTCCGGTTCGCTACGTTCTTGAACCGGATGAGGGTACTCCTGCTCATGGAGATGTCATGTTATTAGTGCGTAACGACGTTCATTTTCAAACTCTCACTCTTACGTCCGACTTGCAAGCTGTTGCCGTCTGGCTTCAATTACCCTGCGTTTTCGTTTCTGTTTGCTCTGTGTATATACCTCCATCGTCTTCCCTAGCTCACACGGACATTCGCGATCTCCTGTCCGCTCTCCCAACACCATTTTTTCTGTTGGGAGATTGTAATTCCCTTCACCCCCTGTGGTGTTCGCCAAGGGCTTGTGCGAGGGGAACTCTTCTTTCCGACATTTTTCCTCAGTTCAACCTCTTCATCCTCAATACAGGTGAACCTACTTTTCTTTCTGATTCTTCTGGTACATTCTCTCACTTGGACCTTGCCGTTTGCTCCGTCCAGCTTGCTAGTCGTCTGCAGTGGAACGTCGTCGCTGACACCGACTCCAGCGATCATTATCCCTGCATCGTTTCTCTTTTGTCTCACCACGTCCAGCCTTCCAGAGCACCTACATGGTAATTCCTTAAAGCCGACTGGGGACTGTATTCCAGCCTCGTGTCTTTTGTCGACCAGCCCTTTACTGACGTGAACCAAATGGTGCAGCACTTTACGTCTACGTTGCTATCTGCCGCCGAACGCACCATTCCCCGTTCGTCCTCCCACCCTCGTCGTATTCCTGTACCGTGGTGGACCGAGGACTGTCGGGACGCCGTTCGTGCCCGTAGACCTACACTTAGGGTGTTTCGGCGACATCCTACACTTGATAATTTGGTTACTTTTAAACAATCGCGCGCCAGGGCCCGTCGTATTATTCAGGGCAGCAAGAAGGTACCTTGGACTCGTTTTCTCGAGTCTTTTAATCGCTTCACACCTTCCTCTGTTGTTTGGGATAAACGTCGTCGCTTCTCCGGTAACGTGTCGCATTGTACTGTGTCTGGCCTTCAGGTTTCCAATGACACCATAGTGGATCCGGCTGCCATTGCTAACACTCTGGGTCTGCCTTTGAGGCGGTTTCCAGTTCTGACCATTATTCCGCCGGCTTTCGCTCTCTAAAAGACCGGCTGGATTCCGAGACCTATACTTTTCGGTCTGATAATACGGAGTGTTATAATGAACTTTTTGCACTGCGGGAGCTGGAGAACGCTCTCCATTGCTCTGGGAGTCCGCTCCTGGGCCAGACGGCATTCATGTCCTGATGTTAACGAACCTTTCAGCGACAGTAAGCTTTCTCTTACAGGACTATAGCCGTATTTGGCAAGACGGCTTTTTTCCTTCCGTTTGGCGCGAAGCCACCATTGTCCCTATACTTAAGCCTGGGAAGGATCGCCAACTACCTTCCAGCTACCGCCCTATCTCCCTCACCAGTTGCATTTGCAAGGTGATGGAGCGCATGATCAACGGGCGGTTGACATGGTGGCTTGAGACTCAGAAATTTCTAGCGTACGCTCAGTGCGGATTTCGTCGCCATCGCTCAACCTTCGACCATCTGGTGTCTCTGTCGACGCATATTATGTAAGAATTTCTGTGAAAGTGTCAAACACTGGCTGTGTTTTTTGACCTGGAGAAAGCTTATGACCCTTGTTGGAGGGGCGGCATTTTACGTACACCTCACGCTTGGAATTTCCGCGGTCGTCTTCCCATATTTCTTCGGGAGTTTATGACGGACCGCGTCTTTCGTGTACGTGTGGGCTCGGTTTTATCTAGTCGTTTTATTCAAGAGAGCGGTGTGCCGAAAGGCTGTGTACTCAGTGTCACACTTTTTGCGATAGATATCATCCCCATTGTTGGTTTTCCCCCTGGCATTTCCTCGTCCCTTTTGGTCGACGATTTTGCCATTTATTGCGGTTCACGGCAGATCTGTCTACTCGAACGCCGTCTCCAGAGCTGTGTCGACCGCCTCTACGCTTGGAGTAACGCCAACGGCTTTAATTTCTCCGCCGATAAATCCGTCTGCATCAATTTCTGTTGCCGGAAGGCTTTCCCTCCGCCCTCTCTCCATCTTGGGTCAGAGGTCCTTCCATTTGCAGACGAGGTGAAATTTTTGTGGTTGATCTTTGATCGAAAGCCTGAGCTGGACTTCTCACATTTCCTTTTTAAAAGCTAAGTGTGACCGTTCTCTTAATATTTTACGTATTTTAAGTGGCACATCCTGGGAGCTGATCAGACCATTCTTCTGCGACTTTATTGCTCCTTGGTCCGAGCCAAGCTTGATTACGGGTGCATTGTCTATTCATCAGCACGTCCATCTGTGTCACGTCGCTTGAATGCCATTCATCATCGTGGTATAAGAGTCGCTACAGGGGCCTTTCCAACTAGCGCTGTACCCAGTCTGAACGCTGAAGCTGTAGAGCCTCCGCTGTCCTTCAGGTGTGAGACGCTTTTGTGCAGCTATGCATATCGATTCTCAAGCTTGCCTGACCACCCGTTTTTCGAGGATTCGCTTGATCGGCAATATTTAATTAGCTCCTCTGCATTGCTCCCTCCAGGGTTTCGATTTCCACAACTTCTTCGGCATCTGGACTTTACGCCTGCGCCGGCTCTTCCCAGAGGCGAAACGCGTTTTCCTCCATGGTTGCGCGCTGAAGTCCACTGTGACCTTGATTTAACGCCGATGCCGAAGAATGAGACCCATTCTTCAGTTCTTAGATCCGCGTTTTTAGAATTACAGGCGCAATTCGGGAACCTGCATTTTATATATACTGATGGTGTAAGACTGATGTTGGAGTAGGGTATGCCTTTGTTTTTGGTGAACATAGTTTTACCTTTCGTTTACCTGGGCAATGTTCGATTTTTACCGCCAAACTTTTTAGCATATATCAATCTGTTTTATACATTCGGCGGCACGACTTACGTCACTGTGTAGTTTGTACGGACTCTCTGAGTGCCCTTAAGAGTATTAACAAGCTGTACCATTACCACCCACTCGTGCAGCGCATACATGTTCTCCTTCACTCGCTCGGTGTTTCTGGCACCAGCGTCTCCTTCGTGTGGATTCCGAGTCATGTGGGCATCTCAGGGAACGAGTTTGCCGACGACGCTGCCAAATCGGCGCTTTTATCGCCCAGATGTTTTACCTGTGTTGTTTCCTCCTCAGATTCTTATGTTATTTGGCAACACCGCATTCTCTCGTTGGCGCGATGAGTGGACGGCCCTTAGGGGGAACAAACTGCGGGAGGTTAAACCCCTTCCGGTTGTCTGGGCCACCTCTTCTCGTGCTTCTCGTTGGGAAGAGGTGATTTTAACATGACGTCGTATCGGACAATGCATTTTTAGTCATAGACACCTGCTTAGTTGTGATCCTGCACCACTCTGTGATCAGTGTGCGGCACCCTTAACGGTGCGTCACATTTTAACAGAGTGTCAAGTTTTAGCACAATTGCGCGTTCTTGTGTCTCTGCCTGTTGATATAGTCAACGTTTTAGCAGACGACGCGCATTCTGTAGAATGTCTTTTACGTTTTATCCGTAACAGTGGTTTTATTCGACGCATTTAATGCGCTGAGCGTCTTTTAGTTTTGTGATTTTCTATTGTCTGTTTTAATGGGGGATAGTTCTTTCCTGGCGTCATATGGCGCTCTGGTACCTTGGCTTCTACAGATCCTGAAACGTTATTTACTCTTTTATTGTTTGATTTACCAAGTTTTTAGTGTGGTGGTTTTTAGACTTTGATATGTTTTTTATTGCTTCGACTAAGCGGGTTTATGTCCCATATTTTAATTTCTGGGTTTTAAATTTTATACATTATAAGGGCGCTGATGACCTTAGCTGTTTAGCGCCCTTAACCCCCATATCATCTTCGTCATTATCCACTTCATGTAATATCGTACGTATTTAGGCTAACTTGGATAGTATCATAGACAGACAGATTTCAAGAGTTAGGTGTAGCATAGTTCCGTTTGATTTAATTGACAATTCAGCTAGTATCGTTGGTATTAAAGTAATCTGAGTAGTATCACAGGTGTTGGCGATTATTTAGATCAGCGATTTGTATCACAGCTATTTAGTGTAGTTTCAGGTGATTCAGCTAGTATTAAAGGTATATGAGTCATTTTAACAAGCAATTCGGTTAGTATCGGAGGTATTATGATAAACCGGTTAGCATCACAGGTGTACATGGTAATTCAGAGCAGCGATTCGAACCAGGGCTATTTAAGTTAATTTTTATATGATTCGGCTATTATGACAGGTATTTAAGTCATTTTAACATTAAATTAAGATAGTATCACAGGTATTCACGTTAATTTAGAGAGGATTTAGATTATAAACGTTTCTTATCCAATGTTACAACACTTTTATACAATTTTTTTCCAAATATTGCAAACTTTTGTATGTTAAGCAGTTGATATGTGAGACGAAGAGGGCTAAACAGTGTATAAGGTAACAGTGATGGTTTATAGAAGTACTATAAACTAGCTCATCCGCATGACTGAGGAGATGTTATAATGTTTTAACCGGCTTTTCCGTTTTTATGGCTATATTTTTGACTAGGTGTATCAATTTTCGGGTTAATTAATGCCTTATTAGATAAGGATTGTAAGGGTAGGCGCCACTTCCCTTTATCTAGGCTTGAGACTAGCACTAGGATTTACTTCTAATGGCAGGGTTAGCGCCTCCCCTTCCATCTTCTTATTCTTCTTTATTCATCAGGTGTCTGCTAGGTGTATACACAGCACATGGGCAAACATTCATTTTTTAAATTGTAGACTCACGGAGAGAATCTTCATCTTCGAGCTACATTCTCTTAAGCACTGCCTGTAATTCTGTAAGGCCCATATGCGTATGTCGTTATTCCATCCTCGGCAATAACTATTTTATCGTCGTATGGAGTCAATGTAATTTTATTCACTTGCACGGCGGTAACAGCATGCTCTCGTGACAGGATCAGATTCATGGGCGTTCTTATTACTTCTCTGGTCTTAAGACATTTCGCATAGCTGTCGAATGTGATATACTACATAATAGCACTACATTTTATGCCTTTAATCTTTTTTGTCATTGAGCCGTAAATATCTAGTGCATATATCTTTGGTCGTAATCCGACAAAGCGATGGATGATTTTACCATTAGCCTCGTCCTTAAATTTTCCAAACACCCTTTTGTTCTGAGTAGAATGACTTATATGGTTAACGTGGTAATCAGCTGTATCCAGATGATCCAGAAAACGTAGCTTGTCCTGGTACACATCTTCAGTTGTTACACATGAATGAATGAACCAGTGTCCATATGCATAAGCTTCAGATTTTCAGCTCCGTAATATGGCAACAACACGTCGTAATGATAGTGGTACATTAATGTCTTGGAGATGTTCTAACACACTCATACCAATGTATATAGGCTTATTGAATAGATCTGACGAGAGGCCATATGCACAGCAGATAAATTATCAGCATATATTGCCCTATCAATAAACGTAGTCTTGGCGATCAACTTCTCCAGAGTCTTCGCATCTGTCACCAGTCGTATATCCATACGATTACGTAGGTTCTCCATAGTTTTACAAAACATAGCGTTGTTAAAGTGTTTGTAGAGATCCTTCTCGAAATCATTTGCCGACTGTTATCGTAGCCTGTTGTTAAATTCCACATAAGGTTTTAACCACTGAGACTGCCGGAGTTGTAACGCACGATGGATGTTTGTTAGCCGTAACGCATGAGTAAGAGCTTGCTTCAAAGTCATGTAATGTACGATATACTACTTTCGAGGTCCAAGATGAGGTTTTAGTTTCTTTGTAGATGATTCCTTGAGCTTCATACACTCAGGCAGGAAAGGTAGAACGTTGTGTAGATCGTGAAGTTTTGCAGAATACTCGATGTCGGCTTCTAATATGTATCCACGAGGATCGTCCTGTAGTGTTTCTAAGTCGATTTCTTCAGGTGAAACCCACTGAAATCCACCATAAGAGGGGGCGTGGCACTTGGCCCAAGTGTATTGGTTATTGGCGTCATCATATGTAATAAATTGGGTTGGTCTCGACAGATCATACTTATTCATTTAGGTGTTGTTTTCTTCGGCGTACCGGTGGGAATCTTGGCATAAACCTCCTCTTATGCCGGATTTCACCATGAGGAGTTGATCATAGTCTTGTAACAGTTCCAGCTTAATTCTAGCATGCAGTTACATAGCATCCCATGTAAGTCTTGGAGAGGTGAAATAATGTGCTGGATCAACTTTGTGTGTTTTGAGGGTCTGCTCTCTGAATGTGTCAAAGACATCAGCTAGAAGGAGAGCATCTAAGGTTAAGTAGAGGTCACTGTATTCTCCCAGGTTTTTCACATTAAGCAGCTCCCATACATTTCTAGCATGCTCGTAGTCAGCATCACTAATTTCTTCTTCATTTAACCTATTGTAGAAGGATTCCTTGGGAGGCAGGCAGGTCTCGTTCAAAACATCCCATGATGTAACGTAATCATAGGGAAATATGCCCTTACGTATCATCAACTTCAATTCTATTCTCCGAAGTACTTTAGTGTTTCAGGGTATGAGGGAAGTTTGTTTTACCAACTTATCCTAGCTTGTAATCAGGAACCGAAAGCTATCCTAAAAGCGGAGCTTTATATCTCCGACATACTTGGAGAATAAGATATAGCTTTCTTCAGAGTTAGGAATTACCTCCACACGTTCACTTGTACATCCCAACTCCTTAACAATGAAATGAGAGTCATATCAGCTAAGGTTATGCATGAAGCCAGGAATATATTTAGGTGTTTTGCAAGCTAAATTGAGTTCATTATGTAGACTTTCACGGTATTCACCGCTGATGTGATCATGGTCCCGTACTTTGTAGTTCTCTTCTGTAAAGGGTTTTCCACAGAAGTAGTATGCCGTAGAAGACTCAAAATCATTCTGCTGTTGATCCGTAAGTTTCAGATGCTTTACAGATTTTATATGCTATCAAGCTTCTTTGCGTTGGATCTCAGAAATTGCACAAACTTCTGAGCAGCATTATAACCACGATATATATATATATATATATATATATATATATATATATATATATATAGGGTTGCTTAGGAATACCAGTTTCGAGGTGTTCAACGCTGGATGACGGCTTCACATAAACACAGAAGCTCATTGGTGTATGCTCTTGATAGGGGGTTGAATAAGAAGGTTCAGGACTGGGAATACAATATGACATGGAGCCAGAATACTCTCAAAATCCGCATAGATGACATAAGGTACTTTCAGCATCCTCTCCACATTTTTAAACTGTACAATTGATTTCTCCTTGGTAGGCATAACTACTCGTGCAACATCATGTTTTTTACAGATGACTGCACGGTTTTGTAGCTTTTCCAGTCCACTTTGTCCATACTGATTGTCAAAATACGTAAAGCACCGCTTGCAGGTATGTATCATTCCATCATGCTTGGTTTTCTGACGTCGAACGAGCTTCTGAAAATTCTTGATGTATACATAGTGATGCTTTTCGCTACTGTCACTCAATAGTAGCAGATCACGCTGTTCAGGTAGTTTAGTGTCCGCAACCTTTATTGGATACACTTCATGCTTCTCATCCAGCCCAAAAACGTTGACGGACATGCTCTTAAGCTTCCCAAATTTAGGTATTTGGGAAAGTGAAGCAGGATAGGAAACTCAGCTGAAGTCGTATTTGTCTTAAAGCTGTTTGTATTTACTGACGCGTTGAGGCTTGGTGCAAACGAATTTGCCTAATACAGAATACATGAAACATTTATCGTCGTTATAGTTCTACATGTTTATGCAGGCTTTTCTTGCTTCAACAGATGGTGGTAGTGGTATGTAGCTACTTCCCCGTAATGGGTTGTACTTGTTGATACGAAGTCGAACCCCTTCCACAGCAAGCAGGGCCCAGTTGCTGCCCTTAAGCTGCGACTCCCCCGTTTCAGTAACCAATTTCTTGTATTTTGCTTCCAACGTTGAGTCAAAATCCGTTTCTAGAAACACAGGTTGATTCCGTGTTTTAAATGTTTGTCACCGGTTTCTCCGATACTGTTAACAAATCGATACTCAGCTAGAAAATTAATTTTCACACTTTGTAAATACCAAGCTCTTTATGCACTGTCTGGATTATTCGTTGATTTGCCTCATGTAGATACATATTCAGGTCCTTAGATGAATCGCATCTTATAAAATACTTTTTCACTCGTCCTTCGAAATATGTCTCGTATTCTTTGATGTCACAGTCCTCCATTGTTGATAATAAATTATGTTAACAGGCTCCAATCTGCTTTTCATCTGAAGCCTGCTTATTTCACATACATCTTCGTGCCGCTATCCCTTATAATCATCATTGAAGGTTACATTACAATGCTTGCATTTGAAAAGCTTCTTGCAGCTCATCTGATGCATTCTCTTGTCATAACCTCGGAGCAATTTCTTCCCGCATTTAATTCAAGCGTATCCTGATGCACTAGGAACTATATCCTTATATGAAGAGTTATTCATCCTTATTCTTGATGTAATAACGTATTAATCCTTGTTCAATGTAGACCTCTTTACCTTGATAACTCTTGAAAGCTGAATATTCTTGGACAGAACATGATCTTAGCACCTCAAGACTTATTATCGCAATGATGTCCAGTGCTCGAGGTGGCTCTATTTATAGAGGGAGCACGAACCTTTTAGATCAATCATATACTGGGTTTTAATAATACAAATGTGACTAAGCGTTTAAAACCTTATTTTTCAATACGTGTTTACACAGGTGTTCGAGCGCCTCCGTAGATCTTCGTACAGGTTCTTATGCTTGGATGCAGCACTAAAATGTGTTGTGTGTGTATATCTATGTGTTTGAGTGTCCGTAGATCAAGAAGAGGAAGAAAGAAAACCAGAAAGAAAGAGAGGGGTCTAACAAGAAAGAAGGAAGGTGTGAATGTTTCCATGCATGTCTGTATGTGTGTGGGGGGCCGTGTGTACTATGTGTGTGTATATGCATGTGTGGGAGCGTGTAGTATGTATGTGTGTGGGTATGTCTGTTTCTGAGTATGTAAGAGTTAGACTGTATGCGTGTCTGTGCGTGTGTGTATGTATGCAAGAGTGAGAGTGTATACGTGTCTGTGTGTGTAAGGCTGCATGTGCCGCGTGTATGAGAGTGTGTATGTGTGCAAGTGCGATGTGTGTAAGTATGTGTATGTGTGTGGGCATGCGAGTGAGATTGTGTGTGTATGTGTGTGCATGAATGTGAAGGAACTCCTAGTTATGGAGAAGGCGCGAACCTCTCTAATAACATTATATTTCAGATCCGACGCAGTAATACTTTTATTATTTTCCTATTCGACGTAGATACCTAGATTTTATGTATTTAGAGGTTTTAAAAAGATAATTTATATAAAATCATTTATTCCTTATTCTGTATATGTATTCTCGTTTCTGTATACTTTCAAACTAGTCGTGAGATGATTTAAGCAATTAAATACTGATTAAGGAGTTAAAACTCTAATATACATTAATGTCTATTAATGATATAATGTGTATGTTGATCAAGCATTTAATTCAACTCTAAACCATAGCATGAAAACTGGTTGTTGTATACCACTCATTTTAAAGCTCAGAGCGTATTAACCTCCACCATATAACCTCACTCCCAGAGTTAGGATGTCTATGACGTCACACTCAGAGACAGGATTTCTGACCCTATCAAACACGTTTAAACTCGTCCCATAACTACCTGTATATGCTCTCACACCAACAAGAGACGAATTTTCTCACGCTCATTCCGTCAGATGTTTCCATTCAAAGCCTACTACAACCACCAACAACACCACCACCACCACCCATTGCACCAAAGTTAACTCCATCTCTATTAACACAATACTTTAGAAGTAGACGCTTAAAAGATGGCGTAGAAGATTTTTCCCCTTATTTAGTTATATCCATGTATATAATCTATTACTTCATGTTTTCATTCCTTTTTCAATTCCTTTCCAACTTGCCTTTATTCTCCAAAGAATCAGTGGACAATATGGCATTCCTATACGCGTAATACTCCGTTATCGCAGAAAAACCATTACATTTCACTACAATCACGAGCAAAGTAATTTTTCCGGGGTTACATAGATTTTAAGCTTTTAGAATCGAAACTAGTAATGCCTTTAATAATTGTATTTTAGTAATCTAGATCCCCCGCATCAGCATCTACCATATAATCTTTACTCGAACCTGGTATGATTCATAGTCTTGATGATATATGAAATAGCCCCTTCGGGATTTGATCTGAGTACTTTTAAGTAATTTTTGTCATGATAGCGATATTTAGGAACTAGGTTCTCTGTTTACTTTTTATTTGACGTGTCTATCTAAATTATGTCACGAGCTATTAAATTTGTAATTAAATTTAATTTAATCAGTATTCGAACCCAGATTACCAGGAACAACATTATTTATAATATTGGTTTGACATGTTAAAAAAGAGTTATGAGCATTTACTGCATCAACCTAAGTGATATATCCTAGAGTATAGAGGAAAATTAAGGAAGTCATTAAAAGATCGGGATACGAACTAAGGACTGCTGATTATCAGTTATATGTAATATTAATTTCCCATCCAAGGAGCTATCAATCATGCCTTGGTCCACACCTCTATCTCTCTTAGCTTCTGAGATAATCTAGATTTAAAATTAAGAATCAAACCCAAAACGCAAGATACCCCAATATACATTCACAAAAAACTAACTAATAACTTAAACGTAATTAAGTTTATTTGGCGTCTTTATCCCGATTAGTTCTGGAGTTACTGGAAGATGAACGTGTAATCATTCCTAGGATTCGAACCCGGGTATTTCTGTCAAATTTATTAAAAGCATTACCAGGCTCGATTCTAGAAGCTTTAAATCTGGGTAAATCCGGAAAAAATTACGTTGCTCGTGATTGTAGTGATATGTAATGGTTTTTCTGCGATAACCGAATATTACGCGTATAGGAATGTTATGTTGTACACTGATTCTTTCGAGAATAAAGGGAAGTTGGAAAAGAAGAATTGAAAAGGGAATGAAAACATGAAATACAGTATATACATGGATATAACTAAATAAGGGGGAAATGTTCTACGCCACCTTCTAAGCGTCTGCTTCTAAAGTATTGTGTTAATAGAGATGGAGTTAACTTTGGTGCAATGGGCGGTGGTAGTGGTGGTGGTGGGGGTGACGGCGGTGGTGGTGGTGGTGGTTGTGTTAGGCTTTGAATGGAAACATCTGATGGAATGAGCGTGTGAAAATACTTCTCTCGTTGGTGTGAGAGCATATACAGGTAGTTATGGGACGAGTTTAAACATGTTTGATAGAGTCAGACATCCTGTCTTTGGGTGTGACGTCAAAGACATCCTGTCTTTGGGTATGAGGTTATATGGTGGAGGTTAATACGCGCTGAGCATTAAAATGAGTGGTATGCAACAACCATTTTTCATGCTATAGTTTAGAGTTGAATTAAATGTTTAATCAACATACATATTACATCATTAATAGACATTTATGTGAGTGAAATATCAGAGTTTTAATCACTTAATCGGCATTTAATTGCTTTAATCATCTCACGATGGGTTTGTAAGTATATAGAATCGACAAAACATATAGAGAATAAGAAATAAATGATTTTAATAATATAATTTATCTTTTTAAAACCTCTAGATACATAAAATATAGGTGTTTACGTCGATCAGAAAATAATAAAAGCAATACAACGTCGGATCTGAAATGTAGTGTTATTTGAGAGGTTCGCGCCTTCTCCATAATTAGGGGTTCCTTCACACGCATGTACACACAGACACACATACATACAATCTCACTCGCATGCCCACACACATACACACATACTTACAGATATCGCACTTACATACCCATACACGCGGCACATGCAGCCATACACACACACAGACACGCATACATTCTCACTCTTGCATACATACACACACGCACAGACACGCATACACTCTCACTCTTACATACTCACAGACACACATACCCACACACATACATACTACACGCTCACACACATGCATATACACACATAGTTCACACGGCCCCCACACACACATACAGACATGCATGGAAACATACACACCTTCCTTCTTTCTTGTTAGACCTCTGTCTTTCTTTCTGGTTTTCTTTATTTCTTCTTCTTGATCTGCGGACACTCAAACACATAGATACACACGCACAAAACATACAGCGCTTCATCCGAGCATACGAAAGTGTACGAAGATCTGCGGACGCGCTCGAACACCTGTGTAAACACGTATTAAAATATAAGGGTTTAGACGCTTAATCACGTTTGTATTATTAAAACCCAGTATATGATTGATCTAAAAGGCTCGTGCTCCCTCTATAAATAGAGCAACCTCGAGCACTGGACATCATTGCGATAATAAGTCTTGAGGTGCTAACATCATGTTCTGTCCAAGAATATTCAGCTTTCAAGAGTTATCAAGGTAAAGAGGTCTACATTGAACAAGGATTAATACGTTATTACATCAAGAATAAGGATGAATAACTCTTCATATAAGGATATAGTTCCTAGTGCATCAGGATACGCTTGAATTAAATGCGGGAAGAAATTGCTCCGAGGTTATGACAAGAGAATGCATCAGATGAGCTGCAAGAAGCTTTTCAAATGCAAGCATTGTAATGTAACCTTCAATGATGATTATAAGGGATAGCGGCACGAAGATGTATGTGAAATAAGCAGGCTTCAGATGAAAAGCAGATTGGAGCCTGCTAACATAATTTATTATCAACAATGGAGGACTGTGACATCAAAGAATACGAGACATATTTCGAAGGACGAGTGAAAAAGTATTTTATAAGATGCAATTCATCTAAGGACCTGAATATGTATTTACACGAGGCAAAACAACGAATAATTCAGGCAGTGCATGAAAAGCTTAGTATTCACAAGAGTGTGAATATTAATTTGCTAGCTGAGTGTTGATTTGTTAACGGTATCGGAGAAACCGTGACAAACATTTAAAACACGGAATCAACCTGTGTTTCTAGAAACGGATTTTGACTCAACGTTGGAAGCAAAATACAAGAAATTGGCTACCGAAACGGAGGAGTCGCAGCTTAAGGGCAGCAACTGGGCCCTGCTTGCTGTGGAAGGGGTTCGACTTCGTATCAACAAGTACAACCTATTACGGGGAAGTATCTGCATACCATTACCACCATCTGTTGAAGCAAGAAGAGCCTGCATAAACATGTAGAACTATAACGACGAGAAATGTTTCATGTACTCCGTACTAGCCGAATTCGTTAGCACAAAGCCTCAACGCGTCAGTAAATACAAACAGCTTTAAGATAAGTACGACTTCAGCTGTGTTTCCTATCCTATTCCACTTTTTCAAATACCTAAATTTGAGAAGCTTAACAGTATGTCTATCAACGTTTTTGGGCTGGATGAGAAGCATGAAGTGTATCAATAAAAGGTTACTGACCTGAACTACCTGAACACCCTGACCTGCTACTATTGAGTGAACAGCGGAAAGCATCACTATGGAGAAGCTACATAATCGTATGGATATACGACTGGTGATAAATGCGAAGACTCTGGAGAAGTTGATCGTCAAGCCTACTCTAAGATGAAGATTTTCTCCGTGAGTCTACAATTTAAAAAATGAATGTTTGCCCATGTGCTGTGTATACACCTAGCAGACACCTGATGGATAAAGAAGATTAAGAAGATGCAAAGGGAAGCGTTAACCCTGCCATTAGGAGCAAATCCTAGTGCTAATCTGAAGCCTAGATAAAGGAGAGAGGCGACTACCCTTACAATCCTTATGTAATAAAGCATTAATTAACCTGAAAATTTGATACACCTAGTCAAAAATATAACCATGCAGAAAAGGAAAAGCTGGTTAAACATTATAATATCTTATCAGCCATGCGGATGAGCTAGTATGTACTACTTCTATATACCCTCACTGTAACCTTATACACTGTTTAGTTCTCTCCGTCTCACACACTAAGTGCTTAACATATAAAAGTTGGCAAGATTTAGAAAAACGTATATAAAAGTGTTGTAACATTGGATAAGAAACGTTTATAATCTAAATGCTCTCTATATTACCATGTATACCTGTGATACTATATGAATTACATGTTAAAATGACTTAAATACCTGTCATACTATCCGAAACATATGAAAATTAACTTAAATATTCCTGTTTCGAATTACCATGAACACCTGTGATGCTAACAGGTTTATCCTAAATACCTCCGATACTAACCAAATTGCTTGTCAAAATGACTCAAATACCTTTGATACTACCTGAATCACCTGAAACTACATTAAATAGCTGTGATACAAATCGCTGATCTAAATTATCGCCAACACCTGTGATACTACTCAGATTACTCTAAATACCAACGATACTAGCTGAATTGTCCATAAAATCAAACGGAACTATGCTACACCCAACTCTTGAAATCTGTCTGGCTATGATACTATCCGAGTTAGCCTAAATATCTACGATATTATCTGAACTAACTGTGTAATAGGAAACTATGCTACACCCAACCCTGGAATCTGTCCCCCTTGTGACACTACGTGAATTAACCTAACTACCCCTGATACTGTATGAACTACCTGTGAAATCATACACAACTGTGCTGCACTCACCCCCGTGGAATCTGGTCACCTGCTGAATGATGGATGGAGCTATCCTGGAGAAGACCGAATGTTACACATGCATCAACACTAATCTCCTTAACAGCTTTCATCGTTTTCCCTATCTCTCTCATATAAACGCATACTCTACCATTCAAAGCCATTCTATGCCAATACCTCTCCTCAGTTTCCTATCTCTCTCATATAAACACATTCTACCTTTAACTCTGTCTAGTCTGTTTAGCATCCCTACCCCTCGTATTCTCTACCTCTCTCGTATAAAGCGCATTCCGCTCCTTCAGCCTCCGTCTAGTCTAGCATCTCTCCATGGTTTCCCTATCTCTCTTGTATAAAATACAGACTGTACTCTTCAACTCTGTCTAGCCTAATACTTCTCCTCGTTTTCCCTTACCTCTCATAATCTAACCATACTATACACCTCAACCTCTGTCTAGCCTAGCATCCCTCCCGGTTTTCGCTATTTTTCTATATAAACGCATACTACACCATTCAAATCCTCTTAGCCTAATACCTCTCTTCGGTTAGCTATCTCTCCCATATAAAAGCCATATTCTACCCTTCAAATCCTGCCTAGTCTAGCACCTCTCCTCGTATTCCCTATCTCTCCTATATAAACACAATTCCTCCTCCTTCAACTCTCTCCTAGCATAGGATCTCTCTCCGTTTTCCTCTTCTCTCCATATAAACGCATAATCTAGCATTCAAACCCTCCTAGCCTAATACCTCTCTTCGGTTAGCTATCTCTGCCATATAAATGCCATATTCTACCCTTCAAGTCCTGTCTAGTCTAGCACCTCTCCTCGTATTCCCTATCTCTCCCATATAAACACAGTTCCTTCAACTCTCTCCTAGCATAGGATCTCTCTTCGTTTTCCTCTTCTCTCCATATAAACGCATAATCTATCATTCAAACCCTCCTAGCCTAATACCTCTCTTCGGTTAGCTATCTCTGCCATATAAATGTCATATTCTACCCTTCAAGCCCTGTCTAGTCTAGCACCTCTCCTCGTATTCCCTATCTCTTCCATATAAACACAGTTCCTTCTCCTTCAACTCTCTCCTAGCATGGGATCTCTCTCCGTTTTCCCCGTCTCTTCATATAAACGCATACTCTAGCATTCAAATCCTCCTAGCCTAATACCTCTCTTCGGTTGCTGTCTCTCCTATATAAAAGCCATATTCCACCCTTCAGGCCCTGTCTAGTCTAGCACCTCTCCTCGTATTCTCTATCTCTTCTGTATATAAGTCCATATTCGCCCTCATCCACTCTACTCATCATCTACTCCCTATCTTTCCCATATAATCGTATACTCTACTCAACCTCATACTAGCATAGCGCTTCTCCTCGTATTCCCTGCCACTCTCAAATAAAGCGCATTCCTCCTACTTCAACCTCAGTCTAACCTAGCATCTACCCTCGTTTTCCCTATCTCCCCCATATAAACGCATTTTCCTCCTTGAAAGCTCTCTCAACCTAGCATCTACCTTCGTTTTCCCTATCCTTTCCCATATAAACGCAAAACAATGGCTTAGCTCTGTCTTATCTATCCTACTTACGTCTTCCTATCTTCTCATTGGTTCTAACAATTATCCTGTGTCTTAATTGGCTCTCCAATTGAAAATTCTAAGCCTAAACCGTAAGAAAGAACGTTGCACCATAACGTGTACTTTCTCTTGAAACTTGGTTCATCCCCTCGAAATTCAAAGGAACGTTGAATCTTTATGGCTCCACGTTCGAAAAAATACAATGAATTTTTTGAAGCGAAGCTGCTGTATTTCACCTAAATATTATAGATTTTCTTACACAATTACGCCTTTTTTTGGAGAATATCAATGAAACTTAATGCTTATTTACAGTTTTTGAAAGGTTCTTGATTGGTGTAGGTTTTAATCCATCTACTTTAAAATTGTATAAAATTATCAAATTGCGGCTTAATTAATCATTAATAATTCATAAATTATAATTATTTAAGAATTCCTTTTTATGCAGGTATACTTAATCGGAAATATCGCTTCAAAACAAAAGTCTTTTGATAAAAGAGAAATAAAGAAACTGACGAGTGTGTGAATTAATAAGAGTAGTTAGTGCTTGCCATAAAGAGGGAAACTATATTTTCAATACTTGTATGACATTTACATGGACTAGAGTGTCTATTAAAAGCCTCTTTATCTGTAATATAGATTATTGTATATACATATTTTATAATGAACACTCGGAGGCTAACTGACTTTGGCTTCACATAATGTATCTCAGTATTTTTACTTTTTTTGCTAAACCAATAAATATGTGGCAAGCGTTAGTGTATTTCCAACAGTACATTAGCAGATTTAGTGAATGGACTGTTTTAGCTTTTTATTTTCGCTTTAATTTGCAGTAAACGCTAAACAAATTTAATAAAATTTTGTCAATGTGTATTGACTTGCATAATGGTAAACGACGAACAGAGATGCTTCAGTGTATTAACTTAGTGCAGAATATTGTAATGTCTTTTGAATGGAATGAATATACTCATATCCCAAAAATGCTCCTTTTTACAATGTTGCTATCTTAGATTTTGCTATTCCCGTTGTAATGAAATATATAAAACATGAGAGTTAGTTCCTACAATAGTGATCAACAGATGGGAGAGTCCAAATAAACTGAAATGCGTGATATTTTTGTCATATAGCTGTTTATTTTGTTTCCATTTTGTAGCTGAGCTTCTAAACATAGAATTATATAAAGATAAGGAGTTTAGTGAAAAGTATATTTTGCCCCAAAACAGCAGAGAATTTTCAGAGCATAATAATTGATATAAGTGGAAGTTATTTCCGGGCTGTTTTGCCGTGGTCTACTACGTTAGACGAAACGTCTGGAACATATATCTCCAGCAGACCACGGCAAAACAGCCCGGAAATAACTTCCAGTTATACTGACTCCGACCGTGAAAGTCTATGTTCTCTCATAATAATGAAGTTTAAAATAGTGCTTCAGAATGACGCAGATGGCTAGGACTAAACACAAGTGATGTATTATGCCTCTATTATTTTTTGTAAAATAATAGAGAATTGTAATGTTTTAAACTTGTATTGTGAAAATGGCTATATTCTCAGCCACTTTTTTGGGCAATAAAGCAACCTTGCATTTATATGTACCCATTTAACTTAATTCTCTTTAATTTAACAGCATAATAATTATGTCCTGTTTTAATTTCATTTATAAGCATTATCAATACATAAGCTGCCCATAAACTTAAAACTTACTTACTGCTCCAGTAGCTCACATTATTTGATATGCTTGTAGTAACTACAGCTACTCATTCTACTGTATTTGTTATTTATATCACTATTTTAAATTTTAGAATTTAATACATGCGTAATTAAGAATACTTAACCACAATTTTTTTGTAAAATACTATGGATTATTATCCATTATTTAATGTCATTTGTGTGTTCTAGGGCTCTAATTGCTATTCGTTTTAAATTATATTCACGTTTTTAATTTTACGTTCCACTTGTCTTCTTTATTGTAACTGTGGAATTCGTTGCCACGATTGCCTCCCGCCTTTGACTGCCGCCATGTTGAAATCAGTACCCAAGCCTGTGGTGTAGTGGACTGTTGCTCGGTGCCACGTGACGTCACAGTTTTCTGTTGCTACTGCTCATCCATGTCACGAGCCCTACCGTAATCTTCTAATTACCGTGACAACAACACTGTTTCCGAATAAACTCTGAAAGCTGTGGTGCACTTCAGTAACATTTGTGTCCAATTTTACAAAATGCTGCATGATAAAGGCGGCTTATTAAAGATGTTCCATTCACCTCCAAAACATTAATGGAACTACTTTAATTCTAAAATACTGGTTAGAGGGAATTGTACTACTATACTATTTAACTCGAGGTGGCGCCGCGGTAACGCGTGGAACTCGCATTTGGGTGGTCCCAGGTTCGATTTCCGGCGAACGCTTACTCTGGCCCATGGGATTTTTCCGAGGTTTTCCCGGGCCGTCAAACGAATGCTGCTCATCCCCCGAATTTCCTGTGCCTCATATTGTTCCATTAATCATTTCATCCATCCTTCACCCCGTTAAATATGTTTCAGCGTTGAAAGTATATGCTAACAAAGGATATATTGCCGTCAAACGTCCTGCATTTCCGGTATCACCATCCTAAAGGGCTGGACGCCAGCCGTCGATCGAAGTACCCCACCATCACTGTATTTGATTGATTAATATAATTTAACGTGGTCGTCGATCGATGAGTACAATTATTCCAACTAAGCATTTTTTATTGTTACAGTATAAATACTTGTTGTCGATAAAGTACCCCGCTCACCCACCTCCGCACACACGCGTGCACCCACGCATATCCTTTTTATAAAACTTAATTATTACGAGTGTATAATTATTACGATTAATAACACTTGTTTAATTCTTATTTGAGGGAAATTATCAGACTTTTAAGAATATTACACCTCTTTTATGAATTAAAAATGCCTGAATAAAAGACAGAGTTAGGGTAAACAGCTACATCGAATAAATGCGCGAGGCGCTAACGTATTTTAATAGTGATATTTTTTCGGAAGCACGATGATACCTCCGGCTTCGTTGCCGTTCTCTCACGGAATGAATCAGGTCATACCGACACGGGTCTGCTATACCTCGCCCCACCAGACGGCCAACCAGTTCCTCGCCACTTCTATACTGCTCTCTGGCTAGCACGGAGGGGAGGTACGCATGCATACTCCGCTTGACCACTTCCTGCATGATATGCCTTTAAACATTCCAAGAAAAAATAACAAGCGTAAATCATTTGAAAGGGGGATAAGGAACTTCGCGCTTCAAGATTTTTTATTTTTAAGGGTTGTTTACACGTAGGGTTGGCTTTGAAATAAATAAATATGTAATATGTGGCTCTCTAAACAGTCAGGATAACAAACCATTCCCTTTGTTGTTCTTTTAATTAACACCAGTTAAAAGCGTTCATAAATAAAACTAAACTCCTTTGTTTTCCCGCAACGAAATGAAAAGCCACCTGTAACAGATCCGTGATTGTTTAGACATGCAGTGACTAAAGGGGTATTGAATACCAGAGGAGAATCGAACCCTGAGCTGAAGCTAAAAATACAGGAGCTTTCAAAACAGGCATTCCCCTCTTAGAAAATATATAATGACAGTTGAGGTAAAATATAGGGGACCTTCATGCATACAGTCTTCGAGAAGTAAAATAATACACCCTGAAAGGCAGTACTTAAAAGACAGAACTCTGTGCAAATGTAAATAACATGGGATAGGGGCTTTAAAACATGCGACGATGCAGTATAAAAGAGTTGGTGTCGATAAAGTACCCCGGCCACCCACCCCCGCACACACGCACACTCTTTCTCTGTCTCTCTCCCCCTCTCTCCTTTACCTTAGCACATCGCTACATTAATATAATTACCGATTCATTGATATGGGATGTTGGAGACGCCGACGATTTATACTGTGGTTTACACTTCCCTGGCAAAATATTTTGTATAACCCCTGAGGTTGGATAAAACAGACCACGCTAGGGTAATCCCGCTTTCAAGATATCCATAGACACCAGTCTTTACGACGTTAATGGACCGGATTTCCAAACAGCACACTCCATATACCTGTGAATGCTTCAAATATAACACTTGAGTGGGTTTTTAGTAATGCACGAATTCAACACAATAGCGCAGTGTTCGGTTAGGAGAAATAAAATGGTAGAGAAGACTGATTCTGATTGGATATTTAATACTGACTGAATACCAGAACTCTAGCGATACAAGGGCTTTCCCCATGTCTAAAAATTATAGCATACCTACATCGCTCCACGAAAATTGTATCAAGAGAAACGATATATATATATATTTTCTAAGAGGGGAATGCCTGTTTTGAAAGCTCCTGTATATTTAGCTTGAGCTCAGGATTCGATTCTCCTTTGGTATTTAATACCCCTTTAGTCATTGCATGTCTAAACAATCACGGATCTGTTACAGGTGGTTTTTCATTTTGTAGTCACATATTTCATATTTATTTATTTATTTCAAAGCCAACCCTACGTATAAACAACCCTTAGAAATAAAAAAATCTTGAAGCGCGAAGTTCCTTATCCCCCTTTCAAATGATTTACGCTTGTTATTTTTTCTTGGAATGTTTAAAGGCATATCATGCAGGAAGTGGTCAAGCGGAGTATGCATGCGTACCTCCCCTCCGTGCCAGCCAGAGAGCAGTATAGAAGTGGCGAGGAACTGGTTGGCCGTCTGGTGGGGCGAGGTATAGAAGACCCGTGTCGGTATGACCTGATTCATTCCGTGAGAGAACGGCAACGAAGCCGGAGGTATCATCGTGCTTCCGAAAAAATATCACTATTAAAATACGTTAGCGCCTCGCGCATTTATTCGATGTAGCTGTTTACCCTAACTCTGTCTTTTATTCAGGCATTTTTAATTCATAAAAGAGGTGTGATATTCTTAAAAGTCTGATAATTTCCCTCAAATCAGAATTAAAGAAGTGTTATTATTCGTAATAATTATACACTCGTAATAATTAAGTTTTATAAAAAGGATATGCGTGGGTGCACGCGTGTGTGCGGAGGTGGGTGAGCGGGGTACTTTATCGACAACAAGTATTTATACTGTAACAATAAAAAAATGCTTAGTTGGAATAATTGTATTCATCGATCGAGGAGCCCGTTAAATTATATTAATCAATCAAATACAGTGATGGTCGGGTACTTCGATCGACGGCTGGCGTCCAGCCCTTTAGGATGGTGATACCGGAAATGCAGGACGTTAGAACGCAATATATCCTTTGTTAGCAGTATAAATCCCTGATTGGTTCAATGAAGTTAGATGATGCAATGCATGGACGAACATTATCTGATTGATTGACGCTGATAATTTAGAACTTTATCGCCGGTGGACTTTACCCTCATTGTCGAGAAAATACCGCAATGGGGTGTCAAAAATTGTAAACTTAATTGGCGGTGGCTTTGTGGTCTAAACCTCTTCCATCGGTTTACGGAGGTGGCGGCACGCGACGAAAACATTACCCCAATGTCCCAGTTTTCGAGTGGCGGCGTTAGGAGTAGGACACAAAGACACACCTCCATTAACGTCGAGAACAATACCTCTTTGTTCGGCGGTCTCTGGCTGACGGTAACAGTAGCGCAATAAGAAGTAGCGTGGCCCGCGGCATAGAACAAAGGGATATAACATCACAAAGTCAAGCGGATTACACCCTTATCAATTGGTGGCATCTTTCTTTGTGCGCCCATTAGCAACGAGAACAATATCTCCTTGTCGGGTTCTCAGGCTTCAGTAGCGCACAAAGGAGAGGGCGTAGTTTGCGGAGTGGAACAAAGGGTTACACATGGACGATCGTTATCAAACCCTTGTCAATCAAATCTGACAGCTACATGGCACATCCATTAGCGGCATGTCAGAGTAACACAAAGAGGGGGCGTGGCCGGCGGCGTGAACAAAGGGATGTCACATTACACAGTTAATTGGTTTACACCCTTGTCAATAGGCGGCATCTTCCTCATGCACCCGTTCTCTCATCTTCCTCCTACTCTAGCTGTTCCTACCAATTATGATGTTAATTACGATTTAGCTGAAAAAAAACATTGGCTGACTCTATACTTATTAGTTCTCATTTATTCCTTGTTTTTCTTATGTTTTTCTTTTAATTAGCTTGGAATCTGATGGAAAACGTTTCTCATAATACAACTATCCTCAAAAATGTACCTAAAATCATAGCAGGACCAAATTTTTCGAATTTCAAATCTCCAAGCTGTTTCGGCATAAACTGGTGAGCGTTTATAAAATTGTTTCGTGTGTATACCCGCCTTTAATCATAACGTTGACCTTTTCTTTGTGAAGAAATTACATTTAAGTGAGTTTTGCTTATTCATGTAAGCTGAGCTCGAGCTGATATCCAGCATTTTCTATCAGCTTCCCTCTTTGTTAATTGAAATCATTATTTACATTAACAAAGTACACCATGGTAGAACAGGCTGGATTGTTCAGGCGACATCTGTGGCTCGCATTGGGGAGGTTCCGATCCCCGGTGACCGCCCACTCTGGCCCAAGGCTTTTCGTGGTTTTCCGGGGTCGACTATCGAATGTTGGAGTGGTTTATCTTCTACCATAGCTCTTCTCCCTCTCCTTTCCTGTGCCCATCAGTAGGGGAATTTTACAGTTTTCTGAACTATTATGCATATTAATGAGGGATTAATTGAGTATATAATTGGATTACACATGTAGGCAGGTGTTTTAACACCCTGTCTTCTTCGACGGCATTTACCAACAAAAGAAGCCAGTGCGTCTAAGTGCTAGTCACCTGTAAAGTTTGATTGACAGGAGAACTAACCCATGTTATTAATTTGATAATGATCACTGTTCAATTGTTGCGCGTCATTGACTTCAAAGGATCGAAGCCGCATAAAAAGGATCTACCGCCATCTATGACCTTGAAGCCGCAGCACCTCTGATAAATTGATGATTGCGTGGCCTAGATCGATTGACAAAATGAAGATGTTAATTAAAATGTCTATTAATTGACCTGTAATTTACACACAATGCGGGTGTAAATTTCAATTTATTTTTTCTTCTGAATCCATTTTTGCCAAAGAATCACCCCTTTCCTATCTGGCAATTGATTGTTACCAACGCGTGTCTAGGTCGTGTTTGAAGACTACCCTGTTGAAAGATGTGTGGCGGTGATCGATTAACGTAACCCAGTGTTTAATATTTGACTTCAAAGGTATGTTACCGATAAAGGCGACCGCTGGCAGTTGAGGGTGTGATGCTTAAACGTTATTTGCATGTTAAATGTATCGCAATTGAAAATACGCGTGCCGTTGATTGATTAATATAATTTAGTGTTTTATACTTGATCGATTTGTATATTCAAGATGGCTGCTCATTTACACAGCAACGAATACCGTCGCTTACCCGATACAATGCATTTCCGAGTAATATGTTTAACTGAATGGCGAGTGTAAAGCTTGATGATGTTACGATATATTAGTCAGCTAGCTCCTGTCTGGTGGCGACGTTAATAACATTTGAGATTCTGTCCCAACATCATCCGTTTGTAATCGAAAATCTTCCCATACATGACTCCACCGTGTCTGTGTTGACGTTAACAGGCCCTGACCTGCAAACTAAGCTGTCTCCTTCTATCGGCAACGAGAAAAACATGTTATAACCTGTTCGACAACTCTCCATTTGTAATCGGTAACCTTCTCTTACAGGGCTCCACTCTATCTGTGACGTCATTAACAAGTCCCGGCCTGCAATCTACTATCTCCAACGCCGCTACGTGACGTCATTATCCCTTTGAAGCATGTAAACAGATGGCTATTGTATATAAGTAGCACTCTTTCTTCTCGCAGACATTTATTGTTGAGGCGTCTTCATTCAGTGATTATCGAGATGGCTAGTGATAACGCTACCCGTCCATGAATAAGCATGATTATTCGAGCAAGTGCCGTAAGGAAGCTTATCATTATGTATTCTTTTATACCGAAACTTACATTGGCTTAATGCATACAATATAGTGTAATCAGCCAACGTATCATGATCGGATACCAACATTAGACGTGTGTACAGAGAACTGTGCAGTTTATCGAAGAGAGAACGCGTAAGTAATACAGTAAGATGCAGTATGCCATGTTGAAATGAAATCTAATTTGAAATCCTTTTATTCCTTCAGAGAAAATCATATGGATGAGCACCTTAGCGACATCGAAGAAGTTGACGTGTATGTAGCAAAGCACTTGTCTGAATGTGATATAGAATTATGCGATGGATATATGTATTCTGTATCAGTAGTAATCCGGTACAGCAGGATCGCATGCCATTTTCTTCCTATGCAATGACAGTTGTGAAGTCTACCAACGCAGAAAGAGAAAGCTAGAGTAAGTAGTAGAAATACTGAAGATTTTTACATATTCATTTATATCTTCTAATGTTATTGTGTGTCTAACCTAAAAATAAGTTGTTACAGATTCCGTATGACCGTGCCTAAGGTTCTTATGCCAATAGGGGAGCTGGATCCTGAGAGACATGACATCGATATAGTAGAATACCCAAATGCAGAGTGGGATACTCTGCCTATGGATGAGAATATAGCTTCAGTATCCGACGATATTGTTCTTTATGAGAAATCTTTGCCAATTGAGGAGTGACTAAGTCAGAAGGCTACAGTTTGCTCACCGCAGACACAATCAGAAGCGTTCAAAACCTTAAGGAAACTGTGTCGCTCTTTAATCACACTTTGTTTTTACATGTGAGGGGAATTCTTTTATAGATGTATTCCTCTTTCGGGTGCATAAGATCATGTTACAGGAGTACAAGAAGGGAGCGAAAGAAGATGGAGAACGACGCAGACCAGAAAACAGAAGCATTGGTGTAAGAGGAGGACTCTTAACGAAGGTCCATGTTCTTCTTTTTCATTGAAGATGCACAACATTCGCCAGCGGAGAATGGAGAATCAATTGATTATGCTTGATGACATTGGTATATCCCCCTCCCATATCGTGAATATTGGACTACACTATGGCATCCCGTATCTCTACTTAAAGTGTGAAAGTGATACTTCATTTATTCATATTACAAAATAAGACGGGGCATAACCGAAAACATTGCTATGATCGAAGATTGCCTACAACAAGAAAATGGCTTTCGTATGTAAGATATTGCTATAATGTAATATATGCACACAATATTGTATTTATTGACAAACCAATTAATTTCATAAATAATTGTTAAATGACCATATAATGTGTTTTAACATTGGTGCTGAAGGAGATTCTGTTGCATAATATTGAAAGACACTTGAATAATTTAAATGAATTCTACAAGTCAGGTGCATCTGTTTTTTCAGGGAGTGTAAGGGGGTGGCGGAAAATGCTTGAAATCTATAAAAGGAGCAATAAAATGTGTTACAATATATAAACTCAATTTATTATTTAAAAATTATCCTATTACAATCCTTCACAAAAACCAAACAGCGATTTCCGAACACACAATGATGATAGTGTATACTTCTTCTACAGTCAATTATAAAAATTTTTGCATCACATGGGAAAGAGGTTTTAGGTAAACGCTTTCTCATGTAAAATCAAGCAATACAGTAACTTCTGGGCTGGAATATTTGCAGATGGTTGAATCTCGAGTCTGATGTTGACACTTCCATTTATAGCCCTCTGGATTTTATGACAGCAGTCTGTCACAAAAAATGGTGCAGATAAAGAAAATTCCTTCTCTTCAAGAGAGCATAATCACCCAATCTTGCAGTCTGCGCTCCCACTATGACGAAGCAAAGTTTCGCAACCTTAAATGTTACTACAATCCATGTGAAGGATCTTCTCTGACGTACAACAGCTGGGTGTGAAGATCCATGAAACGAAAGGCGATATGTAGATGTGTATCGGCGTTTACAATTTTTAGAATGTGAACCCTTTCAGCATCAGAAAGAGGAGTTACAGCCACCCTCCATTCGATTCTAGTTAATTTCAGATTAGCTTTCTCTCAATCTGAAGCCTGGACACAATTTTTAGATCTTTGGATTTTATGAGAACCAATTTAAGCTTGCCGTTTAGTATGAGCTCATTATGGTCATCAGAAAATCTTAGGAGCATCGACGGGGAACCATAGCATTGATAGCCCCATTCGCAGCATGCACTACACAAACGTTTTCACCAGGATAAGTCCATCCAGCATTCAGCAGACGATTCGATTCCGTTGGGTTGAGAGCCTCATAATTTTGTGTAGTTGTAATTCCAGGATTCCTTGTTCTGTCTATAGATGTAGCATTCATATCTAAACGAATTTAATCAAACATAGAGGGTATGACATTACTGGTGAGCTTCACTGTAGTATGAGATCCATCCGTCTTGGTGAGAACACCCTGGTTGCAAAGATAACTTTTGTTAGGTAGCGTTACAAATCTTCAGCTTGGCAGGCTATTCTAATTTTATCATTTACATCGAGAGCAGATATTTTGTATGGTAGAAAAACATGCTTATCCTCCTTGGTGATCTTGTCATTAAGGGCCGGAGCCTCTGTTGTATTTAAGACGTCCATTATATCACTTTGTAGCCTATCCTCTCGAGGAAGTTGCGGTTAGCACATATTAACTCCTCCGCAGCCGGAAAGGTAGTACGCTTGAAACGTTCTATACATGGCCTGTTACAATATTTGCGATGTCTTTTAAATTTTAGTTCCATTGCGTTTTATGTGTAGTCTTGTAGTTATAATTTTGTTCTGAAGTTGTTTGCCTTCCCGTGTTGGTTCATCACTCGAATAGTGATCTGATCCATATAGTTTGTAGATATATCGGACTCGTAGGTTCTTGAGAAATGCAATATCCTGGTGAAACAGAACGGAAAAACTCTTAGAGTGAATACACACTTGTACCGTGAATGAATGAACCCATTGCAGTGCTGCACTTCACAAGTATGATACTAACTTTAAATATATTCACAAGATCGTCAGATTCAGACACTACTCCAGCAGGAATTATTTCAGTGTCAGCGAATCCTAGAAGCGCGCCTATAGATCTATTCTGGAAAATAAGGACATTTAATTTCAGCGCTTATTGTATTATTATTAGGTCTTATGGAGGAGACTTTATCATTGAATCCTGTGAGGGGTGATCAGTAACTAAAGTTACAAGGTCGACATTCCTGGAGTTCCGTCCGTTATAAAGAAATTAGTAGTGTGCGTTAATTCTAATACACGCGGTTGGCAACTGTGCAGAGTTTCAGCAATCTGCCACCTACAGCGCTTGTTGTAGGTAAACACAAGTTGCGACTCGTTTGGAAAACTGGTCTCGCAAAGAAATCGCTCCGTTATACCACTTCTGTGCGCGAAACCTTTAACCATGGCTGAAATTCACCGGCAGCTCGTGGAGGTTTACGGAGGGACTGTGATGTATCGTCAGAATGTCGGAATGGTGTCGAAAGTTCGGGCCGGTAGAGAAAACATCGCCGACGAGGATCGCAGTGGCCGACCCAGCACGGCATCAACAGATTTGGACACAGCTCCGGTGGAGGAGCTCATTCAGGACAGCAGGAAGATCACTGGTTACGAAATATGACGGTAGAATTGGGAATGTCGTTCGGAAGCGTTCGTCACATTGTTCACGATATTCTGCAGTACCACAAAGCTTTTCCCTGATGGGTTCCATGAAATCTGTCCAACCAACACAAGGAGAAGCGCATGGGGTCAAGTCTGCAACTTTTGCAACGGTTCTCCAAGGAAGGGAGCAGTTTTCTTCACCGCAGTGTCATGGGTGACGAAACATGGATACACCACTACATCCCAGCAGTTTGCGGTCGTTAGTAGAACGGAAACACCCCGCCTCTCCAAAGACAAAGAAGTTTAAGGCGACGCTATATGCCAGGAAGTTACAGTCACAGTGCTTTGGGACAGGCGGGTATCATAGTAGTGGAAGTTTCGGAAAAAGGGCACACAGTGACCGCTGACCGATACTGCGAGCCCTTGAAACGATTGTGCAAAGCAATAGCAGGGAACGGCCAGGACTTCTCACCGAGCGCGTCATCTTCCTTCACGAAAACGCGCAACCTCATAAATCCCAGAAGACCACCATGCTGTTGAAGCAGTTTCGCTCGGACATCATCGACCACCCTCCCTGCAGCCTGGACCTCGCTCCAAGCGATTTTCATCCTTTTTCTCACTCGAAATATCACCTAGGAGGACGACAATTCGCTTCAGACGAGGAGGTGAAACACTTCGCGACGTGTCTGAACACGCAAGGACAGGATTTTTAGCAGGAGGGCATATTCAAACTCATGTCACGAAGCGAGAAGTGCCTAAACCGATATGGAGACTATGTCGAAAAATAACCTATGTCTGTACTATCAGTTGGCTGTATTGGTTGTATGATATAAAATGTACACGTTTCACTGCAGGCTTTGTAACCTTAGTTTCTGATCACCGCTCGAAGTTTATCCTTTAGAAATATATTGGAATCAGCAATTTCGTAGGTTGCATGAGGAATGACAGTGGTTTCAGGTTTACCATTATGAATATAATAAAATCGATTATTGCTTTCTGCGATGTTTCGTACTGAGTGGAATGTTTCAAAAGTCAAGAGAGCAACCCCATAGTGACCTGAAGGATCTAGCTTTAGAGGTTTTTTTAGATAGGTTGAAATAACAGCGTCTGACCCACTCACTGTAACTGTATAAATCATCTTGGCAATTTAGCAGCTCTTAGAATAATAGAAATGGCAAGCACCAGTGTCCGCAGATGACTAATTAAAATTTTGGTATCTCTGTATATTATAGAAGATTTTAACACCGTGTAGATAGTTCTCAACATCAGCAAGTTGTTTCAAGTTACCAAAACTAACAATGTGATATGCCACGTTACCTCCATTCCTCACAGCAACCCAGCGTGTTCCTTCATTATCAGAGGTGTCCAGATTAACATTAGTCCGCTCTTTGAAATGAGGCTTTAGAGGTGGTTTGTTAATTATGTATAATGCTCTAAAGTAAGGCATTTTAAACGTCTAGCATACACTTAAATATCGATGTTACTCAAGGCTTCCTCCTGTATATGTACACCCAAAAATAACAAAACATAGTAGACTTTGGAAGCGTATACTTGCACAAGTCCAAATCGTTTCCGCGGCCGGTTCACAATGTTGTCTCGGGACGTGTGCCTTTAGCTTCCTTCTGTTATCACCTTTCATATTGAGTCCCAACTACTGAATATGTGGTCACAGCCTAGCGGTTATAAGCTCGTACGTAGCAATGAGGCCTACCGAGTTTCGTATCCCAGCATATATTTTTTGCAGAAAAACGCAAAGTTTATTATGCATATTATAATATAATTTCCAATTCAAAAGGCTTATTTAATTTCAAGATATTTCTGCTAACACGTAAATGCTGTAACGCTCTTCTTTTCGTTTTCAAACTAAATAAGAAATCGGTGCATTCTGTAATCCTAAATGAAATGCAAATAAAAGTCTAAAGTAACTAAATATCGGGTGTGTAAACCTACTGTTTCTATTACTACCCTCATTGTATGGTCAGGATGATATCAAATGCCTACTGAAGTTTTGTCGAGACGATTCTTACTCCCAAGCATCCTGTATTTTATCCCGCAAAATATCTTTTAACTCCAAAACTTTCTTCACCTCTGCCCATGCATTTTAAATGGGATTCAAATCTGGTGAGCAAGGAGGCCAATCAATCACTGTGATATTTTGGCTTTGCAATAACCAGTTTGAAACCTGATAACTTGTGTGGACTAGATGGTTATCCTGCTCGAATTCAGTCATTCCATCGAAATGTGTAGTTCTTACAGAAGGAACGATGACGTTTTCGAGGATTTCTTTATACTGCAGGCTTTTTAATGTACCATCAAGCTGCCAAAACACACCTAGACCATCTCCTGTCATCCAACCCCCACACGACACATACGTGACCTTGGTGATCCATTTCTGCCACGTATCTTACATGATAAAGTTTTCCCCTTTTGTGGTAGACAATTGCTTTATCCTCATTTATAGATGGAAATGCCAGGTCGGCTGTGAATATAACCCTATTCCAGTCGACATTTTCTTCTACAAATGCGAAGCGACATAATCTGTAATCGTCTTTAAGACTGCCTTTTAGCTGCCGATCGAGCAAACGATGCAAGGCTGTGCGGTTCGACCGAGGGAAATGAGAATTTCTTCCAATTCTACAAACATGTTGGAAGGGATTGCTCCCTCCCTCTTTTAGAAGTGCAGTGTTCTGCTGAGGAGTAGACAAACGTTTTCGACTCGAAGCAGGTCGACGGCGAACAATTTCTTCCCAGGATAACCGCACCCACTCGTATCCTTAGATATAGGGTTTCAAGTGTTGTTACAGCCTAAGACACGGAGTATCTTGCAATGTTCACTAACGTAATCAAAAAGCTCCTTGTAACTTCGTCGTTATATATGCCAAATGTCAGTATAATTGCTAATATGTCATGTAGAACTCCAAGGCTATCAGGTGCGTGCACATGATCACGTCAGCGCCATTCATAACTGAAGAATGAGAGCCCCAGTTTGCAAATTCAGTATTAAGTGAATTAAATATTTGGTTTAGTTTTTCACTTTAGAATTGCTGCTAATATGACATTTATTTTGAAAGCGAAAAGAATAACTTGTATTTTTATACATGCATGCCTTAAAATTAATAGTTGTCTTAAACAAGGAAAACATACTAGATTACCATATGTTTAACAAATTAAAATTTAAATAATAAAAAAACATTTACGCCAAAACTCGAACCCAGGTTCCAGTTAAAAGACGCGCATTTAGGGCTTGGCTAGCATGCATACAACCAAATTGAAAGACATTTCCTACTTATCGCATAACGTTGAAATGAACGCAGGGTGGTATTAAGTCGTGTATTGTGAACGCAGCGTCAGCGAATGTATCCGACGTTTTCCGAATCGAACTACCTCTCTGACTGTTGCTCATTTATTATGTCTTGGGCTGTACAGCCCTCTTCCAGAATATTTTGACTTCTTCTTTAAACCCTTCGCTTTAGATGTTTTATTTTTTAAGTTCCTGTCTATTTTAGACACCACAGCTAAAGACATCAGTGGTACGTTGGTAAAATACCTCCTTTATTCCTCTTCTTATTCCTTTGCTACGGTTTCCATTTTCATCAGCCCATCGCTTTGTTATGCCTCGCGATTTCTGCTGTCTATTAGCAACCTGTTTTGATTGACTGCAGGGGCTATTTGAGCAGCGCCTCCAGTCGCGGCACCTAAGGCAGCAATGATAGGAGCCTAGGGCAAAAACCTGCCGGGGTTCTTTCCGGCTCCCACTACAATCTTAGCCTTCATGATTGCAGTTACTAACCTCGCTGCTAACCTTTCACCCAAAGATGATCCTGATCACTGAACACGTTTCCAGGCGTTCTCTGCAAAAACCTTATCTGCCAAGTGTTTCGAAGAGGTATCCTTATGCTCCGCAGATGGAATATCGTGCCGTTTATAAGTTTCGTCTAATTTGTTAATTCCCGGCTCTCTTCTTTGCAGATGCTTTTCTAGTTTCCTGCCGGGGCCGCAATATCTGTATCCCGGCAAGTGAGTTTTAAATGGGAGCGAATTAATTATTGAATTAGTAATTCCGGAGCTGTGTTTATAATTCAACGACCCCACTCTCTTAGCTCTTATGATATAATAATAGACCACATAATGCACTGCACCTTTATGTATGTTTCCTTTGACTTCAAACCTAACACAACTTAACCTATCGTCGTAACTTATTAACGTAATCAAACGTAACCAAAAACGTAACAAAGCATAATCAAATGTAAACAAAAACGTAACTGAACGTAAATAAGTAAGCAAACCTAACCAAATAATCCAATTACTTTGTTTGCTTATCATTTTCAATATGAATATACACAGAATGTATACTCTTTATCAGTTAGTCGTTAACATGAAGCTTGTTAAGCAACATTGCTCTCTACCTATCCGGGTGTTATACTTTGAAATTCACTTAAGATATAATCGTCATGAAAAGTTGTTTCCTTCTAACGTCAGAGCTGATAGTTTAGGATGCTCCAGTACAGCGGAAACGAATGTATTACTCAATATGCTGCTTCTTGAGAATGGACTGTTCTGAAAGCTTGTATATTTATTCAAAGTCCATCTATCAGACAAATCATAATTAACTCATTAAAGTACTTGGACATTTCGAATGGTCTAGAAGTGAATACTTTCGACAACGGAGAAGATATTTTGTATTCTTCTGAAGTCAAAAAATGTTCAGCTTTATATTTGATGGCGTCATTACTGAAAAACAGTGAAAGATTGCATCCTTTTACAGCATGGGTAGACATCGAAATGTGCACTCTGTATAACTAGCGCAATCCTATGCTTAAGTGCCGAAACACTTAATTCGTGATAATATAAACATGATCATACTCTTCAGGCAAAGCAATTTATGTTTGAAGCATATTTATGAATATTGTGTAAACACTGACGTGACCTACAATGAATTTAAAGTTCTATGTAAAAGTGTTTAGGAGAACGTATCAGAAGGAAGTCCCTTTGTTGTGACATTGTGACAGTTCCTGAATTTCACATGAATGATGGTCGGTATAGGAACGGGTTTGACATATATATAAAGAAGTGTCGGCTGGTGATTAAGCTTTGGTGGTTCACAAAGTTATCCCTGCAATTTGAGATGTTTAAAGTAATAAATGCTGTATGAAGTTTCTCACTATGGGCTAATAAGTTTACGCAAATAAACAAGTAAACGGAAATTAACAGCACCCACATGCACATTTCATAAACATTGTGTAGTATATAACATTCACCTATTTCTAGAGAAAACCAACCTTCTCTCATTCCTGCCAACAAACTTATCAATGACTAGCTCATCGAAGTTCTTGATCTGCATTATGAAGTCCCTTATAGTGGAGAGCATGGCCAATGCAGATAATCTCTCCTCGACATTATATTACGCAGAAATATTTTACTACTTTTCAGAGTAGAGAAACGTCTTTCTGCCTCACTTGTTGTCATGAGGATTTTTGGAATCACATAGTAGCTGAACATATTCACTAAAAGTGGAACATATGTTATTGACCCTGAAGAACTCCATTAGGGAACAACCCCGGATATTTTTATAAATTCCACAGTACCATATATTGTAGAACGTTCTGTGATCATTTTCTTTTCTTAAATGAAAAATATGTCTGGAGGAGAGCTTTAACATGTTCCAAAAACGAACTGTATTCTGAAGAAAATCTGTCAGACTGAAAGAGAGCTGCTTCTCCCATATGAGCAAAAACTCTGAATCTGAATTTCATTTCAGTAGTGATTGCATCACATACTTCAAAAGCATCTTATTTTTTTCAGTGTGTTCTACAATTTTTCTTTTATTTGTCACATTCTCGTCAACTGCAGTGGAATTTATGGTGCTTCTAATTTTGATAATTTCTACCTCAAATAATTAAGTATATCCAAAACGATTACAGGAGCAGAGTCACTCTTCTGAAGCTGGTTGTAAAAATATCGACATGAGACGTACTATTATGGAAGGACAACTAAAATACTAAATCTGAATCAGTCAAAATTCCAATAAAACCGATGCTTTAAGAACAGATCTTGTATTGGTGATCCTTTTGGCTCTCCTTACAATTTTCATGCATTCTATTAACTCCCTATATTCTAAAACCGTGTTGACGATCAAGACTCTAAGCTCCATCTCGTTTGCACTGACGTTGGCAGCCGCTTCTGTACCACTTCTTCTAAAACTGATGTTGTCTGAGGAGAGTTAGAGATAAGAGCACCAATCCCTTAAAGATTTATTAAGTAGATTCGTACACTACTATTCGCTGATGCTGCATTTAACATAATTACATTTTACTGTTGCGCATGGCAATGGATGTATTCCGCAGAACTATACTTCTGTTTTATGATGGATGGAGCGCCATTTTAGGACCCATTCATTACATTACCCTTATCGAATGTTTGAGTAATCAATTTATGTTCACAGCCTAGCAGATGTCGGTCAAGCTCTAGAAGTATGCACGCAGCTAGGTTATCTGCTTTGTGTCCTATAGGATTCATAAAACCCCAGTACCTTTCCATCGGCTTATGGTTTACCAGAAGGCTGGTGACAATTACCATTTTATACTTGGAAGCTACGTCGCTGGCTTCATTTGCTGTGAGAGATAAAATTGGAGAGCCTTTTATTTCTTTCGGTATCTCATCATGACAAATTTAAAGCACACATTACAAAATTCCATTTTAGATCTTTTTGAGGTTCCCTAAAACACTGTTGCATTTTCTGTATGGCTTTTCAGAACAAAGTCTAGCTCTGTACTGAAGTTAATCAGTCCACGAAAATTACCAGCATTATTTGATTTCACTGACTCATCATGACTTCGCATAACCAACTCAAAAGCCCCACAAAACTTAATAAATTAATAATGATGTTTAAAACATCTATTTTGAGCCACTTTCTGGTCGAGTTCTTAAATTTCTCTCCGATATGCACTGTCCATCTGTTTTGCTATACAGGCTGTAACAAAATGCACGGCAAAAATTGCAGGGCACATTCCTCACACGCAGACGAAGAGATTACGTTATATGAACATGGGTCTGAAAACGCCTTGTTACCAAGTTACAACTCATTTTATCCAACTCATTAATCATGGGAAACACACAAGAATAGAACGTACCAGCGTACCACATGCAACTCTTTCTCACAGGAGATGTTCAATATGTCCTCCGTGAGCATACATGCATCAACCCGCCGTCGTAGTGAATCTCGGATACGCTGCTGTATCTCTGGAGTATTGTCTATGGTGTCGTAGCGTTCCATAATACGGGCACGGAGACTCTGAACATCGGTACTGGGCTTCGATAAAAGAGCTTCCAAATGCCCCACAAATAAAAGTCCAGTGGGTTTAGATCCGGGGAGCGTGGAGGCCAGGCAATTGGTCCACCTCTACCTATCCACCTGTCACCGGATCTGTTATTTAGAAGCCGACGGACATTAAAATAAACTGAGGAGGTGCTCCATCGTGCATGAAGTACATGTTTTGTCGCACAGTTAAAGGCACGTCTGCTAACAGATGAGGTAGAACATTCTCTACGAAATTATGGTAACTTTTTCCGTTGATCCTGGTTGGAAGAACGTGAGGCCCTACCAAACCGTCACCAACAATGCCGGCGAAAACATTGACAAAAATCATTGTTGATGACTTGCTTCAACAGTTGCGTGAGGATTGATGTCAGCCCATACATGCCGATTGTGATAATATACAATCTGATCTAGTTGAAGCGACGCCTCATCTGTGAACAGCACCGTTGCATTAAAATTAGGGTTGACACTTTGTTGCATAAACCATTCGCAGAAGCGTACCCGTGCAGGAAAATCAGCTGCTGATAGTGCCTGCACACGCTGTAAATGGTATGGATACAGCCGGACCTCGCGTAACACTCGCCAGACAGTCATGTGCTCAACATTCATTGTTGAGCTACTTGTCTTGTACTGACACTGGGGCCGTCATCAACTGCCTTAGGAATTGTCTCCTCCCGTTGCGGTGTCCTCGTCCTTCTAGGCCTCCGCCGGTCGCGAGTATCAGGCTGAGATGCCCCATATTGTCTAAGACGACGACCAGTGGCTTCAAGCGTTTTCCTGTCGGGGCACCTTCGTCCTGGAAATCTCTCTCGGTACAAACGTTTTTCGCAAGCGCCATTGCTGTCTGCTAATCCATACATAAAATGGGCCTCTACCATCTCTGCATTTGTGTGCACTGCCATTGCACGAGCCAAGCCTGTGATCAACTCTGCTGGTACGTAGTAACCTGTGTGCCTGCCAAAGTCGTACTGCTCACTGGAACAGTTGATTTTATCTGTAAACAAGCAATGACGTAAGTTGCATGGCAACAGGGACATGTAAAACAAAACACTGGCGGTGACCTACGATAATGACAACGTAACCAGACGTAACCAAGAGTGCATGTTCCCAATGATTCTAGCGTTCTGTTAGTGTGTGTTTCCCATAGTTAATGAGTTGGAGAAAATGAGTTGTAACATGAAAACAGAGCATTTCCAGAACCATGTTCATATAACATAATTTTGTTCGTCTACGTGTAAGGAATGTGTTCTGCAGTTTGTGCCGTATATTTTTGTTACACCTGTATTTACATTGCCTGGCATAACAAGTTTGAAAGTATTTTTCACGTACAACTTTAACACTACACATTTCTTGGCACGGTCACGAAGATGCTGCAAATCATTCACGAATGTTTTGTCCATGGATCTTCACCAGCATACAAAACGCGAGGAAAGCAAAACGGCGTTTTTAACATCACAACCACTCATTCAATCACATTTTTCATATATATCGCTGCTAAAATCCGTGCTAAAACATCTTATTTTTGTTATAACTACCCAAATGACTTTTTGGTATGTTGTGGGCCTGCCAGTACGTTGAATTTCATGCCTTACCTCCAAGTTTAGCGTTGGAAAATGTTGCGTTAAAAGAGACAGAACGGAATTAATTGTTTCCTCGTAGTTCACCGTTTACCGTATTTAACTAAATAAACCACTTTGATTCAAAAATTAAAACCCGATTCACATTTGCGCTATGCAGACCACGTGGCATACAGACAACGTAATGATCACAGATAACTAACAACAATCAAGAACAATGCAGTTCAGTAGATAGAAGACCGGGTGTAAGGCAACAATTTACTATGAGTTCAATAGATTGTTCTGTTTGTGGGGCGAAATGAAAAGTTTTGTTCCCATTAGCAATCATAATAGTTTATGCTCTCTGACTACAAGGTTGAACAACAACATGCTGCTTATGCCCGGCACTTCCTCCTATACACCTTTGCACTCCCTTGGTTTACCATGCAATATAATTGACCAGTATATGACTGGGTAACAGCCGAGAGTGCAGTACTTGGTACCTGCAAACAGTACAGCGCATGGCGAAGTCAACTTTAAAAGATCGTCAGGTTGAACCCAAAATGTATAAATAATGTACGTTATTTACATTAAAGCGAGAGCCAGGATTTTTATTGTAACGCAAACTTGCTACCATATTAAGAAACCGTCCCTGATATTAAGGTCGACAAAATGAAAATGATCATTCGTAGTTAATGAGTAACGATAGGTTCGGTTCACAGAGGACCGCTCTAGTTAGAACAGTACTTGATTGTTTTATCATAAACGGAGATGTCAAAAGAAAGTACTAATTCAAGAATAAGAGATTGTGCAATGATCATGATCCTGAATATAATAATGATGCATCCAATAAGTATTTTGTGGAAGCACTCGAAAATAGGATACGTGATTTCTCTCGGCAAAATCTTAGCAAAGTTGAGGTAATGGTTACGAGCATGATCAAAGAATTGTTTTCCGGGTATATTTGTAAGAGAGATCAGGAAAATAGTATCGAGACTGAAAAAGTTATATGAAAGTATTATTAGTCCCAGTTCACGATAATGATGTTCCGAATAAAAAGTTCATCACCACATACATTCATTCCCGTATGCATCCGATAGATGGTAATGGTAACATTACATTAGACTATAAGATAATCATTTATATAGCTGATCCTCTTGGAGATATGGATGCTGTAAATAAAGGATATGCTAAAGGTATGAATTTTAGGAAACCGAACGAGATGCGTTAAAAGTTAAACAAATACTAAGCAAAGGAAATCGGAGTGCAAATAGACAAGAAACTCCAAGGCATCACAACAAATCTGAAAAAGCTATGAGTAAAGTTATACTCTAACAAACAAATTCAACAAAAGAAACGATGGATTCTTTAATGATTTCTACTAAACAACTAGTAGAGACATTTGATAGAAAACACTTCTTCAGAATGTATGTAATGTGAAAATGAATACTTTTAAAAAATTAACGATGAAAAAAGTGTCAGGTCTAGAGGGTGTAATCAATCAGTTAAAATGTAATGCTTTGAATACATCCAAAAGCGATATATAGCAGTTTAACAAAAACTTGTCAACGAAATCGAGACGTAAATAGGCAAGAAGCTGCAACACATCACAGCAAATTTGAATAAAGGTATGAGTAAAGTTGATAATCTAACAAATTCTACAAAAGAAACATCGGATTCTCTAATGGTTTGCATTAAAAAACTGCCCGAGCATCTTGATAGAGAAAAACAAACCTCCAGAATATGTGTAGTCAGAAAATGAATAATTCGAAAAAATGAACAGTGAAGTGAGTTTCAGGTCTAGAGGACACAGTCAAGCAGTTAAAGACGGAGGCTTTGAATACTCTGAAAGCTGATTTCCCCAATGGTAAACTGAAGGCACTAGAGGAAAATGTAAACAGGATTATGGATACTCACAACAGGCATATTCAACAAATGACAAGTCTAGAAGAATCGATCAGAAGCCAGTATGCCAATATGGCAAGCTTTTCTGAGGGCTTAAAACGCATACACGAGAACCAAGAATGAAACAGAACTGAGAAGTTTGATTGGTATGATAGTTGGGGCTACGGATACATTGAGAACTCAAGCTGAACGCAAACTATAAGTTAATCTATTATTTCACATCATTTGTAAGATAGATAGGGAAAGCATACGATTTAAAGAGCCTGCAGCTAGATATGTCAAAGCTGTAAAAGAAAAACTCAGACCTCTAAATGGTTTCAAGTTTGAGACTCAGTATAAAATGTCCGAAGCTTTGAAGCTTGTAACCACCCTCTCAAGGATATTATGGATACGCAACTAAAATCAGCTGTGGAGACTGATAAGAATAAGGATGATGAAACTAAAGGTTTTGCTACTTACCTCCAACAAGTTCGCTCAAAAGAGAAGGATCGCATTGATACATGGTGTTAGATATTAGGATGGTTGTTATATACTTGTATATATATTAATTTTATATATAATCAAATACTGATAGGTGATGAAACTTATCAGTCTAACTGTGGTTTGGAGGGACTCATCTTTAAGCGAATACTGCAGATGTCTGCTTACACCACCAAATACTTGGGTACGTACGTTAATGTTATGAAAAATACTTTTCTTCGTAGAAATAGTTACAACGGGCATGGTCCTTTGAGATCTAGTAAATCATAAATACGAGAATATAATACATCCTCTGCTCAATACACATCCAGGTCTATAACAGGTATGGAAGGAGCATAAGCCCGATAAGAAGGTTGACTACGTTTTCTGGAGAAACCCTAACACATTAGTGAATAGACTAAGGCCGCTCATTGCATTGAGAGATGCCGGTAATAATAGTTATACTTACGAGATTGAGGAAATTTCCCGACAGTTGAAACTAGCTAAATTTATAGCTGACCCGCCCAACAAAATATCACCAGAGAGCTTCACGGACCAGGAGAAGGAACCTTTGAGGACGCAAAATCATCAGCAAAGGACTCAATGAGTTGCTACAAATACTACTTAATGCAAGAGATAAATAACATTTCAAAGGCATACAGATGGCTATCAACTTCTAATCTAAAATGGCTTATGCAAGACCTTTAAAGCACAAGGGCGAAGTTAATGTTGGAAAGGCTATGGAAGATATACTACAAGAATTGGAGGCGCCACTCAGAAACACTCAAAGCGATAACGGAAAAGAATTTTATAACAAGTTCTTTAAAAGATTAACGTTAAAGTATAACATTAACCACTACATCACCTATAGCAATGTGAAGGCTGCTGCTGTTGAAGATTTAAAGCATACTTTGAAGAATATGACGTATCGTAAGCTTTTAGCCCAAGTATTATACAAGTGGTTAGATATTTTATCCAGGATCATTGCAGAATTCAATTACAGTTTTCATTCGACTATCCGCATGAAACCTAAAGAAGCAAAAACAATTATCTTCTTCTGACTGTATATAACTATAATCATAATCGAACTGAGAAGAGGGACGCACAGAAGTTTTGTTTTGGCAATTATGTCAGGGTATCTAAACATAACGGACATTTTCAAAACGGCTTTGAATCTAACTGGAGTGTAGAAATCTTTCAAGTTGCTGGTGTGAACCGTAACAATCCTGCTACATTCATACTAAAGGACAAGGATCGTGAGGTGATAAAAGGTGCCTTCTATGGACATGAACAAAATAGGCTAAATATTCTAACACTCATTTAACAGAAAAAGTGCTACGTAGACGAGGAAACGGAGTTCCTGTAAGGTGGTATGGTTTTTCAGATACCCAGTGGATCAGCAAAGAGGATTTGATGTAAAATATGGGGATAAGATCAATAATAATGTTTTCCAGCTACAAAAAGTTAGAGCTCTGTTAATATTATATATAAAGCTTTCTGTTACTTTATTAATTCTTTTAGAATGAGAGAGAATATAATAGTACATCAATTTAAAAAAAACCTCATTAATGAAATATATACACCCCTCATGACAGTATTCGTCTGCACTTTAAAAAACTTTAACAGCCAAATTAATTGAGGGAAGAGTCTACCTTTTTGGGCAGAAAAAAGCGAATGGTAATACAGTTTACGTGTTTTGGCGGGTTTTAGATCGTCAATTTTATCAGTTTTATAGATTTTTGAAATATATACAAAAATTGCTGTACTTTTGTAAGTGGTCCTTTCAAAACTATCGTACACGCATTGAATAGAGTACTTATTTGTGTATTACTTGATTTTGTGTTGAAAATAGGATTTTATTTGACATAGGAATAAGATGCTGAGGCAGTATTTTATATCACAACACTGTGAATGCCAGAGTGATTGTAGTGTAAATTAACATTATTGTATGACAATGATTTTAGATGTTTGTTGGGTATAAGCATTGTTAGGAAATAAGTTTACAAAGCCTCACTGAAACTGACAACAAGAGTGGGTAACAATGAAGCGATGGGATGAATTGTTTGACACTTAGAAGAGACAAACAAATGACGTCAGGGTAGCGTGCCTTTCTTTAGAAATGGAAGGAATATCTTCCCTAGAGCATATGTGTTTGTAATTATGATTGGCTTACAAAACAGACGCTAATTTTGGCGCGATTTAGTAACCAATAGCAGCTCTATTATAATGTTTAGGCATATCGGGGTGAGGGAGTATAAATTCTTGAGCCAAAAGCAAGTATCGCGTAGTTCTAAGAAATCTCTCTCGCGAGGTACACGTCAGGCAGTTCTAAAGAATCATTCGCGAGTTACACATCACGCAGTCCTCAGCAATCTCTCACGAGGTAGACATCACGCAGTTCTACAGAATCATTCACGAGGTAAACGTCGCGCAGTTCTACAGAATCTCTCGTGAGGTACACATTACGCAGTTCTCAGCAATCTCTCGCGAGGTACACATTATGTAATTCTACACAATCTCTCGCGTCGTAAAGTTAGTTACAAAATCTGAAGTACGCGACAACTATTACTACAGTAATTACATTCGGAAATATAACAGTTTCAGTTAGGCGCGTATAAAGATTAAAGATGTGAACTATTAATTAAGTGTGACGGCAATAAAAGTGTGAAAATAAATTCTTTTATCAGTGTTATCTTTTAGTAACAACTCCTTTCCGTTTACACGCCCTGCTCAGAGATATTTGCTCGACTGAGTAATAATAGCTAGCCGTAGGACAAAGAACCCAAAATTCAAAATAGTAAAACAATAACAGGCGCCAAGTAAAAAAATATAGCACGAACAGATTACTGCGACACTGTCAAATGTTGGGAATTTTCAAAGTGATTTATTTAATTCCTTATTTCCGACTCACTTTTAACGACTTCACCAATTTATTTCTCCGCCAGTTTAAGTCACATGTGATGAAGGTGTGTGAATATGCACCAAAATGCTCTAAGCAATGCATGTAAGATAATTTTGGAAACGCCGCATACAAAACGTTGCAATTTATCATACGTTTAAAAACTTATAAAACGGACAAGAAAGGTACAATCTGTAAAATCACCAAAACACGTATTCTGTATTACAATTTGATCTTTATGCCCCCAAAATTAGATTTTTACCTCCATTAATTTAGCTGCTAGAATTTTTAAACTACAGACGAATGGTTTCTTGAGGGTTGTCTAATATTGAAGCATAATTTGCGGGAAGAGGTAATATTACTATAATGATTAAAAACCATCATTATCGTAACATATATGGAACATTAAAACATATTTTGAGGAAAAAGTGATGATAATAATACATTCATTTAGAACCACTCGTTAAAGAGACATACAATATCAGACATAATTTGAGTGAAACATTAATATTATACTGATTTTAATAAACGCTCAGAAATGAAATACGTATAGAATATTAAAGCATAATTTGAGGGAAAAATAATAACACCACAATGACTTAAACACCTCATTAATGAAAGATATATACAATATTAAAGTAAACTTCTAGGGGAAATAATAATAATAATAATAATAATAATAATAATAATAATAATAAAATAATGGAATGACTTAAAGGCTCTCATTAATGAAGCATATATACATTATTTAAGGATAATTTGAGGCAAAACGAAAATTATAATGGTATGATTTAGAAAAATATCGTATATACATTATTTACAAGTCAATAATTAATCACTAGTAATGGTAAGGTTTATGGGAATAATGGCACCAGATGAGTGTTTTGTATGACCCACCCAACATCTTGCTCTTGTCATCTCCTCCTGCAATGCCAATTTATTTGTCTCAATTGTTGAAATGTTATGCCATCTTTACTTCTAAATGCATTCTGGATTGTGTAGTATCTTATACTGAGATCTTTTAAACATTCAAAATATTTCTCGAAATCTAATGATTGCATACCGGCTCTGGTTAAGCCCTTTGCTTTTTTACAATCTTTCCAGAATACTTGTAAGCATATTATTTCGATTCTAGCCCGATATACTCCTTCATAACCATGCCGCCTAATTCGTCTTTCACAAGACAATCTTTTTCTTACTGGCTTGCTGAATGTCATATGCATTGTTTTTTGAGTAATTTGATGTATCGAAATAGTGTGTTATACTTGATGCGTTTAGAGATATCAGTACTTGTTTAAAAATTAAGGAGTCCGTATCCATATAGTTCAACAAGTCCTTGAAATTAGGCTTCATGCCATTATAAAAATCATAAGTTATAAGTTTAGAAATGTCCAAAATCACATGTCCAGTATAGATTAGCTCAATGATGTTCACCTCCTCTCTAGCCAACTCTTTCCTCGAAGATCATCGACCAGAGACACGTGCTTCGGGATGTTAGTTTCCTGGCTTGATTCCATTTGGATACAATTATAAAGTCCGTATACATACAGACATTCTCTATAGTTTTTCCATAGACCGCTTATTCATCTTTTTCCATAAGTTTTGTCTAAATTTTAATTTATCTTGAGCTCTCTTCTCCGTATTCAGGTCGATGTAGGTGTTTAACGATTAAGACTGGAAGTGCTACACACTTTCTGCGAATATGTTTCACAGTTAGGCTCTGTTCTGTACACTGGTGCATCACTCTATAGCGCAACATATATTTGTTGTTGTGTTGTAATGTTGCTAGCAGTTTCTTGAATTGCTCCTTTGGTGGTATCGCACTTTGAGGACAGAAGCGAAGCTCGTTATGTATATCCTAGATATGGGGCAAGTATTCAGTATTCACTTCCACTACGTATCCTGTTTTGGAATCTACAGGGATTTTTACTAAGTCAATATTCTCACTTTCTTCACTGGCCAGGCATAGAAGATTCCCATAAGGCATATCTGATATTGACATTCCGTATAAATTGTTGATGTTGATATATCATAGGAACTCGACAGGTGTATGCTGATCAAAGTTTCGCCTCCAAGTAGCCCTTCACCACAGTGCACAGCCCACCTCTAATTCCAGACTCCAAGAATTCTAGCATGATCTTGTAATGGATTAAAGAGAGTCGTGCGTTTGTTGACTTCAACTTGGCGTCGAAAGCAAGTCCTGGAAATGTAAAACACCACGCTAGCTCGAGGTTATACATTTCTAGCAAGATATTTCGAAAATTCTGGATAATTCCTGAAAAGAGGAGTGTGTCAGTGTTTAGATACACATCCCCAGATTCCCCGAGATTCTGGATATTGAAAGTGCCCTAGGCTTCTCAGCAGGCCTGTAATTCTCGTCGCTAATGGCCTCTTCTGTGGTGTACTGTAGAAGACCTTTGGTGAGATTTGTGACTAATTTAAATTTTCTATGGAGTTACATCGTTGGAAGGGAATACACCCTTGCTTGTTTGTCAGCTTAAAATGCTCTAACCAGGAAATTCTGCTCTTGAAATTTCAAAATCATCCTTTTCCAGCATGTCAGCCAGGTTGTATAGCTTATCATCCAGGAATTAAAACCTGCCCAGAAACCTGATCTGAATGTCCTTTACCTTTGGTGAATGCAAAATATCTTTCAGCTTTTTGTGCGATGCATGAAATGGGCTTACCATTATATGCCAGAGTATTGCATCAGAAAGTGACTGACATAATGCAATAGGCAATGGAAAAATATAGGTATTAAGTCAGGAAGCTTTCTATTTAAATTTAACTTGTTTTAAACAGCAGCCAGGTATTGACTCGTCACGTGATCATGGTCCCTCACTCTGATTTCACCCATGGCGAAATCCCATTGAATATGTGACACTCGAAGGCATTGTCAAATTTCTGTTGCACTTCAGACGACAGATACATTGGTCTGGGATTCGAATACACAATTGCTTCATCAGCAATTGACCTTAATTGCTTGAAAAAATCATTGACGGCATTAGAACCCCTGAACAGAAAGGGCTTAGATTATGACTCATTGTGTCTACACACTACTTTTAAAGCTATCGACATTACCTCATGCTCTTACGTAGCTCGTGTTCAACTCGATCTTTTGAGCGTTCGCAAGAGTGGACTTCTGCCAGAGCAGGTTCAATGTTTGCGTAATCAACAAAAGATTCAGGAGCGCTTTTAGAAGATGATTTAAATTCAATGACCTCATCCTGTTGTGGCATCTTAAATACTTGGCATTTATTGCATTTTAGTTTATGGCTTTCAAGAGCCTTCTTACTGGCACACCTCTTCAGACATGCCTCGCACGCCCACATTCCACGATTGTCCTTTGAAACCTATGCCCTCTTCAATCTCGGAGAGTCTCTAAAGATACAGTGGTAAACTTTTCATTTCCCTCAATATTTAAAATATTGATTGTTGCTCTTTTTCCAGCTGTTTTGTTGTAGATGGATAATGTTCTTATTTTCCTCTATGCCAAACGCGGAAATTGATACTCAATTGTTCTGCTTTTCAAAGCATTTATTTTAATGAAGAGACACTAGAAACTCAATTCCCGCATAATTGTATGCTTTGAAAATCATTTCAAAGGGATATGACCCCGTTTTCACTGAATTGTTCTTAGCGGGATATTTTGCAGCCAGCATACAAAAAAAACACAAATTATAATGTTTTTCGTATAATAAATACATGTTTATTCTGGACTCTCTTCGGTAGTTCTATGTATGATGCTCCATATAGAAGGTTATCAAATGAAAAACTAATCATCAGAGTATGTAGAGCAAACAAGGATTTCGATGAAGTTCCCCTTTTGATAATAGAAGTGTTTTCCAAAGCTTCTTGGACTACTGAATGAAAATCTGATCAAGAGTGCTTGTTGAAAGGATCAGATTGGCCTTGGAATTAAAGAATGATACAATTTTCTCCTCATGTTTCTGGATTAAATATGAAAGCTTTAGACAGCAGTACCTTTTAAAACCAGACCTGCTTCATTTTAAGATGTCATTCACCCTTTTTACCTCAAGATTCTTATACTTGTTCAAAAACGCTCATGGGTCAAGTATTTGTGATGCCTTATCAATTGATCTTGCATTCTAGCTTCTGACAATCATTGACACTAATCCTCGACTTTTTGATGTTGAGAGACTCGTTCTGTTGCACCTTTCGTTTCTTCCTCAGCAGGTCTGTAATCACTCTTGATGTGGATGGGATGCGGCCGGAAGTGGAGGTTGTTGCTGCAGGTGCTATGTCGTGGGACTCTGGTCTCAGGCCTCCAAGAAAGGAATTACCGAAAGCCGGCGCACAGTCGTTGATGTTCCTCCTGAAATTATAATAATAGTAATGGTGGATATGATGATTATAATGATGAAAATAATAATAGTGATGTAGGTAGCGACGATGATTAAGATGAATAATAATAATGATAATGGTAGCGACGATGATTAAGATGAATAATAATAATAATAATAGTTCATTCATTATCTGTTTACCCTTCTCTCATGTAGGACTTACACCCCCCCAGGACTTACAGGCGGGTGCCTGGGGTCAGAGGCCCGTCGAGGAGCAGACACTCAGGGATCAGACAACATCCAGGATGGGTGATCAGCCCGATGCCTGGTATGGGATGAAGGAAGTAGATGCAGCGAAATGTTGGTGAAATGGATGAAAGGAAAGTTGATGATGGAGCAGTCGGTGGAATGAATGGCGGGGGAAACCGGAGAACCCGGAGAAAACCCGCCCAGACGCCGCTTCGTCCACCACAAATCCCACATACAGGTCCCTGGGATTGAACCCGGTCCGCCTCGGTGGGAGGCGCCACGGCGCCGCCTAATAATAATAATAATAATAATAATAATAATAATAATAATAATAATAATAATAATAATAATAATAATAATAATTGTAGTAATTTCATGTGAAACTAGGGAATTCTTATATTATAGAAATCACTGCAAATAGTGTTAAAAGATCGTTACCATACGGAGAAGACACCACTGCATCCATCCTGGCAATACGAAGGATATAGGAGGCCGCAGCAGCACCATTAGACCCGAGCCTCGTGCTAGATACATGAAGGCTGGATGGGTCGGCAACAAATGAGTTTCCTCCTGAAGTAATAATAATTGTAACATTAATAATAATAATAATAATAATAATAATAATAATGGTGATAAAAATTAATATTTGTATAATGGAATTTACTGCAAACAATGTATAAAAACCTTGAGATGGAATAGCTAACTCCACTCCGCCCGCCGGGAGATAAGGGCTGAACCTTAATGCATTTTCATTCAGACCCTGGTCTCTAAAACAGCCGAGGATCGAGCTGCTTCCTCCATAGCAGGAGTCCACACATCCATTAGAAGTTGGAAGGGTCCCTGAATATGTTTAAGAAGATGACTTATTGGCATGCTTGGGTCTTGCTGTAATGCTCTAAGCGTGCCATAGAATGTTGTTTCTTGCAGGTGCTTGTAAACTTTATTGATCGCATTGCACCAGAATGCTTAAAGAATAAAGAGCTTTTGTATTACATTTTTATTTAAATATGTATTAAATTTTGTTTATATTCGGATTAGATAAAATATTTTAAAATAAGTTAAAACATTTGGCTTATCATAGGAATAGGTTAAAGCAATATATATTACAAGCAATGTTTCCTTGTTTAAATATTAGTATGTGCTTATTAAAGTATCTTTAGATTCTTGTAATTAAATATACTTTCTTGCACTCGTATAAATACAGTAGCATATTCATGGGGTAGCCACTGTTTTGCAAGCGCATTTAAATTGAAATAATTTCCATTCCAGTATACGCTTAATAAGGAACAGCAAAAATCAAAACACTGTGTATATTATTCAGCATCGATATATGTATATTCTTCTAATTTTAAGATGAAAGAGTTATATATTAAAGAAAATACATGTTCTAGTAATGTCTTCACTTGGTTTTGTATAGATGTTTGGCTAGTTGTAACGAATTGAGACATGCTGTTGCCTGCTTATTTTATTTAATGGGAAGATGTATTGTCGTTGTACTGCTCAGATTATATTAGGAAAGGAAAGCTCGCAGTCATTCTTGTTTTACCCGTACGTACACTATTAACTGACATTCTTGAACATTTAAGGCTTAGAGATAAGAAGCATATTATTCAAAGGAAATATTTTAAAAAAGAACATGGAAGTGTAGTTGACAAATAGTCAATGATCTTTTAGCTGCATTTCCTCTAGAAATGCTAAACTACAGAATGCGATTCTTAGGGAGACGTAATTTTTGCGTTCAGCTGAGCTAATAATCGTGAAAGTTTTCTGTATTTGAAGTGATTATAAAACAACTTCCTATGCCTACAGTAAGAAACATATTTTAAATAAAAAGTGAATCTGCTATTTTAAACCTACCGTACATTTTCGATGAGTTGAGATATTGACTTGTAGTGAGGATGAATATAGACACTTTTTGGAGAGCAATAAGCACAAGCCCAGATCGGATTCTTGCGATACAGTAAAATATATTGGGTGGAATACCCTCCTTTATAGTGTCCTATATGTATAAGTAATTCATATACATGACTAGTCAGAATCTAGCTTAATACCGACGCATGGGCAGTAACTTGTAATATGTAATATATGTAGTATATGTAATATTTATTGAGTGCCAAAATGATTACAATCATATTGGGAGTGACTGCTTCTGGCCCTGGCCATTTCATAGTCATCTCCCCTTCTTTGGTCATAATAATATATTAATCTATTGAGGATTAAGTTATTACATATTAGATGTCTTCTCCGATTACTACTACATGTTAATACAATTAGTAATCGTTATATTTATTTGAATTTACATGATTTTCTTCTTTTAACCAAACATATCCATTTATTCATATTCATTCCACACAATGAACTTTCTTTTCTCCTAATGTCTATTTCTTTAGATACATAATTTTTTACCCTTCCGTACTTTGCTCACATTATTTTCTCTAATAATTTTAGTTACTTTCTCTGCTTTTCTCTTTCCCTTATTAAAGTCTCCATTATTATAATTTCTATTTTCGTATTTGTATCCTTTAACATTTATATATATTTCTCTAAACGATGGTACAGTCCAAGATTGTGAAACTGTGAAGCAGCCGGTTTGGCCTTCACAATTCCAAAATCCCAATCTCCTTATTGGTTGCTATTGCGATCCCATTCTGTTACGGAAAGGTGTAAACATCTCTAAAGTTTTTTTACTTCCCTCCACTGAGTTTTGCATTTCTTTCTGGAGCACCAATATATTTCCATGCGGAGATGATATAATATTTTCTTCCCCTTCTTCCTCCGAATACTCCCCACTTTTGCAACGATTCTCTCCCCTTCCCTTCCCCGCTATATGATTTTTTTGCACTGCTCACTGCACACTGTTGCCACGCCTCTTTCCTCTTCTCTGCAAGGACGCGTACGGCTTCCCTCTCCTCTTTCCCCGGTGACACAATAATGTTTTCTTCCCCTTCTTCCTCCGAATACTCCACGCTTTTCCGGCGATTCACACCACTTCCCTTCACCGCCACATGCTTTTTTACATTACTCACTACCCACTGTGGCCACGCCTCTTTCCCCTTCTCTGCAAGGACACGTACGGCTTCCCTCTCCTCTCGCCCCGGTGACCCTATCTTCTTTGGCGATGACGTATGCCGTGACGTTACTGGGCTTCTCCTTTCCCTCTGGCTCGGTGTTATTGCTTCATACATATGTTGTGACGTATCTTCACCTGTTACATTTACGTCATTTTCCTTTCGTGTTGGATCTATCTTCTTTCCTTTTCTCAGCTCTGTTCTGGACTTTGTACTTCCGCTGGCTGCCACTGGTGTTAGCTTAGTTCGTTCGCCGCTATTTTGCTGACTTGTTTCCTTCCATTCTGGTTCTCTCCACCATAGATCCGTTTTGTCGGTATGTGTTACATCCTCATCATCTATCCAAAGCCGTAAGTTTCGAATGAATGCTCGTTTGCCTTCTGATCTTGTCTTCTTCATCTTATGTATTAGGCTTCTTTTGAGGTTACTCTGGGCTGGATTCATGTCTTTGTTTATAAATATATTACTTCCTTTTAGCATTTTTGACCTTCCTAAAATTTCGTAAATTATATTGGATGTTGCAAATTGTACTATTATTGGTCTTTTCCTGCCTTGCCTACCCATCCTGTATGCTTCCACAATCTCCCATCCTATCATATCCATTTCTAGTTTATTTGTTAAAATTTTTCTTATTCTTCATATGTCCAGATACCCCTTCTTTCTTCAACTCTGAATATCAAATTGAGTCTTCTCCACCTTTCATCTATTCTTTCCACTCTCTCTTTGATTCTATCAACTTCTATATTTATTCCTTGCACATCTTTACTAACATTTTCTTTTGTTTCTTCAGCCACTTTGTTTAAATTATCTTTTATGCGTTGTTCCATTCCGAATTTTTCTACGAGATCCTCCATCATTTCTTGCATATTCTTTGGACCTGGATTTAATTCAATCCCTCCGATCACTAGGAGCATAAGTATCACACTTCCTGTTGTCAACAAATTCATCAACATGTTTTGATCAATTTTAATTTAATAACCTTTTTGCCATAAACAGTCCAATTCTCATTCTGTATACTGTAATTTCAACTCCGATTGTCCCTTACTTCACTTTTCCCCTTCAGCCACAGAGCTCCTTACTAGCACAACCTTTCCCTTTCCCTGCTCACTTAGCACTTCAGTAACTTAGAAATGAATCAATCCGATTGGACAGTCTGCTTTTACGGATTTAAGGTAATTGGGTGATAAAATGTAAGTTTTTCATTGGCTTAGAAGAAATACATTTTCTCTAAGTCAGTGTCGAGGAGATAAAAGCAAATGATCCTGTTCAAACTTATGTATACACGTTTATTCGAGAGTAACATGGTCGGTATTGATTATTCTAGAAGAAAAAGGATCTACACTGAATGTTTTCTAAGAGTTATCCAGTCAAGTGAGAAATAACACGGAATTTCCATATCTTAAAGAAGTTTTCTAACCGCAATAGTTTTCCTATAAAAACAAAGGAGGCGTTATGTCTTCTTCGGGAGTAAAACAATCTTTGGACTTTTAAATGTTTTTCAAAAGTAAGCCACAGATGTGTAATAAACGGTAATGACCATAAAAGGGAGTTATTCATCCGCATATGATAGATTTTCCTTTTTAGCGTAAACATTTCTTAGACGTATCGTTTGTTTTAGTTTTTTTTCAAGAAAGTGACAGTTATGTCATTTCTAGCCTGGAGTTTTGCTTATTGATATGTATTTTTTTTCTCGGAAATGCTGGGGGAATATTCTGACAGTTGTAAGCATATTTTCAAATAATATTCATTCAAGCATAAAATGCATGGATTTTCTTTTAGGAAATGTCTTGTCTCAAGGGTGGCTCATTGTGAAGCATATATTTTCTATTAATCGCCTGGAGGGAAATTCTAAAATTTGTACACATATTTCAACTAATATTCATTCAAATATAAAATACGCGAATTTTCTGTGTAGGAAGTTTATTATCTGAACTGTGGCTTTTTGTTAAGTATACATTTTCTACCAATTGCTTGGGCGAAATTCTAACAGTTGTAAACAGATTTTCAACAAATATACATTCAAAAATAAAATACACGGATGTTCTCTTTAGGAACTTTCTTGGCTGAAAAGTTGCTTATTCCTAAGTATACATTTTCTCGGAATGTCTTGGGGGAAACTCTATTAGATGTAAACAATTTTTCAAAGCTATTCTGCCAGGTGTAAAAAAGAAAGAAAGAAAGAAAGGTTTCTCTTATTTTCGAAGGAGGAACGTGTATTTGGTTTTAAGATGAAAATGTTAAGAGCTTCTCTTGGGAGGTCTATTGGTAAATCCTTTTCCCCAAAATTGTGGGAACACAATCTTCGTACAATAAAGTTATCGTTTCCGAAATTCAAAAAACATTTTTTGTATATGTAGGGACCCTGACTTGGTTGCATTTGGGGAACCTGTCAGGGTGATGTGATCATAGCTGGCGTGTAAGAGACAGAATGACCTTATTTTTTTAAGGTAGAAAATATTTTGATATTAAAACGCTTTTATTTTCCATTTCATGTTTTGAAAGATTTTCGCTTTAAAGAAGTGGGTTTTTTGTTTTTCGCTCTGGAATATATTCAGAGAACCTCTTGTATGTAAGTAACGAATATGCAACGTACTGTAAGTATCATTTGCATTTTTATAATGGGGAATTATGTATATTGGAGACCTTAAAAGACATCTTGTCTCTAAATGATGTGCGGCTAGTAGACGTCGCGTGAAGCATAGAGAGGGAAAGAGAGATAGGAATAGTCTTAGAAAACCAACCACATATGTGGCGGGTATCTTGCCATCTTGAATCCGCCTGCTTTTCTGCCGGGCTGTGGAGAGTGGGGGAGACTATGCTAACTTCCGTCCCCAGAAACTCCAGACTGCAGATTCACTCGAGTCAAATGTCTGCATGGAAAAACGTCTATGCCCTTAAGCCGGGTGAAATTTATATAAACGCAGTCGCGTCTTATGCATTTTGAAATATTCATTACTGATGTCCCTGTTTTTATTATGTATTGATATTTGTAACCTCTGATGTGTAGTGTATTTATAAGGCGGGAATTATTTGTAGATTATATATACACATATAATATCCTATTGAATATCCTTGTGTAATTTTTACATTACTCTTTATTTTAACGGTTATTAATTATTGATTATTAATTGTGAGGCCATCGCATATTAGCTGGAATGTTCAAAGACTAAAATTATTTATGTAATTTTAGGTGTATTTGTAATCATTCAGAATAAGTATAAAGCACTTGGATACGCAAATCGAATTGAAATTTCATGTCTGTTTATTACAAAGAAGAATCTACGGTGTGTATGGTCTGATATTAATTAATTTTTATACATTCATTATCGCTCGACATCTTGAAAAGAAAAACCTGCCCTTTGTTTTATATGTATTAATAACTAACGATTTTGTCGTTATGGAGTAGTAATGATTGAATACATTTCTTGAAAAGTAACATCACTAATTGATACGTTGTAGCTATTGTTTGCTGTGTAAATGATTAGCTATCTTGAATATACAAAAATCCGATCAAAACTGTGCGGATTGTATGATAGAAGGTATTGAAGCTGATTATTAAACACTTAATTATAATAATTAATCAACGACAAGTGTATTTTCAACAGCGGCACCTGTAATATGCAAATAACGTTTAAGTATCACACCGTCAAGCTCACCAGTTCCCGCTGTTATAGGTAATACCCCTTTGGAGTCGATTATTAAACACCTAATTATAGTAATCAGTTGACGACACGTGTCTTTTCAATGGCTGCACCTTTAATATGCCAACGACGTTTAAGTACCACACTCTCAACCCTTCAGCGGTCGCCCTTATCGGTAATATCCCTTTGAAGTCAATTATTAATCACTTAATTATGTTAATCAATCAGCGCCACGAGTCTTTCAATGGCGGTAATCGTCAAAGCTTGTCAGAGATATGCATTAGTAGCAATCCATTATCAGATGTGAAGGGATTGATAATGGAATGAATCTGGTGACATCAATGTATTCAGAGGAAAAAATCAATTGAAATGGACACCCATATTTTACCACAAAAGTCAATTATGAAACATTTTTTACATCATTATGTCAATCGATCTAAGCTACGTAATAATTATCCAATTAGCAGAGGAGCGGCGGCTTCCAGCCATAGTCGGCAGTGGATTTTTGCCCACGTCTTCGATCCTTTGAAGTCAGTGACGCACGATAATTGAACATGTATCTAATCATTATCAAAATGAAAACAGTGTTAGATCCACTGTCAACCCTTGTCAACCCCCGTCAATCATCTTACAGAAGTGACAAGCGCTAAGAGGCGTCGGCTTCTTTTTTGGGTAAATGTCAAAGAAAGCAGGGTGTTAAAAACGATTGTTTACACGTATAATCCAATTGTGTGCTTTATTAATCCTTCGTTAGTATGCAAGTGCCCAAAAGTGTGTGCAATAAACTCTATACATTGTAAGGACGAAAAGAAAAGATCAGGGGGAAAATTTACTCTATTTCGTATATTGAACTTTCCAGAGTGAATGAAAATTTCTGGAAAAGGTGCCAGAGATATGCGGATAGAGGAAGATATTTCCAATATCTCTTATAATAAGGCATGTGCTAATTATTATCGTAATTGAAACTGTGAAAATGAGAACGTGAAGTTGTTGCGGGAACATTTTAGCTCTTTTGGCGGAAGTTTGCGGCTGGGACATGAAAAGCCGGTGGGTAGCCACAGCGTGAAGGAAAATCACTATAAATATCACCTACTGAAAATGTTTTACAATACTCTGTTCATAATCTAAACATGGAAACATGTATCAAGAATAACATGGAAGTAACTACCTATAGATAAAACAATATTTATTTTTGGCGAAAATACCCTTCGCCTAGTAAATTATGTGTGGACAACAACATTTTAGAGAGTGTTGTGTTCACATATTTAGGTCATAATCTAACATAGAGGTGGCGAAAAAGTGCTTCGCGAGTTATTTTGACTCGCAGGCGCCGTTCCCTCTCTGCAACCGTCCCTTTGTTTTACACGTGCTGGGAGTGATGCAGTGCGTGTTGCATATTTGGTGGCTCGCGGAAGGAAGTCGTTTTCGCCACTCTTGATCTAACATTTTAAGATGATGCAGATATAAAATGTAATACTATAAAATATTCCAAAACTATGGGAATAACCAACAAAGTAATGAAATCTTCCCTAGTGCATAAAATTACAAGCTTATATCTATATAGAACACTGGTAAGGCCAGTAGTGTGATATGGTAGTGAAGCATGGACATTAAGACCGATGGATTAAAGAAGAATAACAGCAAATGTAATGCCTCTTATTAGAAGTACATTAGGATATACGAGATGGGACGATATAGAAATGAAGTTGTAATGGAAGAACTTGGCTGGAGCCTGTTCTGCATTTTATATATGCGTATCAGAACAACTGGATCAGCCATTTAAGTTAAATGAGATCCCTCAGAATCCTTAAGGCCATGGTCCATTGCCAACTGCAAGAGAAGAGGTTTCTGGACGTCCGAAGAAGAGAAAGAAAGAAAATTCCTGTTTTATGTGATTGTAACTGGAAATTTTGCCTATATTTGTTTGGATTATGATGATGATATTGACAATGATTCATCTTTGATGAAGTGTTCGTTGATAGCAAGCTTTTAGCCAGTAGGTTTTCAGTATGTGAATTACAAGCAGAAGGCTATAATTTATTATCCTTGCTCATTTTATCATGTGGCTAGCATTATAGGATACATTATGTGTTAGATGTTTGTGTTACACCATGCTTTTACTATAACATATAATTCATATCCTGTCACGGACTCACTGATAGATTGAAAGCCTCCAGAAAGAGTTCTTGGTTTTTTAATAATTGCATTAACATTGTGTACCTTTGTGACCACGTTTTTTGTATTATTGGATTTATTTTCCCATCCACCGATGAGTAACACTGGGTTAGAATCAACATGTGTTTGTTGAGATCCTTCGTAAACATTATCAAGCAGTATGTTCGAAAAATATTTTCGCCCAGCCGATGGTAGGAGGGGTGGAATTATTGTAGCATGCCCTTAAAATTCTTGCTGTACACAATAATAAACGAAATGTTACTACCAAAATAATTTAGCGAGTGTTAGGTCAATTTATCTTTTCTGAAGCACTCATCTTGTCAATGTAACTACTTATTTTACATCGAGATGAAGAGCTATTATGTGGAAAGGCTGACGGTAGAATACAAGTCAGCTTGGGGCGTTGAACTGCAAGTACTCTTTGTAGTTTCACTTAATCTAGTGGTTCTCCACCTCCACAGTGTCTTCGATTTACATGTCTGATGTGGAATGGGAACATCCTAAAAGTATTAGCTCTTGGATGCCTCTTCTACTGCGGATTGTTTTATGACCTTTTAGGCGTTCTTTTGCTGTGTTTCTATGAATCACTTCTAATATGCAATATTTGGCACAGAGTTTACTTTCAACCTTCATAAACACTCCGTAAACACTGCGATTGGTCTGTCACCATATACATTAATATAGATTTTGTGACCAGAGGAAAGCATTATATAAATATTTGTTAAGATCTGCTAAGTCACTGAGTCTGTCTGGGCGCGGTGGTTTGTATCTATGCCTCTCAGTTCTCGGAAAGAAGGTTATGCATTCTTCTCTTCCCGGACACAAGATAGTGCAACAATCTAGGTAAGTAGCACCTTACTGAGAAGGTACTCGATTATTTAAAAAAACTTGGGTTTCATTTTATTGTTTCTGAAGAGGATGAAATGCTCGTATGTATGTATGTATGTATGTATGTATGTATGTATGTATGTGTGTATGTATGTATGTATGTATGTATGTATGCATGCATGTATGTATGTATGTATGTACTGCCATGACATAACGCGGAGAGCATGACTAATACCTGTACGTCGCTTGTACTCGTTTCCTTTTGTTAAGGTTCAAAGGCATGGATTAGTTGTTAGTTTCTTGCATTATAAGTAAATAAAAGTATTTTTTATTTCAGGACTATTAATTTAACAATAAAACACTCATTTTGCTTTTGTTTGTTTTTGTTGAATGCTTACACAAAACGTGAACCTTCTGAATTTTTTTATTTGGCAGAAAATGTAATTGTAGTTATTTGGTTTCTACTCGCTTATATTGCATGATCCTTCTGTCAGCCGCCGGTCTCACTTGTAGCATGTGTCAATTTGAATGACCTTGCTACGGTTCCCTAGCTCGCGCCTTGCAAGAATGACAGAATTTGCAGTCCAGTCTATCATTGTTTGGCACAATGTGTAATACCGATAATCCTATGTGAAGTTGTCTGTTGATTGTATTTACTGTATGTAGCTATCACGGTGTATACTTTAAAACAGCGCGTGTTTATTGTTCTAAATTATACTTGGAGGTAGTCTGCATGTAGACTGCCAACTTGATTATACAGAAATTCCTATGTGTCGCCATTCCTAACAAATACACACATTGTAGGTTATTAGAAACATTTAAAAATACTGGTTCCATGTTAGATAAAGAGAAACAAACAGCCAAACAGTTCCAACAAAGGAAACATTGAACAAAAGATGGACTATTATGAGAGAACTCAAGAAAACTGTTGCCTCCCTTAGCAATTCAGATCAACGTTTCAGTTGCATTTGTGCATGGAGCTGTTCGGAAAATAAAATTAAGGTCCTATAAAGTAACAACAGCGCAAATACTGACGATGCAGATAACTTACGAGTTTGGTATTGCTAATGGGTTCTGCGGTCTGTACGGTGTATATTTGACCCTGGTGTCTTATACTTTTCTGATGAAGTCTGTTTCTGTATTTCGAGTCACGTGAACACACCATAGACACTGGGGTTTGGAAAACCGCAGTTAAATCAGAAACGACTGCATTATTTAATGTGGTTTGCTAAAAGTGCAACAATAAATATTTAGCCTCATTTGTTTCACGAAACCGTAAATTCTGATAGGTATGTAAACAATTTACTGATTTCTTTAATGATACCAGAACGTGCCCATGGATACTTTATGCAGAATAATTCAGCTTCACAGAGAGAAAATCGGTGTAGGAAACATTACAAGGTGTTTTCGTTGGCAGAATATTTGACTGTAACGTTTGCTCTCCAGATCTAAATCAATGAGATATGTGGGGAATGCTTAAAGCTAAACTTTGAACAAGAAATCCTCATTCGCTTGACAAAATAGAATCCGATATTTCATCTGCATTGTCACATACTTCTGGTGCACGAATCCGTCGAATGTTCTGTATGTTCAACAGGTGCTAGGTTGTATAGACATAGAGCAGTTTAAGTAGAATAGTTAAGGGCAAGTTGGCACACAAAATTGAGTTTATATGGGAGCGATAGGGTATACATGGTGAGATGCTAAGGAGGGCTGGAGTTGAAGGGTAGGAAATGCGTTTATATGCGAGCGATAGGGAATACGAGGTGAGATAGGAAGGGGGTTGAAGATGTTCAAGAATGGTTATGTGATCCAATTAGCGTTCAATGGAGATAAATAGACAGGGGTATGCCCGTATGCATGTTTGTTGCTCGGAGGAAGCGGTTTTACTCTACTTAGGAGCTTTTTAAGGGTATTTTAGGCCATGGAGTAGGTATTTCTGGCATTGGTACAAGCATTTAAGGGGCACGTTTACGGATGTTTTGGGGAGCTTTATGAGAATTTCGGCTACTGGCGTACCTGTTTCGAAGGGCTATGGTGCAGATATTTCAGATTCCTTGAATGTATTTCAGACTCTCGATCAGGTGTTTTCGCTACTTTTGCGGACATTTCAAGCTGTTTTACAGACATTTTGCAGATTTTGAGAATATTCTTACGCCAAACCATACATGCAGCGCTAATCCTGAAACATGCTATACAGCTCCATATCAGAAGCATTTTCCAATGAGCTTTTGTGCTGAAATGAAACCTATGTAATCTTCTGAACATCTGGAAAGCGATTTACCTACCCCGTCTTATGTGTATATTGGCTATGATGCAGTCGAGAAGTTGGTGGGGTATCTAACTCTCCTTACAAAGAATAACAATAGTATACATAAATCTGTTAAGCCTCTGAAACGTACAAATGCACAACAAAAGGATTTCGAATATTCCACAGAGTGCTACTTGTGTGCTAAAAGATTCACTGTGCAGAACTGGAAAATACGAGATTAGGATCACGTAAGCGGCGAATAGCGACGAAGTCTGTTCATTAAGTGCAATCCAGCTTGAAACACGCCTAATTATATCTATTTCTTCATGCACAACCTGAGTGGGTGTGATTTATATTTCATCATTAAGCCGTTGCGTTGTACGGGCGAGAGAGTAGAGGTAATTCCAAGCTCTGATGAAAACTACTTATCAGTCTCTAAGTATGTTTGCGATGTAAAGCTTAGGTTTGTGGATACATGTCGTTTCCTGAGTACAAGCTTGGATAAACTAGCAAAAACCTAACAATGTATCACCAAACAGAGAAGTACTTTGGGCAAGAGAATTTGAGCTCCATGACTCGTGAGGGAGTATTCCCCTATGATTACGTCGCATCGTGGGATGTTTCGAACGATACACGCCTCCTCCTAAGGAAGCATTCTACAATAAATTGAACGAAGAAGAAGTAAGCGATGATGTCTACGAGCATGCTAAATCGTGTGGGAGCGGCTTAGCAAAGGGATTTGGGCGAGTACAGTGACATCCACGTAACTGCAGACGTTCTTCTCTTCGACGATGTTTTTAAACATTCAGTGACCAAACAGTGAGAACACCTGAAGTTTATCCCTTCACACTATTTCACATCTCCTGGAGTAACCTGGGACTCCATGCTTCTATATATTGGAATTGAGCTGGAATTGCTACTGGATTACGATCAGCTTCTTGGGTTGGAATGTGGTATAAGGGATCAAGTTTACCATCGTTAGGCTGATACTAAAAAGCTTGCACGGAGAGGTTTCATCCCGAAAACCGTCTTAATAGCTTATATACAAAGACGCCAATAATCAACATTGTTGGGCAATTTGCCACGCTCTTCCTCATGGAGAATTTGAGTTGGTTTCCCCTGAAAATACCGACTTAAACTGTTTGAAAGAATATGCCAAGGTCCACTATCATAATGATTTGCCATTCTTGTTATAGTGTTTGAAATCAAAGGATTCTTCTACAAAGAAGCTAATTGCACACCTTGGATCACGATGAAAAAATGTTGTCCATTATAGAACCTTGAAACAGTCTCCTTCGCATGGGCTACAGCTAGCAAAAATTTATTGTGCACTACGAATTTGACAGTCGCGATGGTTAAAACTGTACGTCGAATTTAATAACAAGCTACGACAACAGGCTAGAAACGACTTTGAGGTGGATCTCTACAAGCTGTTCAACAATGCTATGTTCGGGAAAAACAATGAAGAACACCCGGGACCGTGTGAATATACGGCTTGTGACACATCGTGAACGGTTAGAAAAGCTCATAGCAAAATCTACAATCATCGACCTAACCATATATGGATCTTACCTAGCAACTGTATACATATGGCTGCATGCTGAATAGCGTTCAGCAAGACCATATACATAGGTATGAGTATGCTGGACATCTTTAAGTCACTGCTGTATCATTATCATTATATGCTATTACCTTATTACGGCGTTAGGGACCTGGAGCGTATGTACATGGATACTGACTACTTCATTAAATGACTACAACAGACGTATACTGGGACAAAATACGTTTTCTTCAGCACCTAGATACAGCTGATTACCCTACAAAGCATATATACCACTACGCAAAATAAAAAAGAGTTGGCAAAGTTTAAAGAATGAAGCCAACGGAAAAATCATCCATCGCTTTGTGGGACTTAGAGCTAAGATGTATACACCAGATATCTATGGCTCTGTGATAAAAAGATTACAGGCATAAAGCATAGTATTATTAAGCACTACATCACATTTTACAGCTATGTAGATTGCCTTACGAGCAATCAAATAAGAACACCTATGAATCTGATACTGTCACTACCGCATATTGTTGCAAGTGAATCAAATCAATTATAAAAGGGTCGTTACAGAGGATGGTATACTTACACACACATATATATATATGTGTGTGTGTGTGCAAACAGTATATAAGAGAATGTGACACGGATACTAAGATAATGATTTTCTCTGAGAGTCTACAATTATAAAATGCAAGTTTACACAATTACCAGTCGCACACGTGTAGCAAAGGTCTGATGAAGAAAGAACAATAGAAATAAGAAGACAGACAGACAGGAATTAACTCTGCCACTAGGAGTAACTTCTAGAGCTGATCTCAAGCTCGGATAAAAGAGGAGAGTTTCCAACAAAAAAACTAAATTAAATTTCGAAATAAAGCTACGTTGATATAGACACCTTTAAGCCCCTCAAATAATAAACATGAATAGAGGGTCACAATTATTTTACTAATGAATCACAAAGACAGCTTAGGCTAAGTAAGTGTTTGATAATTCCGATTAGGTTAGGTTAGTTGAATGTGCCTCAGAAAGACTGTAAACCATACACAGTTTATCCCCTGTCGCCTCACACGCTAGCAGCTCACCATACATAACTGTATAAAAGATTTAGAAACGGCTTTTAAAAGTATATAAAAGATAATGCGCAAAATGCTCATAAAGTAATCAAAATCGACTGAATAAATGCCCCCAAAATGCTGTAAAAGGGTGAAAAACTCCGAAAATACCATTAAATGTTTGTGAAACAGCAAATCACAGTAACAGCTGCAGAAATCTCTATAAGCCGTAACAAATGATCGTGAAAACAGTACCAAACTCCCTATAGAAGTTGAGGAATTTTTGTTAAAATATAGCAGAATTTGTTCAAAGCGTACAATATGTTCATAAAACAGCCAATAGACCTGTAGTATTTTTCGAAATATCTCTTGCAGAGCTCCGAATACATATTCCTTCGCTCGAAACGCCTTCAAAGTGTGTAAAATGGCCACAAAAGCGCCACAAAATGCCACCAGAGTATCTCGAAATGCCTCCGTCAACGTTCCAAAATGTCCCAATAGCCCCATACTCGAAAATACTTCCTCCAGTGCCTAAAATACCTTCGAAATGTCCTAAGGTCTTCGACAATACCTATTCCAGTGTCTAAAATACCTTCAAAATGCCTGCACCCACAACCTAAGATATCTACCCCGGTATCTAAGATGCTCGTAAAGGTAATCCGAATGCCTGTATAAGTGTGTAACATACCCGTAAAGTAACCAAAATATCACCAGAGTATCCCAAAGTGCCCATAAAGGTGCCAATGCTCCTTACATTGTTCCGAAATGTTGCAAAAGGCCATTACCAACCTCTGAAAATGCCTGCTTCATTGCCTAAAATACCTTCAAAATGCCTAAACAAATAGACTAATTGTGTGTAGGATGCCAGCAAAGGTAGCCCAAAGCCCGTAAAAGTGTTCAAAATGCATGTTATATTCAAAAGAATGCCTTAAGAGGTGTCCAAAAATGCAGGTAAAGGTGCCCGAAATGCGTTCCGAGTACCCCCAAAATACCCAAATAAGTATCCCTTATGTTTGCTTCACAGGCTAAAATAGAGCCTGAAATATCCCTACTAGAACTTCCAAAATGTCTGCAAAAGTGCTCGAAATGTCCGTAAAAGCAGTAAAAATACCTGATTAAGAGTCCGAAATACATTCAAAGAGTCTATAATACCTCTAACATAACCCTTCTAAACACATGTGCCAGTGGCCGAAACTCTCATAAAAGTCTTCAAAGTTTCCAAGCGTGGCTTAAATACCCGTACGAATGTCAGAAATATGTTTCATGTTCTAAAATACCTTCAAAACGCTGCAAAATCGGTTAAACGTGCCTCCTCTGAGCAACGAACATGTATACGTGCATATCCCTGCCCCTCCATTTCCAAGAATGCTAAATTGTTCCCATAACCATCCTCGAATATCTTCAATCCCCTCCCACCGTAACATCTCTCTTCGTGTTCCCTATCTCTCGGATATAAACACATTTCCTACCTTTCAACTCTAGCCCTCCCTAGCATCTCACCTCATATTCCCTATCTCTCCCATATAAATGCAATTTGGTGTGACATTTTGGCCCTAACTATTCTGTTGACGTAATCTCAAACAACTTTTGTAACGAAACGCACATTAATATTGTTTCACATCATTCATTATCTGGGGGAGCAATGGCGAGCAGCTGTACCGTTACTACGCCAAAGAATTGGTATAGCAGTGTAGTGTAGACGGCGGGTTGCCAGTGTCTTCATTTAATAGATTCCTGGTAAAGCTATAGTTAAAAATACGCATCAACGGAGGTGGCTCCCTAAACCAGTACAGATCACAGCACGCAGGCCACTCGTTCCCTTTTGCTTCTACCAGTGACTCCCAGGAGGAAAGGATGAGGGGAAAGACCAGAAGGGTGGCTAGATCCAGATGAAGACGGGCGCAAGCACGGACAGGTGCCTAACATTTCCAGATGTAACGAATCCGACGCCGCCTGTACCTGCCCACAAGCCACAAACCTCTTGCTGATCCCGGAACGCAGCCCATTAGAAGGAGAGACCTAACTGAGCAGACCCGCAGAGATACCAGGGAAGAAATCTCGATGGTGCGCATGCCACCATCCAACCACAACCCGCCAAACACCATCGCCTGGTACTACAATCCTGAAAGGTACTACAGGGAAGATGATGGGTATAGGAAATGAAATGGAGGAGAAACTTGGTAGAAGCTGATCCATCCTAGCATTCGCCTGATGACCCGGGGAGCTATTGGTCAGAGTGGGCGGTCGCCGAGATCAAACCCGGGACCTCCCAAATGCGGGCCACAGACGTTGCAACCTGAGTCATCCCCTCGGTAAGAGAATCTCAGTACTTTAAGGGCTGGTTTCACCATCCAATGTTAAAATCCTCTTAGCATCTTGTTTGATAATATGATATTAAATGTTTAACACAGCAGTAACATATTGAGTTTGATCAAGCTTTTACAGCAAATTGCTAGCTAATATCTTGTTAATGTCAAAGATAACTGTGAACAATAACTTTCGAGAAGGCGGTTACCGAACAACATGTCTTTTGAACTCGCCCCGATGCACCTTTGTCTTTACTTCACAGCGCTCTCTATTTCAGCGGCAAACCAAAAGTGATGTTCATTGACAGCTGTAATCTGATTTTACTGGTTGTTTGAGGTTAGAATCTCGATATCGAATGGAAAATGTAGATGCAAAGGAAATAATTTTTCACCGTTCCAAAAGGTGTTAATTATGGACTGGTTACTATGTATAAAGGAAATTATCAGGTGCACCCCAAAAGAAGAAGAAGAAGAAAAAGAGACTGAATTACCCTTAGAACTGCACAACGGGGTCGTCCGCGACCCGGCCACTTTATAATTCTTCTTGCGTACGTTTCCGATGGTGTTATCATGCGGCTATTTTGTCTACCTTCAGGGTTTGATTAACACTTGAAGTGTTAACGTCTGTCATGCGTTCTTTATAGTTCGTTTTGTAGTATTTTTATGTTTGGGTCAGTTTCGACCCCAGTGTGGTTTGTGCAGCAGTACTGAATACAACGTACCTTCATTTGCTTTAAAATATATGATATGTCTAGTTGTGTAAATACTTATTCAAGTCTTAAGATGTGTTTTTGTGAATATATTATTATGCTTCTGTTATTTTCAGGCCTAAAATGACGTATTCAAAGCGCGGCCTTTTAGTAGAAAAAATTACGGAAATATTAATGATGATGCCGAAACTGACAATATAAAACATTGACTTCAGTGACTGGTGATTCCAAAAACACTGGTGTTGAGGAAGATGATACCGCAATTGAAGAAGATGACATGGAGGACGAGTTTCAATGCGAAACCGATGGTGACAGTGAAGAACTTGTTTCTAGGAAAATGGTTCAGAAATCCGTTCCACTTAGCTAATAAGAAAATAAGAAATCAAAGTTTGGTACACGGTTATCCAGGAGCCAAATGAGCACATAGTGTGTCAAATAAAAATAATATTTTCAGCTTATTTTTTCTGATGAAATGTTAGATATAATTTGTGTTCATGCTAATTTAGAAAATACAATTTTCTTTGGAACAATTCTACCTTCACACAAATGTGTGCCAGTTACGGGGCACTAATAGATACACTTTACATAGGTAGTGTCCTGAAAATTCTGGTTTGAACACCAAAGAAATGCGGTCTCAGAAATTAGGACCCTCTCCATCCAGAGCAACTAAGAGTAAAACAGATTTGAGTTTCCTTTGAACTGTTTGTGGTTGAACGATAAATCTGCGAGTCAGGAGAGACATGAATTTGTTAATTTCGCTCCCATTAGGGGAATGTGGGACTTTTTATGAAGCAGTGTAAAAATAATTACACGCCTTTTGATCATGCTACTGTTGACGAACAACCGCTTGTATTCAAGGGGAAATATCCCACTAAAATTTACATACCCAATAAGGCAGACCAACATGGCATAAGAGTAGCAACCATGTGTGATTTAAAAACATATTACACGTGTTGTGGTATATCATATGTTGCTAAAGAGCAACATGACTCAGAACTAGCCATCCCAGCAGTATGTTCTACGTTTGACTGAGGGGATTCAAGGAACCAATAAGAACATCACGATTCTTGAGTGACAGTTGGCGGCATTGAGATGTCGAGAGTTGGTGCGCCTGTTTAGGAGAGAGAGGGGAGTGAGTAACTTAATGTGGCAGGAGACATGGTGGGCTGCAATAATTTATTGTAAGCTGCACAAGGTTGTATGATTTGGTGCTCCAGTATAGTGTCATGACTTGTGTTAGATAAGTTAGATATCAATTTGAAAATACTTTAAATGCTAAAATGCTCCCTGCTCTCCAGGATCTTATTATATTCGTAGACGGAAAATGTAAATCATTGGAAATAGCAAGTTCTAAGCCAAATACCAATTGCGCAAGCATTGTTAATGCCCACACCCATAAAGCTGCAAACCCAAGCATAAATCTAACTTTCCACAGCTTACGTTGCTACAACAGTGAAGTGTGCATATTGTAATAATGCACGTGCCTTAGTAAGATGTGGAGATTTTATTCAGGCTTTTATTTTAGAACGCAGAGAATTTGTTAAGAATGCTAACCTGTTTTTCAACTGCTTGCTAATAGGTAATATAGTTAGAAATTGCAAATCAAGAAACTGTCGCATCTGTGGTAAAAACATGATACTTTAGCTCACCTTGATGATGCTAAACAGCAATGCAATACTAGCAACAATGCAGGTTCGTCAAACCTTGGTCTCTCAGAGAAGGATAACGGTGTGAATAGCTACTGTTTATTTAAAATTAAATCTTGAAAAAACATTCTCCTATCTTCAGCTTTGATTAAGATTAAGAATGACAATGTCCACTGGCAGACTTGTGGAGCTTTGTTTAATGCAAGTTCTCCATCATGTTTCATATCTGAGGCATGTGTTCAGACATTAGGACTTAGAAGGTATCATGATCCTGAACCTGTTTAAGAAATTGGAAATATATTTTCAGAAACGAAACATGGTGTTTGCATTCAATTTGGATCTTTTGTAAGTTACTTTGTAATGTCAGTAGATTATATAGTTTTGCCAGATGTTACAGAAAATTTGCCAGTACAGAAAATTGACTGCAGTGATTGAAATCTACCTCAAAATATTTCATTTGCTGATCCTAGATTTTATGAGCCTGGGAGGATAGATATTTTATGGGCACAGAAGTGTGCTGATACATTTAACTTCAATGCAAATTGCATCGGGATAATGATCATCCGATTATAATGGAAACGGAGATTGATTGGGTACTTACAGTAAGATACTCAGATGCTGGAAGGTCCTGTGATGCATCACGGCGGCCCTTAGTATCTCCTTTTGTCAAGACTGATGCCAGTATTCAGCAGCAACTGCACAAATTCTTGAGATTGAGGATCTGTACCACACTCCAAAAACCAAGGATGAAAGGTCATGTGAAGACAATTTCTTTCAACATACAAGGGATTCGGATGGAAAGATTGTGGCCTTTCATTTAAGGAAGATCTAAGAAGTTAGATGACACAAAGATGGTAGCTAAATGAAAGTTACATCAGTTTGAAGGAAAGCTAACCAAGAACCGAAGAATACAGAATGTTATACATACTTTTTACGAGAATATGAAGCATTAGGTCACATGGAAGCGACAAGACCTACTACAACACTTGGCGATTACATGCCTCACCGTACAGCTGTTTTAAAGACAGACAGCTCAACTAAAAGAACGAGAGCGACGCTTGATTGTTCTACACCTTTTAGGAATCGAGTTACACTGAATTATTTATTGCTTGTCGGTCCTACTATTCAACATGATATTTGTTCTATCCTCCTGAAGTTTAGGACTCATGAGATAGCATTTAGAGCTGATATAGAAAAATGTTTAGAACAGATTTGGATACACCCTGATGATCAATTGTATCAGAGAATAATTCTATGGAGAAGTGACCCTGCAACTCCTTTAAAAGAGTATCAGTTGAAGACTGTAACGTACGGTATGGCTACTTCCCTATATTTAGCTACTCATTGTCTGCAGCAACTGGCTTATGAAAATGCACACATCTTTTCCAAAGCAGTGGTAGCCTCTTTTGGATATTTTTATGTTGGCGATGGCATTTCAGGATTGCAAATTCTCCTCCAACAGGAATTTATAGCTGTGCTAAAGAAGGGCGGATCTTCATTGCGTAAATGGTCTAGTTACCACTCAGAATTCTCAGCAAACATTTCACCAGGCCTAAGAGAAACTAATCCACCACTACCGCTTGATAAAGATGGAGTCAAGACCCTCTGATTGCTGTGGCATCCGAGTATGGACAAGCTTCAAATTATAGGCAGTCTCAACTCAATATATTATGCGCATGGATTCACTAAAATAATGGTTTTCTCAGTAATTTCTGGTATTTTTGATTCCTTGCGTTTCATAAGTCCTACTGTGGTTCTATACAATATGTTTCTTTAAAGGTTGTGGCAGCAACGATTTACATGGAATCAGCCTCTGTTAGAGGAATTGGTCGCTGATTGGATGGTACTCCATAATCAACTTTCTCTGATTAACAATATCCATGTTTATCGCAAAGTAATTGGTTATGGTTCAACAGGCAGCATTGAGTTGCATGGTTTTTGCGATGCATCAGAAGGAGCGTATGGTGTATGCATCTACACTCCACATATAAGGAAGGGATTACATTTGTAAAAGGTCTTTGTTCAAGGTCACGAGTTGCACCCTTGAAGAGGTTATCACTTCTGCGCTTAGTACGAGGCGCATCCAGAAAGTAAATTTCCTGATTTTGTTTCCTTTAAAGTAAATGTATTTAGCCGGGAAAATTGCGCATGCGTAACAGATCTATGACGTACCATGCATATCCCGGCCGGACAGGTCCCGCCTGTTGCCAGTAGCGCGGCAGCAGTGGCCCAAAATGGCGGCTCTTATTCGTTCTCCCGCTGCCGAGAGGTTCGGTCAGTGATAAACTTCCTTACTGCACAAAACATATAGCGTCGATCGAAATTTATGATCAGCTCTGTCAGGTCTACTTCATGAGCAAACAGATGGTGCGTCGCTGGTGTAGGCAGTTTTCCGAAGGTCGTCAAAGTATCCATGGTGAAGAGTGCAGTGGGCAACCGTCCGTCATCAATGATCACCTTGTTGAGCTGGTGCGACATCGTGGAGAACCGTCGCTTCACGATTACGGATCTCAGCAGCCAATTTCCGCAGATATCGCGATTTTTGTTGCATGAAATTGGCACTAAGCACTTGTCGTTCAGGAAATTGTGTGTCAGGTGGTGCCGAAAGACCTGACACTCGAGCACGAAACGAAACACTTAGGAGCAGCACTTACATTTCTACAGCGGCATCATGATGACAGCGACGAGTTCCTCGATAGGATCGTCACGGGTGATGAGACATGGATTTCGCACTTTACCCCGGAAACCAAGCAGCAATGCATTTGCGTCACAGTGGATCTCCGGTGAAGACGAAATTCAAACAGGCTGTGTCGGTGCAGAAAGTGATGTGCACGGTGTTCTGGGACAGGAAGGGCATTCTGCTCATTGACTCCTTGCGCAGAGGTGAACAGTGAACGCTGGCCGTTACTGAGAAGCACTGCGGGTATTGCGACGTGCCATTCGAAACAAGAGGCGTGGAATGCTTACTGAAGGTGTTGTGCTACTCCATGACAATGCTGGTACACATACGGCTCGGCGCACAGCAACTGTTCTGCAAGAGTTCGGCTTGGAGCTGTTTGATCATCCACCATACAGCCCTGATCATGCTCCCAGGGATTTCCATCTTTTGTTGCACCTCAAGAAATTCCTGTCCTCCAGTAAGCGTTTTGACAACGACGAAGAGCTGAAGATGACTTTCACACGCTGGTTGCATTTACAGGCGGCAGACTTCTACGACACAGTAATACAAAAGTTGATCCCATGATATGACAAGTGTCTCAATTCTTGTGGTGACTATGTCAAAAAATAGTTCAAACATTGCTGTACCTGTTGCCAATAAAGTTGTTGATGTAACCATATTTTCCTTATTTTAAAATAGGGAAACTTACTTTCTGGATGCGCCTCGTATTATGTGGTGCATTACTGTTTGTTCGTGTACTAAAGTGGGCGAAAGGGGCACTGAAATTATTATTCAAAAACATGTATCTATGGACAGATTGTACTGTCGTATTGCCATGGTTGTCAACAGGCTCTATCCGATGGAAAAATGTTTTGTTGCCAATGGGGTGTCTGAGGTTAAAATTTCGGAAGGTGCAGTGTGGAGAGATGTCCATTCATGGCCTAACCCAGCTGATTTGATATAAAGAGGTATGCTTCCTGAGAATCTCATAGAATATAAATTTTGGTGGGGGGGGTCCATCTGGGCTATGTGCAGACGCTACAGTTTGGCCTGTACTAGATGAAATTTCCAACCAGCAGGAAGCTCCAGAGGAAAGAACCAAACTAGCTAGTCATGTTGTAATCATATATGATGATGGAATAGCTACAAGATTTTCCGATCTATCTAGATTGCTACGTATTGTAGCATATTACTTTAGATTCTGCAGTAATTGTACTAAACCAAAGACAGAGAGAAAAACTAGACCACTGTTGTATTACAGAGCTACAACACACCCTAAATAGATGAATTTATGTTGTACAGTGCTCAGTGTTCAGCACAGAAAGACACCAGCTAACAACAGAACAGGCAGTTGGTGCTAAAAGTCGTTTGAGAGCTTTGAATTCGTTTCTAGACAGCAAAGGATTACTTTGAATTGGTGGGAGGTTAGAGCATGCTGATGAATTCATGATCAGGAACATCCTTTGATTCTGCTGACTCATAATCATGTAACAAAACTTATTGCAGGACATGAACACAAAATTGTTGCATACTGGTTGTGAACTTCTATTATCCTCATTTGCAGAAAGATATTGGGTACCGAACGATAGAAGCACTGTCAGACATTTCATTCATAATTGCTTTATTTGTTGTGAACTAAAAGAAAATGCAGTATAGCAACTTATGGGACAGATGCCACGTGCACAAGTGGAGTCATCTAGACCATTCTGGAATCGTGGCATTGATTATGTGTGACCATTTTATATGAAGTCTGGCACTACCAGAACCAATACAAAGGTAAAATGTTATGTGTCGTTATTCATTTGTTTTGCTACAAAAGCAGTACACTTAGGATTCGTTAATAATATGTCTACAGAAGCATTCATTGCAGCATTAATGGACATTTCTTAATTGGAATTTCTCTAATTGGTTTACCTCAGCCAGATCTCGGTAGTGTGAAACGTAGTTTGCTAACCAGATGGGAAAAATTGCAGCAACAGTTACTGGAGTTCTGGTCCAGATGATCACATGATTATCTACATCATCTTCAGCAGCGAGTCAAGTGGACCGGTGATGGTGCAAATGTCAAGCCAGGTATACTTGTCAGTGTTAAGGAACACAACGTTCCTCCACTGTGCTGGAAGCTGGAATTCGTTGAGCGAGTACATGCCGGATTAGTACGGGTTCCAACAATTCGCACAATTAGCGGGTCATTTAAGAGGCTTATCGTCTAGCTGTGTCCTCTTCCTCAAGAAAACAGCTTATGAGTATGTATCTTACATTTGTAATTACTTCATTGTATTTCCATTACCCTTGTTACTGAGGAAATAAGACTTATTCTTGGTGGCCGGTATGTTCAATGACAGTTGGCTGCATTGAACTGTTGAGAGTTGGTGCACCGGTGTAGGAGAGAGAGGAGACTAAGTTAATGCGGCAGGAGACATGGCGTGCTGGCTGTGTGCTTTGGTGCTTCAGTGTATATATAAAATGAAGTTAAAGTGTTATATTTGAACTGTTATGGCAAAGGCGAGGATGAAAGAATTAGAGTGGCAGTACTACAAATTATAGTGCGTTTATCTGACAATCCAAACAACTCCGTCAACAGTCCACTTAGGTTGTGAGCTTTATCATTGAAGGCCACAATCCACACCACGACAGAACAACGATTGGCAATTGATTTCCTCATGTGAAGCAGCTAAGAAGTTAACAGAAGCAAATTTTACTCTAATAGAAACAATGCGAAACAATAAGGCAGATATTCCTCCACAGTTTGCTCAAAGGGGAAGTCAGTTTCTTCATCAGAATTTGTGTTTGCTGAAACATCGGCATTGGTATCATTTATCCCCAAACGAAAAAGTGCTGTTATTATTCTGTGAAAAATGCGCTTCCAGCCCGTTGTTAAAATTAAAATTAAATTGTCTTTTATTCATGGATGCTTTTTAACTGCTGTGGCTCTTAGCGTCCCATTCTATATTGGACGTGAAAGACCGGTAATTTTGCTCAGAGGCCTCTTTATCAGCCTTGAGGTTCTTTTACGTGCCGTAAATCTACGACACGAGATAATCCGCTTTACTTCCCTTTTGAAGGAGGCCATGCTAAGGATTTTACGCCCGAAAAAAACCCATCGTCTTCCGCCGATTTTGACCCAAGACCTTGGGAACTAGAGGCTAGCATGGTAACCACTACACCACGGAGGACGACTTAACCCGTTGTTTATGAAACACAGAAGCCTTAAGTTATATTATTTATAATGCAACCAAGGATGGAGTGGATACATATGATCAGCTGTGCCGTTCCAAAACAGTTTCTAAGAAGGCCACTTAGAGTTTTTATGTCGTGTTGGATGCTGCAGGAGTAAATTCTTTTTTATATACTGCTTTGACGATTTATCTGCATCAAAGGCGAAAAGAGACGTATTTCTGAACAAACTTGCATTTACTTTGAAGATCGGTTGGAAATGAAGCTGTCTAAAAGAATTCCGAAGGAACATCCAAGCCTCATCTGTGGTGTTCTTGGTTGTGAGGAGTCCACTAACAGAAATGAAGTAGCATTAGGAAGGTGTGGGCGATATGCTTTCGTTCCTCGAAATAAAGAAAGAAAAGAGCAAACAAAGCCTGTGATCTGTTGTCGCAGTCCCTGTGCAAAGCACCTTCAAGGAATCTGTAGCGAGTGCACAGATGACATATATTAAACTATTGCAAAATGACTTAAATGAAGAGAGATGTGCTACTTTATGTCAGTTCATGTTTCAAAATTAGAACGTATATGGTTTAAAATAGTTATAATTTATGTGAGTTGGAGAGTTTAAGGTGTATCTCACTGTACAGTAATTTCTAACCAGACAACTATACCGAGATTTCAAAGATATAAGTTCATAGAAGTTAGGAAAAGGAATCAATACGGCTCTCTAATTAATACGCTCAGTAAGAAGAGAATAACGTCAAAACAAAAAATTCAAAATGCATTCCTACACTACCTTTTAGAACGGGTCACCAAGGCCCCCACAGTGTGATTTATGTCATGGACGTTTCTCGGTGTGATACTAGGGTTAATTAAAGGAGAAGAATGCAGCCTTTGGGGGAAATCCGAGAGGAATTTAATTGAGCTGTACGCGATTCTCCCAGGTGCGGTAAGCAACTGCGGAAATTTTATGCTAACTTAAAAGGAGCACCAAAATTTTCAGGTGCAAAGAACGTTTATAACGGTTTGAAACTGATGGTGGACACTACATTGAAACTAAAGAGGACAGGGTGTGCTATCACTGAGTGTGGATAAACCAGACCCCAACAAAAATACTGTTCGCTTCTTGAAGCAATTGCTTCTGAAACCTTCGGATAAACTCACAACAACATGACCTACCATTAAATGAAGAGTGCCAGTAGCATATAATCTCAGAATAAGTAACACTTACAGCATAAGAGGAAGATGCATGTTTCTATTTGTAGTATTTTACCCTCTCTCGTTTTCCCTCTGCAACCCTGGTTACGACAGTATTGAACAGTCAGTGTCGCTTCAAAATTTGCTCCTCCCGCAGATTTTCAATATCATTATGACGCATGGCTCTTCTTCGGTTAGGAGCAGCATTAAATAAGCTCCAAATCCAGCACTCCGCGTCAACAGACTGGTTTGCAACAGCCATTTTCCAAATGATAACATATTTTTTAAACGCCGTATCTCAAGCGTATGGCAATGATAGATTAACGCGAAGCTCAAGTACAGTAATTTTATAGCTAACATTGTTCGATGAAACAGAATCAGCGTTAATTTGAATACTAAATCATTTTTACTTTGTGTTAATATGTAATATTGGATGGTGAAACGAGCCTTAGGTATGTATTACTAAATGTGCATATTAAATCATTTATTTTATTTGATAGCCTCTTTCAAAGTCAACCCAAGTATTTTAGCTTTAGTTCACTTTGTTAATTCATTGAAAATTTGGTAAAGCTCTAAGTTGAAAATTAAATATTTCTGCAACATTTAATCAAATTCTCGCAATGCAGGCTTCAGAAATTTATTGCTGTATATTTTGGGAGGCAAACTGAAACCTGCCCCTTGAACGCAAATTCTAACTCGTCTGCATGGTGAAGTGCGCGGTTGCAAAGCCTTACCTCTTTCCAAAGTTATTTTCTAAAAATCTATGAAAGACAGCAGTAAAGTGCTCATAAACTTTTTCAATCTATTCATGTATACCTAACCCTGGTTTAAACAATTATGTGTGTACCCCTTCTACCCATTATACCTTCGCTGATCTGAAATACTCAACCTCCTCTGCTATCTGGGTCGACCGTTTTTATAGCAGTGCAGATGACCTGGAACCAAAATTATGGTGTCACGTTATCACTGGGGTCCTTATTGGAACCCTCCAGATTTCTTGAAACAAAGATTTAATGGAGGCGCTTAATGGAAGCTGTCGTTAATGCGTCCACCTATAACATTAATATGATAAGTAAGCGAAAGGAGTTTAGTGCAGTTACGCTATACTGCGTCCTTATGGCTGGCAATCACCATCACCATCGTTACAATGGGCCCGGTGGTCTAGATTCAGAATCAGTGTCTGTCCTAGAGCAGCTTCTGGATGCGATTGACCACGTGATCGATCCTCTCGATCACTCGCTAGTGCACTTGCCGGGATCATTTCAGCTTGGGCCAACGACCTTTAGTTTGGGGAGCTTCAGGTTTGGGAGACGCGGTTTGCGGAGTATGCGTCACATTGTCGGGAGCATTCACTTGTGTTTGACCTTAGGTATAACCATTTATAACTTTCCTTGAGTTTGCGTATGATCAGATTGTGTTTCAGATGTCTTCCCAATGCATAGCATACGCATTCCAGGATTTCCTTTGCTGTGTTCCGAGAAACTATTATTTACTTATTACTTCCTCTGGGATTTCTGATCGGTGGACTCCTACATCCTTATCAGCATTCCATCCTTGGACCCATTAGGAGCGTTAGCATTCATAGATGGTATGCCACGGCGCCAAGATGTTCAGATCAGCCCGTTTCCTATCTCTACTTATCTCATGAACGATACCTCTTCGAGGTCCTCCAGCTGCTCCCTCCTTAGACCTGCGTTATCCAAGCCATTCCAGGCACCGCCGAAACCCTACGTATAGTTCCCACTTTAATACCGACACCATACTCCTCTGGGTCAGATTCTTTGTCCAAGACTTCTGCGTTCGAATGGTTTATACCTCGCCAATGTTTCGACATTAAGTTTCATAAGAAATATCTGATGTTAATAATATGGTATTTAAATCTTTTCGAATATCGAAACGATTACAGAGCCTTTAGTTTGTGACCGTTTTTGTTTAATTTACATCCTGCAGTAACGCAGCAAGCTTTGTAACTATTTGAAAGGCAGTAAGACCAATGTCTAATTACTAGGCTTAGGGATCTTAAGCAGTTGGCTTCAAGTTATCTACACTTAAACCACAATGTTGATGCCATGAGTCACTGACAGGTGGAACGAAACGAGTATTCGAAGTCGTTAAGACACGGACTGTGCTAAGAACGGTAGGTCCGCTGTTCAAATTCCGTCACGACCGTCCTCCCTGACTGAGGTTTTTTCCATTTCTCATAACCCCCAAATGCCAGAGAGGTACCCTAAACATAGGCCTGGAACGTTTCCTTCCCACATGTCCTTTCCCAATTATAAATTCATTTCATGTATTATGCATGTTCACTGCCTGATTTGTCGTATGCAGTATGAATGTGTGTTAAACTCTACTGAAAAGAAATAATGGCCAAGTAAGAATGGTCTGCTAAGTGCTGTGAGTAAACGCAATTGACTGTACAAGGAATGGGTGGTTTGTAACCTGTGCCATCATTAGTAAAGCCCAGGAATAGTTCAACTTCATTTCCTTTTGCCTTGCCTTTAATGCTCAGAAATTCCTATGCCTCCTAATTATGAATATATTAGTTTATCAAATTCATAAAAAAGCTCTAAACACAAACTCACATATTTTAAATAACTGGATTTATGTTCAAACCTAGTCTTAATGAAATAGAAAATAAGTTAGAATATTGCCATGGCACATCTTTTACAGACGATGTGTTTATATGACAACAGGGAATTGAAACAGAAGAGAATTAATTTTGGAAACACATCTTGAACTTGCAGATTATGAACATAATCTTCGGAACATACTGTACTTGTCCTAATACATAATTGTAACAATTGATTGCCTAAATGTAGAAACAACAAAGAAAGAAGTACATCACGGTAGCTTACAGAAAGATAAGAAACATTTAAGGACTTAGCCATGGCCGTGTTAAATTACCCGCACTTTTCAGCATTCAGGGCGGAAGGCATAGATATATGTGCCTTTAAACTGGTAAGGGAACCTTTCGGAAAAGCGAAAAGTCTTTAACATTTTTAAAGCTCCAAACATTTACTTTAAGATTAACTTTTCGCTGCGCTGAATCCAAGCCACTTAGCAAGAATGCTGTATAGCCCTTCCGAAGGGTGACGTATAAAACAAATGATGAACGTTGGGACTGCAATCTACATTTTCTTCTGGATGGCGGAATGGCTTGTGTGTACGTTGTGTTTGCGTTCACATGTACGTTGATGAATAAATTAATGAGGAACGCTGTGCAGTAATGCAACACATATACTCAGATTTGATGTTATTAAACTCTTCAGTGAAAATAAAAATTACAGTGTATCTACAAAAAATTAAGCCTTTGGCCATTCGCTCTTGAAAATACACATGCGTTTTCACATTTTCATTCTCCTCTGGTCCCTGATGATCATGCAAATGGAAAATTCTTGGTTATATGCAACATGTCAAAAGCGACTTCGGTATATGGCCAAAATTTTAGTTTAACAGCCACGAACAAAATCCTATTAGGGATTCAAAACTCATTTCACTGGACCATTCGTAAATATTAAGAGTGCTTCTTCACAACAAATATATTGTTTTTAATGTACAGTCTGATATAGAAATGATTAATTTGTAGAACCCAAAGTTCTATTCGACACAGCTCACGGTTCACACACATACTTGCACGGCTGTGCAGCCACTGCAGCAGCTATTATGGCGCGTATTAAACCCTTGACTATTGCGTGGGTTCTGTTAGCTTTGTGATTAAATGTGCAGTGATTCTGTGGTTAAGAGCGAAGCCTCGCTTCTGCCATGAAGTAATTTTTTGTAAACTATTATGACAAATTATTTTCGTAATACTATTCTTCATATACAGAGCTCTGTAATGTATATACTATAAATATCATTAAAATTATTATGTGTCCTTTAGGGTTTTTGCTATCTGATGGGATATGCCGCACACTCTTTCTATGCGGTGCGCAGAAATTCGTACAAGCGCAACAATCTCAAACAGGTTTGTTTTTGGAAAGGTAGAATCAAACGATTGAAAAATGTAATGCCATAGCCGGGATTTGAACCACGTATCTTTCGGTCTCCGTGGGGTTGCTCTAATCACTGAGCTACCATGGCAACTTACCGGGACGACATTAAATTCCCCAACTGATTCGCATTTTTCCCGGTAAACCACAGGGAGATCTCAAATTGTATTGAGATGACATACCCCAATGGCGGCATACAATGTTGTACGTACTTTATGTCATCTCAATACAATTTGAGATCTCCTTGTGGTTTACCGGGAAAAATGCGAATCAGTTGGGGAATTTAATGTCGTACTGGCAAGTTTCCATGGTAGCTTAGTGGTTAGAGCAACCGGACGGAGATCGGGAGATCCGTGGTTCAAATCCCGGCTATGGCATTGAATTTTTCAGTCGTCTGATTCTACCTTTCCAACTCTGTCCAACACACGGCTTGTGTGGAAGAACAATTAATTCCAGGTTTGTTTTTAATAAATCATGCATAGTTTGGCCATAGCACAACGCACACACAAAGAATAGGAGTAAGGCAACCTCTCATTGCATTAGTGAATGTAGCAGGCTTTTCTATTCATAATGATGCAAGTCGTAACAGAGTTCCTACATTTATAAGTCAGCGGTTGGCGAGATTATCGTGGTTCAGAAGGAAGACGCGTGTCCATTAAAGACCAGAATGCAGCTGTAATTGCAGAAGCAGAAAGGAATGGTTTCCAATCTGCTTGTGACATGAAATAAATTCACTGTTTCCTGGATTTGCTTGAATGGCTATGCGACGTATCAGTGACGAAAGACTTCTCGCAGTAAAGTAGCTAAGAACATCTGACACACGATCACAAATTGCTGTGACTAGCGTTTATAGAGGAAAATGCTAACCAGGGCTGGAATCACCCTATATTCTCAGACGGGATCACAGTTTCTTCAATATGAAATCGATTTATATGGTTTAAAGGATTCCGATACGATGCAAGATATATGCCTAAAGAATTTTCATGACAGTCGCATGTCTGTCTTGTTGAATTTGGATATCAAAGGGTAATCTGCGTGTATTGTACAAACTTGACAATACACTGAACAGTGCGCAATCAGTTGTCATGTCTGAATATATTTTGATTACCTCTCGAAGTTGTCCTTAATGGAATTATTGAATTCGTCCTGGTTAATCATCCTGTTCACACATGCCGAGCGTTTCACTTTGGTTCTTAAAGGGGCAGGATATCAAATGCTATAGACAGACTTCTCTGTTCACCAGATTTGAACCCACTCGAAAATGTGTGGGTTAAGGTGAAGGTAGAGTTAGGATTGATTTTTCTGCAGTTGCACGAAGTAATGGTTTATATGCGTATGTTCAGAAGCGCGAAATATGTAACCTCTTCAGTATCTATTGTAACCTCTTACTGTACGAATGCAATTTTATGTATGCTCTAAAGATTGAGGAACCTTATACGTGTTGATCATTTATGGACTTGCTATTAATCTTTATTTCAGTGTAATTTCCCTTTTAGAAGGATAACACTTATGTTCATTTGTTTGTAGTTATTTATGATGATTACTTTAGTTTGTGATTACATGTTTGCGTGTGGAAAACCCAAATGATACATTAAAACAGATATGGGCGAGCCTCGTGTCACATTCACAAAGGTGGACCGTGTAGGGGTACTGTAACGTAAAGTAGCTATCCCTTTATCGGAGCAGTGGCGTGATGCTAATTCTTAGTTTCGAAAAGCCAGGAATACCTATTTATTCAAATGCAGGTTATGCATTAAATGCAAAACTTGTTGGCTTACTAGATGCTCTTTGTATCATTTTATAGAGAATATAAATTAAACAATTATTTTATTAAAGCAATGGCCTCACTTTATTGAAGTGTCAGTCTCCGAACATTTACACCATAGTGGAAGTGGAAACTATGTCGAAAAATCATTTGTATGGTACATCAGCTAGTTTATTCTTGTATACACACTTGCTTGTGTTAGTTAAAGGGCATGGCTCAAGCAAATCTAGTGCAAAGAGAAATAAAGAATACCAGTACAGTATACAAAGTATAATCGCTACTTAGGGATGCCTACATAGTGTATATGATGATAATAGTGCACGAGAACCAAACGAGGTGGCGCCGCGGTAACGTGTGCGACTCGCATTCGGGAGGTCTCGGGTGCGATCCCGGCGAACGCCCAGTCTAACCCATGGGTTCTTCGAGGATTCCAGGGGTTGGCAGGCGAATGCTTCAGGGTTTCATGTCTACCACGATTTACTTTCCATAATTTCCCTTTCACTCCGCTTCCTTAATATTTCAGGTGTGCTTCTAGGTTTTCTCGGTCGGACTTCAGAGCGATGCGGACGTGTTGGGAGGAATTTTGCTGTTAATTTTGTAGCAATAAGGTGAGAATTAAAAAAATCTTTGGTGAATAGGTGAAGGTTTAAAGCGACGGTATTGAATGAGTTCTTTAATTTTGCATGCTTATTTGTTATGAAAATGAGAAAAAAGCGCAAATCCTCTCCAATATAGACGCCAGCCTGTTCATTCAAGAAACAGCTTAGACCAAGAAAGGCATAAATTCACTTGGGACGTTAGTGAGCCCCGGAAATTTTTAAATGCAGCAATGTACCCGGATAAGGCGGGAGGTAATTGATAAATGTTTATATGGCAAGCGATAATTTCTCGCCACAGAGTTTAAGCTGATCAAGAATAATGCAGTCAGAGGGAAAAGAGGCTGAATATGAAGGGGTGGAGGAGTATACTAACGCGTGATGGAGTAGTTAACATCACTAATAGCAAAAGAGGAAAAGTGCTATCTTTTAATATATAAAATGAAATCTGAATACGACAAGCTGAAGACTGAAAATGCCAAAATTAGAAACACTGGTAAATATGACACGAGAGTTTAAATAAGTATATAAAAGCAAAAACCATCAAACGCAACGATGGCGGCAAAGCTAAAATTGCCCAAACGAACAGAGAGGGCGCAAAACTCCATGGAAAGGAAAGGCCACGTGCTTTTTACAACATCTAAAAAAGGAAGTTCCACGAGGGAATACAGAACATTGTTACAGAGAATCTTAAACCAATGCAGGAGAAAATTAAGATAGAAATGTTAGAACAAGAAACAGACCTGTGATAATGGAGACGGATACTTAAAGTGTTATGCCAGAATAATATCAAGTAAAAATTTGAAAGACAAAGAACTTACAATGGAACTACCTAAAAAACCGTAAGCCTTTGGTGACATTATAAAGGGAGCAAAGGAGGAAGATATTAAGCGTCTTATTTATAGACAAAACTTTGAAACGGAAATGGAAAAGGAGGAGTATGATCAAAAAGTTTGTTTAAACTTAAAAACCAAACCAAGAGACAAGAGAAGAGTACATCATGGATTAGAAGTCTCATTTATAATAAGACGTATGAGAATAAATGAAGGAGACTTTTTATGGGATTACAAGTAGTTAAAGTAAAATTCGAGGCGTATTCCAAAACTAAGGTCCGGCGAACAATGTTTAACAAATGTCCTGTATGACGTTTCACTCCTGCAGCGCTGTCTACCGACTCTCAAGAAACCTATCGCAGTGTTGTTGTGACGCAGTAGACGTTTGCCAGTCGGTGAGAGCAGATGGCAATGGACGCGACAATCGTAGATCCCGCCAGTTGTTAACTGCACGGTGTGATTAGATTTTTACTGGCAAAAGGATCGACAGCTGCGGACATCCATCGTAAGTTATGCCTCGTACATAAACCGGACATGAGTGACAAACAGGTTCGACACTAATGTCGAGAATTTCGAAATGGCCACACATATGTGCACGATGAACAGCGGAGTGGTAGGTCCAGTATTCGGACCGAAGACATCGTTGAGCAAGTGAACCAAAAACTTCGAAGTGATCGGCGTTTGAAGTTTAGTGACCTGGCTGATGAATTTCCAAATGTTGCTCAAACCTCACTTTACAGGATTGTCACTGATCAGTTTGAATATCGGAAACTTTGTTCGAGGTGGGTGCCAAAACTGCTCACCGATCAGCACAACGAGCAACGAATGCGTAGTGCAGACAGTTTTTGGAGCGGTATAGACAAGATGGAGATGGTTTGTCTTCCCACATTGTTACAGGCGAAGAGACGTGGATAGCGTATACCAACGCAGAATTGAAACAACAGTCAATGCTGTGGCGGCGTTCCGGTTCAGCCAAGCCAAAAAGGTGTAAGCAATTGCCGTACACGAATCGCAAAATGACGGCTACCGTGTTTTGGGACGAAAAGGGCGTGTTTTTGATTGATTTCATGAATCGCGTGTCAACAATTACAGCTGATGTGTGCTGTGCAACGCTTACCAAACTGAGACGTGCAATCCAAATTCGACGCCGCGGGAAACTGTCGCCTACCATCATCCTCCTGTACGAAAATGTATCCCGCACACTGCTGCCAAAACCAAAGAGAACTTTGAGGAGTTTCGTTGGGAACTCTTTGACCACCCTCCGTACAGTCCCGACCTGGCACCAAGCGACTATTTTCTCTTCTTGCATTTGAAACGGTGGCTGGGTGGACAACGATTTCAAATCGACTATGAACTCAAGACGAGCGTTACCAACTGGTTGAATTCCCAGGCGGCAGACTTCCATGCCGAGGGGTTAAAGAAGCTGGTGCAGAGTTACAGCAAGTATACAGATGTGAACGGCGATTATGTGGAAAAGTAAAGTATATATGTAGGCACATATTATTGTCAATAAAAACCTTGTCTCATGAGCGATGTTGCTATTATGACCAAACGGACCTTAGTTTTGGAATACGCATCGTACTTCGTATCAGTTACTAAATGTATGTAGTGTCGTACGTATGGCCACATAGCTAAGCTTTGCAAAGCAGAACATGCAGAATGGAATCATGGTGTGAAATTGGATCAGTAGCAAAAGAACTGTAAAAGGGAACAATCTAGAGTAAGTTGTGTATACCGTGTTGGTGAAGAAAAACAGACGTGCAGCGGTAAGAAAGATGAATGCCCTGCTTATCAAAAGGCTTGGGATAGTGTTATTTCCAAAATTTACTATGGAACGTAATAATAACGAAAGGTGTATTTGGCAAAGAAAGGGGTAAAAAGAACCAAAAGTCGAAATAGAAGAAATTGGATCAGGGCTGTGAAATACGGAGATATGTTTAAGCAATCTAGGAAATGCAGTAAAATCTGATAAGCAGATACAATCTGATTTGGTAGATATAAGTTTTCAGGAAATGGAATACATAAGGTACAAACAAAATAAGCATTCAGTACCTGGAGTTGTGGTAAGAAATGAAAAAAACTTTGGGTTATGACGCAATATTAAGAGACGATTCAACTGTTGAAGGAAAATGGATTTCATTTCATAAAATAAGACAGTGGCAAGGGGAAGAGAGCAGATATCTTAGAACATTTGAAGAGGAGAATTGAAGGAACAAAAATGCAACAGAAAAAAAAAATGCAACATCGGAAGAAAAGATTGTAAAAAAAATGAAGAAAGGAAAATTGGAATCCACCCAACTAGCATGTATAATTACTTTGAACAGTTATTAAAACTAAGCAGACTAGAATAATCGGGAAACAGGTGCCCTTAGACATCTAGTAAGAAATTATTCCCAAAAGGAAATTTCATAACACTTCCCTTACCAGATGTAATTGATCGTTTACAGTTAAAACGGTAAATGTTCCAATATACAAATGCTACAGGAATTAATGAAGAAAGTATTTTAGAGAAGAAACGAAGTTTAATAAGCCTTCCCAACTGCTATTGTCACATTAGACAGAACAAATTAAAGGAAAAGAAACAGAATTTAAAACCACAAAGCGTAAAACAGGCGATAAAGTTTTAAATGTAGGCAACGGAAGTTTTATACAAAGACCCCAGGAAGTAATTCGAAATGTAGAAGAGAAAGGAAATTATAGCAAATTCTTGTGGCAGATATTTAGCTCATCTGGACCATTTATATTTCACACTAGTGGTAAAAAAGGAGTTAAGACAGAGAATCAGAATAAAAGGAAAGCTATAGGTTCATAACAGCAGACATAAAAAAACTGATAACGTTCAGGACAAAACCTGGACGCAAGGGGGCATTGAAAGTAGAAAAAATAATAGAAAGCAAATACTTTTGGACATATACGCAAATTGTATAATGAATGCTTGTGGCAAAGGAAGTTTCCAAAATGTTGGTAAGAAGCAATAACAACTATCATAAATAAAGGAGAGGATGAGGATCCCAAAAATGTGAAATCCTATAGACCAGTTGGCCTTATAAACTCACTTGGGAAATTATTCGAACAATTAATATATAACAGACCTTGGGATTACCGTACCATAATGAATATAACGACAAAACAATATGGATTTCGAAAAAGATGGATCTATAGATGATACGATAGAGAGAAGAACGTTGTAGGAAATACTAAAAGCAATTAAGTAGTGGGAATCTTTTTTAACATCTCGGGAGCGTTTGACAGTTTATGGTGACCAGCATTGTTTGAAATATTAAGTTATAAAGAATATCAGAAACCCTTTGTAACATATTCAAAGGTTATTGCAGTGATAGAATTGTAGCTTTAAAAGGAAGAGGAAGCGTAGTTAGGAAGACTGTAACTAAATTCTGTCCGCAAGGTACAATTTCAGGATCACTAGTTTTGGACTTGCTGATAGGACCCCTATTAAATTAATTAGAATATTCAAAGCAGTAAGAAAAGTAGTGGCATATGTAGATGATTTTTAATAATTCTGGAAGCTGAAACCAGGATAGAGATAACGAGGAAAGTCCAGGTAATTTAACCCTAGTAGCAAGTTGGTGTAATAAAGCAAAGTTAGAGATTGCACCATTAACATCTGCGTATATAATTCTTAAAGGGAGTTTAAAACGAGATCCAACTATATAGATTGGCATTCAAAGTATAAAACGGCAAAATACAAAAAAATGTTTAGTTCTCTATATAGATGAACAGTTTAATTTTTTTCATCACGTGGAAGAAATAAAAACAAAGCTGAACCCGTAATGCTGAAGTTGGTTTACCTAGCAAGAAAACCTTTTAAAATATCCATAAATACCATAAAGGTATATCATATAGGTATTTTCAGGAATTATAGGTTTCGGTGCAAGTGTATGGGCAGAAAAGGTAAGATAAGTACAGATAAAAAGGTGAGGATACAGACAGAAGTACTTATTAGACTTACGGTAGCAACCAACACATCACCAACATTGGCCTTACTGGTAACTTTAGATATATGGCCAGATGACCTAATCATCAGACCTAGAGGAGCAACTTATTGGCTGAGGGAATGAAATATGGAACAGGTAAACAAAATTATAGGAACATATTGTATAAGCACTACGGCAGTGAAAACTTAAGTTATTGGAAGAGTGGTAAAGTGAACGGCATAATATTAAAGAACGAAAAAGTAAATATGAAATATTTCCTATAATTAAGGAAAGATTTAATATCAAACATATGCGACCAAACATGGGTATGATACTTATTTAACCGGACACGGATCATATCAAATTATATGCATAAAATTGGAAAAAAAGAGGCGGACATTTTGGCATTTGTAAGAAACTTGATCCTCCAGAACATGTTGTATTTTAATGCAATAAATATAACGAAGATATGAAAGATATGCATACAGAATTAGAAGGAAAACAAATATAGGACATAATAAGAGAAAAATAAGACTTTGCGATTATAAATGAAATGGAAAAAAGGATTTTATAACCGATAGAAGAGATGGAGCTGAAATTTTAAGGAAAGAGCAACCAAGGAGGGAAGTAGAAAAAGGATGACCACAGGAAAGATTAGACAAGAGCGACGGAGAAATGAAGGACTAGAATTAGCAAATGAAGGCGAGGAAGAATTACGACTGGAAGTGAATGAAGAAGATGGGGATGGAGATGATGGGAGGTATAGAAATAAAAGAAGATACTATGTAATATCAATGACAATAGAGCCTGCGGAGGGAAGAAGAGTAAGAAGAGCAGAAAGAGGAACGGATTGTGAGAAGGAAGAGGAAGCCAAGAATGAGGAAGGAGTGTGGTGAATTTAATTGGAATTGAAAGAAGAAATAATGATATATGGCACTGAAAATAAATGAAGTGAACAGTACATTCTCCGAAGCCAGGACGATGTCTGTAGATTCCGGAGGATGAGGGAAAGAGTAAAAGGTGAAATTTAACTAATATGAACTGTACATTTTTAAGTGCGGGAAATTCAATCACATAACTTCTTAAATTTTGGAAGTGTTGAATTTAATGATTATAAATGGTTTAATTTTGAAAGAGTGTGAAGTTTAATACTCCGTTGGTCGCTAGAGGCCTGAGAAACCCCTGACATTAACTTTTATAATTTACGGACGAACGCACCTATGCAATTACCTGACTAGGACTTCGAACATTGCAGCTAATTTGATTGTTTACGGAAGCGACAACCTTATCTGTTTATTTGTTTGGCCGGAAGAATCACTAATCTGCAGTTATGTGTCGCACAAGTCAACCAGGCCCCGCGCGCCTGCTCTCGTTACATATTGCTATATTGCTAACGGATTTTTTCCTCAGTTGCTGTACAATATATTTTGCCTTTGCAAGGAGCTGTTACTGCTTCGTCATGAACCCGAGTAAAAGGTACGATCTACAAAATCCGAATGATTTGGAAGAAATACATCGGCTACTTTGCGATGATGCAAATCCATAAATTAGTTGATTTTGATTCTGAAAAAGAAGAAGACCATGAAAGCAGCTTGTGTGATAACATTTATTTTATATGTTATATCACATGCTTATCATAAAATAATAATAATAATAATAATAATTATCATTATTATTATTATGGACAATACATTCTGCTATTATTTACAGAATGAGATGGAACAAAATGAAAAAAAACCTTGCAAAATAACACAGACATGGACTCAGAATATTTTGGCCAAACTTCCTGGTGTAGTAGGAGCTGCCAAAAATGCAAAAACGGAAATGGATTGTTGAAAACCTTTTGTTACCGAAGATATAGTTGATTTTATTGTTGACAGCTAAAATACATTACCAGTGTGCAGCACAAGTTTGATCGTGAAAGAGACGGCGGACCTACAGATGTAGAAATAAACGCTTCCCTAGGCTTATTGTACCTGACAGAATTTTTTCGTGGAGGACACCAGAATATTCACGATTTTTGGAAAACCAATTTCTTCGAATTCCTCTATTTCAAATGATTCAATTTTCTAACACGCTGTATTCGCTATGATGACAAAAGCTGAAGACTGAAGCGACGAAGATTGGATAAATTGGTTGCTGTCAGAGAAGTGTTTACATTGTTTTTCTACAACTGTAAAAAGTATTATTCTCTTGGACAAAATGTCACTGTGGACTAACAGTTGCCGGCATTTCGTGGTCAATGTCGTTTTAGACAGTATATACCATCCAAGCCAAACAAGTATGGCATAAAAATATTGTTTGAGTGATGCAAACCTGTTTTATACCACTAATGTAGAGGTTTATTGTGGACAGCAGCCGGACGAATCTTATTTGTAAACTAATTCGGCAGAGGCTGCAGTACTGAGACTAACTGAACCAATCTCTGGCACTGGACGAAACGTTACTGCAGATACTTGGTTTACCAGTGTATCGCTCGTGAATGAATTGCGCAAAAGACAACTTTCTTTCGTCGGTACAGTACAAAAGAACAAAAAAGAGTTACCCACTAATTTCACTTATCCAAAAGGTTGCAGTCAGCACGAAAGCATATTTGGCTACATCAAAAATTAAACACTTGTTTCACATGTTCCAAAACAGTAGCTTTGCTCTTAGGTCTACATGTTTCATCCAAACAGTTATCAGAAGGTGCTGAGAAAAAGCCTGGAATAATCCTGCATTACAACGACACTAAATCTGGAGTTGATGTAGTAGATAAACTGTGTGCTTCCTACAATGCAGCCAGAGCAACGAGAAGGTGGCCTATGTTAATTTTTTATCATATCTTGAACATTGCAAGTATTAATTTTATGGTTCTCTTCCTTGGAAACTAAAATAAATATTCCACAAGGCAGGAGTATTAGAAAGCACAGTTTTTAGCCTTACTATCGCAACTCCTACTGAGGAGAGCAACAGTAACAAATCTATCCGGTGATTTGATAGACCTTTTGACAAAATATAAACTTGAAGAATCCGCAGTAGATGAATCGTCAAATGCACCGCTATCCACATTGAAAAGGAAACGATTGAACCCTGCAGCAAAAACAAAACGAACTGAAAAACTAAATATGAATGTGGAAAATGCAACACCCCCCTGTTTGAGCCAACATGCTAAAGTTACTTGTGATAGTTGCTTAGTCGTGGAAAACACGGGAGAGGTAGTAGATGATTCTGAGTAACTGAACCTTTGAAATTACAAGTTGTATGTATACCTGAAAATGGCAATGTATTTCCTTATACTTATTGTAATACAATTTATAATGTGTAAGTACTCATAGTTTAGCTTGTCTTTTTATGTTGTAAGATAATACTACTAAAGAAGGCCATGTATACTTAACCTAAATAAGGGTAAACATAAGAAAAAAAGGAAAATAAACCAAAGAAGAAATAAATACAAACAATAACAACAAATATATACTGAGGGTCTACAAGGCCCCTAGCGACCAACGGTGTTCTACCAAGGCGCACGTGACGGAGGCTTAACTATTATAATTTGTTCAATTTTGAAAGAGCATGAAGTTCAATTACTACAGGCTGTAACATTTTGAAGTTGTGTGAAGTTAAGTTACCATAAACTGTTAAAAATATGAAAGTAAATGAAATTTAATTATTACAAAGTGTTAAAATTTGGAAAGTATATAAAAGTTTAGTTATTTGAAATTGTTAAATTCGGAAAGTGTGAGTTAGTTATTGTAAATTATTAAACATATTTTAAGTATGCGAAATTTAATTATATAACTGTTAAACTATGGAAGTACGTAAAACTTATGCTTTAATTTTAATTAATGTGGAAATTTTTTTGTGTGTTCTATTTAATGTTATAAACTCTTTTGTAGTTAATAAATTTAAGAGATTAATGCGCTGTTAAATTATATGTATGTTTACAATTTTAGGTTTTAAACTGTTTTGGATTGTGTTAGATTTTGGATAAAAAATGTTGCTAAATGAATTTTACTGTAAAAGTATTTTAGTTTTGTGAAAATGATAGTGTGTATGGGAAGCTACATTCGCTTTTCGACGTCGTATGTTCTAACGTTATTTACCTATTTGCAATACTGATATATTTTCATAGTGAAAATGCCTGTTTTGAAGGCTCCTGTATTTTACCTGAGTGTCCGCAAGTTTTAAAGTCCCCAGATCCATGTTATTTAAGTTTTGCAATACATATATATTTTCTCAGAAGAAATGTCTGTTTTGAAGGCCCTATATATTATCCCGGGTGTCCACATGTTTCAAAGTCACCAGATCTATGTTATTTACATTTTTAATGGTATATTGTATTTTACCTCGAGTGTTCGCAGGTTTTAAGGTCCCTAGATCCTGTTATTTACATTTTTACAATACTTATATATTTTTCTCAGAGGAAATGCATGTTTTGAAGATCCCTGTATTTTACCTCTAGTGGCTGCATGTTGAAAGTCTCCAGATGCATGTTATTTACATTTTTTATGATCTCTTGTATTTTACCTAAGTGTCCGCATGTTTTAAAGTTACCATAATCCATGTTTTTTTTTTTACTTTGTTGCAATACTTATATATTTTCTCAAATGTTAAATCGTTTTCATGTTGTTGACCTCGGAATAAGCGTTTGTGAAAAGTCATGTGAGTGTAATACATTATAGTTTTTTCTTTCACGAATACTCTATGCTGTAGCCGGGTATCGAACCTCGGAGAGAGACAGTGTTCGCTTTCTCGGAAATGTTACGGAGGCTATTGTAGCGATATGTAGAGGTGCTATCACCTTCCTGAAAACCTACGTGAACTGTCTGGAGACCTTGAGTCCATTAAGAGGGTGGGAATACCCAAGTCTGTGAATATCTTGAAAGCGGCATTTCCGAGGTCTGGTTTACCCAACCTCAGGGGTTACACAACTTATTTGGCAGTGGTGTTGGAAACAACGGTATAACTCGTTGGCGCATTTCTCGTGCGTTTTCAGAAAAAATTTAAAAACGGATATCAAATTTATATTTGAATTGTCCACGGCTAGATTCTCCGCTAGAGTGCTCAACACGCCTTTCGACATCGTATGTTTTAAGTTTCCTCTCCCGCATTACCTTATCCCCAATGAACTGCATGTTTCGAAGGCCCACTGTGTTTTACCTCGAGTGCCCGCTTGTTTTAAAGCCCCCAGATCCATGTTATTTACATTTTTACAATTCTTGTATATTTTCGCAGAGGAAATGCATGTTTTGAAGGTTCTTGTATTTCACCTCGACTATCCGCATGTTTTAAGGTCCCTAGATCCATGTTATTTAAAATTTTGCAATACTTATATATTTTTCAGAAGAAATGTCTGTTTTGAAGGCCTTTGTATTTTACCTCGAGTGTCCATGTTTTATAGTCCCCAGGCCGTGTTATTTACATTTTTGCAATACTTATATATTTTCTCAGAGGAAATGTCTGTTTTGAAGATCGCTGTATTTTACCTCGAGTGTCCGCATGTTTCAAAGTTGCTAGATGCATGTTATTTTCGTTTTTGCAATACTTATATATTTTCTCAAAGAAAATGTCGATGTTGAAGTCTCCTGTATTCTACCACGACTGTCCGCGTATTTTAAGGTCCCTAGATCCACGTTATTTACATTTTTGCAATACTTATATATTTTATCAGAAGAAATGCCTGTTTTGAAGTTCCTTTATTTTACCTTGAGTGTCTGCGTGCTTTAAAGTCCCCAGATCCATGTTATTTACATTTAATCTAAAGATTGTCATATTTAATTTTAAGGCTGCCTTTGTTAAAGATAATGTCTTGCAACCCTCGGTTTAAAAGTAGTCAAATGTCTCTGTCTAAACCTGTATACACCTGTTTGATCAGATATTATAGACAAACATAATCTCCTTTTTAGATTCTTCAAAATCATGTCAAGCATGCGTTAAAGGCACATCATGGCGGGCTTGCGGCTTTATCTCATGCAGGAAACAGTGGAAGGCAGAGAGAGAGAGAGAGGATAGGAGTGGGGAGTGGGGAAAGTGGAATTAACTGGCTGCCGCACAGTAGAGAATAGGCCCCATTGTTCTGAATCCGGTTCCCTCCCTGGGGTGGAAATGCTGAGGGTGTGTATATCTGCCGCTCGCAGATCTGAGGTAGTTCAGTCTGAGTGAGAGGACCATCGAGGGCGGAGCTATACTTATGTTTCCGAAAAATATCCATTTTAAATACGTTAGCGTATTGCGCAATGCTGAAGTAATCATTTACGGCAACTCTGTCTTTTAGGCATGCATTTTTTAATTCATCTAAGAGGTGTAATATTCTTATAAATCTAATAATTTCCCTCAAAGCAAAATTGGACAAGTGTTATTAATCGTAATAATTATACACTCATAATAATCGCTTAGTTAAGTTTTAGAAATAAGATTTGCGTGGGCGCGCGTGCTTGCATGGGATGAGCGGGGTACTTTATCGACTTCATCTCTTTATACTGTATCGAACAAAAATCCTCAATTGGAATAATTGTATTAATCGATCGACGGCCTGCGTCCAGCCCTTTAGGGTACGTGATACTGGGAATCCACGACGCTAGAGTGCGATATAGAAAATTTTAGCGGTTTAAAACCTTTATTTCAATGAACGCTGGATGATGTTATGCATGGACGAACATTACCTGATTGATTGACACAGATATTTTGAACTTGCGGCAGGGACTTCACGCACACAAAGGAGAGAGGGGCACTTCCTGTGTCGGAAAAATACCGCCAAAGGATGTCAAAACATTTGTAAACACACATGTTTGCATGCACGCTCAATTAAAATCGGATATTTAGAACTTTAGCGGCTGGGTATTTCACCCACACAAAGGAGTGGGAGGAGGGCGTTTCCTGTGTCGGGAAAATACCGCCAAAGTTTGTCAAAACATTTGTAAACACACTTGTTTACATGTATGCTCAATTAAACTTTAATTGACGTTGTCTTTGTGGCCTAAACCTCTTCCATCGATTTACGGGGGTGGTGGCACGCGACTGAGGGTCCTAGAGGGTGGCAAATGCCGGACGGGCGGGAGGTGTGAAAGGAACAATCGGTTATCCGATTATACAGTCAATGGGTTTATAAGGGGCATCAATTAGCGGCGTCTCTCTGCGGCTCAAACCCTCGTTAAGGATATATGACAGCTACATCACACATCCATTAGCGGTAAGTGACACAAAGAGGGGCGGCGGGCGCTGTCAGATTAACACACAAAGAGGGGGCGTGGCCTGGGGCATAGAACAAAGAGTCATTAATGCTATTGTTCTGATGGGAACAATAGCCTATTGTTGCGGTTCCGCTATATTACTTCTGCTATGGTGGTCGCAGGAATCGAACTTAGTACCTCTTGAATGCGGGCCTCACACGTTACCGCGGAGCTATTTCACTCGGTTTACTTATAGTTAATAGAGGAAGTATATAATTCTACCGGAAAAATTGGTGAATAAACATCAGATAATCAATGAACACTGGAGATCATGTGTGTACTTTGTTAAAGGCATACATTTTGAAGAGTTGTAAGCACAAGTAAAACAACTTTTGATAATAATAATAATAATAATAATAATAAAAATCAACCATAAAGCTAATCACCTTTTCAAATATTTGAAGCTGTTTTAAAAATATCGAAAAGTGGTTCAACATAACTGTTGAACTAATCCCAATGAACACTTTCCGAACAGTTCCAAAGTGGTGAAATCTTATTACTTCATTCGCGGTTTGTAGCATATAATTATGGAAAACAACTTAAATCTAACAATAATGACCACTGAGATATTGTATCGCAAGGCTATGCTTCCTAACGGGGTTACCTTGTCAATAGCAGCAGTCAAGAGTATGAAAGACGATTCAGTATATTTTCTTCCGAGTTTCAGTTCGTTCGAAACCCAAATTCTTAGAAAAATGCTTCAGTTCGTCCGCGAGGATTCTACATAAAGGATAATGACTCACGTTTCGTCCTAGCCTGGGACAGGTACCTGTGTCAAGCTATTAACTTAACGTCATAATGCGTGACATCTAGACTAATCAGCCTTGACTTATATCCACAATCAGGCACAAGAAAATTGAGTAAACATCAGTGATTGGAAAATACACAGATTTCTAAAGATATGTGGAATTGCCACCAAAGGAGACACAGGAAACGTAGGACCGTGAGGTTTGGAATCACCGATCGAATTCAGTTGTGGACAAAGCACATCCCCGAGTTAAGGATATGATTACGTATCTGGAGAAAGAAGCAGAATGTTCAGATGCTAAGATTATAAGACACGAGCTGAATTTAGAAGAGGTGAAAAATATGAAGTATTATATGTCCATTTCCAACAAAACGTATAATGCCACTGAAGCAATGGAGTAAAAGTTAAGGTAAAGGTACTATCACGGATGGCCCCCAAAACTAGATCAGAGTGCCGCACGCAGGCCAGTCGGCCCATTGTGCTTCCAACGTGACCCCTGGGAGGGAAAGATGAGGGGGAGAGACCCGAAAAGCGATCAGATCCGTGTGCAAACGGGAAAAGCATGGAAGGTGTCCTTAACGTTTCCAGATAAAACGCATCCGACGCCGCGCGGTCCCTGCCCACAAGCTACCAACCTCCAGTGTCCCCCGGAGCGGAGCCCCACGCTGAGGAGAGACCTCACTGAGCGGTACCGCGGCGACGCTAGGGAAGAAACTTTACAGAGCGCAAGCCACCTCCCAGCCGAAACCCGCGGAACACCGTCGCCTGGTCCTTCAACCCTAAAACAGATGACAAGAAAGATGATGGTTAGAGAAAATGAGAGGAAGGAGAGTCGTGATAGAAGATGCACCACCGCACCATTCGCCTGGCGACCCGGGGAAACCACGAAAAAACCCAAATGGATGGTCGCCGGGAGCGATTACGGGACCTTCCGAATGCAGTCCATAGACGCAACCACAGGAGCCATCCCGCTAAATAATAGCGTAGTCAAGAACCATAGAAGGTTTTTGTGAGATATATTTTTGTTTATCCAAATAGATTAAAATGGCGAAAGGAAGATACCGAGGACATAGAGAACAGATATTACAAATTTTTCGACATTTAAAACTCTTTGAGGCTAATTTATATTTATCTTTGTAATTTATATCAAGATGTTTTCTATATTGTGACTGTCCAGTTTTCACTGTTATTTCAGTAAGTTCTTTCGATGTCGCTTTATTTTCTTAGCGACGTAGCGGTGAAATGATGAGGGCACGACGCAACCTCTCCTTCGGATGGCTCACAACCTGGGAGTCGAACGCAAGACATCTGTAATCTCCTCCAGTAGTAGCACTCACTGCACATCATAATAGTCGTCACGAACTCACTCAGAGAACGCATTGCACTGCTAACACTTTGTCGCACCAGAAACGCACTCGCTAACTCAATTAGTAACTGACTAACAGACTCGCGAGAGCTTTCGCTTACATGATCGTTGGAAGTTTCTACAGAATATTCTAGAATGTTCTGCACAAAGTTTCTGGAGACGGTGTAAGGAAAACCTCTTAGTAGAAATATAATGCCGTTTCTGGGGCAAAGGATTTGCCGCCATCTGATAAGGTTCTTTGATCTATGCCGCTAGCCCCGCCCCCTCCCTTTGTGCGCTACTATTTGCCGCCCGGTCGCGTGCCGCTAGCCCCGCCCCCTTCCCTTTGTGCGCTTACCTAATGCCGACAGTGTCTGTGCCGGCAGGTCCTCCCCCCTCCCCCTGTGGTCACGTGCCGGTGACCCGCCCCCCTCCCTCCCCCATACGCGTGTCCTCCCTCCCCTTTGTGTTCTGGTTGGTTCCCTGTGGATAGGTGGGAGAGTGTGTATTGATCCTATTCGTCGGTCGCGTACCTTCCCTAGGTCTAAATCCCTGCCGTGTGATTGGCTTGGGGTAGGGGATGTGCTGCTCGGGGTGAGGGGTTATATGTGAGGGTTCTCGGTGCGTGACTCTGGTCTGGAAATCCACCCTGGCGATGTGGGAATGCGATTCTCGATGCCTGCCGCACATCGGCAAATCGTTTGAGTACATAATTGTGTCAATCAATTAGGTAATGTGTGTTATTGAAAAAAAAAATAAGAATGCCCATCATATTACCACTAATACAATTAAACGCTATTCTTCGAGCAATTAAGTATTTTTGATTGAATCGCGCGCACCTGCCCCTAAACCGTCATTTATAATCTACTATTGTCAATAAATTACACGTCTAATGAAACAAGGCTAGTCGGTCGATGAAAACAATTAAGTATTTTTGAATGATTAATTGACTCGCACGCAACTGTTCGTTATCGTATATGTGTGGTAGCATGTGTATAATTATTACGAGTAATAACATTTATTTAATTCTACTTTTGAGGGAAAATATATTTTGGATTTATAAGAATATTACAACACTTAGATGAAAGGACAGACTTGACGTAACACTCGTTATCGCGTGATAATTGCGGTGGAACACCGACCGCAACCTTCCGCTGCGAGACGTTTCACTGGAATGACTGGCTCACGGTACCTTCAGGGGGCAAGTCGACTAGCGCACCCCCTCCACTCAGCTTCAGTTCGCAACATACACTAGCGCGCCAAGTGGTAATATGAGTGAAACTCCAGCGAGTGTTCCCTCACAGCGTCTCTGGTGGTCATACCCGAAAGTTGTGAATTCACCATATTTAAACTCGAGGTGTGCGCAAGACAGCCATCTTAACTCTATATAATTCTGCGAAATATGATTCCGGAAAAAAATAAAGGTGAATTAACATGCGAGGTGCGTTCATGTTGGCTCCGGAGGAATTGATTATGAAATAAATAAATAAATACGTTATTAAAAATAAATAAGACTCTCGCTGATCGATGAATACAATTAAATATTTTTAATAATTAATGTAATTGACTCGCGCTCCTAGAGATATCTCACCCAATTATTCATCTACCATGAATATCTCACTTCTAATGAAACGACGCAGTCTATCGATTAAAAACAATTAAGTTTTTTTTGATTGATTAATGTAATTGACTCGCGCGCAACTGTTCGTTATCGTATATGCGCGATTATTACGCGTATATAACTATTACGGCTAATAACGTGTGTTTAATTCTTCTTTTAAATTGAGGGTTTATAAAAAATATTACATTGCTTAGATGAATTAAAAAGCAACTTAAAGCGAAATTGCAAATAGCTTGTATGAGACGTTAACACGAGAACCCTTTACGAAAAAACAAGACGCAATGTGACAGCAATGCCCCGTCCATCATGAGAAGCGGTTAAACTAGGACGCTTGGGTTTTCCTCCAATACCTGCTCTTAATGGCTAGGGGTATCCAGCACATCGGAGTACGCTTCAACTGATGTTAAAAATAAAAGCCCGCTATGTCTCTTCTCACACGAGAGAAGTAATCATTACAATTCAAAACAGGCGTACCTGTAAGTAACACGCACGAAGACTGCAAATATAAATTTTATATTCGTTTTAAATGTTCTTTCTAAAGACGTAGCGAACTTTGAGAAATTCAACGAATTATTCACTTGCGTACACTGCTTGAAAGAAATATGGTGTACACCCCTGAAGAATGCATATGTAGACACATTAGCAGACGACAGTCCCTTCCGCACCATTAATTATCTTCAGACGAAGGTAAAACCAAGGTCTTGTATAGAGCTCTTAGTGAACAATGACAGTCGTTTCCAGTTGATTAAACAGCCTAAGTGCTCTGAAAAACAAAAATATCTTCAGAAGAAGGTTCTGTATAGAGGCATTAGTGAACAATGACGGGCGTTTCCAGTTCATTAAACATCCTAAGTGCTCTGAAAAACCACAGACCCTCGGGGTAAATAACTATTAGCGACACAAAAGATTTTCTTAAGAGCTTCCCCTGTGCAGAAATTCCATCATAGACAGTGGAAAACCAAGTCTAGACATGTTTTAAGCTTACCACAAAAATGTTTTCCCGATAATTAATATAATTCTACATGAAGAATATTAATGATTAAGTTTTCAATTAAACGTATACTGTATAGATTCTGTACTTAAACATTCGATTGTATCTTTGTCATTATTTAAATACTCGCATACAAGAATTGCAAACATGATATCAAAAAATTAAACTGATTTTTTTTCGGAATGTTAAACAAAGAAATATGATTTGGCGAGAGTAATATGAAGAATAAAAAGTATTCAGAATGATAGATATTACATACGTTATTAAAAATAAATAAGGCTCTCGCTGATCGATGAAAACAATTAAATATTTTTTATTAATTAATTGTATATGAATTGACTTGCGCATCTGATTGGTAACGCATGTGCATGATTATTACGACTAATAGCATTTGTTTAATTCTAAATAAATAATGAAATATGGACCCTAGCCTAAACAATCCTCGTTACTCTTAATTTATTCCATTTTTAAAAAGATTGGGCTTAGTAAACATAGGACGAGTACGATTTTAAATACCCCGTCCATTCGAGAGATATTTTTTCGAATATTCCAACATGTTAATATAAACTTAATACACACACACAAATTCATTTCAAGTAATCTAACGATATTGAATAAAATATTAAATGTTTAAGATATTGTAATGAGAAATGAATTGTATATCTCGAATTTTCTGGGCCGCAGGCTGCAGCATCGCTCATCAAATACCGTAATGATTCAGACACCCGAACACCCGAATGGTAAGCATTCTTCAGAGTTTTTAAATAAGTAATGTAACAATTCATATTAACTTCTTGTTCATATTCTTTATTATTATTATTTGTATTATTATTTCCAGGAAGTGGACTTTATTTTGGTATCGACCATCCATCGAACGCTGCACAGCACCGCCAGGCTTCCAAACCTTCCTGGTACCAAATCATCATGGAGGCGGCTCTGCCACCCGTACATGCAGCAACACTCGTAAGGTAAGAATTTACAGACTGGTGTTCGAGCATTTGTAACTAAAAATTACATAATACTAGACATACATTGGCGATTCTAGCACACAAAGCCCTACCTCCGACAGCATAGAGTTCTGGATTGTATAAGGAGAAAAGGATATATTTAAGGGGAGTTTCTCACCCATATGCAGTCACATAACTCTATCGATCTCCCAGAATGCTATGTATTTTTCACACAGGTGTTTAAAACATGTATTTTTTTCACGTATAGAGTGTAGATTCTTTAGAACTCTATACTTAAACATGCTATACTATTATTATTATTTATTTTTTCCAGGAAATGGACTTTATTTCGGAGGCGGTATCGGTCAACATGCGAGCGCTGCACTGGTACCATCAGGCTTCGCGACCGTTGCACCAGTAGGCTTCGCGACCGCTGCACCGCGACCCCCAGGCTTCCAGACCTACCTGGTAGCAAATCAGCAGGGATGGGGGCCCTGCCCCATACATGCAGCAAGCACCGAACGGTAAGAATTTTTTCAATATTTTACGAAGTTCTTTTACACATTCTATATTATTATTAATATTGTTATTATTTTCAGGAAGTGGACTTTATTTCGGAGGCGGGTTTTTCTGGGAATGTCTCCAAAAGTATTCTTCATTCTGAACGACTTTTGCAAAATTGATAAACCATAAGAGATAGACAAAATTTTACTACACAAAAAAATGGAGATCGCGTTAAAATACATAATTTATATCATATACATTCTTGTTGTTGAGTAAATCGTTTTCGAGATATTGCTTGTTATTCCCTTTAAAATTTTCCAATACTTATACTTTTTCTCAAATTCATTATTCTTGTTTTATGTCCTCGATATGCAAAGAGAATGGAATGCACCACATAGCAACCAGCGTTAAAATATTTGACTATCGCTTAAAACCTACCATATTCACCTTGTATCGACATGAAAATTACCAATAACATTGACATCTCGATATCTCGATTAACATGAAGCATATAGGGAATAGGTGCTTGTAAAAATAGTTTGTACAAGAGTAGAGAAAGTCATGTGAGTGTATCACATCAGATTTTTTGATATTGGTTTAAATTTTCAAATACTTTTAACTTTTCTCAAGCGGTAACTCGCTATTCGTTTTTCCCGTGGTAATGCATAGAGAATAGAATTCTAAAGCCATCACATAGCATCAGACGTTTTTTAAACATCTGTAACGTGTCTATTCACAATCGAAAGGTTGCTGGTTCGAGGAAAATTATATCTACAGAAACAATCTATTACTTTCGCTCTGTGATTAATTTGGTAATGTAACAATAATTAACAATGAATTTTTAGCGGTAAATGTAAAAAATAAAATATATTTTTTATTTCCTAGCGTCATACGCAGAGGCATTCCCCTTAAGGAACGCTGGCGTGAGCGATGGTTTCCCCCATAACAGGTTTAGACTTGCTTACGAAATGTCCCTGTGCGAGGCTAGCATTTCCCTCTCCTTCTCGAATTTTTGGAGTAGCCAATCAAAATTGCTGTATTATATACCGTCACACCTCTCACCCCTTCAGATTTTATCAGGCGAAGCGATATAAAAGCAATAGCTTCTCCGGCGATTTCACTGTATTGTGACAACACAGCGAGCTAAGATCTCTGCAAACTTTTGTCATTCAAAGTAAAATTTCAACGAACATCATGTCTGGTAAGTTGTAACAAAACACATCATTTACTTTAAAAGTTAAATTATTACTCTGTACATTTAACTTATATTCGCGTTCTTGTTTTTAATGCATGGCATTTATATGCGAATAGCTGAGTATTCTAAAAGTTAATAGCTAGACAAGTGAATTTTCTGAAATGTGAACAGTTTAGTTAAGTATTCATTTTAGGCAAGCTTATTCTACATTTAATAGCTAACTGCGCGAATTCTCAAAATGGGAACAATTTAGTTAAGTATTCACCTTGTTGAGTAATTATTATTCCAGATATTTAAATACAGGATTTCACAGAGTGAATTATATTCCTTTTTGGAGAAAATACAATTATTTGAATACCTTATTAACGTTTTTGCTTTAGAATATTACAAAAAGGCTGTTGCGCGAATCATTCGCTCTAACAAAGTAAATATCTACATTATATTAAAACATTTAAATTGAAAAATACAGTACTTAATGAACTTCATTAGTGAATCAGAACCTCAATTATATTTACACATATTATCATTTTCAGAAAAAAGTTAATAAGTTTGTAACTTTCAAATAAATGAAATTTTGTTATGCAACACATTCTCTAACAAAGAATATGTTTTTTTCTCTTCCTAATGCAGAAAGTTTGACATCTCAACTTAACACATTGGCTGAAGGTAGCATTTACCCAACCGTTCAAAGACTACAAGATCTTCAGCCAGAGGATTCTTATAATATAAAATCCTTAAGAAAAATTGATACTCGATACGGTGCTAGAGTCGTTGCACTTTTAGAGAATAGGCAAGTGTTTCTCCCGACAAGATATTCAACCCTAACAAGCCAACAGTTGGAGGAAATGCCTGGGAAGTTTCAAATGGTATATCATGGAGTAGTACCAGCCGGCAAGTTTAAGACATGTAAATTGTCTTTTCTTCCTATTAAGGTTTGTAGAAATAATTCAGCTATCCTTTCAAAGCTTCATTTAGAGTTACATTCGTTGAGTTTATAAATTGGCACTTCAGTAGGATAACATTTGTCTAAAGTATACATCAATATGTAAAAAAATAACGTCCAGGATGTAGTCTGAGCGAGGATCTGCAGAAAGAAGTTTAATAGTCTATTCACTGATTCTTTACCTCAAAGCAGATACCTACAGCAAGTTTCAAATAATTTCCAGCAGGATAGCAGTTGTCAAAAGCATGCATCACTGTATTAAAAAAATATGTGTAAATAATGTCTAGATTGTACTCTGTGTGATTTCGTGCAGAAAGAACTTTAATACCCCTTGCAGTGATTCTCCACATCGAAGTATATACCTACAAGAAGTTGCAAATAATGTGAATGTGTGTTACAGGAATGCCCAGCTGAATGTAAATGAAGAGGAAGAACGAGATAGCTTAAAACATCATAAACAGAAATGTGATAGGAACATTCTCAACACCTCCCAGTAACCTCAATCAATGAAGAATTGCACCAGCGCGGAACATGCATGGAAAAAACATCCGCGTGTGTAGAATATAACAATAATATATATATATATATATATATAAATTATGTACTCATCATTACTGCTATACCAGCCTATACCATTGATTTCATAAATAATTTCATAATTGTTTAAGGAGAATGCCTATCTTAAAAACATTGATGCTACATGAAATCTAAACAAAAAGATTATTGAACTATTACTGAAAGAGACTTGAATAAATGGGAATCTAGAAGCCAGAACCATCTTAATATTGGGCTGTATGATATGAGGTGTATAAAAAGATTAATAAAAAATGAGGTCTATGTAATATAAACAACATTTATTTTTTATAAACATTTTCCTATTACATTCCTATACAAAAAAACATACATATTTCCTAAAGACAAAGGTGATAGTCTAGACATTCTAAAACACTCAGTTATATAATCATATACATCACACAGAAAGAGACCTACATTATCCATAAAAAACTAAACATCTCAAGAATGTCTGGATGATGTATTTTATAAGTACAAGGTTTTGATATTTCAAAGTTCCTGTTAACCATGACTGTAATTGATTAACACAATTTCTCGATCCTGTCATGCTATAACTTTAGAAGCTTTCAGCTTACTTATAATCTCCTCAATCTCTTGTGTGTGACTATTATTACCAGCATTCCTCGATGCAATTAGTAACCTCAATATATTTACTAGTCTATTTGGATTTTCAAGCGTAGATATCACTGAATCATCATCATATGAAGATTTCATATTCTCGCGACTCCCGCTGTATCCAGATTTTTCACCATCAGTAGTCTCCAGTGAAGGACAGAGGCTTGATCCGGTATAACATCCCCCTCTATACATCTTCGGATCTTCGAGTGTAGGAGAGAGAGTCGATCCAGTATAACATGTTGCTCTATGAAGCTTAAATCTTGACAAAGAACGATTCTTAAAAATCCGCTCGCATATACAGCATCTAATGACGTGTTTTCCTCCATGTGTAATGTATGAAAAATTGAGTTTCTCATGCGCTAGTTGCACAGATTTTCTCCGGCAGGAGCTCATGCTAAAACTAAAAGAAATTAAATGAATACGGGAATGCTAACGCTCGAAGGAATTAAAAGCGAATGAATGAATTCATAACACGCAGCTATGTATATATCCAGTGTGAGGACGCCGGAGGGAATCGCAATCTTCGCATAGCAGCGGGAAAGGATGCTCTCTGGAAACATTTGTGGAGAAGGAGGCTCTCAACAGAACATGGCGAATGCGAGCATGGAAAAAGGATACTCTCTGGGAACATTCGTGGAAAAAGGATGCTCTCAACAGAACATAACGAGTGCGAGCATGGAAAAAGGATGCTCTCTGGAAACGTTTGTGGAAAAGGCTGCGTAACAACCTGATTGTGCTATGTACCTGACCAGTTTGTTACATAGCGTGATTCCATTGTTACATAGCGTGATTCCTTTGTTACATAGCGCGATTCCTTTGTTACATAGCGCGATTCCTTTATTACATAGCGTGATTCCTTTGTTACATAGCGTGATTACTTTGTTACATAGCGTGATTCCTTTGTTACATAGCGTGATTCCTTTGTTACATAGCGTGATTCCTTTGTTACATAGCGTGATTCCTTTGTTACATAGCGTGATCAGTTTGTTACATAGCGTGATGAGCTTGTTACATAGCGTGATTTCTTTGTTACATAGCCTGATCAGTTTGTTACATAGCGTGATTCCTTTGTTACATACCGCGATTCCTTTGTTACATAGCCTGATCACTTTGTTACATAGCGTGATTCCTTTGTTACATAGCCTGATCAGTTTGTTACATGGCGTGATTCCTTTGTTACATGGCGTGATTCCTTTGTTACATAGCGTGATTCCTTTGTTACATAGCGTGATTCCTTTGTTACATAGCGTGATGAGCTTGTTACATAGCGTGATCAGTTTGTTACATAGCGTGATGAGCTTGTTACATAGCGCGATTCCTTTGTTACATAGCGTGATTCCTTTGTTACATAGCGTGATTCCTTTGTTACATAGCGTGATTCCTTTGTTACATAGCGTGATTCCTTTGTTACATAGCGTGATCAGTTTGTTACATAGCGTGATCAGTTTGTTACATAGCGTGATGAGCTTGTTACATAGCGTGATTCCTTTGTTACATAGCGTGATTCCTTTGTTACATAGCGTGATTCCTTTGGTACATAGCGTGATTCCTTTGTTACATAGCGCGATTGCTTTGTTACATAGCGCGATTCCTTTGTTACATACCGTGATTCCTTTGTTACATAGCGCGATTCCTTTGTTACATAGCGCGATTCCTTTGTTACATAGCGTGATTCCTTTGTTACATACCGTGATTCCTTTGTTACATAGCGTGATTCCTTTGTTACAAATCGTGATTCCTTTGTTACATAGCGTGATTCCTTTGTTACATAGCGTGATTCCTTTGTTACATAGCGTGATTCCTTTGTTACATAGCGTGATCAGTTTGTTACATAGCGTGATTCCTTTGTTACATGGCGTGATTCCTTTGTTACATAGCGGATTCCTTTGTTACATAGCTTGATTCCTTTGTTACATAGCGTGATTCCTTTGTTACATAGCGCGATTCCTTTGTTACATACCGTGATTCCTTTGTTACATAGCGCGATTCCTTTGTTACATAGCGTGATTCCTTTGTTACATAGCGCGATTCCTTTGTTACATACCGTGATTCCTTTGTTACATAGCGCGATTCCTTTGTTACATAGCGTGATTCCTTTGTTACATAGCGTGATTCCTTTGTTACATACCTTGATTCCTTTGTTACATAGCGCGATTCCTTTCTACATACCGTGATTCCTTTGTTACATAGCGCGATTCCTTTGTTACATAGCGTGATTCCTTTGTTACATCCCGTGATTCCTTTCTACATAGCGCGATTCCTTTGTTACATAGCGTGATGAGCTTGTTACATAGCGTGATTCCTTTGTTACATAACGTGATTCCTTTGTTACATAGCGTGATTCCTTTGTTACATAGCGCGATTCCTTTGTTACATAGCGCGATTCCTTTGTTACATAGCGTGATTCCTTTGTTACATAGCGTGATTCCTTTGTTACATAGCGTGATTCCTTTGTTACATAGCGTGATCAGTTTGTTACATAGCGTGTATCCTTTGTTACATAGCGCGATTCCTTTGTTACATAGCGTGATTCCTTTGTTACATACCGTGATTCCTTTGTTACATAGCGTGATTCCTTTGTTACATAGCGTGATTCCTTTGTTACATAGCGTGATCAGTTTGTTTCATAGCGTGATTCCTTTGTTGCATGGCGTGATTCCTTTGTTACATAGCGTGATTCCTTTGTTACATAGCGTGATTCCTTTGTTACATAGCGTGATTCCTTTGTTACATAGCGTGATTCCTTTGTTACATACCGTGATTCCTTTGTTAAATAGCGCGATTCCTTTGTTTTATAGCGTGATTCCTTTGTTACATACCGTGATTCCTTTGTTACATAGCGCGATTCGTTTGTTACATAGCGTGATTCCTTTGTTACATAGCGTGATTCCTTTGTTACTGAGCGTGATTCCTTTGTTACATAACGTGATTCCTTTGTTACATAGCGTGATCAGTTTGTTACATGGCGTGATTCCTTTGTTACATGGCGTGATTATTTTGTTACATAGCGTGATTCCTTTGTTACATAGCGTGATTCCTTTGTTACATACCGTGATTCCTTTGTTACATAGCGCGATTCCTTTGTTACATAGCGTGATTCCTTTGTTACATAGCTTGATTCCTTTGTTACATACCGTGATTCCTTTGTTACATAGCGCGATTCCTTTGTTACATACCGTGATTCCTTTGTTACATAGCGCGATTCCTTTGTTACATAGCGTGATTCCTTTGTTAAATACCGTGATTCCTTTGTTACATAGCGCGATTCCTTTGTTACATAGCGTGATGAGCTTGTTACATAGCGTGATTCCTTTGTTACATAACGTGATTCCTTTGTTACATACCGTGATTCCTTCGTTACATTGCGTGATTCCTTTGTTACATAGCGCGATTCCTTTGTTACATAGCGTGATTCCTTTGTTACATAGCGTGATTCCTTTGTTACATAGCATGATGAGCTTGTTACATAGCGTGATTCCTTTGTTAGATGGCGTGATTCCTTTGTTACATAGCGTGATTCCTTTGTTACATAGCGCGATTCCTTTGTTACATAGCGTGATTCCTTTGTTACATAGCGTGATTTCATTGTTACATAGCGTGATTCCTTTGTTACATAGCGTGATTCCTTTGTTACATAGCGCGATTCCTTTGTTACATAGCGTGATTCCTTTGTTACATAGCGTGATTCCTTTGTTACATAGCGTGATTCCTTTGTTACATAGACTGATCACTTTGTTACATAGCGTGATTCCTTTGTTACATAACGTGATTCCTTTGTTACATAGCCTGATCAGTTTGTTACATAGCGTGATTCCATTGTTACGCAGCCTTTTCCACAAACGTTTCCAGAGAGCATCCTTTTTCCATGCTCGCACTCGTTATGTTCTGTTGAGAGCATCCTTTTTCCATGAATGTTCCCAGAGAGCATCCTTTTTCCATGCTCGCATTCGCCATGTTCTGTTGAGAGCCTCCTTCTCCACAAATGTTTCCAGAGAGCATCCTTTCCTGCTGCTATGCGAAGATTGCGATTCCCTCCGGCGTCCTCACACTGGATATATACATAGCTGGGTGTTATGAATTCATTCATTCGCTTTTAATTCCTTCGAGCGTTAGCATTCCCGTATTCATTTAATTTCTTTTAGTTTTAGCATGAGGTCCTGCCGGAGAAAATCTGTGCAACTAGCGGATGAGAAACTCAATTTTTCATACATTACACATGGAGGAAAACACGTCATTAGATGGTGTATATGCGAGCGGATTTTTAAGAATCCTTCTTTGTCAAGATTTAAGCTTCATATAGCAACATGTTATACTGGATCGACTCTCTCTCCTACACTCGAAGATCCGAAGATGTATAGAGGGGGATGTTATACCGGATCAAGCCTCTGTCCTTCACTGGAGACTACTGATGGTGAAAAATCTGGATACAGCGGGAGTCGCGAGAATATGAAATCTTCATATGATGATGATTCAGTGATATCTACGCTTGAAAATCCAAATAGACTAGTAAATATATTGAGGTTACTAATTGCATCGAGGAATGCTGGTAATAATAGTCACACACAAGAGATTGAGGAGATTATAAGTAAGCTGAAAGCTTCTAAAGTTATAGCATGACAGGATCGAGAAATTGTGTTAATCAATTACAGTCATGGTTAACAGGAACTTTGAAATATCAAAACCTTGTACTTATAAAATACATCATCCAGACATTCTTGAGATGTTTAGTTTTTTATGGATAATGTAGGTCTCTTTCTGTGTGATGTATATGATTATATAACTGAGTGTTTTAGAATGTCTAGACTATCAGCTTTGTCTTTAGGAAATATGTATGTTTTTTGTATAGGAATGTAATAGGAAAATGTTTATAAAAAATAAATGTTGTTTATATTACATAGACCTCATTTTTTATTAATCTTTTTATACACCTCATATCATACAGCCCAATATTAAGATGGTTCTGGCTTCTAGATTCCCATTTATTCAAGTCTCTTTCAGTAATAGTTCAATAATCTTTTTGTTTAGATTTCATGTAGCATCAATGTTTTTAAGATAGGCGTTCTCCTTAAACAATTATGAAATTATTTATGAAATCAATGGTATAGGCTGGTATAGCAGTAATGATGAGTACATAATTTATATATATATATATATATATATATATATATATATATATATATATATATTATTGTTATATTCTACACACGCGGATGTTTTTTCCATGCATGTTCCGCGCTGGTGCAATTCTTCATTGATTGAGGTTACTGGGAGGTGTTGAGAATGTTCCTATCACATTTCTGTTTATGATGTTTTAAGCTATCTCGTTCTTCCTCTTCATTTACATTCAGCTGGGCATTCCTGTAACACACATTCACATTATTTGCAACTTCTTGTAGGTATATACTTCGGTGTGGAGAACCACTGCAAGGGGTATTAAAGTTATTTCTGCACGAAATCACACAGAGTACAATCTAGACATTATTTACACATATTTTTTTAATACAGTGATGCATGCTTTTGACAACTGCTATCCTGCTGGAAATTATTTGAAACTTGCTGTAGGTATCTGCTTTGAGGTAAAGAATCAGTGAATAGACTATTAAACTTCTTTCTGCAGATCCTCGCTCAGACTACATCCTGGACGTTATTTTTTTTACATATTGATGTATACTTTAGACAAATGTTATCCTACTGAAGTGCCAATTTATAAACTCAACGAATGTAACTCTAAATGAAGCTTTGAAGGGATAGCTGAATTATTTCTACAAACCTTAATAGGAAGAAAAGACAATTTACATGTCTTAAACTTGCCGGCTGGTACTACTCCATGATATACCATTTGAAACTTCCCAGGCATTTCCTCCACTGTTGGCTTGTTAGGGTTGAATATCTTGTCGGGAGAAACACTTGCTTATTCTCTAAAAGTGCAACGACTCTAGCACCGTATCGAGTATCAATTTTTCTTAAGGATTTTATATTATAAGGCTCCTCTGGCTGAAGATCTTGTAGTCTTTGAACGGTTGGGTAAATGCTACCCTCAGCCAATGTGTTAAGTTGAGATGTCAAACTTTCTGCATTAGGAAGAGAAAAAAACATATTCTTTATTAGAGAATGTGTTGCATAACAAAATTTCATTTATTTGAAAGTTACAAACTTATTAACTTTTTTCTGAAAATGATAATATGTGTAAATATAATTGAGGTTCTGATTCACTAATGAAGTTCATTAAGTACTGAATTTTTCAATTTAAATGTTTTAATATAATGTAGATATTTACTTTGTTAGAGCGAATGATTCGCGCAACAGCCTTTTTGTAATATTCTAAAGCAAAAACGTTAATAAGGTATTCAAATAATTGTATTTTCTCCAAAAAGGAATATAATTCACTCTGTGAAATCCTGTATTTAAATATCTGGAATAATAATTACTCAACAAGGTGAATACTTAACTAAATTGTTCCCATTTTGAGAATTCGCGCAGTTAGCTATTAAATGTAGAATAAGCTTGCCTAAAATGAATACTTAACTAAACTGTTCACATTTCAGAAAATTCACTTGTCTAGCTATTAACTTTTAGAATACTCAGCTATTCGCATATAAATGCCATGCATTAAAAACAAGAACGCGAATATAAGTTAAATGTACAGAGTAATAATTTAACTTTTAAAGTAAATGATGTGTTTTGTTACAACTTACCAGACATGATGTTCGTTGAAATTTCACTTTGAATGACAAAAGTTTGCAGAGATCTTAGCTCGCTGTGTTGTCACAATACAGTGAAATCGCCGGAGAAGCTATTGCTTTTATATCGCTTCGCCTGATAAAATCTGAAGGGGTGAGAGGTGTGACGGTATATAATACAGCAATTTTGATTGGCTACTCCAAAAATTCGAGAAGGAGAGGGAAATGCTAGCCTCGCACAGGGACATTTCGTAAGCAAGTCTAAACCTGTTATGGGGGAAACCATCGCTCACGCCAGCGTTCCTTAAGGGGAATGCTTCTGCGTATGACGCTAGGAAATAAAAAATATATTTTATTTTTTACATTTACCGCTAAAAATTCATTGTTAATTATTGTTACATTACCAAATTAATCACAGAGCGAAAATAATGTATTGTTTCTGTAGATATAATTTTCCTCGAACCAGCAACATTTCGATTGTGAATAGACACGTTACAGATGTTTAAAAAACGTCTGATGCTATGTGATGGCTTTAGAATTCTATTCTCTATGCATTACCACGGGAAAAACGAATAGCGAGTTACCGCTTGAGAAAAGTTAAAAGTATTTGAAAATTTAAACCAATATCAAAAAATCTGATGTGATACACTCACATGACTTTCTCTACTCTTGTACAAACTATTTTTACAAGCACTTATTCCCTATATGCTTCATGTTAATGGAGATATCGAGATGTCAATGTTATTGGTAATTTTCATGTCGATACAATGTGAATATGGTAGGTTTTAAGCGATAGTCAAATATTTTAACGCTGGTTGCTATGTGGTGCATTCCATTCTCTTTGCATATCGAGGACATAAAACAAGAATAATGAATTTGAGAAAAAGTATAAGTATTGGAAAATTTTAAAGGGAATAACAAGCAATATCTCGAAAACGATTTACTCAACAACAAGAATGTATATGATATAAATTATGTATTTTAACGCGATCTCCATTTTTTGTGTAGTAAAATTTTGTCTATCTCTTATGGTTTATCAATTTTGCAAAAGTCGTTCAGAATGAAGAATACTTTTGGAGACATTCCCAGAAAAACCCGCCTCCGAAATAAAGTCTACTTCCTGAAAATAATAACAATATTAATAATAATATAGAATGTGTAAAAGAACTTCGTAAAATATTGAAAAAATTCTTACCGTTCGGTGCTTGCTGCATGTATGGGGCAGGGCCCCCATCCCTGCTGATTTGGTACCAGGTAGGTCTGGAAACCTGGGGTCGCGGTGCAGAGGTCGCGAAGCCTACTGGTGCAACGGTCGCGAAGCCTGATGGTACCGGTGCAGCGCTCGCATGTTGACCGATACCGCCTCCGAAATAAAGTCCATTTCCTGGAAAAAATAAATAATAATAATAGTATAGCATGTTTAAGTATAGAGTTCTAATGAATCTACACTCTATACGTGAAAAAAATACATGTTTTAAACACCTGCGTTAAAAATACATAGCATTCTGGGAGATCGATAGAGTTATGTGACTGCATATGGGTGAGAAACTCCCCTTAAATATATCCTTTTCTCCTTATACAATCCAGAACTCTATGCTGTCGGAGGTAGGGCTTTGTGTGCTAGAATCGCCAATGTATGTCTACTATTATGTAATTTTTAGTTACAAATGCTCAAACACCAGTCTGTAAATTCTTACCTTACGAGTGTTGCTGCATGTACGGGTGGCAGAGCCGCCTCCATGATGATTTGGTACCAGGAAGGTTTGAAAGCCTGGCGGTGCCTGTGCAGCGTTCGATGGATGGTCGATACCAAAATAAAGTCCACTTCCTGGAAATAATAATACAAATAATAATAAAGAATATGAACAAGAAGTTAATATGAATTGTTACATTACTTATTTAAAAACTCTGAAGAATGCTTACCATTCGGGTGTTCGGGTGTCTGAATCATTACGGTATTTGATGAGCGATCCTGCAGCCTGCGGCCCAGAAAATTCGAGATATACAATTCATTTCTCATTACAATATCTTAAACATTTAATATTTTATTCAATATCGTTAGATTACTTGAAATGAATTTGTGTGTGTGTGTGTATTAAGTTTATATTAACATGCCGGAATATTCGAAAAATATCTCTCAAATGGACGGGGTATTTAAAATCGTACTCGTCCTATATTTACTAAGCCCAATCTTTTTAAAATGGAATAAATTAAGAGTAACAAGGATTGTTTAGGCAAGGCTCCATATTTCATTATTTAGAATTAAACAAATGCTATTAGTCGTAATAATCATGCACATACGACAGCAAGCAAATGCGCAAGTCAATTCATATACAATTAATTAATAAAAAAATATTTAATTGTTTTCATCGATCAGCGAGAGCCTTATTTATTTTTAATAACGTATGTAATATCTATCATTCTGAATACTTTTTATTCTTCATATTACTCTCGCCAAATCATATTTCTTTGTTTAACATTCCGAAAAAAAAATCAGTTTAATTTTTTGATATCATGTTTGCAATTCTTGTATGCGAGTATTTAAATAATGACAAAGATACAATCGAATGTTTAAGTACAGAATCTATACAGTATACGTTTAATTGAAAACTTAATCATTAATATTCTTCATGTAGAATTATATTAATTATCGGGAAAACATTTTTTGTGGTAAGCTTAAAACATGTCTAGACTTGGTTTTCCACTGTCTATGATGGAATTTCTGCACAGGGGAAGCTCTTAAGAAAATCTTTTGTGTCGCTAATAGTTATTTACCCGAGGGTCTGTGGTTTTTCAGAACACTTAGGCTGTTTAATGAACTGGAAACGCCCTTCATTGTTCACTAATGCCTCTATACAGAACCTTCTTCTGAAGACATTTGTTTTTCAGAGCACTTAGGCTGTTTAATAAACTGGAAACGAGTGTCATTGTTCACTAAGAGCTCTATACAAGACCTTGGTTTTACCTTCGTCTGAAGATAATTAATGGTGCGGAAGCGACTGTCGTCTACTAATGTGTCTACATATGCATTCTTCAGGGGTGTACACCATATTTCTTTCAAGCAGTGTACGCAAGTGAATAATTCGTTGAATTTCTCAAAGTCCGCTACGTCTTTAGAAAGAACATTTAAAACGAATATAAAATTTATATTTGTAGTCTTCGTGCGTGTTACTTACAGGTACGTCTGTTTTGAATTGTAATTATTACTTCTCTCGTGCGAGAAGAGACATAGAGGGCTTTTATTTTTAACATCAGTTGAAGCGTACTCCGATGTGTTGGATACCCCTAGCCATTAAGAGCAGGTACTGGGGGAAAACCCAAGCGTCCTGGTTTAACCGCTTCTCATGATGGACGGGGCATTGCTGTCACATTGCGTCTTGTTTTTTCGTAAAGGGTTCTCGTGTTAACGTCTCATACAAGCTATTTGCAATTTCGCTTTAAGTTGCTTTTTAATTCATCTAAGCAATGTAATATTTTTTATAAACCCTCAATTTAAAAGAAGAATTAAACACACGTTATTAGCCGTAATAGTTATATACGCGTAATAATCGCGCATATACGATAACGAACAGTTGCGCGCGAGTCAATTACATTAATCAATAAAAAAAACTTAATTGTTTTTAATCGATAGACTGCGTCGTTTCATTAGAAGTGAGATATTCATGGTAGATGAATAATTGGGTGAGATATCTCTAGGAGCGCAAGTCAATTACATTAATTAATAAAAATATTTAATTGTATTCATCGATCAGCGAGAGTCTTATTTATTTTTTATTTATTTCATAATCAATTCCTCCGGAGCCAACATGAACGCACCTCGCATGTTAATTCACCTTTATTTTTTTCCGGAATCATATTTCGCAGAATTATATAGAGTTAAGATGGCCGTCTTGCACCCATAATGAGTTTAAATATGGTGAATTCACAACTTTCGGGTATGACCACCAGGGGCGCTGTGAGGGAACACTCGCTGGAGTTTCACTCATATTACCACTTGGCGCGCTAGTGTAGGTTGCGAACTGAAGCGTGAGTGGAGGGGTGCGCTAGTCGACTTGTCCCTTGAAAGCACCGTGAGCCAGTCATTCCAGTGAAACGTCTCGCAGCGGAAGGTTGCGGTCGGTGTTCCACCGCAATTATCACGCGATAACGAGTGTTACGTCAAGTCTGTCCTTTCATCTAAGTGTTGTAATATTCTTATAAATCCAAAATATATTTTCCCTCAAAAGTAGAATTAAATAAATGTTATTACTCGTAATAATTATACACATGCTACCACACATATACGATAACGAACAGTTGCGTGCGAGTCAATTAATCATTCAAAAATACTTAATTGTTTTCATCAACAGACTAGCCTTGTTTCATTAGACGTGTAATTTATTGACAATAGTAGGTTATAAATAACGGTTTAGGGGCGGGTGCGCGCGATTCAATCAAAAATACTTAATTGCTCGACGAACAGCGTTTAATTGCAATAGCGGTATATAAACATTGATTCTTTTTTCAATAACACACATTACCTAATTGATTGACACAATTATGTACTCAAACGATTTGCCGATGTGCGGCAGGCATCGAGAATCGCATTCCCACATCGCCAGGGTGGATTTCCAAGCCAACGTCACGCACCGAGAACCCCATTCCCTTATACCCCATCACCCGAGCGGCACATCCCCTACCCCAAGCCAATCACACGGCAGGGATTTAGACCTAGGGAAGGTACGCGACCGACGTATAGGATCAATACACACTCTCCCACCTATCCACAGGGAACCAACCAGAACACAAAGGGGAGGGAGGACACGCGTATGGGGGAGGGAGGGGGGCGGGTCACCGGCACGTGACCGCAGGGGGGAGGGGGGAGGACCTGCCGGCACAGACACTGTCGGCATTAGGTAAGCACACAAAGGGAAGGGGGCGGAGCTAGCGGCACGCGACCGGGCGGCAAATAGTAGCACACAAAGGGAGGGGGCGGGGCTAGCGGCATAGAACAAAGAACCTTATCAGATGGCGGCAAATCCTTTGTGTTTCAGAACCGGTATTCTTATTCTACTCCTCTTGAAGATTCTGGTCGTCTGACGATAGCGCTTTTAGTGTTTACGCTGGCCGAGAGCGCTGCTTATCTCTGTTAATTACGTGTTAAGCAAAAGCAATTAGAAGTCAGAGTAGTTAAGGGAATTGGTTGCTCCGGCGAGTTCAATCAACAAGAAATCCATTAGCTCAAGGATCAGGGATCTAAGTCTTAGTACGTTAAGAAATCAAAGAGTTGCGCGGAAGTGCACGTATACCAGTTCTGAAAATTAAAAAGCGAGGTAATTCTTAGAACTTAGCTAAACAAAAAGTTGTGCTTCAGGTGTGAAAGATTCAGCAATGTATAATGTAGGAACGTTGGTGGGGTAGTGCAAAGTAGGCGGGACTTAAGTTAATAAAGCAGCGTTTATTTTTAAAATTAGCGTCTTTTGCCTTTTGTGTTTCATTTACACTCTGTTACTGCCATCAATTTTCGCAGTCCGTAGCAGCTAATGACCGCGCTAGTTTATCACATACCTGACGGTAGCTACAAGGGGAATCTCCTTATAGTATTTTAGCAGTTCACGGCAACTTACGCTTCGAGTTTTATTACGGAAACAGTTATTTTAAACTGTAAATGTTATACTTCAGAAGCTAGCAGATATAATACTTCAGTAGTTACAGTTTCTCATGCTAAGATTCGGAATCGTTTAATTGTTCATCTCATATGGTAGGCAACTCGCTTCAATAGCTCAAGTATTAACATACATACAATTTCTCAGTCAATTTAACTGGTGCTGTCTATCCTCAACCCACGCACGCTTACCTGAGAGAAATAGCTCATAGCAACCAATGTAGCAGCCGGCAGCAGATTCATCAGCAGATATTGGAGACAATATCAAAAGTACTGCAGAAGAGTACGTACCTGCCAGCATACATGGTGTTTGGAGTCGTTGAAAAAAGGTCTGAGAGAGCATTCAGAGATTTTGGCATCAAGTGATAATCACAACATGTACGAGAAAACAGGTTGACTTCGTGTTCTTCGAAAGGATTGGATTATAAAAAATTACTAATGTTTGAATGAACATTAGAAGAATTTCCTTGTGATTGGATCAGTGAGATGAAATGCACAATTCTTCAGAAAACCTGAACAATGAAAAATGCTCAGTATGTTGCAAAATCGAACTAACGTACATATCGAGACAGTGTTGAAACGAGGGAAGGTGGTGCAGACGATTGTAGAATCTATACCTCTACTGCCACAGCTGCAGGATTACTTAACACAAGAGAAGTGATATAGAAAGAGTATTCAAATGACTGCGGAAATGACAATGTTTTGAAGTTCTTTCAAAATACCGTGAATTCTGCATTCCTACAGAAGACGTCAGTGGCCAGAATAATGGACTGTGCGACTGTTTAGAAGAGGAACGTGGAATGCATAGAACGTAAAAGATGTTCGAATGTGTCATGTGAGTTTCTAAAATGTACAACTGAATAATTGTTGCTTTCAGTTAATTTCAGAACCTTCATTATCCTACACATTATGCTTGTCTATCTTTAAACTTCATACCACAGGTAATTTCAAATACTCATAATACTAATTATTATTATTATATGCTTTCTTTGTTTAAATGCATAATATTGTAATAATTTTCTCTCAATGCATTTATGTTAAGAATACACAATAATACATTTTCACTATTCTGAAAGAGTAACCTTTCCATGCGGTTACTTCAAACCATGTTATGTCCACAACCCTTCCATATTTTTATTTAATACATTTAAAAAGTGATTTTAATTTTAGTGCCTCCTGAATGAAAACGTTTAGTAGCATTTATCACTTCTTTCAGAATGTCAATAGCTTGTATAGTTTAACAATATTGTGGTTTTCTTTAATTCCCTGTAAAATTTTACGCTTTGGCATAATGGGGTTTAAAACGACGCTCCTCAATCACGGAAGTGCCCCCGAAACATAGGCAATGTACCGCAAGTAGGCCAATGTGGCCCTTTGTGCTTCGAACGCGACCCCTGGGAAGGAGGAAGGGATCAGGGGAGAGACCCAAAGGGCGACCAGATCCAGGAGACGACGTGCAAAAGCGGGGATGGGGTCGATAGCGTCTCCAAATTGAGTGTTTCCGACGCCGCTCACGCCTGCCTATAAGCCCCGAACCCCTTGGGTGTCCGTTAAGGGAAGCCGCTCACAGAGGGCGGGTCCGCCAGCAGTCCGACCGACGCCAGAGAGAAACTTTCACAAAGCGCACCACCACAGCCCTGCCGAAACGCGCCGAACACCGTCATCTAGCTCTTCAACCTTGAAGCAGATGATGATGGAAGAAATGATGGTTGCAGGAAATGGCGGAGGGGAATGTCGTGGTAGAATAGGAGCCACCCAGCATGGGAAACCAGGAGGGTCGCCGGGAATCGATCTTAGGACATCCTGAATACGATCCTCACACGTTACCGCGGAACAATCTCACTCGGTTTGTTTATAGTAAAGAGAGGAAGTATACCATTCCACCGGAAACAATTGGCAAATAAATATGGGATAATCCAAAAACGCTTGAGATCACTTGTGTGCTTTGTTAAAAACATACATTTTGAAGAGTTGTAAGCACAAGTAAAATACTGTTAATAACAATAATGGCAATAATAATATTAATAGTAGTATATCAACCTACAAAGCTGATAAGGTTTGCAAATATCTCAAACTATTTAAAAATGTCGAAAAAGTGTTTCAACAAAATGGTTGAAGTAATACCAATGAGCACTTTCTGAACAGTTCCAAAGTGGTTAAGTTTTATTACTTCATTTGCGGTTTGAAGCATATAATTGTGGAAAAAATCTTAAATCTAATAATAATAAGCTATGAGATGTCGTATCGTAAGGCGGTTACTTGTCAATAGCAGCAGTCAATGGTATGAGAGACGATTCTGTATCTTTTCCTGCGAGTTTCAGTTCTTTCGAATCCCAAATTTTTAGAAAAATGCTTCAATTCGTCCGCGACGATCTTGCGGACAGGATAATGTGTCTCCTTTCGTCCAAGCCTGGGCCAGGTAATTGAGTCAAGCCATTAACTTAACCTCATGATGAGTGACACCTTCACCAAACAACCTTGATTTAAATCTACAGTAAGGCAGAAGAAAATGAAAAATTGAGTAAATTTTTTACTACTTTTTTGACCAGTGGTTGGAAAATACGCAGGTGTCGATAGATATGTGGAACTGTTACGAAAGGGGACACCGGACAGGTAGGACCATTGAGGGTTGGAACCATCGATCGAATTCAGCCGTGGGTAAAGCACATCCCCGAGTGAAGGATCTATCTGGAGAAAGAAGCAGAAAGTTCAGATGCTTAGTTTATAAGAATGGAGCTGAATTTACATTTGGTGAAAAGGAAGAAGAGTTATGTACCAATGACCAACAAAATTTAAAGTACCACTGAAGTAAAGGATTAGTCAGGAGCCATAGAAGCATTTTGTGAAATATCTTCTTTTTATCAAAACGGATTAAAATAACGAAAGGAAGATACCGAGGAGATGGATAACACATATTACACGCTTATATGCTTATAAAGTTTGAGGTTATAGGTAGTTTAATATCAAGACTTTTCTATATTGTGACTCTGTCCAGTTTTCAATGTCACTTCACTAAGTTCTCTCGCTGTCGCTTTACTTTCTTAGCGACGTACCGGCGTAATGAAGTAGGCACGACGCAGCCTGCTTTTTCGGATGGCTCACTCGTTGGCCAGTCGAACACAGGATCTCTCTAATCTCCTTCATTAGCAGCACTCGCTGCTCATCAGTATAGCCGTCATGAACGAATTCGGAGAACGCAATGAATAGCTAATGCTTGGTCTCACCAGAAACGCATTCGCTGGTTCAATTACTAAGTGACTGATTGACTCGCAAGAGCGTTCGCTTATACAATAATTGAAAGTTTCTACAGAATATTCTGGTATGTTCCAGAAACAGTTCTGGAGGCGGTGGAAGGAAACCTTCTAGAAGGTTCTGGTTATCTGACGATGGCTCTTCTGGTGTTTATGCTGGGCGAGAGCGCTGCTTATTTCTGTTAATTAGATGTTAAGGAAAGGCAATTAGAAGTAAAAGTATCTAAGGCAATTAGGTGTTCTGGCGAACTCAGTCAACAAGAAACCCATTAGCTCAAGGTTCAGGTATCTATATCTCACTACATTAAGAGATCAAAGAGGTGGGTGAAAGTGCACGTGTACCAGTTCTGAAAATTAGAAAGGGAAACAATACTTAGAATTTAGCTAATGAAAGAGCAGAAGCTGTGCTTCAGGTGCGAGAGATTTGGCAGCGTATTATGTGGGAGTTTTGGTAGGGTAATTGTAAGCCGGTCGGGACTTAAGTTAATGAAAGAGCGTGTATTTCTAAAATTAGCGTCTTTAGCCTTTCGTCTTTCATTTACTCTTTTACTGTGATCAATTTTCAGCAGTCCGTAGGACCAAATGACCGTGCTAGGTTATCACCAGGGTTAGGAAGTTCATGCATTTGCATATTTTTAAAAGCATGTTATTGATATGGTGATAAATTATTTTCATGAACTATGAATTTTTAAGTGCTCTGAGTGATTTTTATTGGGGATATAATTGCATATTTATGCTGTTTTAAGTAACTGCATCATATTTAGTAAATAGCGTGTTTATTTGACATATTTTAGCACTTAAACGGGAAATATATTTTAAAATGAGTTATTTAAATGGTCAACTTCTTTTTCTGTGAATCGATGCTAACAAAAGGATCCCGTTTTACCCTCAGTCAATCCCAATGAGGCAAGTGATTCATGACATTGAGCACGTGAAGAGTGAGTAATGCAATGCTGGTAAGAATCATGTGATGCCTTGGAAGATAGGGAAATCCCCGCTGTACTGGAGAATAGATTAAGCAATAAGGCAGTGTGTTGATCGAACAGACACTGCAGCCAGTTTGTTTGCGATAATTGACGAGCTGGTATGAATGCATACAGTATTAAAAATGCCAAAGTTGAAACCAAGTAATGCGAGCAGACTTGAGTTTACAAATTGAATTTTCTAGTGATCTTATTAGTACAGATGTCTTATACTGTAAGGCATGTGAAAAAAATATTGGGAGTGAAAAACGGTTTCAGGTCGTTCAACATATTAATACTGCAAAGCACAGGGAAATGATTGTTAAAAAAGTGACAGAAGTGGAAGTGTCCATCTACTAGTCGAATATATGAGAAGTAGAGGTACACAATTTTCATATGACCTTTGTGAAGCATTCCTAGCAGCTGACATACCTTTATGGAAAATAAATAACCTAATTTTGCGTACTTTTTTTAGAAAATTGCACCAAGCAACACGTGCCTGACCAAAGTACCTTACGTAAAACATACATCCCTCGTTGTTACAACAATGCAAACTAAGTTAGCAAATGAGTTTCTCTGGAACTCAATAGATGAAACAACTGATGTAGAAGGACGTTTCATTGTAAATGTAATAGTGGGTGTTCTAAATCAGCAAGAGGCAGGTGTGCCATATTTCTTAACTTGCTCTCAGTTAGAAGTTACTAACAGTGCCTCAGTGAGTCAACTTGTGATTGAATATGAAATTAATATGGCAAAATATAAAATATGACAATGTACTTTTCTTTTTAACTGGTGCAGCAAGCTATATGATCAAAGCAGGGAAAACACTAACAGAAATTTTTCCTAAGAGCATTCATTTAACTTGTCTTATTCATGCCCTTCATCGCATTGCAGAAACAATTAGGTTATGTTTTCCTAAAGTAAATAAGTTAATCTCTAGTATGAAAAAAGTGTTTCTTAAATCTACATCTAGGGTCCAGCTGTTTATTCCACTACCACCTGAACCTGTTTTAACCCGTTGGGGGAGTTGGATAACAGCTGCATTGTATTATGCTAAACATTTAGCGCCAGTGAGAAGAGTTATTAATTCATTAGAATCAGATGATGCTGTTTCAATTCATATAGCACAGAATGTTCTCTCAGATGAAGAGCTCGAAAGAAATCTTGCCTTTATATTAACACATTTTTCCAATATGCCTGCAGCAATTAAATCCCTGGAAACAACAGGTCTTCCCTTAAATCAGTCATTAACTGTATTTGATACTACCATTTCTGGTTCGGTGTCCATTCCGAGTAATGCAGGGCAGAAAATAAAAGACAAAATAAACTATGTCCTTTTAAGAAACCCTGGGTATAAACAAATCTCCAAAATACGAGACATTCTTGGAGGAAAGCCCTTAGGGATACCTGAAGACTTGCCTCTTTCTGTGGAAATACTATCAACTTTTAAGTATGCACCAATATCCTCATGTGGCATTGAAACAAGTTTTTCAAGATACAAAAGTATATTGAGAGACAACAGACGAATATACACCAAGGAAAGTCTCTGTCATGCAGTAGTGGTAAATTGTAATTCATCCCTCATTTTGGATGTGGAGTCATGTGCATCTACTTCTCAGCAATAAATTTAAGTTTGCATGCGCACATTATCTTTAAATATCATAATTTTTAGGGCATATTTTGGTGCATATTTCGCACATTTTAAGGGCATATTTGCATGCATATTACAAGAAATTTTAGAGCATGAACTTCCTAACCCTGGTTATCACATACTTGATGGTAGCTGTAAGCGGAACCTCCGTATAGCATTTTGGCAATTTACGACAACTTACGCTTCTAGGTTTCATTACGGTATCAGTTTTCTTAAAGTGTAAGTTTTATACTTCGGAAGTTAGCAGATATAATAATTCAATAGCTACAGTTTCTCATGCTAAAATTAAGAATTATTTAAATTATTCATCTCAAATGATCGTGAAATAGCTCAAGTATTAACATATATTAAATTTGGAAGGCAATTTAACTGGCATTGTTTATCCTCACCCCACCCACGCAAACCCTGAGAGAAATATCTCCTAGCAAATAATGTAACAGCCGGCAGCAGACTCATCAGAAGATATTGGAGATATCAGAATTACTACAGAAGGGTACTTCGTCACCTGTTAGCATATAGGTTTTTAAGAGTCGCTTAAAACGTCTGAGAGAGTATTCAGAGACTTTGACACCAAGTGACAGTCACACATGGATCAGAAAACGGGCTGAATTCCTGTTCTTCGAAAAGATTGGGTTGTTAAAAGTTTCAAATACTTGAATGAACATTGCAAAAGTGTGATAGCATCACTAAGATGAAAAGCATGATCCTTCAGAAAATCTGAAGCATAAAAAATGCTCAGTATGTTAAAAATGGAACAAACGTATGTACTGAGACAACTCTGAAACGAGGTAAGGTGGCACAGACGGTTGTAGAATCTATAGCCGTACATGTCACCAGTAGCAAGGTTACTTAACAAAACAGAAGTGATGCAGAAGAGATTTTCAAATAACTGGGGAAATGTTTTGATGTTCTTTTAAAATATCTTGAATTCTGCATGCATTCCTACAGAAAAACACAGTGACCAGAATAATGGACTGTGCGAATTTTTGTAAGAAAAATGTGGAATGCACCGAATGTAAAAGATGTTCGACTGAGTTATATCAGTTTCCACAATTGAAAATTGAATACCTGTTGCCTTCAATTAGTTTCAGAATTTTCATTACCCCACTCATTATTCTTTTCCATGTTTAAAGTTCATAACATTGGTAGTTTCAAAACTCACGATCCTAATTATTAGGTACTTTCTTTGTTTAAATGCATAATATTGTAATAAGTTTTTCTATGCATTTATGTTAAGAATACAGAATAATAGCTGTTTCACTATTCTGCAAGAGTAAATTTTCCACGTGGTTGTTTCAAACCGTGTTATGTCCATAACACCTCCGTACGTTTATGCAATGCATTTAAAAAGTGATTTCAATTTTAGTTCCTCCTGAATGAAAACGTTTAGTACCATTTATCACTTCTTTCAGAATTTCACTAGCTTGTATAGTTTAATAATATTGTGTTTTTTGAATTTCCGGTAAAATTGTACTTCTTTCAAATAATGGGCTTTGAAATGACGTCACTCAATCAAGGAGGTGTCCATGATATGAGGCAAATATGGTCCTTTGTACTTCGAACGCGACCACTGGGAAGGAGGGAGGGATCATAGGAGAAACGAAAAGGGCGACTAGATACATGAGACGACGTGCGAAGCGTGGACGGGGTCGCTAGCGTCTCCAAATTGAGTGAATCCGACGCCGCTCAAGCGTGTCCATAAGCCCCTAGCCCCCTGGGAATCCGTTAAAAAAAGCCGCTTACGTCAGCAGTCGGCCAATGGCAGGGAGAAATCTTCACAAAGCACACTACCACTACCCAGCCGCAACACGCCGAACACCGTCGCCTGGTTCTTCAACCCTGAAACAGATAATGATGATGAAAGAATCGTTGGATGCAGGAAATGATGGACAGGATGAACAATTGATCATTATATTACAGTTCTTTTTACCCTCATAAAACATCTCGCGTAGAAAAAACAGTCATGCGAATGTACTATGTTAATTTATCTAACATTCTGGGAGCTTTTTCTTAGCTACATGGAAAGTGCGAGAGTATTGAAGACTATGCACGTCAGGCTTCTACCAACACATAAAGCACTCTGAGCTGAAGAGTGAGTAGAGGAATATTTTAGGCATAAAACACTGAAAACCGTAATACGACAGATATTTGTGTTTGCGAAGAGAGGGTAGAGAAAATCATGTGAATGTATATACAAGAAGAGGTAGTAGAGAAAGACTTGTAAATGTAATACAGCGCATTATCACTATGTAAACTCGATTGTTTTTCTCTATTTTTAAAAGACAAATAAATTTCAAAACACATTATGCGATTCAAAAGTTCATTTCTGTGTCTTTGTTAAGTGCCATCGAGTAGAAGAGCGGGTAGAAAAGCCTGTGTGAATGTAAATGAAACGAGGGTTGAGAAAGTCGCGCGAATACGTTTTAGTACATATAAGTCGTTTCTCGGAAAGAAGACTCGGTAGAGAAAGACTTGTGAATGTTGGCGTAAGAAGAGGGAGTACTGAAGCTTATGTGAACGTAAGTCCTAGACATATGAGGTGCGAAAATCCTGTGAATGTGTTCACAAATCGATTATATCTAGCTGAGTGAGTATAGAAATTAGTGTGAATGTAGATTCAAGAAGAATGATGCTGAAAACCGTGTGAATGTAAGTGCGATAAGTATGAGGCACGAAAGCCATCTGGGTGTAAGTGCAAGAAGAATGAGGTGAGAAAATCCTGTGAATGTAAATGAAACCGCTGATAGAGAAGATGGCTTAAATGTTGGCGTACAAAGAGTGAGTAGTGAAGCTGATGTGAATGTAAATGCGAGAAGTATGAAGTCCGAAAAGCCTATGAGTGTGTTCAAAAACCGATTATATCTAGCTGGGCGAGTAGAGAAATTAGTGTGATTGTAGATCCAAGAAGAATGAAGACTGAAAACCACGTGAATGTAAGTGCGAGAAGTATGAGATGCGGAAACCCTGTGAATGTGTTCAAGAGCCGATTATATGTAGGTTAGTCAGTAGAGAAGTTAGTGTGAATGTAGCTACAAGGAAAATGATGCGCGAAAACCGTGTGAATGTAAGTGAGAGCAGTATGATTTGCGAAAACCCAGTGATTGTGTTCACAAAGCGATTATATCTAGCTGAATCGGTAGAGAAATTAGTGTGAATGTACTGCATTAGCTCCTAAAGACCCCCCCCCAGCGGCTCACCTTATGTGAGTACGGGTTTGGCGTACCCGAGGGTTTCCGAGCCTTTCATCGCCATCATCATCCTTCCACCCTCGTCCGGTCGAGGTGGGTTCGTCCTCGTTACCGGGAGACTCAAGGTAGGCGCTCGTGCGTTCTGTGCATTTCATTATATGACGCCCCTCGCCATCGTTTCTTACTTCTCTTCTATTTAAGCACATTTCGCCCCACGTCCATTCATTTACACATCTTGTTTCCTTCTTCGCCGTCCTACCTTGCGTGCCCACACACGTTTGGTTTCTTTTGCATTTTATTTTAATCCTCCGTGGACACAGCCTGACGGATACCCGCGCACTGGGTGCGCAGCTGGGTGAGTGGGTAATGCCGTCATCCCCACCACCCGGGGTCGTCATGTAGGGTATGTGTTCGTATCCGCTGTTCAACTGCAGTCCCGCGGGGGCCATTACATGAGCTGCTGACTTCTGACGGCGATTGGGTCCCTCTGTCTATGTTCTGGGAGGTGTGACCCTGAAGTGAGATAGGTATACATAGGCCACTCACCCAAGCCGGGGTAACGCCCGGGAAGTCAGAGCCTGAGGTCGGAGACGATTGCAATGGTGGAGGATTTTTTCGCTATGGAACACCGTTTCTCCATTTTTAATAACAAGCGCTAAAAAGTATTTGCAACAGAAGTAGCACCACCGACATCTGGTTGTTACTTGGTAATTATCCGAACAGAGGAAGGCCAATCTTTTGAGAAGGTGAACCCTTTTATTATCCAAAAGGGGATTGATACTATTGCTGGTTCTGTTCATTCCTGCACCCGTCTTCGGAATGGTTCTTTGTTAGTTCAGAGCAAGTCCGAACAACAAAGTAAGTCTTTGTTACGCGCCACGCTTCTCCACGGTTATGCTATCCGTATTGAGAAGCACCGCACCTTGAATTCCTGTCGAGGCGTCGTCACCACTCACAACCTCGACGGAATATCAGACGATGAACTGGTCTAACATATTTCCGACCAAAAGGTTACAGCAGTTCATGAAGTGCAGGCTAAACGCGACGGAGTGTTGGTACCAACTCGTACCCTGTTTCTCACGTTCGATGGCGTCGATCTGCCACTAGTATTTCAGCAGAGTACGAACGTATTGCGGTGAGACCCTATATTCCTAGACCTCTACGTTGTTTTAAATGCCAACGTTTTGGGCATACGCAAGTCTCTTGTAAGAGTGCCGTTACTATCTGTGCCTCATATAGCCAGCCGTCTCACGAAGGTACCTGTTCATCCGGACCCGTCTGCGTTAATTGCAAAGGGTCTGATTCTGCTTCATTTGCCGACTGCGGACCAGGAGATCCGGGTAAAGGAGAAACTCTCCTTCGCTGAAGCCCGGAGGCGTTACCATGCGCGCCAACCTTCGCTCCTGCGATCTGGTACATTTAATTCAGTTGTTGCCTCGCCAGTACTCCGGAAGGATGCAGAGACTCAAACCTGGACCATGACTGCATTGACCGCCACTGCCATCTGGCCATCCATTACAGCCACTGTTGTCAAGCCATCTAAAGCTGGCGCAAAGGTTATGAAGTCGCAAGGCACTGAAAAGAAGTCCAAGCAGAAATTTCGTAGGGAAGATTATTTGTAAGACCCTCCGCGTGCGCGCGAAAAGAAAAGTTCACCTTCTCCTCCTCCTCCTCCTCGAAGGTCGCAGTCCCAGGATGCTTCGAGATCTCCTGTCCGCTCTCCCAACACCATTTCTTCTGTTGGGAGATTTTAATGCCCATCACCCCCTGTGGGGTTCGCCAAGGGCTTGTGCGCGGGGAATTATTCTTTATGTCCTTTTTGATCAGTTCAAACTCTCCATCCTCAATGCAGGTGAACCTACTTTTCTGTCTGATTCTTCTGGTACATTCTCTCACTTAGACCTTGCCGTTTGCTCCATCCAGCTTTCTAGTCGTCTGCAGTGGAACGTCATCGCTGACACCTACTCCAGCGACCATTACCCCTGCATCGTTTCTCTATTGTCTCACCACGTCCTGGACTCGTTTTGCCGAGTCTTTTAATCACTTTACGCCTTCCTCTGTTGTTTGGGATAAACTTCGTCGCTTCTACGGTAAAGTGTCGCATTGTACTGTGCCTGGCCTTCAGGTTTCCAATGCCACCATAGTGGATCCGGCTGCCATTGCAAACACCCTGGGTGCTGCCTTTGAGGCAGTTTCCAGTTCTGACCATTATTCCGCCGGCTTTCGCACTCTCAAAGACCGGCTGGATTCCTAGACCTATAATTTTCGGTCTGCTAATAAGGAATGTTATAATGAAGTATTCACAATAAGGGAGCTGGAGCACGCTCTTCATTGCTCTAGGCAGTCCGCTCCTGGGCCGGACGGCATTCATGTCCTGATGTTAAAGAACCTTTCAGCCGACAGTAAACTCTTTCTCTTACAGGTCTATAACCGTATTTGGCACGACGGAGTTTTTCCTTCCGTTTGGCGCGAAGCCACCATTGTCCCTATCCTTAAGCCTGGGAAGGATAGTCAACTACCTTCTAGCTAACGCCCTATCTCCCTCACCAGTTGCGTTTGCAAGGTGATGGAGCTCATGATCAACGGGCGTTTCACATGGTGGCTTGAGTCTCAAAACTTCTAGCGAACACTCAGTGCGGATTTCGTCGCCACCGCTCTAACGTCGACCATCTGGTCTCTCTGTCGACCTATATTATGAATGGGTTTCTGAGAAAGTGTCAAACAGTGGCTGTGTTTTTTGACCTAGAGAAAGCTTATGACACTTGTTGGAGGGGCGGCATTTTACGTACACTTCACGCATGGAATTTTCGCGGTCGTTTTACCACATTTCTTCGGGAATTTATAACAGACCGCGTCTTTCGTGTACGTGTGGGCTCGGTGTTATCCGGTAATTTTATTCAAGAGAACGTTGTACCGCAGGGCTCTGTACTCAGTGTCCCACTTTTTGCGATTGCTATCAACTCCTTTGTTGATTGTATTCCACCTGACATTTCATCGTCCCTTTTCTTTAACGATTTTGCCATTTATTGTAGTTCACGGCGGACCTGTCTGCTCGAACGCCGTCTCCAGAGCTGTATCGACCGTCTCTACGCCTGGAGTAACGCCAACGGCTTTAATTTCTCCGCCGAAAAATCAGTCTGTATTAATTTCTGGGGCCGGAAGGCTTTCCTCCTGCCTCTCTCCATCTTGGGCCGGAGGTCGTTCCTTTTGCAGACGAGGTGAAATTTTTGGGGTTGATCTTTGATAGAAAGCTGAGCTGTACTTCGCACATTTCCTTTTTAAAAGCAAAGTGTTACCGTTCTCTGAGTATTTTACGTGTTTTAAGTGGCACATCCTGGGGAGCTGATCGGACCGTCCTTCTGCATCTTTATCGCTCTTTGGTCCGATCCAAGCTTGATTACGGGTGCATTGTCTATTCTTCGCCACGTCCATCTGTGTTACGACGATTGAATGCCATTCACCATCGTGGCATAAGTGTCGCTACAGGGGCCTTTCCAACCAGCCCTGTACTCAGTCTGTACGCTGAGGCTGCAGAGACTCCGCTGTTCTTCCGGCGTGAGATGCTTTTGTGCAGCTATGCCTGTCGACTCTCAAGCTTGCCTGACCATCCGTCCTTCGAGCTATTTTACGAGGATTCGCTTGATCGTCAATATTTCGTTAGCTCCTCTGCATTGCTCCCTCCAGGGGTACGATTTCGACAGCTGCTTCGGCATTTGGATGTTACGCCAGCGCCGGCCCTTCCCAGGGGAGAAGCGCGTTTTCCTCCTTGGTTGCGCACTGAGGCCCTCTGTCATCTTAAGTTAACGTCAATGCCGAAGAATGAGACCCCTTCTTCAGTCCTTAGATCCGCGTTTTTAGAACTTCAGGCAGCATTCGGGGACATGCATTTTATATATACAGACGGGTCTAAGACTGATGTTCGAATAGGGTGTGCCTTTGTTTTAGGTCAACATAGTTTTACCTTTCGTTTATCGGGGCAATGTTTGATTTTTACTGCCGAACTTTTTAGTATTTATCAGTCACCTTTATACATCCAGCGGCATGAGTTCCGGCACTGTGTTCTTTGCGCAGACTCCCTGAGTGTCCTTCAGAGTGTTAACGGGCTGTACCATTACCACCCACTCGTGCAGCGCATACATGTTCTCCTCCACTCGCTGGATGTTTCTGGCATCAGCGTATCCTTCGTGTGGATTCCGAGTCATATGGGCATCTCAGGTAACGAGTCTGCCGACGCCGCTGCCAAATCGGCGATTTTATCACCCAGATGTTTTACCTGTGTAGTTCCCTCCTCCGATTCTTATGTTCTTTTACTGCACCACATCCTCTCGCGTAGGCACGATGAGTGGGCGGCTCTTAGGGGGAACAAGGTTAAACCTCTCCCAGTTGTCTGGGCCACCTCTTCTCGTGTTTCTCGTCTGGAAGAGGTGATTTTACCACGCCTTCGTATCGGACATTGCGTTTTTAGTCATAGACATTTGCTTAGTGGTGATCCCGCACCACTCTGTGTTTAGTGTGCGGCACCCTTAACGGTGCGTCACATTTTAAACTGAGTGTGAGGTTTTAGCCTAACTGCGAGTTCGTATGTCTCTGCCTGTTGGTGTAGCCAACGGTTTAGCAGACGACGCGTATACTGTAGAAACTCTTTTACGTTTTATCCGTGACATCGGTTTTATTCGACGCATTTAGTGCGCTGAGCGTCTTTTAGTTTTATGATTTTATATTGTCCATTTTAATGGGTGGCTGTTCTCCCAAGGGGTCAAATGACGCTCCGGTCCCTTGGCTTCTACAGATTCTGAGACGTAGTTTACTCTTGTATTGTTTGTTTTACAAAGCTTTTAGTGTGGTTGTTTTTAGATTTTGATATATATTCTATTGTTTTGCCTACGCGGGTTTGTGTCCCGTATTTTAATTGTATGCATTATACATTATATTACTTGATTTATGGTGTTTTTTGTCTATGCGGTTTTTTACCCATATTTTATTTATTGGACTTTAAATTTTAACCTTTGTAAGGGCGCTGATGACCAAAGCTGTTGAACGCCCTTAAACCGCATCTCATCATCATCATTATCCTAAAGAAATATTTCAAGCAAGAAGCAAAGCTCTGCATTTATTATTTAAAATATTCAATGTTAGATAACACTAGTCTGCATTTTCAAACTTTTTGTCAGATGATTTCTTAAAAGTAGGATTACTTGAATCAGGTTTTTATGCTGATTCCAGAAATAACTTCCGTTTTTTCTACCACGTCAGGTTTTTACACAAAATAAGAAGTAAAGTTTTAACAATTTTACTAATAAGCGCAGAAAAGTATTCAAATACCATTTCACGCAAGGTAAGTTTTCATTCAAGAAAAAAATTACGAATACTCTCAAGAACTCCCCTAATTCATTTCATGACTACATTTTAACAAAACAAGAAGCCAAGGTGTTTCAATTAATTTTTTTCAAATTTTCTCTTCTTTGACTTCCTTGCAGATCGTTGTAGATGACTGTCCCTCCTCAACATCCAACAGTAGTCAGCCATCATAGTTTCATTCTATCTCCGCTGGTACCTCCTCTCCATTTCTTTAATATCTTGGTGAAAACGTTCACCTGCTCTTCACTATAATGTCCCAGATTTTCTGGAAAGTAGTTTATATGTGAATGCAGAAAATGGACCTTTACACTCGTGTTAAAACCCATTTTCTTGAAATTTTCCAACATTGTTTCGACAATGGCCTTGTAATTAGGATCATTGTTATTGCCTAAGAAGTTTTCAGTAACTGATCGGAAGGCGGGCCATGCTTCTATTTCTCTCTCATTCATTGTCTTCTCAAAATCTACATCCTTCATCAATTTCTTATTTGAGAACCAACAAAAATTCCAGCCTTTAATTTGTCTTGTGTAATGAAGGGAAATTACTTGGATAGGTACTTGAAGCAGGGTCAATTTTGTGGTAGAGCCCTTACAAATTGCTTCATCAAGCCCAAGTTTATGTGTAGTGCCGGAAGCAATATCTTTATATCTCTATATTTTTGAAGTGAAATTGTAAAAAAAAACTGTACCTGATAGAAAAAAACTAAAAGCAATTCTGAAATCAGCATAAAAAGTGAGCCAGAATCACTTATTAGTGTTCAGTCATCCGATATCATGCAGACTAGTGTAATTGATTTTTTAAAATTAAGTTCAGGTGAAAATGTGATTTCAGTGCACATATTTCAAACACTGTATCGTTTAAATAAATTAAATACACCGTTAATGAGTTCACTCTGTTTTTATAGAGATGTAATAAATAAAAAAACCTGTTCACCTTGCATTTTTAATTGACGATTTGTTTTTCTGGACATGAAAATACTCATAGCAGTGATCTCCTGGGTTTTACCTGCTTGCTGGGGAAGACTCTGAGAGTCGTCTGTATTAGATCCCCGTCCGCCAGGGAACTGGACTCCTTCTGACCCCGGTCTATATGATTGGTAGCCTGCGGTGGTACTGCAGGATTGTATTCCAATATATCCTCTGCTCCTCTATCCCCCGGATCCATCTCATTTTAGGTACAGCGTCGTCATTTGAATTCTACAAAGACGTAATGATTTCCAGGGTTAATTATAAGATGCCAAAGTACGATATTACTAATTTATCGAGTTACCAATATACGATAGCACTAATGTATCGATATATCAATGTACGACAGCATTGCATACGCAATTAACGGTTTACATGAATTATTTCCAAGCTTACTTATACATTGATACCAATGTACGATCGTAATGCATATGCAATTATTTTTACACTGCTACTTACTTTAAGTTTCTCTGCATGTAAATGTATAAGATGCAGTTCTCATTGCACGGGGAGTACGGTGTCATCTGATCGTGCACCTACGGCTTGTCACATAGGACAGTATGAGTATATCCATTGCAGTACTATGAATGGCACAGGGAGGCGTGACTTAAAATGATACTGTCCATCTCATCGTCACTTTCGGAATCAGCATCCCTGAAAAGAAGAAATACAGTTAAACGAGACATTGTATTTTCTCTCTTTGTAAACTTTTTTAGAAATAGCATTCAAGAAAATCTGTACTTACATCATAGTATTTTTGTAGACGGGACAGTTTTCCGTGCGCATGCTGCGAGGAGACATCTGGTCATGATAGGAATGCATGTTACGTACTGTAGAGTGCATGATGCCATTGCACGACTCTTTACGGTAATAAGTGTAATGATGTGCCTCTTCTGCGCACTCGCTCCAAAAATCATCTATCGTATTATCGTCCCGATTACGCATAAAATAATATTCCAGGCAGTGAGGAATGTGTTCCTATTATACGCATGATAGAAAACTGATTCATTACGTAACACATAATCACATGCGGCGAGGGTCCGCAGGGGATATGTTCTGCAGGCGGGACCGTGTTTTTGTGCGATATAAGAGAATCGAAAATGCTTCATGGAGTGCAAGGCGGAAATGGTGATGGGGATGTTAACTCATAATGCAGAGAGAAATACACAACGCTTTTTTATGCAAAGTGTGGAGGGAAGAACGATTCAAGTGTGTATGTTCACAGGTGTTCAGATCACAGTGAATAGAATCCGGCTTCCCGTTTGTCGGAGACGATAACAAAGAAGGAAAGTCGAAGGTAGGAATGCATTGTTCGCCAAAGCAATATGCAGGTGTCGCAGTGAATAGAATCCAGTCTTCCTTTGTCTGAGAGCATAACAAAGAGGGGAAGGGGTCTTTTGTCGGTGAAGCATCCATTGTTCAATAAACAATACAGGTGAGGGAGGGATTATGACACCAGGAAATGTCAACTGTCTTCTTTTTTCGACACGTGAGAATTCCACCCACTCTAAAGCCGCCTAGAGTGTGTGGGATGAGGTATTCATTAGCATCCATAAGTGGTCTGAAATCCCTGTAATAGTATTTGAAATGGGATATAGACCCGTACATGACTCGTGAGAACGAAAACATACTTTACCTACTCAACATAAAATACCAACAAAGAATGAATAGACTATTTAGTGGACAACAAAACAAGATTAATTACACTCATATCTCCACAATAGCAAGTAGGGATAGTGGTATATCCGTTGGTAATCTCAACTGTCATGATTTGTTCTGCAAACAATACAAACTTTATGACCCCTATTGTTGTCATTGTCCAGGAATGTCAGAGTAGGGTGATTTATTATGGCAGATGGATTGATTTATGTGCATTCCATGCTAATTTTGTGTGTGAGTCAGGATGCGAGCCGCGGTCCGTGGTCTGGTTTCCGTATTTGTATACTACTAGCGTCCCATTCTATATTGGGCGTGAAAGACCGGTAATTCTGCACGGAGGTCTCTTTATCAGGTTTGAGGTTATTTTACATGCCGTAAATCTACAACACGGGACGACTGATTTCCGAAGGAAGCTATCCTAAGGATTTTTACGGCCTAAAAAATCCATCGCCCTCCGCCGGGTTTGAATCCACTACCTCGGGAGCTAGAGGCTAGCATGGTAAAAACTACACCATGGAGGACGGTACACACACACACACACACACTTGACGGTAGTTGCAAAGAGAATCTCCGTATAGTGTTTAAGCAAATCACAGCAACTTACGTTTCTAGTTTTTATTATGGAAGCAGTTATTTTAAACTATAAATTTTATACTTTAGAAGTTAGCATATATAATACTTCAATAGTTACAGTTTCTTGTGCTAAAATTGGGAATTACTTTAATTGTTCATTTGAAACGGTAGGCAACGCACTTCAATACCTGAAGTATTAAGGTACATTACATTTCTCAGTAAATTTACCTGGCATTGTCTATCTACACTCCACCCACGCACACTGAGGGAAAGATCTCATAGCAACCAATGTAGCAGCCGGCAGCAGATTCAACAGCAGGTGTTGGAGACAACATCAAAAGTAATGCAGAAGGGTACGTCGTCACCTGCCAGCATACAAGGTGTTTGGATTCGCTGAAAAAAAGTCTGACAGAGCATTTAGAGATTTTTACATCAAGGTTAAACACAACATGTACGAGAAAACAGGTTCACTTCATGTTCTTACAAAGAATTCGGTTGTAAGAAATTTCAAATATCTGAATGAACATTACACAAATTGTGATGGGATCAATGAGATGAAATGCATACGACTTCAGAAAACTGAAGGATAAAAAATGCTGAGTACGTTACAATATGGAACTGACATATGTATTGAGAGTGTTGAAACGAAGCAAGGTGGCACAGACGATCGTAGAATCCATAGTTGTATCTGCAACCAGCAGCAGGATTACTTAATAAAAGAGAAGTGATGTAGAAAGAGATTTGCAAATGACTAGAGAAATGAGATTACTTTGAACTTCTTTCAAAATATCTTGAATTCTGCATCCATTCCTACAGAAGACGTCAGTGAAGAGAATAATGGACTGTATGGCTGTTTGAAGAGTATTGTGGAATGCATAGAATATGAAAAAATGTTCGATGGCGTTATGTGAGTTTCTAAAATTGACAATTGAATAATAGTTGCTTTAAATTATTTCGGAACTTTCATGATCCTTTTCTATGTTAAAATTCGTACAATAGGTAAGTGAAAAATTGTCATAATCCTATTTCTTAGGTGCTTTCTTTGTTTTAATTCATAATATTGAAATAAGTTTCTGTGAATGAATTTACGTTAGGAATGCACAATACCATCTTTCACTTATGTGCAAGAGTAAATTTTCCATGTGGTTGCTTCAAACCACGTTATGTTCACAACCCCCTATATTTTTATGGAATGCACTTAAAAGCAGGTTTCTATTTCCGTTCTTCCTAAATGAAAACATTTAGTAACATTTATCACTTTTTTTTTCAAAATGTCACTAGCTTGTATAGTTTACGACTATTATTTACTTTTTTTGAATTTCCTGTAAAATGTTACCTTTTGATATAATGGCGTTCAAAACGACGCTCCTCAGTCACTGAGGGGCTCCTGAAACAGGGCAGATTGCACGTGGGCCAATCTGACCATTTGTGCTTCGAACGCGACCCTTGGGCGGAAGGGAAGAAGGGATCAGGGGAGAGACTCGCAGGGAAACCAGATTCGGGAGACGCCGTGCGCAAGCGTGGACGCTGTCGCTAACGATTCCAGATTTAGTGAATCCTTCGCCTCTCAATAATAATAATAATAATAATAATAATAATAATAATAATAATAATAATAATAATAAATAAAAATGAGCCATGCGCTCCCTAGGGTCCCATTAAGGAAAGCCGCCCAAAGGGGCCGGTTCCGTCAGCAGTCCCACCTGCGCCAGGGGGAAACCTTCACAAAGCACACGACCACCGTCCAGACGCAACACGCCGAACACCGTCGCCTGTTTCTTCAACCCTGAAACAGATGCTGATGAAAGAAATTATGGGCGCATGAAATGATGGACAGGAATATCGCGGTAGAGGAGGAGCCATCCCAGTATTCGAACCTGGGAATAGAGGTAAAGCTCATAGTCAGAGGGGGAGGTCGCCGGAAATCGAAGGTAGGACCTACTGAATGCGAGCCTCACACGTTACCGCGGAGCCATTTCCTCGGGTTGCTTATTATAAATAGAGGAAGCATACGATTCTATTGGAAACTTTGGCGAATAAATATGAGGTAATCAAAAAAACACTTGAAATAATTTGTTACATCTTGTAGAGCTATAAGCACAAGTAAAACCACTGGTAGTAATAGTAATAGTAGTAGTAGTAGTAGTAGTAGTAATAATAATAATAATAATAATAATAATAATAATAATAATAATAATAATAATAATAATAAACTATCAACTTACGAAGCTGATAATGTTTGCAAATAAATCAAATTGTGTGTCGCAAAACCTGTTCAACGTTGTGGTTGAAATAACCCTAATAAACACTTTCCGAACAGTTCCAAAGTGGTGACATTTTATTATTCCATTTGCGGTTTGAAGCATATAATTATGGAAAACAACTTAAATCTAACAATAATAAGCATTGGGATGTCGTATCGTAAGGCCATGCATCCCAAAGCGGTTACCTTATCAGTAGCAGCAGTCAAGAGTGTGAGAGACTATTCGGCAGCCTTTCTTCGGAGTTTCAGTTCGTTCGAAACCCAAATTCTTAGAAAAATGCTTCAGTATGTCTCCGAGAACCTTAAGTACAGGAAAACGAGTCTCGTTTCGTCCAAGTCTGAGGCAGGTACCTAAGTCAAGCCATCAACATAACTTCATTATGAGGGACACCTTGACCAAGCAACCTTGATTTATATCCACAGCCTGGCGGAAAGAAATGAAAAATTGAGTAAATTTGTTTACTATTTTTTGGTTCGGTGGTTGGAAAATACACAGGTTTCGATAGATATGTGGAACTACCACCAAAGAAACACAGGGCAGATATAGAGGTTTGGAACCATCGATCGAATTCAGGCGTGAGTAAAGCACATTCTCGAGTGAAGGATATGGTTATGCATCTGGGGAAGGAAGCAGAACGTTCAGATGTTAAGATTATAAGAATGGAATTAAATTTAGAAAAGGTGATAAGGAAGAAAAATTATATCTCAATGGCCAATAGAATTTAAACTGCCACTGAAGCAATGGAGGCCATAGTGAAGTTAGAAGCCATAAAAACTTTTATTGTGAAATATCCTTTTGTTTATCCAAATGGACTAAAATGACGAAAGGAAGATATCGGAGAGATAGATAAGAGATATTAGAAACCTATGTGCAGACATTGTGAAATGCTTTGATGTTATATGTAGTGTATTATCAAGGGTTTTCTGTATTGTGACTTTATACAGTTTACGCTGTCACACCACGAAGTTCTATCGCTCTCGTTTCACAATCTTAGCGACGTAGCGGCGTAATGAAGTAAGCACGACGCAGTCTCTTTAGCGAATGACTCACTCGCTGGTAGCCGAACACATGGTGTCTCTAATCTCCTCCAGTAGCAGCACTCACTGCGCATCACAGTAGTCATGAACGAACTCGGAAAGCCCACTGAATAGCTAACACTTTGTCTCGCCAGAAATGCACACTAAGTGACTGACTGACTCGCGAGAGCGTTCGCTTACATAATCATTGGCAGTTTCTACAGACATACTAAAATATTCTGTACAAAAGTTCTGGAGGCGGTGGAACGGAAGCTTCCAGAAGATTCTGGTTATCTGGCGATGGCACTTCTGGTGTTTACGCTAGGCGAGAGCGCTGCTTATCTTCGCTATTTACGTGTTAAGAAAAAGCAATTAGAAGTAAGACTAGATAAGGTAACTAGGTGTTCCGGCGAACTCAGCCAACAAGAAACCCATTAGCTCACGGTCCAAGTAACTAAATCTCTGTACGTTACGAAATCAAAGGGTGTGTGAAAGTGCACATATACCAACTCTAAAAAGTAGAAAGAGCAATAATTCTTAGAATATGGCTAATCAATGAGCAGAAATTGTGGTTCAAGTGTGACAGATTTAGCAACGTATAATATAGAAACTTTGGTGGGGTAGTGTAATGTAGACAGGATTTAAGTTAATAAAAGAGGGTGTATTGCTAAAATTAGAGTCCTTTGCCTTTGTCTTTTACTTACACTCTTTTACGGTCATCGATTTCGGCAGCCTGTAGCACCTAATGACCACGCTAGGTTACTTGATGGTAGCTGCAAGGGGAATCTCCGTACAGATTTTAGCAAATCACAGCAACTTACGCTTCTAGTTTTTATTACGGAAACAGTTATTTTGAACTATAAATTTTGTGCTTCAGAAGTTAGCAGATATAATAATTCAGTTGTTACAGTTTCTCGTGCTGAGATTCAGGATCAGTTTAATTGTTCATCTCAAATGGTCGGCAGCTCGCTTCAGGAGCTCAAGTATTAAAGTATTAACATATATTAAATTTCTCAGTCAATTTAACTGATGTTGTGTATCCACACTCCACCCACGCATACCTGAGAGAAATTTCACAGCAGCCAATGTAGCTGCCGGCAGCAGATTTATCAGCAGATATTGGAGACAATATCAGAGGTACTGAAAAATGGAACGATGTCACCTGCCAGTATACATGGTGTATGGAGTCGGCAAAAAAAGTGTGAGAGCATTCACAGATTGTGACTCAAGGTGATAATCAAAACGTTTACGAGAAAACTTCGTGTTTTTGTAAAGGTTTGGGTTATAAAAATTTCAAGTATTTTAATGAACATTAGACGAATTGTGATGGGATCAGTGTGATGAAGTGCATAATCCTTCAGAAAACCTGAAGGATAAGAGATGCTCAGTATGTTACAAAATGGAACGTATGTATTGAAACGAGGTAAGGTGGCGCAGATGATTGTAGAATCTATACCTGTGCTGCCACAGCAGCAGGACTACTTAAACATAGAAAAGTGATGTAGAAAGATATTTGTAAATGACTATGTTTTGAAGTTATTTAAAACTATCTTGAATTCTGCATCCATTCCTGCAGAACACTTCAGCGACCAGAATAGTGGATTGTGTGACTGTTTAAAAGAAGAATGTGAAATGCATAGAAGGTAAAAGATGTGTGAATGTGTTATGTTAGTTTCTGAAATTTACAATTGAATAATTGCTGCTTTCAATTGATTTCAGAACTTTCATTATCCTACTCATTATGCTTTTCTATATTTAAAATTCATACCAAGGTAATTAAAAACTTCTCATAGTCATTATTAGTGCCTTCTTTGTTTAAATACATAATATTGTAATAACTTTCTCTCAATGCATTTATGTTAAGAATTCACAATAGTAGATCTTTCGCCATTCTGCAAGAGTAAATTTTCCATGTGGTTGCTTCAAACCATGTTATGTCTACAACCCCTCCATATTTTTATGCAATGCATGTGGAAAGCGATCTCAATATTAGTTCGTCCTAAATGAAAACTTTTAGTACCATTTATCACTTTTTTCAGAATTGCACTAGTTTGTATAGCGTAAGAGTACTGTTTTTTTAATTTTCTGTAAAATTTAACTTCTTTAACATAATGGGGTTTGAAACGACGCTCCCCATTGATGGAGGCTTCCCTGAAAGAGGAAGAGGACCACGCGTAGGCCAATGTGGTCCTAAGGGTTCGAACACGACCCCTGGGTAGTAGGGAGGAAGGAATCAGGGGAGAGACCAAAGGGTCTCCAGACCCGCGAGGCTACGTGCGCTATCGTGGAGGGTCGCTAAGGTTCCAGACTGAGTGAATCCGACACCACTCAAACCTGCCCCTAGATGCGGAGACCCCAGGGGGTCCGTTAAGGGAAGCCGCTCACAGAGTGCGGGTCCGTCAGCAATCCGACCGACACCAGGGAGATACCTTTACCAAACGCACAACCACCGCCCAGTCGCAACACGCCAAACACCGTCGCCTGGTTCTTCAACCATGAAACAAGTGATGATGAAAGAAATTATGGGTGCAGGAAATGATGGACAGGAATGTCGTGGTAGAAGAGGAACCACCCCAGCATTCCAACCTGGGAAATCTCATGGTCGGAGAGGGCGGTCACTGGGAATCGAACTTACTACCTCCTGAATACTAGACTCACACGTTACCACGGAGCCATCCTACTAGTTTGGCTTATAGTAAACTGATTAAATATATCTCTTGTAATAACCAAACACGAAGTGTCTATCGCATTTGCGCGTAGAAGTGCTTTATAATTATTCAAATTAAGTAATTATTAATTGTCTTTAAAGGGGTGTTAGCGATAAAGGTAGCCACGCGCACACACACACACACACGAATCTCTCTCCAACCCTCTCTCTCTCTCTCTCTCTTTTACACCATGTCACCTTAAAATTAAACATAGGTACGACTTTCAAAGATTGTCAATTCAATTAGCAAATATATAAATAGTTTCATCCCTTTAACATCCTTCTATACGACTAGCGTAGAAATGATTCAAACTAAATTATTAAAAAATAATTAATGATCCAATATTGTATCCCCGTCATTCCAAAATACTTAATTGTATTAGATATTGCGAGTGTATTTAATCCCGTTAGTGTTATAAGCTCACCGAAATATATTCTAGAGAAACCTCTTTCTTAAATAAAATGTTATTACAGGTAAATGCATTCAACCCAAACAGGCCAATAGACCTGGTTCTGCATTTCCGAGGGGTGTGCCTTTCTGTAAACAAGTCAGAACCTTTGCGCTCACATGACTGAGCCTGCCTGGACTTACAATCTTCAGAAACAAGCCCTGGGAAATACTAAAATTTAAAAGGTACACTGTGTTGAAAACTGAAAGGAAGTTTACTTGTTTTATTCCCTCTGTGTACACAATGTACAATCATACGCGATCGAATAATTATTTTCAAGATCTGTTATCTTCAGTATCCACTGAAAAAAATGCTTTACATGTCCAAACCCTTACCCCGATCAAGAGCTAAGATAATCTATTCATCCGTATCCAACTGACAATATGTTTTACTGGAAAACTTTCATAACACAAAGATTTCCTTGCAAATACAAAATTGTTCTTGACAGTCGAAAAACATTAAAATGAAAACCATGTTTCACCTTCTAAGAATGAGATAAAGCCTTCTTTACACCTGACTGAATAATTTTGAAAAATATACTCTACGAGGCTCCAACATTCTTAGAAAAACTTTCTTCACAATAGCACAGCGTTCCATTAAAATGAAAACCATGTTTCATTTTCTAAAAATGAAATAAGACCTTCTTCATACGTGACAGGGCAATTCTCTGAAAATATTGTTGACAATAAACCATAATTGAGAAACGTAATTTAATATATGTAGAAACCGTGTATTTTAAGCCTTATTGAATATTAGTTGAAAATAAGTTTACAACCGATGGAGTTTCCCCTCACAGTATTTCCGAGAAAAACAAATACCTAACAATAGATCAGCCTTCACACAAGGAAAAGAGGATTACAATTTTCTCGAAAAACATAAAAAAATTCATTTTTCGGCTTGGAAAACTCTAAAATGAGAACCTGTTTCACTTTCTAAATGAAATAACGCCTTCTTTAAACCCGACTGAACAATTCTTCGAAAATGTGCTTAGACACACTAGGAGGCTCCGAAATTCTTAGAAAAAAATTCTTGACAATAAGCCAGTCCTCGAGCAGGACATAGCGTGTTGTTTGTTACTCTAAGGAGCTATATAGTTTTTAATAAATTATTTTTAGACCAATTGGAAATACCATGTCATTTCACACACGACCTAGTAAACTCTTCCGCAGTCACTTCAAAAGGAGATGCTTGTTTTTGTAGAATAATCGAGTTTAAACCTGTAGATACTACATGGACAGCAACATTTTATTTCTGGGCTCAAAAACTTTAAAATGAAAACCACTTCTCACTTTCTAAATGAAATAAGACTTTCTTTAAACCCGACAGTGTAATTCTTTGAAAGTATGCTTACACACACTAGAGGCCCCGAAATTCTTAGAAAAATATTGTTGGCAATAAGCGAGTCTCCCAAGCAGGACATAACGTGTTTCTTGTTATTCTAACGAGCTATATAACTTTTGATAAAGTATTTTTACAACAAATGGAAATTCCATATCATTTTACACGAGACTTGATAGACTCTTTCCAAATCCATTCAGAAGCACATGCCGGTTTTTATAGAATAATTGAGATCAAACATGTATATACTAGTTTGGACAGGATCATTTCAGAACCCCAAGGCTTATTCCATCCAAATGTCTTGTCGAATAATATTCATAAACCAATGCGAAACCAAAATTTCAATGTCCAATCCTTATACATTTTTAAAACAGTCTAACCAATCATATTCAGCTATTTATTTATCAATATGCAAGCGCGATATTAATCTGGATTCTAGCCATTCAGGCATATGATGTTTTATACACGCAAGGAAGCTATAAAAGACGGTGTTCATTAAAAAATTTCATTGTGTTTCACAAGAACTGACCTGAGTGTTTGGCATTGTTGTGCTTTTCAAGAAGTGACTACAGTTTTCTCTTGCGGTGTAAGCCAATACTTCATTTCAGCGAAAGTATCTGGTGAGTTTTTAAAAGGTATCCATTTTCTATTATAAAATATATTTCGTATTGTATGCATTGGAAGATGTTTTATAAATATTTCAAAATCTACAAGTTTTTCGCGATAATTTGCTCATCTTAACGTGTAAATTATGTGTATAAAGAATCTCATACTGTACCGTAGAATTTATAATTGAAACGTAACTATAAAATAACCGAAATGCTTTTTTTATACTGCACGTTTCACATTTTTAAAGAAAGAATTTGCTTTAAATAACGTGTTTTTATCTTGAAGAGCTAAGCAATTGCGAATGTTCAGTAATAGTAGCAGGTGGTAGGCAACCGCATGTTTCAGTATGTTGAACTATCCTGTTAGTAATTTGAAACAATTGAAAATATTTTGAAGATGTTTTTCGTTTAACGCGCGTAACTGTTTCATCTTAAATGGATATGCACATATCGACGTTTAATAATATACACAGAGTGTTTCCTATTTTATTGGTGTTCTTTATTTAGCGTATACTCTAATGATAGCTACTCTAATTTCAAGTTAAATACGCGCTCATAACACTGGCTATACAACCCGTGAATATGCTATTGTATCTATACGAGCGCAAGAAGGAATATACTGAATTATCAGAACGTAAAGATCCCTTAATATGCGCATTCTCCTCTTTAAACAAGAAAGCGCGGGTTGTGTTAACTACTGCTTTAAGCTATCTCCCTAATAACGTGAAAATTATGTATAATTAAGAATCTCATTCACTAAGAATGTTTGCTTTGAATAACCTGTTTTTGTTGAATACTTAATATTATACATAGCGTGTTTCTTATTTGTTTGCTGTTGTTTATTTAGCTTATACAGGCCTGACAATTATTTCAAGTTAAATGCCGGTTCATAACAGCGACCATCTCATAAATATGCTATTGTAACTATAAGAATGCAAGAAACTATATTTTATATCAAAATGCATTTAATAAGTACATACCATCTTTAAACAGAGAAGCATGTTTTGTAATATAATGCTTTAAACCATTCGTCTAATAAAAAGAAGTTCTTTAGAAATATTTTATCTACCCCTAATATAAACCAAACTTATTGCATAAACTACTTATTCTTTCAGAGTTCTGGTCTGGCGATCTGAAAAAAAAACCTCACAAGCAGCTATAAAAGGCTACATTTCTCGCAACGCTTAGAGTATTACAGCAAGATACAAGCCTGCCAATAAGCGAGCTTTATAGAAATATTCGGGGACTTTTCCTAGCGCTAACGGATGTTTCGGCTGCAGCAATGGCGGAAGCACTCCGATCTTCGAGTTCTTTAGAGGCCCGGTTTTATAATGCTAACGAATCTTTATACTTTTCAGTATATTCCATTATACAAACATTAATTTATTATTATGGTTATTCCAGTCACATTATCGTTTGCCGGCAATGCGTCCGGTCTTCACGGGTCTAGTGATGGAGGTGCAGTCTCCCACATTTTTCCCTCAGCTAGGGTGGATTCAGTGGTCTCACACACGAATGGTAAGAATTATTTGTACATTGTTTTTCGGAGCATAGTTTTTATACAAAAATTCATTTCTACGCCCACTTATTATCATCATTATTATTCTAGTCATATCATCGTTTGCCTTCAAGCTGGCCGCCCTTCACGGGTCTAGCGATGCAAATGCAGCGGTCTTAACACGAATGATATGAAAGCTTTATACATTATTTGCAGCGTATTTTATTACAGAAGCATGAATTTCTTTTTCCTCATCCTATTATTATTATTATTATTATTATTATTATTATTATACTGAATGAGCTTCATTGGGTCTGTGCCGTCCAACAATGGTCCATTTCGGCTGCGGTTTGAGGCCGTAGCTTCGGAACATGCCCGGTGCAGCATCAGCCTCCCCTCTAGCAGCATCCTGTCAACGTCCAGTGGGATAACGGACCTGCTGAAGGGTAGAAGAAAGCAACTCCACAAGGAACTTCTCATCTCAAAAAGTCGAAGGCTAGCGCTAATGATTGTCAGGATAAAGAAGGTAGATTATTGAATCTGCATTCAAGGGACGTATTTTTAATAGTAGGACTTTTAATGTGTTAGAAATACATGGCCTCAGAGTGTTTTAGAATGAGTGTAAGGGTCTGGTGATTAAAGAGATGAAAAGCAGGTTTGGATTAAAAATGATCTACTCTCTGGAACTTTCATATTAATCCAGAAACCTGAGAAAGGGATGAGAATTTAATCATTATTTAATTCCAACACCAGTTTGACCATTGCATCAAGCGATCTTGGTCGATCTTCGCTTCAATAGCTGGGGACATTTTGGAAAACATTTCTACATTCCAGCGGGGAGCCTCGTCAAAATCCTGGTTTACCATACCTGCTCTTGTGATTAAGATCTTCATCTTATGATCTGCTACATGCAGCATCATACGTGGAATTACCAAACAAAATCAAGAATAAAAATGCAGTGATCAATATGAAAATAAGGATGATTTCTGCTTCGCATGGTGTATGCTAGCGGCTAAATACCCAGCTAAGAATAATGGATATAGAACAAGCTCATACTTCGAACAACTGCTGCTTTTCAAATAGTTCAATTATTAGGGTATTGAATTCTCGATGTCTCTACATCAAATTGTGCGTTTTGAAAAGCAGAACAATTGAGTATCAATTTCTGTGTTCACATAGAGGAAAATGAAACATCCCTTTCTACCAAACAGCGGAAAAGAGAGCAGCATATCAATCTGTTATATATAGAAGAAAATGGAAAAGCCCAGGTCACTAAAACCAAAAGCAGAATGTGGGCATATGAGGCATGCATGAAGACGTGCGGCAATCAGAAGGATCTTGAAACTCACAAGTTGAGGTGTGGTAAATGCTAATTGCTTAAGATACCGCAACAGGACGAGAGCATTGAATTTAAATAATTTTCCAAAAGCGCTCCTGTACCTTTTGTTGTTTACGCATACGCTGAATCTGTTCTGGCAAAGGTCCACTCTCGCGTGCTCTCTAGGAATTTGAGTTGGACCCGAGCTATCCAGAGCATGAGGCAATGTCTAGGGCTTTAAAGGTAGTTTTAGAAATGGTGAGTCATTATCGAATTTCTTCGTGTTCAGAGGTTCTAATGCGATTGACTTCTTCAAGCAATTACAATCAGTTGCTGATGAAGTCATCAATGTGTATTTGAATCCAAAACCAATGGATCTGACTTCTCAACAGCAACGGTATTTCGACAATGCTTCTGCGTGCCACATACACCTTAAGGGTTTTGCTATGGATGATATCCTGATGAGGTACCATGATCACGTGACAGGTCAATATCTGGGTGCTGCTCATAACAAGTATAATTTAAACAGAGATGTCCCTGACTTCATACCTATCTTTTTCAATTGCCTGTCGGAATATGACGGTCAATTTCTGATAGGACATCTGGCATATGATAAGCGTATTTCATACATAGCACAAACAGTTGAAAGGTATTTGGCGTTCACCAAAAGGTACAGGAGCATTCACTTCAGGTTTTTGGATAGCTTTAGATTCATGGACGATAAGCTAACCAGGTTGGTTGACATCCTCGAGGAGGATGATTTGAAAACTACAAGAGCCGAATATCCCGTTGTAGAGAATTTAAAACTGGCAACGAGCAATGGTGTATTCCCTTATGATTATGAAACATCTATAGAAAAGCTGAGTGAAACAGGGAAGCGTTCTGATGCCTGTTTTCTCTATCAAATGTTTGTGCCAGTTTTTAATAGAGACCATTAGGGAATACGTCGTTGCTTTTGTTGAACTTGTTAGAGTATCCACTTTACCCATAGTTTTGTTCAAATTTGCGATGAGGCCATGCAGATACTTGTTTATTTGCATTCATATTTCCTTTGCCAAGTATCTGTTTAACTGTTGACGCGTGTCGTTCGATTTCCTAATGATCATACCTCTAGCATACCTATTATTTACGGCATCCATCCATATCTCCAATAGAATCTGCTATATCAATGATTCTGTTATTGCCAAATATGATGTTACATCACCTATCGGCTGCATACGGGAATTGATATATTCAGTGATGAACTTTCCATTCTGGACATCATTATCATGAACTGGATCTAGGAATACTTTCAAACTAGTTTTGTCAATCACGATGTTGTTTTCCTTATCTTTCTTGAGAATGTATCTTGAAATCAATTCATTGACCATGGTCCTAACCATAACCTTAGCCTTGCTAGCTTGTTGCTGAGAAAAATTCTGCATCCTATTTTCGAGAGCATCCACATAATTCTTACTGAATGCCTCATTATCTTCAGGATCGTGAACTTTAGCAATCTCTTGTGCTTGAATTGATGGTTTCATTTGACATCTCTATTTATGATAGAACGATTAAGCACCCTTCTAAATTGAGCGGTTCTCTGGGAGCCGAAACTGTCGATACTAATAATTAACTATGAATGAACGTTTTGCTTTATATCGAGCTTAATATATACATGAAAACCATTTCCATATTGTTCATCATTTATGTGAAATTCAAGAACTATCACAAAAAATGGTCTTCCTTCTGAGACAATCTTCCCTAAATACCTTTACATGGATCTTTAAATTCATTTTAGGCCATGCCAATGCTTACACAATTTTCATAAATATGCCTCAAGTTTAAATTATCTTGCCTGAAGGGTATATTCATGTTTGTATTATCGCGAATTAAATGTTTCGGCACTTAAACATAGGATCGCGCTAGATTTACAGAGTCAAGATTTCGATGTCTGACCATGTTCTAAAGGATGCTATTTGTCCCTGCTTTTCAGTAATGACGTCGTCTAATGTAAACATGGAATTTTCTTTGACTTCAGAAGGATGCAAAACGTCTTCTCTTGTCGAAGGTGTTTACTTCTATACCATCGATATTTCCAAATACTTTAATGACTTGTTGATACTTTGGCTGATAGAGAGACTTTGAATAAATATACAAGTATTCAAAACGTGGTCCATTACCGTGGAGCAGCATATTGAGTAGTACACTGGCTTTCGCTGCACTGGAACTTCCTAAAATAAGAGCCGAGACATTAGAAGGAAATAGCTTGCCATGACGATCACATTGAAAGTCTCTTTCAAATTCTAATACCGGATACGTAAAAAGCACTGTTGTTTAAGGAGATCCATGTTAACAACTGACATAAAGAGTATGCGTTCTCTTTATATTCATATTGAAGATATTAAGGAAGCTAAATGATTGGCTTAATTGGTAGCGTGTGCTTACGTTTGGTAACGTGTTCTAGTTACGTTTGTTTACGCGTGGTGATTATTTATGTTTCGTTTTTTGGTTATATTTGGTTAGGTCAGGTTAGCTTAGACGTTAAAGAAAATATATAAAAGGGACATTGCATGTACGTAATCAATTAGTATATGATGAGAGCTATATTACTCGCGCAAAACTTCTGGAATCTTGATTGCCACCCCAGTTGCCGAGCCTAGGAATGGTTTATGTTTAGCTTAATCAACAAAAGCGATATGATACCTTTGCTTACTCACAGTGCGTAACACATACAGTCTGCAGAGAAAGTGTCCGCATCTTGTAATTTCAAAGAGAGCAGTACGTAAATAGTGCTTATTTTATATTTGTGATATTTATAACCATGGCTCCTACGTTTTCAAAGTTAAATGGTAAGGTATTACGTATTCAAAGCAGGGAAATAATTGCAAATGTCCTCGACTTCATCAAGCAAGAAGCAGAGATGAAGGAAGAAAATATATGTTTACCCGAGTTCCACAAAAGCCTTAAGAGAGTGAAAGAAAGAGTAACCAAAGCAACTGTTGTTTCACTGAGTTCCGTTTCCAGATTTCTCAAAGACAAGAAAAACCATATGGATGAAAGAGTACCATTTGACACACCTGTGAAGAAACATAAGGTCCCTAAACGTATTACAGAAATAGACGATTTGGACAAATGCGTCATTCGGTGCACGATTCACAATTTCTATGTGGAAGAAAAAACTATGCCAACAATAAGCAGATTGCTCATCAATCTGAAAGATGTCATAAATGTTCAAGATGGTGCTACAAGTCTCAAATCCCGGCTTTGGCACTGAATTTTGCAGTCTGATACTAACTTTCCAAATGACTATAGTTTTATATGCACTTATATCAGCATAAATTTTCAAGATGCTGCTACAAATCTCAGAAAAATTATAAAAGATTTAGGGTTTAAGTGGAAGAAAACGTAACCAAATAGAGTTCTAATAGAAAAGCACGACATACGATCTCAGCTGGAAGAGTACCTTACTCAGAGGTACAAATTAGAGGGTCAAACTGTAGTGTATGAAGATAAGTCGTACATACACAGCAGTCATACATCTAAAAGTTGAAGTGACGATAGCGAATTAGGTTTTCAGGCACCTGTTGAGAAAGGGCAAATACTTATTATCGTTCATGCTGTTCGTTCCAAATGCCCTTCTTTTACAAGTCGCAACAAAAAAACAGGAGATTTTCATCAAGAAATGAATACAGAAAATTACATGAAGTGGATCAACACCATGTTGATACCTAATATGCCTGCTGGGTCTAATCTGGTTATCGACAATGCTTCACAATGTGGTAACACTCAAATTGACAAACAACCTACCTCAAATTCCTTGAAAGAAGAAATAAAAATCTGGTTGCTTAGGCATAATATAACTTTTGATGAAAGCATGAGTAAAACAAATATAACTTAGTTAAAGCCAACAAATCCCTTCAGAAGTCATAACTCAGAATACTTGGCCAGATATTAATACAACATCGTCATAATGTACTTAGACTGCCACCGTATCACCCAGATCTAAACCCAATCGAATTAATCTGGGCTGATGTCAAAAACTGGGTGGCCTGCAGAAATATCACTTTTAAACTAAAAGATGTGGAGCAGTTATGTCGCCAGCGATTTGCAGAAATTGGAAGGCCAGAATGGGAAAATGTATATCGACATGTTGAATAAATTGAGAATCATTATTTCAAAAAATACGGAATTGCAGAAAATCAATTAGAAAAATTTCTCATCCAAGATAATGGTGCAGAAAGTAGCGACAGCAGTGATGGCGGCAATGATGTGAGCGATTCCGCAGAAGAGGAAGGGCTATCAGGTGTGGAAGAACTGGAGGCAGATGGTTGACAGTGTTGTTATATTAAGGGCATTTTACAGCGGTGGATTTAAATATACTGTATATAACTATAAGTTTATCGTGTAGTGCATAACCGGTGTGTAAATATTTGACAATGACTGTCCCACGCACTCCTGCAGCATGCAGACGACCGGTCACCTCTTGATCTGGTATGTAACTCGCTTCATAGCTGCCATTAAGATTTTCACGTGTCTAGAACTGTTGCGCCAGTTATACGTTGAGTGTTGTTGTTTGGCGTTCGACCGAGCGACATGCACTCAAATCAGGAGCTGGCAGAAATGCACTTCATGTACGTAAGATGGACAGCAATGCTGCACTGTCTCGTCGTTTGAACCAAGAGAGGCATCTACAGCGAAGATGTCCAGATCGGAAGATATTTGAGGTCTCCATCACCGTCTGTGCGCTCTTGGGAAGTTTACATCTCCTGGTTTGGGGAGGGGACAACCAAGATCTGTAACTCCAGATGTAGGGGAGGAGATTCTGGACTCAGAAGAGTTCACCGACTCCTATCAGTACACGAAGAATAGGTTTGCAAGTGAATGTTCCCCACGGCTATCTGGAGACTGTTGCGAGAGTAATAGTTGTACCCTTACATTTGCAACTGTACAGGCTATTTCACCAGTGGATTACTCTGCTCGATTGATGTTCTGCCATTGGTACATGCAGCAGTGTGCTACGAATCCGAACTTTCCATGCCTTAGTATTATTTACAGATAAAGCACAGTTCAAACGAGATGGCATTATAAATTTCCACAATCAGCATGTATGGGCATATGAAAACCCATGTTCCATCTCATCACCAAGTGTGGTTTACTCTCAACATGTGGGCCGGTAGTGATGGGTTAGTTGGATCCCATGTACATGTAAACAGACTTACGAGGCAGGCGTACACAAACTTCCTGGAAAAAGTATACCTCATGTGTATGAAGACACTCCACTGAGCATTCGTCAACAAGCTCACTTCTTGCATGATAGCGCTCCTGCACATTTCAGTCGTACCGCTCACCGGTACTTGGGTCGAAGATTTCCTGATCGATGGGTAGGTAGAGGTGGCCAATTGCTCACCTGATTTGAACCCTGTCGATTTCTACTTGTGTGGCCATTTAAAAGCGTTGATGTATTTGTCTCGGGTGCCTGACATGGAATCCCTTCAGAATCGAATTGTGGCAGGTTGTGAGGAAATACGCAATGCTCCTGGAATTTGAGGTCGTGTTTGCACGTCCGTGAGACGTTGATATGAGGCCTGTATTCAAGCAGGAGGGGGACACTTTGAACATCTTAATATGGACCCATATGCAGTGTTATTCAAACGTTTAAGGACATGCGTTTTGCGGCTGTCTCCGTTTACAATCCTGTTAATCTGCATCTTCGATTTCTTCTTGATCTCGTTTACCGCGACCAGCTAGATTTTTATTTAGTTCCAAAAAATAAAAGAAGGTTCTCAGGATATTGTTGATCAAGGAGAGCAATTGAGTGTGGATTATCTGGTAAAGGATTTAACTGCGATAGTACCTGCTCCCCTGACAATAGCCACCCCTCTACCCACAAGCAATGCTTTACAGATTAACCATTATAAGTTATACAACGGAGGGGATACCTCGCATACATAGACGTACATAGATCCATTGCGACTATCAGCCCCTAGGAGAAAGGGATGAAACGAAGGAGGCCACAGAGACGCGCGAAACTGCTTAACAATTCCATTCTCAAAGACCTGTCCAAATGCCGGATTGGCTAGAGAGGGCAATAAACGTTCCGTCTACCAAGCAACTTATGTCTTTCCGCGCATCCGCGCCATCCGCCCAGCGCCACCATACACCACAAAACCTAGAAGCACACCTGAAAGATACGGATCCGAATGAAAGGGAACTGATGGAAAGGAAATCGTGCTAGATAAGAAACCACCGCAGCATTCTCCTACCGTCCAGGCAAAACCTCGAAAAACCGAAGGTCAGAGTGAACGGTCGTCGGGAATCGAGCCCGGAATCCCCCGGATGTGAGCTGCACACGATATCGCGGAGCCATCTTTCTTAATAGATTAACTATTAAATAGGAATGTAATTTTTTCCAAGAGTTCGAGTAATAAAGGATGTACAAAGTTACTTTCATTTTTCAGCTGAATAGTGAAATTCCTGAGGTTTGAAAAGTTATCCTTATGTAAAATGTCAATAATATAAAAAAATATTTGTATACTCAATGTAAATACAAAGGGCGTAAAATAACTAAAAGTGAATTAATAAATGTTAATTTTCATAATCTGCGACCAATGATAAGGGTTTATGAACATGTTAGCGGTGCCTATGACACGTGTTCAGTAAGTTATTCTGGCAACATTGAATTCGGTCGGGTATTACATCCATTCCGTTGTGCGTCACTCACTGAGAACTTAACAGATGTACTCGACGAGGGGAGACAACTCCTAACAATGAAAACTAAGTAGCGGCCGACATTGTGAACAACTGGCAGCAGATGCGCGAGACAAGTGACGATCAGTATTAGCGAGACGCTGACAAGTATCAAATTGGTTATTACTCGCGCAAAACTTCTGGAATCGTGACCTTGATTGCCAACCCAGCTGCCGAGTCTAGGAATGGTTTATGTTTAGCTTTATCAACGAAAGCGATATAATACCTTTGCTTACTCACAGTGCGTAACACATACAGTCTGCATAGAAAGTGTCTGCATCTGGTTGTAATTTTCATCAAGAAATGAATACAGAAAAGTACATGAAGTGAATCAACGCCATGTTGAGACCTAATATGCCTGCTGGGTCCGTTCTGGTCATCGACAATGCTTCACAATGCGTCAACACTCAATTGACAAACCACCTACCTCAAATTCATTGAAAGAAGAAATGAGAGCTTGGTTACTTAGACATAATATAGCTTTAGATGAAAGCATGAGCAAAACAAAACTATATAACTTAATTAAAACCAACAAACAGCTTCAGACGTCATACATACTTGACCAGATAGTAATACAACATCGCTATAATGTACTTAGACTCCCATCGCATCACCCAGATCTAAACCCAATCGAATTAATCTGGGCTGATATCAAAAATGGGTGGCATGCAGAAATATGACTTTTAAATTAAAATATGTGGAGCAGTTATAACGCCAGCAATTTGCTGAAATTGGAAGGCCATAATGGGAAAATGTATGTCGACATGTTGAATAAATTAAGAATCATTATTTCGAAGAATACGGAATTGCAGAAAATCAAAAAGAAAGAATTATCATCCAAGATAATGGTGCAGAAAGTAGTGACAGCAGCGATGACGGCAATAATGTGAGTGATTCCGCAGAAGAGGAAGGATTGTTAGGTGTGGAAGAATTGGAGGCAATGATTGACAGCGTTTTTTATATTAAGGGCTTTTTACAGCGTGGATTTTAATATACTGTATATAACTAAGTTTATCAGCGCAAAGCAGTGCATAACCGGTGTGGATATTTGACGATGACTGTCCCACGCACTCCTGCAGTATGCAGTCGACCGGTCACCACCTAATCTGGTAAGCAACTCGCATCATAGCTCTCATTAACATTTTCACGTGTCTAGAACTGTTGCGCCGATTATACAGGTCGTTGGATTATAAGCGCGGCTCTGGAATTACTAAATCAATAATTAGTTCACTCCCCTATGGAGCTCATTTGTCGGGATATAGATGTTGCGGTCCCAGCACGAAATTGGGAAAACGCCTGCAAAGAGGAGACCCGGGAATTAACCAATTAGACAAAGCTTGCACGCAGCACAATACTGCATACGCTGAGCCTAAGGATAGCGCTTCAAAATACTTGACAAATAAGATTCTTGCGGAGAGGGCCTGGCAGCGTGTCGGGTCATTAGATTCAACTTTGTGTGAAAGGATACCTACGAGGATAGTAACTGTAATCACGAAGGCTAAGATTTCAGTGGGAGCCGAAAAGAAGAAGAAACGTGGATTTTTACCACTTATTCCTGCCATTGCTCCTTTAGGTGGCGCAACTTGAGGCACTGCTCAAATAGCCTCTGCAGTCAAGAAATAAAAACCTCTGATAGACACTTAGTAGAAATTGTGAAGCATAACAAGGCGATGGAATGTAGGGGAAAGGGACTCCGAAAGAGAAGGGGTAAAATGAGGAATAAAGGAAGTATTATACCACTGATGTCTTTAAACGCTGCATTTAAAATCGCCAGGAGATTAAAGAATAAAGGATCTAAACGTAAGGGTTAAATGAAGGAGTCAAAACATTCTGAAAGAAGATTGTACGTACACCGGAGGAAGCCCTGAGTAACATAGATATCGAATTGTATGCTAGACTTTTAAAAATTCCTTATTCTATAGGAGTATATATGATTGACAAACTACGTTTAAAGCCTCATTTCAGAGAGAGGCTCAGTGCTAATCTCGATACCTCGGATAATGAAGCAACGCACTGGGTTGCTGTAAGAAAGGAAGGTGGTATGGCATACTACCTTGATAGATTTGGAAACTTGAAACCGCCCTCTGAGATTAAGATATGTCTACAAGGTATAAACATTTTCTATAATATAGAGAGACGCCAGAATTTTGATTCAGTCATCTGTGGACAGTTGTGCTTGAAATTTCTATTATTCTAAGAGCTGCTACATTATCAAGATGAGTTATACAGTTACAATGAGCAGATCAGACGCTTTTATTTCAACATATCCAAACCTTCCTCTACAGCTAGATCCTCCAGGTCGTTATGAGGTTGTGCTCTTGAATTTTGAAACCTTCTATTCAATACCAAACATCAACGAACGAAATAATCGATTTCATTATGTTCATAATGGTAAACCTGGAACGATTGTCATTCCTCATGGAATCTACGAGAAATCCGATATCAATGCATTTCTATAGGATAAACTAGGATTGAATGATGACGTCTTGTTCGTAAGACATAATAATATTGCAACGAAGGCTGAAGTTAAATGTCCTTATACAATAGATTCTTCTAAGCAAGGATCTACAGGGACGCTTATAGGATTCACGGATACTAAAATAGTTCCTGCTGTTGTAGCGGCTGAATCTGATAATTTTGTGAGTATTTTTAAAGTGAGTATATTGTGAATATTTCAAAAGTGAGTATAATACTTGTGGAGTGCAATATTGCAACAGGTTCTTTCATTGACGGTAAAAGTGGATTTTAGCTCTACGAGGTTTCGCTTCTGTTCCACCAGGCTATCACATCTCTCAAGACCCTCGAGCCTGATATGTCTACAGTTATAAATGCAAACTATACAGATCAGATCACTATACTTGTGAAAAATCAACGCGGCAAGGCAATCAAGTTCAAGAACGAGGTTATAGCTACAAGACTCCACATAAGACGCAACGACAATAAATTTTGAAAGGCAGCGCAAATACTATAATAGACGACGAATAGCACGTTTGAGGCGTACTGTCTCCCCGACTGCCGAGGAGTTAGCACATGCTAACCGCAAGTTCCTCGAGAGGATAGGCTACAAATTGATATATTGGATATCTTAAACGTAACAGAGGTTCCGGCCTTTGTTGACAAGATCACCAAGGAGGAGGAGCGTGTTTTTCTACCATACAACACATCTGCGCTTAATGTAAATAATGAAATTAGAATACCGTACCAAGCTGATGATTTGTATATGCTGCCTAACAAGAGTTATCTTTACATCGAGGGTGCTCTCACCAGGTTAGATGGATCACCTAGTACAGCGAAGCTCACCAATAATGCCACGGTCTTCGTCTAGGTAGAATGCTAAAACTATAGGCAGAATAAGGAATCCTGGAATTACTACAAGTATACGAAATTATGCAGCTCTCAACCCTATGGAGTCGAATCGTCTGCTGAATGCTGGATGGACTTATCGTGGTGAAGAAGTTGATAAAGTACATGCTGTGAATGCAGCTTTCAATGCTATCGTCCCGCTGTCCATCATAAAGAGCTCATACTTAGCAGCAAGTTCAATTTGTTCTCATAAGATTTTAAAATTGGGTTCAGACTTCAGATGGAGATGAAGCTAATGTAAAGTTAACTACAATCGAGTTTAGGATACCTGTAATGCGTCTTTCTGATGTTGAAAGAGTTCATATTCCGAAAATTGTAAAATCTGACGGACGTCCACACATCGCTTTTCGTTCCATGGAACTTCACACCCAGCCTGCTGCTCCCCAGACAAGACCCTTCACATGGAACGTAGCAACAACATCTAAGCTTGAGAAACCTCCCTTCGTCATAGTGGGAGCACAGACTGCAAATTTGCGTGATTATAGCAAGCACTGTTCCGAGTTTGATCACTGCAAAATTACTAATTTCAGGGCATTCCTCATCAGTGAATGCTACCCCTACTATGATTTGAACTTGGACTTTAAAAATTTCAAGCTTGCTTCACTGTATCAAATATACTGTAATAAGCTTCTATTATCATAGAGACAATTACCCTCTTTTGGATGGAAAAAAGTTTCTTCATAGTGCACCATCACTGGTGATAGACTGTTCTCATCAACCGCAGGAGGCTATAAATAGAGATATGAAGATCAGGCACGATATTCATGCATCTGCATATGTACCAACGCAGACGTCACTGTATTGTCTGATTCTATATGACAAAGTGGTTACCTACAAACCTCTTTCCCATGCGATGCAAACAATTATATAGTTACCATTACAACTATGTGTTTGGAAATGGATGTATGGTTTTTGTGAAGGATTGTAATAGGATAGCTTTTTAAATAAAATATAACACTTGGTTATTATACATTTCAAGCATTTTCCTTCTCCCGTCCTACTGCCTGAAAAACTAGATGCTCCTGACTTATACAATTCATTTAAATTATTCACGTGTCTTTCAATATAGGGCAATAGCGTGTTTGAATTACCTACAGGAAAAATGTTTAAATATATTAAATTAGGACTTAAACAAGTATTTATGAAGTGAATTGGATTGCCACATTACCACAATATTCTGCACACGCACACTTTTTTCTTGTTGTAGGCAATGATAAGTCATTGGAATACATTTGGATACTATGCCCCAGTCTGATTTTGTAATATAATAAAATGAATCATCGCTTTCACATTTTATGTAGAGGGAGCGGGTTTCATAGTATGGTCCAATGTCCATAGTATGGGAGGGGGATATACTGACGTCACCATGCATGAGTAGTCGTTTCTTCATTCTCCGCTGGCGAATGTTGGGCATCTTCGATGAATAAGAGCATGGGACGTTCCCTGAGCATCCTCATCTTACACCGACTCTTCCTCTTTGTCCTCCTCCGATCCGTCTTCGTAGTCCTGTAACATATGTTCAAAATAATCTTACAATTAGTTTTAACAAATGATTTCATGTACCTGAAACAGAAACACATGTATTAGAAAATCCCCTTCGTATGTTACACAAATGTATTATTAAAGAGTGTCATAGTCACTTCAAGGTCTAGTGGTGCCAAGCTAGCCTCTTGTTCCCCGAGGTCGTGGGTTCAAACCCGACAGACGGCGATTGATTTTTCAGGCGTAAAATCCTTAGCATGGCTTCCTTTGGAAGGGAAGTAAATCGGTGGTCCCGTGGATTTACGGCACGCAAAAGAACCTCAAGGCTGATAAAGAGGCCTCTGATTAAATATTACGGTCTTTCACTCCCAATATAGAATGGGACGCTAGGAACCATAGCAGTTAAAGACAGTCTATAAGTAAAACTAAATTTAAATTTTTTCCAAGGGTTTGCGAGTTTCTGGTTGTATCGGCAGCGAGCAACGTGGAGTAGTCTAATTTAGCCACACCTCAACCCTCTTAGTTCTATCAGGATCAATAACGTCGGGCAATGAAGCGACATACTCATCCATAGGCTGGGTATGCCGCTCTGCGATTGGATATTCTACTATATCGACATCACGTCTCTCAGGATTCAGCTTCTGTATTGGCACGGGTACCTTAGGCACGGTTATTCGCATTCTGTAATAACTGATTTTGAGGTTAGACACAGGAGAATAACATTAGAGGCTATAAATAAATATGTAATTACCTTTAGTGTTTCTACTACTTCCTGAAGGTTTCTCTTCTTGCGTTCGTAGATTTCACAATTGTCATTATATAGGAAGAAAGATGACATGCACTCGTGCTGCTACGGTTTAGTACACAATACTGCATGCATGTATCCATTGCATGGTCTGTATCACATTCAGACAAGTGGTTTGACACAAGGACGTCAACTTCGTCGATATCACAAAGATACTCGTCTTTAGTATCATTTTCTCCGAAAGAGTAAAAAGAGTTTCAAATTAGATTTCATTTAGCACGCGCGCAACATCTTACTGCATTGTAGAAAAAATATTACAGGTTCCCTTTTGGATAAATCACAGTTCTGCGTACGCACGTCCAATGTAGACATCTGATCATTGTACGACGGTTGAGTACACAATGTTGTATGCATAAGCCATTGTAGGTTTCCGTATGGAAGTATACATAATGATAATCCTTACCACACTCGCTTCAGTAATCTTACACATCTGAAGCATGAGTATCGTCATCACTAGCCATTTCGAATATCACTGAATGAAGTAACCTCAACAATAAATGTCCGCAAGGAGGGAAACTGCTATTTATATACAAATCCATCTGTTTACATTCTTAAATCGGTTAATAATGTCACGCAGCGGCTATGGAGGGGAGTGGAATGCACGCCGAAGCTTGTTATTGGCATCATCGCTAGACAGGAGGCCGTTGGTGGATCGCGATTACAAAGAGTTTTTGGACAGGTTCTAACACGTTTCACCGTTTCCGAAGGACTGAATCTAGTTTAGTTTACAGATCAAGACGTGTTAATGATGTCGCAGACAGGGTGGGGTCATTTAAGAGGTTCTAACAAGCCTTTGTCTTTGCCGGCAGACTGGTACCTGTATCCTAATATATCGTAACATATTCTCTATAGAAAGTAATGAAAATCGATTATTGATAATTTAATTATGTTAGTCAATCAAATACACGCGTCGGGGTACCGACCTCCTTGCCAGTGTTTTCATCCCTTTAAAGTCACTGATGTGTGATAATTATACATAAGTAAGATGCTTATCATACTGTCGCCATTGTTTATTATACAAGGTAAGACACGTATACGGTAATAACCTTTTGAAGACTCGGAAATCAATTAATATACATTTAATTACATTAATCAATCACACTGTCAGCATTCTTTAATATACACAGTAACGGCCCATGTACACAATCACTATCACGGCATAGTTTTGTGACTTGTTCCATCTTCAAGAAAACTTACCTATCCACCTCTGGTAACACCCCTTTGAAGGTACCGCGGTTCAAGCTCTTTGAAGGCAACAATGCGCGATAATTATACACATGTATATATTGCTGTCATACTGTTGGCACCTTTTAATAGACCTAGCAAGTACCCCTTGAAAGCTCTAAAGTCAATTAATATACACTTAATTTTATTACTCGATCAATGACACGCGACCAACGATTTAGGATGACTACTGGAAATCCAAGCCTCTAGAAGCAGCATAGGCTTTAGCGGCGGCCTCAACCTTTGAAGTCAATGATGCGCGATAATTATACACATGTCAAATTATCTGATTGATTGACATGTCATAAATCAACTGTCAACCCTTATCAAACCATTTCAATCAAGTTTGACAGGTGACAAGCGCTTACAAATGCCGGATTCTTTGGCGGCAAGTACCCTCAGAGAGGGTGGGTGTTAAAAACATGTGATCAATTAATCGCTCAATTAAGGTATTCAGAATACACGCATCATTAATTGTCGGCTTTTTCCTTTATTCTCGTAGCTGTATAAGTACTATACTCCTGATTGATAGTATCACACATTCGCTGACAGCCAGTGCTGTAAGATATATCATAGACTTTTTTTACATCAACAGTAAGTTTAGACCAAGTAATAGCAGCTAAAGTTCTGACTTTCCCGCAATATTTGGTGCATTACCGATTTGTCAATAGAAATGTCTGATAGGTCCGAAAAATGTGGTTGTGTTCAACATTTGTTTAACTAGCAATTTCTCTGCTTCCATTTTCCATTGTTGTTTACTTAAAGGAACTTGGGAAAACAATGAAATTAACATATGATGTTTATGATGTATAACACAGCACAGCGACGCAAGATGGCGGCTGGGCACAAGAGTGGCTTGGGAAACAAGTAGCATTGCCGCCCTGTGCATTTCCTCGTCTATTTGAACTGTTGGTAAAAGTGCCAACGCTTAGAAAGAGTCCAGGTACTATTGGTTATATCAGTTTGCATCCTGTGTTAAAGGTTATTTTTTCCTTAAGCGATTAGTGCGATATATAAGCAGCAAGGTGATTTTTATTTAATTAACGAACAGCTGAAGCAGTAGTCAGTAGCAATGCCTCTTTCAATTTTTTTTATAGTGATATGTAGTCAATAATTTAGCCTTTATATTTACATGTCCCAGCATGTACGCTCCCGCTCATAGTTCAGTTGTTACAATTGTTACATAACAGCCGATGGCTTCGGTACTCGTACGCGATCAGTAGGTGACTGTCGCCTACTTTATACCGGACGGATGGAGCATATAATAATGATATTATTATTACTATTATTATTATTTTGGGGAATGGGGATACTTGGTGAGTCACCCGATCAATTCGTCCAGAGCCGTGCCTGGATTATCCCTGCGGGACTGACGTCCATTAGTAACTCTGTATGCCGAGTGCGAGCTATACGGTAGGCGCACCTCCGTCTTCATAGCGGTGCAATTAAAGAGGGCATGTAGTCTTGGCTGGCGCTCAAAATGGACCTTATCGCAATGTACGCTTAAGCAATGAACAAAAGCATTTTAAAGTTTCATTTAACAGCATTAGTATGGTAGCTCTCGTACGAAACGTTACTCGGTCAGGTAGCAAGCCGAACCGTAAGCTGCCTGTTCCTGGATTTCGGACGAAGTAGTACTTGGACGAAACGATACATGTGAGAGAAAGATTTCCCAATGCCACCTTTAAACTTTCGCTCTTACGTCATTAAGTATAACACAGGTTTCTCTTGATCTGTCCACTATTGAGAAAAACTCCCTGCCTATGCGTAGGTTGGCCCGCGGGAAACCTTCCTGTCGGGGTAGGCAGTAAAAGTCGCAGAAACATACCCCTCTACACGTGGCTTTGCTCTTATGAATATTGCATAAACACCCGACGATTCTAATGCAATGAAATATATAAATGCCAATTTGAACCACCACAGTCATAACATTTCGCTTTTCTGAAGGGCCTGACCTGTGTTTATAACTTCCGTCAACACTTGGTTTAGAGTGTTTTCACATCCAGCTTCATTTACAACACATTCCCTAGAGAAATGTGTATATATTAAACATTAATCTAAACTCATGGTTTTCAAACTTCTTTTCTCCTGTATAATTTTATTTCAGTATCCATAGTCTGAATTTTCGTATGCAGTAAGAATGGGCGTTAATAAAACTAAAAACTTTGCACTGACCATCTGGACTCCAACAGAACAAACATTGAAATTTTCTCTATAAGAACCTAGTCACAGCTGAAACAGAATGACGAGAGAGGAATAAAATTGTAGATGACACTATAATTTAATTCTTTAAGCAAATTTATATATGGGTATATATAGACACACACATAAATAACTGATGCAGTAATTTTAATTCTTTATAGCATTAAAGCGAAATTAGTGCTATCAGCGCATATCTGTATCTTATTCCATCATAGGCTATATAATTGCATCACCGAGCGAGGTGGCGCCGGGGTAACGTATGCGTATGTCATTCCGGAGGTCCCGGGTTCGATCATCGGCAACGGCTCACCCTGACCAATTGGTATTTTGTGGTTTTCCCGGGTGCAGGCGAATGCTGGAGCGGTTAATCTTCTACCACAACCTTCCGGTCCCCCCATTTCCTGTACAAGGAGCCATCTAGCCTGCGTGCGGTGCTCTGACCCGGTTTCGGAGGTCACTCCGTTCGTCGTCCTTCGTGGTGTAGTGGTTACCATGCTAGCCTCTAGTTCCAGAGTTCGCGGATTCAAACCCGACGGAGAGCGATGGATTTTTTCGGGCGCAAAAATCCTTAGCATGCCTTCCTTCGGAAGTTAAGTAATGCCGGTGGTCTCATGACGTAGATTTACGGCACGTAAAAGAACCTCAAACCTGATAGAGAGGCCTCTGAGCAAAGTTACCGGTCTTTCACACACAAATAGATTGGGACTCTATGGACCACTTCAGTTAAAGAGCGTCCATAAATAAAACTCAATTTAATTTTAATTTCCCCCTCCGTTCGTCCGTACCTTTAACTTTTACATTATTGCAAAGATAGCAAAAAAATACATTCAGTCTCCGATTGGAACATTGAGTGAGACAGAAGGAAGACTACGCATAAAGCTTAAGTCACTTCTTCCTTTTGTAGATTCTTATAGCCAAATGAAATACACGTAGAAACTATTTAAGTGAAAACTTCGAAACATTCATTCCGTAGGATTTTCGTTGATCAGATATTGATGAGAGTATGCAACACCGCCTTTTCTCTTGTCGGAAGCTGTAATCGCAATATGAAATGTAATTCAATTTTCATTATGTGCCTGACAGCTGGCCTATACTCCCAACCATCATAGTTGCGCTCGGCAGCTATGACATCCTGCAACACAGGCGGCAACAAGTATCTGATAATACTGTATTCCGTTGGTTTTAATTGCCCTCCAACATACCTCATTCTTCTTAGTAGCTGCTGTAAACGCGAAATTTGTTAGCTGACTAAAATTAGTCAATGCTGAATTTATATCGTAAATCAATGCATTTCTTTCCAAGGAACCATTACAGATTTCAAATTCACCGATGGTGAAAACTTTTTTCCCTTCCACAAATATTTCCGTGTGTTGATACTGGTTAAGCATGAAACTTACATTCTAAGCGTCATTGATTCTATTCTGATTTTCTGACCGGAATCAAACTTCTATCTACAATAAAATAGGATTTTCATTGTCATTGAGGGACCAGATCATGTTTGAAAGACACAACACCGCTTTTGTGTACTACATTTATTCAGTAGTTCCTAAATTTGGAGTTGGAAATTACTATTTCAGCTTAAGATATTGGTTATATTTCATAACTGTATGAATAAACACATATTACGTAAGAAAGTTAATATATCCAGAATGCATATAAATAATTTTTATCAACAAATAGATTGAGTTAAGCTTGATCCTCAGGTAAGAACGTGAATCTTTAACGATAGTGTTTTAATCGGTTTTATCGCCTCATCTTGCAATGCTTAGGGCTCGCTTGTCATACATCTCCCTTCAAAGGTGTACTGTACTGAGTGTGAAAATTAAGCAGTAAATTAAATTGTTGTACGTGTAATTCACATTATTTCATTCAGAAACATACATATATTTAACCTGATTTTTAATTATTATATACTTATTCGGAACAATGTGATATATATATATATATATATATATATATATATATATATATAAAATACCCTAATTACCTCACCTCATTCCACTGCATGCTCCTAGTGCTGTTTGATAATATTTCGTGACTCAGATTTAAATCATTTAAAGGAAAATAGCCACTAGAAACCAGCGTTATGATATACACCATATTATAGAAAGAGTTAATGGGATTTAGGATTTAGTACAGGTGATTATAAAGCTTCGATACATTTTTGGAGCAAAGCAGATCTCAGATTCTAAACAATACACTGAACGAAATCCTTAACGCTAACAAGATATAACCTACAATTAAAGGTAAAAGTACATATCACGGAGGTGCCCCAGAAGCAAGCCAGAGCACCTCAAGTAGGCCGTAACAGCCCTTTTGGCTTCCAACGTGACTCCTGGGAGGGAGAAATTAAGGGAGAGATCCAAAGGGTGACCGGATCCTGATGCCGACGGACGAAAGCATGGATGGGGTCTCTAACGTTTACGGATTGAACGCATCCGGCAGCGCCCGGTCCTACGCACAAGCCAACGGACCTTCGGCCGTTCCCTATCAGGTGGAGCCTACTCGAAGGACAGACCTAACTGAGAAGTCCCCGCAGCGACGCCAAGGAATAAACCTCTACAGAGAGCAAGCCACCGTCCAGCCGTACCCGTCGAACACCATTGCCTCGTCCTACCCTGAAACAGATAAGGAAGATGATGGGTACAGGAAATAAGGGGCAGGAAAGACGTGGTAGATGAACCACCCCAGCATTCGCCTGCCGACCCGGGGAAACCACGACAAACCCATTGGTCAGAGCGGGCGTCGCCGGGGATCGAATCCGGGACCTCCAGAATGCGGGCCACAGACGCTGCGCCTGAGCCATCCCGCTCGGTTAACCTATAGTTGCCTTTCAGCCATGTTCTAAATGACCATCGCATTCCAGTTCCACACACGACTTCCAGATATGCACTGCTGCAGAAAATACTTTCTCGAGCATTGCTGGTGTTATGTTAAGCACTTGTGCCTGAATGTCTGGCATGTTCCTTTAGATGAGCTTTGGAGTCGCTCTTCTTCGCAGAAACCATAGTGATAGCCACTTTGTAACTCGATGTACAGGTATATTATTTCAGTCGCAATTGGAGATGAATGGTTCTTGGAAACAATTGTTTTCTAACAGGATGGAGTTTCTTCTCATCACGGATTACTCGAAAGCACCTGGGTGCCACATTTGTTTTTAGCTGTATTCTCAGAGAATAGCAACCCATTTGGGCTCCACCTCCTCCGAGACTCAGATCTCTAGAAAGTTTTTGAAAGGTATGCACTAATTAGTCGGTATACGATTAAGAATATTTGCATTGCCCATATAAAGGAATATATAGGGCATACATTCCTCAAAATCATATGAACAAAATCACAGATGTGTTTCCTGCAGCGTTGCGTTGCTGGAAGATGAAGTTACAAAGTGTTATTGTGAAATGTGGCTGAAAGAGAACTATTGTCGGAACCTGTTTTATTTTCACATAATTACAGGGGGTAGAGCATGGTGCCGAAATCTAAATCACCATATTACACTAACACGAGGTCCGACGGGGCAAGCTGATAAAGTTCCTAAATCACCTGAAAACTCCCTAAATATTCATAAATCAACATAAGTCAGGAAAGAAGGAACTATCTACATAAATAATTTACAAATTTGATGTATAGAATATATTACAAATTTGGAGATGATAAAATTTACCTTCCTGCTTGACGAAGCGCCATGACTACAACACGTCTGCACTGTTCACTGGTGACGCTGGAAGAGGAGTGTTCTACACGCTAACACAAAATACAGTTTGACTGCCTCCCCTATTACGTCACTACCGGTCTGTATTACCAACCGAAACAAACACCATACATAGTTGCCAACCACATATATTACAATGTTACCAACCGCATGCCACACTATAATGAATTTGTTTTATTGTTTTAAGTATTTAATTTAGTGTGCTGTTTTATGTCTAACATCTATTTTTACAAAAAGAAAAGAATTGAAACATTCTCAACACCTGCAAAGGTAAGGATAAGAATGTGCATTGCAGGTTATGGTTAACGTAGCATTATATGGAACAATCAAACGCATTAAAAAGGAAGGAAATCACTAAAGATAACTATTGTAATGATCAGCTTAGTTTTACTTTGTTGTTCAGAAACTCCGGTCTTGACAACCAGAGATTTTAATAAGATTTAGTTTTTCCACAGGAGATTTTTAAGATATCAATGGCTGGACTTCGAAACATCTTATAGGACATCGATTAGACCAGAATTACATACTTGTATAGTGTCAGGTAAACTAAAGAAAAATATTAAAAAAAACTGTATAAACACCACTTTGAAAAGCGTTAGAGAAAATGTATTACCAAAACGGGTAAAACAATATATATATATATATATATATTACCGCGTGTGTCACATGAACAATAAAATAAGCTGATCAGTGAAATCTGAACAGTTTTGTACCTAAACCTTGAATAGAGATGATTACGATATATTTAAAACCTTTACTTACGCTGAAGATTGCGCCCTGCTGGAGATAAGGGGCGACATGGTTTGGCGTTTTAGTTATTTATTTTATTTTCGAGAGCAGATCGCTTAGGTTTACCTGGGCGGGATGTAAATCGCCACAGTGCCTAGCCGCAAATGTGGCTTTACGTGTGCGATACAGTAGGTAAATAAAGATTTACGCAAGCTTTTATGTTAGTGGCCAATGTGCGGAGATTAGCTTTCTTCACTGTCATTGTCTAGGTATCGGCGAACCCTACTGGGCGGTCATACGTCCCAGTGGTGACCAACCCAATACTGTTTAACTTAGACGGCCGCTTGTGAGGTCGTCAAATTAAGCAGGCCGGCATGGCAGCGAAGCAGAATGGATTTGGGTTAGGGTTTGAGGAATATCCAAGTTAGCAGGCGGGCGGGTCACCGCTAGACAGTCACTCATCCAGCTAATGACCAAGTCCGATACTGCTTAACTTGCGGGAGCTTGTGATGAGTAGGAGTGGTAGCCTTTAACCCCGCGGACCCAAGATGTCCTTTCGTAACCGCTAACTCTTTCGCCGTCTTGGTGCCCTGTGGTCATAGCAACCCAGAAGGTGCACCAGCTGGTTGGTATCGTAAGTAAGTTTCGTGTACATAGTACGGTTCTCTCCCGCACCACATCCACGATGTATGGGAGACCGGAGCAGAAGTGGGTGTGTAGGATATGTGACGGGAATCTAGCCCGGTATCATAGATCGTCCAAAGCGCCCTGTTCTGGACGGTCTGCAGCCTGCGGATGGTGGTCGCTGCCGCCGATCCCCAGACCTTACAGTCGTAGAGAATCAGGGGCGGGATGATCGCCTGATATAGGCGTAGTTTGAGGTGTGCAGACATGGTTGAGCGAAATACCGGGTACAGCAGCCTGAGAGCGGCGTGGCTGAGGCTAACATTTGCCCTGATATGTGGAGCGAAAGTGAGCCCGCGGTCGAGGTTGATTCCGAGGTAACCAAGGAGATTCTCCTCCGCCGCAGCCTCAGACCGCTCGGGCCGCCAGCGACGGACCTTCCGCAGGAGAAGCGCGGAGCTCTTCCCCGGGCTGATGGCCAACCTTCCCCTCATGCTGCACTTGCCAATGGCTCGGAGCTGTCGCTGTAGTGAAGGGAAACAGAATCGGGCTTTCTTATTCTGTGCCATAATGAGGCCATTGTCCGCATACTGGCACGCAACAGTCCTGGGTTCCGTAGGGAAGTCCGACATGTAGGCCGGAAGAGAAGTGGGGACAGTACACGACCTTCCTGGACTCCGGCGGCTATGGGACGGATTGATGAAACCTTCCCCTCCAATTTCACCCTGAATGTGCGATCCCGGAGGAAACTGCTTGTCAGGGCGAGATAGGCGGAAGGGATGTCTGCATACTTGAGTTTGTACAAAGGGCCTTGATGCAACGTTGTGGCAAAGGCCTTCTCTACGTCCAGCAGCACCGCGATTGTCTTGAAGTTCTCCTGGACACCCAGGGAGGCCTTCTCGGCCAATCGCAGTTGCTGTAGGTCGTGGAGTGCCCGCGACAAAAATGGACTGATGGTCCGAGTGGAGGTGCCTTTCTTCAAAGAGAGGGGTAAGGCAGGCTAGGAGCAACCGTTCAAATATTTTTGAGACGGTTGAGAGTATACCAATGGAACGGTAACTGCAAGGGAAGACCAGACCCTTGCCGGGCTTTAAAAGGCATACCACCCTCGCCTACTTCCAACTAGTTGGAAACTGACGGAGATGGAGGCACGCATTGAAAATTCACGTCAAGTGGATAACGGCCTTTCTAGAAGGCATTGGAGAATGAGCGCCGTGACGCCATAATATCCAGGGGATTTTAGTTGAGTTTGCAGATCTCGGAAGCCACCTCCTTCGGGGTGACTGGGGAGATGGACCTCCCCGTGGCGTGGCTGTGGCTTCTCGTAAAGGTAGTCCACAGTCGCCTCCACAAGGTCAGTGAAGTCTTCGTTCTGGGTTTCCTCATGAGGTTCGAATGGCAGTTCCAGATGGTCTGCGAACGCCGTGGCTTAATCGTGGGGCTCAAAGACGAGTCTCCCCCGAGTGCCATGTAGAGGGTGCTGGTACTGGGTTTTATCCTTTCTCAAGGATTTGATAGTCCGCTATGTTTTCTTTTCCTGTAGGTTAACGCTATTCATCGCCTTTTCCCAAGCTACGTTCCTGTGCACATCACACGGAGCAGTCGCCTTGCCAGGATTTTGAACCGCTGGTATACTGCCCCTATCCTGGGATAGCGGAAACGCTGCCAGTTTCCATAGTTGCCTTGGCGTTTAGCAGCTGCCGGAGTTCGTTGGAGATGGTTCTCGGGTTAGGGATGTCAGACGGGATGCGGTGGGTATGCACGTATTGCATTCAGGATCTGGTTAGAGAAGTCCGCCGCTCCCACTTACAGCGCCTTGATTGAATCGATGCGTGGCCGCGGATCGACGGACCGATTCAGTTCTAGGACGGCTGCGCCCTAGTCTACCTCATTTATCTAGTCTGGGCTGACCAATTCTGTCATTGCAGCGTTGAAATCCACCAGAACTGGGTCGTGGTCGGAGTCCAGTTCGTTGACCGCCGAGAGGTCTAGATGGAATGGGAGGTTTTTGGTGACCATGATATCGAGAATATCCCGCCTGCCGCAAGCCAGATGAACGTAGGCCCTCTCGGTCCTTTCGCGGTTAGGCTCGGGTCTCCGCTGATGAGGCGGTAGAGCCCGAGACCATTCTGGTTAATCGTGTGGCTATGATAGTGCCCGTGCTTCGCGTTGAGGTCTCCTATGCAAGCCACAGGGTGTAGGTTCAGTAAGGTACGGTAGTCTGCTTCGTAGAAGCGATGGTCTGGAGGATCATAAACCGCTATCAGCAGTGTGTCGAGCCCGCCAATGGCAAGCCGAATGGTACAGGCTTCCAGATGCTGAAGCGGTGGCAGAGGGAAGGGTGTCTGCGCGATGTGATTTATTATGAAGATAGCTGTACCGCCGCCGGTCGGCCGACCGATCTGACGGATGGGTGACGTAATTAGGCAGCGAGAAGTTATTACCAGTAATCAGGTGTGTTTCACAGACTATTAGAATGTCAGTTCCGTAGGAGTGAACAAACTCAAGCACGCTGGGGTAATGTCCCCCTACTCCATTTGCGTTCCAGAACGCAGCCCGCAATGGCCTCCGGACTAGTCTGGTGCCATTACGAAGCGGCACTCGAGAACAGATGCCCCAGCGTTTCGATCATGACTTTGTGTTTTTCAATGGGGCTCAACTCCGAGATAGCGAGTTGCAGCTTGCAGTTACGCAGCGCAGGTATGGGCCTTTTGATAAGGCCACCGAACCACAGGGATAGGGCCCGGAATTCTTCCAAGTCTTGCTGCGAAATGGTGTAACCAAAATTCTGCAAGAGAGGCCGGCGATGCTGGTTGGAGCGCCGGTGTTGCTGCGCTGGTGGTAGCCGGAGCACTGGAAGTCTCCGCAGCCGTCAGCGGTTTTTGTGCCGCCACTGTGGGCGGGGCTTGAGCCTGCTATGTAGCCGAGGCCTGTGATTGTCCCGGCGCTGGTTTAGGGACAGGAGTCTTTCTACTGTTCTTCTTTTTCTTCTGCTGCTTTTTCTGGGCCGTTGGACGTCCCTGTTGTTGCACGGTCGCTTGTTGCGGCTGTGGTGCCTCTTCTGTTGCCGTCGCTGACGTCGTCGCCGTTGCAATCAGCGTAGTGAGGGACGAAGCTCCGCCCACATGCTGCGGCGTGTCCTTGGTCTTTTGAAGAGCGGCCGCGAAGGAGACTCCCAGCGGACGGTTGCCGCTGTCGGTGCTCCTTGTCCCGGCTCTCAATGATCCTATGGCTCTCCACGCAGCCCTTGTAGACTCTGACGTGGTCCTGGCGGCAGTTTGCGTATGTCCTCTCCTCGGGTGCCCAGTTGCAATTCCGCAGAAGATGGGCACAGCACAGCGCAGGCATGCAAGCTTGCGCTCACACGCCAGGCTGGAATGGTGGAAGCACACACATCTGTGACACTGCACATGTCCACCTTGGTTCAACATTTATGACCGTGTAGAAGAGCACCCGAACAGTATCGATGGGCTGTATCTCCTCGCCAGGGACCTTGTCCACAACGACGAGGTAGAGGGGCATTGGTACCTTGACCGGACCTTCTTCGGTGACGACTGTCTTCCTTAGTTGGGCCATAGCCGAGGTAACAATATTGTGCCCTTCTAAAACAGCAGCCCTGACGTCTTCTGGGTGGCATTTGGAGTCAAGAACCGTATAACCCGGCGCTCCACGTGTGGGCGTTGCGGTGAGTATGAGTAGAATGGGATGTTTTAAGTCCCTTAGAACCTGCTTTGCCACCTCAACTCCTCAGGCGTGAAGGTCTGCAGCTGGACCTTGCGTGGCTTCGTCTTGGCCTTGAAGCCGCCTATTATTTTAGCTGCCAGCCGTCGCATGACTCCTACATGGTCACTGAAGGAGTTCGCTATGATCGGCAGTAGCTTTGCCCTCCTTCTGGGTGGGGATTGTTGGTTGCCCTGTAGGGGTGGTTGCCAGCTCGCGCCCGAGTTGGTTTTGGAACCCGGGGCGCCCTTTTCCTTCCCTCGACGACAATGAAGCCGTCGAGATCGGACTCCTCGCCCTCCGAATCAGGCAAAGGGGTGAGGGAGGGGAGAGAAGGGAAAAGCTGATGCTGTACCGGTTACAATCCGCTGAGGGGCTAAAAGCCTTCCTTTTGGATCCCTTGGTCTTCCCCTTGGCTGGGTCTACCAGTGTGGTAGAGGCTAGAGTGCTTGGTCCTGGTTGTTGCCCGTCATTGGGGTCCAGTGTCAGCGCACCTGCCCTGCGGCAGTTCGAAGAGGACCAGACTTCGGTTAAGGAGGGGCCTCGCGAGCCATATGAGCCTCGGATGCCGGACCAGTGGTTCTGACCCTTGGCTGTGGTCTTGCGAACCCGCTGTGTCGTTATCTGTCTGTCAGTCAGTCAGAAGTTCAGGAGCGAAAGAGAATAATTAGAGAGGAGTATGAAAAAGGGGTGAATCTGCTCTCGACTGAACCGCTGGACCTTAGCGAGAGACCGGGGACAAGCTATCAGGGGAGGCTAAGTCCACTGCTTACCCGGCTCCGCTCGACGATTGGCCTGGCTGGGCCTCTTTCTGAATGCAAGTCCACTGCCCGCCAGTGGGGGTGGTGTAGGCGGCTCGCACTCTCGCGGCCGAGCAGCAAGCTAGAAGAGAATGCACTGCCCACTGCTTGCCGCTATGATGAGGGCTGCCGGTGTGGTAGCAACTGCCAAGTGTTGCCGCTAGATGCCACTGAGGTGTCTCAAGCTGCGGCGGATAATGGCGCTGACCTTTCCCAGGAAGGTGCTGCGTTTCCCAAGAAGACCGCTGAAGGCTCCAATGTAAATGCTTGCTCCTCGGCTCCACGATACTGAATAAGGTTTGACTTGGAATAAGTTTCGGAATGTGCGTAAAAATTGCAATAGAAGACTCACCGCATATTACCTGTGCGCGTGCTTTCATTCATTTACCTACATTTTGCTCGTTAGGAAATTTTCTCTTTGACATGTTCTACTGTTCTTTGTTCTACCTGGTGCGCACCTTAATGGTTAGTACTCAGGTCACACAATTCTGTTAAAATCACTAGACTGACATAATGAAGAAGAGGGTTTCCTGGAGAGGGGATGAGAATATACCTGAAAGTCGTCAGCGAGTAAATCCTACAGGTTTTGCTAATGTCTTTGGAACTCGACAATATCAGATGTGGAGTTTTAAGTGTAGGTGTTACTAGCGCCGTGATTCTGCGATCCTTAAGAATATTGTGCTGAAAAAAACGTAAATATTTTCCGAATTTGTCCAACGTTATGGTTTTAATGCTTGCAGATGATAAAGACATAGCTTAAGATTCAGTAAAAGTCCAGGCATTTTTTTCTGTAAGTTTCTTCTCCCATGACCACGGCCTAAGCAATAGCTCTACTTGCCTCCGCTTCACGAGACCGTATCTTCTGTATTTTTACTCTCCCATGGCCACGTTTAATAAGCAAGAGCTCTGCTTGCCTCCGCTTCGCCAGACGTGCTACAATTTATCCTTTCACCTTTTACTGATTGGCATTTATTGATATCTCGCACCTGGAAGCTGTATGATGACTCAGAATATAAAGAATGTTGATTTCAGTTCCGTTTGCGAATATGGATATGCAAGCAGCTTCTCCTAGAATCGAATAGAATATGATTAATCCACGTCAAATCCAACATTTTAATAAAAATTGAGCTGCATGTGCTTGATTTTTTTAAAAACTTTTCTATACGCTTTTTTATGACCAAAATTATATTTTTGTCTTTTAAAATACTATTTAACAGTAGTAATATGCTTGTCGCTAAGTAAAAAATTTTCAGAAATACACCCTCCTCGACATGTTTAAGTATGAATAATTCCGCTTCTTCTTATGTTAGAACCTTTGTAAATATATAATTCGAAGAGAGTCGCTGCCGAGAAGCGAGAGGAGACGGACGTGTGTGACGAGCTCTAGCGCGGATAAATAATGGGAGTACAGTTGGAAGCTTATAGAGCCAGAATAGGCTTATTTAATGGTGGAGGACGTACTTTGGGAAGAAAGTGTTTGGGAGAGTTAAATGCAACGGTGGAGTGGTATGTGTTGGTGATAATTGTTATATTAGTGATTGGAGGAGTGGAACTAAACCCAGGACCGGAAATGGAACAAATTATGGAAATGTTGAAAGGTATTGCGGAAGAAATATCAAACCTCAAAGGAATGGAGAAGAGAATTGAAGATAAAATAATAAAGCAATTGACGCGATAAAATCAACATGGGCGAGTTTGGAGGGTGAATAAGGTGAATAAGGAATTTATAGAATGTAATAGACGAATGTTACGGCTGGAGAGAGCCGAAGAAAGGAGGAGTAGAATGAATGCTATAATATTTGGAATTGAGGAAACAAGAGGAAAAAGAATCAGGGAGCAAGTGGAGGAAATTTTTCAAGATAAATTAGAAATAAAGTTGGGCGGCTGGGAAATAATAGACATTTTTAGAGTGGGAAGAACAGGCACGAACCCAAGACCGGTAATGGTCAAGTTGGCAACGATGAAAATAAAATGGACAATTTTAAGTAGTGCTAAAAACAAAAAGGGACAAGATTAATTGTGGAACAAGATTATGGAAAAAAGAGAGATAGTATTAAGAAGTGTATTAATAAGAGAGATGAAAAAGGCTAGAGCTAGAGGAGACAAGGCATATGTACGAGGATCAGACCTTTGGATCAATGATAGAAAACAGGATATCCGTCAAATAAGTTGGAGTGATTCTTCAGAAAATTCACGAACCAGAGGACAGGAAGAAGAAGCCAGGGAAAAGAAAAGGAGCGGGGAAAGTAGTTTTGATGGAGAGACAAGGCGAAGGGAGTCGATGACGTCACCAGGCAAGCAAGATGGACTGGAAAAACAACTGAGAGAGGATTCACAAAGGCTGCCAGTGGAGATAGTCACGGGACCAAGCGAAATGGACGAGACGGAGCCCAACATATTCTCTTCACCAGTAGCCAGAATCATACAGGTGGAAAAGGGAACGCAAGGCCAAAAACTTGTGGATAGATTTCCATTGACAAGAAGCAAGGCCAAATTACAGCAATTCAGGTTTGAGAGGAAGAGTTCGGTATAGCAAAAGGCATTGGGAGTTATATTCTGGAATGTACAAGGTTTGTTTGAAAAGTTAAAGAATAGAGAAATAATGCAGATCTTAAGATTAGGTGATGTGATAGGGGTGGTAGAGACTTGGTTGGCAAACGACATTCATGTGGAAATAAGCGACTTTGAGTTCTACGGGAAAAGTGGAACAAAGAAGAGCGTAAGAGGACGAATGTCAGGTGGGTTAGGCATATTTGTTAGGAAAGATTTGAAGTGCAACGTGAAAGTGTGTAAAGATTTGGGAGAAAATTCGGTGTTGTGGTGCGTATTAAGTGTAACAGGGGAGAAGAAACAGATATGTCTTGCAGTTGTATATAACCCGCTAAGTGCCTCGGATTTTTATAATCCAAACTTATTCAATTTAATTGGACAGGATATTGAGGAGTTATCAAACAGATATTTGGACAGTAGCTTTATGATAATGGGTGATTTCAATGCCAGAGTAGGAGTAAATCAGATAAAGCTAATAGAACCTGAGTATGAATTAATGGGGGGAGAAAAAGAGATGGTAAGAAGAAAGAGTAAAGATAAAATAATGAATGGTGAAGGAAAAAAGCTGGTGGAATTTTCTGAGGAGTTCAATATGGAGATGTGTAATGGGGTAAAAGGGAAAGATGAAATGGGGGAATTTACCTGTGTCAATTATAATGGTCAGAGTGTGGTTGACTATATTTTGTACTCATTAGTCTTAGATATAAATATTTAAGATTATGAAGTATTGAATACAGTATGTTCTAGTAATCATTTCCCATTGAGGCTAAGTTTTATAAGTACATATAAGAATGAACTAAAACGAGAACATAAAGGAGGAGTTAAAAATTGATATTACTCGCGCAAAACTTCTGGAATCGTGACCTTGATTGCCACCCCAGCTGCCGAGCCTAGGAATGGTTTATGTTTAGCTTAATCAACGAAAGCGATATGATACCTTTGCTTATTCACAGTGCGTAACACATACAGTCTGCATAGAAAGTGTCCGCATCTTGTAATTTCAAAGAGAGCAGTACGTAAATAGTGCTTATTTTATATTTGTGATATTTATAACCATGGCTCCTACGTTTTCAAAGTTAAATGGTAAGGTATTACGTATTCAAAGCAGGGGAATAATTGCAAATGTCCTAGAATTTTGATGAAAGCATGAGTAAAACAAATATAACTTAGTTAAAGCCAAGAAATCTCTTCAGAAGTCATAACTCATAATACTTGTCCGGATATTAATACAACATTGCCATAATGTACTTAGACTGCCACCGTATCACCCAGATCTAAACCCAATCGAATTAATCTGGGCTGATGTAAAAAACTGGGTGGCCTGCAGAAATATCACTTTTAAACTAAAAGATGTGGAGCAGTTATGTCGCCAGCGATTTGCAGAAATTGGAAGGCCAGCATGGGAAAATGTATATCGACATGTTGAATAAATTGAGAATCATTATTTCAAAAAATACGGAATTGCAGAAAATCAATTAGAAAAAATTCTCATCCAAGATAATGGTGCAGAAAGTAGCGACAGCGGCAATGACGTGAGTGATTCTGCAGAAGAGGAAGGGCTGCTAGGTGTGGAAGAACTGGATGCAGATGGTTGACAGTGTTTTTATATTAAGGGCATTTTACAGCGGTGGATTTAAATATACTGTATGTAACTATAAGTTTATCGTGTAGTGCAGTGATAACCGGTGTGCGAATATTTGACAATGACTGTCCCACGCACTTCTGCAGCATGCAGACGACCGGTCACCTCTTGATCTGGTATGTAACTCGCTTCATAGCTGCCATTAAGATTTTCACTTGTCTAGAACTGTTGCGCCAGTTATAAATATAAATGGAGGGGTGAGGAGGCAGAAGTTTTAATGAAGGAATTAAGGTCAGACATATGGGTAATAAGGGAGAAAGAGGTAGAAGAACTGCTGAAAGAAAATAAAACGGACGAAGTAGTTTTAAAGGTAGAAATGTTAGTAAAATATGCAGGTGTAAAGATGAAAGTGAAAGATTGTATAGATAGGAAACAGAAGGGATGATATGATGAAGAATGTAGGAGGGCAAAACAAAGAGTTTTAGGGGAATTAAGAAGGTGGAGGCAGGAAGAAAGGCAAAAGGAAAGAGAGGAGTTTTTGATTGCAAGATGGGGATACAGAAACTTGTTGGAAGTGAAGAGGAGAGAATGGGCCGAGAAGATGAGATAAAGTTACATGAGGCAGCAAAAGCAAATGATAGCAAAACAATATGGATGTTGCTGATAAGAATGTATAAGGTTAGATCAAGAGAATATAATATAAGTGCGGAAGAATGGTTCAAGTATTTTAAAAATTTGCTAGGAGGGCAACATGATAACCAAACAATTTGGGTAATAGAAAATAACAATTATGTTGAGCAATTGGATAAGCCGATAGATGTAGGGGAAGTGAGGAAACAAATTAATAGATTGAAAAGGGACAAAGCATGCGGTATTGATGGCATACCAGGGGAGTTTTGGAAAGCTTGGAGTCTAAATGAAAATCGATTAGAATTGCTGGTTAGGATATTAAATGCAATCTTTGAAGGGGGAAGATTCCTAGGAGTTGGAAAACTGCAATAGTGGTGCCAATATTTAAGAATAAAGGGGAGGTGGATAACCCAGAAAATTATAGGGGGATTAGTTTGTTATCAGTGTTAGGTAAAGTTTATACAGGGGTTTTGGCTGAAAGAGTGCAAAGTTGGGAGGAGCAAGAGGGAAAAGTATCTGATCTACAGGTGGGATTTCGGAAAAACAAGAGAGCAATAGACAATGTTTTTATAATATCTTCAATGGTAAATAAATATTTATCAAACAAAAGGGGAAGATTGTATATCTTATTTGTTGATTTAGAAAAAGCTTTCGACACAATAAATAGGGAAGCCTAATGGACCAAATTGGGCATGAAAGGAATGAGTAACAATTGTATAAGAACAATACAAACAATATATGAAAATAATGATTTTTGTATAAGATTTGATAAAAACGTAAGGACGAAGGAGATTAAAAATTGTATAGGTTTAAGGCAAGGCTGCAAGTTAAGCTCTATATTATTTAATTTGTTCATTGACGATATTCTAGAGATAATTAAATTTTAAAATAGCCACTCTCCAATAATTGGGAATGAGGAGATACCAGGGTTACTATTCGCAGATGATTTGGTTGCAGGATCAATAACTACTGTGGGATTAAACAAAGTAATTGGAGCAATAGAGAGTTTTTGTAACAAGTGGAGTCTTAGGGTTTATACAAGCAAAACAAAAATAATGGTATTTAAAAAGGGTAATAAGTTGAGAAAGGACGAAAAATGGAGTTGGAAAGGTAAGGAAATTGAGGTTGTCAGAAATTTTGATTATCTGGGAGTAAGACTAAGTAGCAATGGTAGATGGGTAGAACAAAAGAAACAGGCTTTAACAAAAGGAAAAGTGGCAATGAAAGTTATTAGAGCATGTTTAGATAAAATACCTGGGATGCACGTAAAATGGATAGAAAGAGTATATGGAGCAGTAATTGAGGCAAAAATGCTGTATGGTGCAGAGATTTGGGGTATTGAGGAGGGGTGGGAACAGGTAAATAAAGTGCAAGGAGCTTTTGTAAAATAATTCTGGGTCTACCAAGAGCCTCAACTAATGGGGTTGCACAAATGGAGTTAGGGAGATTTGGTAGTAAGGCGAAAATTATTGAAAGAATAGTGAAATATTGGTTGATAATTGATGAATCAGAGAATAATAATATTTTAAAACAATGTTTGGAGGTTCAGCGCAAGTTAAATAAAGAGGATACTTGGTATAAGCGCCTAGAAGCAATTCTCAATGAAATAAGGTGTGGGGATATTTGGAAATATAGACAATCACGTGAGAAGGGATGTTGGAAAAGAGTTAGATTGAGGATTGAAGATATGGAAAGACAGGAAATAATTGGTAGTTTTAATTCAAAAAGATCATTACATGTATATACAGAAATTAAAAGGACATGGGAAATAGAAAACTATGTTGATGTTTGTAATAAAATAGCAAGAGAGGGCTTTGCATGGGCTAGGTCAGGGGTGGTAAGGTTAAAAGGCATAGGAGGAGAAAATAAAGGCAAATGCCCATTATGTAATAGCAAATTTAACAATTACTGGCATTTAATGTTAGAATGTGAAGGAACAATGAATATGAGGAAAAAATTACAAAGAAACAATTGGTCTAGATTACCAAATGAAATTATAGGTAAAAGGTTGCTAAGAGTTAAATCCAAAGAAAGTTTATTTGAAATAGGAAAATATTTAGGTGTAGTGAGAAATAAATGGTTGAAAAAATTAGAAATAGGGAATAGAAAAAAAGGTGTAGATTGTTGAATCATAAATTAAATAGGACCCAATGACTCAACAACCATGGTGTTGGATGTTTGCCGGCCCTTAGTAATGCAGCGACCTAGTGAAAAGGATATGTAAAGGGTAATGTGTAGAGATAAAATTATGTATTATAGAACTTATATGAGAATTAATTTATGTAACTAACGAAGTGAAATAAAATGTCTGTCTGTCTATCAGTCTATCTGTCTGTCTGTCTATCTATCTATCTATCTAATTTGAAAGATTAGAGAATGTACCTTCTTTCCATGTCATATTAACTATTTTAAACGAAACATACCTAGCTTTAAAAAAAGTATTTTTGATTTTAGAATTTAAATTTAAGTATAAAAAATTCTTTAAACATCTGAAAAATCGCTGTTATTGCTCCACATTTTTATAACAGCATGCCAAGCATAAACTAGGGTAATATTCAGCGGCGGCCCGTGCAATTAATAGTAGGTGAAGTGCTCCAGACTTTAATAAACAATGATAGCCACATTTAAACACAATAATTTAGCTAAATTATAATTATCCTGCGAGACTCGCCTACTTATTTCTTGTATATTAACTCAATCCTCCGGTCTTTGAGAGCAGCAAATTTGTCCGTGATGTCCTCATAAAATGGCTAGTTCCTTATAAATATACACAAACGTTCCTTCTGGTTAGAGATGTTCGCTAATGATGATATAGTGCTTCTAGTGCCAGAATGACTAGTTTTCAAACACGAAAAACTTCTTTCCACCAATGCACTTGTGGATGAAACTGTTAAAACTGAAACAAATAAGTTGCGTGATTCTTCAAATACATCCTTATTTTCCTGACGCAATTTAAAATACTCCACCGTAGTAACAGACCTACACTCCTCAGCATACAAAGGACGCAGTTCATTCTTTAAATCAGTATGGTCTAATCCAACAAGTAGAGTGTTTTCCTCCGAGAGATGGCTGCACCTTATTTCTGCTATATTTTTAGCTTTAAATAACCGCCATCTCGATGTAGATCTTCACGCTTCAAGGTGTATCTTGTTGTTCTGAATTCTGCAAGGTTGTCATAGCTGATGTTCAAAATGATGGAGCCAAAGAGACATCGTGTGACAGACGAGAAACGACAATTTCAGGCTAATTGGCAAGACAGTTATTTTTTATTGAGCGTGGCGGTAAACCACAATGTGTTGTTTATGCGCAAGTTTAAAGTATTGCAAAGAAATGCAACATATGTAGATACTATACTAGCTTGCATAAAACAAAATACGACGTATACCAAGGAGCAACAAGGAATTGCGTGTTTAGTGATTTGAGGCAGAAGACTGACAAAGCAGAAGGGTATGTTTCGACAGGCATTAGACACCTAGGTTTGACCGCATTTTATTAGATATGTTTGGAACTAGCAAAGAGTAAAATGCATTTTATAGACGGTGAATCAATAAAACAATGTGCTATAAAATGGCAATTACCTTTGAGGAAAACAAAATAGTCAAAAAGTTTGAAACAGTGTCTTTGTCCCATAAAACAATAAGCAGGAGAATTAATAAAATGGGGAAATGATGTTTCTACTACTCTTCAGGACATTATGCGGAAATGTGGATTCTATTCTTTGGCACTAGATGAAAACATTGATATATCTACGCAGGTCCTGTCATTATTATTGTAATTATGCACCTTTATTTATTTTATGCTCGACCATGCCAAAATGTAGTATTTATACGACTGGTAGCAGTACTTTAATGGGCCTCATTAAAGTATTGGTATTCGACCAATAAGAAGTGGCCACGTAACATTGTGAAAGCGCAAGTGTCGATTATTCTGCGTAGTACGTCTCACAACGCTAGCAACTTTGTTTGACACAGGTGTTACAAGGTCATTGTATTGTAACCATAGATAAAGGAATAACGATTGTAACACATCACTCAAACCAGAAAGGAATACTTTTGAAACCCTTAATTTAGATACATGGTCGAGCATAAACAGTCGTATGAAACTTGACTATAATGGTGATAAAACGCTCGTATGATTACCATTATAGTCTCGTTGCATAATATACTAATAAGGACCCGACGTAATGGTTGCTCGACTTTAATTAATGCGAGGCGTATTCCAAAACCAAGATCCGTTTGATCATAATAACAACATCGCTCATGGGACAAGGTTTTTATTGACAGTAATATGTGCCTACATATATACTTTACTTTTCCACATAATCGCCGTTCACATCTATACAGTTTCTGTAACGCTGCACCAGTTTCTTTAACCCCTCGGCATAGAAGTCTGCCTCCTGGGACTTGAACCAGTTGGTAACGCCCGTCTTGGATTCAACGTCGGTTTGAAATCGTTGTCCACCCAGCCACCGTTTCAAATGCAAGAAGAGAAAATAGTCGCTTGGTGCCAGGTCGGGACTGTACGGAGGGTGGTCAAAGAGTTCCCAACGAAAATTTTGAATCTTCCATTAGGTTTTGATAGTGGTGTGCGGGCATGCGTTGTCGTGCAGGAGGATGATGCCACACGACAGTTTCCTGAGGCGTCGATTTTGGATGGCACGTCTCAGTTTGGTAAGTCTTGCACAGTAGACGTCAGCCGTAATTTTTTACCCACGGTGCATAAAATCAATTAAAAGGACACCCTTTTCGTCCCAAAACACGGCAGCTATCATTTGGAAATTCGTGTACGACTATCGCTTGCACTTCTTTGGTTTGGGTGAACCGGAACTGTGCTACTGCATTAACTGTTGTTTCGATTCTGCGTTGGTATACGCTACCCATGTCTCGTCGACCGTAACAATGTGGGAAAACAAACCATCTCCATCTAGTCATTAGCGCTCCAAAAATTGTCGTGCATTACGCATTCGTTGCTCTTTGTGCTGACCGGTGAGCAGTTTTGGCACCCACCTCGCACAAAGTTTCCGATATCCAAGCTGTTCAGTGACAATCCTGTAAAGTGAGGTTCAAACAACATTTGGAGTTCGTTAGCTAGACCACTAATCATCAAACGACGATCATTTCGAAGTTTTTGGTTCAGTTGCTTAACCCTCCGTCAGTCGCTAGGGGCCTGAGAGACCCCTGACATTATATAAATGTTATAATTTTCGAACGAACGCACCTATGCAATTGCCTGACTAGGACATCTAACATTACACCTTGCGCGATTATTTGCTGCAGCGGTAACCTTATCTGTTTATTTGTTTGGCTGGAGGAATGAATAATCAGCAGTTACGTGCCGCACAGGTCAACAAGGCCCCGAGCGCCTGCTCTCGTTACATATTGTTGACAGATTTGTTTCTCATTAGCTCTTGTGCAATATTGCTTAACTATTGCAAGGAGCTGTTACTGCTTCGTCATGAATACGAGTAAAAGGTACGATCTACAAAATCCGAATGATTTGGAAGAAGTACATCCCCTACTTTGCGATGATGATGCGTTGCCCGTGGATGACAACTTATATGAATAAGATGACTCTGATTCAGAAGATAAATTTGAAACGAGATCTTTAGATTCAGAAACTGACCATGAAGATGAAGAGGAAGACGATGAAAGCAGCTTGTGTGATAACACGTATTTTATAGGTAACATCATATGCGTATCATAGTAATTCTTCTTCTTTTTCTTCTTCTTATTATTGACAATACATTCTGTTGTTATTCACACGAAGAGATGGAACAAAGTGAAAAAAAAACACCTTTGAAAATAACACAGACAAGGGCTCACAATATATTGACCAAGCTTCCTGGTGTGGGAGTAGCTGCCAAAAATGCGAAAACGGAAATTGATTGTTGGAACCTTTTTGTTACCGAAGATATAGTTGATTTGGTTGTTGAAAGCTCAAATACTTACATTAGCAGTGTGCAGCACAAATTTGGTTGTGAAAGAGACAGCAGACCTACAGATGTAAAAGAAATAAAAGCTTTCCTGGGCTTATTGTACCTGGCAGGAATTTTTCGTGGTGGACGCCAGAATATTCACGAGTTTTGGAGAACCGATCTTGGAATTACTCTATTTCGAATGGCTATGTCCGAAAAGGATTCAGTTTTCTAATACGCTGTATTCGCTTTGTTGACAAAAGCTCAAGACTGGAGCGACGAAGATTGGATAAATTGGTTGCTGTTAGAGAAATGTTTACATTGTTTCTGAACAACTGTCAGGACCATTATTATCTTGGACAAAATGTCACTGTCGACGAACAGTTGCTGGCATTTCGTGGTCGATGTGCTTTTAGACAATATATACCAACCAAGCCAAACAAGTATGGCATAAAAATATTCTGTTTGAGTGATGCAAAACTGTTTTATACAACTAACATGGAGATTTATTGTAGACAGCAGCCGGACGGACCATATTTGCAAACTAACTCGGCAGAGGCTGTAGTGCTGAGACTAACTGAACCAATCTCTGGCACTGGACGAAACGTTACTGCAGATAATTGGTTTACCAGTGTTTCGCTGGTGAATGAATTGCGCAAAAGACAACTTTCTTTCGTCGGTACTGTGCGAAAGAACAAAAAGAATTACCCACTAATTTCACTTCTCCAAAAGATCGCAGTCAATACAAAAGCGTAGTTGGCTTCACATAAAATGAAACGCTTGTTTCATATGTTCCAAAAAAGGGTAAAACAGTAGTTTTGCTCTCAAGTCTACATGTTTCATCCACACAGTTATCAGAAGGTGCTGAGAAAAATCCTGAAATAATCCTGCATTACAACGACACTAAATGTGGAGTTGATGCAGTAGATAAATTGTGTCCTACATACAATGTAGCCAGAACAACGAGAAGGTGGCCCATGGTAATTTTTGACCATATCTTGAACATTGCAGGTATTAATTCTAGGGTTATCTTCCTTGGAAACCAAAATAAATATTCTACAAGGCAGGAGTATTGAAATCACTATCTTTAGCTTTACTGTTGCAACAGCTATAAAGAAGAGCAACAGCATCAAATCTATCCGATGATTTGAAAGGACTTTTGAAATAATATAAACCTGAAGAATCCGGCGTAGATGAATTGTCAAATTTACCACTATGCACATTGAAAAGGAAACGATGTGAACCCAGCAACAAAGACAAAATGAACTGCAAAACTAAATATGTGTTTGAGCAAATATGCTAAAATTATTTGCGATAGTTGCTTAGTCGGGGAAAACACGGGTGAAATAGTAGATGATTCTGAGCAACTGAACATTTGAAATTACAAGTTGTATGTATTCCTGGAAATGGCAATGTATTTCTTTATACTTACTGTAATACAATTTATAACGTATATGTAGGGGAAGGTGGGGCAAGAGTGCCATGTTAAGGTTCAAACAGTATTTTCTTCCTCTAAACAGAATCATATGTATTTTTCCCCCGTATACTAGATAAGCTATCATTACACAAGAAATGATAAAGTATTAAGACAGACTCTCCCAAACATTCTGAGATATTTTGATTTACATAAAGTAACATCACCTGACACTCTTGCCCCATAGGTTGGGGTAAGAGTGCCACATACATTGAACAAACTGAGGCATCATTATTCCCTACAAATATCACAATTAAAGGTTCCTATCCGTCATTAAAGTCTGTACAATATGTATGAGACATTCCTTTACATTGTTGACACTGAATCATTGGCTCATCAGGTGGATCTGATAAACTTTCTTGGCAAATTAAGCAAAAGTAGACATCGTCTTTTTTCTGGTCTTCAGTAGTTCTCTGTGACGTTGCAGTATCACACCTTGGTTTCTTCTTCTGTATCTTTGATTTTAACAGAACCTTTGTGGTAGTTGAGGGATTAGTAGAAGCTTGTTTGCTTTCAAGCATATTTTTATGTGGGCTGCTGTGCGGTGGTAAAGTAAACAGATGAATCCCAGCTTCCCTGGCTCTGAGTAACAATGGTAACGATTCGTGTGGCCCATGACCATCTAGTACCAGAAGTAGTGGATTTTGTTGGCTTGCATTCGCGTGCCTTATAAAGTGATCAAAATACACAAGAAACCCTCCTTGATCTATCCATCCACTATCTGTGATATAGCAGATGGCACCAGGAGGAGTCCCTTTCATTAATTGGCCATTCATTATTTTTCTCGCAAATATAAGCATTGGAGAATGTATTGTCCTGCAGCACTGTAACTGCAAACGTTATAAATTTTGTTACAATGAATTGTTCGTACTATGTTGACAGTACGGGGTAAGAGTGTCACTCTGGCACTCTTGCCCCAGAGTCAGCTGACACTTTTGCCCCCAGCTGCACGGGATTACGTCTGGTGATACCATGGAGTGGCGGCTGCATACACTACTAACTCTTCGCGTGCAATTGGATTCTCATCTATGTGGGGTTAAGCCATAATAACTGAGATATACCAGAAACTACCTTGCCTAGGAATAAATTAGGTTTCCTGCCATGGAAATATAAGATCACAATTATGAAAAAAGTACTTTATTATACAACAAACACATTAAATTTCTAGAGCTGCTGTAATGCACAGCCCAACAAACACGCCATCTAACTCAGTGTACCCAACCTTGTAACAAAGTCACTAAGCCCATATTTTTGCACTTAAAGAGGAGTGACACTCTTACCCGATATGGCACTCTTGCCCCACCTTCCCCTACTCATACTTTAGCTTCTATTTTTATGTTGTAAGATAATACCTATTAATGAAAGCCTTGTACGCTTAATCTAAATAAAGGTAAAACAGGAAAAAAAGAAAATAAACGAAAGAAAACAAAAATACAAACAATAACAACAAAAATATTGCGCGGGTCTACTAGGCCCCGCGCGACTAACGGCGTTCTACCAAAGCGCGCGCCTGACGGAGGGTTAACGATGTCGTCGGTCCGAATACTGGATCTACCACTCCGCTGTTCGTGCAAATTTGTGCGGCCATTTCGAAATTCTCGACACCAGTATCGAACCTGTTTGTCACTCATTATGTCCGGTCCATACACGAGGCATAACTCACGATGGATGTCCGCAGCTGACGATTCTTTTGGCAGCAAAAATCTAATCACACCGCACTTCACAACTGGCGGGATCTACGATTGTCGCGGCCATTGCGATCTGCTCTCACCGACTGGCAAACGCCTACTGCGTTACACCAACGCTGCGGTAGGTTCTTCAGGAGTCGGTAGACAGCGCTGTAGGTGAGAAACGTCATTCAGGCCTACCACCCGTAAAATATTGTTCACCGGACCTTAGTTTTGGAATACGCCTCGTATTTAGCAAATTAATAATTGAGCCTGCAAAATACGAGCTCGTGCCTTCTAGTTTGTAGCTGCATCGATGCCCTCTTTCTCTTCTGTTCCTGTTCTGGGCTGCCCTTGGTTCTTTTATTATTAATTGAGCACGAGACTGGGTTGGGGATCTTAGGGTATGGAGCGTAAGAAAATTAATGTTTGAAGACACTGATTAACATTAAATTGTAGTATTTAATTTTAATGATTTCCAAATAAAGTCAAATGATAAGGACTTTACAAGATCAGGTGTTGCTTACGTCGGACGCATTTCCACTTATTTGAATTTAGCTTGACGCGTAATTGTTTGTGACCGTTATTTCTCACTGATTCTACTTCAGAAACACTTGACATACGAATATTTATTTTGCTCCCTCGTGCACATGATAATTTATTTGTTTGCTTCTGTACCTTACGGCGTGGGATTCAATAATAACGTTTCACCGTTTAGTAACATTTGTAAGTTCGCGACTGAGTTTATACGGAGACTATTCACTTGAAAGTCATCTTCATAACACGCGCAATACTATATTTATATTAATCCTTTGTTAATTATTGGCGCAGAATTTTATAACGGAGTGTCGCAGGTTTGTTCCACAAGTGCGTTCGCAACGAAACTGATTTTGTTGTCTGACACCAGCTTATTATACACGGAGTGTCTGGGTTGTAGAATTTCCTATTGAATTTTCTGATTGGTTGTTTATATGCGCGATTTCGAAGTTTAAAGAAATCTGGGGGGCGTTAAGGCTTTTCCTATTCGTCCTCTAATGGTTTAAGACAATCCAGGAGTCGCCGGCTTCAATATAAGTTTGGGATTCCCTTAGCGTCAGTCACTTACGTCTTTCTGGCATGTATTATTCATAAAAGACTTTTGTTAACGGAGAAAGCTTCCCCTCGCCTTTGTTAACAGCTATCTTGAGTCGAAAATATTTCAGTGGAAATCGTACGGTTCGTAGATGAGAAAATATATTTAACAAAGTATTAAAATAACACACATGTAGTGTAAATGAAGAACATATTTAAACATTGTGATTGCATGAATTGTATATAGTATATACATGATTAGAGATATGACAATATTGCATAAAATACCGCTTCATAAATGTCCCTACGAATGCTGAGGATATGTTAAGTACATAACAGTTTAGAAGGATTCATACTTCCTATATGCGGTACGACTATGCCTGAATACTTCTGTTTATGTTTTGCAAGAAATGGCGTCTCTCAGTTGTTAAATTTAATGACCTGGGATCCCTTCCTTACTACAAAACTGGTTTTTGTGTCTCATTGGGTCAGTTTCATTCAATGAAAAAATATCGAAGATATTACAGTTGTCCTTGCATACGAATTTCTTTGAAATACAAATTTACCCTCATACTTCGCTTAAGAATACGACTTATAGAAATGACAATAGCAATAACATTGTTTAAATTCTAATCAAACTTTGATATCATTCATTCTATATTTATGACAGTTTGCTTCAATTAACCCTATCTTTAATTCATTTACAAAGAGATTTTCAATACCTTTCTTGATATTAGAACAATTTAAAACAACTAAAATGAATATATCCCTTGATTTTAATTACGTAGTTATGTACAGTGGAATGAATTTAAGTTGTATTATCTCGCTACAGGGTCATTTTTGGACACTCGCATACCTTTCTCTTTTCTCTTTTAGTTTTTCTGTATTTTCTCTTTCACTGCCCTTTTCTCTTTCCTTTTCTCTGTACTCTTCTTAATTTTCTTTCTTTTCATCATATATCCTCGTCGTTTCTTCTTCATTTTATGACGCTAATTGTTTAAATGGACGCAACAACCTTTTATGAGATCGACTAATAAGTTTATTGTTCTGTGGGTCGACTAGTTCATAAGTATCGGTAGAAAATACTTTTGCTGCTTTATACGTTCCCTTGAAGTAAATCGCCAATCTTTGATTTTGCTTCTTAATTTTATTCGAAAGTGCTTCATTTCCAATAGGAACTAAGTTCCCTTCTTGAACATTCCATTATTTCCCTTGATTTTTCGAATAATATCGTTCCTTACATTTCTTAGCAGCTTTCTGCATTCTTTCTCTTGCAATTTCAAATACTTGCTTCGCTTCTGGGCGTAAATTGTCATCAATGTGTACAGCTTTAGAAATATTTGTCGTTTCCATTTGTTGTCCCTTTGCTAATTCAGTGGATTTAAATGCAATTGTTGAATTGTTTCATTCAATATTGATTCGATTATGGGTACATATCTGATCAGTCATCTCCTGGATTACCTCATTAGCTTGCTCGCGTAAGCCAAGTGGAATGCTATTGTAGCGCTGAAAGGTTTAGTATCATCCACCTCGAATGAGTGAGTATAAACTGAACACTTCCAAGGGATGTCTGAGAATACTTTCGACTTCATTTGTAATAGATTATTTAAAATCTCTCGTTGTTTGTGGAGGTTGTAAGGCCCTCTGCATTTTTCAGATATCCTGTCGGTGGGTTCACGGCTAACAGTACCTGACTTCACGGAGGGTTGACTCGTGTGGTCTGGCAAAACAGGTTCCTTGCCATTGGCCAAGTTTTCTGTACGGTCGGGAAGGAGTTTATTTAGGTATTCGTGTTCATTTACTCTTATCTGCTGCACAAAGAATTCCGTGTTCATTGTTTGTTCTTCCTGTGAAGTAAGTTTAATTGGATCGTATTCTTCGTGTATAAAATCAATTTCAACCATTTTCGCTTTTCGGAGTTGTATTGTTTTGTTTTAAAAGTTAATGTGAACCTAGTATTCCTCAAAGAAATCATATCCCAGGATTACGTCATTTAATTTGTTTACCACAAGAAATATGTTCTAAAATATCTTGTCCAATTTTGAATTCTAAAAGACATTGTTTCTTTATGACTTGGGTAGCATTAACAATTGCAACTTTGCAAATAAGGTTAATCGTAGATAAGCTCATAATTTTCTTTCCTTCTTTTATAAGCGATTCATATAGATTTGATGAACAAACACTACAGGAAGCTCCCGTATCGATAACATAATTAATATTTTTATCGCCAGTTACGATCTGAATATAAGGTTATCCAATTCACCTTTTTCTGCTGCATTGCACTTAACTCTTCCGAAGCGAATTATTTGTGAAATACTTTCTTCATTTTGGGGGTTGTTTCTAACACCTTTACCTGTGACATCAATATAACTCCGTCCCATGATATCACATTTTAGTTCAACGGATTCAATCCTGAAGTTCAAACATGACGTACTGGTTCTACTTGGATTTCATGTCATTCGTTGGTATTACGATTGACTGGAGGATCAACTCTGTCATCGCATAATGCAGTGACCTCTCATCATCAGTGCGATACTTCCTCTGTCGTTGATGGGATTGTTGTCTGGATCCACTCGAGTATCTCACAATATTGTGTCGGTTATTCCGCCTTCGGTAGTTATTGTTACCGGCAGTCTTATTGTCATGGTATCTATCTGCTCCGTTCGGTTCCTGCTGTGATTATAATAGTCTTCTCTGGCTCTTCCAAAATTTGGAACTGTATTCTGATATCTGCTACGAACAAATTGATTGTTTCGATCAGGAACATAATTATTTTTCTTTGGTCGTGCTATTTCCGTTTCTTGTTTCTTCTTGGTCATACGGCATACTACCATGTTCAAAGGAATTTTGAGATTCATGATCTTGGTTCTCTAGAGCAGAGATCATGTCAACGAACCCTATTATCGTCCGTGGTTTTGGAATCAAAGGGTAGTTTTCAATTCTTAACGGAAAATGGTTCATCATTAGGGTTATAAAATCATTCTCGGTTATTGAGGGACGAAGGTGCTTGATATATCTCAAGTGATGTAGGAGGTAATGACATTTTTGAATCTCATCTCGGATTATATTGACCATAGCAGATTTTCGAACGTATACGTTGCTGTGTTGGAGCATTCCGAAAGCTATTAACAAAGATATGTTGGGAAAATTGGAAACTCTCGTCTGGACCCATGGCTATATTAATCCAGTCTAGTGTTCGGTTATCAATAATTTTCTCGTGATGATCATTTTTATTTATTCCGGAATTTTTTTCATTTGGAAGTACTCTTTTAGTTGAATAAATTCAACAAGAGATCTTGATTGTCAATTGAGAATATAGGGAGTGGCAAGTGATTCAGGAATGTTGAGTGATGCTGTGAAAAGGTATCTCGCGAGTTAGTAGCACTAGGTATATGACCGTGATGTGTTTAGGAATTGAACTTTGACCCTCGCTGGTATTTGTTCACACAGGATTTACAAATTCCGTATTATCTCTCAAAATATTATTTACATCAGAACAAACAATAGTATCATTGTTGTCAGTATCCACTTTCATAAGATTAGCATGCACACTATGCAAATCATTGACCTTAGAACTAGATTGAAAATTCAAGTTTAATGTGACTTTACTGATTTTCTAAATTTTGGTTAACAATTCCTTATTTACTTGTGATACTTGTTCTTGGATTTCAGTTTAAATGTTCTTACTAATGTCTTGGTTTGCCTTTTCTACTTGCTCTTTGACTTCAGAGAGAACCAAATATAAATTCTCATTGCAGTTCTTATTTGGTTCACACTGAAATTCATTAACCCTTTTGCTTAAGATTGCGAGGTCACCTGAAACACTTACATGTATTAACTGTACTTCGAATGGTGTAGCTTCAATATTTTCCTGAAATTTGTTACATTGTTTTATTAAAGATAATCTAACTGTTGCAAAATTCCCTTTTCCTTTTGATCTATTTCATTCTTGTCTTGATTTAACTCCCTCTGTCTCTGAATTTTAATATTTAACCCAGATATCTGCCCTTGTAATGTAACAACTACACCTCTGAAATTCGACAAAATTTCATTTTGTTCAACCTTTTTTAATTATGATGGCATTTTGCTCATCAAATTTATTCATCAAGTTTTCACTCTGTTTTTCTAATTTCTTAGACAGGATCGAGTTCTGAGTGTCAATTTTAGAATTTTTTTTCAATTGTACTTAACAAGCTTTCATTTTGAGTGTCAATTTCGGGATCTGGATTGTCAATTTTAACTGTTAAGTCCGTGTTTAGAAGAATAATAGCTCGCATAAGACTTTCTAGTGTTGGTGTACCTGGGATTGACACAGGTTCCCCTACCAACCTACTTGTCTCTTTGGATTGAGGATCCTCAGCTTCGCTACACAAAAATTGTTTATTTTAGACCCTCGACATTTGTAATGTTGCCTGGATTATTTACATCACTTATTTCTGGTGTAAGTGGTTGAGCATATTCTAGTAAAGAATAATTTATTTCGGGACCATTGTCTCCCTCATTCAAATTATTAATATTTACCTGTGATTGTGACCATGTTTTCAAAACTAGTTTTCTGTTTCGTAATTTCATGAATAGTATTAATTTACACAGATAAATATGTAGGTTGGATCTGACATTTGTTGATTGTTCATCTCTAGAAGCACTGTTGCATAAGTAGAATTTCTTGCAGATCCGTGCCCCTCCTTCCTAATTTTCTTTCTTCCTTTCGTTGATCTCGTTCCGGTGTGTAGAAGTTCTCGAAGTTGTGGCTGTCAATCGATCTGCGTCGTGTAGCTGTAGATCTGTTTCTCTGCGTTGTTGAGTTTGTGGAAATTCGCTGGAGGTTCTTGAGAATCTAGCTGAATCTCACGGCTCTTGTAGAATTTGAATAATACCTCCTGTTTCTTTTCTCGCTCTCTTCTCTCTCGTCGTCTTCTGAACTTCTCATTGTTTTCTCAATATGTCGCCCCACGTTGGTAGGAGCCAATCTTATTACGCAGGTCCCGTCGTTATTAAAAGAACCCGACGTAATGGTTGCTCGACCCCAATTAATATATAGCGAATTAGTTATTGAGGCTGCAAAATACGAGTTCGCTCTTCTATTTTGTAGTTACATCGATGTCCTGTTTCTCTTCTGTTCGTGTCCTCGGCTGCCTTCGGTTCCTTTATTACTATTTGAGCATTAGACTGGGTTGGAGGTCTTAGAGTATAGACCGTAAGAAAATTAATGTATGAGGACACTGATTAACGTTAAATTGTACTATATAATTTTAATGATTTCCAAATAAAGTTAAATGATAAGCACTTTAGAAGATTAGGTATTGTTTACGTCGGACATATTTTGGACAATAAAGAATGTTAGCCAAATTTAAACATAATAATTTAAATAAACAATAATTATCATACAAGACTCACCTATTCTATTTCTTGTATACCTATACACCTCATCAGCATACAAGAGATGCAGTTCATTCTTTAAATGATCAATTATTTGAAATATCTGTGAATAACATCCTTGTAAATTTTCAAGAGCTGAAGAATTATAATATTTACCGTAGTTTTCAACTGAAATGCAATAAGTAGGTCCAGTGATCTCTTTTGCAGAACTTTAAAAGGCATGTTTGCCAAAGAAAAAATGTCCAATCTACAGCAAAAAGAGTAAATTTGAGACTACTAATTTCGTTCAAAAGTCCCTTATTGAGCTGAATTCATCCTTTATCAGATTGTCATTCATAATATTCTCAAAGACTTGTTTCAATTTTCCCCAATCTTCTACAATTCACATTGAGTAGTTTTGAGTTAGAACACTACCGAATTTCTGCTAAGGTTGGAATATGTATAGCGAAAATGAATCTAGTTCTTTTTGATGAATAATGGTGGGAAAAAGAAGAAATTCCTCTGATACTTTTAAACAAATGTGACATTTACAAATGCAATCTAACCTTTCTTGAAGAACCATGTTTAATGAGCTAAGCAATGCACAAAAACAGATTGAGGTGCTTTGTATGTAATTGTCTTCTGAATACCAATGAACTGACCCACCATTATACTTGTCCCATCATGACATTGAGCCACTAAGCTGTTATCGTATGAAAGCTCGGACAAAAATTCCATTCAGATTAAACAAAGCCTCAGGTGTTCTATCAGCACTAACATCATAGAACCCTAGAAAACGCCCAAAAACATTTCCTTCAAAATTCACACATCTTAAGATAGGACACTGTAATGTTTGAGTTATATCTGTGCTATCATAAACTTCAATAGCAAACAAGTTAGTGTTATGAATTTCAGTTTTTACATTATCTTGTATGTAGCTATTCAGATATGCAGTTTATGACTTAACTTTGAATTGTGTTGGTGTCTTCACCGAATACACTATTAATTTTCAAATAGTGAATTTGAATTTCCAATGAACTCTTCGATATTAATAAAGCAAGCAGTTCCTTGAAATTTCCACGATTTACTGAATTTACACGTTCATCGCGCCACCATAAATCCAAGTTCTTGCTTACCTAAATATAGCACAGCATCTATAACTAGCTGGAAAAATAGTCTATTCATAGGAACATTCTCATTGAATTGAACCATAAGTAGCCTTGCATTTTCCTGTAGGGCGTCAGAAGTTGTATTTGTACTCTTCAAACAAGTGTTCAATTGTAATTTGCATTTCAGGTGTTGAGCGGATACTTTATATTTAGAGCTCGCGTAATGTTCTTGAAATCCGAAAATGCTTCCTATTCCAGACATTATGATTATTACTATAAAGTAAACAGGGTCAACAAAATAGTGTTTCTACATTGGAGCTGCTGCACAACCACATAAATTCGGAAAACCAAGATGTTTTAAAATTAACATTATAGCATTTACCGTTCTTTTCCTTTTTTATACAAAGATTGAATGGCGTGGTAGCTCATCCAAGTATTAACATGCCTTTCTTATCCTCGTCCTTCCACCTGGAGAAAACGGTGTCTGAAGTATATTACAAACTATGTCGTTAATTTCCAGCAAACACAAACGATAACATCCACAAGCCATTATAACAAAAATGTAAGCATGACTCTTGACATGACTCCCCCTGGACCCTAAGTAGGCATAATTCACAGTTGATTTGGAAAGACGTAAAAGGATTCTTATCTGTTGAGACCATCCCAGCACTCACAGGTTTAAAATCGCAAGCAGAAAAATGTTTGACGTCGCGTTGTCATAGCAACCATGTAAGCTAGAGGGAGACACAGGGTCTGGGTGACAGTCTCTCTTCACAAGCAAGCAAGTGGTTAGAGAGAGAGAGATAGAGCATACACTCCCTCTCTGTCGAGTATTGTTTGCCAGCCTGTCGCCTGAGAATGCACAATCTTGTGGAGCAGTGCGGACTGCAGAGGAAGAAACATCGCAGCAGCTCAGCTATGGAAACAGATTGAGCATTTTCAAATAAATATTGATTGCATGATTCTTTAACTTTTAAACGCAAAGAACGTGAAGGGCATTTTCACTCTCTTCATCCCAAAAACCGCCACTGGTATTATTTCTGGCTCGTTTGCAATTAAATTATCTACCTAGTCATGTGGCGCAGTGAACTCGACCCGGGGCTGGTGGACATCCGGAGCACCACGCTGTCGAGTCGAGCTGGGTCCACTGTGGCTGACAGTGAATGGGATGAACGATGCACAAAGAGTTCAAATTTTTTAAGGCACAGTCCTCTCAGGAAACGAACTATAGGTCTAAATCACACCTAACATGGTTCGTTTAAATGGAAACGTCTTTTCCCTCACTTTGAAATAAATATACTTTCACGACAACCTCAGATGTTAGTGATGTTACGAAACAATGTAGTGTGAACGTTCCTGTTATAGTTTTTCGGTTTTCGTATATTGCCTTCAAAATATCACTCTCTTCTTTGTGCTGATTAACAGTAAAAAAGCACATGTAATATTTGTAATAAGATTCTGCGGCCAAGTAAATAGTTTATGAGGTGCTACGTTAGGATCTTGTACCGGCTGGAGACTGGCTTTCGTTACTAGACGAAGAGGCCTCACAGGGCCTCTTGCTTTATGAAGTGACGAAGAAATGCCACTCTGCACTAACTCAAAAATCTTCCTCATGAAAATACATGTTTGCAATTTTTTCTGTGCTTGTACTGTGCGCTGACGACATTCAAAAAGCAAATAATTTTTTCCTTGTTTTCGGTATTTGTTAATTTTGCGTTGAAACAGATGAACAGCATTTGTATCATGTTTTAAACTTTCTGATGTGGCAATACAGGTTTAGTTTTAAGCTAGTGTTTTAAAGTAAATTACAAAAGGACGGATTGTTGCCTACTTATTGCTCCATTGTACCCTTTGAACGGAATCTTGTACCTACTACAAACGCATAGTTTCCGAAAAATCACAAAATGCGGTACATTCTTAAGGTTTCAAATTCCATTTCCGTTCAAACAAAAAATGCAAGCTGTTGTTTGAGCTATAACAATATGAGTTAAACGATTTGACAGCTTTGCTGAGAGTTTTTCCAGAAAGTCTTCAACAGGTGATTGTATTATTTCTAAATTTGTGCGATGTGCGGTTACCCACTGTTTATAAGCCACCTGCTCTATATATTTATTTTCCTTCGAAAATGTCCCTTATTGTCTTGACAAAATTTGCAGTTTCTGGGCAGCCAACACATTTCCTTAAATAGCATTCTGGTGATTGGGATTACAAATTATTTGAGAGACTTATAATTACAGGGAACATTACCTGAATCTGCATTAATATAGGAAATTTTTCATTAAGCATCAGTTTCACATTCTCGTAATGAGCGCAAGCTCAAACAGAATGTGTACGTGTGCCTAGAAGTATAGACTGTTTAGGTCTCAGCTAAGCAAATTTTGAGAAACCTATTTTCATTTTAGGATATTTATCTTTAAAACTGCGGAAGGTGTATTTTAGATTCCACAAAAAATTATCTTCTGTTTTTGAATTTTCAGTTCTCGTTCTTTAACGGTAGCATAATTCCTTTTCCCGCCATAACCCTGCTTGTATTGTCAGAAATATAAAACTCTTAATACGTTTTCTACCACAGAATATCCTAACGGCTTACGAGATTTGGTTTCAGGAGTCGACAAAATGTCCCTTTCTTAAGCTAATGTCTTTTCTACCTTTATCATGTAGTTCGTAACATTATTTTCAGCTTTTTCTTTAGCTTGGTTTTAAGACAAGCTTTCGAAAATAGCCAAAAGCTGAATTTTTACGTTCTTATCATCTGTACTATGAAATCTATCTATCAGCTTGGGAATTATTTCTGAATCCCGTTTTTCTTCATGGGCCGATTCAGCTTAATATGAAATCCTTCTCAAGTTTTCCTGTTTTTTTGTAACTTCTGGGATGCACATTTTTAGACAGTTCTCTTGGCTTATGGGTGATTCGCCTAAGGTTGATATTGAACTACTATTAACATTTGAAATATCTACACTGTCCTTGATTTCTACTCTGATTTGAAGGTGAGTTATCAATTTCTGAGTTACTTTCAGTTGCTTGACCTGCCGGGGTATCATAGGTACTGAGCCCAGCAACACTATATTTACAAACGTCATTCTTGTTTTCACTCATATCTCGAATTTGAACAAATCTTATACTACATGAGGCATACTCTGTTAGTAATGAGGACAGTTCTACATGAACTATTTTCAGTTTTAAAAACATTTTACGAATCACTGGTCGCAAATTCCTTCTTCTCTTGAGCACTAGTTTACTAATTTGGAACGGGATAAAGCAACAACCATGCAGTTTTATCGGTACCTGTATTACTCATATTAAATATTTAAGGAATATTCATGCTAGTCTCTAGTTCCCGAGGTCGCGGGTTCAAACCCGGCGGAGGACGATGGATGTTTTTCGGGCGTAAAAATTCTTAGCATGGCTTCCTTTGGAAGGGAAGTAAAGCCGGTGGTCTCGTGTCGTTGATTTACAGCACGTAAAAGAACCTGAAGCCTGATAAAGAGGCCTCTGAGCAAAGTTTCGGGTCTTTCACGCCCGATATAGAATGGGACTGTAAGGATCATAGTAGTTAAAGAGCGTCGATAAACAAAAAAGGAGTATTCAGAAGTACATTTAACTGATTAAACTCACAAACGACGCAAACTAAATATTCTGCACTGGTCCTCTGTGGAAGGATATGCAAATCTAGTGTGCCGTGATCAGGGATTGTTTGTATTTTAAATCTGCCCTCCCCTCTGCTTTCACACTCCAGGCAAAAACTGCTGTGCTATCTTATCACGAGCAAGTTCCTGCTCAGAAAATATTTTATCATTGTATTTGAACGAATGACTTCTTGAAACTTTGCACACGTCTACACTAATAAACAGATAATGCGTGTATATTTAAAAAACATATTCTTAGGTTGTCAATATATAACACAAAATCGAATTTTCAAAGTCCAAATTTCTGCGATAAATAACTGTTAAATAAGATTCAATATAGTATATGTTTCAAGAGATTCCATGAGCCATAAAATGAATCCAGTATGTAGTTCATACGAGAATTTGAACGGGAAATAAAAGTTATTATGTTTGAGGGTACACCCAGTTTTTCGAAAACTTTTACTTTGGTTGGTATTTAAATTTTGAACTTGGGGAAAATAGAAACGTGTCCTCTATTTCAAAGCATCAAATGCATACAAGCAATTTTGAAGAGACCTGATGACGGTGTTTCATGTGTGTTCGACTTGTGAAAGAAAGACTCATATTGGAGCGGCCCATTGTAGAGCTGAACTACATCTAGGGATTGCGTTAGACTGCACGAAGTGTCGAAAGATGTGGAAATGTAGGAAGCATTGGCTTGAAGGATACGGGATCGCTTGCTCAGCTGGCGAATAAGTATATATTGGCCATGAATCTGGGTCATTTTGCTCCGACGTTTGAAAGACGCCAAATACACGCTAGTTAGGGTCAGCAGCCCCACTAAAATAATTATTATAATGGTGTTAACTTCCAGACTGGCGAGAGCTAACCAGGTAAGCCATGTGTGGACATGTTTAAGTTCCTGCACGTATTCCCTTTAACCAGGGGGCCCCTGGTATCTATGTAAACTATTGTGAATAAGGTCATTAGCTTTTATACAAACACAGGGTTCTCATTTAACTTCCTATGGTACTCCCATCCAGCATCGATCCGCCCTTCCTTCTGAGCATACATTCCCCGTTTTAAGCAACCCCGGGGCCACCTGCCCCATGGGCGCTAGAGAAATGAAGGTTACCCAAGTATAGCACCCCAATGCCGAAAGTACCATTTTTCTCTCTCCTTTTCAGGCCTCTCCTCGCCCACTAGCTCTTCACGCCTGAATTTAATCTCCTCACCCGAAATATATCAGTTTTAAACCCATAGGTCGAGACGCTCCACACACCAATATTAGAAGACCCTTATTATGTAGAAGTCACCCGTCTACCCGTTTCATCATGACATATTCTTAAGTGCATGCAGTGTCATGAATAGTTAGGAATAGAACATGTACAGCCTAGGTTAGAAGTCATCTTTTTCAGGCACATAGAAGTTAGAATAGTAAATACGTTCTAACTTAGTTTGTATGGTAGAATCCACCTTCGGGACTAGATACCCCACCAGCCTCATGTCACAGGAAATTAGAAAATGGTGTGCAGAGTTAGCAGGAGTAGAGCGTAAACAATTAAAGTTTCAGGAGTTTGCTATCGCAGATTTAATGAGTTAGCAGTAAACGCGCAAATCGCAAACGAAATTCGGCTACGCTCTGGAAAAATTCGTCAGACACCAAGCCCGAGCATTATTAGGTTATGCACACAAGGAAGGATGAGCAGAACAAACGATCAGACTAGGACTATAAACGCCAAAATGGACTCACCTACGGTAGGAGACAGTGTTTTAGCAGGTGTAGTGCGGCACTTCCAGGTTAGCCGTCCTCCCCTAGATCCAGTCACGTTTTCGGGTAAACCAGGAGAAAACGTAAGGGACTGTCTGCACAAATTAGAAATAATCGCGCGCGCCAACAACTGGGTGGACCTGCATGAATTCCAATACTTGGCACGCCATCTCAACAGTACAGCGTCGAACTAGCATAAAACATTCGCCTACAGAAATCCGAATACATGGGAATACTTGAAACAGGGATTGTTAAAGGCCTTCGTTCACGGGGCCGAAGAGCAAATGCTTGAATTCAAACTATGATAACGAGTATAGGATTGAGCGAGCCCAAGGAACAGTATGCTTACGACGTTATAGAGCTGTGCGATTTAATTAACGCCGAAATGTCAGAAAAAGAACGGGTTAAACACATAAGAGGATTAAAACCATCGCTCATAGAGCAGGTATTGCGTAACAATTCTCAAACAGTGGATGCGCTAATTCAATTTGTGCGTAGATTAGAGTTAACGAGTACAACGCTAAGAAAGCAAAAACCGTACAGGTGTTCCATAAGCAGAGGGAAATTATAAACAACCAAGTTAAAGAGCTGAAGAATATGGGGATAATTACGGACTCACAGAGTAGCTGGAGCTCACCAGTTATTCTAGTTAAAAGCTACGGTACAAGAATGCACTAATATACCTAAACAGCATAATAGTGTTTGCGCGCACACTTCAGGAATTATTGGCAAACCTGGAGGTAGTGTTAAAAAATTGAAAAAACAGACACATAAGCTTAAGCCATCAAATGCGTTTTTGAAATGAGTAAGATAAAACTATTAGGGATAAAGTTTTAGCAGCACGCATAGAAGCCGACAAGGATAAAACTCAGGCAATCACAAACTATGAACCCCTGGAAACGTCAAGGGAGTAAAATAACTGTTAGAATTGTTTTTCTTTTATAGAAGGACTCTCGGTAACTTTACAGCGGTCGCGATTTGACAAAAGCCGACCACAAAATTTGTATGGTGTCAGGAACACTAAGAAGCGTTCCGAAAATTAAAAGACAATGGTGAAAGCTCCGGTCTTAGTGCATTTCATGCCAGAGGCGAAAACCCAAATACATTGTGATGCCAGCATGCACAGCATAGGAAGTTACCGTCTACAGGAACAGGGAGGATAAATGAACCTAGTAGGGTTTCTTTCTGGAAGCTTGATCAAAGTCGAGAAAAATCACAGCGTATCAGAACAGGAACTGCTAGCGAACATGTATGGATTATCAACGTATCGCCAGTGCATATACGGTTACCCCGTAATGATAGTGACAGATCACACATGTCTGTATCACTTAATCTAGGTCAGGGATGTGTCAGGAAATTTGGCGCGCTACAGTTCGATGTAGCAGGAATTTGACTACACGGTCCAGCGCAAGTCAGGAGCAAAACATAAAGACGCGGACAGCATATCAAGAATGCCCGTAGATCAGCCAGAACTTGAAGCAGCACAGCAAACTTGAGGATAGTACTACCTGTCTATTATAGCCCATAGAAATAGCCCGAAAGCAAGGAGAGGACCTCCAGCTAGAACTATCGATACAAGCTCTAAAACAGCCAGACATAGCAAATGCTAAGTTAACCCAACAGGCCACAATATGTGTTAAAGCATAATATACTGTATCGAAAAAACGCATGCGGTGCTGGAGATATGCATCTACTAGTTGTACCGACGATTTGAAACCAGAGATACCTTACAACAATAATGACGACGCACTAGATGCACATTGGGATTTGCTAAGACTCTTCACAAAATGAATTCACGCTACTACTGGACTTGGATGTAAAAGGATATACAGAATTGTGTAGAAAGATGTGTTTTGTGCCAACAACGAAAGAGGCCAGTGAATCAGATAACCGCAGGTCTAATGCAGCCCATAAACGTTAACTATATAAAAACTATTTTCAATTTACATCTTAGGACCCTTCCCGAAATCGAAAAGAGGCAACCGTTACGTAGTAGTCGCCACGGAATTTTTGTCAATATTCCACGCAGTTCCAAAAGCACCCATAGAACACCTGGCTGAATTTATTCTGGATGACGTCATTTGTCGTCATGGCGCGTCAAAGTTAATATTATCACATAGAAGATTCATAATCAGGGCGAAATAAGCCAGAAATTACTCAAACTAATGGGAACATTCCAGATTTTACACCACTTTACAGATAACAAACTTATACAGAAAGCAAATAGAACGATTGCTCAAGGAATAAGTAATTACCTAAATTCATAACACGATTGGGACATCAACCTGCATCAAATTCGGTTTGCAATAAATACCAGTAAGCAAGGAAGCACGAACTTTACGCCAATCGAGCTTATCTATGCACGAAAGGCGGTGCTATCACCTGAAGTACAGCTACAGGGCACGACACAAAATTTATTCGTGCAGCAAACAAAGGACGCTATTTTAAAAGCAAGGGCGCTAGTAGCGAAAAACATACAAAAAGCCAAAGGTATAACAAGTGTCTATATGATCGGAAAAGGAGGCACCTGGAATATAGAATTGGAGACCTAGTGAAATTATGCACCCCAATCGAAAAGCGGGCAAAGCCATGAAACTACTAATGAATAATGCAGGCTCGCATTAGATACTACAGAAACTAAGTCACATGAATTATGTGATAAAGGCCAAGAACTCGGCAAAACAACAAAACGTGCACATAAGCGGAATTTCGCGATATTACGCATGCTAAAGACGAAATAGGATGAGATTGCAAGACCCACATAGCATACGCGAAGCACACAGGGACGCCACGAGGTTGCTACACACAAGAGGAATGAAAATCGCTGACGTTACACTTTCCAGATCCACACAGTAACGCGATGTTTTAGGCACATCATCATGAAATATATTATCCTTCGCACACAATTAATAATGATAATAAAAAGGAGATGAATGAAGGAAAAAGAAGTAAAGATTTGAGCTTCAAAATTCTACTATAGTTCTCAAGTTTCTGAAAATAGTTCGAGTGATTTGTTTTAATACAATGCAGTATATGTCTTCGTATCTCCAGCCGTAATTTAAGTATTTTTGTAGAGCACATGGTAATTCACGCGACCCAACTATTTTCTGTTTAGAGGTATCAAAGGGAAAAATGTCTTAAGTGAGGTGTAGTAGGCAATCCGAAATGCGATCCTGTTGTCTCCACATATTTTTAAGATATCAAATGTTCAGATAGATTTCTGAACCGAGTATATTTTGGTCTTAGAAGCTAAGGTGGGGAATACAATTCTAATGATGAAGTTGATGAAGAGAAGTTTATAGTATACGCCTCAAGAATATGCATACATGAACTATGGGAGTTTTATAATTAGTATACTACTACCTTTTATAATAGTATAAAGACTAAAAATACTGTTGGAGTGTCTTACAGATGTCTGAGATTTTTATTGAATGTTTACGTTTAACCTTGGCATTTGATTTTTTGTTTTTGAAGTAAAGTTATTTTGATATGACTCAGGGATGCTAGGTGAGTTACAGCTGAGATCTCCAAATAAATTTTGCAGGGAGATCTATGAAATAAGGAATTTTGAGGAATGCAGGACAACGTAATTTTAGAAGTGAATGGCCTGGATAGTAATAAATTGTCAAGAAAATAACAATTAGACTTAATGTGGCAGACAAATGATAAGCAACTACCTTAAATCATAGTATTTTCCTACACGCAGAAAAAAATGATAGAGAAAGCCGGAAGATAATTTTGAACAGCGAAAATCAGTCATTATTCACGAATCTCACCCATTGTTTAAATGCAAATTGGTCACTGGAAATGCCATACTTGAATTTGTCACAGGCATCACTCGCAATGACAACACACGCATTACGACAAGAAACTACAATTACGTTCCTCTATGTTGATATAGGCGTGGACGGTTCTGTTAACTTTAGTACTAGGAGTCATTCTGATAAGGCGCCCAGAATTGATTATAGCAGCAAACATTGCGAACGCGAACGCAGTTTCGATTATACAAGATGAGGCCATGAAATCACTGAAATAGTCTCCCTAACATTATGCGTAGTAATAATGGCTGCCATGGGTTATAAGATTGTTTAAAAACGTGGCCGTAAATACAAAAATAAAATGGGAATGCCGCAGAACCATAGGAAGCACGAACGGAGGCGAATGGAATTTTAATTTTGGCAACACAAACGGACCAAGTGACGGGAATAGGCAGGCCTACGTAAGGTCAAGGGAGTAAGGGAAACGTCCGCGTAAGTTAAACAAACACAATGCATGCAATGGGAATTCACGATAGAAAAACAAACACTTACATGACGAACACACGCGAACAGTCCAGGTGACATTAAGTAACACGCCAAACTGCACTATCAAAAGGCGTATAAATGAAGCAGGAATTTGTGTTCAGACGAAGCCAGTGATACACAAACTACGCTATAGCATGCGGCAAACTAGGGACAACAGGAAACGGGACCTGAGTCAGCATTCTCTCTCTGACGCATACAGAAGGAACCTTGAAGCTACCAGGCGGCTCGTTCAGAAGACCGTGATTTCACAGGAAAGAATTGTAAATATAATGGAAAGATATAGGGTTAACGCGGTGGAACAGAGGGAGAAAAGTGGCAATATAGGGGTTACCTCCACTCTCTCCCCCTAAGGTGGATACCTTAGTAGTAAGATAAACTTAGAATAGTAATAAGGCTAAGCAAATGAGTTATCTTTTTGTGATTACTTATCTTATATAGTTCAGTATACATACACATACAGGATGATGTAACTGTGCTTCAGTTTGAAACTACGCAGATTTAACGAAACTCAAATAAAACTTGACCGTTGCCGTAAAAGGTCACTACACCTTAGGAGAGAAGTTACGAAACAATTCAAGGCCCAGGTTTAGCAATGTTGCAGGAAGAAAGCGCCCGCAAAAACACTGCCATGAGGGAAGTTGCTCGTACCAACAGGAAGAAAGGTCAGGAGAAAAGCAGTACAGAGCCACAAAACGGATCAGGTAGGGAAAAGAGGGGGGAGGAAAAGGAGAAAATACCAAATGCTTTCTCATAAAATAATCAGATTGCCTCACAAAAAATAAGACATAATTTCTCTCAAACGTTAATGTGAAAGTAAGCATGAGGCTATAAGCAGTTTTTTTTGTAAAATTGTTTGTTTTTTCTCATAGTTGTGAGGGTAGACGTGCCGTCAAAGCAGATATAGGGTGCTCCACATGTGCGATCCCGGTATAAAATAGCAGACATGAAGGCTCTCTGAGGAAGTTGCTTAGAAGGAACAGTAAGGTAGAGGAAAGACAGATTAATGGTTCAAAGGTCGAGGTAAGACGAACCGTGTTCCCCGAGTCTTAAGAAGTCATAGGAGAAGAAAAACATATACATTTTGTGTTCGCAGATATAGGGAGAACTCTCGGTTCACCTATATGCGCCCCCCGCGGTATAGTCTTCCAATAAGAACATGGTGGAACACAAACACTCCAAGTATGGAGTCTGGAAATAAAAGTGAATCAATTTCGGGATTGATCACCCCTGGAAAGTGTTACCCATAGAGAGTATGAGAAGAAAGGGAGTTAAAGAGTTTCTATTGCTACAGTATTGGGGGTTTCAAACAGGAGAGTACATGAAGACAGGAGTTAGGAACATAAAAACAGAGGATAATAAATCAATAACATGTCATAATTTAGGAAACAGAGCCCCGGGAAAAATGAAAAGAAACTAGTTAACAGATGGGAACGGTTAATAGGCAGTAACGAGGAAGGTTTATACGCCATGAACAAATAAGTAAAATGGTTGTAAAAGTGCTACAGACTCCCCCGCAGAGGAGATACCAAAACGGTAGGCAAGCAAAAGGAGGCAACGTGGTACACATACAAGACAGCAGACCCCGACGTAACAGCAGACATCGTCCGAGCCGAGAGGGAAGCAGGCAGCAGAAATGAAAAACGCAAGACACACGTAATACCACACACTTATTTTTTTACACAATACAGTCATATTTTATAGATATACTAACAGACAAACAAAAATTTAAATATACATAATCAGTTTGTAAAAAAGAGCAGGAAATGTACAGACGAGCTAATGCGTGCAAGAACCTAACACCACTATGGCATACACGAAGATTAGGTCAAAGGTTTCTTTTGGTAATTTCCCCTGTTTTTCAAAATTCGGGAGACAGGAAGATAGTTGGTAGGGGTACTCATTTTCGAATTTTTCCCCCACCCCTGTTATCAGGCTAATCCCTAAGGTTTAAAAGTATACAATTCCCCAACTTATCTTGTTTTTCTCCTTCCCAAAATAAATCCATTTCAAAAAGCATCCCTCGGTGCTCCGACTGGGAGGAGAGCGAGAGGGACCAAGGAGGAGCGGAAGACGATGATAAGAGACCAGGGTATAGAGCACCCGAGCACGAACAAAGATTGGCATAAGGTTTTATACCACGAGAAGCTCTCAAGTCGGTGGGAACGGCAACACAAAATAACTAACCACCGCTGAGGAGTGAGCGTGAAAACTCAACAGAACTAAACGCGAGGCATAGGATTTACACCGTCAGCAGGAGTTAGGCAAGGAGAGCGAATGCGCGCTCTACAGCACCTAATAGAATATGGAGCAGAGGAAAAAATCAAGAGACAGGCGGAAGGACCAATTCGTCGAAACTACACTCCTATGATATTCTTAACCCCAAGAAAGCTTTCCCGCGACTCGCGAGCCGTGGACAGAAGCGTGGAAGATAGAGGTGCTGGTAAGCCCAGGTTTTCTTCTAGGCAATCAACTCCGTTGCTAGGCCGTAGGCATTTATTAATTTGTTTTCCTTATTTTAATGGTCCCCTAATGAGAAAGGTCACGTACCCCCTAAGACAAAGAACTGTTCGCTTTCATGTTTGATTTCTTTTAAATCCCGGGGTCAGAATTTCTCTCCCCCCCGGAGTTAATGTAGCAGCCCATCGTAGAGTTCCAACCACGGTTTGGGAATTGCGTTAGATTGTATGAAGTGTCGAAAGGTGTGGAAATATAGGAAGCACTGGTTTGTGGGCACTAGATCGCTTGCTCAGCTTGCTGATAAGTATATATTGGGCCACGGATCTGGATCTGCTCTCTATTTTTGCTCCGATATCTGAAAGACGCCGAAACCGCGCCAGTTAGGGTCAGAGCCTCGCTATAAATAAGTCAATTGTTATAGCTGTGTTAAGCTCCAGATCAGAGAGAGAGAGAGAGAGCTAATAAAGTACGCCATGTGTAAACACGTTTAGTTCCTACACGTATTACCCTCCAGCCACGGCCCCCAGTATCTATGTAAACTATTGGTGAATATAGTTGTTACCTTTTGTACAAACACCGAGCTCTCATTTGATTCCTTATGGTACCTTCATCCCGGAACCTATCCGCCGTACCTTCTGAGCATACACTCCCCATTGAAAGCAAACCCCGGGGCCAAGTGCTCCAGGGGCCGCTACAGTAAGCATCTTATCTTCATTATTTACACATGTTAAATATTTGTGTATTTTTTATATTTTTCTAGGAATGTTCAAGTAGCTGGATACCATGGATAGCTCACCAGCGTTATATAGAAGGATTCTCAAGGCTGTTGCACATTTGGAAGTTCATCATTAGATTGGTTCTTTGGTTACTTGCAGGTATGTATTTGTGTTCATTTCGTGTATTGTTAAAGTACCGAACTTACGTTTACAATTAAAGCATAATAGGATACCTTCAGAAACATTGAAAACGAATGTTTTAAAATAGGCGTGTGTTTTGTGTTAATATCGTAGGTAGTATATGGTAGTGAAAGTGAAGTACTTTCTTTGCCCACATATTCATTATATACATTTTCATACTATCTGCCCACCGTTATTCTGTAAAGGGTGACGTGCTCATCCGAGTGAACCGGAGGGCTCAGATTAAGTCTCAATTGGCTTGAATTGTCGGGAAAAGGCTAACTCCAAGTTTCCTTTGTCCTAAAAAGCAAATGTGTAATTTTGAACGCGTTAGACACCGAGGTCACGGTTATTCATCTTCACTTCATTTATCGCATGTAAAGTATCCTATAGGGTACGTTAAAGTCTTTCAAAATAAAGATAGCATGTGATATCTATTTATGAGAAGTTTTCAACTAGCCTTTGAAATTGAAAGCTAATACAATGTTATAACCAGAAAAAGCAAGTTGATTCTTTAGATAGTCATTCAACAGTTTACCATTTAACCCAGTTCTTCCTATTAATGGATAATATTTTTCATCTTTGTGAATCCTTAATTAGTAATTCGTGGATCTTTTATATTTTAAACAACTTTTGCAGGTAATAGGTGGATATTTTGATAAACACTGGTTGAGAACGGCCAAATTATGTTGTATGCGATTGAGCATATTATAAATTGAATACGTTTTATGTGAGTAATTATGACACGATGACGTAGAGCTTTATTAAGAATAATGATACATCCATTGGGAGTGGATGCCAGCATAATAGGGCATCGGACAGCCAAGAATGCATTATGTTAAAGAGTCTGGCGGGCATAAGTAGTCAGTGTAAAGGTGTACAATAATGCGACTAAAGCCTACTGCCTGCAGTGCATAGTGCACCAAACTCCAAGAATAGAAGAACCATGCTTTTTTCTTGATCCTTAGAAAAACGAAACCTATAATCTTCGGTAATCACATTTTTATGTGCAGGTTGCCAATTCTCCAGCGGAGTCATTTGGAGAGTGAATGCAAAGAAACATCTGTGCTTTGGCTGTCTTACTGTTTGAGTCCGATTCCATGGAATATAAAACTGGATGCATCTGTTTTACTTTTGGGTGATTGGGTGTTTCTTCGTTGGTTTAACTGCAGTAGTGTCCAGAATTATGGGAAATATACAAATGGATTTGTGAAATTAATTCTCATTTTAAATAACACAGTTCACGCTCTAACATGAATTTTAAATATTCTAAAATTAATCCATTTCTGTCTTCCAAAGTTAATTAATTTTCTTAAAAACGCAGACAGCTATATACGTGATCAATAAGACGCACGACCACCTAAGTACCAATATATGAAGGAAACGATGTATTATGCTGCGAAAAATGCTACTCGTTTACCTAGAACATTCGAAACATGTTCCGTAATGTGGAATTCAAGTCAGGAGAGCGAGCAGACCAATTCAGGCAAGCAAATTCCACATTTTCCTGTCAGGAGCTTTGAGCTGATGCTCTATGAGGGCGAGCAATATCGCCAATCAGTAGGAAGCACATGTACACAAGCCAACATCCGTTGCCAAAATTTCGTCAAAGTGATAACATCACTATTCCTGACAGCCATTAAACCTTGCCGACTAGTCGTACAACTTCATGAGGAGATATTTGTGTGGTTAACATTATGCCTCCCGACACCATTATTGATTATTTCTTTAGGGTTCTCTTTCCACAATGTTTGAAGTCTAAAACCATGTTCCAGGGGCCTCTAGATGCAAATCCTTCCAAAATCAGTTTAAACACCTCATCAATAGGGAAAGCATTGGCCCACTGCTGCTTTGTCCAGGTAACATGTTGACTGCTCCATATTATAGTATTCTTCTGTGTGCACGGTTCAGTAATACACATAAAATAGGCTTCCGAGAATAAATGACGCTCGGTTTAAGCCTTCTGTAAAGTGTCTGCCTTGATATAACTGCTCCGGTTTGTGCTATAAAGTCGGAGGTTAACTATCATGCAGTACTACGGCGGCACCATCTTATCGTTATAGCCAGATCCTCCTGTACTGATGCTGCTTTTGGCCATCCTTGCCCGGTCTTCAGAATACATTTCTGGAATTCTATCAGCTGCTGCCACAGCCGAGAATCCAAAGAACGGAACAAAACCGTGCACATTTAGGACCGGTTTCACCAATAACGATAATCTTATTTAACTTGGGTAAAAGCTGTTAAAACCGTGATTTGGTAAAATAGCTGTTTCATGCACCAGTATAATGGTTGCCGAGGCCTGCAAACCTGGTTAAGGCTTTACCGGCCATTTTCCACCGTTTACGGATCAAAATCGAGTTAACGAAGCAAAAGGAAACATGGCACCATGACCAATAATGGATTTGGTTATGAAGAACAACGGATAGGATTATAGAGATAATGAATATGTGCAGAGCAAATGATTTAGAGAGTGAAGCAATTATTATTTCAATGTATCTATATTATGATGCAGATTTTGTGACGTGGTTTTGTCTCTCATAACAACCTGCAGAATGCTAATCTTGGACAGTCTCTGTAGTCGAGTGGTCAGCATTCTGGCTTCAAAATTCAGAGGTCCTGGGTTCGATTCCTCGGTTAAGTTAGGGGATATTTTCAATAGGAATTTTCTCTACCCTCTACAGAATTTGGAAGTATACATATGAGAGTGAATAAAGTGTTTAAAAATAGAAATGATTGAAACCTAATGTTAAATAATCTACAGTGGAGTTGTTTGAGTCAACGCCCCCGATATGATTATAAGCATTATAGGGAGCTATATAAATGAAGCTAAAAAAAAGCTATTTTGGAACAAAATGAGCAAGAATTGAAATTCCCATTCAGCATGTAAGCAGTTAAGGTATAAACATTTCACTAATAAATTAAAGATTTGTGCACCGGAGGATCTATAATTATTTTTTTTTCGTGTGAACACATTTAACGTCTATTTCTCTACTGTGTCATGTACTGTCGCTCCTGGTAAACATTCACTGCTCTTTACACACCACACATTTTTGTACACTGTTTCATTCTCGACACATTTTATGGCACAATAAAATATAAGTGAGCTTTAGTATTCCACCTCCGCCTATATATTTATATCATTGTCTTTATGAAACATCCTGTGTTATCATGCAATTAAGTGCATGAATTATTTCACATGTGATAGGCTTAAATATCAGACCCAAAGATACCATTTTATTCCTATGAGTACAATGTGGTTTGTAAACTGCAGAGCTTCAAACACAGAACACGTTTACCTATGTTTCAATCAAATGCAGTTTTGATTTTCGACATGCACACATGGAGGTAGACTATTTACTGAAGAGATCGCTAAACTCGCTTCTTACAAATGAAATCGAGCCGTCGGCACAGAAGACGCCAAATTTGGCATGTTGATTCTATTTTGCAGTATATGATTGAAGTGTATTTTAATGGAACTTGTGGTCAAATCATGGGAATACAATGTGTTGCGTATAGCTGTTATAGCATCCAAAGGTCTGAGGAGAAAAGCTTAAGCTTTTGCAGGTACGTAAACACCATGGATTCTGCATTTTTTAAATTACTGCAATACACTTTACATGTGTCAATGTAACTAATACATATTAATTTAACATATGAAACAGGATACCTATGTACTTAGCAATTTACATGCCATTTCAATGTTCAAACAGGCTTGCGCATTTAGATAGGTGGGTTAAAATTGTTTGAAGGGAAAACTGAAAAATCTTAAAATACAGCAACCTTTGTAGTAGTCATTTTACAGCTGAGGCCTGTAGAATAAAATATAAGGTTCCTAAACGAAAGTGAAGTCCCTTCTATATACAGCTTTCCTCCTCACTGATTGAAAAAGGCAGTTACACTAAGAATACTGAATGGGCCACCAGCTGTGATTTGCACCAGTAAGGGTAGTATAATATTTGTGTAGGGGGAGATAAATGCTGTGGTAATTGTTGAATAAGTACCCCATTAATAGCACATATTAATGTGGTGATATTCTCAAGTTCCATTTCTCGCATTTCTATTTATATTGTAATATAGGGTTGATTTAACTTTCAAACATGTGCTGAAAGACATTTCTCTAAATCTCAAACACCAACTATGAAAAGTAATTATTTTATTTTTAAGCATAATCATCAGGAAACACACTTTTACGGGACTTTTAGTTTTAAAACCTGTATGCACAATCAAAACTAAAGCTTATTACTTTTACTTAAGATGTAGTTTTGACGAGAAAGGAACAGGCAATTGTTTACTAAAGCTAAATCGTACAATGCACCATTAAGGTCTAAGGCACATAATTGTTTGCATCTGAAGACAGGTGTAAGAAGGCAGTGTTAATGCATTACATGTAACCCGAAGTTTTACAAATTATGTGTTAACAGCTTTAGTCCTTTACCAGGAAAATGTTAAGCGATTAATTCAGTTCCTTTACCTGTAAAATGTTGAGGGCATTGTTCATTTCTGTTGTAAGACTGTCACAGCTTTTGCTATGCACATAATTGGTATTGTGAGTAAACAGAAATCGAAGCAATGCTTGCAAATTGTAGTATATATGCAGTAATTTTGTAATGTTAAGGGGAGCTTATTGTTTAAATATATTTAAAAAATGTAGACTAGGTTTAATATTTCCCCAGTTGTAATTATAATTATGATAAAATTGTATATTTGTTTATTAAAGTATTACCAGAAACATTGCATTCTAATGTTTTAAAACATATATAACTATACGATTTATTACCACATTGTCTGCTGGATTCATCCAGTATGGCAGCGGAGCTTGCAGGTGATAGCTCGTATTCTCAGTACATGGTAAGCGATCCAGTTATATAAATCCATGCATGCACAGGAAAAAGCACCAACCGGAAGCAGGAGACAGTGTTTCTCGCTTGTTATGTATGAGAAATTGCTGGCTTGTACAACAGGCATAAACCAAAGCTAGGATTTCCTTACCTGCGTTTGCAAACTCGCGGTGAAGCATGCTTCTATGTTCCAATGATAAAGACGTATATCTGGGTTTGCATAAACCACAATATCACGAAAAATGATCTCGTTGGTGAAAACAGCTCTAAGATACCTGAGCACACTACATTGATACTGTCCCCCAGCCATTCTTCCTATTGCCCTCCTACTAAGGAACCTTCGAGGCGTTTCGAGCGTCATACTTTGCCGTAGGTAACTTTCCACCCCACAGGTTGATGCTGAACAGATACAATCTCCCCCTCCCCCTCCCTCTCTCTCTCTCTCTCTGCTCAGACCTTGAAATCCACATTCCAGGAAAATGTAAACGTAGTCCTCATACTTCTTGCGGTGCTGATGATATGAACACAACAAATAGGGTCCTTTCAATACACTGTTAGCGAAAGAAACTGCTGTTACCAGTTTTAAAAGTTCTGCACATGTCTCTAATATGTATTTAGGGTGTTACAGTAAGGAAGTTTCTGTGAATGTCACTTTCTTTTACTGAACGTGGTTCGGTGGCAAGAAAACTCGTGAAGAATATTTAGACTAGAATGCGAATCTTGCTGGCCCTTCATTTCAAAGGACTCCTACTAAGAAAAGGGATCTTGTAATAGGGAGAGGTACAAAGCTTAGGAAACAAGCTGTGAAAATAGTTCAGAATGTAAAATACTACTTTAGAAATGTGGTTGATAGAGGTGGAGTTTTATCAACACAAAATCTCTACCAATTAACTGCTAACTCTACTGGCTGGGCATTACTACTGCATCGTGATGAGTCTTGCCCTTTTATAGCAAACTGTGTACTCAAATAGTTCAAGTTGTGATATACTATATTTCTTCTCTGTTTTCGAAAATGTTCTGGTTGCATAAGAAGCTTGTTGCAATACACGGCCCCAATTTTGGAGCACCACGCAGCCAATTCCTAATCCATTAGCACCTCCATGCACTTGTGTATGTGCTCCAGGGGAATAATGTGCCAATACAGGTACAGATACCAAAGCATATTTTAAAAAAGTGGAATACGTGTTGCTGCGAACCCAAAGATAATTCATAGTGAGGTGAGGAGGAAGTTGGTTGATCCTTGAATAATCTTTGAGAACTTTCTGTAAAAGTTAAACAAGATTAAACCTTTCCTGACCACTCTTACATTTTTGAGACAAGGCAACTGTGCATTAGCGACAACCTTGTCCAATGTGACAAAATCCCATTGTTTGATACTTTGAAGTCCAAAAGATTGATGCATTACATTGCAAAACAATTCTCAGATTTCAGTTTCAAGTTGCAACGTTCTAACTATTGGAAAAAAGCTTCCAAGTGTTCCGGTAATTCAGCAAAGGAGTCTGCAAATACAACAATGTCAACTAAATATGCTACGACTTTGTTGAACTTAAGATTACACAGGAGCTTTGCAACTATGTAGCTGAAGAATCTTGGAGCATTAGCGAGGCCAAACAATAGCCATTAAAACTCTCACTGATCACCATGAGTTATGAAAGATGCGTATTTCTTACCACATATGGGTAATCATTCATACCATTTCAGAAATAAGTGGATAGCAAATCGACACAAACCATTTTGCCTCATCAAGGTAACCGAATAGGCGTCAATGAGTGATAACAGAAAACAAGACCTCACTGTGATGGCATTTTACTTTTTATCCACGCAAAATGTCATGGTACCTCTTTTTGATCAGAATGACAGTGGAAGATGAAGGTGACTGCAACTCTGAATTTATACCTGCTTGTTTCATTTCTTCAATTTGCTGGGCAATGATTTCCTTTTGTTTGTGAGCCACTCAGTATGGCCATTGTTTGAGTTGGGATCAGTAATGTGAATTTCTAATTCTGCCACATCTGCCTAGATCTTGAACTAAAGTGGCAAACAGATGAGTGTACTTCAAAAGTAGGTTATGTAACTCATTTTTCTGAGAGACTGTCAAATTGGAGTTGACATTAAAATTGAAATCAGGTGCCTTCAAGGAAGTGACGTCCTGCAGAATAACCTAAAAGCTCTGAACAAAAGGGACATATTGAGCAGTTGCAAGTGTTGTATAGGCAAACAAATTATGAGGCTCGGCGGATGTATTATATATAGTGGAACAACATACTGCTGACCAGGCTGACAGTCCAAGGTGGAATAGTAATTTGTTTCTTATGCATAATACTCATGAGGGGCTCGAACATCACATCAATAAGGATTTGGAATGATGGCTGCACCAAAAGAAATAGGTAGACAGAGGAGGAATTTGAAATCCTCTAAGACACAAATTTTTGTTAATGGTAGACATATCCTCACTATGCTGAAGGGGATTGATAGCAATATCCATGAGAATAGAGTCAATTGTTTCACCATAGGTATGATAAGAACATTTCCATCACTCGTTTTGGCAGTAATGCAAGCTTTAGCATAATCTATGTTAACGTAATGAGCCTGCAGGAAATCATTACCTAAAATAAGTCATGCGCCAGATCTTTGGCTAGCAATACATTCTGAAAAAACTGCATCATTAAGGGAAAACTGCTCTACAGTGTGGTATGGAGCATTTAACAGTTCATTCCATGTGCGTAGCAGGATCTCAACAGGCTGCAACTTTGAAACATCTGTAATGTGAATGCCATTAACGATACTAACAGTGCTGCCTGTATCAAGCAAGATGTGCACACAATCATTACTGATAATGCTCTGAATTTTGAGGGTTTATCCTGAATTAGAAGACACATTAAGTGGTTGAGAAGGCATGTCCTCTGGAGAGTTTACCTCTAAAATAGGCAATTCACCTACTGAAGCAAAGAAGTCTCCATCACATGGTCTGAAACATGGCACTGGTCGCTTTTTAAATGTGAAGCTTGTGCCCAACAGGAACTTACTGTATGTCCCATCCTGTTATATCAAGCAAGTGACATCTTATTGCCGGGAACCATCTTGGTACAGCCCTCTGGAGGAATGTTGGTGTTGCAAGTGAGGTTGCCTTACAAATGAGTTAGAGGTGGAATGGAAACTGCAACTGACGTAATTGCATGCTTAATTGCTGCATTTTCTCACTAAGTATTGAAACTAGGATCTGCACAAGGGGAACTGATTGTAAGCAGGGTGACTGAATGCACCTATAGTAGCGCCAGAGATGGGAACAGATGGCAAAGGTGAAGGGGATAAGCCAATGATTGTGAATTTATCCTAAACTGAGTAGTAGCAGCCACCAGTTCTTGTCTGTGTCGTAACAGAAATCTGCCATATCCACTCTTCTAACAATTTGAACAAGCTGGTCCACAGATTGCAGATTCATAGATAAGAGGGCTTGAACATACTGAGAATTCAAACGTTTCAATAGGATTTCTATTTGCACCACCTGCATCATGGCTAGATTCACCTGGTCACACAATGACAGCAAATCAGTTATATGCACCTAGGTATATATAGTCAGCAACAGATTCAAGTTGTACACGCTAACTGACACAACTTTATTTGTAACTGCTCCTCCTGGATTGACATCTGAATAGCTGAAATGAATTGAGAAGCTAGCAAATTCCAGCTAAGGGCAGGGAGACTATGGCAAAAGGTATGGTACTATAGAGAGGTTTTAAATTGAGTTTTTTTATTTATGGACGCTCTTTAACTACTATGGTTCTTAGCGTCCCATTCCATATTAGGCATGAAAGACCGGTAATTTTGCTCAGAGGCCTCTTTATCAGGCTTGAGGTTCTTTTACGTGCCGTAAATCTACGACACAGGACCACCTGCTTTACTTCCCTTCCAAAGGAAGCCATGCTAAGGATTTTTACGCCCGAAAAAATCCATCGCCCTCCGCCGGGTTTGAACCCGCGATCTTGGGAACTAGCGGCTAGCATGGTACCACTAGTCCACGGTGGACGATGTACTATAGGGAGGCTGTATCCTTCAGGTAACAAGGAAAAAATTGCACTGTTTCTTTGTCAGTCAATTGATTGTTCCTAGAAACCATATCGAAGTTGCAGGCAAATTCTACAGGTGAATGGTGCTTATATTGGTAAAGAAAGGTAATTCAATTAGCAGCCTCACAGCTGTTGTTTGCATTGTTAACTGTAGTTGTGACCTGAGCTGCAGGCACTGGCAAGATTTCTGCTCCATGATTGACACTGGTTCCCAAAGTGGATTGCTCCTCAAGAATATCAAAATCTGGCTCACTGGTTAATTGGAATTCCGGCTAGTGTTACGTCTGTGAGATGCCATGAGAATTTAGCAATGAAGTATGCACTAAGCAAGAGATCTAAATGTGTATGAGCACATAACAAATTTTCCAAACGTATAAATTTTAAAACATTGGAAACACAACCCTGTTAACCCAAAATAAAACACAATTATGCCAAAATTTCACTAATGACACAGGGTATCACACCTTATGAAACATAGCAATCAATAAGTATACTAGCATGCCCAAAGGTACACATTTACAATGCACTACCTAGAAAAATGAAAAGCTAAAATGACGTGAACCAAACATTACTGGAGCTACAAAAAGACATACCTATAATATACCACTTCAAAACGACTGAGCAGAAAGTACTGATGAAAACAGACACAAATGTATACGGCTCATTGTGGCCAAATCTTACAAGTTAATGAATGCTGAATACATGAATGCTTATTAACTAACTGGCGTCGACTCCACAGAATTTTTAAGTCAAAGTATGGTAAGCTGCATACTGGAAAAAAAAAGGGGGAACACTCAGACGCATCCAAACGCAATAACAAACACCACTACATAACACTCATTATATTGAATTCACCCTAAACTTCTTCACAAGGGGGAGAAAAAAGTAAAATATCACAGGTGCATAGCTTGTGTTACAGAATTTCAAAATCACAGCAACAAAATAGATAAAATTGCCTTATTATAAGAAAGCCTGAAAGAAGAAAAGCAATGTTTACCTTAACACGTGAGTGATATCATTGGAAAAACATCATAAACAAAAAGTTAGAGAAAGGAGAAGAAAAATAAAAATACTTTCCCAAATAATCAAAGAAAATCAACTGAAAGAACTTAAGACAAATCTAAAGGTATTAACTAAATTAAATACGCCAAGCTCCATGCCATCACCTATGCTATATCTTGGCCTTTAAAATTTTAAAAAATCTGAAATTGGGAAAGATTCAAGCTATGTGCACAAATTATAAATTACAAACCCGGCGTTCGAGACCAGTATGTCACTGCCTCGACAAAACAACTGAGGATGGGAAACTTGCCAAGCAAAAGGGTTCCAATAACTAAGGGACATTATGCTTATATATGGCTGGACAGGGGTAGGAAACTTTATTCTTCATATCCTGGACACAAAAACTACTAAACAGAAGGGTCAGGTTCAGACCAGGGTTTCTTACTTGAAGGAGTAGCACAGATAACAGTTTACAAATTTATTTATTAAGTATTAATTACACCTTATATGATGTTGATTGGTAACATGCGGACTTTGAAGATGTGGGTTAGCCCATCACTTCTTTCACCAGCTTGGTTTCACAAAAGAAATGACGCTACTGACTTAGGGCACACTCAGAGATAGTGACACCTCACAGCTAGCATGTGTTTACCACAAAATACATGCCGAGAGAAGCGATTCCTCTCATGGGACTAACAGGTCTAACAATTTGTGTTCCAGAACATTTTAATGTTCTGAGTGAACGTGCAATAAGCACAACTCGCCCGTGCATACATCACATCTGCTATGCAAACATGTCACCCCATAACAGGATCAGTAATTAATACCTAGTAAGTTAATAAACTAAATGATATTTTACTAAAGTAATCTAAACTTCCACAATACATACACCTTTCAGGCAAAGGGGTTGATTCATTCGAACAGAATTCTGTTTCATGAATATGCATTATACAAGTTTTAAATGATGTTTACATTCATTTTTTCTACTGTGTAATTTGTAAATCTGTGCTTTAAATGTTTGCAAACTATAATGTAATCGAACTATGGTGTGTTTCATTGTACTATCAACGCTGTACTGATATGCTCGGCAGGTGTTGGAATGACCTCAACGTGTGTATTTAGATGTCAACTCTTCCATACTATCGCTTTACTGTGAATAATGCATAAAAATGTGTAGGCAAATTAGGCAATGAGAGGAGGATGGTCTGCCAGATCTTAATATTTTCAGACTGACAATGCCCGCCCTTGAGCTAGATCCTAGGCATAGCAATAACAGTGTAATCCAGTCGGTTGAAAAGCCTTTGCAAAAAAGGATGGCAATTGTAGAAAACAGGAAATCTTCGAAAAGTGAGTGAAATAGAAAATTATCTCTAACACTGGCGACGACATTCCAAAGTTAGTATTAGGGCACCTAGGCTTATTTTGGATGTGAAAACACGTGTTCTAGTGAAATAAAATGAAGAAAAAAAATAAAATGAAATGCATGTGGCAGAAATTGACAGAAGTAAAAACGGATGTGCCAAGTGATGATCGTTTCTCTTGAACAAGATTTATTGGTTACCATGGAAGTCATTTGGCTATTTCTGCACTGTTTCTACTTGCATAGTGGGTCCTCTTAAAATTTTGTCAGGAATCTAGTGGATTTTGAGGCTGTGGTCCAAGTTGAGCGGACCAACTCTACTGCTGACAACAACAAGCAGTGTTTCCTCTCTTCTTCTGTAGCACTAGAGTCCTCAGTTTTTGGCTTGAGTACAGCTTATGATTTTGAATATACTATAGCTACGTAATTTTAAAAGCTCTTTAATATTCAGCAACACTCCAAAATCTTACAGCTGTATTCTATATAAAAACAGATTTCAATATGAAATAATAATAATAAAAATTTTGATTTTGATTACTAGTTACTACCACAGGTCGCGCGATACTTCTTGACGAGTGAAGATTTTATGTGAGAGGTTAGATGCGAGTCATTTACTCATCTTATCCACAGCAGTGACATAGAACCCGAGTCTGGTGTCATCAAGGTGCTCCATTGTTGATGCACTCAACTAGTAGTCACTACAAAACAAAACGGCACTTAGTTCCAGTAATCCTAGTCACATATACCAATTATTGTTTCAATAACTTTAACACTACATTGCCTTGTATTTCTTCGTCCTGGTCTTCCGCTGAATTGCTGTCATTTTTATTATCTTCATCACTGCTTTCATTCCATTATCCTGAGTAAGAATTCTCATTATTTCTTCTATAATGCCATCTTTATTTCAATACTCTGGTTCAGTTTTTTTTTTTTTTGATATGTTGACATGCCTTCTCCATTCCGTTTGCCTAATTTCTTGAAATATTTGCTGACCCAGTACTTAAACATTTTAACTTAAAAAATAACATTTTTGTTGCTACCCTTTGTTTAGCATCTGTCCATATCAATTCAGTGGGATTAAGGTATATGTAATATGGTGGAAGTCCTAAAGTTGTGTGGTTATGTTCAGACAATATTTGGTTAATAGATGTTTTTTCTGAGTTGGCTTCTTGGCTAAGATTAAATCTTAGAAATGAGGATTTTATTTCCAAAAGGTACTAAATCCAAAGAATATAAAAACTGAAATAACAAGTAGAAGCATTTCTCAGAACCTATTTCCACATTTAGCGGTACATAATTCCTGCCAAAGTATACTACATTCCATTTAAAACAGTGAATGAATGTTCAGTTTCATGGTAAACCATACCGTAGGCGAGATAAAGCACCCAGCAGCAGTTCTTGCCACACTTCACCAACCGCATATTTCTGGTCATGAAATAAAGGCTGTCTTAATGACAGAGAGCAGTTCAACACCTATCAAATGACTTGCAGTCTTCAGCAAGTATTTATATCTGGGAAAAAGAGCAAAATCAATCCGTGTCATTAGGAATTATAATGGAATTAAAATTTTGTGATTTGCTGCAATATTAGCTAAAATATGTGACTATAGTAATATATTTAGAAAACTTGCAAAACAGGTTTCACACTGGGTGCTTCTATCTGTCCCATCCACATCCAATCATGCTGTACCACCACTTATTTAATTTGGGCCCACCCCATCCTAAACCACATAAAATAATGTAATTAAATATGTTGGTGGGAGAAAATACAACCAAACTAATGAAGCAAACAAAACAGAAGCTAACTTAACCTTTAAAGCACTGTGCACAGCATGTATGATAGGATTCGGTTCCAAACAGGTCCAATTTGAAACAAATTAAAAATATGTGAAAAGATTACCTCTCACTGACAACATCCATAACATGTTGCTGCATCTTGTCTCTTAAATCATTACTCTGAAACTGATGCAGATATATAAATAATTCTTTCTGTAAAACAAACCTAAATGTTTGCTGCATCCAAATACACATATTTTTAAGATAGATTTTTTTGGAAAATTTTAAGTCTACCAATCCCTTTAAGCGGGCAGGTACTGTTTAAGGAACATAAAAATTAGTGATATTCAATAATTAATACCTCTATATGGATCAAGTATATAAAGTCTTAATGACAGAGAGAGGTTTGACTTGCACTTTTCAGCAAATATTTATATATGGGAAAAGGAGCAATTATCAATGCGTGAAAGTTGCCACTAGGAATTATAATGGAATTAAAATTTTGTAATTTAGTTGAACATTAGTTAAAATATGTGACTATAATAAGCTGTTTAGAAAACTTGCAAAATAGCTCTCACAGTGGACTCTACTTTTTTCTAAGAACTATTCAACAGAGGTGGATAATTGTGGTAAGTTTCCTGGCTTATGTATTCAGTAATATGCACAAAAGTTTCATTTAAATCCCTTCAGTAGTTTTTGAATTGTTAAGGTTAAGGTTTAGAAAAATATACTTTGTGGGAAATGAGCTTGAAAACATTGATATCAAATTTTGGGTACCTTTTTAAAATGTGAAAATAATTAAAAACTGATTTTATTCAAAAGCAGTCTTTTACATGTCCAAAAGTAGCCTAAAAGTAGTACTTATAATCAGAACCTGACAATTCCATCACACAGAAATGATTTACTTCAATATTAGTTAAAATATGTGAGTATAGTGATATGTATAGAAACTTTGCAAAACACATCTCACACTGTGTGCTTCTACCTGCTCCATGCAGGCAAGCCATACCACCTATTATTTTAACCCGAGCTCACCCCATCCTAAACCACAGGCGAGATAGAGCACCTAGCGCGTCTAGCCGCACTACACCAACAGCATATTTCTGCCCATGAAATATAGGCTGTCTTAATGGCAGAAAGCAGTTCAATTCATACCAAATGACTTAAGAGTTTTCAGCAAGTATTTATATCTGGAAAAAGAGCAAAACCAATCCAGGCCATTAGGAATTATAATGGAATTAAAATTTTGTGATTTACTTCATATTAGTTAAAATATGTGAGTATAGAAACATGTTTAGAAAACTTGCAAAACAGGTCTCACACTAGGTGTGTCTACCCTCCCCATCATCATCCAGGCATACCATACCACCATTTATTTAACCTGGGCCCACCTCGTCCTAAACCACATAAAATAATGAAATTAATATGTTGGTGGGAGAAATTATAGCCATACTAATGATGCAAACTTAACCTTCAAAGCATTGCGCAGGACATGTATGAAACATTTCGCTTCCAAAAATGTACAATTTGAAGCAAATTATGAATATGTTAAAAAAATACCTAAAAAGTTAGCGTAGCTCTCACTGACACTATCTACAACATGATGCAGCATCTTGCCTGTTAAATCATTACTCTGAAACTGGTGCAGCTATTTAAATAATTATTTCTGCAAAAATCACCTAAATGTTTGCTGCATCCAAATAGAAACTCTACCAACCCCTTTAAGGGGGAGGTACAGCTTAAGGGGTATAAAAATTTGTGATATTCAATAATTAATTCCTTATATGGATCAACTATACCAGTCTTTAATGACAGAGAGCAGTTCAACTCGTGCTAAATGACTTGGAGTTTTCAGCAAGTATTTATATTTGGCAAAAGGAGAAAAATCAGTCTGTGTGAGTTGCCATTAGGAATTATAATGGAATTCAAATTTTGTGATTTAATTGAATATTAGTTAAAATATGTGAGTATAGTCAGAAGTTTAGAAAACTTGCAAAACAGGTCTCACACTGGGTGCTTCTTTTTTCTGAAGAACTATCCAACAGAGGTGCATAATTCTGGTCGATTCCCCAGCTTATTTATACAGTAATATGCACAGAAAGTTTCATTTAAGTCCCTTCAGTAGTTATTTAATTGTTAAGGTTAAGGTTTAGAAAAACATACTTTGTGGGAAATGAGCTTTAAAACATTGATATCAAATTTTGGGTATGTTTTTAAAATGTGATAATCATTAAAACTGGTTTTGTTCAAAAGCAGTCATTTACATGTCAAAAAGTAGTGTAAAGGTAGGATTGACAATCAGAACCTGATAATTCCATATGACAGGAGTGAAGATTCTCTATTGATTTAGCTTAATTCCAACTAACTGAAATGATGCTGTCAGTGTACTTAGGAAGTCATTTTTAAGGGGGCAGGTACAGCTTATGGGGTACAAACATTAGTAATATTCAATAATTAATTCAGCTGTATGCGTCAACCATACAAAGTTGCTATTGAACTCAAACAACATAAAACTGTTTTCATACTAGGCGAACCTAATTTCAGTTTCACAATATTAATTTACATGCCTAATTTAATCATTCAAAATGGCCACTCCTTGCTATGTTGGAAAGACTTTCCCTAATATAATGACTATTTTCAAAATCATTTCAACCCTATTTCTTTTATTGTAAAGCTTGGGTTATGTTTTAAGGAAATGACCAGAACTATACTTCTATCTGCATAAACAATTTATAAATTTACTTCCTAATCAGGAAGGCTTTTTAGCAAATTATTTAATAGTATTTTTTTTTCTGAAGAGCTATCCAACAAGGGTGCATAAATCTGGTCAGTTCTCCAGGTTGTGTATTCAGTAACATGCACAAAGAATTTCATTTAAACCCCTTCAATAGTTTTTGAATTGTCAAGGTTAAGATTTTTTACTTTGTTGATAAAAAATGTTGGGTACCTTTTTAAAAAGTGAAAATGCTTAAAAACTGTTTTTGTTCAAAAGTGATCATTTACACATCAAAAAGTAGCATAAATGTAGTATTTACAATAAAAAAAATTACCTAAAAAGTTGGCTTGGCTCTCACTGGCACTTACTACAGCACAGTGCAGCATCTTGCTTCTTCAAAAATATTCTGAAACTGATGCAGATATATAAGTAAGAACTATACAACAGAGGTGCATATATTCTGGTCAGTTACCCAGATTATGTATTCAGTAACATGCAAAAAAAAAAAAAGAAAAAAAGAAACAATTTCCTTTAAATCCCTCCGTAGTTTTTGAATTGTCAAGGTTAAGGTTTAGAAAAATATACTTTGTTGATATCAAATTTTGGGTACCTTTTTAAAATGTGAAAATATGTAACAACTGGCTTTGTTCAAAAGTGGCCAAATGTCTAAGTGTCAAAAAATAGTGTAAAATTAGTACTTACATCAAAACCTGACAATTCCATACCACAGAAGTGATTTAGTTCAGTTTACTTAAAATATGTGAATATAGTAATATGTTTAAAAAACTCAAAAAACAGCTCTCACACTGGGTGCTTCTACCTACCCAGTCATCATGCAGGCATGCCATACCACTGATTATTTAACCTGGGCCCACTGCATTCTAAACCACAGGGAGATAGATCACCCAGCATGTTTAGCCATATTCCACCAACAGCATACTTTCAGCTGTGAAATGGAGGCTATCTGAACGACAGAGAGCAGTTCGACTCATACCAAATGACTTGCAGTTCTCAGCAAGTATTTATATCTGCAAAAAAGAACAAAATCAAAGCATGAGAGTTGCCATTAGGAATTATAAGGGAATTAAAATGTTGCTGCTGATTTCATAGTAAAGAAACTTATATGTTTAGTATTTATAATAATGAAATTAAGTATGTTTGTGGGAGAAAATACAACCAAACTAACAAAGCATCTCCCTATTAAATCATTACTTTAAAACTAATGGAGTTATTCAAATAATTCTTTCTGCAAAATACACCTAAATGCTTGCTGCAATCAAATATACATATTTTTAAAAATAGATTTTTTTGGAAAGCTTTACGTTCTACCAACCCATTTGGCGGGGAAGGTACAGCTTAAGGAAGGGGTATAAAAATTTGTGATATTTAATAATTAATTCCTCTTTATGGATCAACTATACAAAGTTGCTATTGAAGTCATAAAATATAACACTTTTTGCATGCAAGTTGAACCTAACTCTGAAACTAATGCAGATATTTAAATAATCCTTTCTGCAAGATACACCTAAATGTTTGCTGCATCCAAATACATCCAGTTCTGAAACACATGATGTTTAACAACATGGAGCAGTTCAATTCGTACCAAATGACTTGCAGTTTTCAGCAAGTATGTATACCTGGGTAAAAGTGCAAAATCAGTCTGAGAGAGTGGACATTAGAAATTATGATGGAATTGATATTTTGCTGCAGATTTTAAAGTAAGGAACCTGGTATATTTAGCATACAGTCCTGAAATTAAATATGTTGGTGGGAGAAAATACAACCAAACTAGTGATATTCAGTGATTAATTCCTCGTATATATCAACTATAAAAAGTTTGCTATTGAAGTCATAAAAGATAATAACTGTTTTCATGCAAGATAAAATAACTCTGAAATGAATGTAGATATTCAAATAATTCTGTCTGCAAAATATAGCTAAATGTTTGATGCACTCAAATACTAAATTTTAAAAATTGATTTTTGAAAACATTAAGCTCTACCAATTCCTTTAAGGGGGAAAGTATTGAATAAGGGTTTCCACAGCTTATGTACTTAGAAGAAAGTTTTGACTTGCAGTTTTCAGGAAGTATTTGTATCTGAGAAAAAAGGCAAAATTAATCCGTGAGAGTTGCCATTAGGAATTATAATGAAATTAAAATGTTGCTGCAGATTTCATAGTAAAGAAACATTTACATTTTGCATATAATAATGAAATTAAATATGTTAGTGAGAGAAAATACAACCAAACTAACAAAGCATCTCTCCTCTTAAATCATTACTCTGAAATAATGGAGTTATTGAAATAATTTTTTCTGCAAAATACACCTAAATGCTTGCTGCATCCAAATACAGTAGAGCTGCGGTTATCTGAGACCTGACTAACTGACTTCCAGGTTAACCGAGGTCCCCCGCAGTAGAAGCGTTCAGATAAAATGCTGCACAAAGTATGTATGTAGTGTAAAAATAGAAACAGCGCACAAAGGAATGTAGGGGCAGGAAGGTGGGAGGGGGCAGCCCACATAGATCATATACCTACTGTCAGTGACCTGAGTTGCTTTTTGATTGTGCTAATGAACAGTTCGTTTACAGCATGTTCTGATTTGTTTGTACACGTGCTAAACGCAAAAGAACTGTTGTGTCTTTGGAGACTAAATTACAAGCCATCAACAGACTTGATAATGGAGAGAGAATTCAAAAAGTGGCTTCAGATTTAGGTGTGGGAGAAGTGACTGTAGGAGACTGGAGAAAAAAACGGGCTGAAATAAAAAACTGGTGTTTGCAAAAAGACGAGAGTGCTATATGAAAAACTATGAAAACCAGAAAATTAGAAAAAACTACAAGTGCTTTGTTTATGTGGATTACACAGCTCTGGAACAAAGGAAGCCCAGTGAGTGGACCTATGCTGCAGGAAAGGGCTATTGAATTCCATGAAAAGTTTAAAGACTGAGAAGAAGAATTTACAGCAAGTAGAGGGTGGCTTCATTGTTGGAAAACAAGGTGTGGAATCAGGGAGCTAAATATTTCTGGTGAGAAGTTATCGTCCAATCATGCCATCATACTACAGTTCAAGGACGAATTTGAAGCTCTGATTAAAGATGCAGATTTCTCACCTCAACAGATTCTTATCTGTGATGAAATGGGCTTGAACTACCGTATGCTTCCTACAAAAACACTTGCTTCTAAAAAAGAGGCTTCTGCTCCTGGTTTTAAAAGGTCAAAAGATAGGGTCATACTCATGACTTGCTGTAATGCTAGTGGGGATTGTAAGTTAAAGTTATTGATGATAGGGAAATCTGCAATTCCCATGCCTGCCTGTGCTGTACAAAAGTCAAAAAAATGCATGGATAGATGCTAAAAGTTTTAAAGACTGGTTTTTCACAGACTTTGTGCCACAAGTTGAAAAGTTTTTAAAAGAAAACAACTTACCTCGAAAAGCACTTTTAGTAATGGACAACTGCCCTGCTCATCTTGATACAGAAGAAATGGTTTCTGGCAATATTAAGAACATGTTTTTACCTCCCAACATTACGCCTCTTCTCCAGCCCATGGACCAAGGTGTGTTGGAAAATCTGAAGCTTCATTATAAATGCAAACTTTTGAAAAGCCTCATAAGCACAATTGATGAAAGAAACGACATCCTAGACTCTTAAAAGATAACAATGAAAGATGTTGTTTACATGTCAGGTGAGGCATGGAACAAGGTGAAAAGTTCTACTGTTCAGAAGTTGCGGAGGAAGTTATTAAACATCATGGAAAATCTAAAAACTCTGCCCATAGAGCATGACGACCTCAGCCTTGTGCAGCTGGCTCAAAGATTGGCAGATGAAACAATCACTGAAAACGATGCAGCCGAGAGGTGTGATGAAGTGAAGTTTAAGGGCGCAAAATGCAGCCGAGAGGATCAACGCAGATGAACAATTGGAAGTGACTGATGAGATGATAGTAGAGGCTGAAGAAAGTGAAAGTGACAATAAAGACATTGAAATGGAGAATGAGAAAATCAGCCACAGTGAAAGATGCAAAGCGATAGAAAAGGCCATGGAGTACCTAGAGCAATAGTCAGAGACAGCATCAACAAACCTTCTACTGCTATGTAGAAAACACTTATGGACTTCTTGAAGAAATAACATTTTTAACTGGAATATGTACTCTGTGTGTGCATGTGTATGTCTGTTTTTCATTTTGTATTTTTATTTTACTTTTATTTGTATGTCATTTTTTCATTTGATAACACAGTAGATGCCTTTTTTCACATATTTGACCACGTTTTCATTCCTTTCACCAGTTTACCATACATTTCTCAATTTTTGACAGAGTTCATGTTATCCAAGTTTTTGATTATCGGAGGTACCATTGGACCTCCTTACCTTGGATAATCGAGGCTCTACTGTACACATATGTTTAAAAGTTTTAAGTTCTGCCAACCCCTTTAAGGGGGAAGGTACAACTTAAGGGGTAAAAATTTGTGATATTCAATAATTAATTCCTCTTTATGTATCAACTATACAAAGTTGCTATTGAAGTCTTAAAATATATCACATTTTTCATGCAAGTTGAACCTAACTCTGAAATGAATGCAGATACTTAAATAATGCTTTCTGCAAGATACACCTATATGTTTGCTGCTTCCAAATACATCCAGCTGTGAAACACATGCTGTTTAACAATAGAGAGCAGTTGGACTCACACCAAATGACTTGCAGTTTTCAGTTATTACTTATAACTGGGAAAATAGCAAAATCAGTCTGTGGGAGTTGCCATTAGAAATTAGATGGAATTAGTATTTTGCTGCCGATTTTATAGCAAAGAACCGGTATATATCACATATAATCCTAAAATTATATATGTTCTTGGGAGAATATACAACCAAACTAGTGATATTCAATTATTAATTCTTCTGTATGGATCAACTATAAAAAGTTGCTATTGAAGTCATAAAAGATAGTATTTGTTTTCATGCAAGATGAAACTAACTCTGAAACAAATGCAGATGTTTGAATAATTCTTTCTGCAAAATGCAGCTGAACATTTGGCGTATCCAAATACAAATATTTTTAAAAATTGATTTTTGAAAAAATTAAACTCTACCAACCCCTTTAAGGGGGCAGGTACGAATAAAGGTTTCCCCAGCTTATGTACTTAGAAGCAAGTTTTGCCTTGCAGTTTTTAGGAAGTAGTTACATCTGGGAAAAAGGGCAAAATTAATCCGTAAGAGTTGCCATTAGGAGTTAGAATGGAATTAAAACGTTGCTGCTGACTTTGTAGTAAAGAGACGTGTATATTTAGCATATAATAATAAAATTATATATGTTAGGGGGGAAAAATACATCCAAACTAACAAAGCAAACAAAACAGATAAGTACCAAAAATATGTGAAGTAAATACCCAAAAACTCAGTGTGACTCTCACTGATACCATCTATAACATAGCACAGAAGTCATTTACCTCAATAGTATTTATGGTGTGTGAGCACTGTAGCATGTCTCTCAAAAACAGGTCTCTCACTGGGTGCTTCTACCTGCCCCATCATCATCTAGGTAGACCAATCCACGTATTATTTAACTTGAGCCCAACTGATCCTAAACCGCAAGTGAGATAGAGGAACAAACGGGTCTAGCCACACTCCACCAACAACATATTTCCAGACATGAAACTGAGGCTGCCTTAATGGCAGAGATTGTATGACTTGTACCAAATGACTTGAGTTTTCAGCAAGTATTCATATTTGGGAAAAAGAGCAAAATCAGAGCGTGAGAGTTGCCATTAGGAATTAACATTTTGCCGCTGATTTAATTCTAAAGAAACTATATATAGCATAAAGTAATGAAATTAAATATGTTGGTTGAGAAAATACAACCAAACTAGCAAAGCAAACAAAACACAACGGAACTTAAAGTTCAAAGCATTGTGTGCAGCACATATGAAACATTTTCCTTCCAAACAAGTCCAATTTGAAAAAATTAAAAATATGTGAATAAATTACACAAAAAATCAGCATGGCTCTCACTGACACTATCTACAACATGATGCAGCATCTTGCCTCTTAAATCACTACTCTGAAACTAATGCAGGTATTTAAATACTTATTTTTTTTGAAATACACCTTAATGTTTGTTGCATCCAAATACACATGTTTTTAAGAAAATATTTTTTTGTAATTTTAAGCTCTACTGGCCCATTTAAGGGGCAAGTACAGCTTAAGGGATATACAATTAGTTATATTCAATCATTAATTCCTGTGTATGGATCATCTGCACAAAGTTGCTATTGAAGTAGTGTAAAAGTAGTGTACTTATAAATGTCGGAAAAGATTACCTAAAAAGTAGGCGTGGCTCTCACTGACATTACCTACTACATGGTGCAGCATGTTGCCTCTTAAATCAATACCCTAAACTAATGCAAATGTTTAAATAATTATTTCTGCAAAATACACGTAGTTGTTATCTGCATCCAAATACACATATTTTTAAACATAGGTTTTTTGAAAGTTTTAAGCTCTACCAATCCCATTAAGGGGACATGTGCAGCTTAAGGGGTATAAAAATATTGATACTCAATAATAATGAATTCTTCTGATTGGTTCACTATACAAAGTTGTTATTGAAATCATAAAATATAATACTTGTTTCATTCAAAGATGAACCTAACTCTGAAACTAATCCATAGATTTTAATAATTCCTTCTGCAAGATACACACCTAAATGTTTGATGGATCCAGATACATCTGGCCATGAAATAAAGGCTGTCTTAATGGCAGCCTTTGACTTGCTCATGCAAGTCAAAAAGGACTTGCAGTTTTCAACAAGTATTTATATCTGGGCAAAAGAACAAAATCAGTCCATGGGATTTGCCATTAGGAATTATAATGGAATTAATATTTTGCTGCTGATTTCATAATAAAGCATCTTGTATATTTAGTATATAATAACGAAATCAAGCATGTTGGTGGTAGAAAATACAATCAAACTGGTAATATTCAATAATTAATTACTCTGTATGGATCAACTATAGAAAATTCTTATTGTGGTCATAAAAGATAATACCTTTTCATGCAATATGAACCTAACTCTGAAACATAAGCAGATATTTAAATTATTCTTTGTGCAAAATACATGTCAATGTTTGCTGCATCCAAATACACATACTTATAAAAATTTTAAGCCATACCAATCCCTTTAAGGGGGCAGGTATAGCTTAAGGGATTCCCCAGTTTATGTATTTAACCTATAATGATGAAATTAAATATGTTTATGGAAGAAAATACAACCAAACTAACAAAGCAAACAAAACAGAAGCAAACTTAAGCTTCAAACTACTGTGCACTGTGCTATGAAGGATTTTGCTTCCAAACAATCCAAATTGAAACAGATTAAAACTATGTAAACAAATTACCCAAAAATTTGGCTTGGCTCTCACTGACACAATCTACAACATAGCATAGACATGCTTTATTTCAATATTAGTTATAGTAATAGGTAATAGTTATAGTAATGTAAGTATAGTAATAGGTTTGGAAAAATTGCAAAACAGGTCTCTCAGTGGATGCTTCTACCTGCTCTGTCATCATTCAGGCATGCCATACAACCGATTATTTAACCTGGGCCCACCCTGTCTTAAGCCACAAGCAAGATAAAGCATGCAGCAGGTCTACCCACACTCCACCAGCAGCATATTTCTGGCCTTGAAATAGAGGTTATCTTAACAGTAAAGAGCTGTTTGACACATACCAAATTACTTGCAGTTTTCAGGAAGTATTTATATCTGGGAAAAAGAGCAAAATCGATCCTTGAGAGTTGCCATTACAAATTATAATATAATTAAAATTTTGCCGCTGATTTCATAGTAAAGAAACTTTTATATTTAGCATATAATAATGGAATTAAATATGTTGTGGAAGAAAATATAACAACCAAACTAACAAAGCAAGCAAAATAGAAGCGAACTTAAGCTTCAAAGCATTGCGTTTGGCATGCATGAAACATTTTGCTTCCAAACAAGTCCAAATTGAAGCAAATTAAAAATATGTGAAATCTGAAAAGTCAGCATGACTTGCGCTGACACTATCCACAACATAGGACAGAAGTGATTTATTTCAGTATTAGTTAAAATATGTGAGTACACTAATATGCTTATAAAACTTGTAAATCAGGTCCCTCACTGGATGCTTCTATGTACCCTATCATCATCCAGGCACGTCATACCACCAATTATATATCCTGGGCCCACCCTGTCCCAAACCACAGGCGAGATAAAACACCCAGCTTGTCTAGCCATACTCCACCAAGAGCATATTTGTGGCTGTGAAATAGAGGCTTTCTTAATGGAAGAGAGCAGTTCAATTCATATGAAATAACCTGAGTTTTCAGCAAGTATCTATATCATGGTAAAAGAACAAAATAAATCCATGACAGTTGCATTATCAATTATAATGTAGTTAAAATGTTGCTCTTGGTTTCACAGTAAAGAAACTTATATATCTAGCAATTAAATAATGAAATTAAACATGTTGGTGGGAGAAAATACAATGAAACTAACAAAGCAAGCAAAACAGAAGTGAACTTAAATGTCAATGCATTTCGCAAGACATGTATGAATAATAGTAAAGAATCTTGTATATTTAGCATCTAATAATGAAATTAAATATTTTGGTGGGAAAAAATACAATCAAACTAGTAATATTGTTGGGGTTAGATTTTCAGGGGTGAGGAGAGGGTTGAAGCAAAGGGTTGAAGCAAAGGGGTTGGCACTCAAACAACTGGTGCCTGTGACACGTGTCAAGGATAAGGGAGGGGTAGCTCAGAGGGACCTCAAGAGGGTTGACTAATTCATAGGTGGCAGGAGATCTGCGCATCTCAAACCACTGGGTAGAGCGACTCGCACAAGAAGGAAGTCCTGGATGAGGGAAGGTCCTTAAGGGTGCCTAGCATCCAAGATACAGGTAAAAGGGGAAGGTGTCAGTATGACCAGTATGGTCCTAAAAAATTACATAATGACCCAACAAGTCTATAAAAATATAGATTTATTACAACATGGCTCAAAATCACCTACAGGGATTACAAAGAATTTAGCCCTATGATACTATGCTTACCTGAACTGCTGGTGCTACCAGATGCATGGTAGCAATCACGTCATTAGGTACTTTAACTTTATAATAATGTTTCAGAAATCAGACTGATGCAGGTTCATGTAGCAGTACCCCTGGAGTCCTTCCCTGTCCCAAAAACCAGAGGTTTTTAAGGGTGCACTACTGCCACCTCAGCAGAAAAAATAATGCAACATATGTGAGCTGATTTGGCGCCTAGCAATGAATGGGTGCTCAGACATATATTTCACGTGTCAGCTTTTTTAATTTTTATGGTGCAATAATTTCCATCACTAAGGGTGCAAGAACAATGCCACAAAATTAATAAGTCTAATCCATGCAATCACCACCCATCTAGGTAAGCACAGTTGTCCACGGCTGAGCAGGTGGAGTGGCAAGAAACAAATACTAAGGTAACATGAAGCAATGAACAGAAAGAGTGCGAAAAAAGATTTTGTTGTGGTTTTTTACTTTTGTTTTACTATGAAGTACAAGGTACTGGCTCATCGGGAGCCTTCGTAGGAAAATCCAGGGGGAGGGGAAATAACATAATGAGGGGGGAGAGTCAGCAAAGCAACAAAGGGAGGGAGGATAATGACCATAAGGTAGGAGAGGAAATGAGAGAATATTTGGAGAGGGGGGGAGAATCAGTAAGGTGATGACTAAAGAGACAGGAGCATCCACACACAGAAAGGTATAATTTGGAGAGATGCACGCATGCACACATGCATTGGAAGAACATCCTGCATAGGAATACAGGTGTACAGAGGCTGAAGGGCATTGTGGCACAGTAGCATACACAGGCAAAGCCTTGCAGGGATGCTGAAGAATGCTCGATGGTCTGAAGAAGCAGTGGAGACACCAAAAAAAAAGTTATATCACCAGCAAGATGTAAGTGACAGCCCATACATGATCGACTAAGAACCGTCATAGGTGCAGCACAAGACACACAAGTGTATACATCAGAAACACACAGAAACCTTGGAACAGAAGGTCTCCAACCGCCTGCCACTGAAGCTGGAGATGCAGATGGGCCAAGATGAATCCAAGCGACTCAGGTGAACACCAGGAACCACGTTGACACTAATCATCATAGATCGCGTGCATGCACCCTCACCAGTTCTTGATGTACGTGGAGCACAGGAGCAGAGATTGAACACCAGGGGGGCATGAAAAATGAAAAGGCAGCATTAGTGACGTATAATGGAACATAAAATACTAGGTAATCAAAGGAAAAGAGGAAAGGAGAAAGGAAATACTGTCAAAAAAGGAAACAAAACCAGCTACAGAGTGGCAGAGGCTGTATAATGACATTAAGAATAGTATCCACATCAGTTACCTCAGGGGAAGGACAACCAAGCCAAAGCAAACAAAAATTACATTGGTGGGGACCAACATTATGGTTGCCAGCCAGCAAAAGAGACCATATGGCCCATCAGTGACATACATTCACAACGGCTGACAGGGCACAGAGCTTGAAATATGCTCGTCTCAGGGCTGAAATGCGCTAGGAACTGACATTAGCAGATTGTGGTATGCGGGAATCATATCGCAATGCTACACCGAGAAATACCATGTGGTAGCAAACTGGACAAAGGAGAACAATGCACAAATAAAAGTTGTAGGGCAGACAAATAGACAAACAATATATTTCCTGATAATAACGTAGACGTGTGCGAGACCAAAACAGACTTGTGAGTGCAGCGGCACCTGGGAAGCAACATTATATGGCAAAAATTACCTTCACACATGTGCTCCAAGACAGTAGGAAGTGTAGAGACTATCAGAGATATACGTATGGAACTAGAAGTGTAATACAGGGGTCGCTCTAAACTCAAAGTGTACAACATCAGACATTACGGCTCAACAGAGCTCAACATCCCAGTACTCTCTAAAACCTTGCAATGTTAATTGGAGGGCACTGAGACACACAGAGTAACTCTCTGGACAAGCACAAAAACACATGAAACATGCACGCACAACAATAGGACCCAAATTTTGACCGTATCAAGTAACTAACAAATGAGACCTTGTGGTATGAAATTCTATGATATAAAAATACTGAGACAGCTCAACAACAGCACAAAGGGCTTTACCAGCCCTACAACATATGTTAGGAGTCAAAAGACACAAAAAATAATATTGATATCTCTGATAGGTCAAGTTTAAAACTATAAGAGCATACATAACTAAGTGGATAAACTAAACATGGGGTGAATGGAATGAACTTAGCATTAACAAATAAGCACTACACATGTGGCGAGTGTGTGAACTATGAAAAAATTTGAGTGCTTTCGCTCATGTTTATGACAATCTATAGCTTTTGTTTTTAAATTATGAAACAAGACACCTGTTTAACTGTTAGAAATGACTTAAGGGTACTTTATTAATGAGCTATCATAAAAATAACCTTAGATGGTGACATGAAATTCAAAAGGAGAAACTGACTGGACTTAGTTGTGTTTCCGAATGCAGAATTTTCTATTTCTCTTTCATGTGGGTAACCTTAGTTTACGATTTATGACCAGTGACAAATATTCAGATAAAGAAAAAAAAACTAACTTATAGTGCATTTCTCACATGCAACTCAGAATCAGAAAGATATAAGTACCCTAGGGGCTCCAAGCGTCCTCGGAGGAGGGTAGAAAAATGAAAATTTAATTTAACAATACATAAAGGAGCTACCAAATAAATTACAAAAGCTCATCCTGGTCTTACAAATTATAAGTGAAAGTGGTACTTAGGTGGCTTCAAAATGATGATGGTGCCTTCGTCCCATGTGGTGGTTGCTTGCTGCATGAAGAATGTCGGAGTAGCATTCACAGACTGGTGGTTAACATCCAATGCTAGTATTCACTTTTCAGCTGACATAGCACAATTGCAGGTTAAAGTTCCTGTGCCACCTCTAAATTCAGTTGTGAAAATAGAAACAAGGAGTGGTATTAGTTATCAATTCTGACGAAGAAAGTAATGACAAACAAACAGCATTCAAAAAGAAGAGGGAAAATAAAAAGTAGTAGCTTCCTGTAATGATAAGTACAGAGGGGAACACGGGAGTGTGGTTACCTCAAATACAGAAACATTGACAAATAAACAACGGGGTGGTGTCTATAAGAATCACAATACTAATGCAATTGCTTTGGTTCTGATAACATAATATTACTGATACAAGCAAAACACTACACATTTAATGAGCACTAAAAACAAAAGTTTCCTTAGTATTTCCAAAAATAGAAATTAAATTTCTACTACAAAAATATCTTGCATTACTCATTTCAATAAAATTATGAAATCAACCATTTAAAAATCATGAGAAAACTATAACCTACTTGTTTATTTACTTATACCTAAGGCAGCATTACAGTACAGACTTGGAATTTAAATATTTCACACATGGAAATGAAAATTCAAAAAAATCACTATGCTGAAAAAAAATGTAATTATAACTTAAAAGTGTACTCTTACTGTCACAAAAATTTAGCAAGAAACTAAATGGGAATTTAATACACACAGTGATAAGGCAAGATTGCTGTACACTGGAATATGGCCAAAACTATGATGGTGGTGTATAATACAATTTAAATTTTCTGCAAGAACAACCTCAAAACTTGAAAGGCATTCAATATAAATGTTTATAACATGTGCCAAAATAGCGAAGTCAAAGATAAACTGTCCAAAAGAATTCCAAATGTGCAACAAAAACAGTGCACACGACACACAGACATGAATAATACAAAAACTATAGTATCTAGAGGTGAAAAGAATGTTTGGAACGATATCAAAACCACTTCTTCTTCTTTTGTCAGGTCTCATCCTGACACAGGGTGGTACAGTTTGTCCTTGGGGCTGATCAGTAACAAAGGTAGGCAGACTTTCTTTGCATTTTTTGATGCCATCATTGAACACCAAAGCTCCTTTCTACCAACAAACTTGGAAATATTTATCAACTTCTGTTATGATTTTTATCATCAGCGTGACCTAACACAAATGTTATCTTCATCCTGGCTGAAATCATGTGACTTTACTTGTAATCCTGAGCCCGGGGTTTCCAAAAATTTCAGCCGTGCATAATTTATAAATTTCAACTGGGAACATCCAAAGACTATGTACCCTATAATCTTACTTATCGGGCATGTCAAGAATTTTTTTTGTGGTCATACTAAATTTATTTAGGCCATTCCATGGACCTACGTAACATTATTATCATTGTCGGCAGTGCTACCCTTGAGTCTGCCCGTTAGCATAACCTCGATGCTAACAAGATTGCAACCCTCATGCAACAAACTCTAGAATCCAACTCATGTGGGCTTTAACTATCAACTGTTAACCAGCATGACTAGAGCGACCTCCACTCTACAATTTAATACACTGGTACTAAAAACCCAGGTGCTTCGCGGCACATCCTAGGACTACAGTTAGCATATCTTTAAACAGGACGTCCTCACTGACAGAGCCTTGCTGCTTTCCTGAAAATAGGACTGCATTGGCGACTTCTGTTGTTGCTCAGATTTCTCAGGATGACGATAACCTTAATGCACTTCTTATCACAACTATATCTCATCTCTACTCTGTCTTCTTACAAAAAACACAATAAGGATTTGTAGCAAAGCCTACACAAATGGAATAAAAGCATGATAAACACATCAGCCAGCATAAATGTTTCTCTCTCTTTCTTATTCTTGCTTCACTCAGCTTAGACGACTTCAGTGACTGGATGGATGCATGTACTGTCGCCTCAGAAAAATATTTCTAACTCAGCACTTGGCTGAAGAGTTGACTTCAGTTTGTAATTTCTGTGTAGATACAATAACCATACCAGCCTTTTAATGCAATGCCCTCCAAGAAAGTTTTTTGTCTTAAGTAGCCCCTCTCAACTAAGAGGGTTCCCTGGAAATTAAAACCCAACTGTCACAGTTGGCATAGGCAAAAACCTGCCATTTACTTAAGAATAATGCACATTAAAAATTACGGAAATAATCCACAAATTTGGAGGGATCTTGTGTTAGCTACCCTATGGCTAAAAACATCAGTAATATACTCTAATCTATAGGGACAATAGTTTCCTAACCTGCACTTGGTTGTAAGAGAGTGTGGGAAAACAAAATACAGCAGTTCCAAATCTTGCGGGGATGGGAGAGTGGAGAAAAAGAAAGTAACTCCAACACTGGAAAGTGTGGGTTGGCGGGGAAAAGACTCAAAAGAGTGGGTAGATGGGACCAAAAAAGAAGGGTGGGCGGCACAAAAGAGGGACCGGGATCAAAACCATGGCTCCCACATTCAAAATAAGGGGAGCCCGGCAGCCTCCACCAAATGTCATGGTAAGATTTGCAGGGGTGAGGAGGAGGTTGAAGGAGAGGGTTGGCGCTCAAACAACTGGTGACTCCGACACCTGTTAAGGATAAGGGAAGGGTAGCTCAGAGGGATCCCAAGAGGGTTGACTAATTCATAGGTGGCAGGAAACCTGTGCATATCAAACCATTGGGTAGAGCGACTCACATAAAAAGAAAGTCCCAGACTGAGGGAAGGTCCTTAAGGGTGCCTAGAATCTAACATACAGGTAAAAGGGGAAGGTGTCAGTATGAACAGTAGGGTCCTAAACATTTACATAGTGACCCAACAAGTCGATAAAAATATAGATTTATTACAACATGACTCAAGGCTGCTTATGGGGGTTACAAAGAGGTTAGCCCTATGATGACATGCTTACCTGAACTGGTGGTGCTGCCCGATGCATGGTGGCAATCTCGTCATTAGGTACCTTAACTTTATAATAATGTTTCAGAATTCAGACTGATGCAGGTTCGTGTAGCAGTATCCCTGGAGTCCCTCCCTGTCCCGGAAACCACGGATTTTTAAAGGTGCACTACTGCTACCTCAGTAGTCCTTCACCTCTACCCTAATCTGAATCAGCAGGAATAATGCAACTTATGTGAGTTGATTTGGTGCCTAGCAATGAACTTGTGCTTGGACATATTCCACTTGTCAGCTTTTTAATTTTTATGGTGCAATAATTTCCAATACTACTGAGTGCAAGAACAATGCTACAAAATTAGAAAATCTAATCCATGCATCATGACAATATTTAGTAATTAATTCCTCTTTATGGATCAGCTATAAAATGTTGCCATCAAAGTCATAAAAGAGAACATCTTTTTCATGCAGTATGAAGCTAACTCTGAAAATAATGCAGATATTTTAATAGTGCCTCCTGTAAAATGCACCTAAGTGGTTGCTGCATCCATATACACATAATTTTAAAACTTGGTTGTTGAAAACTTTAGGCTCTACCAACCCCTTTAGGGGGACAGGTACAGCTTAAAGAGTTCCCCAGTTTATGTAATTAAGAGCAAGTTTTGACTTGCAGTTTTCAGAAAGTATTTAAAGCTGGGATGAAGAGCAAAATCAATCCGTGAGAGTTGCCATTAGGAATTATAATGCAATTAAAATGTTGTTGCTAATTTCATAGTGAACAAACTTTTAGATTCAGCATATAATAATGAAATTAGATATTTGGCTGGGAGAAAATACAATCAAAATAACAAAGCAAACAAAACTGAAGTGAACTTGAGCTTCAAAGCATTGTGCAAGGCATGTATAAAACATTTCGGTTCCAAAGAAGCCCAAATTGAAACAATTTAAATATATATTTTCCTGCTGATTTCTTAGTAAAGATATGTATATATTTAGCATATAATAATGAAATTAAATATGTTGGTGGTGAAAATACAACTGAACTAACGAAGTAAACAAAACACAAGCGAACAACTTCCAAACAAGTCCAATTTGAAACAAATTAGAAATATGTGAAAAAATTACCTAAAAGTTTGGCGTGGCTCTCACCAACACTATCTACAACATGGTGTATCATCTTGCCTCTTAAATGATTACTCTGAAGCTAAAGGTTGAGGCAGTATTTTAATACCTCAATAATTTCAATTGTATTTTATAATAAATAAATTCAATAACAGCCCGCCTTGAAACAATATGTATGTAAATAATTATTTAAAATGTATGTAACAGTCATTGCATATGCTTATGTTTATTGTAAACATGTTTTAATAATGTTATGTGCATACATTACATACTCTAACAATGCAAGAGCTGTGAGAATAATAAGTTTTAAGTTACTAACAATGAGATAATAATGAGGTAACCTTGTGGCAATAATGAGTTTTAGAGTTTGAAAATTACTAGTCATGATTAACGCAACGATAATGTAATTTCAGTAATAGTTTAAAATTAGCCAATCAGAGACTTGAAATACCGAAGCTTACGGGTTTTGACCATTGAAAGTTACTCAGTTGCTGGCAAACCTTGGTAGTGAACAGATGGAAGATGTGTTCTCTATTGAGATATTACGTGTGAATCATAAAACTATGTATACGCGCAAAGTAAAAGCATTAAAGATTCTCACAGTTCTTAAAAAATGTAGTGCTTTATAAAAATGTGCAAGAATTAATAAAAGAAGTGAATTTAAAACTTAAATTCTGTGATGTCTACAATTATTGTCATACCGCACCCTGACTAAGAAACGTGACTCTACAAACATTACTGAAGCTGCTGAGGCAAATTTAAACATAAGTAATATATAGAAGCAGTGTTAATAACAGAGTTAAATATTATAGTGTAAAACTTGGAGTGTAACAACAAAATTACATCGTAAAATCAGCTTCTCATACGTAGCAGCATATTGCGTAATAACAGTAACTATTACATAATCAACAAATTCAAACCGATACCGAAAGCATGTTGCAAACTACTTAAAGCAAATAAATATTATGTAAATAAATTACGTGAAACAAAAACAATCTTCAAGTTAAAAACATATTACGTAATAATATTACATGAAGCAACTACCTTCTTCAAGGTGCAGCATCTTGCCTCTTAAATTATTGCTCTGAAACTAATGCAGATATTTAAATAGTTGTTTCTGCAAAATACACCTAAATGTTTGCTGCATTCAAATATACATATTTTTATAAACAGATTTTTTGAAAACTTTAAGCTTTACCAAACACTTTAAGGGGGCAGGTACAGCTGAAGGAGTATAAAAATTAGTGATTTTCAATAATTAATTCTGCTGTATGACTCAAGAATACAAGGTTGCTATTGAAGCCTTATAATACTTTTGTCTTGTAAGGTGAACCTAACTGTGAAACTAATGCAGATATTTAAATAAATTTTTGTGCAAGATACACATAAATGTTTGCTGCATCCAAATACATCCAGTCATGAAAAAGAGGCTGTCTTAACAACAGGTGCTCTGAATCAACTTGTACCAAACAATTTGCAGTGTTCAGCAGGCAGCTCTTATTCATTCCTCTGTCACCTGCGAGGTTCAGCCAGTGACTGCACAAAGCATAGCCCCTATCGAAATTCATCATCAGGTCTACAGGTCGAACATCATGAGCAAATAGATGGTGCGTCACCGGTGTAGCCAGTTTTCTGAAGGTTGTCAAAATGTCCATGATGAAAAGCGCAGTGGGTGACCATCCCTCATCAATGATGACCTTGTTGAGCTGGTGTGGCAGCATCGTGGAGAACTGTCGCTTCACGATTACGGAGCTCAGCAGCTATTTTCTGCAGATTTCACAATCCTTGTTGCATGAAACTGTCACTAAGCACCTGCTGTCCAGGAAATTGTGTGCCAGGTGGATGCCAAAAAAAATCTGACACCCGAGCACAAAATGAATTGCTTAGGAGCAGCACTGATATTTCTGCAGTGGTATCATGATGACAGCGACAAGTTTGACAGGATCATCTTCATGGTAATGAGACGTGGATTTTGCACTTTACCCCAGAAACCAAGCAGCAGTCAATGCATTGGTGTCACAGTGGATCTCCGGCCAAGACAAAATTCAAACAGGCTGTGTCGGTGCAGAAAGTGAAGTGCACAGTGTTCTGGGACAAGATTGACTTCCTGCCCAGAGGTGAAACAGTGAATGCTGGCCGTTACCATGAAACACTGCAGAAATTGTGATGTGCCATTTGAAACAAGAGGCGTGGAATACTTACTGCAGGTGTTGTTCTGCTCCATGACAATGCTTTTCCATATACAGTGTGGCGCACAGCAACTGTTCTGCAGGAGTTCGGCTGGGAGCTGTTTGATCATCCACTATACAACACTGATCTTGCTCACAGCGATTTCCATCTTTTTTTGCACCTCAAGAAATTCCTGTCCTTCGGTCAGCATTTTGACAAAGAAGAGCTGAAGACGACTGTCACACGCTGGTTCCATTCACAGGCAGCAGGCTTCTACTACACAGGAATACAAAACTTGATCCCACGATATGCCAAGTGTCTCAATTCTTGTGGTAACTATGTGGAAAAATAGCTCAAACATTGCTGTACCTGTTGCAAATAAAGTTTTCCATTTAAGTATGTTTTCTTTGTTTTAAAAAAAATAGGGAAACTTACTTTCTAGATGGGCCTTGTATTTAGCATATAATAATGAAATTAAATATGTTGGTTTGGAGAAAATACAACTAAACTAAAAAAACAAACAAAACTGAAGCGAACTTAAGCTTCAAAGCATCGTGAACAGTATGTATGAAGTTTTTCAATTATAAACATGTCCAAACTGAACCAAATTAAAATTACATTTTGTTATTGAGTTCATAGTAAAAACATATATAATTTTTAGCATATAATAATGAAATTAAATATATTGTTGCAGAAAATACAACCAAACCAAAAGATCAAACAAAACAGAAGCGAACTTAGTGTTCAAAGCATTGCGCACCATAAGTATGAAACATTTCGCTTCCAAATAATTTCAAACTGAAACAAATTAAAAACATGTAAATAATTATTTAAAAGGTCTGTGTGGCTCTCACTGACACTATCTATAACATATCACAGAAGTTATTTAGTTCAATATTGTTTAAAATATGTGACTATAGTAATACGTTTAAAAAAACCTGCAAAACATGTATCTCACTAGGTGCTTCTACCTGCTCTGGCATCATCCAAGCATGCCATACTACCAATTATTTAACCGGTGTCCACCTTTCCTAACCGCAGGAGAGATGAAGTATCCAGCATGTCGAGCCATACTCCAGCAAGAGCATATTTGCAGCCATGAAATAGAGACGTCTTAATGTCAGAGAGCATTTCAAGTCGTATTAAATGACTTGTGGTTTTGAGTAAATATTTATATCTGGGAAAAAGAGCAAAATCAATCTGTGAGACTTGCCATTAGGAATTATAATGGCATTAAAATTTTGCTGCTTATTTCATATTAACTTATATATTTATATATTAGCTTATATATTTAGGGTATAATAATGAGATGATGCATGTTGTTGGAAGAAAATACAATGAAACTAACAAAGCAAATGAAACAGAAGCGCACTTAAGCTTAAAAAGCATTGTACACAGCATGTACGAAACATTTTGGATCCAAACATGTCCAAATTGAAACAAATGAAGAATATGTTTTGCTGCTGATTTCATAGTATGGTTACATATATATTTAGCATATAATAATGAAATTAAATATGTTGTTGGGAGAAAATACTGCCAAACCAGCAAAGCAAAAAAAATGGAAATGAACTTAAGGTTCAGAGGACTGCACTTAGCAAGTATGAAACATCTCGCTTCCAAACAGGTCCAAATTGAAATAAATTAAAAATATGTGAAAAGATTACCTAAAATGTCAGTGTGGCACTCACCGACATTATCTACAGCATGGGGCAGAGGTGACTTATTTGAGTATTAGTTAAAACTTGTGAGAATAGAAATATGTTGAGAAAACTTGCAAAACATGTCTCTCACTGGGTGATTCTACCTGCCACGTCATCATCTGGGCATGCTGTACCACCGATTATTTAACCTGGGCCTACCCCGTCCTAAACTGCAGGCAAGATAGAGTACCCAACGTGTCTAGCCACACTCCACCAATGAAATATTTCCGGCCATCAAATAGAGGCTGTCTTAATGGCAGAGAGGAAATCGACTTGTATCGAATGACTTGCAGTTTTCAGGAAGTATTTGTATCTGGAGAAAGAGCAAAATCAATCCGTGAGAGTTGCCATTGGGAATTATAACAGAATTAAAATTTAGCTAATGTTTTCATAGTAAAGAATCTTTTATATTTGACATATAATGAAATTAAATATGTTGATGGAAGAAAACACAACCAAACTAACAAAGCAAATAAAACAGAAGTGAACATAAGCTTCAAAACATTGCGAACGGCATGTATGAAGGATTGCGGTCCAAAATAAGTCCATATAAAACGAATTAAAAATATATTTTGCTGCTGATTTCATTGTAAACATACGTGTATATTGTCATGGTTTAATTTGTGACTCGGAGGGCATAGGGAAAGGATTAGATGGTAGAGCAAAAAGGTAAAATGACATGCCATGTTGTTTATTAAATAAGAGAATATTACAAGTTTAGAACCACTAACTGTAACGGAAGAACCTAACTGTGAAAGCAATTGTTACAAGGGCTAGTCCTGTAGTAACTAAGGTAGATTAACAACTGAGATTACATTTTACCCTTAGGATTATGTCACCATACTAGAGGCATAGTTACGGGGGTCTAACAACGGTCTCGGCAGCATCTTGGCGAGCAGTACAGCAACAGGAATGTTCCTTGCAAGTCAGGAGTATCAGAGAGGAGAGCAAAGCCAGGCGAGTTATCACAGCTACATCTTATATATACTAGCACTGAAAAGTATTTTGTAGTTGAGGTTTTATGTTGTCAGTACTGTTTGCATGCAGTCACAACAGATCAATGCATTTAACTGTATCACTCCATGATTGCTTCACGTTGCTGCGGTCACATATCTAGTAAACAAACAAGTTCATACAATAACGATGTAAGTATATATTTCTTTATCTCAAAAGTATTTTGTAATGTGCTTTGGTGGTATGGTATTCATTTAATATTGTTACTTAAGCATTCAGATGGTGTTTGTTTATTTTAGAGACAACTAGAAGCATGCCAAAACAAAAAGAATAATCTGTTGTGAGACAAACTGTTTTGAATGCTTTGAAGAAGGGAAAGTTGCAGTTTAGCATTGCTAGAGACTTTGGAATATCACAACAATACGTGTGTGATGTCGATGGCAAAAGCAGGAAGGAACGGTAGCCAATAAGCCAAAGTCTGGTCGTCCTCAAAAAACAACCATGAGGGAGGACAAAATGATTTGTAAGTAGTCGGTTGCTGATCCAAGAAAATCGCCTCAACAAATTAGGGATGATCTGGAGCAGCATCATGGATTGAACCTATATATCTCTACTGTAGAATTTCGCCTAATAGCAGGTGATTTAAATGGTAGACAACCATCATGTAAACCACTCATAAATGCACAAAATAGAAGGCCAGGTTACAGTTTGCAAAGAAACCTCAGACTTGGAAATCTACAAATTGGTCTAAGGTATTATGGAGTGATGAAAGTAAATTTAATTTATTTTCTTCTGATGGTGTGCAGTATATACGTCGATCAAAAACCCAAAGGGACAACAAAAAGTACCTGGTACCGACCATTAAGCATGGTGGTGGGAGAGTCATGGTGTGGGGATGTTTTTCTAAAAGTGAGGTTGGTCCTCTTGTTCAAATACAAGGCAATATGGATCGTTTCCTGTACAGTACATTTTAGAAAAGAATATGGTTCCACATGGGAGGAAGAATATGCCACTTAATTGGATTTTTCAGCAGGACAATGATTCAAAATACACCTCTGGCCATTTAAAAAAATTCTTTTCAGATAAAAGATTCAAACTTTTGGAATGGCCAAGCCAAAGCCCAGATCTAAATCCTATAGAACATCTCTTGGATGTCTTGGATGAATTGGCTTGATGTGTTCATTGTAGAAGCTACTCAAACAAGGATGAATTCGTTGCTTCCTTATTGGACGAATGGTCAAAACTCCCACTCGACCGATTACAAAGCTTGTGGATTCAATGCTAAATAGATGTGTGGCTGTGTTCAAAGCTCATGGTTATACAATGAAACACTGATTTTTGTTTGCAGATTTTTTTTTTCTCGCATACATAGACCTGCAAATTACTTTTGAGCCAGAAAAATGTTTATTAATTTTTTTATGTAAGACAAGTTTGTTTAAACTAAATGTATTTTTGTACTAAACTGTTTATAATTACCAGGGTTAGGATTTTTAGGTGCAAATTTCAAATGAAAAAAGGAAGGGAAAAGGTACTCAAATAAGTGAAAAAAGGGACAATAAGGTGCTGGTTTATTTAAGGGGATGCACAACTGAAATTGCTATTTTCTAAACTATCCATTGAATTGGGCTGACATTTCAACCATATGTCAGTCTTATTCAGATATAATTGTTTTGTGAAGTTCAATCCAAAATCTTAATTAGTTCTCAAGTTATTAATTTTCAAAATATAAAATTATGGGTATATGCAAAATGCAACACATGATGCATTTTTCAAAAAAAAAAAAAGTTATGTTGCTTCTATGTCAAGGAACTACAAATTTGTCCTATAATTTTTTACTACCATTCTTAGTTTAAGAGAAAAAAAAGTTTTGCAGTTTTGTATTTGCATTTTTTTCGTTTTTTTTTGTATACATTGTTATCTTCAAAAATTAGTAGCGCAAAAACTATTCATTACACAGAAAAACTATATGACAGTTTTATTTATTTGGGTTTTTGAAATAAGCATAAAAAATGTCAATATGAATGGATGAACACCACATCGTGTGGAACATTTTGAATACTATGCAGAAATGCTGAAAATAAGAAATGCCTTAAAATCAAGTTTTAAAAATATAAACAGCTAGAAACCAAATGCGCAAGGGTATTTAAAAGGTCCCGTAACTATCCTGAAGTGTTTGCTAGGTCAAAAATAAAAGTTGATTCTAAAACTACAAGCAATGGAGAATTTTTTGGGAACATAATTTTTTTTTGTTGAGATTTTGGGTTAATTTCAGTTGTGCATTCCCTTTACTAATTCAACGATTTCTCTTTCCTCTATTCTAACTTATTGAACTACAAACAAGCACATCAAATTGTCACTCATCAAAAGAAGGAAAAAACATGAAGCTGTTGTACTTCAAGAAATTAAGCATCTCCACATTTTTAAAAGTAAGTCTGTTTCTATTAGAAGATAGAGTGTCTTTGTAGATGCTAAAGCTTCTTTCAACATCCACAGAAAGCAGTGGGGCAAACCTTGTAATCACTCGGAATGGCAACTCTACAGATATGGCAAATTCCTCAATGTCTGGATTCTTCCGAAGACTAGATTTAAATTTGTGTTTGGCAAAGCCATCTAACTGCTCCCTCACGGAAGTAAAAATATCCCATTGTTTTTCCTTTTCCAGACCTTGTTCTTCCAATCGTTTAATAGCTGCAGGCAAGTACATGTAACTATGGGCACAGTATAGTTCTGTCTGCAAATTATGTATTTTCTCTGGTAACACAAGTTGCTGTGCCTTGGAAATTGCACTTGCGTTGGATGGATCCAAAGAAAGCACAAACTCTTTAATTTTGTCAAAATTCTCACACAACATAGCAGCACACTCAATCCAAGATCCCCAGTGAGTAATGACCGGGAAATTTGGAAGGGGCAGGCCAGTGATTTTCCTGCAGTAAACAACACGGCTCTGAGCTTTCAGTAGAATCTTCTTCAGGGCAGAGATGAATTGATTTGCGATGTCGTAATCATTCCTTATGGATTCACAAACCCTGTGAAGGGCATGAGCCAAGCATGTCACAAGCTTCAAGTTAGGAAATAAAGGTTTCAATTGGTTAACAGCTGAAACCATGTATGGAGCCTGGTCCGTAACCACAAGAAGAAGTTTTTCAAACTCGATACCAGTAGGCCAGAGTTTTTGGCATAAGTCCATAATGGATTGCATTACTGTACTGGCATTGGCTTTCTGCAACTCGTGCATTTTTAACAACATGGGCTTAACTATCTTCCCTGCTAAGGGAAAAACTAAAATGTTCAAAACATATCGTTCCATTGAGTCTATGGTTTCATCCACAATGATTCCCACACAGCAATCAGACACTTTCTCCTTGATTCTGTCTATTGTTTCTTGGTAAACAGGCTCCATGTAGTTTTTTCTTAAAGTACTCTTATCGGACATTGACATCTTTGTGTATTTTTCAAGAAATCCCTTGAAGGCTGGATGGTTCACCTTATTGAGTGGAATTCCTGTTTGTGTAAGAGCTGCACACAAATCAATTTTTAATTCTTTCAAATTTTGCCTTGTTGAAGAACTCTGTTGAAATACATTTTGTAATAGAGGTTGCCGTGATTTGTTTGTTTCAAGAGTCTTGTTCATTTGATGCTTAGAGCTGGAAATGTGTTCTTTGATGCAATCTTGCTGGCGTTTTTCATCTAACAAAACTCCTGAATCTGAAATAGTACATCGCATAACAGTTCCATCAGTGTCTTGTTTGAATTCCTCAGCCAGAACAATAAATCGAGCAATGGACACCTTTGGCATGGTAAAATCTAGTACTAGTACACTCGTTTGGTAATGTAACATAGAGCTAACACTAGTTCACTTGCTAACACAATGCAACTGTCACACAACTCACTCTTGCACCCATTCGCTGTCCACATTCTCTTATAACACTGCGAAAATTACCAGAACGTTCTCATTCATGCTGAAACTTCAGTCTCAGCGATTTCTAGTAGTTTCGAGCAGAACCCAGTCTTAATAATTCTTGGAACTACACGGGTGAGGTTACTGCCGTCTTTGCGTGCCCAGCCTTCGCCTCCTCGCAAACAGATGACGTCTCTCACAGTAACAAACACAAATTCACGAACAGCATGCTACTGATTCTGGTGGGATACAATCACTCATTGTCAATTGCATTATTGCGGACTACTTTATAGCGGTCAAGCAAGAGAAAGAGGTTTTTGTCGAACACACAATTATTTTCCATTGTTGTGGGTGTACTTTCAATTCCCGTGCGGCGTTTACTGAAAGAGGTAGGCTTACTATTCGCACGTGCACAGCAAGCTGAGGAGACATTAATTGAAAGTTAAAGAATAAATTGGAATGAAACTTAAAAGAAAAATGGGGGAAAAGGGGATAATGGGCATGGTTGGGGGGAAATGGGATAGAGGTGCCAAAAAGGGGTAAAGGTCCCAAAAAAGGGAAAAAGGTGTGAGAAAAAATGCCTCTTTTTGCAACTAGAAACAAAATTTCACACTGTGATATCTTTCCACACAGCTTTAACTTACCCTAAGAAAAAAGGTGCACACCTAAAAATCCTAATCCTGATAATTACATACTTTTCAATTATCCACTGGCATTTTTTTCTATTACATACCTATCCTTATGTAATTGTAACCAATGCTTTCTACAAAACACTTTTGAGTGCCACTTTAGTCTCATGATTGCCTATGGAGCAGCGCGACATTATGACGCAGGTTAACCATATATGGTAAACAAATGCCCAATTTAAAGTATCATGTGCCTATGTGACAGTACTGAGTTCAGCATAGTTCTGCTTGTTACTAAGCAGAACATGATGCCACTGTGAAGTCCCATGTAAGTCATCAATGGAAGGGGTAAACCAGAAAGTTCCGTTTAGCAATGTCCCAACTCAAGAAAGTAAAGTAAAATTGTAAAATATCAAAGCTCAAAAGAATTTAGACTCTTAATAATTTCTAATAAATATTTAAGTTCGTGTAATTTAGTATATTTTCCAAAAGCATATGTGACATATTCCCGTGGACCAAATGTTGCAGACCTGGTGACAAAAAATGGATATTACTAAATTACCACCAAACACATCAGAATCTGTCACAGCTCAAAACAATTCATAAAAATACATTGTATATAACTGAATAGCAAATTAAACCAAATTTACCAACAAATATAATACAACAGAAGTGAATTTTCTGATTACAAACAATGAATTGTTTTTAAAAGAAATCATATTAAATGAAGTTACTGGAGAAAAGAAACACCTAATAGGGAACCAAGGAAAGGTTCTATCTTGTATGGTAGGATAGGAAGGAATAACGGGACAGAACAGAAAAGGATGGGGCTGCTGCAATTAAGTTCAGTAATACTACACACAAGAACAAAAATGAATTGCAGGGGCACACACACAGACAACCATGTAACAATATTCAAATGCTCGATCAAGAAAAACAGTATATAGGAATGTTCACTGTTCTGTAGAATAATAGGTTGAGTACATATAATTATATCACTGCAAGGTGATAATTCAGCTTTATGAAGAGTACGTCACTGGAGAATAGAGTGCGGTTAATAAGTGCATCTGCACAGGAGTACAGATAAAGTTATACACATTATCGCCCTTGAAGAGAAGACAAGTTGAAACAATATCGGTGGTGTAGTCCAGGAGTAACTGAAGATGTCATGGCATAATGAGGTGTTGAAACGTAGATCGCAAGCATAGAGTTTTCATGCAATGGCCAGTGCAATCAGCTGGTGTATTATGAATGTATCAGATGGAATCATCAGGTCTTATGTTCAATCTTCAGCAGACATGGCGAAAGTGCAGACGTTCTTGATAAAACATTCTTGTGCCAACCCCAGAGCCAGGTGGAGTGTAAAACAGAAACAAAAGTACATTAGTTATCAAACAAACTAAAGTAAAACTAACCATAAGAACATAGTACTCAAAAGGAGAAAATGGAAAAAAATTAACTTGCTATTATACAAAGGTATGGAGGGAAAAATGGGGGAGGTTTCGGGGTAAACAAACATGGATAGAAGAAGGAAAGGAAAATATATGGTGTCTCTTTAAAAACTCACAGTAATAAGTTTCCATAAAATCAGTCTAACAAGAAAGCAAAAGTAATTTATTTATTGCATTGGCGAATAAAAACAAAATTTGCTTGCTTCCAAGAAAGTTATATAACAGTCGCCTGTGTAATTTCATGTGAAAAATTGCAAACAAAATTATAGTAAGCATCCAGAAAATAACATGATACAGCATAAGCCAATAGTTTCCAAATATAACTAGGATAGCAACACATGGTTGAGTCAGGACTTCAAATATGTTAAACAGATGGAAAATTAACAATTAAAGCAATCAAACTACTGAAACAAAATTACAAATAGAAATTGCAATATATCATAAAATAATAAAATCATCAGCAATAACTTGAAAGTAAGCTAATTAAAACCAAAAGACTTAACAGTGTAGGATACAAAACAGTGTAAACACAGAAAAGATAAGATTAAGGTAAAAATTGGCATTTTACTGAAATTATGCCTGTTGGTGTGTCATAAAATTCAGATTTGCAATATAAGGGATATCAAGATCCCTAAATAAAATTTAATGTAAATATTATTGTGTATCCCATGTACCACAGTAGCAACAATTCTAAAATAAATAAACAAACAAACAAACAAAATTCAAAACAGTTTGGAAACAAAGTGCAATAAGAACATCACATGCTACACACCGTCATGCATGGAGATAAAAACTAAGATACACAAAGCTCTAATAATATAGAATTGAAATAAAATGAAAATAATTTTGAATGATATGATACAACCAAAAGAAACAGACAATTCTTCTTGTCAGATCTTGTCATAGAGAGATGCTGGAAACTTAGCAACATTTGGAGATGGATGGGGCCACAGGGAAGAAATGCCATTCAGACATAGCATATTCACATTTTTCAGAATTTTAGGGAGTCGACGGCCAAAGTAATGAATTCTATGACATAACTTAAAAATATGCATGAGATACTATAAAGATAAGCATAATAAACATAAAATCAAATAGAACTAAAATGTCATCATAGAAGAAACTATCGGAGCTTAGGGCCAGGGTTCCGGATTTCCAGGTCGCAGCAACCAGTTCCAGGACTTAAAATGGTTCAGTACATTGGAACCTGGTGAATTTAAAACTGGTAATACCTTAAAAAACATGAACATTAGGTATATCGTTGGTCATAAGGAATGTCATGAAAATTGGTCATTATTAACGTAGGTAACTCTGTAGACATACTTATATTACAACTGTTATCATCGTCTATAGGTAACTCTGTGGACCTACTAATTTCTGCGCTCCTCTGACGCACAACAAATGCACGTGCAATAGTAACAATATATACATATCCAACTTCCGAGTGGGCATTTAATAACAATGGCTAGGTAGCAGAAGACATGAATGTGCTTGCCTGGGTAGGCTGCGTAGGGTGCACTTCCCAGAACAGAGCAACAATATATTCAAGCGTCCTGCACTCCAAAACTCTCTCCCTTTATCATAAGGATAATTGAAATCTTAGGGGCCTTGCAATATATTTTAGGACTACAATCTCCTAAACTCTCCATAGTGATTCCTTGCTTCCAGGGCCTTGCAGCTTACCTGTAAACAAAGGAGTCCAGTGGCAACTTCCGGTCGCTTAAATACTATATCAATGATGATAATATAAAATCAACACTATCAAAACAACATGAACTCCACTAAGCATATAACCTTACACTATACCCAGCATAGAATTGCTAAATGACCGAATGGTAGTACAAGTTTCGGACATGCCAAAGACATGTATAGTTCAAACACGAAATATTATCCACAAAAACATATACATAAATAATCAAGGCTCTACTCAAACAAAATTGCTAGGGCTCGTGAAATCAAGAGTAAAGTAAACTTAGTGATTGAAACATCAATATAGTACCATCCTTACTGTCATCAGTGAGCAACTAACGAGTAAAGGGAATACTATTATCTAGCATGAAAAGAGCAATGCTATAAGTGCATTAGAAGTTGAGATTCTGAAGATAATCTGATGAACCCCATCACATTACATCTTAAAGAGGAAGTAATGTGGTTATTACAAATGCTGTAGTAAGTGCTATACAATATGGCCCTAAAAATTCAGAAAGGGGGCAAACAATAAAACACCTGATCTATTCATTCGCAAGCAAGCAATTTAACATAGGAGAATTTAAAAAAACAATGAAGCCTTGCCATGAAATACACAAAAACCATGGCAATAAGGCACAGAAAAAAAATATAAATAGTTCGTCTCAGAGTAAACAAGTCATTACTGTAGAACCACATCCGGAAATTTAATTGCTTAGAGACGTAAGAAATGTATCAAAATGGTGCAATGGAGGTTAGAAGTGTACGTATCAGCTGATGGTAAATGACAATGCCACTGTTAGGGAGTAAAAGTCGTAAGAATAGAAAATCTAGTGATAGAACCAAAGAACATGAAAATAAAATGACTGAAATTAATATCAAAAGTGATAAATGTTTCACCTTCAGTGTAGATGGCTAATTTAAATAAAATAATTTAGTAAACAGAAAATAGGAGCAACATGAATTGTACACTGATTATACTATTTCAGTCAGAAATAAAAGGAATTGTTCAGTGACAAGGAGCATTGTACCGAACAATGCCAATTATACCTTTTTTAATTCAGACCAAATGTAGTAAACGGTGCTAAAGCAATGAAAAAATTAATGACAGTATAACAAATAACAACTGTGGTTCAGGAAATATTTAAGGCTTCAGGAGGAAAATGGATGTTACATTTTTAAATGAAAAGATTCAGTGCAAAATAAGAAATTATGGTAGAGCAAATAATTGCAGAAAATTTCAATACTTGTTCTTTAATGACATAATGAAAAGGGTTTGAAAACCATAGTTCAAAAGCCTTCAAGTGACTAACTAAACATAAAAAGAATTTATCTTCAACACATGCAGTCGCTGTGTAATCGGAAAAGTACAAACGGAAGTACACACCAAATATAGAATTGATTCACAACGTGTGAGCACTCAAAACAACAGTGTAACATTATTTCAGGTGTAAGTTCATGAAAATACTGTTGTAATGGTCTGCTGTTAAATATTCACATAATCTGGCAAGCTATGATATGTCTACCATATAGAGCGTTTTAGGGTAGAAATGAAAACCTAATTCAGAAGGCAATTAATGTGAAGTAAACATAGAACCCAAGTAGACATAGTTTAAATTACAAACAAAAATTAAAACCATCAAGTGATGGGTAGGTTGTATGATAAAAATATCAATATTAACAATTAAATGGAAACATTGCGAATATATGCCACCACCACAGGTTCCAAAATGCTGACAACAAAAGAAAAACTTTTTCTTCATTATTTTGCATTAACAATTAAATGTAAATAATATTACTATGATACTTCAATGGGGATTACAGAAATAATATAATAGTAACATGAGCACATGTCTTATATTTTGTAAGTCAGTTGTTTTTACTTGAGGCTAACACTCTGAAGAAACTCAGATGATTTAAAGTGACACTTTAATAAAATCAAATGTATCAAAACCTTGTAGTACTTAAGGGATAGCCCAAGAAATAAGCCATAAAATAAGCATTCAAGTAAAATTTCTGCAAAAGAGAATGATGCTTAACCATGTACACAAATTAGTACTCAAATGTTTCATCGGTATCACAGGCAACATTCCAACTCATTAGCATATTACTGCATACACTTGAATTTAGAAATCATTGCAAAAAGCATGAGGATGGAATGGGAGGGAGGTAGGGGAATGTAAACCATACTTACAACAAAATAAAAAAAAATTTTCACATTTAGTGGTGGAATGTTGGAAAGAGGTATGGGATTGAAACTTATCTCTCAAGAAAATGGTTTTAGGGAGGTAAGTGCTTACATCAAATGACATGTTATAGAGGAAATGAGAACACTAGGATTGAAACCATGTCTCTAGCATTACAAAGATGCAGGGACCGGCATGTCCACCAAAATGTCAGGGTTTAATTTGTAACTAGGAGGGCATAGGCAAAGGATTAGATGGTAGAACAAAAATGTAAAATGGCATACCATGTTGTTTATTATATAGGATAAAATATTGCAAGTTTAGGGCCACTAATTGTAATGGAAGAACCCAGCTGTGAAAGTGATTGTTACAAGGGCTAGTCCTGTAGTAGCTAAAGTAGATTAACAATTGAGATTACATCTTACCCTTAGGGTTATATTACCATAGTAGAGCCATAGTTACGGCAGGTCCAACAACAATCTTGGCAGCATCTTGGAGAGCAGCACAGCGGCAGGAAAGTTCCTCTCAAGTCAGGAATGCTAGAGAGGAAAGCAAAGCTGAGCAACTTATCTCAGCTACACCTTATAAGGTTTCGTGGTTGCCTATGGAACAGTGTGACATCATGATGCAGGTTAATCATATATGGTAAAACAACACCCAATTTAACCTTCCACTACATGCGTGATCATTTTACCTCCATTACATGCATGCAAACCATGAGTCCACATTGCATTTTATACCAGTTTAATGAACAATTTTAATGTTATGGTTAGAAAATATGATATATTTGAACCTAAATAATACAAATAAGGCACTGAATTCACTTTGAGCATCAATGGTGTAAGTAAATAATTTTAAGTCAATAAGAACGTTTACTATAATCACTGAAATTAAGGTCAATTCTGCTTTTTCACTGTTTTTATGAATGCATATTGTCGTATGCCTCTCTTTACATTATTTTACAACTACAGATGGGAGCTACTCGCTTGCGAGAGGGATCGTTAAATCAAACAAAGAACTTCAAATTACGAGGCAACGACGAGGACGCAGCTAAGTTAAATCCCAAAATAATTGCTACACCAACACAATGCCTGGTTTAAAGGGAGAGGAAAGATTCTATTCTACCATAATTAAGACTTCCAAACGTGGATGGAACACCGTTTATTAAATGAAATTAAATACTCACATACCTTTGCCCATTGCCTGCCGACGAGGACATCGTGCTTTAGCAGTTTCCCGTCTGTCTCACTCGAAGCTTACTTACTGACTGTTACAAAAAGCCACGCCAACTCGGGCGTCAGTAACGCTATCCCCACCTTGACACTGTTTCCCCTGACTCGCCCCTACTCACAGACAAACTGCCGTGCTTCGGTGCCCAGAGAGCGTCTTATCAATATTATCTGTGCACATGCCACAATATTAAGCAACAGTTATTTTCAGAAAAATAGTTAAGAAAATGTTTTAGAGAAATGGTTCTTTATGGCATCACTGTCAATTTCAGTCATGCTGGTTGATATTTTCACTGCACAGATATGCTGCGACATGTTCCAGGCACACAAATTTACTGCACAGATTGCAACAAAATCTTGGTGGTCTGTTTTTCTTCCTATCACAGAAGTTGCATCTTCCTAGAGTAGTTGCTTGTGGAACTTTAGGAGTAAATTCAGCTTTTGGTAATCCCAAAATTTCCATAATATGGTTCTTGATGTTTGTTGGAGTATTTATCTGATTAACTTTTATTGTCAAATAATCCTGCAACAATTCCTTGGCAAGAACTTTTAGATAGTCTTTTCTGGGAATGGTTGAGTTTGAATTGCTCTTGTAAATTACATATCCATTGATTGCAGCAATATTCAGAATAGAGGAAGAAATTATAAATGACCATCTTCTGGTAATTCTTGTCACAGGGTATGTACATTTCATCTCATCAACTTTATCCACATCATATTTGGGATCATTATAAAAAATTATGATTTCTGGCTTGGACTTTTCCGAATCACTGTCAATACTATTATTATCATGTAAAGTAGACAATGCCACAACGACCTTGTCTTTCTTAGACTTATATGAAACAAGTGTCATATTCTTCCTAAATGCAAAAATGCTGGATTCCAGAGGACGATTTTTTACTACTGTCATTAATGGAGGAATTTCACGTTTATTTTTTCGAATTGTTCCAACCATTGTCAGCTTGTCATTTTCCAAGTCAACTGTAAGTGGAATTGATGTAAACCAATTATTACAAGCTACATTTCTGCCAGATTTGTATATGTATTTCATCATTCTTTTGACAATAGCCCCCCCCCCAGGGGCTCATCTTATGTGAGTACGGGTTTGGCGTACTTGGGGGTTCCCGAGCCTTTCATCACCATCATCATCTTTCCACCCTCGTCCGGTCGAGGTGGGTTCTTTAAAGGTAAACAAATTATCAAGTGTAGGGTGTCGCCGAAACACCCTAATTGCAGTTCTACGGGCACGAACGGCAACCCGTCGTTCCACCAAGGAACAGGGATCCGCCGAGGGTGAGAGGATGAACGGGGAATTGCGCGTTCGGCGGCAGATAGAATCGTAGACGCAAGGTGCTGCACCATTTGGTTAACGTCAGTGAAGGGCTGATCCGCAAAAGACACGAGACTGGAATACAATCTCCAGTCGGCCTTACTGAAAATCCAGGTAGGTACTCTTGAATGCTGAACTGGTGACACAAAAGAGAAACGATGCAGGGGTAATGGTCACCGGAGTAAGTGTCAGCGACGACGTTCCACTGCAGACGACTAACAAGCTGGATGGAGCAAACGGCAAGGTCTAAGTGAGAGAATGTACCAGAAGAATCAGAAATAAAAGTAGGTTCACCTGTAGGTCGAAAAGAAGAGTTCCCCTCGCACAAGCCCTTGGCGAACCCCACAAGGGGTGATGGGCATTAAAATCCCCCAACAGAAGAAAAGGTGTTGGGAGAGCGGACAAGAGATCTCGAACGTCCGCCGGAGCGAGGGGACACGATGGAGGTGAATACACAGAGCAAACAGAAAAGAAAAAACTGGGTAACTACAGTCTAATGGCAACTGCTTGCAAGGCGGACGTAAGAGTGAGACGTTGGAAATGAACGTCGTTACGCACTAACAACATGACACCTCCATGAGCAGGAGTACCCTCCTCCGGTTCAAGTCGTAGCGAACCGGAGTATATCCTCGGAGATCAAAAGGATCATGAGGGCGAAGCTTAGTCTCCTGCAAACACACGACCATAGGCGAATGGGAACGCAATAAAAGTTGCAGTTCCGCCCTGTGCGATCGTACATCACGTACATTCCAGGTCAGGATAGCCATTAAGAAAAAGGGATAAACTGTCTATTTAGAAGGGCGGCTTAAAATTACCTTTTGTTTAACCTTTGGGCTCGGGCTTTTGATATGGAGTTGGTCAGACTCCATAGCCTCCTCGAAGGGAGGGCCCACGCGCTCAGAGCCAGAAACCGATTCAAGCGCCGTGAATCGGTTCTGGGTGGCGATGGGTGAGGGGTGCCGCTGAGCGCGGCTTGTCCCAGGAGTTTCCTGGGACTGCGACCTCCGAGGGGGAGAAGGTGAACTCTGCTTACTGTGAACACGCGGAGGGTCTTTTAAAAAGTTTTGTGCTTCGAAATTTCTGCTTCGGTTTTTTCTCTGGGGCCTGTGACTTCATAGACTTTGGACCAGGTTTTGAGGGCTTGATAACAGGAGCTGAAATGGACGGCCGGATGGTAGTGGCGGTCAAGGCAGTCATGGTCCAAGTTTGACTCCCAGCATCCTTCCGGCTTACTGGCGAGGCAACAACAGAACAGAATGTTCCCGATCGCTGGAGCGAAGGTTGGCGCGCATGGTAACGCCTCCGGGCTTCGGCGAAGGAGAGTTTCTCTTTTACCCGGATCTCCTGGAGCGCCTTCTCGTCCAAATACCGCGGACAGTCACCAAATGAAGCAGAATGTGACCCTTTGCAATTGATGCAGACGGGGGCTGTTGAACAGGCACCTTCGTGTGAGGGCTGGCTACATGTTGCACAGATGTTAACGGCACTCTTACATGAGAATTGCATATGCCCAAAACGTTGGCGTTTAAAACAACGCAGAGGTCTAGGAATATAAGGCCTCACAGAAATCCGTTCGTACCCTGCGGAGATGCTCGTGGGCAGATCGACGCCAGCAAATGTTAGAAACAGGGTACGAGTGGGTACCAATACGCCGTCGCGTTTGGGCTGCACTTGATGAACCGCTGTCACCTTCTGGTCTGCAAGATAGTCTACTCACATAAGGTGAGCCCCTGGGGGGGCCAACGAGGGTGGAAGCATACGCTCATGCTTCCCAAAAATATCTTTTTTAAATACGTTAGCGTCTTGCGTATTTGTTTGAAGTAGCTATTTACACTAACTCTACCTTTTAGTAGTGCATTTTTAATTCATCTAAGCGGTGTAGTATTCTTATAATCCCGAAAATTTCCCTCGAAGCCGAATTAAACAAATTTTATTAATCGTAATAATTATACATTTGTAATAATTGGTCAGTTAAGTTTTAGAAGATTTGCGTAGACGCGCGTGCTTGTGGGAGTGAGCAGGGTACTTTATCAACATCAACTCTTTTATACCGTGTCAATCAAAAATACTCAATTGGAATAATTATATTAATCGATTGACGGCCTGCGTCCAGCCCTTTAGGGTACGTGATACCGGGAATCCAGAACGCTAGAATGCGACATAGCCTTTATTAGCGGTTTAAATCCTTGATTTCAATAACGCTAGATGATGTTATGCATGTAAGAACATTTGCTGATTGATTGGCACATACATTTACAACTTTAATGCCGGGGGACGTTACCTACACAAAGTCGAGGAAGGAGGACACTTCGTGTGTCGGGAAAATACCGCCAAAATGTGTCAGAAATATTTGTAAACACACATGTTTGCACCATTGTCAATCAAATTTTACAGCTAAATGACACATCCATTAGCTGTAAGTGACACAAGGGAGAGTGGGGGGCCGGTGTCAGAGTAACACACAAAGAATGAGCGTGGCCTGCGGTATAGAATAAAGGGTATCTGATTACAGTCAATAGGATTATAAAGATTATCAATTAGCTGGGTCTCTCTGTGGCTCAAAACTTTGTCAATGATGTCTGACAGCTACATCACACATCAATTAGCAAAAAGTGACACAAAGAGAGGCGACGGGCGGTGTCAGAGTAGCAAACAAAGGGAGGCGCGCGGGCGGCGTAGAACGAAGGCTTATCTGACACATCTTATCATTCGGCGGCATTTATTTGTGTGCTTGAATGTGTTACTCCGATAGCTACATGACACCTCCATTAGAGATGGAACAATAGTCTATTTTCTGGTTCTCTGGCCGCCGGCGTTCGAGGTAACACACAAAGAGGGGGCGTGTTCTACGGCATAGAACATTGAGTCATTAATCCTATTGTTCTGTACGGGAACAATAGCCTATTGTTTCCAAATCGCTATGTTATCCCTACTATGATCATCGATATGCATTCCCGTTCTCGTTACCCGTTCCCGTTGTGAACCAATATCTTGTATGGTGTATTGCTTCCTGTTCCTATTTCTGTTCTGGTTACCGTTCTCGGACGGTTGTGAACCAGCCTTTTTACATAAAAATTGCGTAAAAGCAATATAACCAAAACCTGACAATTCCATAGAACAGCAATGATTTGGTTCAACATTAGTTAAAATATGTGACTACAGTAATACGTTTAGAAAACTAGCAAAGGAGGTCTCACTCTGATTGCCTCTCCTGCCCCGCCATCCTTCAAGCAGGGCATACTGCCGATTATTTAATCTTGGCTCACCTCGTCCTAAACCACAGGCGAGATGAAGCACCCAGCGGGTCTAAACACACTCTACCATGAGCATTCCTCTGGCCTTCAAATACAAGCTGTCTTAACGGCAAACACGAGTTTGAGTGGAACCAAAGGACTTGCAGTTTTCAGCAAGTTTGGGAAAAAGAGCGAAATCAATCCGTGAGGGTTGTCATTAGCAATTATAATGGAATTAAAGTTTTGCTGCTGATTTCACACCAAAGAAACTTATATATCTAGGATATAATAATGAAATTACATATATTGCCGGGAGAAAATACAATCAAACAGAAGCGAACTTAACCTGCAAGGCATTGCACACGGCCTGTATGAAACCTTTAGCTTCCAAACAAGTCAAAATTTAAGCAAATTAAAAATATTGAAAAATTTACCTAAGGTCAGCGTGGCTCTCACCATCACTATCTAAAATGCTTAAAACTATTTTTGTTAAAAAACGGTCGTTTACATGTCAAAGGTATCGTTACACTAGTACTTGCACTCAATACCTGACAATTCCATAGCACAGTAGTTATGTAGTTCAATGTTAGTTGAATGAATGAATTTATTTGTATGACTTCTTTTATATAGCTTTTAATTTTTTTCCTCTTTTTTTCATTTGTCTAACATAAACTATGTAAACATTAAATTAGCCTTTTTGCTAACTTGTCTTGCGTGGCACCCTGGGCGTTTGTCCCGCCTTGCAGCTCATGTTATCCCTTCCCTTTTATCTTAGTTATCTACCCCGATTTCTCTGTTTTCTTTTCTTATACTCCTTACTTTCCTCGCCCATTTTGCTTTTGCCTTCTGTAAAAACTCACCTATGCTTCTAATCTTCCTTTCTTCTTTCCACGTTAACATTTTTATAGCTACGGTTTTCATCTGTAGTTTTTCCCATTTTTCCTCCCAAACCTTTTTTCTCCATAACGCTAACTCCTCACATTCCGTCATATAATGTTACACTTCCTTTTTCACCGCACATTTCACATATTCCTTTATCTCTACCTCTTATCCCTCTTAGAAATATTGTTCCTGTTCTCATCCAAGCTATCCCTTCTTTTTCCTGGCTGTTACAGTAATCTAGATATGGTTCTCGTCCCGCCTCTTTTTATTTGTTTATAGAATTGTAATGATTCCTTGTTTTCTAAACTTCCCCTTATCTCCTGCCTTTCTAGTCATCTATTCTGCGTTTTACTAGTTTACTTACCTACACCATTTTCATTCCTTTCTTCTAGCTTCCACATGTCTCCCATTCCTATTTTCCCCATATTCTTCCTATCCCTGCCCACCAACAGTTTGTGCTCTCTAAGCCTTTTTTGCTGCTTCATGGACAACTTTAAGGTTTCTCCCTGTTCTTTAACCAAACAACTATCAGAATTTCATTATTCTCCCCATTACTATTCCTTTCCTTCTTGTTTTTCCGAATTCTGCTAAAGCTACTGCTCTTGGTGGTGCACTTGGTAATCCTAATAGATCTTTACAGAGCATTCTGTACATATGATTTACCTTTTCGCTTAAATCTGTAAGCCTCCCCCCTCCAGATGTTTACTGCATAAAGAAGCTGCATGCCATTAGAGCGTCGTATATTCTTTCCAACCACTCGGTTGTCATTTCTAGCTTGTATTTACATATTGTTATTCCTGTCATTGCATCTCTCCCTTTTACTTCTATTTTTCTACTATGTACCTCCCATTCCCATTTGTTATTCAGCCTCACTCCTAAATACTCAAAAACTTTCACCACCTCTAATCCTTTACCACTTAGTGCCCAACCTTTCTTCTTTTCTCAGTTTGGTTCCTTTTTTGAAAACCATATCTGTTGACTTGTTTATATTTATTCTGATTCCCCATTCCTCACGGAATTTCTGAACTTCATTTATTGCCCTTTGTAACCCGACTACTCTAATAGAGCCTACCATTAAATCATCCGCGTATAGTAATCCAGAAATTTATTTATTTGTTATTACGGCAGTGCTGATTTCCTTTTTGGACTTTGTCTATTATATCGTCTGTGAATAAATTCAATTGTTCAATGCCATCTATCATTAATAGCATAAATATCACGCTTTCAAGCCTTAACCAGTTTAATTTATGTTTTGCTTTATTTTAGCTTTCATAAATTTCTTTATGATACATAACCCTATTCTCATTCTGAGTACAGCAAGTTCTACTCCCATTGTCACTTGTTTGGCTTTTTTCTCAGTGACAGAGCTTCTTGCACACACACACACACACACACACACACACACACAACCTTCTTCCTACACTGCTCACCTCACACTACAGTATTAAAATATTTGAGTACAGTAATATGCTTAGACAACATGCAATACAGGTCTCATACTGGGTGCTTCCGCCTTCACCGTCATAATCCAGGCATCCCATAGCACCAGTTATTTAACCTGCGCACACCTCGTCGTAAACCACAGGCGAGATGCTCAAGTACAAAAAGCTTCAGCTTTGTTTTAGGGAAATGACCAGGGCTAGATTTCTATCCGCATAAATAATTTATACATTTATTTTAAAATCAGAAAAACAGTTGATTCAAATTATTTAAGCATTATTTATTATTGAAGAACTATCCATCAGAGGTGCATAGTGCTGTTTAGTTCCCTTGATTATGTATGCTGTAACATGCACAAAAGCTTTCATTTAAATCCTTTCAGTAGTTTTTGTATTGTCAAGTTTAAAGCTTGAAAAAATCTACCTTGTGGGAAATGAAATTTAAAACGTTGATATAAAATGTTTGTTACCTTTTTAAAATGCGAAAATGCTGGACTGTAGTTTTCTAAAAAGCGGTCATTTATATGTGGCAATGTAACGTAAAATGTAATACTTACAATAAAAAATCTGACAGTTCTATAGAACAGATGTGATTTAGTTCAATATTAGGAAAAATATAAGTACAGCAATATGTTTAGAAAACTTGTAAAACATGCCCCTCACTGGATAGTTGTACCTGCCCCGTCATCATCTAGGCATGCCGTACCATCGAATATTTAACCTGGGACAACCCCAGCTTAAACTACTGGCGATATAGAGCGCCCAGGTGGTCTAGACACACTACACCAAACACATATTTCCGGCCAAGAAATAATACACGCTGTCTTAACGGCAGAGAGGGGTTGGACTCGTGCCAAATGACTTGCAGTTTTCAGCAAGTATTTATATGTGGGGAAAAGGGCAAATTCAATCCGCGAGTGTTACCTCTAGCAGATATAATGGATTTGAAGTTTTGTTGCTGATTTTGGAGTAGAGATATTTATATATTTAGCACACAATAATGAAATTTAATATGTTGGTGGGACAAAATATGACCGAACTAACAAAGAAAACAAACAGAAGCGAACTTAACCTTCAAAGCACTGCGCACGCATGAGTGAAATGTTTTGTTTAAAAGGAGTCATCTAAATGTCAAAAGGTAGCGTATGTCGTGAGATTATCAGAAATGAAATACACTACCGTCATTGCTTTCTTCTTTATTCCAAAGCTTACCACTAACAGGAAACAAAAACACTTTTTACAATCTAAAAGGAAACATATGAATATCAATAACAGAATTTAAGAACGAAGGATGATTCATTTCACGACATCCTCCCCACCCTGGTCTACCTCTAGGGGTACGACCAGCTGTACTGTAGAGCTTATAATGTGTCCCTCGGGGTACGAAGGCATAATGCTCTTATTCTTCAATCCCTTCCCGTCATTACTTTATCTATTCTGTCTCTCTTCCACATAAGGTGAGGGCACATACATTCATGGATCAGAACCACAACTCCAGGGTGGCATTCAGCGTGTGTTCCGGATGGATGTTGTACTTCGTGGAAACTCTTAAGCTCCAGGAGATGTCCTTTGTCCACCTTTTCCAGAAGTCGCCTGATAGCTTCTGTTGCAGCCTGAACTGTTTTGTTAAAATTTGCTTGTTAACAGGTTTTGGTCCTGAAAGTATTGTGAGGAGCCTCTCACCTCAGAGAAAGTGTGCAGTAGTTAGCGGTTCGGTGCCTTCTCCTTGAGAAAGGGATCTTGAATTGACCGCGGTTTCAATGCTTATCCTGGTGGTAGTGAGTTCTTCTTTTGTAACTCTTAAATTTCTTAACACTTTACGAAGGCGCCGTTTAATCGTTGCCAATATGTTTTCTCACCATCTTCCTCACCAAGCCGCTCTTTGTGTGATGAATTTCCAGCTAATCGTGTTCTGGGCGAGGAATTGCTGGGTTTTAGGATTAGTGATTCACTTCCACAACTCATTAAGCTTAATGTTGCCGCTTTGTTTTTGCATTATCAGTGTATATTGTATGTGAAAGGCTATGCCGTCCTACGAATCGTTGTAGTGCTATTAAAAGTTTATCTCTAGTCATGTTAGAGCATAACTCAAGAGTCACTGCACGCGTTGTTGCACAAGTGAACAATGCAATGTATACCTTCTCCATTGTCCTATCCTTTTTATTTATAGGGGTTCTGCAAAGTCTATGCCTATAATAGCGAACTATTTTGAAGGTTTCATTCTATCAGGTGGAGGTGGTGTTTCTATTTGTTGTCTTCTTGGATTCTTTTGGAACTTACAAGGTTGACACGAATGTAGAACTTTCTTGACGGCTTGGCAAGCTCTGAAAATCTAGAATTGAACACCAGTTTCTGATAAAACAACACGAATCCCAAAATAATGTAATCTGATGTGCATTGCTTTAATAAGTATGTGGTAAAATGGTGTGAACCGTCGAGAAGTAAAGGGTAATATTGTTCCTTGGTTATGTTCGCACATTGGAGTCGACCCCCTAAACGAATAAATACATCTTCCAGGAAAGGGTTGAATCGTATAATTTTAGAATCCTTTGCTAGATGCTGCTTTTGATGAAGTGGCTGAAGTTTTGTGGCGAAACATTCTCTTTGAACTGATTTAATGCAGTAAGTACGTAAGCTTGGCAGCCATTAAATCTCCAACACATTTCTTTATGTTGTGAACATTATATAAGAAACATTGTATACATTGTGAACATTGTATAAGCGGTTGTATTGAGTAGTTTCCAGTATGAACTAAATCTGCTTGCATGCAGAGGGTTTGTTGGCGTAGTGACAATCATAACTTGCTTGACATTTTTCATTTCTTCCGTAGATGAAGTGTACAATAGAAACTTATTTTGTAACCAAAATTCCTCTGGCTTGGAGAGCCAGTGGGGTCCATGCCAACACAGATCTAAATTATGAATTTGAGTTCCCATAAGGCCTCGTGATAAGAAGTCAGCTGGGCTGTGTTTTCCAGGGCGTTGTTTCCATTAGGCTGGATTCGCATGGGTGTGTATCTCAGGCACAGGATTGCAGATAAACGTTTTCCATTTGTTTGGATCGCTCTGTATCCAATTCAGTGCCACAGTAACGTCGGTCCAAAGAGTTGCTTGAGCGATGCCGCGTCCTATAGCTTTGCAGAAGTAGTGTAGTAGTTTTGTCCCCAGAAGTGCTGCTAAAAGCTTTAGCTCGGTAGAGTTAGTCTTTTTATGGGAGTAAGTCTGTTCTTACTCATTGCTAGGCGGACTGAAGCCTTGTCCGTTCTAGGAGTTCGAGCGTAAAGAACCCCTCCATATGCCCTTTCTAATGAGTCACCAAATACATGAATTTGGACAGCCTCAAGTCTTGATGTTGCTAACCATCGAGGAATATGTATCTGCGATAGAGATGATAAACTCGAAATCCACTCAAGCAAATGGGTTCCAAGGTCAGGAGGTAAGATTTCGTCCCATTTTATTTCTCTACACCCAAATAAAACTGAATTCAATTCAGGTATCTTGAAAGAGAGGTTTTCCAACTATGAAGACAGGTGGAAATAGCTAAAGCGAACCATAGAGCTTAAAAGATGTTTGCAAAGGTTTTCTTTTAGTATTTGGTTCTTCTCGTAAATGCTCAGTTATCACTTCAGGAGCCACGCGGAGCTGGTCATTTTGTGTATCCCACGGGAAGCCAAGGGCTTGCGTTTTTCTCTTTATCCTTTGGCCCTCTGTTCTCCAGATGTCCTTCAGTTCATCGGAATTCGTTGCCCATTTTTTCCAGGGGTGGACGAATTAGTCTTATCATTGCAGTAAGCTTATAGTAAAGTGTAATAGCATTGTTGTCACTTATTGTACTAACCATAAGTCATCCGCGAAAATGCTTGAATCTATCAGTGATGCAGCATTAGGGAATTTAGTTTTGTGTCTTTCAGCGTTTTCCCTCACTGTTGCTGATAGTAGGAACAGACTACACATGAGACCAAAGGGTAGTATAGTGAAACGATAAGTTATTGACTTTATCCGTCATGAGATAATTGCCCCCACTATCTTGGGTGACCTTGTACCATTGAAATATTATCAAATCTCTGTCCTCCTCATCCAAGATAATTTGTAAGAAAGCTTGAGTGATTTCACTGGCGAGGGCCACTGGATGCATTCTGAATGTGACTAAGATAGCTGATATTTCTGGTAGAAGGTTTGTCCCATTTCTAACACATCGTTGAGGGAGGATGCACCGATTTCGTGGCATAAAGCATCGAACACTATTATCCATTTTGCAATGCTTTGCTTAAACTTCTTTACAGCCTGATGAGGAAGGTAACAGGTCTTTCCCTCTTTCTCTTCAATAGGAGCTATTTACACTTGCTTTTGATGATGTAGTCAAGCATTAGAGGACAGTATATCGGTTTCAATGTTTCGTTACTACTCAATTTCTTAGTCAAGCTTCGATGGTGCTTCAACTTGACAAAATTACCTTCTCCTTTTTAGGGAGAGAAATCACTCTCCGCCCATACTTTACTCGGTAAGACGTTTGAAACCTTTTAAAAATATCGGAATCTTGTTTATTAGTTGAATTTTCAAGGCTAGCAGCTATGCCAATGGTCTCTAAGTCCCAGAAGCGTATGAGGTCGTCATCCGAAGACAGAGTGTGTGTGAGAGATCAATGAAATTCACCATTGTTGAAATTGCAGACACCCCCTTATCTATTTCCGCTAAGTACCCAACCAAATATTGTAGAAATAAGCACTATAGTTGAAGAGATACGTATAGGAATAACAGTCATCTCCTATTAGGACTTCAATAGGAAGATTTTCTCCATCATCTTTCGCATCTGCCACCTGCAGATTTTTTATGTGCACTAAGACACTGAAGTCTTATGAAACAGTCGGTTGTGGTGCAAATGCGTGGTCACTCTGGATGGCTGTGAAGCTTGCGCTACTATTTGTTTTGGTGCTATTCAAGCTAAAATTTACGAGCCTGGGGATAGCAGAACGTGATTCAAAACCATTTACCGTCAGATCCCAAATTTCCTTGGTCTCCAACTTTAAGTCGGCTATCAAACTCTTCACAATGAGGATAGATTGACTTAATGCGTCTAGTACGCATCATGTGAGTTATCACACCCGTTGGTCCCACAATCCTTACACAAGCGGTTTGTAAATAAGTGAAGTTCTGTGAAGCGACGTCAACTTCGCCGACCGAAGCGGTGTTGCTTGATGTTTTTGACGGCTTCTTACTCTCTGGGTCTGAACAAATGGACCTGCGATGGTTTCTTTTGCAGTCAGCACATTGGACCTTGCATTTCTTACTGCAATTCCTAACAAAATGGCCACAGTTTAGGCAAAGAAAAAAAACGATTGGTATTATTTAGCTTGTTAATTCTTTCAACTGTATTTACTACTTGTTTGCAGTCTTGAGCCCAGTGAACATGTGTTTCGTAAAACACGCAAAAGAGTATAAATTTACTCTTGTTTTTTGCTTCTTCCCTGATTTAGTGCGAACGTGGAGAGCTGATGCTGTCGGAATATATGTGTCAGGATGAGCTAATTCTTCTCTTGGATCTTCTGAGATATAAGGGCTCCCTCTACTTCCTCACCAAGAAATACCATTAGCTTAAGTATGCTGCCTTCTAAATGTCTATTCCTCTTCGCATACATTACTCAATACAACAAACTGGAAGGTCACAAAAACTTTTTTTGAAAATGTAAAGTTATTTATGTATTTTGACCTCCTGAGTTCGAAAATGATACTCAAAACATCGTATCAACAGTTTTTGCACAGATCGCAATTTTGCAATAACGATGATATACACGAAAACACAATATGAAGCTTAGAAGCGGCGCATCGCCTTCAACTGAACAACACTTGCGCCCTTAGCGGCACACAGCGAACTGTCACATTGCAAATGGCGCTGCCGGTCCGTCACTGTGTTGTGTTTATGCAAGGAAGTACGTATTAATGCTAGTGTACAATGTCTACCTTAGGCTGTTTAAACTCTCCTAACTTATATGCGGTGAAGTTGTAATGAAAAAAGACCACAGAAACATCACTGCCTTTGTGAGAAGGGTCTACCAAGCCTATTTCGGAGTGAAACTAGGCGACATCAATAAAGCATGGGCTCCACAGGTTGTGTGTGTTGTGTGTGTAGAAGATTTACGACGGTGGGCCGGATGAAAGAAGAAGTCATTGCGATCTGGCATCCCTATGGTCTGGCGGAAGCAACAGAATGATACCGACGACTACTACTTCTGATATTGTAAGGTTACAGGGTCCAACAAGAAAACTAAAGAAGAGTATTGAGTATCCGAACAACATTCGCTCAGCGATCCGTCCTGTTCCACATGGTCCGGATATACCTATTCCACAGCCTCTGCAGACATTATATACGGACGACAGTGATGGCACAGATACCGTGCTGGAGACGGATTGAGTTTTAAGTAGGCACAGATGAGGGCCCTCTTCTGTTCACTCAGGCATATCTAAATGATTTAGTCCGTGATCTGCGACTGACAAAGCATAAAGCAGAGCTTCTAGGGTCAAGACTGCATAAAGATACTAGTTAACAGTTGGTACGCAGTTACATTTTACAGAAAAGGGGACTTGATATTCACACAATATTTTGCTCAAAACGACGTGTTAGTGTACTGCAGTGATGTACAAGGTCTGATGGGTCAGTTGAACATTCCGTACGCGCCAGGTGACTGGGGACTGTTTATTGAGTTATCTAAAAGAAGTCTGCAGACAGTTCTGCTGCACAGTGATAACATGTATGCCTCAATACCTGTTACCAAGTGCAATTTTGTGCACTTGAAGGAAACATATGAGAATATTAAGGCGCTCCTTACTGCCATTCATTAGGAGGATCACAGTTGGATAATGTGTGGTGATTTTAAAGTGTTGGGTATGGTTCTAGGACAACAATCAGAATATACCGAAGTCCCCTGTTTCATCTGTGAATGGGACAGTCGGGCTCGTGATAAGCATTGGGAGCAAAAAGCGTGGCCCGAAGGTTCCAGGGGACACAAATATCAAGTGTTACCCTCTAGTGAAAAGAGGCAGAATACTCTTGCCACCTCTGCACATCAAACTGGGCATAATACAGCAGTTTGTTAAGGCCTTGCCTAGGTGTGGCAACGGTTTCAAATATCTATGTTACAAGTTCCCTAACCTGTCAGATGCTAAGTTGTAAGAGGGCGTGCTCACTGGTCCCGATATTCGGAAACTAACGCTAGATGAAGATTTCCTTCATTCAATGAATGCCGTGGAGCGAGAAGCCTGGACTGCATTTAAGTGTGTGGTTCAAAAGTTCTTGGGAAAGAACTGTAGCCCATAGTATATCGGCATAGTTGAGAACATGCTGACGAAGTTCAATGCTGGGATGCTCAAGGAATTTGAAGTTACATGCTTTAAATTCGCACCTTGACTTTTTTACTCCAAACCTGGGTGCTGTAAGTGAGGAATAGGGTGAAAGATTCCACCAGGATATCAAAGACATGGAATGACGATACCAGGGAACTTGGGATGTTCGGATGATGGGCGAGTATGCTGGAAGCTTCACCGTGAGCACACGGATATCCCCACAAGAGGAAAAGCAGGGGTCACGCCATTACGACTTAGAAAGCACGGAATGAATGAGGTTAGTGCATGTTTTGTACCACGTTCTCTGTATGCATCTGTTCACTGTGTGTATATTTCAAAATGCGGTAGTTTTAAACTTGTATTCTAGTTCTTCATGATTCGTGTGCCATATATATGTGTGTGTATGTGAGTGTGTGTGTACTACTTCTATATGTGATATCATTATTGCAAAATATGCGATTTTTAAAAAAAACTGAGGGTGGTACGATGTTTGAGTATCATTTTCGAATTCAGGAGGTCGAAATGCATAAAGAAAACCTACATTTTCGAAAAACTTTTCTCACTGTTGCTTTGTGTTATCCATCGGCAGATGTCGTCGGGGAAATCACGGAGAATGTTTGGTGTTAGTACACGGCCATATCTCATAACGTACTCTAAGAACCTAGATTCGTTGGTTACATTCAATGTATGTAGTGTTCGGTGTCTCTAGAGTTGCACACCGGATGGGTTTAATGACTTCGATGTAATCTAGATGAACCTGTATTATTCGGTTTTTGTCGTCGTATCGTGCGTGTAGCATTTTCTTGGTCTCCTCGTATGTATTGGCAATTACAGAAATTCCCTCCACAAATTGCTTCAGTTCGCCCTCTGATAGCCTCTGAGAAACATGTTTATTTACTGTAGAAATCAAAGGTTGTTTATCAATGGAAGATTCGAACTGTTTCAAGAACGGAGGCAATGGCTCGACGTCAGCACTGAATGTGTGAAGTTTGAGGGGTGGTAATTTAATTGCATGGGCGACTGGTGTTGGTGATGCAATAGTCGTGGGAATATTTGAATAATATTGTGTCGTGGCCGCTGCTTGATGTTTCTCTGTAGCTTCTGTGGCCTTTAGAATGGCCCGTTATCTATGTATTCGCATTGCTGGATGTCAACTTTATATTCCGCGTCGGACAGTACATCTTGTATGACGTAATCCAAACCAGTTAATTCGCTTAAAGGTTCTTGCAGTCATCCTCGGCAGTGTTTATAGTCTTCGAGAGAAGTTTCTCCGTTGAAATTTTGTATTTTAGTTACGAAACATGTGATATTTCCTCTTTCTTGGCCGCGTTTTCTCCTTAAATTACGTTTTGTTTCATTTTTCTTAAGTTGGCGGCACTATCAACTCGCAACACTAATTTATCCTAAATGTAGGAGGTCCTGCTAATGGCCTTCTGATGTACTCGTATTATTATTTTTAACCTATATTGGTGCGTATATTGCACAAATTCCTCAAAGTTCATTTTCCACTGCACTCTGTTTATGAATAACAAAGTTTGGAATACGTTAATATTTAATAATTTTATTCGTAATTACCCATCTGCTTCCGTAGATGATGTAATGTGTTGGTGTTTGTGCTTCTGATGGCTTTATTTGACGTAGTATAACTGCTTGTGTGTTTTACGAGTTGTAAATTGCTTCTTCTCCGTGTAGAAAGGGCCTGGAATTTATTATCCTTATGGATGCTTAGATTTTGGCACCAAATGTCAAGAGATTAGCTGAAATAAAATACACCACCGCCATTGCTTTCTTCTTTATTCCAAAGTACACCACTAACAAGAAACAAAAACATTTTTTACAATCTAAAAGGACAACTTGTGAATATTGATAACAGAATTTAAGAAGGAAAGATGATTCATTTCCCGACAGAGTAAAAGTAGCACTTACAATCAAAACCTGACAATTTCATAGAACAGAAGTAATAGTTTTCTTTTGCTTTAGTTAATTCGAGCTAACTCAGGCTGTACTGTTAGTGAATACAGGTTATCACTTTTAAGGGGCAGGTACAGCTTTGGGGTTATACAAGTTAGTAATATTCAATAATTCATTCCTATGGAACAACTATACAAATGTGTTGTTATGGTCATACAACAGAGTACGTTTTCTTCGGGATGAACCTAATTTCAATTTCACAAAATAATTCACATGATTAAATATATTATTTAAATTGGCAGCTCCTTGCTATGATGGAACCAAGATTTTCGCTAATATACTTACTATTTTCAAAGATATTTCAATCCTATGTTTTTATTTTAAATCTTAGGCTTTGTGTTAGAGAAAAGATCAGAACTGAACTTCTATCTGCATAAAGAATTTATAAATTTATTTTTTAATGAGAAAAGATGTCTTCCTTAATTATTTAATCATTTTTATTTAAGAACTATCCATTAGAGGTGCATAATTCTGGTGAGTTTCTCCGATTATGTATACTGTAGCGTGTACAAAACCTTTCATTGAAATCCCTTCATTAGTTTTTTAATTGTCAGGATTGAGGTTTAGAAAAATATAGTTAATGGGAAATTAGTTTAAAACGTTGATATCAAAACTTGCCTACGTTTTTAAAATGTGAAAATGCTTTAAAGTGGTCTAGTCTCGTAAAAAGGCGGTAACTTACGTATCAAAAAGTAGTGTAAAGGTAATAAAATCAAAACCTGACAACTTCTTATAATACAGAGGTAATGCTTTTCTATTAATTTGCTAATTCAAGCTAACTGAAGCTATGCTGTCAGTGTATGTATGTTATCAGTTTTAAGGGGGCAGGGTTATAAAAATTAATAAGGTTCTGTAATTAATTCCTTTGTATGAGTATAGTATACAAAGGTGCCATTAAATTAAATTGAGTTTTATTTATGGTCGCTACTTAACTACTATGGTCCTTAGCGTCCCATTCTATATTGTGCGTGAAATATGGGGAATTTTGATCAGAGGCCTCTCTATCAGTTTGAGGTTCCTTTACGCGCGTAAATCTACGACACGCGACCACCGGCTTTACTTCCCTTCCGAAGGAAGCCATGCTAAGGATTTTTAACCTCGGAAAAAATCCATCGCCCTCCACCGGGAATGAACCAGCGACCTCGGAAACTAGAGGCTAGTGTGGTACCTCTAGATCACGGAGGACGACACAAAGGTGCTATTGAAGACATATAATCGAATACGTTTTCATCAAGATAAACCTAATTTCAATTTACAAGATGAATCTTCCGGGCTGTTTTGCGGTGATCTGCTGGAGATCAGGGTTCCGAACGTTTCATCTACTGCTGCAGTAGACATCCTGAGTGGCACTGTCGGTTTTGCCGCGTCTGATGCGTCAGCTTTTTTTTCGAGTGGAGGAGAAAATGATTTAGTCAGTACCCCAGCCCCGTTGGGAGTCGGGACTGAGAGCGTGGGACTCACCAATAGTCAGCATACCGACTAAAACTCCTCCACCGGAAGAAATAAGGAAGGAGGATAAATATGCATTCAGGAGTGATGGTGCGGCTGTGCCGCTGTTTCACCAGCGCAGTAGTGGTGAAGATATATTGGCCGGCCACAAGGGCCTAAGCCAGGTGATGAAAAGAGCCAGGACGCAAGCATGTCCTAGGCCCTACTTGCGCCCTAGGGAATTCGGCGCTAGGAATTGAAGGAATTGAAGCAATGCGTCTCCGGATGGAGACCTATCCACTTTATCTGAATTGAATTTGCATTGATTTGCTGTCCTGAAACATAGGACAAAGTCATTAGTGCTAATAGGTAACATTAATTTATTTAGTTCCTTGGACCTCAGGCCGTGTTTGACACTTGCGATGCTGGCCCCCCTAGGGGGGTTCGTCTACCCGTCCTGGGCGGCCTCGAGGTCCGGCATCATCCTGTAACAAATTGTTTAGGTGTTTATGTTGTTCTTTGGCTGTAAAGCCTCGTTAATAATCAATAATAGTGATTGGTATTATGTTTGTATTAGTGGTTAGTTTTATCTTGGCTGTGAGCCGTGTCAGTAAATTTGATTTAGGATTAGAGTAGTGTTTTTAGTCATATACATTAGCATTGCCCTGGTCGATTATTGAGTGCCCGCCTACAACGCAGCTTACCCAATCGTGGTGTGGCTGCACTTAGACGCCATCCAGGTTGGGGTGCCCCTCCACCAGAGACCGCTTTGACTCAAATGAGCAAGGACTTCAAGAGCCACTTAGTCATGTTAGATAGATGGCCTGTTGCAATGGCCAGTTTGCTGATGTTGCCCTTAGTTACATTACCATCAAAGCGTCTAAGTATGCTTGAATATTAATCTTTGGTTCCGCCAAGCCAATTTTTCTATCAGATAGTGATAGTAGTCTTTTGTGCTTGTCCCTCTCGTTGTTGTAGGTTCTTAAATCGCGGATGAGAGGGTTGAAATTTTGGCCATTTCTGGTGTATAAGTTGAAGCTTTGTAGCTTGATGTATTGTTCAATTGAGTGGAATTTTAGCTCCTCATGTACGAGATATGCAGAAGCGACCTGCGGGAGCTTCGTTATTATTCTTAGTATTCTGTTTTGAAGGGTTTGTAGCCTATGTAGATATGATTTCGCAGCATAGCCCCAAACTGGAGCTGCGTACGTCATTATGGGTCTTATTAACGTCTTGTATATTGTGAGGCCCATGTTTAGTTGAAGTTGGCTATTAATATTGATGACCGGGTAGAGTGTGTTTAGCTGACCATTGGCCTTTGCCCTTATGCTATTTATGTGTTGTTTGCAGGTGAGGCCTTGGTCCATGGTGACACCTAGATATGTTAGCTGGTTCTTCCATTCGGTTCTCTCGCCGCTATATCTCAAGGGCGATTGCGCATGCCTTGGTAGTCTATGCTGTATTCTTTTGGTAAAAATTATTGACTTTCATTTGTTGGTGTTTAGTTTAATTCGCCATTTTGTGTACCATGGGCTGAGCTCGTTTAGGGAGTTCTGTAGCTGTTGGTGTAATATCTTAGGTTGCGTGGACTGTGTTACTAGTGCCGTATCATCGGCGTATATGTACTTTTCCGTACACGTGATTTATGGCATGTCATTAATGTGTAGATTGAAGAGGATCGGTCCGAGCAAACGTCCTTGTGAGACTCCCGCCCTGATAGGCCTAAAGGAGGAGGAGGAGGAGGAATCCTCCACCGCTGCTCGGAACTGTCGATCGCTAATATAATCTTTGATACGGGCAATCATAGAATCTGCAAGGTTGTATGACTTGAGCTTGTGAATGAGGCCCGCATGCCATACTTTATCGAAAGCGCTCTCAATATCTAAGAAGATGGCGCCCCTTGATTTATTTGTGTTGAGTCCTTTGGTGATTAGTTCGGTTAGTCGTATCAATTGGAGCGCCGTAGAGTGTTTTGACCTAAACCCAAACAGTTTTGGGACTAGGATGTTGTTCTTCACAATGTGTGAGTTTATTCTTTTTAGAATTACTTTTTCTAATACCTTCCCGATTGTGCTTAAAAGGCTTATTGGCCTGTAGCTGGAGGGTAATGCGAGATTATTCTTTTGTTTCGGGAGCATTGTTATTTTAGTCATCTTCCATTGTGGTGGAAATCTACCTTCATCAAGGGAGTAGTTGAATATTTTAGCTAGGAGCAGCAGCGCTCCTCGCGAAAGATTCTTGAGTACCACATTGGGTATTGTGTCAGGCCCAGAGGCCTTCCTGTTGGGCAGGTGGGCGATGATCGTTTTTTTCCACCTGCATTAGTTTTTCGCATTTTATTGTGTGTGATCGTATAGTCGGTTTAATTTGTTTCGTTTTCAATTTCTTGCGTTTGCACGTGGTTGGCTTGCCCAACTACAGGGTTTGGCCTGAAGATGTTTTCGAGGGCCGCAGCAAAGACATTAGCCTGGGGGTTTCAGCTATCGTACTGTTAAGGTTATTAATTAGAGGCGGTATGTTGGTTTTTGTTCGCTTGAGGCATTTCGCTATTCGCCAAACCGTGTTTGACTGCGGATTGAGATTTTCTAGAGTTTGGTTCCATTGGTTCCCAATATACTCTCTAGTCCGAGCTCTTGTCGCGTTCCTAGTTTGAATGTATTCTTGCTGATCAATGGGATTTCTAGTTCTTTGCCCTTTACGTCTGGCCCTATTGCGATTTTGATGCAATAATTTAATGTCTGCAGGGTATTGGACGTTAATTTTAAGTTTGTGTTTGAGCGGAACGCATTTAAGTGTCGCTAGTTTTATTGCTAAGTCTAATTTAGCCACAGCATTGTCTTGTGTTTCTGGCGAGTTAACTTCTAGATCGGGTAGATAGTGCTCTACGCTGTTTTTAAACTCCTCCCTATCCACTTGATTGTAATTTAACCTAGGAGGTTCCGCTTCAAAAGTTATTGGCAGCGCAACTTGCATTAATACTGGTAAGTGGTCTGACGTAAGTTCGTTTAAAACGCTAAACTCAATGTAAAATGGAATGTTCTTCAATATAGCAATATCCAGAACGTCTGGCACATGATTATTATTGTATGGGATACGAGCGGGCTCTTTTGGCCCCGATATGCGAAAATTTGTATTATTAATATGGTTTAACAATTTTGTAACTTGCGGGTTGGGGTTGGTACTGTGCCATAACAAATGCTTAGTTGTAATCCCCAGCCGCTATAACCTTTGCACCTAGATTCATAATTTTGTCAACGTCATTAGTGTCTACATCTCCCGGAGGGTTGTAAACTGATATTGGTATAATTTCAGTATTGAAGGAGAAAATTTTGATAGCTGTGGCTTCTAAACGATTTAGTTCAGACACATGTATTTGATGACGATTAATATTCTTTTGGACAACAATTGCTGTTTCCCCCTCCCCTTCGAGCTCGGTCTGTTCTATAAACCGCGTACCCTGCGATCGAAAAACGGTCTATGTTCCCTAAGTGGGTTTCGTTTAATGACGCAATTTGAACAGAGCTGTTTAGGAGGAGGTCTACAAGATCTTTACGTTTTCTGCGTACTCCTCGACAATTCCAGTATATCGTGCGAATTTTATCAGAGCCCGCCATTGCAATTAGAGCGAAGAGTGTGGATGAGTTCCGTGAGGAAGTGTAGCGTCATTAGTGAGTCAGTCACTTGTGTGAGCGCATCTTGTGAGAATATTCCTTGGAGCCTTTCTAACTGTTCTTCAAAGTATTTCATAGGAACAGTGCATCCGGCCCTTCCAATCAAGTGCACCAGTTTGCCCATCTCCGTGCCCGATTTCAAAAATTGTCGAGCTTCCTGACCGCGAGGGCGGAGCGACTTTTGGGAAGGAGGGCGAGGTCCTTCTGCGTTCCTTTTGGATGCTTGTATTTTAGGGTTTTTCTGGGTTTGTCGGGGGGTCGCACATTCCTTGCTGGGCCCTCCTCGGTGACAAGCCGTGGAACCTCAGCCGCAGGGTGGTCGGCTAATGGGGCGGGTCGCGTCCGGCCTTTCCTGTCCCTGGTGAGGCACCCTGCGTTGTGCATTTCTACACTGCACCTGGCGGCAGCCTCTACAAAACTTCTATTAGTCCTTCCTACAGTCTGGGGGTTGCGGCTGCGCGGTTTGTCGGCACGGATCTCGTGACGACTGCGTGATAAGCGGTGCAACCGCGCCAAGTTGCACCGTGGCCCCTCTGGTCACATAGCACGCAGTTCCGTTCCGCAGGCGGAACGGAGCACGTTCCTGAGGGGTGTGACCCTGAACATTTGGCGCAGACGTATTCTGGGGACCTACAATCTTTCTGTACATGCCAGAACTGCTGGCATCTCGTACATTGCTTAGGCTCGGGATCGGTCCTATACCTTTCTACCCTAACCCTGAAGTGTGCCAAGTATGTGAGGTCCAAAATCCTGCTGCTAATTTCTTGGGTGTCTGCCACCTCGATGAGGTACATTGGCAGGGGAGTGCGACGCCAGTTGCGTTTGCGCATTTGTACGGCTCTGAGCGCCGTTATTCCTAAGAGCGCCAGGTCTTCCCTAATCTCGTCTCCGGTGATCTCGGCATACAGGCCTTTGATAACAACCCTAACAGTCCTATCCTGGGGGTGTTGGACTAGATGAAACTGTACGCCTTTGGACTTGAGGTATTCTACCAATTTTTGGTAGTCACTCAAGCAGGACATTTTTACTGCAAAGTCACCGGAGTTTCGTACGATATTAATTGTGTAGTCGTGTATTGGTGTGCAAGTTTCGTCGAAGTCGCGTGCGAGGGTATGTACGTGAGTTGCCTGGCTTTTGTGTACAATGACCGACGCAAGGTCTGACCTCTTTGAAGTTAGTGTATCTGTAGGTGGTGTTGGAGTGCCACTCTCCGTGGTCATGTCTGTGCCAGGTCGCGTGTCAGTCGAGGTGCTGGCTACAGGTGAGGCTGCAGTGGTAGAAACAAGTTTGTTTGGTGTTTGAGATTCCTGGGTGGGTTTAGGAGTAGGATTCGTGGGTTTGGTTTTTCTGGTAGAGGATTTGGAAGGGTTGCTTCGTAACGTCATGGTGGTTCTTTCAGTCGAGGAAGAAGTGGTTGCCCTGGAGTTACCTGCCATTTTGCTTGTAGTTAAGTGTGTCCGTGTGTGTGTGTGAGTGTGCAAACTTTAGTGTAAACATTAGTGTGAAAAGGAAGCTTAAGCTAGGTAGAAAAAAGGAAAAGAAAAGAGAGATAGAAAGAGAAAAAAAACAGTTAGCAAGCGCTACAAAGCACGGCAAGATAGAGGGCCGGACCTCAGAGAGGCGCTTAACCAAGTCTTTCGACTGCTCGCTATGGCCGTATTTCCCCTACTCGTCTAAACTGCGGTGCGCAATGCTTAAGAGCTATGCAAAGCTTTGGTAACAGTACCACGGCAATACCAAGCAGCATCCAACGGTGGCTGCTTCTTTGCAGGGGACCGCTTCTTCTGTCTTCTGCTGGAACTCCTCTAGTGGATATTGTCTTGTCGGAATCTCGAGGCGAAGCATCAGCTGTCGGTGTCGCAGTATTTATACCGTGAGCGCTCTCCGTTGATTGGTCCGGAGTGGACAGAGGCACGGCAGCTGGTGGGCGGGGTTCTGTCTCTCTAATGCTGTTGTTGTTTTCTCATAGGCGCGCTATGTTTTCCTGTCTTATATGGTGCTTTCTGTTTTCGATGACTGGATGTCAGTTGCTGTTTGGTTTTAAGACCTCTAGCTTCTTATTAAAATTATTAGGGTTTTTATAGATTTTAATGGCCTTTCGTTGTTGCCGGGCATAGTAGGGTAATGTTGAAGGAAGAATGCGAGTATTCTGGAACTTTATAATGTGTTCACCGTCCACTTAAATGGCATGTTCAGCGACCGCGGGGATCTTAGGCTAATCGTAGTAAACTGCTCAATTGTCTGGTAGGCATGAAGACCGCCTTGGCGGTAGTAAAGAAACTAATATATCTAGGATATAATAATGAAATTACATATGTTGGTGGTAGAAAAAAACAATGTAACTAATAAGAAAACAAAACAGAAGTGAACTTAATCTTCAAAGCATTGCGCACGGCTTGTATGATACCCTTCGCTTCCAAACAAGACCAAATTAAAACAAATTAAGAATATGTGAAAAAGTTACAAAAAATAAAGAAAAGAATCGTCGTGGCTCTCACTGCCACAATCTAAAATGTATAAAAACTGGTTTTGTTCACAATTGATCATTTACGTGTCAAAAGATACGTGAAAGTAGTCCTTACACTCAAAACTTAACAACTCCATAGCACAATATTAGCTAAAATATACAATAGTAATATGTTTAGAAAACTTGCAAAACAGGTCTCATATGGGGGCTTCTACCAGCTCCTTCATCATCCAGGCATGGCGTACACCATTTATTACCATATTTGGTTTAGTAACAATGAGACTACCTGGTTTAGCAGTGTTTTAGCTACTTTCACACTGAAATTTGGCATCTCTGCCCTGTTAAAATTCTCCAGAGTAATAAGTTGTTAATACTTTTTCTCAGTAGTAATGCAAATGAGGAAAGCAATTATTCTAAATTACTGAATCATAATTTTTTTATTGAAGTACCATCCTACGGAGGTGCATAGTTCTGGTTAGTTCCCCAGATTATTTATACCGAAACACGCACAAAAAGTTTCATTCAAGTCCGTTCAGTAGTTTTTGAGTTGTCAGATTAAGGTTTAGAAAAATATGCTTTTTTGGAAATGAGCTTTAAAGCGTTGATATCAAACTTTTGGTTACCGTTTTAAAATGCGAAAATGCTAAAAAACTGGTTTTCTTCAAAAGTTTCATTTACATGTCAAACAGTTGCAAAAGATAATACTTACAACAGTTCCATAGCACAGAAGTGATTTAGTTCAGTATTAGTTAAAATATGTCAGTGGAGTAATATGGTTAGAAAACTTGCAAAACGGGTCACACACTGGATACATCTACCTGCCCCGTCATCATCCAGGCATGCCGCACTACAGTTTATTTAACCTGGATCCACCCCGTCCTAAACCACAGGCGACATAGAATACCCAGGGTGTCTACCCTCACTCCACCAACAGCATACTTCTGGCCTTAATGGAACTGAGCAGTTCGATTCGTAACAAATGACTTGCAGTTTTCAGCAAGTATTTATATCTGGGAAAAAGTAAAAACTCAATCCATGAGGTTTCCCATTAGGAATTATAATGGAATTAAATTTTTTGCTGATTTCATGGGTAACAAGTTTATATATCTAAAATATAATAATGACATTAAGTTTATAATGATTTAGTAGCAATGGGTCTACTTGGTTTAGCAAATGTTTAGCTATTTCTGCACTGAAAATTTGAATCTCTGCCCTGTTAAAATTCCCCAGAGCCATAAATTCATGTTTTATTTCAATATTTGTTAAAATATGTGAGTGTACTAATATGTATAGAAACCTAGCAAAACAGGACTCACATTGGTTGTGTAACTGTAGTGCTTATAATGAAAACCAGACAAATTCATAGCACAGAAGTAATTTAGTTCAATATTAGTTAAAATATATGATATAGCAAATATCAGGCGGTGATGTAGAGGCTGTCTTAACAACAGAGCGCAGTTTGAGTACTACCAAATGAACTTGTGTTTTCAAAAAAGTTTTTCTATTTGGGAAAAGTGCAAATCAATCTCTGAGGGTTGGAATGAGGAATAATAATGGAATTAAAATGTTGTTGAAGATTTCATGGTAAAGAAGCTTATATATTTAGGATATATTCATGAAATTAAACATGTTGGTGGGACAAAATACAACCGAACTAACAAAGCAAACTTAACCTTCAAAGCACTGCGCACAGAACGTCTGAAACATTTCGCTTCCAAACAAGTCCAAGTTTAAAAAATATAAAAGTATGTTAAAAAATTAACCTAATAAGTCGGTGTGGCTTTCATTGACACCATATTAAATGCTTAAAATGTGGTTTTGTTAAAAAACGGTCATTTACATGTCAAAATGTATCGTAAAATTTGTACTTACCTTCAAAAGCTGACAATTACTTAGCACAGAAGTGATTTAGTTCAATATTAGCTAAAATATATGAGTAGAGTAATATACTTAAAAAAACTTGCAAAACAGGTCCCACACTGGGTGCTTCTACCTGATCCATCTTGTCCAGGTATGCCGTACCACCGATTATTTAACCTGCGCCCACCCCATTCTGAAGCACAGGCAAAATACACAAAGCTTCAGCTTTGTTTTAGGGAAATGATCAGAACTGGACTTCTATCTGCATAAACCGTTTGTAAATTTGTTTTCAAATCAAAAAAGCAGTTTTTTATCATTTATTTGTTTTCCTTTTTCTTGAGGAACTGTCCAACGGAGGGGCATAATTCTGTCAGCTCCCCAGATTATGTATACTGTAGCATGTACAAAAGCTTTCATTTAAATAACTTCATTAGTTTTTGAATTGTCAAGGCTAAGGTTTAGAAAAAATATAGCTTGTGGGAAATGAGCTTTAAAATGTTAATATCAAATTTTCGTTACGTTTTTAAGATGCGAAAATACTTAAAAGTGTTTTTGTAAAAAAGCGTCATTTACAGATAAAAAGTAGTGTAAAAGTAGTACTTACAACCAAAACGTTACAATTTCATAATACAGAAGAATTGCTTCTGTATTGATTACCTAATTCCAGCTAACTGAAACTATTCTGTCAGTGTATGTGGGTTGTCATATTTCAGGGGTCAGGTGCAGCTTAACGGTTATAAAAACTAATCAGATTCTGTAATTAATTCCTTTGGATAGATATGCTATACAAACGTGTTATTCAGTTAAATTGAATTGAATTTTATTTATGAACGCTGTTTAACTACTATAGTCCTTAGCATCCCATTCTATAATGGGTGTGAAAGACCAGAACGTTTGCTCAGAGGCCTCTATCAGGCTTGAGGTTCTTATACGTGCCGTAAATCTACGACACGGGACCACCGGCTTTACTTCCCTTCCGAAGGAAGCAATACTATGGATTTTTAAGGCCGAAAAAATCCATCGCCCACCTGCTGGTTTGAACCCGCGACATTTGGAACCCCTGGACTATGGAGGAGGACACAAAAGTGCTACTGAAGCCATACAAGCGAATGCTTTTTCATCAAGATGAACCGAATTACAATTTCACAAAATTAAGTCACATGCCTAATTTAATTATATAAAATGGCGGCTCCTAAGTATGCTGGAACCAAGATTTCCCTAATATACTGGCTATTTCCAAAGATACTTCAATCTTATTTTTTTTAAAGCTTTGTCGTCATTTTAGGGAAATGATGATAAATGGACTTCTATTAGCATAAACAATTTATCTTCAAATCAGAAAAGCAATATTTCTGAATCGCTTAATTATAAACTTTTTCTGAAGAATTGTCCAACAGAGGTCCATAATTCTGGTCAGTTTCCCAGATTATGTATACGGTAACATGCACAAAAGCTTTCATTTATATCCCCTTAATAGTTTTGAAATGTCAGGGTTAAGGTTTAGAAAAATATAGTTTGCGGGAAATCAACGTTGATATTAAATTTTGGCTACCTTTTTCAAACGTGAAAGTGCTTAAAATGATTTTGTGCAAAAACCGTCATTTACGTGTCAAAAAATACAGTAAAAGTAGTACTTACAATCAAAACCTGTCAATTTCATAGCGCAGAAGTGAGTCAGTTCAACATTAGTTAAAATATCTGAGTGTAGTAATATGTTTAGAAAGCTTGCAAAGCAAGTCTCACACTGGGTGCTTCTTCCTGTCCCGTCATCACCCTGCATGGCATACACCGATTACTACCGTTGGTTTAGCAGCAATGAGGCTAATTGGATTCCTATGTTTTAACTACTTCTGATTTGAAAATTTGCATCTCTGCTCTGTGAAAATTCTCCAGATCCATAAACTGTTAAAGCTTTATTTCAATATTGGTTAAAATATGCGTGTTTAGTAATATGTTTAGAAAACTAGCAAAGCAGGTCTCACACCTGGTGCGTAATGTAGCACATCAAAACCTGACAGTTCTGTAGCAACAGGCGTGATTTAATTTAATATTAGTTAAAATATGTGATTTTAGTATATTTTCGGCCGTGAGGTAGAGGCTGTTTTAAAAGCAGAAATCATATCGACTCGTACTAAATGAGCCGCAGCTTTCACCAAGTATTTATATCTGGGAAAAGAGCAAAATAAATCCGTGAAAGTTGCCATTAAGATTTATAATGGCATTAAAATCTTACTCCTGAGTTCATAGTAATGAAATTTACAATACGCAAGCGAATTTAATTTGCAAAGCACTGCGCACGGAATGTATGATACATTAAGCTTCCAAACAAGTCCAGATCTAAACAAATTAAAAATATGTGAAACAAATTACCTACAAATTGTCGTGGCTTTCACTGACATTATCTAAAATCTAAAAACTGGTTATACTCAAAGTTGGCCCTTTACATGTGAAAAGGAATCGTAAAAGGTTACACTCAAAACACGAGAACACCATTGCACAGAAGTGATTTAGTTCAATATTAGATAAAATATGTGAGCATAGTAATATGTTTAGAACACTTGTAGTACAGGTCTTACACTGGATGCTTCTACCTGCTCCATCATCATCCAGGCATGCCGTACCACCAATTATTTAACCAGTGCCCATCCCATCCTAAACCACAGGCGAGATACACAGATACAGAAAGCTTCAACCTTGTTTTAGGGAAATGACCAGAACTAGACTGCTATCCACATAAACAACTAATAAATTCATTTTCAAATCAAGAAAGTATTTTTTCTAAATTATTTAGTCATAATATCTTGATGGTAGAAGTATATAACAGAGGTGTGTGATTCTGGTCAGTTCCCCAGATTATTTATACTGTACCATGCACAAAAGCTTTCGTTTAAATCCCTTCGGTAGTTTTTATTCGTCAGGTTGCGGTTTAATAAAATATACTTTTTGGGAAATGAGCTTTAAAGCGTCGATACAAACATTGTGATTATCTTAAATATGAAAATGCTTAAAAGCTGGATTTTTCAAAAGCGCTCGTTTCTATGTCAAAGGTATAATAAAAGTTGCACTTACACTCAAAACCTGACAATTCCATAGCACAGAAGTAATTTACTTCAATGTTAGCCAAAATATATGAGTGTAGCAATATGTTTAGAAAACTTTCAATACAGGTCTCACACTGGGTGCTTCTACCTGCCCCGTCATCATCCAGGCATCCTCTACCAAGGATTGTTTAACTACCACCGACCCCGTCCTAAACCAAAGGGGAGATACTCAAGTACGGAAAACTTCAGCTTTGTTTTAGGGAAATGACCAGAGCTAGACTTATATCCACATAAACAACTTATTTTCAAATCAGAAAAGCAACTTTTCTAAATTATTTAATCGTATTTTTTTTATTGAAGAACTATCCAACAGAAGTGCATAATTCTGGTCAGTTCCCCCAATTGTATATATAGTGCAACATGCACAATAGCTTTCATTTAAATCTCCACCACTCCACACTCCACCAAACGCATACTTCCGGCCGTGAAATAGAGGCTGTCTTAACGTCAGAGAGGAGTTCGACTTGTACCAAATGACTTGCAGTTATCAGTAAGTATTCATATCTGGGGAAAGGGGCAAAATCAATCCTTGAGGGTTGCTGCTAAGAAATATATTGGAATTAAGGTGTTGTTTCTGATTTCATAATAAAGATATATATTTAGCACACAATAATGAAATTTAACATGTTGGTGGGAGAAAATATATCCAAACTAACAAAGCAAACAAAACAGAAGCAAATCTAACGTTCAAAGCATTGCGCAGGGTATGTATGAAATATCTCGTTTTGCTTAAATGGGGTCATTTACATGTTAAAATGTAGCGTAAATTATAGTACCCACAATCAAAACCTGACAATTCGTTATCACAAAAGTGATTTAGTTCAATATTAGTTAAAAATGTGAGTACAGTAATATGTTTAGAAAACAGCTCTCGCACTGGGTGCTTCTATCTGCCCCGTCATCGTTCAGGCATGGCGTACCACCGATTATTTAACATGGGCCTTCGTCCGACCTAAACCACAGTGGATATAGAGGGCATAGGGCGTGTAGTCACACTCCACCCAAAGCGTCGTCCTCCGCAGTGTAGTGGTTACCATGCAAGCCTCTAGTTTCCGAGGTCCGGGTTCAAATCTGGCGGAGGGCGATGGATTTTTTCGGGCTTAAAAATCCTTAGCATGGATGACTTCCTTCTTAAGGGAAGTAAAGCCAGTGATCTGGTGTAGTAGGTTTACGGCACCTAAAAGAACCTGAAGACTGATAAAGGGACCTGTCTTTTACGCCCAATATAGAATGGGACGCTAAGGACCACAACAGTTAAAGAGCGCACATGAATAAAACTCAAATTTTAATTTTCTCCACCAAAAGCATATTCCCGGCCGAAGTAGGGGCTGTCTTAACGGCAGAGAGGAGTTCGACTCGTACCAAATTAATTGAAGTTATGCGGAGCATTTATATCTGAGAAAAGGGGAAAATCAATCTGTGAGAGTTGCCACTACGAATTATAATGGAATGAAATGTTCTTGTTGATTTCATAGTAAAGAATTGTATATATTGCGCGTGTGGTATTTTCTCACTCAACATGCCATCATGTTTAATCTAATAGCATTTCTTTCATTAAAGCCTTTCTTGGCTAAGATCCTTATACAGCAACTACAGTTTGGTAATGCTAGGTATTCAGTTAATGTGTGTATTGTCACTGCTAGTATTAGTATACTTAAGTGAACTATTTAGCTACGCTTAGATTCTCTCTTTGTGTGTGTTAATTTACTATAATTTTCCTATTATTGTACGAAGCATCTGGTTTCCGTAATATTTATTTCATCAGCGTATTTGTTATAATTCATGAATAAAGGGAGTTGGCTGTCATAGCCAACTCAAGCCGTTTGCCTGGGGTACTTGTAACAAGACGAGTTATAGTTTTAATATGTGGGTTGTGATACCAATAAATTTGTTGATTCTTTCAGATTTAATTTTCGGTGGGCTTCTTTAAATAATATTTGTTATGGCCATTTGGGTCTTGGCCAATAAATCTGATTGTTACTGGAATTGCAATTCTCAACGAGTTACTTGAATCCCAGTTCCCGATATAGACTGTCCTTCTAGGTTGGCGTGCCTTACCTGGGCGCTAGTCCAGCAGCTCAATTTGACAGCAGAGAGTGGTTCGATCTTCTCCTGTCTCGGGGCTTTGCGCGGAAATAGATTTTGTTCAGAATTAGCAGGATTTCCGGTTTAGCTACGATGGCATGGGTTCCTCAGTTGGAATTTTTAAGGAAAGGTGAAAGTTTATTTGCACCGGCTATTAGAGGCGGTCAAGTGTTTCAAGGGATGTAATTGTTGGAATTTTTAGCCGCCATTAGGGCTCGCAAGGTCCATAATGTAATAGCATTTCCAGAGGGTAGTGAATGGGTCGTTTGGCCGTTGAAGCCTGTATTGTGGTGGGTCAGAAGCTTCTCGAAATCGTTGAAGATTTCAAGAAGGACGGACCGTCCACTCGAAAACAGGTGTAGCGCCTTTTTCTCAGCTCTATGTCGGACGGGTGGCTTATTTAACGTCTAGTTTTACATCGTTGACGGGTTTGGCGGATTTGCGAAGGTTTGGCGAGACTGTCCAGGAATTGATATGTCGGTTAATGAAATCTGCGGGGGATGATGCTCCTAGAGGAAACGCTTTGGGTACCCAGTCTTTGTGTGAGGCAGAAGCGCCTGGGGGATCTCTGTCAGTCTTGGGCCCGGTCAAAATCGAACACCCTTTGCAACCCTTAGTCGATCAGGCATTTAAATGTGAGGTTTGTAAGCGTCTTGGAATTTTTGTGCTTTTGGTTTGATGTACTAGATATGGCCTAGATTACGGAATCGAGCCAAGGCTGGTCAAGGAGTTAGTTAGTATCCGCCTTGGTGGCTAAAGCGCTAAATTTGTTATGGGAGACGGCCTCCACGGCACATTCTCTTCGAAACTTTCAGTGTAACATTTTATGTTATTTTCTTCCGGCGGGATATCGGGCGAAATGGCTGCGTAAAGGATTCTTAGCTCCCCAAACTGAATAGGAAACCTTTTGGGCTTATGTGACTTGAGTTAGGCGTTACGCCAGTGTCTTCTTGACCGGCGATTCAGAAAAGGAAATTGTGGATACCATTATTATGGGTCTTAACACTAACATCCGTGATAACTCAGTTTTCGTAGCCAAACCCAAGAGTATTAAGAACACAGAGGAGGTCATTCCTGCGATTAATGAATTTGCTGAGACCGAAGCTACTCGCTCTAGAGAGCCAGTTAGCCGGTTTTCGGGGTACTTACACTCCAGGTATAATCGGCGCAACAGTTCTAGACACGTGAAAATCTTAATGAGAGCTATGATGCGAGTTACTTACCACATCAGGTGGTGACCGATCGACTGCCTGCTGCAGGAGTGCGTGGGACAGTCATCGTCAAATATCCACAACGGTTATGCACTGTGTTGCGCTGATAAACTTAGTTATATACAGTATATTAAAATCCACGCTGTAAAAAGCGCTTAATATAAAAAACGCTGTCAATCATTGCCTCCAATTCTGCCACATCTAACAACCCTTCCTCTTCTGCGGAATCACTCACATTATTGCCGTCATCACTGCTGTCACTACTTTCTGCACCATTATCCTGGATGAGAATTATTTCTGTTTGATTTTCTGCAATTCCGTATTTTTCGGAATAATGATTCTTAATTTATTCAGCATGTCGCCATACATTTTCCCATTCTGGCCTTCCAATTTCAGCAAATTGCTGGCGTTATAACTGCTCCACATATTTTAATTTAAAAGTGATATTTCTGCATGCCACCCATTTTTTGACATCAGCCCAGATTAATTCGATTGGGTTTAGATCTGGGAAATACGATGACAGTCTAAGTACATTATGGCGATGTTGTATTACTATCTGGTCAAGCATGTATGACTTCTGAAGCTGTTTGTTGGCTTTAATTAAGTTATATAGCTTTGTTTTACTCATGCTTTCATCTAAAGCTTTATTATGTCTAAGTAACCAAGCTCTCATTTCTTCTTTCAAGGAAGTTGAGGTAGGTGGTTTGTGAATTTGAGTGTTGACGCATTGTGAAGCATTGTCGATGACCAGAACAGACCCAGCAGGCATATTAGGTATCAACATGGCGTTGATTCACTTCATGTAATTTTCTGTATTCATTTCTTGATGAAACTCTCCTGTTGTTTGTTGCGACTTGTAAAAGAAGGGCATTTGGAACGAAGCCGATCTTTCCAACAGCACGAAAATAAGTATTTGCCCTTTGGCAACAGGTGCCTGCAAACCTAATTCGCTATCGTCACTCCAACTTTTAGATGCTGTATGACTGCTGTGTATGTATGACTCATCTAAATACATTATAGTATTTTTCTGAAATTTGTAGCACCACCTTGAAAATTGATGCTGATATAAGTACACACTGATATAAGTAGATATAAAATTATAGTCATTTGGAAAGGTAGAATCAGACTGAAAAATTCAATGCCATAGCCGGGATTTGAACCACGGAGCTTAGGCTTTCCGTGCCGTTGCTCTAACCGACTAAGCTATCATGGCAACGTTTACTTTTTATTTTTATTTTTTTTATTTTATTATTATTTTTTATTTTATTTATTTATTTTGCTTTTCTGTTAGAACTCTTCTATTTGGTTTCGGTTTCTTCCATTTGAACCCTAAATCTTTAATAATTTTTCTGAGATTTGTAGCACCACCTTGAAAGTTTCTGCTGTCTTTCAGCTGGATGAGCAATCTGCTTATTGTTAGCACAGTTTTTCTTCCACATAGGAATTGTGAATCGTGCGCCGAATGACGCATTTGAAATCGTCTATTTCTGTAATACGTTTAGGGACCTTATGTTTCTTCCCAGGTGTGTCAAATGGTACTCTTTCATCCATATGGTTTTTTCTCTTATCTTTGAGAACTCTGGAAACGGAACTCGGTGAAACACGAGTTGCTTTGACTACTCTTTCTTTACTCTCATAAGGCTTTTGTGGAACTCGGATATAATTTCTTCCTTCATCTCTGCTTCTTGCTTCATGAAGTCGATGACATTTGCAATTATTTCCCTACTTTGACTATGTAACACCTTACCACTTAACTTTGAAAACATAGGAGCCATGGTTATAAATATAACAAATATAAAATAAGTACTATTTAGATACTGCAGCTCTCTTTAAAATTACGACCAGATGCAGACACTTCCTATGCAGACTGTATGTGTTACGCACTGTGAGTAAGCAAAGGTATTATATCGCTTTCGTTGATAAAGCTAAACATAAACCATTCCTAGGCTCGGCAGCTGGGATGACAATCAAGGTCACGATTCCAGAAGTTTTGCGCGAGTAATACCCTCTACGAGCGGAGAGCCTATACGGCCGTTAGCCCGGCTTGTTGGGGAAGGCGTGAAGCCTATAATCCGTTTCCAATCTAGTCAGGCAGGTATGTTGCTAGGGTTTGTCCAGTGTCTCAAATCCGGCCGGCTCCTCAAAGGGGTAGTAAAGAGAATATAGGCCAGCAAGGGACAGATGGCTTCAGATATCTAAGCCGAGGTCGAGGGTTAAGGCCTTCGCAGCGAGGATTGCTGCCCTACTAGCTGCCGGCAGACCCTTAGTCGAAATTTGTATCGGCAAGCTGCCGCACCTGGCCGTCTTAGATTCAGGGTTCACGTTCTCAATAGTGGAGTGGGACTTTTTTGAAAGCCATTTAGGACAACGCGATGCTGGCGTTACCCGTTGTGATTTCAGCTGTGTTGTCAGCAATGGCCAGAGTTTTAACGTCAGACTGACGACCGTCTCTTATGTTCGTTTTCCTAACTTATGGAAGCACCCTTGTCTACTTTCTCGATGGCTTCCGCACTTGACTATTTCAGGGGCCGATTTTATGTGCCGCTGGGTTGCGATTGGATTTCAGTCGAAATCAAGTTATTTCTCCGTTTGCTCCTCAGGTTTTCTACCATTGTAGCGTACTCTGAGTCCGATCGTCCCCAGGATGCAGTTATGTAACGTTTGGCTGTTGCAAGAGGTGGAACAGACTTTTGTTGTCTCATTTGTCAGCCGAGAAGGCGACGCAGATCTGGGCATTGTTACAAGTGTTCTCGTCTCTTTTCGGATCATTCCGGTCTTACTAATCGCGTTACTTACGAGATTCAGTTCACCGACGATGTTCCGGTTAAGCTTTCGCCGTATCGTCTCTAGCCACCAAAGATGGCGATATTAAAGAATAACGTGGCTTATATACTTGAGAAAAAGATTACTAGAACTTCTCATTCAACTTTTAGCCCCCATGTTTCTAGTCCCTAAGGGTAGTGATATTTCTCGACCAGTTGCCGATTACCGCATTTTGAAACAGCGGGTACCTGTTGGGGCTACTCCACTTCCGGATTTGCACACAGCTGTCCATCATTTTGCTGAGGGGAAAGTTTACACTACTTTAGACCTTAACGTTGCCCATTATCAGATTCCCCTGGCGTAGGGGAGCAAACATGTCATGGCCTTCGCCACCCACTGAAGGTTTAACAAATTTAACACGGTCCGTTTCGGGATTGCTACAGGCACAGTCTTGTCGCACCTTCTAGACATTTATTTTCTGGCCTTAAATTCGTATGTTTGTGTCACTATTTGGACGATTTGGTTGTGTACTCCGCGGATTTTGACACCCACTTGCAACATCTCAGAGAGATTTTCGCTCGTCTGGTGGGGGCGGGTCTTACTCTCAAGCCTTCCAAATTTAAGTACGCTACCTCGCTGGTTTTTATTTAGGGAATTTTATCTCGTACAGTGGAATCACTGTCGATCCAGAGCGCACTGCCGCTGTACAGAATTTTTCCTCCGCGGAACGCCATAGAGTTGGCCCGGTTTTAGGAATGGTTAATTTTTTTCAAGTTCATCCCTCATTTCGCTCATCGGGCGGAGCCCTTAAATAGCCTACGCCGTAAAGGCGTTAAATTTAAGTGGGAAGGGGAACAACAACGTAGCTTTGAAAACCTCTAGGTTGCCGTTTCTAACCCTCCGATTATGGCGTCCCTGGATTTTGCTAAGAACTTTGCTTTTCAGATGAATGTCTCTATGCATACTTTAGCTGCCGTCTTGTTGCAGACTTTAACCCTAGGCGACGCCCCGTCTTGCTTCTAGGACCTTGACAGAGGGTGATAGGAAATTTTAGCTTTATGAGCTTGAAACCTTGACGGTATTGTTCGGGCTTGAGAAGTATAAGATGTGTTTGGAGCATGTTCCTTTCACCCTTGAATGTGACAACCAGGTCCTCAACTTGGCCCTGCTTCTTCAAAGAAAACAGGGGGATCGGCGCGCTAGGGTGTCCGTATCGCTTCGTTCAAATTTACCCCGTGTACATCAGGGGTGCTGACCACGTTTCTGCGGATTCTTTGACGTGTATGTTCGGGAGGAAATCCAGAAAGAGCATCCGAGTAATGCGATGCAGTCGGTTTTGGTCTGTGATAGCCTTCTGCAATTATTTACGGACGTGGTCCAACTTCAGCGCCAGGACACGGAGTTACGTGTTCTGCTCGAGAAGTTGGGTGGTCAGCAGGAAGTTTTGCTGTATCGTTTGCGTGACGGCGTTTTGATGGCACGGTCTAACCACGGTGGCCGATTTAAGATTGTTTTATCTACTTCCCTGGTTCCCATGATTTTTTAAAATATTTTCATTGTTCGTTTTGGGGGTCATGTGGAGATTTTTAAAATCAGGTAGAAGGTGCGTCAGCAGTTCTTTTGGAAGGGGATCGACAAAGATATCGTGCTCGTGTTAAGGCATGTCGGGTATACGCCTTATCCAAGCCTGCCCAGAGCACCACGTGAGGTAATTTTGCTTCTGAATACGCCACTCAAACCCTTGAAAAACCCCTTGTGGATTTTGAGGATTCTTTTCCTGAATCGATCACAGGTAATACGTGCGCAGTAGCGGCTACCGATGCCTTCACTAGCATTTTTTGGGGGATTTCTGCTGTGTTGAAGGCGACGACGATGACAGCGATTATGGTTTTGGATAACATCTTGGGATCATGTGGGGCCCCCAATATTTTTGTTTCCGATGACGGTTCGCCCTTAAGCGGTTTTGGTTTACTTGGGGCATCAAACATTAAACTCCCCCCAGGACTCACCTTATGTGAGTAAGGGTTTGGCGTACCCGAGGTGCCCGAGCCTCTCATCGCCATCGTCATCCCTTCACCCTCGACTGGTCCAGGTGGGTTCTCCTCGTGACCGGGGGACTCAAGGTAAGGTCTCGTGCGTTCCATGCCTCCCCTCGCCATCGCTCTTTCTTGATCTCTCTATTTACGAACATTTCGCACCACGACCATTCATTCTTACATCTCTTTTCCTTCCTCGCCGGCCTACCTTACGTACGAAACGCCCACACAGTTTTGATTTATTTTACCTTTTTCTTTTAATCCACCGTGGACACAGCCTGACGGATACTCGCGCACTGGGTGCGCAGCTGGGTGAGTGGGTAATGGCGTCATCCCCACCACCCAGGATCATCATGTAGGGTTTGTGTTCGTATCCGCTGTTCAACTGCAGTCCCGCGGGGGGCCATTGCATGAGCTGTTGAGTTCTGACGGCCATTGGGTCCCTCTGTCTATGTTCTGGGAAGTGTGGCACTGGGGTGAGACTTGTATGTATAGGCCACTCACCCAAAAGGGGGTAACGCCCGGAAAGTCAGAGCCCGAGGTCGGAGAAGGTTGCAATAGTGGAGGATTTCTTTCGCTATGGAGCCCTCCTTCTCCATTATAAATAACAAGCGCCGAAAAGTAATTGTAACAGACGTAGCACCACCGCCATCTGGTTGCTACTTAGTGATTACCCGAACTAAGGAAGGACAATCTTTCGAGAAGGTGAACCCTTTTATAAAACAGAAGGGCATTGATTCAATTGCTGGCCCGGTTAATTCCTCCACTCGCCTTCAAAATGGATCATTGTTAGTACAAATAAAGTCCGATCAGCAAAGTAAGAGCTTGTTGCGCGCTACACTTCTCCACGGTTATCCCATCGGTGTTGAGAAGCACCGCACCTTGAATTCCTGCCGCGCCGTCGTTGCCAGCCATAGCCTCGATGGTATGTCGGACGATGAACTGGTTGAATATCTTTCTGATCAAAAGGTGACAGCAGTTCATCGAGTGCAGGCTAAACGCGACGGTGTATTGGTACCCACTCGTACCCTGTTTCTAACTTTCGATGGTTTCGATCTGCCTACGAATATCTCAGCAGGGTACGAACGTATTGCGGTGAGGCTCTATATTCCCAGACCTCTGCGTTGTTTTAAATGCCAACGTTTTGGGCATACGCAAGTCTCCTGCAAGAGTGCCGTTTCCATCAGTGCCTCTTGTCAGCTCTCACACGATGGTACCTGTTCATCGCCCCGTCTGCGTCAATTGCAAAGGGTCTCATTGTGCGTCATTTGCCGACTGTCCGCGGTACTTGGATGAGAAGGCGATCCAGGAGATCCGGGTAAAGGAGAAACTCTCCTTCACTAAGCCCGGAGGCGTTACCATGCGCGCCAACCTTCGCTCTTGCGATCAGGTGAGTTCAGTTCTGTTGTTGCCTCGCCAGTACCACGGAGAGATGCTGAAACTCAGACCTGGACCATGACTGCATTAACCGCCACTACCATCCGGCCGTCCATTTCTGCTATAGTTACCAAGCCATCTAAAGCTGGTCCTACGGTTATGAAGTCCCAAGGCACTGATAAGAAGTCCAAGCAGAAACTACGTAAGGAAGATTTTCTCAAAGACCCTCCGCGTGCGCGGGGTAAGAAAAGTTCACCTTCTCCTCCTCGAAAGTCGCAGTCCCAGGATGCTCCTGGGACAAGTCGCGCTCAGCGGCCCCCTTCACCCATTGCCACCCAGAACCGATTCTCGGCGCTTGAATCGGTTTCTTGCACTGAGCGCGTGGGCCCTCCCTTCGAGGAGCCTATGGAGTCTGACCAACTCCATACCAAAAGCCCGAGCCCCAAGGTTAAGCAAAGGGTTACTTTGAGCCGCCCTTCAAAGTAGACAGTTTATCCCTTTTATTCATGGCTAACCTGACCTGGAATTTACGTGGTGTACGATCGCATAGAGCGGAATTGCAACTTTTATTGCGTTCATATTCACCTATGGTCGTGTGTTTGCAGGAGACCAAGCTTCGTTCTCACGATCCTTTTACCCTCCGTGGGTATACTCCGGTTTGATACGATCTTGCACCGGATGAGGGTACTCCTGCTCATGGAGGTGTCATGCTATTAATGCGTAACGACGTTCATTTTCAGCCTCTCACACTTACGTCCGTCTTGCACGCAGTTGCCGTTAGGATTCAATTACCCGGCTTTTTCTTTTCTCTGTGTCCGCTCTTTCAACACCATTTCTTCTGTTGGGAGGTTTTAATGCCCATCACCCCCTATGGGGTTCCCCTAGGGCTTGTGAGAGGGGAACTCTCCTTTCTGACATTTTCATCAGTTCAGCCTCTCCATCCTCAATAAAGGTGAGCCTACTTTTCTTTCTGATTCTTCTGGTACATTTTCTCACTTAGACCTTGCCGTTTGCTCCATCCAGCTTGCTTGTCGTCTGCAGTGGAACGTCGTCGCTGACACCTACTCCAGCGACCATTACCCCTGCATCGTTTCTCTTTTGTCTCACCACGTCCAGCATTCCAGAGTACTTGCCTGGATATTCAGTAAAGCCGACTGGAGATTGTATTCCAGCCTCGTGCATTTTGACGACCAGCCCTTCACCGACGTTAACCAAATGGTGCAGCAGCTTACGTCTAAGTTGCTATCTGCCGCCGAACGCACCATTCCCCGTTCGTCCTTCTACACTCGGCGTATTCCTGTACCGTGGTGGGCCGAGGACTGTCGGGACGCCGTTCGTGACCGTAGAGCTGCACTCAGGGTGTTTCGGCGACACCCTACACTTGACAATTTGGTTACTTTTAAACAATCGCGCGCCAGGGCTCTTCGCATCATTCTGGATAGCAAGAAGGCATCTTGGACTCGTTTTGTCGAGTCTTTTAATCGCTTCACGCCTTCCTCTGTTGTTTGGGATAAACTTCGTCGCTTCTCCGGTAAAGTGTCTCATTGTACTGTGTCTGGCCTTCAGGTTTCCAATGCCACCATAGTAGATCCGGCTGCCATTGCTAACACTCTAGGTGCTGCCTTCGAGGTGGTTTCTAGTTCTGAGCATTATTCCGCCGGCTTTCGCACTCTGAAACACCGGCTTGATTCCATGACCTATAGTTTTCGTTCTTCAAATCAGTAGTGTTATAATGAAGATTTCACAATGAGGGAGCTGGAGCACGCCCTCCTTTTATCTAGGCACTCCGCTGCTGGGCCGGTCGGTATTCATGCCCTGATGTTAAAGCACCTTTCAACCGACGGTAAACTCTTTCTCTTACAGGTCTATAACCATATTTGGCAAGACTGCGTTTTTCCCTCCGTTTGGCGCGAAGCCACCGTTGTCCCTATCCTTAAGCCTGGGAGGGATCGCCAACTACCTTCCAGCTACCGCCGTATCTCCCTCGCCAGTTGCATTTGCAAGGTGATGGAGCGCATGATCAACGGGCGGTTGACATGGTGGCTTGAGTCTCAGAAGCTTTTAGCGAACGCTCAGTGCGGATTTCGTCGCCAACGCTCTAACGTCGACCATCTGGTCTCTCTGTCGACGCAAATTATGAATGGGTTTCTGAGAAAGTGTCTAACAGTGGCTGTATTTTTTGACCTAGTGTAAGCTCATAACACTTATTGGAGGGGCGGCATTTCACGTACACTTCACGCATGGAATTTACGCCGTCGACTTCCCATATTTCTTCGGGAATTTATATCGGACCGCGTCTTTCGTGTACGTGTGGGCTCGGTTTTATCTAGTCATTTTATTCAAGAGAACGATGTACTGCAGGGCTCTGTACTCAGTGTCACACTTTTTGCAATTGCTATCAACACCATTGTTGATTGTATTTCACCTGGCATTTCATCGTCCCTTTTCGTTGACGATTTTGCCATTTATTGTAGTTTATGGCGGACCTGTCTGCTCGAACGCCGTCTCCAGAGCTGGATCGACCGTCTCTACGCCTGGAGTAACGCCAACAGCTTTAATTTCTCCGCCGAGAAATCCGTCTGTATCAATTTCTGCGCCGGAAGGCTTTCCCTCCGCCCTCTCTCCATCTTGGGCCGGAGGATCTTCCATTTGCAGACGAGGTGAAATTTTTGAGGTTGATCCTTGATCGAAAGCTGAGCTGGACTTCGCAATTTCCTTTTTAAAAGGAAAGTGTGACCGTTCTCTTAATCTTTTACGTGTTTTAAGTCGCACATCCTGGAGAGCTGATCGGACCGTCCTTGTTCGTCTTTACCGCTCTTTGGTCCGATCCAAGCTTGCTTACGGGTGCATTGTCTATTCATCGGCGCGTCCGTAAGTGTTACTTTGCTTGAATGCCATTCACCATCGTGACATAAGGGCCGCTACAGGGGCTTTCCAACCAACCCTGTACCCATTCTGTACGCTGAAGCTGCAGAGTCTCCGCTGTCCTTCAGGCGTGAGATGCTTTTGTGCAGCTATGCCTGTCGACTCTCAAGCTTACCTGACCACCGGTCCTTCAGTTATTTTCGAGGATTCGCTTGATCGGCAATATATAATTAGCTCCTCTGCATTGCTCCCTCCAGGGGTTCGATTTCGTCTACTTCTTCGGCATTTGGACGTTACGCCAGCGCCGACCCTTCCCAGTGGGGAAACGCGTTTTGCTCCATGGTTGCGCGCTGAGGCCCACTGTTACCTTGGGTTAACGTCGATGCCGAAGAACGAGACCCCTTCTTCAGTTCTTAGATCAACGTTTTTAGAACTTCGGGTGCAATTCGGGGACTTTCATTTTATATATACTGATGGGTCTAAAACTGCTGTTGGAGTAGGGCGTGCCTTTGTTTATGGTGAAACTAGTTTTACCTTTCGTTTACCTTGGCAATGTTCGATTTTTACCGCCGAAATTTTAGTATTTATCAATCCGTTTTATACATTCAGCGGAAGACTTACGGCGCTGTGTTGTTTGTACGGACTCTCTGAGTGCCCTTCAGAGAATAACGCGCTGTACAATTACCACCCCGTCGTACAGCGCATACATGACCTGCTGCACTCGCTTGGTGCGTCTGGCATCAGCGTGTCCTTCATGTGGGTTCCAGGTCATGTGGGCATCTCAGGGAACGAGTCTGCCGGCGCCACTGCCAAATCGGAGATTTTATCACCCAGATTTTTTACCTCTGTTCCCTCGTCAGATTTGTGTGTTGTTTTACGTCACCGCATCCTCTCGCTTTGGCGCGATGAGTGGACGGCCCTCCGGGGGAACACGTTGCGGGAGGTTAAACCTCTTCCGTTAGTCTGATGTACCTCTTCTCGTTCTTCTCGTCGGAAAGAGGTACTTTTAGCTCGTCTACGTATCGGACATTGCCTTTTTAGTCATATATACTTACTCAGTGGTGACCCCGCAACACTCTCTGTGCAGTGTGATGCGCCCTTAACGGTGCGTCACATTTTAACAGAGTGTCAAGTTTTAGCTTCTTTGCGCGTTCGTGTGGGTCTGCCTGTTGGCATAGCCAACGTGTTGGCCGACGACGCGCGTGCTGTTGAATGTCTTTTTCGTTTTATAAGTGACAGTAGTTTTAATCGACGTATTTGATACGCTGAGCGTCTTTGAGCTTTGTGATTTTATATTGTCTGTTTTAAAGGGGCTGTTCTCCCTGCGGACACATGGCGCTAATGTCCCTCGCATTCTACAGTTCTTGACACGTAGTTTTACCCTTTTATTGATCATGATTTTAGTGTGTTGGTTTTTTAGAATTTGGTGTTTTGTCTTATAATTTTTTATCGACATAGCGGTTTTGTGTCCCGGTTTTTAGCTTTGGATTTTAATTTAATACATTGTAAGGGCGCTGATGACCCTAGATGTTTAGCGCCCTTAAACTCCATCCCATCATCATCAAACGTTAAACTGCAACGCCTTATTATACTAAACCTTTGCAGGAGGAGAGGGTCAAGCGTGGGATACTAATCTTTGGCAGGTATAGTTTACTTTTAATACTGCCCACCATGAAGTGAACAAGGCCACGCCGTTTGCTCTCCTGTTCGCCTCTGCCCCGAATTCTCCCCTGCTCAAGTTATGGTCGCTTAATGACATTTCGCCCAAAAAGATCACCCCGGAGAAAATTGAACTAAGGTTTTAAAGAATTTGAAGATAGACCACCAGGTTCGCGAAAGACGATACGATGAACATAGGAAACATTCGCCGTTTAAGGTGGGGCTACTGGAGATGTGCAGAAATTACGTCGCTAGTTTCAAGGGTGACGCTTAATGGCCAAGTTGGCTACACGTTATGTGGGCCCTTATTTTGTGCGGCACATCACGAGTGGTGTCTGGTTTAGACTACAGCATGCTCATTCCGTGGAGCTGCGTAGGGTCCATATCTTTCAACTTAAATCGGTTCCGGCGGCAGCAGAACGTAGGCGCTGACATCTAAAAGTGGATTTTAGGTTGACGGCTCTCAACTCAATCTGCGGCCGTTGGGGAGGCTTGTGTTTTATGGAACCTTAGTTTCACCATTTATGTTTAGGAGAGTATGGCCTCACCTTCTTACATTTGAAGTGTTTGTAAGATGTGTTAAAGGATCCCTCTTTGCTACGCTAAATACAAACATATGTGAGTTCTGGTGCTAAAATTAAATTAAATGTAGTTTTATTTATGATCGCTGTTTAACTGCTATGCTCCTTGGTGTCCAATTCTATATTGGGCTGAAAGACTGGAAATTTTACTCAGTGACCTCTTTATCAGGCTTGAGGTTCTTTACATGTCGTAAATCTACGACACGGGACCACCGGGTTTACTTCCCTTCTGAAGGAAGCCATGCTAAGTATTTGTACGCCCGAAAAAATCCATCGCCCTCCGCGGGGTTAGAACCTGCGACCTCGGGAACTAAGCATAGTACCCCTACACCACGGAAGACGACAGTTCTGGTTACTACTGAGACCGTTTTATGTTACAGGTTTTACCCCCTTCTTCTATCTTTTGCCACCCGAGCGATGCTGTGCGCTGTTCTGGTTGGAAGCTGTTTCGGGTTCGCCCCGGCATGTGAAGTTTCTGTTGAGATGTTGATCCTCGGACGTTCAAGTTTATGACGCTTCGCTGGTTCACGCCTCTTCCGAGATCTGATTCTCCTTGTCTGCTGTGCTGGACTCATGGATCACTTGGACCCATGGATGCGGTCGCTGCTACTTTGGACGTTTCTCGGAGCTGGGTGCGGGTGGTGGCTCGTGCCAGCTGGTGTTTTCATCCGCCGGTGTTTGACGAATAAGTTGGTTTGCTTCTTTTGGTGCTGGGTGTCACCCCGATCTGTGCCAAGGATTTTGGTTGTCCCTACTGACGAGACTTTGGAAGGCTGTCTCAACTCTGCCTGTCGGAAATTCTGGATGCTCTCTGTGGTGGAGATCAAGCTTTGGTATGGAAAATGTGGTCATCATGGGATCCCGGGTGCCCTTGGTTATGGAACTTAAGTTTTGGTCATCGTGGGACTCCGGGTGCCCTTGGTCATAGAACTTAAGTTGATGGAAGCACTGGCCCTCGTGATTTTACATCGGGTGCTTTCCTTCTCTTTTCCTATTGCTTTCCTGTTTTCTCCTGCTTCACCATTACGCCTCTTTTAGTCTGTCTTTGGGAGGCGTATTGCGCCGGTGGTTTTATCCCCCTCAACATGGCGTCTCATTCTATTGCCACTACTTATCTTTTCTACGATTGGCAGGCCTGCTCCCTTCCCGTATTTTGTGGTCTGGGGGGTGGGTGCTAGCTGGCTTCGGTCAAGTGGGTTAGCCGTGCGAGTGCTGTGGTATGGGCTGATTCTCCTGTACTTGCGTGGTGGATGAACATGTAAAATTAATTTCAAATCAGACTTAAAAGGAGGCGTTTGTATTTCTGAACGTCCTTCCTGGTGGGTTTCTGTTTTCCGCATGATAACTTGTCTGTTCAGTGCGTAAGCTAAATGTGAGTGATTTAGCGTGTTTGGTTAACTGTAAACCAGGGGAAGGCTAATGTGGTCGTGTTATCTAATTCTGGGGTGATCCAGTTTTAGGCTGTTAAGGTCTCCGTGTAGTTGTCAACTCTTTTTGCTGGTGGCAGTTATTGTTTCTCTTATTAACGTATCGGTTTGTATAATCCATTGGAAAGTCGTATACAGCATTCTTAGTTCATTAAAGTATTTTCTGCTGAGAACTATGTAATGTGGCAAGTTGGGAATTGAATTCACTCGTGCCTGCTTTTATCATTGATCTTATTGAGGCCGGCTAAGTAACGCCATTTGTACAGAATTTTGCGGTTTACTTGTCTTTTCAAATTCAAAGCTATTTAGTCTTGTTACGGTGGAAGGAAACAATTTATATAGGCCTATGTTCGTGTCCTTTTTAACACAAGGCAATTTCATCATCATGGAAAAGTTTCTGAATAATAGTACTGGCTTCACTAAAGGCTTGTTTGGTTACAATTTACTAGAAATATGTATATTGCAGCCTTAACGTATTAAAATGCTGCGACCTGGGCGTTATAATACTGTGGCACTTAATGATTTATTTAGATGTTGTTTGCTTTACTACTACTTTCATCAAGATTATTTAGATGAAATAATCCATGTAGACTTAAGCTCATGCTTTGTGTATCTCATTTATATCCGTCTAGTGATTATAGTAAAGTTTCTATAGCAGTCTCACACTGGATGCCTAAAGGTAGTACTTTTAATCAAAACATGACAGTTCCGTAGCACAGAAGTGAAGTTCGATATTAGTTAAACGTATGTGAGTATTGTATATTTCCAGCCGTGAAATAGAGGTTGTCTGAAGGGCAGAGAGCAGTTCGACTCGTACCAAATGACTTGCTGTTTTCAGCAAGAATTTATATCTGGGAAAAAGGGCAAAATCAGTCCATGAGGTTTGTCATTAGGAATTATAAATAAATTAAAATGTTGCTGCTGATTTCATAGTAAGGGGACATACATTTTTAGCATATAATAATGAAATTAAATGTATTGTTTTGGAGGAAATGGAACCAAACTAACAAAGCAAACGAGCAAAAGAGACCATAAGCTTCAAAGCATTGAGCACGGCATGTATGAAACATTTGGTTTGCAAACAAGTCAAAATTGAAACTATATAAACATATGTGAAAAACTTACCTAAAACGTCTGTTTGCTGCATCCAAATACACATGTTTTTAGAAATCGATTTTTTGAAAATTGAATCCTAGGTACATTTATCTTTGGTAGAAGGGAAGTAGAAAATGCAGTTAAAGAGGGGAAAGAAAGTGGGGAGCTGCACCAGAGGCGAGAGGAGGGGCAAGAATATTTGACCAAACAAAGACACTACAAGCCGAATTTTCAAGTCACAATGAGTACGGAAAAGCATCGGGTCGTTATAGAGCACCTGGGTTATTGCAGACAAAATTTAAAATCTTTGTAATCGAACTACCGATTTCTTTTGAATTTTAGTATGCCATTCGCATCATAGTTAAAAGCTAAAACACAAAATATAAAAATTATAACATCAGTAGTTTAGCTCGAGTAAAGGGGGAAGATTTTTCTAAATTATTTAATCATAATTGTTTTTTCAGAAGGACTATCCAATACAGAAGCATAACTATTCAGGCCTGTTCCAAAGATTATGTATACAGTAACATGCAGAAAAAGCTTCTTCTAAATCCCTTCAACAGTTTTTGAATTGTCATGGTTAAGTTGTAGAAAAATGTTCTTTGTGGCAAATGAGCCTTAAAACGTTGATATCAAATTTTGCGTAGCCTTTTGAACTGTGAAAATAATAATTGAAGAGAGATTTTGTTCAAAACAGTCATTTATATGTGAAAAATAGCGTAAAAGTAGTACTTACAATCACAACCCGACAGTTCCATAGCACAGAAGTGATAATTCTCTTCTGATTTAGCTACTTCTAGCTAAATTAGTGATATAGTAGCAATGTTGTCACTTGATTTAGAGAAGCTTTATCTTCTTCTACGCTGAAAATTTGTATCTCTGAACTGTTAAAATTCTCCAGAGCCATAAATTTTTAAAGTTTTAGTTCAATATTAGTTAAAATATGTGAATATGGTAATATGTTTAGAAAACTTGCATAACAGGTCGCACACTGGGTGCCTTTACCTGCCCCGTCATCCTTCAGGCAGGAAGTACCACCAATTATTTAGCCTGGCCCCAACCCGTCCTAAACCACAGGCGAGATTGAGCACCCAGCGTGTCTAGCCACTTCGATATTTCTGGGCCTGAAATAAACGGTGTGTAAACGTCAGAGAACAGTTCGACTGGTACGGAATGACTTGAAGTTTTCAGCAAGTATTTGTATCTGGGATAATTTTTTAATGTTTTCATTCAATATTAGTTAAAATATATGAGTATAGTAATATGCTAAAAGCCTTGCAAAACAGGTGCCACACCGTGTGCTTCTACCTAGAGCGCTGTATTATGTTACAGTGCTTTACTTCTACCTGTAGCGTCATCATCCAGGCATGTAACGCCAATTATTTAATCTGTGTTCATGCTGTCCTAAACCACAGGCGAGTTAGAGCACCCAGCGGATCTAGTTACATTCCACCAACAGTATATCTCCGGCCGTGAAATAGAAGCTGTGTTAACGGCAGAGAGCAATTCCACTCATGCTAAATGACTTGCAGTTTTTAGCAAGTATTTATATCTGGGAAAAAGAGCAAAATCAATCCCTGAGAGTTACCAATAAGAATTAAGAATGAAAATTTTGTTGCAGATTTCATGGTAAAGAAACCAATATATTTAGCATATGATAATGAAATTAAATCTGCTGGCAGGAGAAAATACAACCACACTAACAAATCAAACAAAGCAGAAACGAAGTTAATGTTAAAAGCGTTGTGCACGGCAAGTATGAAACGTTTCGCTTTCAAACAAGTCTAAATTTAAACAAACTAAGGATATGTGAATAAATTACCTAACAAGCTGTCGTGGCTCATATTGACACCGTATACTGGTGCAGCATCTTGCCTTTTAAATAATTAATCTGAAACTAATGCAGATATTTAAATAATTATTTGTGCAAAATACACCTAAATATTTGCTGCATCCAAATATATGTATTTATAAAAATGGATTTTTTTAAAATTGTAAGCCCTACCTACCCCCTTAGGTACATTGAACTTTGGTAGAAGGAAAGCAGAAAATACACCTAAAAAGAAGAGAGAAATTAACGGAGCTGGACCAGATGCGAGAAGAGGGGCAAGAAAGTCTGACCAAATGAAGACACTAGAAGCCGAAATGTTAAGTCAGACTGAATGCTTCAAGTGTACGAAAAAGCATTGGGGTATTATGGAACACCTGGGTAATTCCAAACAAATTTTACATTTTTTTTTGTGATCGAAGTGCCCAATTTCCTTTGAATTTTAGTATGTCATCAGCATTATGGAGCAAAGCTAAAATACATACTATAAAAATTGTAACATCAGTAGTTCAGCGCAGTAAAGGGGGCAAAATCCTTCTAAATCATTTAATCATAAATTTTTTTCACAAAGCTATCAAACATAGGAGCATAATTATTCAAGTCAGTTCCCAAGATAGTTTACAGAGTAACATGCAGCAGTTCGTTTGAAGCCCTTGATTAGGTTTTGAATTGTCAAGGTTAAGGTTTAGAAAAACGTTCTTTGGAGGAAATGAGCTTTTAAACGTTGATATCAAGTTTTCTGTAGCTTTTTAAAATGTGAAAATGATTAAAACTGGTTTTGTTCAAAAGCGGTCATTTATATGTGAAAAAACTACCGTAGTTCGTATGCATATCCATGCCTATTCGAAAAAAGCATTTAGAATGATCTTATCTGTGTTCCAAAAAATAAAACAATTATATGATTTTTAAAGAGGAATGTACGTGTTTAGAATCTACTATGGATTATTAAAATAATATACGATAAAGGTGAAATTTGGCATTGAAGCAAATATTTATTTAGATTTTCAAATGCAACCAATTGTATCATTTGATATTTTATTTTCCACAAGATAAACATATGCCAGTGCAACCATTGAAATGGGATGATGGAGCCAGCCAAACCATGGTAGTTACTGAATTGTAAAAATAAGGATGATTTGTCTAACATTTAAAACCGTATGTGACGTGATCCAACGGATGGGAGACAACATGGGTAGCAACTAGCCACGTGCGTCACTTGATACCTACAGAGAAAGTATGAAGAATTCCTTTCATGGATTTTCTCCTGGTTGGAGATAAGTGTTCAGCATCATGTGCCTTTGTAGCTGGATATTGACAAATGCGAAATAAATTACCGAATTTAGTTCAATGATATATGATTGCTGTCGAAACAGATTATGAGGGGGAAAATCAAGTGAAGATGCATTGTACAGCCGGAACAGAAGCGGAGGTAGTACATTTAAATCAAATTCCAACTTCTCTCGGTGAATTAACTGTCTCTAAATTAAAACTCATGTGCCAAATCATACGCTCGTAAGAAGGCCATTGTGGCTAAGGCAGCTATTAACAAAGCGTTCAATGTGTGCAGTGACAGTAATGTTGGGGAGTTGAGTTTTTTTATTTATGGACGCTTTTAAACTGCTGTGGTCCTTAGCGTCCCATTCTATATTGGGCGTGAAAGACCGGTAATTTTGCTCAGAGGCCTCTTTATCAGGCTTGAGGTTCTTTTACGTGCCGTAAATCTACAACACGGGACCACCGCCTTTACTTCCCTTCCGAAGGAAACCATGCTAGGGGTTTTAACGACCGAAAACATCCAGCGCCCTCCGCCGGGTTTGAACCCGCGACCTCGGGAACTAGAGGCTAGCATGGGAAACAATTCACAATTGAAGGAAAAGTTTGCGAACATGTAAAAATTACTAATGAGAAATACGTGATTCTTACATGTCTTAGAAGCTGGACTGAGCACAAAATAATGCACATGCACGAATTTAGCCCATCTCTTTATGCAGCTCGCACAGCTAAAATTACTCAAAACAGTATGTGTATGTTAGTGCCTGATACAAAATATCATTACCATATACCTGATGATATTACATAACTTGTTAATTTTTATGAAGAGGACGCCATAAGCCGAATTATGGCTAAACAACTTAAAGTCTTTTAAGCCAAAGAGGATTGCAAGAGAGTGAAGAACCAAAAACAGCTGATTTTGGGCAATCTTAAAGAAATTTCATAAGAAATTTAAGAACAGACACCCAGGCATTAAGATTGTTTTTTCACTTTTGCATACTGCGTTATATTGGGAGTAAATGAACTCAATATTTGCGTATGCACTATTTGTGAAAACACAAAACTAATACGAATGAGTTTGCAAAAAGTAAGCCATTGCGACGAAATTGAAATGAACAGTATAGTCATTTAATATGAAAACTGGTTTGTCAGAGTCCATGACCGAGTTGTTATCGAGACAGATGTGATAAATGTCCAGGAAATGTAATTATTTCATCATTTCTAAATTCATTATTGGAGGAAAATGTAATGGGGGAAGTCGTAAATAAGAAGTGGAAAAGCAATAGACAGAGCAGGGATGATCCTGAAAAATCTAATACTGAAAATTTTATTACCAATTTCCTTATCTGTCTAATACCAAATTAAAGAACACAATTTCATAGCAATAGCTCAATCATCGTACTTGACACATCTGAAAACGGTAATCCAACATAGGGAATTCATTCTTGATGGTGACCTGAAAATTACAGTTTTGTTATGCAGATGCCTACAGGGAATACCAGTGGAACAGGTCTTAAGCAACTGTCCATCTGTTTGCTATTTACTACAAGAAAGCTAACAATGACCTGGAACATACGCGTTTCTTATTATATCAGATTATTTACCTCGCGAGAGTTCTGCAATTCATATGTTTCAAAAAACCACTATTACCTATCAACAACAGCAATTTTTACACGTAAATAATATTTACTATTTCAGTGATGGGACAGCACGTTAATACAATCTGCTGTGCAACTGGACAGATTTCCAAGAGTCGGCTAAATGACGTTTCGTTCACAGCTAAAGAGGAACACAAGGAAGAAGCCCGGGTTTTAAATACACAGAGATTTGTGGGGCTGAAAACTGTGTAAGGAACGCGCATCACCCACAGCATGATTCTAGTTTCTGAACAAAAATTGCCGTAAAAACATTTTATGTGAAACCCCTCGGGAAGTTGCCCTTCCAATTTCCGTCGTCCTCCATGGTGTAGTGGTTACCGTGATAGTCTCTAGTTCCCGGCGGAGGGCGATGGATTTTTCTCGGATTTTTCCCTTTCTTCGGAAGGGAAGGGAAGCAAAGCCGGTGGTCCCGTGTCGTAGATTTACGGCACGTAAAAGAAGCTCAAGCCTGATAGAGGTCTCTGAGAAAAATTACCGGTCTTTCACGCCCATTATACAATGGGACACTAAGCACCACAGCAGTTAGAGAGCATCCATAAATAAAACTCAATTTGTTTTCTCCCAATTTCCTAGAGATCTCGTCGTGGTGGAATAATGCGTGCTAGAGAGACGTAGGAGTTCAACGGCAGCGGGTTTGGTGGATTACAGACCTCGCGCCTTTGTTTTGGTCAGTAGTTTATATTTTATAACTTGAGTTCCTTTTGCTGTTCCGTGTTCAAGCTTTTTCAACTTAAATAATATGTTTATTACTATTTAATTTTAAATTTTCATCTAGATTAAAATGTCTTTGGAGTTATAATATTTTAAATTATGCATGTAAATTATTTTTAGAAAAAAATAAATTATTTAAACTTAATATTTAATGCATAAATATATTTAATATCTACCGCTTTCATAAAGATAATAACAACTTCCGTTTATGCTCTTGTAGAGCTTTGAGAAAATTATACACAGATACCTGTTTTCAGACAACCACAAACTTCATATGCCCATAACTGTCATACAATCGTCAATAATATTTTCATGCTCTACCTGGTGTATGTAGGCAATGTGGAAAGTAATATTCTAAAGTATTATAACATTCCAAGATGTCGGGGTTTAAACCTATACTTTTTGTATGAATTGACCCACCTGGAAGAAAATGATCTTTCCAGCGATCTTAATGTAGTAGGATGTGGAATATGTTCTGCAAAGCACACGGCGACTCTGGATCATCCCCATATTGCTCTTATTATCGTTACCACAAGGTAACTCAGTCCTATTAAATTATTATTTTAGATACAGGCTTATGACTAATATGAATAAATAACTTTTAGAACTATAAATAATTGACATATTTTTAATATTTTTACCAGATATAATCTTGGATTCGGTAGCCTTAAACGGGATACTTGCAGTGAATGCTTAGTATACTGTACAAAACACAAAGTTGCAACAGATGAAGAGGAGAAGAAATCATTTATTGTAGAAGGCATGGTTCATAAGCATGGAGCCAAATAACTTTTTTTTCAGAATTTGAACGCATTACCATCAAACAATATTACAATTAACTTTGACTTAATGCAGGACTTTCCATTGCCGAAAACTACTATTAACCAGGTATATTATACTCGGCAAATAGGTACTATAAGCTGGGTATAGTTATTGTGACTGATAACAAAAGTATTTCCCAGGATAACACCCAGTTTTATAGATGGTTGAAAAGTAATGGCGGTATGAGAGTAAACGAGTTTAGTTTTTGCTTGTAGGACTCCTTCACAAAAGTTCTGAAACCGCTTTATGATGAAAATAACATTGGAAGCATTCGCATATTTTGTGACAGTTGTGCGTTACAAAATAAGAATTATTGTATTATTTTAATGTTTTGTGTGATTTCTCATGATATGGTTTGCAGATAGAATGGTTTCTCCCTGTGAGTGGCCACTATGTCATGCCAACCAAAAGGTCTTTTGGGTTAGTAGAGAAAAAAGGAAAAAAATAAGGTTACTATGCTGCATTCAGAGGATTATAGTTCTGAATTCCAGGAAGTTGATATGCTTTATATTCTAAATAAAGATTTGCATTGGGTTGTTTGGCATGACCTGTCAAAATTATGACTTTCCTCAACCAAGAAATTTTAAAGAGTGAGGCAAAGAGGTTAACAGCACAAGCTAAAACAGTTTTAGTTGGAATTCACTCTTTGTATGCTGGTGATTCCTTATATGAGCATATGTTACTGAATAAAGGGCGAAATAGGAATTAGTTTTGAACCAACTTTTTGTGCTGTGATCATCAAATGGAATGTTGTGTGCTTGTAGCCATGACTGTGTGTCTTTTTGTTTTATTAAAACTTGTTGTTGGTTTATCTAACCGTGCATTGTGATATGAGGCATGGTCAGTTATTAAACGGAGTTTGGTGGTAAATTGGTAAACACTGTTTGAAGACATTTAACATAATTATCAGTGTTAATTTCTTTATGAAAGTTTCATGCTTTCTGTTGTAATATCTAAATGAGTGGAGCGTTTGTTACGAACGCAAAACTTCCACCTGCATAGGCTATAATCAATCGCTCTCCTTTGGATTTTGGCACCCTGAAATGTGAGCTGCTATCATCTGACCAACTTTTTGGGACCGTATGATTACTGTGAACGTCAGTCACATCTTCATGCACTATTGGGAATCTTTTACCTCTGTACTTGTGAAGGGAAGTAAGATAGGTCTTACTCAGCGAACGGATGTTATACTTTTCAATTAGAGCATGCGTATTGCTTCTTTCATTTAAAACCCAAGTTCAAAGGATTGTAGATTTACCTTGAACATTAATACTCTATATTAGCTTCTGTAGTATCCTTTCGTAGAATTCTGGTAGGCATGAAAGTTGTGTGTAGTGTTTCGAATCGCACACTTATCGAAATAATGGATTTCGCTTAGTCTTTTTGGGATATTGTTCTTCTTTTACGGAGTTCCAAAAGAAGTCCCTCCTCCTCCTTCTTCTACTTGTTCTTCATCTTTTTGTTTATGCCGTACAATTCGGTGAGATGAGCTGTGAAATGTTCTGGTGGCTGCAGCTGCTCTTTCTTACACCTTGTGAATTTCTTTGTTACCTCAAGAGAAAATTGATTCCTACGGTCAGCCTCTTCCTTCATATACGCAGTAGCAACAATCTCACGATTTTAGCTACGCGGAGTTTTAGTTTTGATATATACCTGTTAGTTTTGATATTATAAGAACTATTTTTTCCAGACTTTGTTTGTAATTGTTAAAACACAACTGGAAACATTCGTACCACATAAATTATTGCACTCAATTGTACTCTGAAAACATAAGATAAGAGGGGAGCTGATTTGCTTATTTGGATCAATTTATCGTAGACTAGGAATTTTCTGACGTTTCATTTAAATAGGCTGGCTCACTACTCCTTCGCTGAAGTTCATTCGTCATGATCTTTCGCGCGACTGATACTGTTTCTATACCTCCTACTCCCCTCTATTCGCGTTGCTGCTACTACTCACATTTATGCTCCGACTGCTTTTATTCTAGCAATCCAACAATCAAGATTAGGTTGGCCATGTTCACCTGGGCGGAATTAAGTCACCACAGTACCTAGCCTCTTAATGCGGCTTTATCTGTGTGATACAAAAGGTATACCTGCTGTTATTCCCGAATCCTCTTTAATATAATTATTATGTTCCTGCTTCCTCCTGCTACTACCTCCACAATTTCTACGACATCACCACAGCCACCACCGACAACAGCACCACTCAGGAGTAGGAACCGAGAGGTTTGGTTCAATCCCTGCTGGAAGACTTAGGAGCGGAGCGGTAGTCGTACAGTTTCTGTACATACAATAGAAGTCACACAAGTCATAATATAGACTGTACAATTTGCACATGCCATAAATTCTGTGGTTGCTGTGCAATAAAACATTAAAAAAGTGTCAAAGCATTAAAAAAGCATTAGAAGAGCAATCAAGTCAATAAAAGTTGCAATAAAAGGCATACAATTTTGAAGACTTTGTACAGATGGCTGAAAGTTATTGATAAAGTTCCATAGGTTTCTAAAACAGATAGCATAAAGTGTTGAACAATTTATTGAACGCGGTTAAGACTTTGTAGCGGGATTCAAGCTCCCAAACTTGCTTAAACATTAGTTTAAAGAAATGAAGGGATAAAAGGCTGGAAAACTTTGAATTTCTTGAATAAAACCTTGAACGCTATGAACTATTCTGGAACACTATAAAAGGTAGTTGAAATAGGTACTAGTCAGTTGGACTAATTGTAACAAAGGCTTTGAAATTCTTCAATAAGATGGAGAACAGTTTGAATGAAATTAATTAACGTCTTGTTCGAGCATTGGGGAAAAGTTGGACACTTCTTAAACAAGTTTGTGGGTTATGTATGTCGTCGTCATTTATAATGCTCCTCATATGGCCTATGACCTTCAGGGTAACTCATTCCACCAAGCGATGACTGGACCCATTTCTGAGGTGGAGGCACCCAGCTGGAGGAATCCATTGCCTAAGATGGTAGAGTAATAAGGATTGCGGTGGAATGAGAGGATCTACAGCTTTTACCGTGTATTCTGAATCACATTGGGCTTTGGGGATGCTTTACATGAACAATTCGGAGGTGAAGGCGGGGATGGCCGGTTTAAAATCCCCACCCTAGAGCCGAGAATGAGAGGAAAACAAACAACTGCACTACACCGGCACCCAGTTATTGGATAAGTTGAACATGCTTTCAACAAGTTATTGAACCAGGTATTGGGCAGATAGGACGATTTCTTATACAGTTAGGAATATTTTTGAATAAGTTGTTCATAAGGTCCAGGAATTCTAGGACAAGCCCAGAAAGTTGTTGAACAGGTCGCACAGGTATTTGAGGGGTGTTTGAAAAAAACCGTTGAGGAGGTACAACAGCAATTTGAAGGTACTGTACTAATTATTGAACGGTTTGGACGCGTTTAAATGGCTGAACAAGTCATTAAGGAGTTTCTGAAGAGGTTAAGACTGTTTTGCCTGATCCAACAGGTTATTGTAATTTTTAAAGGCTGTGACTAGCTTGAACAAATTATTCAACAGCTTAAAACTATGCTTGAATGATTGAACTTGTTGAACATCTTATTGAGCAGTTTGAAAAGTTGTTTACTTAGGGTAAACAATTGTAATATAATTTTATATACAGTTTTTAGTAACTAAACAATTATGAACAAGTTTTTGTCATGGTTGTAACAGTTGAACAATTTGAGGAAACTTTGAAAAATATATTGACACCTCTTAAAGATTTTCACACTTAAAAGGTCGAAAAAGGTGTTGAAAGGATGCAAATATTTTTGCTTAGCTTTAAGAGTTGTTCAGTAGGTTGAAGGAGTGTTTAATTTTTTAAAGGAAATTCTTAAGTTGAACAATTTATTGAACAGATATAAACTATTCTACGAGATGTACTAGTTGAAAGGCTTGAAAAATGATATCATATGGAACATTTATTAAGATGTTTGAAAGGTATATTGAACATGTTTAATAAGCTATGGAACCGGAGTTATTTATTATAATATTACACAACGGTTAAACAGCTTTTATAATTGTGGAAGGTTTAGTGATATTTCCAGTAGATTGACCAAACTTTTGCATAGGTTCACTTAACGTTTAAATGCTTAAATCATTTAGATGTTTGAACACCATGGTGAACAGCTAGCAATGACTGTTGTAAAGCAATTTAATAGGTGGTACACCTGTGGACAAAAATGAATCATCCCCGGATTCCATTTGCGGATCGGAGGGCTTCGTCTACCTTCGTAACAACTGTGTTCACAACATTACATGCAGGAACTGTAGAATAATCCGTGCCTATGAGCCCAATGGTCACCTTATAAGGTACTGAAAACAGAGCACGAAACGACGTTACAGTGCGCGAGAGGTTAAGAAGGCACTGTTTGCACTCATAAGCTCCAGATTTAAATCTCACATTAGTTGTTACGTTTTATGTTGTTAATTTTATGACTGGATGTGTAAAACATAATGTACCATTCATATAACTTAAGAATTTGAAGCCTTAGGCATAGCTATGTACACAAAAGCATAAATCTACTAAAACACTCGCTTTAATAACTAAAAAATAAATGTAACTAAACTATTATTTTCTAAAACTAAAACATAAAATAAACAAGCTTGATATCTGATGTAAGAACCTCAGCACATTCCCTCAATATTCGGGGAGAATATGAAACTAAATCCCTGAAGTAACGTGGACGAGAAGCTATAACATCCCAGGCTTCTTGAATAAGTGCCCGGACGCCATCCTTGTCCTTCTCGCATGTGCAGGAAAATTTGAGCGCAACTCCCCTTTCAGCTTAGTCCACACATTTTCAATAGGGTTGAAATCTGTGAACAGGAAGGCCAGTCTATCACTTTGATATCCTGCCTCTCTGGGAACCAACTTGAAACCTTTCGACTTGTGTGGAAAGAATGATTATCCTGTACGAATTCAACAATTACATCAGGATATGCTATTCTCTTAGAGAGAATAAAATATTCTCAAGTGTTGTGTATTGCGCACTGTTCAGTGTATCGTCAAGCTTCCACACTTGGACCGTCCCTTGATATCCAGCCCCAACAAGACAGATACGCGACCGTCATGAAATGGTGAAGTCGCGTATTTTGCATCGTATCGAGACCCCTTTGGACGGTAGACAATCACCTTTCCTTTACGCGTGGAAGAAAATGTCACATCGTCTGAGGATATCGTGTTACTGCAGGCACGATGGCATTTTCCTCTCCAAACGCGAGGCGAAACAATCTGTGATTGTCTGTCAGAGGTTGCTTTTTAACTGCCCTTCTGCAGGAAGTCCTGCACCGTTTACACTCCGCAGAGCTGTTCGGGGTGATCCAGGGAATTGTGAATGTGCCTTAATTTCAGAAGCAGTTTTGAAAGGGTTCCTCTCTGCTACTGCAATTAAAGCTGCATCCATTTCAGGAGTGGACACGTATTCTCCCTGAACCAGGACAACGGCGTTCAATCCCTTCCCTGGATAATCTCACCCACCTCTGCGCTGTAGTTACAGGGAGTCCAATATGAGCTTCAGCTCCACGAGCAGAAAGGCCTGCTACATATACTAGTGCAAGGAGAGACTTCCTTATACCTATTTCTTTGTGTTCGCGTTCTGCCAATGTCAAACACGTTGTGATTCATTGAAAGAGAACCTGTTCGGGCCTGATGCGTTTGCACCCCCTTCTGCGCATCACGTGGTTTCGTGTGCAGCATATTGCAGTTGTGTAGAATAAACCCTTAAAGAAGCATTATAATAACTATTCCATTATTAGCTTTACCGCATTCTGTGTATGAAACGCAGTATATAAAATAACTAGCCTCTATGTGTTGATAAAACATTATTAGCAGAAGAAAAAAGAGTGTTTGCTACATGCGAGGAGCGAACCTGCGGTCTGAACCACAGAAGTACTCTACGCTTTGCCATAGCTCTACAGAGAAGATACGTGGAAAGTAGAATATTTAGTAATGCCATACAACAACTTGCTGCAGCGGATACACAACTGTATTGCGTATGGTGTAAACAAGGCGCTGTGCTGTGTAGGACCTTGGCGTTCAAGGCATGATTCTTTTATCTGTCCACCGGTATAACATTTTTGAAAGCGTGAAACCACCTACAAAGCTGGTGAAAAGCCTTTTTGAATATGTGGAATAGGTATTTTAACAGGCCAAACCAGTTCCTGAACATGTATAACAGATACTGAATTTTTGTAGAGAGATATTGAAGAGCTTGAATCTTTTAAACAGGTCCTACCGTTTGTATTCCAGGTTGAACAAATTGTTGAACAGATTGTACAGGTTACTTTAACATGTTGAAAAACATGTATAAAGGGTGTTGCATAGATGTGTTGTAATTAATGTTGAATTTAATTGTTGAATAGTTCGATTAACTTGTTGAACAAGCTGTCTAATTATTTGTAAAAGTTGCAGAATTGGTTCGGCTATAAAACTTTTCTAAGCATTTATATAAATGGTAAAAGTGTTTTAGGTAGGAAAAACAACAATGAGAGTACTATAAGCTGTAATACAACTGGAAGTACATACATGTAAGCAGCAGAAGAAGCAGTAGTCATCCTTTCATTAACTTGGTTTTACAAAAAAATGTAATTCTGAATTAATTACTGCTACATTTAACACGAAGAGGAGCATGATGACGTCAATGACACCCTTTTTCTTTTGTCCTTAGTTCTGAATTTATAATTTCTGCTCGTATTTAGCTTCTCTTAGAGAGTTTCGAGTTCCTTTGTCAGATTCGTACTTATCGTTTTTTTTTTACCAAATGCTTTCTCAAAATATCCAGCTATTGCAGGAGTCACCTTCTTTTAGTGTTCATATCGTACCATATCGCCGGTGATAACCTGGTTCCCGAGGTCGCGGGTTCAATCCCGCGAAGGACGATGGATTTTTTCGGGCGTAAAAATCTTTAGGCATGGCTACCTTAGGAAGGGAAGTAAAGCCGGTGTTCCAGTGTCGTAGATTTAGGGCACGTAAAAGAACCTCATGCCTGATAAAGGGGTCTCTGAGCAAAATTTCCGGTCTTGCACGCCCAATATAGAATGGGACGCTAAAAAGCATGTCAGTTAAACAGCGTCCATAAATAAAACTCAAATTTAATTTAATTTCAGCTATTAGCATGTCGGTCATAACGGATTACAAGCGGTCGCTCGCAAATTCCAAGTGCTGGCGTACAAATTTTATGCATTTTAAGAAGATGCTCCATGAGGTTCCCGGCGTACTCAAGTGCTGGTTCTCCTGCACAAGGTGAATTCCAGAAAGCAGGTCGCGTTATAACTACATAACTATGCAGAACATCAATCCTCCTGGTGACAATCCAATGGTGTTATGTGTAGGCGACCTGCAAACCAGCAGGATAAGAGACATGTTGATAATCAATTCGCTAGGTGGCTTGTCACAATTTCTCTCAGATGCCAGCGAGGCATCTGTTGTACACTTCACCATTCCTCCGGAGTGTCGATACAGACGCGCGGTAAGGATGTTTCGCACTCTAGGGCACTGCAATATTTGATTTATTAGAGTTGAGTGGTAGTTGGGACCCTGGTGGCTGTGTAGTTCCCACAGCATTACGAAAAGAGCAGATCACAATCTCTCTGGAGGCAGTCCCTCGTGGTTTTATCCTCTTTGATGGGGAGGCGTGGCTTCGGGTTACTTTAAAGTAGTTCATTGCCAGTAGCAACCATCTGTTTTCATGACCAAATCCAGCAGTGTTAGTGGCAATTCGTTCAAACGAACTCCCACGTCATAGCGCTAAATTCCCCCTGACATCTCTGTGGGTCGCGAATCGCCGCGCAAGCGTCATATTGCTGGAATTTCATTTCGGTTTGTGCCTTAGCTTCACATATAATATCGTTTCCAGAGCTTATCTATGGTTAGATTGTATCCCGTAGATGCTCCCGATATTCTGCGTTCATTTTATCCAGAACTTCTTTAACGCTCAAACCGTAAAGTGAGTTCCTTTGTGGCACCACTTAAATATTAACACGCAATGATAGATATTGTGGCGTTAATGAGTGTCCCATTACATTTGCATTGGTACACAAATAACCTGACATAATGCTGATTGATCATTATTTCCGGATCGGACTAGTAATAGGTGCCATTGTTTTAGCTAGCGATATAAATGACTCCCTCTCACAATTTGTGTTCGATCTGTTGTAAATTTGGGTATAAAAATTAGGATACTTTTTTAAGTAAACAGAAAGAAATATTACACTGAGGTGTATTTCTTGGCACAGAATAGTGCCAATAACTCTGCATTTGAAAGCGGCTCTCTCTCTTTTGAATGTACAAGAGAACGGCGAAGATGGTCCTAATGATTCAAATCGGCGTTTGAACCATGGATATACAGACACGGGTAGCCAAACTCGTTAATGCATGGACCGGTTAACGGGAGATCTGTGGTACAAATCTTGCCAGAACCGTCCTCTGTGACTGAGGTTTTTCCAGTTTTTCTTCAGTCCTCATAACTGGCAAAACCGTGGAGGTACCCTAAATTTAGGTCCAGAGCTTTTTCTTCCCAAATGTCCTTTCCCGATTATCTTTCATTTCATGTATCATCAATGTTTACTTTCTGTGGTGCCGTATTCAGTAAGAACGGACGTTAAACACTACTAAATTATGGACAAGGTACAAAAAATGAAGAAGAAAAACATAGCTTATAAGCTACAGCAGATCTTTGTAGTAGTTAAAATGGTTATAGAGATATGCAAGGTGTGCAGAGAACCCACGCACAAGTTACCACTTATAATACCACTTCCGTTGCTACTTCTCCGCCTAATACGAAGTTGCTGAAGCATGTTCATCCTCTGCTTTAAACATAAGCATGTTTATTTATTGTAGACGTGCAAGGTTGTGAAGCACAAAAAAGTAAGCCTAAGTTTTTGAAAGATAAGATTTTTCGCTCAGGATTGAAATCAATAATGCATTCTTTAAGAACAGAAGCAATCATTGGACTGGCGTATATCTTAGCGGTTTTCAAATCAAATGCACAAAAGTATCTGTATTCGCTAAAGACGCAACAGGTAAAGAAATTTGTGCTTTTTCCTTCCAAACGCATCTATGCCTTTATGTGTTTGCGAGAGTGCTACTTTCATCGCAAATTAGTAATGTGCAAAAACTTACGGATGTGAAGAAGTAAGGCATGTGAATATTGATATGTGTGGCATTAAAATAGTCGTATATGTTTCCTTTGTTGTAAACCGTTCTTTCATCACTATTTGCGCAGAATATAAAACGAATCACCTACGAGAACAATAAGGTGAGAGAATGCAATCTGGACCGGAGTTTATATACACCTTCATTGTAATGCAGATGAAAGCTATAGCGAACATATATTTACACAATTACACATGCGCCTAGATGCTAACCTGTAAATTGATATTGGTTACTAAATTATGTTGTGTTAGCATGTAATAAATAAATTGCGTACACGTTGGAGACACACAAGACAGTCACGATTTGTATACAAAAATGTTACAACTTAGTTTAAGGATTAGCATTTCTCAGGAAGAAGAGCGAAGTGCTCCCTCTGTGTTTTCCCGTTGGTGGATACTCCCAATCTTATCAGCACCCCTACTTTGACCCTCATCGACTCGTATTGTACCCTAGAGCACTGCACGTTGCTTCTCGGCGCGATGTTATCTAATGACTTATTTCTGGCTACACTTCCCTTAGGAGTGGCACTAGGTCGACGTCGGTCATATGCTGACTGCTTAGGGCTTCTCAGTCCCAGTCTTTCTTAGGACAGGGGCGTCACACTCATACTTTTTCATCCTTCTGCGGTTGCCACACTCCACTAGGTTGGATATTATGGACGAGGCACTTACATTGTGATGACAGCTTCCTTCATAATGTTCGGACTTATATTTGTCTTCTTCGGCCAACGATATATTGACGAATCAATCAATTTCAAGATTAAATGGCTAACCACAACGAAAGGTATGCAATGCTCCATGTCCTTTAATACTGCCAGGGGCTCCTTCGTGGTAATGCAGCACTTCTCCCTCCTGAGCATTGTCATGCTGAAATGAGCGATCACCTGCTCTTTCTCATTCTGGGCCTGGGATACGTCTTCAGTGTAAAAGTTGCTAGCGTCAATATTTGTAAATAGCGGACGCTATGCTACGGGAACCCAAAATGTTCGCACTGCAAGTTTCTAATTCCAATGCAGTGAATACTGTATCAGCTTCGCCGTCCATTGGGACGACTGGTGTCCCTGATCAAGTGATGAATGGCTTTGCGATATTGAAAAACCCTCCGATAAATTGGCCTTAAAAGTTCCGTTCCTTTCGCTTGTTCTTTGGGTGCGGTCCCTTCACTGTGTCTGTCCTTTCCGGGTCCATGACCATTCCAGTTGTCGAAAGGATGTAGGCTAGGTAATTTATTTTTAAGGAGGAACTGGCGTTGTTGACCTTCATGTGCATTTCCGTAGTCCCTACAGTATTTTTCACTGGTTTTTAAGGTGGTCCTTAAGCGTCTTGCTTATAATGATGTTGTGGTCCAGGTATAACAGGCAAGCCTCATGCCCATACCCTACATTAACAACTCGGTTAATATTCGGAAGTTGAGCTACGGAGCCCAAACAGCATAACCGTGATCTACTATTGCCGCTGGCCTGTAGAGGATGCAGTCCTTTTCTTGTCTCCACTCTTAACAATTCTGACTTCGGGTCTAAAATCGTGAACCTCTGGGCACTGTCAAAGGGGCCCAGTGTGTTGTCGATCCGTTCTAAGGAGAAACATTCTCTAAAGGTGACAGCGCACAGCTTCCTGAAGTCCGGGCATAAGCATAATAAATCAGGCTTCTTCACCAGAGCTACTGCTTTGTATAACAGTCTGTCAGACTCTTAAGTGATTCCCTTAAATATTATGTTCTTCAGTAAGTACCTTAACTGCGTTTTCTCTGTTGGCGGTGAGTATCTAGGTGTTAAACGAAATAATTCAGGCATTTTCGGTGACAACACGTTGAAGGACGAAGTTCGCGCGTCCGTTATTACCATCCTCTATAGTGAAGATGACTTGTTCTTCTCTGATGAAATGCCGAATACGCTAAGGTTGCGGTGGGTTGAGATGGTGTACTGTTTCAAATCAGATATTCTGATCGACAGTCCAGTACTTTCGACGACGCTGGATGTTGTGGTCTATCGCAGTGCTATACGCTTGCATCTATTTCAAAGCTTGCTTTGATTACATAAATATAATGTGATCTATATTCTTAAAATACGTCGAAGATTTTCTTAACTCGACCGGAATAAAACTATAAAAATCACAGGGAGAGAAATAGAAGCTTTTTTCCTTACGTAAGTAAATGCTCTTATCTAATATTTAACGTTGCTATCAGAGTAATATGAATAAACTTATAATTAAACTTGTACGAAGAAGTAATATTCCCACATTTATGGGAAGAAATTGTGGTTTTGGATACATGAAATGTTAAGTCATTCAAATTCTTGTCATGCAGGAAGTACGTCTTGGATTTATGTGGGCATCTTCCATACCTTAAATGCATTCTTTCATAAAATCAAGCCTATCTAAACGGAAACATTTCTCCAAATTCTCAGTGCACTGTGTTGTGTACTACTTTTCTCAGAAGATGTGTTAAGTAAAGATGTACAGTGTTAGCACATGCTGGATGATTTAAATATGTGACAGTCGTTTATCGCTGTCCTTATTTATCGAGTGGTTTGAGATATGTTTGTATAACGCCACGTCACCTTTCCTGCCCACACACTGCTCTCTGCCTGCTGAACAATTATAAAAAAGGCATTCAAGGGGGCAGTAGTACGAATCCAACAGCAGTCATGAGAAGAATACAGTGACTTATAGCGCGACGTGGAGCAAATTTCGGGCTACGCTGGACACTGCAGTCTAACAGCATGGAAACACTTCAGGAAAACTCCTAGAACCCTCGAAGTACTTCAACTTTATGTGAGCTACACATCAAAGAAAGAACAGCTCAATCATATTTCGGCACATGTTTTGGTGCTTATTTAGTTTTTTACTTTCTAGCTTCACAGGACGTCCTATTGATTTCATATTTTAAAAGTTAATTGTCATGGTGTGCATTTTTCTCAATTCTAGTGGGGTAATGTCTAAATTAAAATCGCATTTGGCGATGCAGCAAATTGCTGACTCAGATAGGAATTAATTTACGGAGTAATGACGCTATTAAATGGTTAAATGGAACAGTTGACATAAGACATTTCTAGACCTTCTGGTCTTCATTACATGTGTGAAATGTTTATTTAACGGCGCTGGCAATGAAATAGAATTTATAAACAGACAGGGGTTTTATAATTCTTGCAGTATTGAAAAGACCCGTTCGTGCTAAAGAACATACGTAATAAGATATTTACAAACATTTTTACATTTGGGGAGTTTTGGGGAAGTTTCATGATCATGTCACTAAACTTCAGTCCCCTTTATTTGAATGCGAATGGAACTTCTGAAAATATTCTTTGGCTGTTTCGAACATAGAGGAGTTTTTTACTTCCAGCCTTAAAGGTTAAAAAGGCGTAACAGGTTTACAATTACGTTATCGAAGGGAGGATTTTATATCGTGTTTATACCACCCGTTTCTCTCTAGTTGCTTTAAGCATTCTTTTCACATAGCATTTTTGGTATGATTTTAACAAAATCTGTGCACGTGCGTTTTAGAATTCAGTAGAAATCTTAAGCTAGCTACAATTTTCAAAACCTTCGGCTAAGCTTTCATCTTGCTATGGAAAGCTTTGCACACTTAGGCTATAAAACGCAATGAAAATTATAGACTGCCATAAAACCTTCAACAACTACTACTACAATGTTTTCAATTCTTTATTTGGAATTTCGCACAGTTTATCCTCTCTGTAAAAATACTGTACAGACTTAATACAGAACACGGCAAAAATCATGGATCCACTACAACCTCAGAAACCTACCTCAGGTCATATTTTCAAGATATATTTTCCCTCGAATTTCTAAAAGCTATAGTTTATTTTCAGACCCTACATACAAAACTGCACCGTTTGACCAATTATTGGGACATTGCTTGTCGACTTGTGCTATAATAGGACTGCACTAAAGTTAATGGCCACCTTACAACTTTAAAAAGCCACAGAGCTCTAATTTCAGCCCCTTATGAAGAAATGCGCACCATTTAACCAATGCGAACCAAAGTTTGGACACCTATGCATAGGTTTCAGCGCAATTTTCAGGCTATTCATGACTTTAAAGAACTGCCCCATTCTTATTTTCTACCCCATACAGATTTCTGCTGTTTGACCGAGACGGATTGAACTTCCTACACACATAGTGGGACCCGACGGAAATTGTAGACATTCTTAAAATTTCCAAGTCTACTCTGCTCATGCCTTTTAACTCCTACGTATAAACTTATGTCATTTAACCGATTATGTTAAACCCTTTTAACATTATACTTCAAGACATAACAAGGAGATTAGTCGATCTAAATCTTTCAGAAACCAGCCCTCCCTTTCATTCAGACTACTCCGTACGAAGTTTGAACAATCTGAACAAAACTATGGAAACTTATACTTTGGTATCTGGAAACGAAACCACTCTGCATCATCATTTTCATCCACTTACGCACACATCTAAAATGTTTGGCAGATTTGTACTAAACATTGAAAACTTATACCTTAAAACACGACGAATTAAATATGATTTTCAAAACGTCTCTATTATACTAAGTTTCTCACCTAGTTTCTACCTTTTAGCACATCTGCACAGAACCTTGTATGCTTAACTATAACACTTTACCTTTGTGGGCCAGTTTGCAAATTTAAAAATATTACCCCCCATTTTCAACACCTTACACACAAAATTAACTGTTTACTGACCTAGCGTTTTAGAGTATTGAGCTTAAGGAGCAAACAGAAATGACAGAAAACAGCAGAATGTTTCTTTTGGGTGTTTGAAGCCTAATGTAATGAGTTCATTGCAATTTATATCTACTAATATTGCAAGGAGTGCACTGTTTGTAATGAAATAGTAAGTCTTAGAACACACTTTAAATTGCTTTATTACACCTTTAGCTTTAAATTAACTTTCGAATGAATTACATTCTTTATAGGTGTTACAAAGCGTTTTATGTGTGCATAAGCATATCTATAATGTCCATTATTATGCATTTTTACAACAAAAAACATTAGCCTTTATAGAGAGCCAGAAACTAAGCAATATGTTTTAATTGATTTTACGGATTTTCACTCGCGGTGGTAGTCATATACTGTCAATGGACATATTGATACCTTCAATAAGGTATTTCCTGTACCTTATTTTCAAGGTACATTCAAGACTTTCAGCCATTGAAAGGCTCACAGGTTTGCCTCGGAAGGATTATGTTATTTATGTCACAGAATACATTTTTGTGTTCCTCATTTGAAAATAGCGAAATGACTCCGCGGTAACGTGTGAAGCTCGATTTTTAGAGACCGAGGCAGCCGGCCTCTCTCACCGTGGGTTATTTTGTAGTTCGCCGGGTCGGTAGACGTATCCTGGGATAGTTCCCCTTCTACCACGAGTTTCCCGCCCATCGTTTTCTGTCTCCATAATTCACCTCTCCCGTTTCAGAATTGTATGACCAGGCGGCGGCGGTTGTTTTGCGGCAGAATGGTGGAGATTGTGCTTCGAAAATATTGCTCCCTGGCGCTTGTCCTCTTCCTTCTTGTGACCTGTATCGCTGTTCCCGGCACTTCCATGTTGCGGGTGACTTAGGCTGAGCTAGCCGGCGTGAGGATTAGTGGGGTGTTGAGATAGTTAGTGACCCCGCCCTTGTTAGGGCACATTGTCGTCCGAATCTGTCAGCCCTTTGGATGTCCCCTTCATCCCTCCTCCCAGGGGTCACGTTGGAAGCGCAAGGGACCCACTATAACATACGTGAACTTCTGAGTTCAAGTTATTTGAGGTCCCTTCGAGTACTCCTAATTCCACCCCGGCCTTGCTATCACGCATCATCGTACGAATATGGTCGCCTTTAGGTCTCTCCTTCTCCCTTCCTCTCAAGGATCACGTTGGAAGCACAAAGAGCCCACTATGACCTTCGTGCGGTTTTGAACTCCAGTTATTGGAGGCCCGTCCGTCTGACTACTCCTAACTCCCTATGATTTGAAATATCTAACAGCTTCTCAAAGTGTGTGTGTGTTTCACAAAGCTTTTATTTTGCCGTCAGTTCATTGTTTGGTTGAATAATTTAAAACGTGCTTTATGATATCCCTCTAGTTTTGTTCCTTTCATTCTGTGTTTCTCTGTTTTATGTTATGGGTTATGCTTCTTGTTCAAAATAAGCTTTTCGGTAATAAAGTCTGTGAAATGTATTCCTTACATTATATGCTGTTTTGTCTTTTACTTATACATGGAGGTAAACGGTGCTATATCTAAGAACAGCTGAGATATGACTGAAAACTAATGTTTTGAGCTGTGCTTGTGAAAAATTAGAAAGGGATAGTTCGATCTATAAACCGAGTGTCTGCATATCTCGCTTGGCAATCCTAGAGGAATGAGTGTTAAACATTATTAGGAATAATGGGTGAGAATCCTAGGTATTTGTATTCTCATCTCTGTAAATTTGCTTTAGACGTTGATCAATAGCTTAACCAACAATGAAAGCCTTATATTAGTAGAAAATCACTTCTTTCATACCCACATTGGGTTTTCATATCGATGTGCAACTGTGTTTAAATCTTTTGTTTTGCAGTTTAGAACTCTTTTCAGTCTATATTGCGTGTATCTTTGAACTTCGTGAGTACATTCACAAAGTTTCGGAACAGCATATTCTCAGTGACTAAGTTTCTACAGGGATATCCGAGGTCGTCAAGCATGGTTTTGTTAACGGAAGGTCCGGTTCAAGTTCAGCCAGGTTGTCCTTCCAGAATGAGGTTTTTTCCAGACTTTTCTTATTCTCATAATTGACAAATGCCTGGGAGGTATCCTATTTTTTAATACTGAGACAAATACGTCGTTCAGCAGTAATGGTTTGCAAATATCAGTGAACATAATGGCATTTTTAATCCAGGATATAACATAAAGATTGGCCTATATGGATCTTCAAACTAAGATATACTTTTACAATGCAGTAACTAGAAGGTACTGAATATAATAAAAGAAACGACGCTCAGTATAAAACGAAATAGCCGGTGAACACAGATCAGTGCGTGTCTGAGGCAGATTTGGGATCACTGGGAAGCAGATATTTCGGTGGCCTGGGCTTCAACCGAGTTGGCTGACGCTTGCTTGCTCCGAGGTTGTATTGTACTGCTCCCTTGGCATGCGAAGGTTGGCGAAAAAAGATTTGGTGACGGTGCGGATGAGGTGGTAAATAGTGGAAATTCCAGCTCACGGTGAAGCGGTCGATTTCGGGTGAAAATTGGAGCGTTGGTGACAATGTGAATTACTCTATTTTGTATGACCTGAAGGCGCTGAGTGTGAGGTTTGCTAGCGGCACGTCAAATAGGAGCTGCATAGGTGTTCAGAGAGTCTGAGAAGAGATGTATATAACAGCAGAAAGCAATCAAGTGCCAAAGGTGACCGCCGGTGGAATACTGAATAAAGTTTTGAGAGTCTCGCTGAAACTAAAGTGATCATGCACTGCACATGGGAATTCCACGTAAGTCGGTGCCAATCATTACACCAAGATACTGCAAGAAATGAGAATCCCAGATGCTGCTAAACACATTTTATTTGCCTACTTAGCTGCTCAGCGTAACACAAACTTTACACTTGAGGCACTTTTGAAACACACGCCGAACAGAAAACAATGACCCACCGAATCGAATTACCACTGAACTGCCGAGTCACAATTAACAGCTGAGCTCTAGAGTCAAAACTCAAAACACAACTGAATTCGTACTGTCCACTTTTAACTGTCCAAACTCTTCAACTTCTTGTGTGCACGTAATTTTATCACTTCTTAAATGGCGGAATTAAACCGTAAGGGCAAAAGCAACCCCTTTTATTGGCTTCGAATGCTCTAGAAAGTGAGGCTACAAGAACAAGCTGAAGAGAATGTTCCGCAACAGGGAAGCGGCATATGGTGGGTTATTATTCCGGCGGCCAGTTGAAGGCCCCACCCATTTGCCGGGCCGGGAGGTGGTTACCGGCGGTCTGCAGGTAGCTTCGTACGCGGTCACAATACTTCACCGATGTTTGTAGAGGTAACCATTATAGAGATTCGTTGAGCAATAGGAGGGGAAGGGATTCCTATGAGGACGGAGGAAGAAATTTACCTCTGTTTATCGGCATTAAGGGAAATGCCGAGTATTGGCCCAAGGAGCAAGTAGATCAATGGAATATTGTGGAGTTGTGATACCTGTTCTTAGATCAGAATTTGAGTACTAGAATACGGTATCGTGCAGAATATATAGCTGTACAAGTGTGTACTGAATTGGGGAAGTCAGACATATATACATTAAAAAACCTGTTGCGAGGATGGGCCCCTGTGGAACGTATGTTTTTATGGGCCGCTGGGAAGATCGAATACCACCAATGCGAATGGCAAAACACCTGTCGTTGAGGAAACTGCAAAGCATTTAGAATATGTAATGAGGAAGGCTGATACGCAACGGTTTAAGAAGTAAACCATAATGTCACACATTATCGAAGTCGAAGTCTTGGTCGATGTCCAAAAATACTGTACTAATAACGTTAAAACCCCTGAAGAAAGGACTGCGTGAACCGTAACAACTGATACGTCGTGGAATTCTTAGTCCGAAACTCATACTGGTATGGAGGTAAGAGGTTAATCTAATACACATATGTGGAAAAACGTCGATGTATAACTTTCTCCAAAGCTTAGATAACGTAGGTGATAAACTTATGGAACGGTAGCTTGAAGCGAAGTCCTTAGGCTTGTGGAGTTTGCCGAACATAATGATTTTGGCCATCTTTCATTTCTGATGAAGCAGAAACGGAAGCATAACAGGTGGAAGACAAATAGGGTAATTTCTTTTTGGTGAGCTGTTTGAGTGCAGAATTGGAACTGAAACCATGTCAAGGAGATTTCTTATTGGGAGGTACCCGAATAAGATGAGCTATTTTACATAGCCTGGTGAATGGAATCCTGGCTGGGACGGACAGATTTCCCCCAAGTTGATTCCTCAGCTCAGGTTCAATAGAAGCGGCAGAGTGTGGAACAGAACTGCGTTTGGGTGAAGGTGCGCTGAAAACGGGAAGTTATAGCATCATATAAGGCAGGCGTATTGGCGATCATCTGGTCGTCAACCTGTAGGGCTAGAACAATAGTAGCCTCACGTAGAATGCGTCTAATGTGGAATCTTTCTTGAAGATAGGCCTGATCTGACGCTGGTACAGCTGCAGCTTATGGGCTTAAAGCTCGATTTTCACACGACGTGTGAGGTCATGCAGTTTCCTGTGTAGCCAACGGCAACGCTCCGTTTGCCACAAGCGTCTTCATGGTGCTTATCTTGAATGAGTTGCAGGAGGAACTGAGGCAAGGAATCGATTTTGGTAACCTCCTGCGACTAGTCGTCGAGGTTGCAGTACTAGAAAAAATTGCGCGGTGAAGTATACAACAGCAGCATCAACGTCCTCTGGCGTATGAAGATGGTAGAAAGCAGTTAGTGCCAAACCTAAGCGTACTGAAAGCAATTCCAATGGACAATGCCATCAATAAGACAGACCTTGGGTAGGAGTCTCAGAATGAGGTGGAAGCAAGTTAAGACCGAACGATGATGTGAACCGACTACAGGTACGGCGGTTGTGAGAACGGGATGACGTAAATTCCTGTGAATCGAGGATATCGAGGATACCAAAGACGGTCCTCGAATTAGGGTAGTAAACGTTGGGCTGATTTGAGAAATTTCGAGAATGTAGGGATTAAAATAGACGCGCACCTTTTGGATTGACACTGGGACATCCCCACGAAGTATACTTAATGTTCAAGTCTCCAAGTAAAAGTGTGGGTTAATCTGAGGGAAAAAACAAGAGAAAGTCTATAATCAATTTGTATTTCGGTGTTTTATAAACGCTCATCAGTAGCAGTGCGAAATTCGGAATTAAAACGTTTCTGAATATCCTGAAGCAACAGTTGAGAGTTAATCACATCTCAAATGCAAATCGGAGGAATTATTTCCTTGGGTTGCAGAGGAGTGGGAGAGGAGTCTGTTGTACCACCATTCGGCCAAAACCTGGAAGTGATTATTACATAGTGGTAGCATAGCGGAAACCAGGTGATTGTTGTGAAGTCGGCGGTGAGGTGCATTGGCGTGTATTATGTCCGAGAGTAGTAGAAGGGGTCTCCGTGTCATCTGGGACGCATGGTCAAATGGCTAACCCTCTGTCATGTTGATATCCTTTTATGTATCGGAGTTATCAATGCAACAAGCGTTGGAAAAAGAAGGTAATTGCGAAGAGCGAAGGACTGGTTTAATTACACAATCCGTAGTAGGTTGCAAATCTTTCATAACAGTAAGTGGAATATGTGCATGAATGATACCTGAACTTTCTTTCTAATATCATTCACTTGACTGCACTTGGGCTCCATTAAAAATAAAATAAAAACAATTTTGTAGCATTGCACCATTCAGTGTTGAACTTTTCTTATTGGCTCTGATGGTGAGTATGGCAAATAATGGGGGTTAAATCTTGTACACCATTTATTATAACCAGATTTAGGATTTTTAGGTGGAAATTTCAGATAAAAAAGGAAGGGAAAATGTGCTGAAATGAGGTGAAAAAGGGACAATAAGGTGCTGGTATATTTAATGGGATGCAAAACTGAAATTGCTATTGTCTAAACTATCCATTCAATTGGGCTGATATTTTAACCACGTGTCAGTCTTCTTTATATATAGTTGTTTTGTGAATTTCAATCCAAAATATCAATTGGTTTTCAAGTTATTTATTTTCAAAATATAAAATTATGGGTATATGCAAAATGCAACACATGATGCATTTAAAAAAACCTTATGTTGCTTCTATGTCAAGGAACTACAAATCTGTCATATAATATTTTTCTACACTTCTGAGTTTAAGAGAAAAAAGGTTTTGCAGTTTTGTATTTGCATTTATTTGTATACATTGTTATCTTCAAAAACTAGTAGCGCAAAAACTATTCATTACACAGAAAAATTATATGATAGTTTTATTTATTTGGATTTTTAAAATAAGCATAAAAATGTCAATATGAATGGATGAAAACTACATCGTGTGGAACATTTTGAATATGCAGAAATGCTGAAAATATGAAACGCCTTAAAATGAAGTTTTAAAAGCTAGCAACCAAATGCGCAAGGGCATTTAAAAAGTCTCGTAACGACCCTGAAGCGTTCGCTAGGTCAAAAATAAAAGTGGTTTCTAAAACCACAAACAATGGAGAATTTTTGGGAACATATTTTTTTTAGGTTTTTTGAGATTTTGGGTTAATTTCAGTTGTGCATTCCCTTAACCAATTCAACGACTTCTCTTTCCTCTATTCTAATTTATTGAACTACAAACAGGTACATCAAATTATCACTCATCAAAAGAAGGAAAAACATGAAGCTGTTTTACTTTAAGACATTAAGCATCTCCAAATTTTTAAAAGTAAGTCTGTTACTATTAGGAGATAGAATGTCTTTGTAGATGATAAAACTTCTTTCAACATCCACAGAAACCAGTGAGGCAAACCTTGTATTCACTCGGAATGGCAACTCTAGACTAGATTCAGGTTTGTCTTTGGCAAAGCCATTTAACTACTCCCTCACGAAAGTAAATATGTCCCATTGTTTTTCCTTTTCCAGACCTTGTTCTTTCCATCGTTTAATAGCTGCAGGCAGGTACTTGTAACTATGGACACAATATAGTTCTGTCTGCAAATTATGTATTTTCTCCGGTAACGGAAGTTGCTGTGCCTTGGAAATTGCACCTGCGTCGGATGGATCCAAAGAAAGACAAAGTCTTTAATTTTGTCAAAATGCTCACACAACACAGTAGCACACCCAATCCAAGATCCGCAGCGAGTAATGACCGAGAAATTTGGAAGGGGCAAGCCAGTGATTTCCCAGTAGTAAACAACACGTCTCGGAACTTTCAGTAGGGTCTTCTTCAGGGCAGAGATGAATTGATTTGCGAAGTCGTATTCGTTTCTTATGGATATACAAACCCTGTGAAGTGCATGAGCCAAGCATGTCACATGCTTCAAGTTAGGAAATAAAGGTTTAATTGGTTAACAGCTGAAACCATGTATGGAGCCTGGTCCGTAACCACAAGAAGAAGTTTTTCAAACTCGATACCAGTAGGCCAGAGTTTTTGGCATAAGTCCATAATGGATTGCATTACTGTACTGGCATTGGCTTTCTGCAACTCGTGCATTTTTAACAACATGGGCTTAACTATCTTCCCTGCTAAGGGAAAAACTAAAATGTTCAAAACATATCGTTCCATTGAGTCTATGGCTTCATACACAATGATTCCCACATTGCAATCAGACACTTTCTCCTTGATTCTTTCTATGGTTTCTTGGTAAACAGGCTCCATGTATTTTTTCTTAAAGTACTCTCATCGGCCATTGACATCTTTGTGTATTTTTCAAGAGATCCCTTGAAGAACTGGATGGTTCACCTTATTGAGTGGAATTCCTGCTTGGGTAAGAGCTGCACACAAATCAGTGTTTAATTCCTTCAAATTTTGGCTTTTTGAAGAACTCTGTTGAAACGCATTTCGTAATAGAGGTTGCCGTGATGTTTTTGTTTGAAGAGTCTTGTTCATTTGATGCTTAGAGCTGGAAATGTGTTGCTTGATGCGATCACGCTGGTGTTTTTCAGCTAACAAAATTCCTGAATCACAAACAGTACATCTCATAACAGTTCCATCAGTGTCTATGAAATCTTGTTTGAATTCCTCAGCCAGAACAATAAATCGAGCACTGGACACCTTTGGCATGGTAAAATGTAGTACTACTACAGTCGTTGCTAATACTAGTTCACTTGCTAACACAATGCAACTGTCACACAACTCACTCTTGCGCCCATTCGCTGTCCACATTCTCTTATAACACCGCGACAATTACCGGAATGTTCTCATTCATGCTGGAGCTACAGTCTCAGCGATTTCTAGTAGTTTCGAGCAGAACTGAGTCTTAATAATTCTCAAAACTGCGCGGGTGAGGCTACTGCCGTCTCTGCGTGCCCAGCCTTCGCCTCCACGCAAACAGATGACGTCTCTCACAGTAACAAACTCACATTCACGAATAACAGGTTACTGATTCTGGTGGGATAGAATCACTCATTGCCAATTGCAGTATTGCGGGCTACTTTATAGCGGTAAAGCGAGAGAAAGAGGTTTTCGTCGAACACACAGTTATTTTCCATTGTTCCGTGTGCTTTCAATTCCCGCGCGGCGTTTACTGAAAGAGGTAGGCTTACTATTTGCATCTGCACAGCAAGCTGAGGAGACGTTAATCGAAAGTTAAAGAATAAATGGGAATGAAACTTAAAATAAAAAGGGGGAAAAGAGGATTATGGCCATGATTGTGGGAAAATGGGATAAAGGTGCCAAAAAGGTATAAAGGTCCCATAAAAGGGAAAAAGATGCAAGAAAAAATGCCTCTTTTCGCAGCTAGAAACAAAATTTCACACTGTGATATCTTTCCGCACAGCTTTAACTTACCCTAGGAAAAAAGATGCGCAGCTAAAAGTCGTAACCCTGATTATAACGTATGTCAAAGAGCAACAAGAGAAAAATTCTGCGATAAATCGGAGTAGAAAAATTGACAACTGAATAAGATGTTTGGATTTTATATGCATTTATTTATTCACACACTCCGCTAAAACAATTAAAATCAAATTACTATTTGCTTCAGCAGGCCAGTCCAATTAAAAAAAGTTATAGTTACATTTCAATGAACGTAACCTAGCACAGCACGATCATAATACACTATATACATTATGAATCAAACAATTAATAGCTGTGTCATTGAAGTTCATGGATTACTTAACAATTACACGTTTACAGCTAAAATTCCATTTCTGAATCCATGCAATCTGAGTGTTTGCATCTGTGCTACGAATATTATTTTATTTACTACTATATTAATCAGTGATACTTTAGTTCGTAGTTAGTAGGCAACAAAACCTATACTTTATATTCTAACAAAACACAAAACACGCTATCAGAACATAAAATACAGGATCAACAAAGCGTAAAACACAATCTTTAAAATACCTTTAATTTTCCAAACTTACTCATATCAGTATTATCATGAATCAAAACAGTTGATCTCACCATGGAATATTCACTCCAAAGATTCGAAGCTTTAATACTTTTCGACTTCTCGTAAAAATACGTAAACAAATAATTTTCATGTACGTCTGCTTCATTATCCACACACCAGTCCTTAAATTTCATACAACTACATACATAAACTTTACTTGGATTTTCTGGAAGTATATTAATAGGTACATCTTGGACTGTTTTAAAATTTTTCCTGATGAACCGTGAAAACCACCTTCTTCGCTCACTTTTACTTTAGATTCAGTTATGAAGCTAGCATCCAAAATTGCAGAATACAACAACAAAGTTTGTTGATTTATCGTGTCTTTTTTTCCCAGTCTCACATACTCTTTCTCTAAACACATCATTTCCGCAATAGACGAATTTCATTAAATATACTAAATATACAACATATACTAAAATACTCTGAATGTAGATAAAATATTATAGACAACACGTTACAGTTTAGCTTTCGTAACTCGCTGAACTTAGAATATTCGCTTCGGTCGTGTTCTAACCTGAGCCTCTCATTACTAAACCTCTACTTTTGTAACTAGTCCTCTAAATCACTATTAACGCAGCGCAGAATCGTATACAACCGTACAATCTACTGCACGACTATTGAATGAAAACCGTTTTCATTGCTACGACTACAGTACAGCATGTTTATACCAATGCCAAACCTAATGAAAAAATTCCGTTGTTGCAGAAAACAATCGTTTGCCTATTGATTGCGTAAAACTTCGGTTGGCCCATTACTAGCTCGTGGTTATATCCCCACCCTAAAATTAGACCTGGAACGTTAATTCCTGGAACTCTATTGAGGGTTGCAGACATTCCAAGTTGTTTATTACAGACCTGGATAACAGCAGGGCAAATTACCTGCGCGGTCTTAGTAGAAGAAGGCTTGCATGGCAACAGAATTCATTACAGGACACTGTGCCCTAAAGTTTAAATCTATACAGAATGGGATTGTTTAACAACCCTATCTGTAGTAGATGCCTAAAGGAGATCAGACTGTTACTCATCTGCTATGTGATTGCCCTGCTCTTGCTAATCAAAGAGCAAGTATTTTTGGCAATCACTTTCCAAAGATAGATGAACTATCGAAAGCCTCAGTTAGCAGTCTGGTTAAGTTCATAACGAACAACAGACCACTTAACTGATGAAAGGAGGGATGCGCAATAGATCTTTAAGGTCGCAGTGCTTGGGCATAAAACCCACCCCTTTTTCAAACTACAACTACAGACCTGGAACGTTTCCTTCCCCAATTTACTTTCCCAATTATCATTTCATTTCATGCATTACTAGTGTCAACCGCCTCTGGTGCCGTATGTAGTAAGAACGGGTGTTAAACACTGCCAGACAAGTTCCTACTTACTAGTCGGGCAGGTTATGAATGCGTTTGGAGGAGGGCGCCAGGGTTGTTTTGACACCACCTAACGTCTCCAAGGCTAGGGATCAGGGAGGATTAAGGGGCAAGGCAGTAGGAAAATGCAGTTACACAACGATAACTACTACATTTTGCAGCCCTCACCCTCGCTTGTAAATGAACTCAGAACTGTGGATGTTTTCTTTACCTGTCCTTCCAATGCCCCACCTACTTGTTCCGTAATTGTTTAGTTCCTCTTTTCACCGCACGCGTTCATAAGGTTGCCGACTAATACTACCAAAAAAGTTAGCATAAACCTAAGTTTGTGATAATAGTGGAGAATTGGGATTCCTGGTTTCTCAGTGAAGTGATGATGAGGGGATTTGATTTGTTGCTCTGTGGGTGTAAGACATTTAGGGTTTACCAGGTATGTATTTATGCGTATTAACGTAATATACATTAAATCCAATTAGGGGTGCTTTGCGCTTACTCAGCTTAATATTCGATGAAGTCTGTAGTTATAACTTTGCGTTTTCTAACATGAATTGTACTAATCATTTCAGAATACCTTATGCAAAATGAACTACTAGAGTATTATTTGACAAACCGACGAAACGATCCGGAAAACGTGTGCACCAATTGCAATGTTGGGCATTCTCGCTCTTTTTGGAAGGCCAGTAGCAATAAGCAGTGCCAAAGTTACGCATACTTTCTGAGTCTCTTGGTCAGTTTACCGATCAGTAGTAAGTGTAAGAGATAGTAATCAGTAAAGCATGTTTAAATCATAGTAAATTCTTAACTGATTAGTATCTCACTGAGCTACTAAGCAATCTCATATGAAGTGCTGAGTGAGAATGCGACAATAGTCTCTGATGTTAGTGATTTCATTGCGTAGTAAAACACTGGAAGTAACGCCAACCGAACCGTAGTCAGAGATTCAACGCAAAGAGTGTGAATAATTAGGTTCTATCTCTGGCCAGGGAGATATAACGAAGAAAACTAAACTCCAGATAGCTTTATTTTATGAAGTTACATGTCAGCTTAGCTTATCTCATTAGCTCCTTCCTTTTGTTGCCCGTAGACCAGCAGTTCACAACTTTCTGACTTTCGGAGCGCATTTTAGAGTAAATTTCTATGGCCCTATTTTATGCCTTACCTAAAAGTTAATGTTTTGGAGGAAGTTGGGATAGGTTGTAATTGGATCTAAAGTTAAGCTACATCTAAACCGAAAGAAGCAATTGCACAAAGTTCAGGCAATAAAATTATAGTTTAAAAGTTATAAAATGTACTTATTTTAACGCAATTCATTCTAAACTACAACAGTATTCATGTTTTCAAAACTTGGTCATATATAAACACTTCTTAAATTATTGAAGAACAAGCATTTAAGTTTTCAATTAGATATTTGTGGTTGCGTTTTTTACGCATGTTATAATAGTAGTTGGTATTTGGGCATCCAAAAACACATATCAAGGTCACAAGTGGATAAAAGGCGGGGAGGAAGCTACTTCCTGTGAACAACAATTGGTGAAATGGGTTTTTATTTGGGTATAATGTTTATTTAATTGGCTTTAATGTGAATTTAATAGGGCTTAATTGTCATTCCCCGGACACGTGTTGATGTTTACAGCAAGAACCGACCTATATACATTGGGCATTGAGAAACACAACCAAGGCCACTGCTTGATTACGGAATCTTATTGTCCCTCTCTCGACAAGTGTTGCATTTTAATGAAAAAATCTCCTAAATTACTTGGAATGGAGAAACACAACCAAGGTCAATGTCGGACTGTGCAGTCCGGCGTTGTCTTTTAGTGGAAGAAAACTCCTAAATGATATTGGCATTCAGAAACACAAGTATTGTCTTCTGGTTGGGAGAGATAATTACTTTAACGATGAAGCATGTGTCACTAAGAAACCATGATTACCACGGAAATTTCTTTCTTGGAAACACATACTGGCTATAAACCTTTCAACCCCGGATCAGTGACAAAAAGGGTCATCTTTTGTCTGAGAGGAGCGGTCGGCAAACGAACCTGTGATCCATTATTCAGCAAGCAATATGAGGGGGGTTTGCAGTTAATAGAATCCATGGTGGTCTTGAGAAACGAAGATACTAATGATTCCCAAGCAAAATTGTTCCTTCGAAACATACTGGTTATAAATCTTGCAAGCCGGGGTCAACGGTAAAATTAATGGGTCACACCAGGTAAAGCCATTAGCTCTCAGGAATGCTGTAGCCATCTCACAGCCCCGCCCTCAAACTCTACGAACCCGGTCAACGGTAAAATTAATGGGACACACCAGGAAAAGCAACTAACCCTCAGGAATGCTGTTGCCATCTCACAGCCCCGCCCTCAAACTCTACGAATGCACATGCGCCTCCCCTTCCGTTCTGCAATTATCCCCACCATTATACCATTAGTATATAAGACCACAGGCTTAGCGTTCTGAAAGTATTAGATGAAGGTGATCTTAGAAATAATTTTCTAGAGCTGCGTTATTAGTATGGCAGGAATGGAAGATCTTTGGAGCGAATGCGGGGAGGAAGCATACCAATACACTTACTATCAAAGGGAGGAATGCAATGGTTTCATATATTCAATTTTGTGTAGCATACCCTCATATCAAGACCAGATGTCTTCAAGAGAAATATGTACAGAGAACCGTACTGTCTACAGGAGAAGGTACCTGTAAGTAGATCAACTTTTTTCACTTTCTCTGAAAGATGGGGTGAGGGAGAACATAATGACAGGCATGACGACGATGATTTTGTAACCGCCCATGCGGGCCAGTATTATTCTGAATTTTGTAATGGTCACACGCATACAACCCTATGCGAGAAGCCAGAGCTACACGATCAAATGAAGTCGTACTTCCTGTGTGATGAATACTGCAGTGTATTCCTACTAAGGCAGAGAAATCTAAAGTAAGTACCATTGAAAAAACTTGTATGTTCTTATACTCAATGGAATTATAGAATATCTATTATTTAAAAATGATTATAATTGTTCCAGAAATCGATCGGCAACACCTATGCCTAAACAGGACATAGATGGAGTAGATGTCCCGAATACGGCGCAACTTTTGCTGGCTGTAGATGGCCAAGAGAAGCCATTCAATTTCCAAGTGTGTGACGATGTACTGCAGGTTAGTCCTGAATATTCTCCCAGTAAAGGAGCAGAAATATATAAAGCAATACAGTAAGCATTCATTTCATATCTATGTAAAACATTCATGCTTAAACAATATGTAACTGCTACACCACGCTCTCTTTATGGTATCTAAGGTTCTATTTTCAAAAACATAATTTTTCTAACAGATGCAGTGTTTAATGTTTGAGGCTCGCTACTTAGAAGCCATCCAGAAGCAAGAACAATAAAACCTTTAAAGATCTCCATAGGAGGCTGACTTTACTGGAAGAGCAAATTGCCTGCGCTGACACCCCGAGGAAAGAGCAACCACCCGCACCCGTAGTTCAAGGCGGCTACACTTCAAGAAACAGTAGTGTCAATATAGGACTTTATTATGAAACCCCAGTGCTCATCATAAAAGAAACAGGCAGTAATAATTTTGTGAATATGACATTATATGACTGGCAGATAATTCAAAAATCTCCCAGAATTCGAAACATATCTGAAAGAGAATAAGTGCTCCAATAGAGAATGCAGTGATCATGTTGCATTCTCCTATAATATAACAGTGATTATGGAAAGTGGAAAAATTAGCCTTTGAAATACTTTTTTGAATTACGGTGAAATGCTGTTAAATATTGATGTAATATCACTAATAAAAGGACTATAATCCTATATAGACAGACATTTGCAGAACCTATGATTTGTAAATGAAATCACTTATGTAGGGACAATGAGATGGAGGAAGAAGGCGCTGGAGATGTATGTTAAGAAAATAAAAAATGAACATCTCTTTTATAACTTGTTTTTATTCATGAAGAAAAAACTCCTTACATTTCCTTATATGCTTCATGACATAGCTACATTTAAGTTAAAATAAAGACGGCATCACATGAGTCAAGGACTTGTATGTAAGCACTTTGTCATGAAATATCATGCAAGACAAAGAGCTCTGTGCAGGAATATTTGCACTAGTTTGAATTTCCAGTCTAATATTGACAGCTTTAGTTACAACGTCCTCAGGTTGATGCGAGCAGTCTATAGCCAATATTGGTGCATGTTTAAGAAAATATTTTCTCTTAAATAAGGGGTAATTATCTTTCGAATAATAGGTGCTCTGGTACTTTAAATACATTTCATATAATGATGCAAATCTAGAGTTTCCAAAGTCCAAGTTTATTTCATGATAGTGGTAAGATTTAGTATTGAGGTAATGTCTTAACTTGCTTATGTTGTAATGATCAAACTCGGAGCAGTCTTTAGTTGCAGTATTACTCTCGAAGTCTGGGCTCCCACAATAACAAATCTTAGCTTCTCGGGTCTCGAAGTTGTCGCAACGTTCCATGTAAAGGATCTAGTTTGAGGTACTGCAGGCTGAGTATGTAGATCCGTGATTTGAAAGGCTATATGTAGTGGTCTGTCTGACTTAAGAATCTTCAGGATCTTCAACTTTTCGCCATCAGAAAGGCGTATCACAGACATCCGCCACTCGATAGTTAAGTTTAACAGTAGCATTCTGTTCTCCTTCGGGCGCCAGAGTACAGTTTTTAGAGTTCTTGTATCGAATGAGCGCCAGCTCAAACTTGCTGTTGAGTATGAGGCCCTTGTTATCATTTGGAAATACTAGAAGCATAGACAACAGTACTATAGCGTTGAATGCTCCACTTGCAGGATGCACAATATCCACATTTTCTCAGTGTAGCACCATCCTGCATAGAGTACACGATTGGTTTCCATAGGGTTGAGTACAGCATAGTTGCGCATGGTTGATGAAATCTCTGGATTTTTTATCTATAGCCGATCCATTCATCTCCAATCCACCTCAGAGACATATCCTGTCTTGGAGTCATCAGGGATAGCAGCGAAGTTAATGGTTTCTATTTCATTCTTATCAATCCATCTGAGGTTCCCGTACGGCATCGGGGACGCCATGCTCTTGCCCTACAAGTTTTTGATGTCCCAGTATGACAGGAATATTTGAGATTCATCAGAATTGTAGTCTGCAAGGTATTCGTGGTTGGCTTTGGAGTACCGCTTTGATACCACGCAAGGCCCACCACGAATACCTTCCTCGAAAAATTCTATCATGTTTGGGTCGCTTAATAGCTGGAGCCTTGCTTTCGTTGTCTTAAGCATGGCGTTGAAGGCTAGTGATGGCAGAGTGTAGTACCATGCAGGATCCAGGTTGTAATTTCCCAGCGACACGTTTCTGAATTTCTCGAATACATCTGCTAAAAGCAGAGTATCGATTTTTAGGTAAAGGCCACTATATTCCCCGAGATTCTTTATCTAGAAGGGGGTGCATGCTTTAAGTGCATGAGCATGCTCCTCTACTGTGATACCGTCGAAAAGCTAAATCGGCGGGACCTCCTCTTGTTGGAGCTTCTCGATGGCATCGAGGTATGAAAAGGGGAATATACCATTGCACTTCATTAGTTCCGGATGTTCTGGATTAGAATACTCTGCGTTGGTGACCTTGAAGTCATCAACACTCACCATGTCTGCCAAGCTAGACAACTTGTCATCGAGAAACTTTTAGTTGTCGAGACACCTGAAATTAATGCCCTTGCACAATTTGGTAAATGCGAGATAGCGTTCAGATGACTACGCTGTACTTGATATAGGCGCCTTATCATATGCCATATTCTGATCAAGAAGTGACTATCATAATTGCTTAAGCAATGAACGAAAGTTGGGATCTAATTCGGCAATTTTCTATTCAAATTGCATGCATTATGAGCCGCTCCAAGATATGCTACAGTGATATGATAATGGTCCATCACCCACAGGTCATCTATACAACATTTCTATTGCATATGTGACAGTGATCAGCGTTGTCCAACTCCAGCACATCCTGAGGCGAGAGAATGAGAGAGATGGTGTTTAAGGGCGCTCAACATCTAAGGTTATTAGCGCCCTTACAATGTATAAAATATAAAATTAAAAAGCCAAGAATTAAAATACACACACAAACCCGCGATGTCCAAAACACCAAATACTAAAAACCAACACACTAAAAGCATGGCCAATAAAAGAGTAAAACAACGTATAAAGAACTGTAGCATGCCAGGGACATGAGCGCCGTATGTCCACTGGGGAGTAGAAGCCCATTAAAAAGATAATGTAAAATCACACAGCCAAAAGACGCTCAGCGCATCGAATGCGTCGGCTAAAATCAATGTCACTGATAAAACGTAAAAGACATTCTACAGCACGTGCGTCGTCTGCCGAAACGTTAGCTATTCCAACAGGCAGACCAACACGAACGCATAACGTAGCTAAAACTGACACTCTGTTAAGATGTGACGCACCGTTAAGGGCGCATCACACTGCTGGCAGAGTGGTGTGGGGTCACCGCTGAGCAGGTATCTATGACTAAAAACGCAATGTCCGATTCTTAAACGAGCTAAAAGTACCTCTTCCCGACGAGAAGAACGAGAAGAGGTACCCCAGACTAACGGAAGAGGTTTAACCTCCCGCAACTTGTTCCCCCGGAGGGCCGTCCACACATCCCTCCAAAGCGAGAGGATGTGGCTACGTAAAATAACAAACAAATCTGTAGAGGGAACAACAGAGGTAAAATATCTGGGTAATAAAATCGCCAATCTGGCAGCGGCGTCCGCAGACTCATTACCTGAGATGCCCACATGACCTGGAATCCACATGAAGGAGATGCTGATGCCAGAGACACCAAGCCAGTGGAGCAGGTCATGTATGCGCTATACGAGGGGGTGGTAATTGTACAGCGCGGTAATACTCTGAAGGGCACTCAGAGAGTCCGTACAAACAACACAGTGCCGCAAGCCCTGCCGCTGAATGTATAAAATGGCTTGATTAATACTAAAACGTTCGGCGGTAACAATCGAATATTACCCGGGTAAACGACAGGTAAAACTACTTCCACCAAAAACAAAGGCACACCCTACTCCAACATCAGTCTTAAATCCATCAGCATATATAAAATGCCAGTCCCCCAATTGCGCCTATAGTTATAAAACGCTGATCTAAGAACGGAAGAAGGGGTCTCATTTTTTGACATCGACGTTAACCCAAGGCGACAGTGGGACTCAGCGCGTATCCATGGAGGAAAACGCGGTTACCCCTGGGAAGGGCCGGCGGCGCTGGCGTAACTTCCAAATGCCGAAGAAGCTGTCAAAATCGAACCCCTGGAGGGAGCAATGCAGAGGAGCTCACTATATATTGCCGACCAAATGGATCATCGGAAAATAACTCGAAGGACGGGTGGACAGGCAAGCTTGAGAGTTGACAGGCATAACTGTACAAAAGCATCTCACAACTGAAGGACAGCGATGATTCCGCAGCGTCAGCATACAGACTGGGTACAGGGCTGGCTGGAAAGGCCCCTGTAGCGATTCTTATGCAACGATGATGAATGGCATTCAATCGACGCAACACAGATGGACGTGCCGACGAATGGACAATGCACCCGTAATCAAGCTTGGATCGGACCAAAGAGCGATAAAGACGAAGAAGGACGGTTCGATCACCTCCCCAGGATGTGCTACCTAAAACACGTAAAAGATTAAGAGAAAGGTAACCGTTGGTTTAAAAAGGAAAGGTGAGAAGTCCAGTTCAGCTTCCGATCAAGTATCATCCCCAAAAGTTTCACCTTGTCTGCAAATGGAAGGCCCTCCGGCCCAAGATGCATAGAGGGCGGAGGGAAAGCCTTCCGGCGCCAGAAATTAATACAGAGGGATTTATCGGTGGAGAAATTAAAGCCGTTGGCGTTACTCCAGGCGTAGAGACGGTCGCTACAGCGCTGGAGATGGCATTCGAGCAGACAGGTCTGCCGTGAACTACAATAAATGGCAAAATCGTCAACGAAAAGGGACGATGAAATGCCAGATTGAATACAATCAACAATGGTGTTGATAGCAATTGCAAAAAGTGACACTGAGTACAGAGCCCTGCAGTACACCGTTCTCTTCAATAAAACGACTAGATAAAACCGCGCCCACACGTACACGAAAGACGAGGTCGCTCATAAATTCCCGAAGAAATATGGGAAGACGACCGCGTAAATTCCATGTGTGAAGTGTACGTAAAATGCCAACCCTCCAAGTGTCATAACCTTTCTCTAAGTCAAAAAACACAGCCACTGTTTGACGCTTTCCCAGAAATCCGTCATAATATGTGTCGATAGAGAGACCAGATTTTCGACGGTAGAGCGTTGGCGACGAAATCCGCACTGACCGTTCGCTAGAAGCTTCTGAGACTCAAGCCACCATGTCAACCGCCCGTTGATCATGCCCTCCATCACCTTGCAAATGCAACTGGTGAGGGAGATAGGGCGGTAGCTGGAAGGTAGTTGGCGATCCTTCCCAGGCTTAAGAATAGGTACAATGGTGTTTTCGCGCCAAACGCAAGGAAAAACGCCGTCTTACCAAATACGGTTATAGACCTGTAAGAGAAAGAGTTTACTGCCGGTTGAAAGGTTCTTTAACATCAGAACATGAATACCGTCCGGCCCAGGAGCAGAGTGCCTAGAGCAATGGAGAGCGTACTCCAGCTCTCTCTGTGTGAAGAGTTCATTATAGCACTTTGTATTAGCAGACCGAAAATTATATGTCTGGTAATCCAGCCGGTCTTTGAGAGAGCGAAAGCCGGCGGAATAATGGACAGAACTGGAAACCGCCTTAAAAGGCAGCACCCAGAGTAATAGCAATGGCAGTCGGATCCACTATGGTGGCATCGGAAACCTGAAGGCCACAACACACAGCACAATGCGACACTTTACCGGAGAAGCGACGAAGTTTATCCCAAACAACAAAGGAAGGCGTGAAGCGATTAAAAGACTGGACAAAACGAGTCCAGGAAACCATCTTGCTATCCTGAATAATTCGACGAGCCCTGGCACGCGATTGTTTAAAAGTAACCAAATTATCAAGTGTAGGGTTTCGCCGAAACACCCCTAGTGCAGTTCTACGGGCACGAACGGCGTCCCGACAGTCCGCGTTCCACCAGGGAACAGGAATACGCCGAGGGTGAGAGGACGAACGGGGAATTGTGCGTTCGGCGCAGATATCATCCTAGAGGTAAGGTGCTGCACCATTTGGTTAACATCATTGAAGGGCTGGTTCTCAAAACACACGAAGCTGGAATACAATCTCCATTCGGCTTTTCTGAACATCCAGGTAGGTACTCTGGAATGCTGGACGTGGTGAGACAGAAGAGAAACGATGCAGGGTTAATGGTCGCTGGAGTAGGTGTCAGAGACGACGTTCCACTGCAGACGACTAGCAAGCTGGAGTGAGCAAACGGCAAGGTCCAAGTGAGAGAATGTACCAGAAGAATCAGACAAAAAGTTAGGCTCACCTGTATTGCGGATGGAGAGGCTGAAATGATCAAAAAAGTCGGAATGTAGAGTTCCTCTAGCACAAGCACTTGGCGAACCCCACGCGGGTGATGGGCATTAAAATCTCCCAACAGAAAAAACGGGGTTGGGAGAAAGGACAGGAGATCTCGAACGTCCGCGTTAGCTAGGGTAGACGACGGAGGTGAACAGATGGAGCAAACAGAAAAGAAAGAGCCGCGTAACTGTAGTCTAACGGCAACAGCTTGCAAGTCGGACGTAAGAGTGAGAGTTTGAATATGAACATCGTTACGCACTAATAACATGACACCTCCATGAATAGGAGTACCATCCTCCGGCTCAAGATCGTATCGAACCGGAGTGTAACCACGGCGATGAATAGGATCCTGAGGGCGAAGCTTAGTCTCCTGCAAACACACGAACATAGGTTAATGGGAACGCAATAAAAGTTGCAGTTCCGCCCTATGCTATCGTACACGCAAATTCCAGGTCAGGATAGCCGTTAGGAAAAGGGGTTAAACTGTCTACTTAGAAGGGCGGCTTAGATTTACTTTTTGCTTAACCTTCGGGCTCGGGCTTTTGGTGTGGATTTGGCCAGACTCCATAGCCTCCTCGAAGGGTGAGCCCTAGCGCTCAGAGCCAGAAACCGATCTAGCGCCGAGAATCGGTTCTGGGTGGCAATGGGCGAGGTGTGCCGCTGAGCGCGACTTATCCCAGGAGCATCCTGGGACTGTAACCTTCGAGGAGGAGAAGGTGAACTTTTCTTACCGTGCGCACGCGGAGGGTCCTCCAGAAAATCTTCTCTCCGAAATTTATGCTTTGGCTTCGTTTTAGTGCCTTGCGACTTCAGTACCTTGGGACCAGCTTTTGATGGCTTGATAGCAGTGGCAGAAATGGACGAACGGATAGCAGTGGCGGGCAATGAACTCATGTTCCAGGTCTGTGTTTCGGCATCCTTACGGGTTACAGGCGATGCTACAACAGAACTAAATGTACCCGATCGCAGGAGCGAAGGTTGGCGCGCACGGTAACGCCTCCGGGCTTCGGCGAAGGAAAGTTTCTCTTTTACCCGGATCTCCTGGATCGCCTTCTCGTCCAAGTACCGCGGACAGTCGGCAAATGACGCAGAATGAGACCCTTTGCAATTAACGCAGACGGGGGCTGTTGAACAGGTATCTTCGTGTGAGGGCTGGCTACATGATGCACAAATGGTAACGGCACTCTTACATGAGACTTGCGTATGCCCAAAAGGTTGGCATTTAAAACAACGCAGAGGTCTAGGAATATATGGCTTCACCGCAATACGCTCGTACCGTGCTGAAAGTCTCGGGCAGATGGACATCATCGAAAGTGATAAACGGGGTACGAGTTGGTACCAAAACACCGTTGCGTTTAGCCTGCACTCGATGAACAGCTGTCACCTTTTGATCAGAAAGATAGTCGACAGGTTCTTCGTCCGACATACCATCGAGGCTATGGGTGGTAACGACGCCTCGACAGGAATTCAAGGTGCGGTGCTTCTCAACACGGATGGGATAACCGTGGAGAAGCGTCGCGCGCAACAAGGACTTACTCTGCTTTTCGAATTTGGTTTGAACCAGCAATGAACCAATCCGAAGACGAGTGCAGGACTGGACCGCACCTGCAATAGTGTCAATGCCCTTCTCTATAATAAAAGGTTTCACCTTCTGAAAACTTTGTACTTCTTCGGTTCGTGAAATGACCAAGTAACAACCAGTTGTCGGTGGTGCTTCTTCGGTTACATAGACTTTACGGCGCTTATTGGTTGTAATAGAGAAAGTGGGCTCGCTAGCGAAAGAAATCCTCCACCATTGCAACCGTCTCCGACCTCGGGCTCTGACTTCTCGGCCGTTAGCGCGGCTTGGGTGAGTGGCCTATCTATACCAAAATCACCCCAGGGTCACACCTCCCAGAACATAGACAGAGGGGCCCAATCGCCGTTAGAAGTCAGCAACTCATGGAATGGACCCCCCGCGGGACTGCAGTTGAACAACGGATACGAACACAAACCCTACATGACGATCCAGGTTGTTGGGGATGACGTCATTACCCACTCACCCAGCTGCGCACCCAGTGCGCGGGTATGCGTTCGGATGTGTCCACGGAGGATTAAAATAAAAGGATAAAAGAAACTAAAAGTGCGTGGGCCTTTCGCACTCAAGGTAGGTCGGCGAAGAATTAAAATAAATGTGTAAATGAATGGACGTGGGGCGAAATGTACATAAGTAGAAGAGAGAATAAAGAAACGATGGCGAGGACGTCATGGAATGAAAAGCACAGAACGCACGAGAGCCTACCTTGAGTCCCCCGTTCACGAGAACGAACCCACTTCGTCCGGACGGGGATGAAAGGATGAAAATGGCAATGAGTGGCTCGGGCACCCCAGGGTACGGCAAACCCGTACTCATGTAAGGTGAGCCCCTGAGGGGATATCCTGAGGCGATATAGGCATTGGCTGTATTTGAACATAAAGCCCAATGACTCAGTCAGCAATGTGCCTAAGTTCACTGAAGAAGTCATTGAGTGCATTGCCACCTCTGACGAGCTTGAATCTCGACAAGCACTGATCATGCCTACATATGATCTTCAACGCCATTGATATAGCCTTGTGTTCCTGTATGGTTCGCGTCCATTCCCCTGCGTCAGAGTATTTATATGAGTGGACATTCCTCAAAAAGTTTCGATATTTGCATTAATCACAAAATGCACAGGTTCAGACTTTGAATATGCATTAAATGCCAGAAGCTCATCCTGCTTTGGGATTTTGTGGATCTCGCATTTATTGCATTTCGGTTATTGCACTCTCAGGGCATCCTCATTAGGTGAGCTTGTCGTGCATACCTCGCATAGCCACATTTTCCTGTGATGATTAGTTACCTGACTTCTAATAAGCCTCGACAAGTTGGTGATGAGGTAATAGTGAGATATGTCATCCTCTTCAAACATTAAAAGCTTTACTTGTTTAGCCTTTCTCTCAGATGGCTTGTGAATAGATTCCACTGAGGTTTTGGCATACGGGCCAGGTGCAGCTGTAAATACTTCCGGATTTTACGTTTCAAAACGTTCAATCTGTTCTAGTGTAAATAAGAATGTGATTTCAGCATAATTGAACACCTTGATTAGCATATCCTGCGGATATGATTTAGATCTATTTGGATTGGCTTTTGTAGCCAAAATATACCAAGCGAAACAGAAATTATCTGCATTCTTAATATTTTAGCCGCCTTTTTGCGCTTGATGCATGTTGGCAACACTATGTATCCTAAAGCACGAAGGGGATTATAGTCTGTTGCACTATTTATCAGCAAGTGGGTTGCGAACAGCGTCTTTGAGCTAGATTGGCCTTAAAAACTGGCAAGGTTTTCAAAACTTTCTTGCTTCATTCCATGTAAGATGACATAAAAGTTAGATGATTGTTTGATCTCCTTTGTCTTGGAATTAAGGTATATCGATTCCACTTTTTAATGATCCGGTTTCTGCATTACGTATGACACGTTCAATGAACAACTCATCTTTATTCCCGATATACTCTTCTTTAGAGTGGATTCCATTTCCTTAATCAAAGGATTCTAGCATGAATCAAGAAACTGGCTGGGGTCAAATATTCCAGCCGTATTTTTAATTTTGCTATTGTAAATACGACCTTTAAATGCTGACTCCATTACCTTACATTCTAGGCCATCATACATTCCGACATACACTTTCTGCCGGTGATGGCGAGGATGCATCGCTCGTTTGATCTGGTGGGGCTGGTCCTGCTGTTGCTGTCTCCCCCTGGTTCATGATGATGGAGAGCTGACTGTTGTACGTCCCTTCAAGGTGGTGTTCTTCAGTACCGCGCTCCTCTTCTGTTTCATTAGACCACTTAACCCCCTGTCGCAAAGTCTCATTTGCCTGAAGCTTAGGCTCGGTGCACAGAGGCACAGGTTCAATATCTGCAAACATAGAAGGATCAGGTTATTAGCATCTGTGAGAGATCATGCACGTCTTTCAGTGATGTAGGAGAAGACTAGCAGAAGACCTAGCAGACATTTCTTTAGCGTAAATGACTATTAGTAAAAATAATGTTAATAAAGTGTGAGAGAATTGCCTTGAAGTGGTTGAAGGTACTGGATGAGCGCGGTCCTGTACCGACAGTTAGTGCAGGTAGACACTCCCTCTATAAGCGCATTCCCCAAGTCTACAAGTTGGATGGTGCCTGCAAGTTCAACATTATTACCAAAACCAGGAGGATGTGGAATAATGAAATCCCGTACAGTTCCTCACCTGCGCCAGGCTATGCAGCTGCCTCTTCTTGTACCATTGCTGGTGGCGGCGGAATTATGCTGGGTCCCGGAGCGACCTGTACCGGAACAGCTGAACGGCGGGCACTCCCTGCCAGACTCAGCTTGCTGGTTAATCCCTTGTTGATTGGCATCGTGTCTGGAAAACAATAATTTTAAGCTTGTAAACTCGATAAATAAGAAAATGGATAATTTTTCTTTATTCTAGAGGTTATTGTCTAACGTATACCGAAATTTAAAATTGTTATTAGTTTTTTGACATTATAAATTAAGTTGTAAGTATGTAAAGCTATTTGTATGAAGTGCGAATATTTTTGTATAGTGTGCGCCCTATTTTCTAGCAAATATCAGAATTTGAACAAAAAAATCAGAGTTAAGTGAATTGCCTTTTAGAATGGTAACTATTAATTTTCAATCATTAATTGCTTTAACAATATTTCATTAATAGAAGACTTATCTTAAGTTTTATGTGAGTTAAAATCAATTTGCATTCGAACATAATCTCCGATCTGTTTGGGTTAGAGTTACCATTTTTAACCTACTTCTGCATTTTTGGTTAAAGACTTTGAGAGGATATGTAACGTGATTTTAACACATGTATTCGTTTTAAGGCGGCGCCGTGGCCGAGTGGTTAGACCGCTCGCCTCTCAACAAGGCGGCACGGGTTCAATCCCAGGGACCCGAATATGGGATTTGTGGTGGACAAAGGGGCGTCTGGACGGGTTTTCTCCGGATTCTCCGGTTTTCCCCGTCATTCATTCCACCACCTGCTCTATCATCGCCCTTCCTTTCATCCATTTCACCATCATTTCGTTTCATCTACTTCCTTCCTTCCTCGCATACGAGGCATCGGGCTGATCACCCATCCTGGATATTCTGTATGATCCATGAGTGTCTGCTCCTCGACGGGCCTCTGACCCCAGGCACCCGCCTGTAGGTCTTCGGGGGTGTAAGTCCTACATAAGAGGTGGTTAGTCAGAGAAAGGAGAAGAAGTTTTCGTTTTAAATCGTCTTTTAACGTTCTAAACACCGAATATTCATGCCATAACTTATTCAGACAGGATGCAGCATGTTTTCTATTATCTAAGGCCGGATTTTTCTTACGGTATTTATATTTTTGCAATGCTTAAAGCCCTTTTGTGTAATTCTTTTAAGCGTTGATATAATTGAAATAAGTTTATATAATACACTTAGACACTGTATCTGCTGCATTATTTCAAAACAAAGCCTGATATACACCGATTTTTTTCTCAAGTGCATTGATGTTCACTATTTTTATACTCAAATTCTTTTAAACAAAGGCCGTAGAGCTTTCTGTATGACATAATATATTGACTTACCTTACGAATGGAGTTCTATGATTTAAGCATTTAAAGATCTCTTCACAATCACACACTTTTTTAACACTTGAGTAAACTGGTGTTCCTTTAAGAATGAAGCTGATGTCTCCTGTTTAATCATTCTATATGCTTCGAAGTTCCAGTGCAAATATTCCTGTACAGACCTCTTTGTAATGCATGATAATTCATGATAGATAAAGTGTTTACATACAAGCACCCTGACTCGTGTGATGGAATACCTAATTTCATTTAAGTGTAGTTATTTTATGAAGAAAATAGGAAATGTATATGGTTTTTTTCATCAATAAAAACAAGTTATAAAAGAGATATTAATTTTTTATTTTCTTAACATACATCTCCAGCGCCTTCTTCCTTCAGCTCCTTGTCACTACATAAGTCACTTCATTTACAATGCATAGGTTCTGCAAGTGTCTGTCTATATAGGATTTGAGTCTTTTTGTTAGTGATATTACATCAATATTTAACTTATTTCACCGTAATTTAAAAAGTATTTAAAAGTTTAATTTCTCCACTTTCATAAACAGTATAATATTGTAGAAGAATACAACATGAACACTGTATTCTCTATTCGGGCAGTTATTCTCTTTCAGATATGTTTCGAATTCTGGGAGATTTTTGTATTATCTACCAGTCATATGCCATATACACAAAATTATTATTGCCTGTTTCTTTTATGAGGAGCACTGCGGTTTCATAATAAAGTCCTATATTGACACTATTGTTTCTTGAGGTGTAGCCGCCTTGATGCACGAGCGCAGGTATTTGCATCTTCCCTCGGGGTGTCAGCACAGGTAATTCGCTCTTCCAGTAAAGTCAGCCTCCTGTGGAGATCTTCAAACGATTTATTGTCCTTCCTCCTGGACGGCTTTCTAGTAGCGGACCTGAAACATTACACATTGCGCCTATTAGAAAAATTATGTTTTTGAAAATAGAACTGCGCGTCTCCTGAAAGGAACTGCACATGTTAAATACCATAAAGGGAGAGCGATGTAGCGGTTACACATTGTTTAAGCATGAATGTTTTACATAGATATGAAATTTATGCTCACCATATTGCTTTATGTATTTCTGCTCGTTACTGGGTGAATGTTCAGGAGTCACCTCTGTACATGGTCACACACTTGGAAATTGAATGGCTTCTCTTGGCCATCTACAGCCAGAAAAAGATGCTCCGCATTCGGGACATGTATTTCATCTATGTCCTCTTTAGGCATAGGTGTTGCCGATCGATTTCTGGAACAATCATAATGATTTCTGAATAATAGATATTCTATAATTCCATGCAGTATAAGAACATACAGTTTTTTCAATGGTACTTACTTTATATTTCTCTGCCTTATTAGGAATACACTGCAGTTTTCATCACACAGGAAGTACGACTTCATTTGATCGTGCACCTCTGGCCTCTCGCATAGGGTTGTATGCGTATGATCATTACAAAATTCAGAATGATACTGACCCACATGGGCGGTTACAAAGACATAAACGTAATGCATGCCACTGTGTTCTTCCTCACCTGCACCCGCACATCTAAAAAAAAGGAAAATCTTTCAAATTCATTATTTAGCTTTCACCATTAGGTGTAGAATAATGTTCCAGAGGGACGGGAAAAACTTAGTCTAGTTGCAGGTACCTTCTCCTGTAGACTGCACAGTTCTCTGTACATATTTCTCTTGAAGACATCTGGTCATGATATGAGGGCATGTTACAGACAATTGAATGTATAAAACCACTGCGTTCCTCCTTGCGGTAATAGGTGTAGTAGCATGCTTCCTCCCCGCATTCGCACCAAAGGTCTTCCATTCCTGCCATACTAATACCGCTAGCTCTAGAAAACTCTTTCTAAGATCACATTCAGCTAATACTTTCAGGACGCTAGGCCTGTGATCTTATATACTAATGGTATAATGCTGGGGATAATTGCAGAATAGAAGGGGAGGCGCATGCGCATTCGTAGATTTGAGGGCAGGGCTGTGAGATGGCAACAGTATTCCTGACTTTAATGGTTATTTCTTTTTATGGCATTATTCAACATTTCCATACGCTCAGAATGCACCTTACTCGACGCTGGCGCGTCCCTATGAAGAACACTATGACTGCTGCTACTTCTTTATCTTATCTTTAATTTTGACAATGCCGCAAGTATTGTGACCCCTCTTTACCGTTGCACCATCAGCGTATGTATCTGCGGTTTTTCATCGGAATTTGATTTGATGTAAAGAATTAATTCAAAAGACTATAGATTTTACCCCTGATGTGCTTGATAGTGGCCTGCAAAGGACAAGTTTCTCCTAAGGGCAAAATATAAAGAACAAATGTAATTAAAACCCTACGCCGGTGACATCTGTCGTTTCATCTATTTGTAGAGTAGATTTGGTACAACTATGTGACAGGTAAGTGTTGCTTTACGTAATCAGCCATAACAGCGATTCGTCTAAAAATTATGTTATTTGTAAAACAGTGATGGATACTAACTTAATAGCAGTTCATCTAGCAAACACTATAATATCGATTGTACACGGTTTACTGAGAGTCCCCGCAATGGTGTGTGCTTTATTAGCTTGAGCTCCACGCTAAGTTATTGCTTAGGATTTTCCGCGTACGTTTTAAATATTGGTTTTAGCAAATATGATTCACAGATTTCTGTGAAACCAAAATGTCGTTGCACCTTCTCTTTAGAAAAAAAAGAAAATTTATCTTTAAAATCTGGATCGTTTCGCTCGTAACGACGCTGCAGATTATTAGGAAACATGAAGCTATCGGTCAACATGTTTTCGCAAATCACACAGAGGCCGCCAACAGTTGCTTCTATGTATCCTATATTCAAGACACTTTCTCCTTATATTCTTCTCTTTTTTATTGGCGGGTCTTTTCTCCACTACCCACTTCTGTCGCGTGTAGTAAAAAGTCATTTAAGTTGCACAGTTTATTCAGAAAGTATATTCTTTTGCGGGAAGCTTTTCAGACAAAGAAACGCTCAAAAGCATTGGATTTTATCAACCGAAGCAATGCAGCCAGCGATGGCTTGCTTTCTTTTTCAAATATAACGTCTCATTCCTATAAAGTATCTGCAGCCAGCACTCCATGACTAAAGAAAATCAGACAGGAATATAATGTAAACCGATTTTGTCCTTTACTGCCCATTATACAAAATAAGGGAAATTCAGAGTATTAGTTTATAAGTTATTGTTTCGTGGTTTAAAAAATGAAGCATTTTTATTAAAGCTGCACTGTTTTTTTCAGTTAACAGAGATATTTTAATTTAAAAATGCACTACAGTTACATACAATATTTCAGATTTAAGGTTTTCTGGGCGCTGGTTCATGATGATAATTTATCGGAATTACAGCGAAGTAAACTTGGATTTAAAACCCTGAAAGTATTCATAAACTGGGGACTCCCGCACACAAATGGTGATGCCGGCGATTGATAGGGTTGTAATCATATTCACTGTTTATCAGACATCCCTTTCTTCCACACCGCAGGCCACAACCCCTCTTTGTTTTCTAGTCCGAACGCCACCCGCCAGAGCACCAGAACAATGGACTATTTTTCCCATCGCTAATCGATGTGTTATGTAGCTGTCGATGTCGGTGTAGCACACTCAAGCACAGAAATGGATGCCACCGACAGATAAGATGTATCAGATAAGCCTTTGTTGTATGCCACCCGCCCGCCGCCGTTTGTGTGTTACTCTGACACTGTCCGCCCCCCCCCCCCTCAGGGGCTCACCTTATGTGAGTACGGGTTTTTGGCGCTCCCGGGGATTCCCGAGCCAATCATCGCCACATTCATCCCCTCACCCCCATCCGGTCGACGTGGGTTCTTCTCGTGACCGGTGGACCCAAGGTAGGCTCTCGTGCGTTCTCTGCATTCCATTCATACCGTACCTCACCATCGTTTCTTTCTTCCCTTATCACTTTCCGGCCATTTCGCACCACGACATTCGCATATCCCTTTTTCATCCCCGCCGGCCTACCTTGCGTACGAAACGCCCACACAGTTTTAGTTTCTTTTATCTTTTTATTTAAATCCTCCGTGGACACAGCCTGACGGATACCCGCGCACTGGTGCGCAGCTGGGTGAGTGGGTAATGGCGTCATCCCCACCACCCGGGGTCGTCATGTAGGGTATGTGTTCGTATCCGCTGTTCAACTGCAGTCCCGCGGGGGGGCCATTGCATGAGCTGCTGACTTCTGACGGCGATTGGGTCCCTCTGTCTATGTTCTGGGAGGTGTGACCCTGGGGTGAGTCTGGTATAGATAGGCCACTCACCCAAGCCGGGGTAACGCCCGGGAAGTCAGAGCCCGAGGTCGGAGACGGTTGCAATGGTGGAGGATTTTTTTCGCTATGGAGCACCCTTTCTCCATTATAAACAACAAGCGCCGTAAAACTTTAGTAACAGAAGTAGCACCGCCAACAGCTGGTTGTTACTTAGTGATTACCCGTACAGAGGAGGGACAATCATTCGAGAAGGTGAACCCTTTTATCATCCAGAAGGGCATTGACTCAATTGCTGGTCCGGTTCTTTCCTGCACTCGGCTTCCTAATGGTTCGTTATTAGTTCAAACCAAATCCGAAGCATAAAGTAAGTCCTTGTCGAGCGCCACGCTTCTGCACGGTTATCCTATCCGTGTTGAGAAGCACCGCACCTTGAATTCTTGTAGAGGCGTTGTCACCACGCATAGCCTCGATGGTATCTCTGACGAAGACCTGGTCGAATATCTTGCAGACCAAAGGGTGACAGCGGTTCATCGAGTGCAGGCCAAACGCGACGGCGTGTTGGTACCCACTCGTACCCTGTTTATTACATTTGATGGCGTCGATCTGCCCACGAGCATTTCCGCAGGGTACGAACGGATTTCTGTGAGGCCTTATATTCCTAGACCTCTGCGTTGCTTTAAATGCCAACGTTTTGGGCATACGCAAGTCTCATGTAAGAGTCCCGTTAACATCTGTGCAACCTGTAGCCAGCCCTCACACGAAGGTACCGGTTCAACAGCCCCCGTCTGCGTTAATTGTAAAGGGTCTCATTCTGCTTCGTTTGCCGACTGTCCGCGGTACTTGGACGAGAAGGCGATCCACGAGATCCAGGTAAAGGAAAAACTCTCCTTCGCTGAAGCCCGGAGGCGTTACCATGCGCGCCAACCTTCTCTCCTGCGATCTGGCACATTTAGTTCTGTTGTTGCCTCGCCAGTACCACGAGTAGATGCCGAAACTCAGACCTGGACCATGACTGGATTAACCGCCACTACCATCCGACCGTCCATTAAGGCTACTGTTACCAAGCCGTATAAACCTGGTCCAAAGTCAATAAAGTCGCAAGCCGCTGAAAAGAAACCGAAGCAGAAACTACGTAGGGAAGATTTTTTGAAAGACCCTCCGCGTGCGCGCGGTAACAAAAGTTCACCTTCTCCTCCTCGGAGGTCGCTGTCCCAGGAAGGTCCTGGGACAAGCCGCGCTCAGCGGCACCCCTCACCCATCGCCACCCAGAACCGATTCACGGCGCTTGAATCGGTTTCTGGCTCTGAGCGCGTGGGCCCTCCCTTCGAGGAGGCTATGGAGTCTGACCAACTCCATACCAAAAGCCCGAGCCCCAAGGTTAAACAAAAGGTAATTTTAAGCCGCCCTTCTAAGTAGACAGTTTATCCTTTTTTCTTAATGGCTATCCTGACCTGGAATGTACGTGGTGTACGATCGCATAGGGCGGAACTGCAACTTTTATTGCGTTCCCATTCGCCAATGGTCGTGTGTTTGCAGGAGACTAAGCTTCGCCATCACGATCCTTTTGATCTCCGAAGATATACTCCGGTTCGCTACGACCTTGAACCGGAGGAGGGTACTCCTGCTCATGGAGGTGTCATGTTGTTGGTGCGTAACGACGTTCATTTTAAACCCGTCACACTTACATCCGACTTGCAAGCTGTTGCCGTTCGCCTTCACTTACCCGGCTTTTTATTTTCTGTTTGCTCCGTGTATTCACCTCCATCGTCTCCTCTCGCTCCGGCGGACATTCAAGCTCTCCTGTCCGCTCTCCCAACACCATTTCTTCTGTTGGGAGATTTTAATGCCCATCACCCACTGTGGGGTTCGCCAAGGGCTTGTGCGAGGGGAACTCTTCTTTCCGACATTTTTTACCAGTTCAATCTTTCCATCCTTAATACAGGTGCACCTACTTTTATTTCTGATTCTTCTGGTACCTTCACTCATCTGGACCTTGCCATTTGCTCACTCCAGCTTATTCGTCGTCTTCAGTGGAACGTCGTCGCTGATACCTACTCCAGCGACCATTACCCCTGCATCGTTTCTCTTTTGTCGCACCACGTACAGCATTCCAGAGTACCTACCGGGATATTCGCAAATCCGACTGGAGCTTGTATTCCAGCCTCGTGCATTTTGTCGACCAGCCCTTCTCCGACGTTAACCACCTAGTGCAGCACCTTACTTCTATTATTTTCTCTGCCGCCGAACGCGCAATACCCCGTTCAGCCTCTCAACCTCGGCGGCCACCTGTTCCGTGGTGGAACGCGGATTGTCGGGACGCCGTTCGTGCCCGTCGAACTGCACTTAGGGTGTTTCGGCGACACCCTACACTTGATAATTTGGTGACTTTTAAACAATCGCGCGCCAGGGCTCGTCGCATTATTCAGGATAGCAAGAAGGCGTCGTGGGCTCGTCTTGTCGAGTCCTTTAATCGCTTAACGCCTTCATCTGTTGTTTGGGATAAACTTCGTCGCTTCTCAGGTAAAGTGTCGCATTGTACTGTTTCTGGCCTTCAGGTTTCCAATGCCACCATAGTGGATCCGGCTGCCATCGCTAACACTCTGGGTGCTGCCTTGGAGGCCGTATCCAGTTCAGACCATTATTCCGCCGGATTTCGCTCTATCAAAGACCGGCTGGATTTCGACACCTTTAATTTTCGGTCTGCTAATAATGAGTGTTATAATGAACTTTTCACACTGAGGGAGCTGGAGCACGCTCTTAATTGCTCTGGGCACTCCGTTCCTGGGCCGGACGGCATTCATGTCCTGATGTTAAAGCACCTTTCAGCCGACAGTAAACTCTTTCTCTTACAGGTCTATAACCGTATTTGGCACGACGGCATTTTTCCTTCCGTTTGGCGCGAAGCCACCATTGTCCCTATTCTTAAGCCTGGGAAGGATCGCCAACTACCTTCCAGCTACCGCCCTATCTCCCTCACCAGTTGCATTTGCAAGGTGATGGAGCGCATGATCAACGGGCGGTTGACATGGTGGCTTGAGTCTCAGAAACTTTTAGCGAACGCTCAGTGCGGATTTCGTCGCTGTCGCTCTACCGTCGACCATCTGGTGTCCCTGTCGACGCATGTTATGAATGGATTTCTGAGAAAGTGTCAAACCGTGGCTGTGTTTTTTGACCTGGAGAAAGCTTATGACACTTGTTGGAGGGGCGGCATTTAACGTACACTTCACGCATGGAATATCCGCGGTCGTCTTCCCATGTTTCTTCGGGAGTTCATGACGGACCGCGTCTTTCGTGTACGTGTGGGCTCGGTTTTATCTAGTCGTTTTATTCAAGAGATCGGAGTACCGCAGGGCTCTGTACTCAGTGTCACACTATTTGCGATTGCTATCAACCCCATTGTTGATTGTATTCCACCTGGCATTTCATCGTCCCTTTTTGTTGATGATTTTGCCATTTATTGTAGTTCACGGCGGACCTGTCTACTCGAACGCCGTCTCCAGAGCTGTATCGACCGTCTCTACGCCTGGAGTAACGCCAACGGCTTTAATTTCCCCGCCGAGAAATCCGTCTGCATCAACTTCTGGCGCCGGAAGTATTTCCCTCCGCCCTCTCTCCATCTTGGGCCAGGGATACTTCCGTTTGCAGACGAGGCTAAATTTTTGGGGTTGATTTTTGATAGGAAGTTGTGTTGGACCTCGCACGTTTCCTTTTTAAAAGCAAAGTGTGACCGTTCTCTTAATCTTTTACGTGTTTTAAGTGGCACATCCTGGGGAGCTGATCGGACCGTCCTTCTTCGCCTTTATCGCTCTTTGGTCCGATCCAAACTTGATTACGGGTGTATTGTTTATTCGTCGGCACGTCCATCTGTGTTACGTCGTTTGAATCGCATTCATCATCGTGGTATTAGAGTCGCTACAGGGGCCTTTCCATTTAGCCTCGTGCCCAGTCTTTACGCTGAGGCTGCAGAGCCTCCGCTGTCTTTCAGGCGTGAGATGCTCTTATGTAGCTATGCCTGTCGACTCTCCAGCTTGCCTGACCACCCGTCCTTCACGGCATTTTACGAGGATTCACTTGACCGGCAATATTTAGTTAGCTCCTCTGCTTTGCTCCTTCCAGGGGTTCGATTTCGAGTGCTACTTCGGCATTTGGACGTTCCGCCAGCGCCGGCCCTTACCCGAGGTGAAACGCGTTTTCCTCCATGGTCGCGCGCTGAGGCCCACATCTACCTTGGGCTAACGTCGATGCCAAAAAATGCGACCCCTGCTTCTGTTCTTAGATCCGCCTTTTTAGAACTACAGGCGCAGTTCGGGGACTGTCATTTTATATATACTGATGGGTCTAAGACTGATGTTGGAGTAGGATGTGCCTTTGTTTTTGGTGTACAGAGTTTTACTTTTCGTTTACCTGGACAATGTTCAATTTTTACTGCCGAACTTTTTAGCATTTATCAATCGGTTTTACACATCCAGCGGCACGACTTACGGCACTGTTTTATTTGTACGGACTCTCTGAGTGCCCTTCAGGCTATTCATGCGCTGTACCATTACCACCCACTCGTACAGCGCACACATGACCTGCTCCACTCGCTTGGTGTCTCTGGCATCAGCGTGTCCTTCGTGTGGATTCCAGGTCATGTGGGCATCTCAGGTAATGATTTTGCCGACGCCGCTGCGAAATCGGCGATTTTATTACCCAGATTTTTTACTTCCGTTGTTCCCTCGTCAGATTCGTGTGTTATTTTACGTCGCCGCATCCTCTCGCGCTGGCGCGATGAGTGGACGGCCCTCCGGGGGAACAAGTTGCGGGAGGTTAAGCCTTTCCCGTTGATCTGGGGTACCTCTTCTCGTTCGCGTCGTAGGGAAGAGGTAATTTTAGCTCGTTTACGGATTGGACATTGTGTTTTTAGTCATAGGTATTTGCTCAGTGGTGACCCCGCACCACTCTGTGCGCAGTGTGACGTGCCCTTAACGGTGCGTCATATTTTAACAGAGTGTCAGGTTTTAGCTGCATTGCGTGCCCGTGTGGGTCTGCCTATTGGCCTAGCCAACGTTTTGGCAGACGACACGAGTGCTGTAGAATGTGTTTTGCGTTTTATTCATGATAGTGATTTTACTCTGCGCATTTAATGCGTTGAGCGTCTTTTAGCTTAATGCTTTTATTCTGTCAGTTTTTATGGGGACTCTAATCCCCAGTGGACATATGGCGCTCATGTCCCTCGCATTCTATAGTTCTTGACACGTTTTAATCGTTTATTGCCTATGCTTTTAGTGTTTTGGTTTTTTCAGATATTTGTATTGTTATTATTGTTGTTATTGATTTTATTGTTATTGTTATTGTTGTTGTTATTGTTATTATTATTGTTATTGTTATCTTATTATTATTTTTAGCCTTTTGGACATCGCGGGTTTATGTCGTTTTTTAATTATGCGGTTCTTTTACCTGTTTTTATATTTTGACTTTATATTTTATACATTGTAAGGGCGCTGATGACCTCAGCAGTTTAGCGCCCTTAAGCCGCATATCATCATCATCACTGTCCGCCCCCTTACCCTTCTTTGTGTCACTTACAGCTAATGGATGTGTCATGTAGCTGGCAAATTTGATTGACAAGGGTTGACAACATGCACGATTACCTCGCTTCAAGCTTTTGCCACCCCCTAGGACTCTCAGTCGCGCGTCACCGCCCCTAAATCGAAAGAAGAGGTTTGGGCAACAAAGTCAGCGCCAATTAAAGTTTACAAATGTTTTGCCACCCTTTTAGCGGTATTTTCCCGATACAGGAAGTGCCCTCTTCCCACCCCGTTGTGTGGGTGAAGTCCCCGACGCTTAAGCTCTATGTATGTATGTATGTATCTGTGTCAATCAATAGGGTAATTTTCGTCCATGCGTAACATCATCTAGTGCTCATTGAAATCAAGGATTTGGACCGCTAACAAAGGCTATATCACACTCTAGCGTCTTGGATTCCCGGTATCACGTACCCTAAAGGACTGGACGCAGGCCGACGATCGATTAATGCAATTACTCCAATTAAGTATTTTTAAAGGATACAGCATAAAAGACTTCATGTCGATAAAGTGCCGCGCTCACCCACCACCCGCAAGCACACGCGTCCACGCAAATCTTTTTCCACATCTTATCTAAGCGATTATTACGAGCGTATAATTATTACGATTAATAACACTTGTTTAATTCTGCTGTGATGGAAATTATCAGGCTTATAAGAATACTACACCTCCTATATAAATTAAAAATGCAGGTCTAAAAGACAGAGTTAGCGTAAAAGCCACCTTAAAAAATACACAAGACGCTAACGTATTTAAAACGAATATTTTCGGAAGCATGAGCATATAGTTCCACCCTCGTTGGCGTTCTCACGCGTTCTGATGTAGTCTCAGATCAGTACGCTGCTTGTATAGCTACCCCCGCCTTATGGCCCATGGAGGAACCGGATTCATGATAATAAACATCCTGTCCCCTATGAAGGCAGACAGTTTATTCCGCTCACCCCTAACACCACACCTATCCTCATTCTCGGCTTGCCACTGTTGGGGTGGGGACTACGACTGGACACTTTGCTTGATCGCTGGAAGCCCCGCCATGTTTTCTTAACGTAAATATATGAATAATGAAATATGAGTCTCCTTAAACTAGCAGGGCAACAAATCATTCCCTTTATTTGTTCTTTTTAATGTTGTGTTTCCGCGACAATTGAAAGGCTATGGGGTAACAGAGCCGAGATTATTTAGACGCGCTACGAACCTCTGAAATTCTTATATAAATATTATTGCTAGCACATGGAAGGTTCATGTCATTTCACATTGACTTGATTTTAAGGAAATGTAAAAGATGATGCATGTTTGTCTATAGTACCTGATCAAACACGTGTATACCGGTTTAGACAGGGACATTTAGATACCTTTAAACTGTGGGTTACAAAACGTTATCTTTAACAAAGGCAGGCTTAAAAATGGAATATGACAATCTTTAGACTAAATGTAAATAACAAGGATCTGGGACTTTAAAACCTGCAGACACAGGCAACCAGACCTTGGGAAATTCCGCTTTCTAAGAAGACTCTTATACCTGGTTTTTATCCACCTTGGAGACGCTGGATTTTCCAAACAGCCCAATTCTTTTTTCAGGATCGCGATTGGTGTGTGGAAAAATATAAATCATAGATGATGATGTGATAGGGCTTAAGGGCGCTCAACTGCTAGGGTTATTAGCGCCCATACAATGTATAAAATATAAAATCGAAAAGTCAAAAAACTAAAAACCCACACACAAACCCGCTTGGTCAAAAACACTAAAAAACACAACAGACCAAAAACTAAAATCTACACACTAAAATCATGGTCACTAAAAGAATAAAACGTGTCAAGAACTATAGAATGAAAGGGACATGAGCGCCTTATCTCGGTCGGGGAGTAGAGCTCCATTAAAACTGACAATATAAAATCTCAAAGCTAAAAGACGCACAGCGCATCAAATACGCCGATTAAAAGCAATGTCACTTATAAAACGTAAAAGACATTCTACAGCATGCACGTCGTCTGCCAAAACGTTGGCTATGCCAACAGGCAGACCCACGCGAACGCGCAGTATAGCTAAAACTTGACAGTCAGTTAAAATGTGGCGCACCGTTAAGGGCGCATCACACTGCTGACACAGTGGAGCGGGGTCACCACTGAGCAAGTTACTATGACTAAAAAGGCAATGTCCAATTCGTAAACGGGCTAAAAGTACCTCTCCCCGAGGTGTAGAACGAGAAGAGGTACCCCAGACTAACGGGACAGGTTTAATCTGCCGCAATTTGTTCCCTCGGAGGGCCGTCCACTCATCGCGCCAAAGCAAGAGGATGCGGTGACGTAAAATAACACACGAATCTGACGAGGGAACAACAAAGGTAAAACATCTGTGTAATAAAATCGACGATTTCGCAGCGGCGTCGGCCAACTCGTTCCCTGAGATGCCTAAATGACCTGGAATCCACATGAAGGAGACGCTGATGTCAGAGGCACCAAGCGAGTGGACCAGGTTATGTATGCGCTGTACAAGGGGGTGGTAATTGTACAGTGCGCGAATGCTTTGAAGAGCACCCAGGGAGTCTGAGCAAATAAAACAGAGTGGTAAGTCGTACCGCTGGACGTATAAAAGTGACTGATAAATACTAAAACGTTCGGCGGTAAAATCGAACATTGCCCGGGTAAACGAAATGTAAAACTACCATTATCATCAACAAAGGTACACCCTACTCCAACATCAGTCTTAGGCCGATCAGTATATATAAAACGAAAGTCCCCGAACTACGCCCGAAGTTCTAAAAAGGCCGATCTAAGAACTAAAGGAGTCTCATTCTTCGACATTGACGTCAACTCAAGGTGACACTGGACCTAAGCGCGCAACCATGGAGGAAAGAGCGTTTCCCCCCTGGGAAGGGCCGGAGCTAACGTAAAGCCAAATGCCGAAGAACCTTTCGAAATCGAACCTCTGGAGGGAGCAAGGCAGAGGAGCTAACGAAATATTGCCGATCAAGCGAATCTTCTTAAAATACCTCGAAAGACGGGTGGTCAAGCAAGCTTGAGAGTCGACGGACATAGCTGCACAAAAGCATCTCACGCCGGAAGGACAGCGGAGCCTCTGCAGCTTCAGCATATAGACTGGGTACAGGGCTGGTTGCAAAGGGCCCCGTAGCGACCCTTATGCCACGATGGTGAATGACATTCAATCGACGTAATACAAATGGACGCGCCGACGAATAGACAATACACCGGTAATCTAGCTTGGATCGGACCAAAGAGCGATAAAGATGTAGAAGGACGGTCCGATAAGCTCCCCAGGATGTGCCACTTAAAACACGTAAAAGATTAAGAGAACGGTCACACTTTGCTTTTAAAAACGAAATGTGCGAAATCCAGCTCAGCTTCCTATCAAATATCAACCCCAAAAATTTCACCTCGTCTGCAAAGGGAAGTATCCCTGGCCCAAGATGGAGTGAGGGCGGAGGGAAAGCCTTCCGGCGGCAGAAATTGATACAGACGGATTTTTCGGTGGAGAAATTAAAGCCGTTGGCGTTACTCCAGGCGTAGAGATGCTCGATACAGCTCTGGAGACGGCGTTCGAGTAGACAGGTCCGCCGTGAACTGCAATAAATGGCAAAATCGTCAACAAAAAGGGACGATGAAAGGCCAGGTGGAATAGAATCAACAATGGGGTTGCTAGCAATTGCAAAAAGTGTGACACTGAGTACAGAGCCCTGCGGTACTCTGTTCTCTTGAATAAAACGACTAGATAAAACAGAGCCCACACGTACACGAAAGACGCGGTCCGTCATGAACTCCCGAAGAAATATGGGAAGACGACCGCGGATATTCCAGCGTGAAGTGTACGTAAAATGCCGTTCTCCAACAAGTGTCATAAGCTTTTCCAGGTCAAAAAACACAGCCACGGTTTGACACTTTCTCAGAAATCCATTCATAATATGCGTCGACAGGGACACCAGATGGTCGACGGTAAAGCGATTGCGGCGAAATCCGCACTGAGAGTTCGCTAGAAGTTTCTGAGACTCAAGCCACCATGTCAACCGCCCGTTGATCATGCGCCCCATCACCTTGCAAACGCAACTGGTGAGGGAGATATGGCGGTAGCCGGAAGGTAGTTGGCGATCATTCCCAGGCTAAAGTATAGGGACAATGGTGGCTTCGCGCCAAACGGAAGGAAAAAAGCCGTCTTGCCAAATACGGTTATAGACCTGTAAGAGAAGGAGTTTACTGTCGACTAAAAGGTTCTTTAATATCAGGACATGGATGCCGTCCGGGCCAGGAGCGGAGTGCCTAGAGCAATGAAGAGCGTGCTCCAGCTCCCTCATTGTGAAAAGTTCATTATAACACTCATTATTAGCAGACCGAAAATTAAATGTGTCGGAATCCAGCCGGTCTTTGATAGAGCGAAAGCCGGCGGAATAATGGTCTGAACCGGAAACCGCCTCAAAGGCAGCACCCAGAGTGTTAGCGATGGCAGACGGATCAACATGGTGGCATTGGAAACCTGAAGGCCATAAACAGTACAATGCGACACTTTACCTGAGAAGCGACGAAGTTTATCCCAAACAACAGATGAAGGCGTAAAGCGATTAAAAGCCTCGACAAAACGAGTCCAAGACGCCTTCTTGCTCTCCTGAATAATGCGACGAGCCCTGGCGCGCGATTGTTTAAAAGTCACCAAATTATCAAGTATAGGGTGTCGCCGGAACACCCTAAGTGCAGTTCTACGGGCACGAACGGCCTCCCGACAATCCTCGTTCCACCACGGAACAGGCGGTCGCCGAGGTTGAGAGGCTGAACGGGGAATCGCGCGTTCGGTGGCAGAGAAAATCGTAGACGTAAGGTGCTGCACTAGTTGGTTAATGTCGGCGAAGTGCTGATCGTCAAAATGCACGAGGCTGGAATACAAGCTCCAGTCGGCTTTTGTGAATATCCAGGTAGGTACTCTCGAATGCTGTACGTGGTGTGACAGTAGTGAAACGATGCAGGTGAAATGGTCGCTGGAGTAGGTGTCAGGGACGACGTTCCACTGAAGACGACTAGCAAGCTGGAGTGAGCAAACGGCAGGGTCCAAGTGAGAAAATGTACCGGAAGAATCAGAAAGAAACGTAGGCTCGGCTGTATTGAGTATAGAGAGATTGAACTGATCAAAAATATTGGCAAGAAGAGTTCCCCTCGCACCAACCCTTGGCGAACCCCACAGGGGGTGATGGGCATTAAAATCTCCCAACAGGACAAATGGTGTTGGGAGAGCGAACGAGAGATCTCGAAGGTCCGCGTTAGTGAGGGGAGACGATGGAGGTGAATACACAGAGGAAACAGAAAAGAAAAAACCGGGTAACTGCAGTCTAATGGCAACTGCTTGCAAGTCGGACGTAAGAGTGAGACGTTATAAATGAACGTCGTTACGCACTAACAACATGTTACCTCCATGTGCAGGAGTACCCTCCTCCGGTTCAAGTCGTAGCGAACCGGAGTATATCCTCGGAGATCAAAAGGATCATGAGGGCGAAGCTTAGTCTCCTGCAAACACACGAATATAGGCGAATGGGAACGCAATAAAAGTTGCAGTTCCGCCCTGTGCGATCGTACGCCACGTACATTCCATGTCAGGATAGCCATTAAGAAAAAGGGATAAACTGTCTATTTAGAAGGGCGGCTTAAAATTTCCATTTGTTTAACCTTTGGGCTCGGGCTTTTGATATGGAGTTGGTCAGACTCCATAGCCTCCTCGAAGGGAGGGCCCACGCGCTCAGAGCCAGAAACCGATTCAAGCGCCGTGAATCGGTTCTGGGTGGCGATGGGTGAGGGGTGCCGCTGAGCGCGGCTTTTCCCAGGAGCTTCCTGGGACTGCGACCTCCGAGGAGGAGAAGGTGAACTCTGTTTTTTGTGAACACGCGGAGGTTCTTTTAAAACGTCTTTTCTTCGAAGTTTCTGCTTCGTTTTTTTCTCAGGGGCTGGTGACTTCATAAACTTTGGACCAGGTTTAGAGGGCTTTGTAACTGTAGCTTTAATGGACGGTCGGATGATAGTGGCGGTCAATGCAGTCATGGTCCAAGTTTGAGTCTCTGCATCCTTCCGGGGTACTGGCGAGGCAACAACAGAACTGAGTGTTCCCGATCGCAGGAGCGAAGTTTGGCGCGCATGGTAACGCCTCCGAGCTTCGGCGAAGGAGAGTTTCTCCTTTACCCGGATCTCCTGGAGCGCCTTCTTGTCCAAATACCGCGGACAGTCGTCAAATGAAGCAGAATGTGACCTTTTGCAATTAACGCAGACGGGGGCTGATGAACAGGCACCTTCGTGTGAGGGCTGGCTACAGGTTGCACAGATGTTAACGGCACTCTTACATGAGACTTGCGTATGCCCAAAACATTGGCATTTAAAACAACGCAGAGGTCTAGGTATATAAGGCCTCACAGAAATCCGTTCGTATCCTGCGGAGATGCTCGTGGGCAGATCGACGCCATCAAATGTTAGAAACAGGGTACGAGTGGGTACCAATACGCCATCGCGTTTGGCCTGCACTCGATGAACCGCTGTCACCTTCTGGTCTGCAAGATATTTGACCAGGTCCTCGTCCGATATGCCATCGAGTATATGCGTGGTAACAACGCCTCGACAAGAATTCAAGGTCCGGTGCTTCTCAACACGGATAGGATAACCGTGGAGAAGCGTGGCGCTCAACAAGGACTTACTTTGTGCCTCGGACTTGCTTTGCACTAACAACGAACCATTGCGTAGCCGAGTGCAGGAAAGAACCGGACCAGCAATTGAGTCAATGCCCTTCTGGTTGATCAACGGTTTCACCTTCTCGAATGATTCTCCTTCCTCTGTACGGGTAATCACTAAGTAACAACCAGCTGTTGGCGGTGCTACTTCTGTTACTAAAACTTTTCGGAGCTTGTTTTTTATAATGGAGAAAGGGTGCTCCATAGCGAAAAAATCCTCCACCATTGCAACCGTCTCCGACCTCGGGCTTTGACTTCCCGGGCGTTACCCCAGCTTGGGTGAGTGACCTATCTATACCAAACTCACCCCAGGGTCACACCTCCCAGAACATAGACAGAGGACCCAATCGCCGTCAGAAGTCAGCAGCTCATGCAATGGCCCCCCGCGGGACTGCAGTTGAACAGCGGATACGAACACATACCCTACATGACGACGCCGGGTTTTGGGGATGACGCCATTACCCACTCATTCAGCTGCGCACCAGTGCGCGGGTATCCGTCAGGCTATGTCCACGGAGGATTAAAAGAAAAGATAAAATAAATAAAACTGTGTGTGCGTTTCGCACGCAAGGTAGGCCGGCGAGGAAGAAAAAGAGATGTGAGAATGTCGTGGTGCGAAATGGTCGGAAAATGACAAGAGAAGAAAGAAACGATGGCGAGGTGCGGTATGAATGTAATGCAAAGAACGCACGAGAACCTACCTTGTGTCTCCCGGTCACGAGATCGAACCCACCTCGACCGGATGAGAGTGGAAGAATGATGATGGCGATGATTGGCTCGGGAACCCCCGGGTACGCCAAACCCGTACTCACATAGGTGAGCCCCTGGGGGCATAAGTCATAGGGAAGTCTTATTCTGATCAGTAATATTTAATTCTGATTGAACACCGCAACTCAAGAGATACAAATCGTTTATGAATAAAGAAACTTACGTGTATATTGCATGTAACTAAAAGGATAGGATTTGTGTGGGGTTTAAAACATGCGTTTTCGCACACTGGAGAATCATTTTTCATTTGTCTGAAAAGACCATCATAATCGGGGAACACCTCATTAAGCGTCTTTATAAGGATGCATGACGCTGTAAATCTCCTAACAGACACCTTTATTTATACCCCTGCCAAATACAAGGTTTGTTTGTTTAATACCGATAATAAACTGATTTTTTATGTAATGTTAAAAAAAGAAATATGATTTGGAGGGGATGATAATATGAGTATTGTATTTTGAATTAAAATGGGAGAAGGATTTCAACTTGAGCATCTCTTCATTTGCAGGACATTCTCTTAAATATATCTTCAATAGCGCGGCTCAGAACCAGATAGGAAGATGTATTTTTGTCGAAACGTTCTTAATAGATTAATCTTGAAGAAAGAAGATCGGTAACTAGGACCATCTGTAATCAAGATAGTGGTCTAAGATAATTGCGCAACTAAGGTCATTTGCGTGTAACACACTAACTATCCGAGCGGAATGGTTCAGACGGTAACGTCTGTGGTCCCCATACGGAGGTCGTGGGTTCAATTCCCGAGGTGCCACTCCTGACCCTGGGTTTTTTCGGAGTTTCGGGTAATATTTAATGCTGAACATCGGAACTCATGCGATACAAATGCTTTATGAATATAGAAACATAGGTGTATATTGTATGTATATTAAAGGATAGGAATGACGAGGCGTTTAAAACCTGCATTTTTGCACACTCGAGGTAATTTACAGGAGAGCCTCCAAACATGTATTTCGTTTGGGATAAGGTGTATAGGTCCTGTATAAAAAGCACTTTACTTAAACATCCGTAGAGGGAAGGGAAATGTATCACATCAGATATTTCCCGTATGTGTTATGGAGATATGTCATAATTGTTAAGTAATACTTTATAAGAAATTAAGTATCGCAGTTATTTGGAAGTATATTTTCCTTCTTCAGTGCAGCAGTCCAGTTTACTGTAATTATTACCGTCAACAACGTTTGTATGTTTATTTCAATTTAAACAGACTGGTGTTTCAGTCCCCTTGTCTAAAAATCATAGGATCCGTACATTCTCCAGGAAAATCATTTGAAGAGAAACAATACTTTCTTTTCATTATTTATCCTAATATTGTAGTTAAATAATAATGCAATACGTTATTTATACAGACCTATATATGAGCTTGGAGTCCCAGCCAATGGCATCCTACGCCTGTACTTACCGTCATATCAGGATAGAATAACACATTGAACGCAGTGGGTGCTTCATTATAGTACTTGAGTAAATATTTTGGCAAGTAATAATAAAAAACGAACTTTAGCAATGCACTTACTCAAAACAATAGTCTAGCTTTATATACCCAGGTGGATTTTCCCTACCGCCATATTACCGCATGACGCTGGAAATCCCCTAACTGTTTTAGACGCATTTATTTTATGAAATGTCCTCTGTGCGAGACTAGCTCCCCTCCATGACTCCCTAGAAAAGATGTTTCTACTCCATTAGCCAATCTGATCAATTTATTTTATACCGTCACGCCTCTCGCTTGCAATTTTATATGGGAAAATGATATAAAAGAGGCAGCTTCTCCAGCAAATTTCACTCTGTCTTGCGACAACACATCGACCTAAGTACTGTGCTTTTTACATCGCTGTGCGAAATTTTATTAAACTCCATGTCTGGTAATTTGTAAAACCATCTCATTTACTTTAAAAGTTAACTTATTACCCTCTGTATGTAACTTATAAATGTGTTCTGGTTTTTTGAATGTAAGGCGTTTATATACAAATAGTTGAGCATTCTACAGTTAATAGTTAGCTGTGCGAATTTCATTTTCTCAAATGCAAGCAGTTTAGATACTTATCCATTTTAAGCATACTTGTTATTCTAGATGATTAAATAACAGACATTTAGCGACTGAATTATATTTGAATACCATCTTAACCTTTTGCTTTTTAGAATATTACAAAAAGTCTGTTGTGTAAATTATTCGCTCTAATAAAGTAAATGTTTACATTAAATTAAAACATTTAACTCGAAAAAATAGCCTGCTTCATGTATATTAGTGAATCAGAGCCTTGTTTATATATACACCAATTATCATTATTATTGTTCTTAATATTATATTATACAGAAAATGTTAATAATTACGTCACCTTAAAGCAAATGATTCTTTTATGAAATACGGTCTGTTATAATGAATTGTTTTTATGATCCTAATGCAGGGAGGTTAGCAACCCAACTTAACACAGTGGCTGAGGATAGCATTTTCGCGACTGTTTAAAGGCTACAAGATCTTCAGGTAGAGGAGACTTATAATATCAAAGCCATAAGAAAAATTGATACGACCTACGGTGTTTGAGTGTTGCAGTTTTAGGTGAAAAGGTGGTTTTCCTTCCAGCAAGTTATTCATCCCTAACAAGCGAACCGCTGGAGGAAATGCCCTGAGAGCTTCAAATGTTCTATCACGGATTAGTACCAGCTGGCAAATTTAAGACTTGTAGATTGTGTTTTCTTCCTGTTAAGGATTGTAGAAATAATTCAGCTAACCTTTCAATGTTTGATTTTGAGGTACAGCCTTTGGGTTTATAAATACACGACTCACTAGGATAGCATTTGTCTAAAGTATGCACCACTGTATTAAAAATAAATGTGTAAATAACGTCTAGATTGTAGTATGTGTGAGGTCATGCAGAAAGAAGAGTAATAGTCCTTTGAAGTATTCTTTACTTCAGATGATATTCTTACAAAAGGTTGCAAATAATTTGGGCGGGGTAAATAAAGAGAAAGAACAAGTCTGTGTAAAGCCATCATTAACAGAAATGTAATAGGAACACACTCAACAACGTCCAATGAAGAATTGCAACATCAGTCAGCTTGAAACCTGCACGGAAAAACATTTGCGTGTGTGGAATATAGCAATAATATAAACTATTTGCATATTGCTGTTGTATGTTTGTCAATACCATTCATTTCATAAATAATTGCATAATGTCTAAACGATTATGCAGTACCTTAAACATTGATGCTGCATGAAATCTAAAAATATCTACTGAACTATTTTTGAAAGACACTTGAAAAAACGGAATCTAGAAGTCAGAGGCATGTATTATTTGAGGGTTTGGCTTGAAGTGTATAATAAGATGAATAAAAAGAGAACTATATATTATAAACAATATTTATTTTATAAACATTATCGTATTACAATCCTTCGCAAATACCATACATATTACCCAAACACAATATGTTTGTCTAGACTTTCTAAACATCGGATTAAATAATTGTATTACAGGTAAGGAGACCTGCGGGTGAACACTTTATCCGTAAAATTAAACATCTCAGGAATGTCTGGATAAGGTATTTTATATAGTAGAATTTCTTGTTAATCTTGATATATATTTCAGTGTTCTTAACTATGATTGAAAAATTCATAAACGTCATTTTTCGTGACTGTCATGCTATAGCTTTAGGAGCTTTAAGCTTACTTATAATTTCTTAATCTCCCTCATATGATTGCTAATACCAGCCTCTCTCGATGTCATAATTAACCTCAACATATTTACCAGTGTATTTGGATTTTTAAGCGTGAATATAGCTGTATTATCACCATATGGAAAGGTCAAATTAGTAAGCACACGACTCCCACTATATTCTGATTCCTCAGCCGCAGGAGACTCAAGTGAAGGAAAGAAACCCGATCCAGTATATCATTTTGCTCTACACATCTTCAGATGTTTATAGGTAGATATCATTGAATTGTCACCGTATGGAAACGTCAAATTAGGAAACAAACGACTTCCGCTGTAATCGGATTCCTTGTCCAAAGGAGACTCAAGTGTACGACCGAGAGTCGATTCAATATAACATCTTCCTCTATGGATCTTAAGTCTTGACATAGAACGATTCTTTAAAATCTAACCACATATACAGCATTTACCGACTCAGTTTCCTCCGTTTGTAATGTATGGAAAATTGAGTTACTCATAAGTTGGTTGCCCCGAAAGCTCATGCTAAAACTGTAAAAGAAATTAAATAAATACGTGAATGCTAACGCTCGAAGGAATTAAAAGCGAATGAATGAATTGATAACACGCAACTATGTATATATGAGGGTGACGGAGGGGAACCTCGGCATGTGCATAGAATGAAAAAAGGTGTTCTCTGGAAACATTCGTCATGCAGGCTGCGATCGGCCTCAGGGTCCGTAGACGTGAGGTTGGTCGGAACAGGCTCCAGTTTCAAATCTTTAAAAGCTAGAGACCCTGCCTTTTACTTGTCATGTCTCCTGGACCGCCCTAACTATGTAAGATTACGTAACATAGCCACGTAACATGTTGTAACCAGAAACCTTACCAAATGTAACCAAACGTAAACAGAAGACGGAGGTGGCGACCAGAGAAAAGGGACGCTCTCTGGAAACATGCATCATGCAGACAACGATTGGTCTCAGAATCCGTAGACGTGAGATTGGTGAGAACAGGCATCAGATTCAAATCCTTAAAAGGTAGGGACCCCGCCCTTTGCCCTTCATGTCTCTTTCTGAGGGATGTGGTTGGCAGTCAGTATACTCATGTACAGACTGCATTGCGCTACGTGTCTCTAACATTTCCAGCTCGAGGGTCGTGCCACCTGCACGCGCTTCTCTTTCATCTACATATCGGCGATCTGTTACCTTCTGAAGGATGAGTTTGACGGTCGGTATAGTACTGTACAGCTCGCATTTTGCCATTGTGTCCCTAACATTTCCAGTTCTCGGATCGTTGCAGCTGCTCGCGCGTCTCTGTTGTATACATTTTGATGATTTGTTGCCTTACGAAGGACGGGTTAATGGCCGCTATTGTACTGTATAACTTGCATCGAGCTAGGTGTACCTAACATTTCCAGCTCGAGGACTGCTGCAGCGACTCGCACGTCTCTTCATCTACATGTCGACGATCTGTTCCCTTACGACGGACGGTTCGGGTTCGGTATTGTACTGTAAACCTTGCATCTCTCTAGGTGTTCCTAACATATCCAGGTCGAGGAACGTTGTAGGTGCTCGTCTCTCTGTAATCTACATGTCGACAGCTTTTACCTTCTAAAGGATGGGTTTGGCGGTTGGTATTGTACCGCACAGCCTGCACAGCGCAAGGTGTCCCCAACATTTCCACCTCGAAGATTGTGTCCGCTGCTCTCGCGTCTCTGCCATCCGCATGTCAACGATCTGTTGCCTTTTGAAGGAAATGAGTTAGTGATCGGAGCACTGTACAGCTTGCATAGAGCTGGGTGTCCGTAACATTTCCACCTCGAGGATTGTTTTACCCTCTGGCGCATCTCTGTCATCTACATGTCAATAATCTGTTGCCTTTTGAAGGGTGGAGTTGGTGTACGGTATAAATCTAAACAGAATGCTTAGGGAAACATACAATTCGTCTGAACGACGCAGGTTTGCAGAGCGCGTCGTTTTCCTCTGCTCGCCTCTGGTTCCGTTTGTTGGCTATGTTTGGTTACATTTCCGGCCACAGTTGGGTACGTTTCTGGTTACATTAGGTTACGCTTCTGGAAATGCTTCGTTTCGTTTCCGGTTACGTAATGTTACGTGGTTAGTTTAGGTGATTAGGTGGTCCAGTGAACATGACAGGCAAAGAACAGGGTCCCAACCGTTTAAAGATTTGAACCTGGAGTCTCCTCCTACCAACCTCACGTCTACGGAGTTATTTCACTGCTATACATATACCAAAGGTTTCCTGCGTTATCTTTGTTCGAGATATATACATGTTTGCGATTATGAATTCATTTATTAGCTTTTAATTCCTTCGAGCGTTATAATTCACGTATTCATTTAATTTCGTTTACAGTTTTAGCATGAGCTATTGTGGGAAAAAATCGCTGCAACCAACTTAGGAGAAACTAAATTTTTCGTACATTACACACGGTGGAAAACGAGTCGTTAAATGCTGTATATGTGGTTGGATTTTGAAAGATTCGTTCTTGGTCAAGATTTAAGATGCACAGAGCAAGATTTTATACTGTATCGACTCTGTGTCCCACACTTGAGCCTCCTTTGGGTGAGGAATCAGATTTGCTGGTTGAGGTTTGTGTCCCTTACTTAATTCTCCTCTGGCTGAGGAATCAGGACACAGTGGGAGTCGTGTGTTTACTAATTTGGCCTTTCCATATGGTGATAATTCAACGATATCCACGCTTGAAAATCCGAATAGACTAGTAAATATGCTGAGGTTAATTATGGCATCGAGAGGGTCTGGTATTAGCAATCATATGAGGGAGATTAAGAAATTATAAGAAAGCTCAAAGCTTCTAAAGTTATAGCATGACAGTCACAAAAAATGTTGCTTATGAATATTTCGATGATAGTTAACAAAATGGAAATATGTATAAAGATTAGCAAGAAATTCTACTATATAAAATACCTTATCTAGACATTGCTGAGATGTTTAATTTTACGGATAAAGTGTTCACCTGCAGGTCTGTCTACCTATGATGCATACGATTATATATTTGGATGTTTAGAAAGACTAGACTTTCATCATCGTCTTTGGGAAATATGTATGTTTGTTGTGAAGGATTCTAATACGACAATGTTCATAAAATAAATTTTGTGTATATTATATAGTTCTCCTTTTATTAATCTTATTGTACAACACATACATACCTTCAAGTATTAGATGTCTCTGACTTCTAGTTTCCATTTATTCAAGCGTCTTTCAAAAATAGTTCAATAGATATTTTAGATTTCATGCAGCCTCAATGTTTTAAGATAGTGCATAATCGTTTAAAAAGTTATGGAGTTATTTATGAAATGAATGATATTGGCAAGAACAATAATAATGGGCAAATAAATTACACTATTGCTATAGTCTACACACGCAAAAGTTTTTTTGCAGGTTTCATGCTACCTGGTGTTACAATTCTTCATTGAATAAGATCACTGGACGTTGTTGAGAATGTTCCTATTACATTTGTGTTAATGGTTGTTTTACACTAGCTCGTTCTTCCTTTTCATTTACTGCGCCCTTGTAATTCTGTAACATACTTTCAAATTATTTGCAACTTCTTGTAAGTATATGATTTGAGGTAAAGCATCACTGAATGGACTACTAAAAGTGTTTCTTCATGACCTCGCACAGACTACAATGTAGACGCTATTTACACTTATTTATTTTTAGTACAGTAATGCATACTTTAGACAAATGTTATCCAAGTGAGCCGTGTATTTATAACGTCTGTAACTCTAAATGAAACATTGAAGGCTTAGCTGAGTTACTCCTAAAACCTTAACAGGAAGAAAAGACAATTTACATGTCTTATACTTCCCAGCTGGTACTAATCCGTGATATACAATTTGAAAAATTCCGGGCATTTCCGCCAACTGTTCGCTTGTTAGGGTCAAATATCTCGCTAGAAGAAATATCTGCTTTTCGCCTAAGACTGCAACCACTCTAACGCCGTATATCGTATCAACTTTTCTTATTGCTTTGATATTATAAGGCTCCTGTACCTGAAGATCTTGTAGTATTTGACGGTTGGGAAAATGCTATCCGCAGCCAGTGTGTTAACTTGGGTTGCTAAAATATCTGTATTAGGAACAGAAAAACAAATTCCCTACTAGATTGTATTTCATAAAAGGATTCATTTATTTGAAAGTCACAAGATTATTAACATTCTCTGATTAATATAATGATAATAACAATAACAATGATAATATTTGTAAATATAAAGGATGTTCTGAAGCAATAATGATGTCCATTTAGTTGGCTATTTTTACGATTTAGTTTTTTTATAATGTAAACATGTACTTTATTAGTGCTAATGATTCACACGACGGACTTTTTTTAAAGTTCTAAAAAGCAAAATGTTAAGATGGTATTCAAGTATAATTCACTCGCTAAATATGTCTTATTTAAGCATCTATAATAACAAGTTTGCTTAAACATAGATATTTAATTAAGCTGCTTGCATTTGAGAAAATGAAATTCGCACAGCTATCTATTAACTGCAAGAATGTTCAACTATTTGTATACAAACGCCTGACATTTTTAAAACTAGAACACATTTAAAAGTTACATACAGAGAGTAATAAGTTAACTTTTAAAGTAAACGAGATGGTTTTACAACTTATCATAAATGGTGTTTGATGAAATTTTGCAGAGCGATGTAAAATAAGAACAGTACTTACGTCGATTTGTTGTCGCAAAACAGACTGAAAATTGCTGAAGAAGCGGCTTCCTTTGTATAACATTTTCCCATATAAAATTACAAGTGAGAGGCGTGACGATATAAAATAAATTGATCTGATAAGCTACTCGAGTAGAAGCATGTTTTCTAAGGAGTCATGGAGGCGAGCAAGTCTCGCACAGGGGACATTTCATAAAATAAACGCGTCTAAACCAGTTAGGGGATTTCCAGCGTCATGAGGTAATATGGCGGTAGGGAAAATTCACCTTTGTATATAACGCTAGACTATTGTTTTGAATACGTGTATTGCTAAAGTTCGTTGTTTATTATTACATTGCCAAAATATTCACTCAATTTGTGGCAGTAATTTGTATCACAATAATGTAAATGCCAGAGTGATTGTGTTGTAAATAAGCATTATTGTATGACATTGATTAGAGATATTTGTTAATTATATGCATTGTTAGGAAATAAGTTTACACGGCCTCGCTGAAACTGACAATAAGAGCAGGCAACAATGAGCGAAGGGGTGAGTTGTTTATTAATTAGATGAGACAAACAAATGACGTCAGATTGGCGAGCTTTTCTTAGAAACGGCGGGAATTTCTTCCCCAGAGCATATGTTTTCGTAATTTTTGATTGGATATAAATATACACGCTAATGTTGGCGCGTTTTATTAACCAATAGCAGCTCGGTTATAATGTTTAGGCATATTAGGGTGACGGAGTATAAAAAATTAAAGCCAGAGCCAAGTATTGCCCAGTCCAACAGAAACATTTGTGCATTACACGTCGCTCAGTTCATCAGAATCGTTCGCGGGTTACACGTCGCGTAGTTCAACGGAAGCATACTTAAAGTACACGTTACGCAATTCTACAGAATCTCACGCGTCGTAAAGTTAGTTATAAATGTGAAATACGCGAATTAATAAAGTGCGGTAAATAAGTGATTATAATAACATTAGAAAACATAACAGTTTCAGTCTGGCATGTATCAAAAGATAATATGAAATGAATAAAGTGTGACGGTAATAAAAGTGTAAAAACAAATTCTTTTATCAGTGTTATCTTTCAGTAACAACTCCTTTCCGTTTACACACCTTGATCAAGAGATATGCTCGACTGAATAATAATAATAGCTAGCCGGAGGACAATGAACCCAAATTCAAAGTAGTAATACAATAACAGGCGCCCAGCAAAAGATAACACGAAGTGACCGCGACAAATTGGCTTCCATACGTGGTGCAGATAAACATGAAGCATCTTCCAACTACAAACAAATATATACTTCAAAGCACTATATTGAAGCACCCCACTGCGTTCAATGTGTTATTCTATCCTGATATGACGGTATGTACAGGCGTAGGATGCCATGGGCTGGGACTCCAAGATCATACATAGGTCTGTATAAATAACGTATTGCATGTATTATTTAGCTATAATTTTAGGATAAATAATGAAAAGAAAGTATTGTTTCTCTTCATATAATTTTCCTGGAGAATGTAAGGATCCTATGACTTTTAGACAAGGGGACTGATACACCTGTCTGTTTAAAATGAAATAGTAAACTGGATTGCTGCATTGAAGAAGGAAATAATACTTAGAAATAATTGGGATAGTTAATTTCTTATAAAGTATTACTTAAAAGTGCTTACTTATCTCCATAACACATAGAGAAAATATCTGATGTGATACATTTCCCTGCCCTCTACGGATGTTTAAGTACATTTCTCTTTATACAGGACCTATACACCTTATCCCATAGAAAAACATGTTTTGAAGCCCTTCCCTGTGTTTTACCTCGAGTGTGCAGGTTTTAAACGCCTCGTCATTCCTATCCTTTTATATACATGCAACATACACATATGTTTCTTAATTCATAAAGCATTTATATCGCATGAGTTCCGGTGTTCAGCATTAAATATTACCGGAAACTCCGAAAAAACCCAGGGTCAGGAGAGGCCCCTCGGGAATTGAACCCATGACCTCCTTATGCGGACCACAGACGTTACCGACTGAACCATTCCGCTCGATTAGTTAGTGTGTTACACGCAAATGACCATAGTTGCGTAGTCGTCTTAGAGCACTATCTTGATTACAGATGGTCCTAGTTACGGATCTTCTTTCTTCAAGATTAAGCTATTAAGACCGTTCCGACAAACAGACATCTCTCCATCTGTCTATGGTCGCGCTATTAAGTATATATTTAACATAATGTCCTAGAAATGAAGAGATGCTTAAGTTGAAATCTTTCTCCCGTTTTAATTCAAAATGCTATATTCAAATTATCATACTCTTCAAATCATATTTCTTTGTTTAGCATTACATAAATATAAGTTTATTATCGGTATCAAACAAACAATTATTGTATTTGACAGGTGTATAAATAAAGGCGACTAAACAAGTTAAGAGATTCACAGCGTCATGTATCGTTATAAATACGCTTAGTGAGGTTTTCCCCGTTAAGGATGTCTTTACAGACAATTGAGAAATGATTCTCGAGTGTGCCAAAATGCATGTTTTAAACGCCTCACCATTCCTATCCTTTTAGCTACATGCAATATACACCTACGTTTCTTTACTCATAAAGCATTTGTGTCGCTTGAGTTCCGGAGTTCAATCAGTATTAAATACTACCGATCAGAATAAGTCTTCTCTATGATTTTTATTTCTCCCAACAGAGATCACGTTCCCGAAAAGTGACTTTGGCTTTTTGGAAAATCCTGCGTCTCTAAGGTGGAAAAACCAGGTGTATGAATCTTCTCTGAAAGTGGAATTTTCCAATGTTTCCCAACTTCAGGGGTTATGCGACATATTTTTCAGGCATGTATAAATAATGGCTCAACTCGTTGGCGCATTTCTCAAAGACCGCTCGTGTGTGCTTTTATAAAAAGGATTTGAAAAACAGATATCAAATTTATATTTGATGCCCTTCCATGGTGCGATCTCCAGCTAGGGTATTCGTTACCCTTCCTCATCGCATGTTTTAAATTCCCCGCCCCTATGTTATTCACATTTACGCCAAGTTCTGTCTTTCAGGATGTAATATTTCACTTCTCGAAGCCTGCACGCATGAATGTCTGATGGAGTAGCTTTTATTTTAACCTGAGTGAGGACTTAAAATACTGCGTGTGATTCGTTTTTTCCAAGTCCATAGAAACGTCAGTAGATTATTAAGGAGAGAACCAGCGCGTTTTTTTACGTTTATGTGGGAAAGGATAAGGAAAACGATGATAGATGATGGGATTCACGGAGGAAAATGCGTTTATATGAGAGGGATAGGGAACACGAGGGCTGATGCTAGGCTACACAGGGACTGAAGTAGGGGAATGCGCTTTATATGAGAGAGTTAGGAAATACGTTGAGAGGTGCTAGGCTAAACAGATGCTGTAGTCGGGGAATATAGGCTTATACTGGAGAGATAGGTAATACGAGGGAAGGTGCTAAGATAGACGAATGTTTAAGGTTGAATGCGTTTATTCAGGTGACATAGGGAATATGAGGAAAAAAGCTACGATAATCAGTGATCTGGTGGAGTATACGTTTATACGGGAGAAGTAGGGAAACGTTGATAGGTGTTAGATAATAGTTAAAGCAACTGTAATACAAAGAACCGTATTATTCAAGAACTTTAACAACAAAAAGACTCAAGTATACATCATTTGTAAGGTATTCGAGGAGGGGTCTTTAGTTGAAAAACCCCCTGTGTCAGTGGGAGGAAATTACAGTTCTGGCCCATTTAATATGCAGGAATGTGTATTCATATGCAAATGAGGTCTCCCCCATCATCCTCACCCCCTCCCCCCATTCCATGGTACTATCTGCTTGCAGCTGAGGGTGATAAATCTTCTAAAATATAATGAAAGCTCGTGCAGGTAAGCAATTAAGGCTGTCAATCACCTGTCAAAATGAAAAATAGAATAACAAATTACGCTTCTATAACAAAGGCGGAGGCGTTATTCTACCCACCCCATATCCGGACACGTGCACTTCTGCACCTGCAGCAACTCATCCCGGAGTCGCATTGTTTAACGACCACGTGCAAATGAACAAAAGGTTATCCATCACCTGTCAAAAGGAACATGAGGGTATGCTGGATAAAGGATCATGATGAAGTGGTGATGAATTTGGGTTAAGGGCGCTAAACAGCTAAGGTCATCAGCGCCCTTACAAAGTAAAAAATTAAAATCCAAAAACTAAAACACGGAACAGAAACCCGCTTAATCTCAAACAATAAAAACTAACATATCAAAGTATAAAAACCAGCAGACTAAAAACATGGTAGATAAAACAATAAAAGCTTAAACTGCGTGTCAGGAACTGTAGAAGTCAAGGGACTAGAGCGCCATAAGTCCCCAGGGGAGAAGAGCCCCCCATTAAAACTGTCAATATAAAAGCACAAAACTAAAAGACGCTCAGCGCATTAAGTGCGCTTACTAAAACCGCTGTCACTACTAAAACGTAAAAGACATTCTACACCATGCGTGTCGTCTGCCGAAACGTTGGCTACACCAACAGGCAGAGACACGCATACGCCCAATTAAGCTAAAACGTGACACACCGATAAGGATGCCGCACATCGCTCACAGGGTGGTGCGGGGTCACCACTAAGCAAGTGTCTATTACTAAAAAGGCAATGTCTGATCCGTAAACGAGCTAAAAACACCTCTTCCCGACGAAAAGAACGAGAAGAGGTGCTCCAGATTAACGGTAGAGGTTTAACCTCCCGTAACTTGTTCCCCCAGAGGGCCGTCCACTCATCGCGCCAAAGCGAGAGGATTCGGTGACGTAAAAGAACACTCAAATCAGACGAGGAAGCAACAGAGGTAAAAAATATGGAAGATAAAATAGCCAATTTGGCAGCGGCGTTGGCAGACTCGTTCCCTGAGATGCCCCCATGACCTGGAATCCACACGAAGGACACGCTGATGGCAGAAGCACCAAGCGAGTGGAGCAGGTCATGAATGCTCTGTACGAGTGGGTGGTTACTGTACAGCGCGCGAATACTTTGAAGAGCACTCAGTGAGTCTGAACAAATAAAACAGTGCCGTAAGTCGTGCAGCTGGACGTATAAAAGTGACTGATAAATGCTAAAAAGTTCGGCGGTAAAACTAGAACATTGCTCGGGTAAACGAAAGGTAAAACTGCAATGACCAAAAACAATGGCACACCCTACTCCAACATCAGTCTTAGACCCATCAGTATATATAAAAGTAAAGTCCGAATTGCGCCTGAAATTCTAAAAACTTTGATCTAATGACTGAAGCAGGGGTCTCATTCTTCCGTATCGACCTTAACCCAAGGTGACAGTGAGTCTCAGCGCGCAACCATGGAGGGAAACGCGATTCTCCCTTGGAAGGGCCGGCGCTGGCGTAACATCCAGATGCCGAAGAAGCTGTCGAAATCGAACCGCTGGAGGGAGCAATGCAGAGGAGCTAACTAATAGCGAATCCCCGAAAAATAACTCGAAGGGAGGGTGGTCAGGCAAGCTTGAGAGTCGCAGACATAGCTGCACAAAAGCATCTCACGCCTGAAGGACAGCGGAGACTCTGCAGCTTCAGCATATAAACCAGGTACAGTGCTGGTTTGAAAGGCCCCTGTAGCGACTCTTATGCCACAATGGTGAATGGCATTCAATCGAAGTAATACAGATGGACGTGCCGACGAATAGACAATGCACCCGTAATCAAGCTTGGATCGGACCACAGAGCGATAAAGATGCAGAAGGACGGTCCGATCAGCTCCCCAGGATGTGCCACTTAAAACACGTAAAAGCTTAAGAGAACGGTCACACTTTGCTTTTAAAAAGGAAATGTGCGAAATCCAGCTCACCTTTCTATCAAAAATCAACACCAAAAATTTCGCCTCGACCGCAAACGGAAGTATCCCCGGCCGAAGATGGAGAGAGGGCGGCGGGAAAGCCTTACGGTGCCAGAAATTGATACAGACGGATTTTTCGGCGGAGAAATTAAAGCCGTCGGCGTTAATCCAGGCGTAGAGACGGTCGATATAGCTCTGGAGACAGCGTTCGAGGAGACAGGTCCGCCGTGAAATGCAATAAATGGCAAAATCGTCAACAAAAAGAGACGATGAAATGCCAGGTGGAATAAATAAAGAATAGGGTTGATAGCAATCCTAAAATGTCTGACACTGAGTACAGAGCCCTGTGGTACACCGTTCTCTTGAATAAAACGACTAGATAAAGCCGAGCCCACACGTACACGAAAGACATGGTCCGTCATAAACTCCCGAAAGTATATGGGAAGACGACCGCGTAAATTCCATGCGTGAAGGGTGCATAAAATGCCGCCCCTCCAACAAGTGTCATAAGCCTTCTCTAGGTCAAAAAACACAGCTACTGTTTGACACGTTTTCAGAAATCCGCTCATAATATGCGTCGACAGAGACCCCAGATTGTCGACGGTAGAGCGATGGCGACAAAATCCGCACTGAGCGTTCGCTAGAGGTTTCTGAGAATCAAGCCACCATGTCACCCGCCCGTTGATCATGCGCTCCATCACCTTGCAAATGCAACTTGTGAGGGAGATAGGGCGGTAGCTGGAAGGTAGTTGGCGATCCTTCCCAGGCTTAAGTATAGGGACAATCGTGGCTTTGCTCCAAACGGAAGGAAAAACGCCGTCTTGCAAAATACGGTTTTAGGCCTGTAAAAGAAAGAGTTTACTGTCGGCTGAAAGATTCTTTATCATCTGGACATGAATGCCGTCCGGCCAGGAGCGGAGTGCCGAGAACAATGTAGAGCATGCTGTTGCTCCGGCATTGTGAAAGGTTCATTGTAACACTCCGTATTAGCAGATCGAAAATTATAGGTCTCGGAATCCAGCCCGTCTTTGATAGAGCGAAACCTGGCGGTATAATGGGCATAACTGGAAACCGCCTCGAAGGCAGCACCCAGAGTGTTAACAATGGCAGCCGGATCTACTATGGTGGCAATTGGAAACCTGAAGGCCAGACACATTATAATGCGACACTTTACCGGAGAAGCGACGAAGCTTATCCCAAACAACAGAAGAAGGCGTGAAGCGATTAAAAGCCTCGACAAAACGAGTCCAGGACCCCTTCTTGCTATACTAAATAATGCGACGAGCCCTTCCGCGCGATTGTTTAGAAGTAACAAAATTATCAAGTGTACGGTGTTGCCGGAAAACCCTAAGGGCATTTCTACGAGCACGAACGGCGTCCCGACAATCCTCGTTCCACCACGGAACAGGAATACGCCGAGGATGTGTGGATGATCGGGGAATTGTGCATTCGGCGGCAGATAGAATCGTAGACGTAAGGTGCTGCACCATTTGGTTAACGTCAGTGAATGGCTGGTCCGCAAAGGACACGAGGCTGGAATACAATCTCCAGTCGGGGTTTCGGAATATCCAGGTAGGTACTCTGGAATGCTGGACGTGGTGAGACAGAAGAGAAACGATGCAGAGGTAATTGTCGCTGGAATATGTGTCAGCGGCGACGTTTCATTGCAGACGACTAGCAAGCTGGATGGAGCAAACGGCAAGGTCCGAGTGAGAGAAGTACCAGAAAAATCCGAAGGATAAGTAGGTTCACCTGTATTGAGGATGGAGGGGTTGAACAGATCAAAAAGTTCGGAAAGTAGAGTTCCCCCACTCACAAGCCCTTGGCGAACCCCACAGGGGGTGATGAGTATTAAAATCTCCCAACAAAATAAATGGTGTTGGGAGAGCGGACAGAAGATCGCGAACGTCCCCGCGTGAGCGATAGGAGACGACGGAGGTGTAGAGATGGAGCAAACAGAAAAGAAAAAGCCGGGTAATTGAAGCCTAACAGCAACAGCTTGCAAGTCGGACGTAAGTGTGAGAGTTTGAAAATGAACGTCGTTACGCACTAATAACATGACACCTCCATGAGTAGGAGTACCCTCATCCGGCTCAAGATCGTGGCGAATCGGAGTATACCCTGGGAGAACGAAAGGATCGTGAGGGCGAAGATTATTCTCCTGTAAACATACGACCATAGGTGAATGGGAACGCAATAAAAGTTGCATTTCCGCCCTATGCGATCGTACACCACGTAAACTCCAGGTCAGGGTAGCCATAAGTAAACAGGATAAATTTCTTACTTAAAAGGGCGGCTCAAAATAGTTTTTTTGCTTAACCTTCGGGCTCGGGCTTTGTGTATGGAGTTGGTCAAACTCCATAGGCTCCTCGAAGGGAGGGTCCAAGCGCCCAGTGCTAGAACCCGATTCCAGCTCCGAGAATCGGTTCTGGGTGGAAATGGGTGAAGGTGGCCGCTGAGCGCGGCTTGTCCTAGGAGCATCCTGGGACTGCGACCTTCGAGAAGGAGAAGGTGAACTCTTCTTACCGCGCGCACGCGGAGAGTCTTTCAAAAAATCTTCTCTACGAAATTTCTGTTTCGATTTTTTCTCAGTGCCTTGTCACTTCATGACCTTTGGACCAGGTCTAGAGGGCTTGATAACTGTAGCTGAAATGGACGGCCGCATGGTAGTGGCGGTCAATGCTGTCATGGTCCAGGTTTGAGTCTCTGCATCCTTCCGGTGTACTGGCGAGGCAACAACAGAACTGAATGTTCCCTATCGCAGGAGCGAGGGTTGGCGCGCATGGTAACACCTCCGGGCTTCGGCGAAGGAGAGTTTCCTTTACCCGAATCTCCTGGATCGCCTTCTCGTGCAAGTACCGCGGACAGTCGACAAATGACGCAGAATGAGCCTCTGCAAGTAACGCAGACGGGGGCTGTTAAACAGGTACCTTCGTGCGAGGGCTGGCTACATGATGCACAGATGGTAAAAACACTCTTTCATGAGATTTGCGTATGCCCAAAACGTTGGCATTTAAAACAACGCAGAGGTCTAGGAATATAAGGCCTAACTGCAATACGCTCTTACCCTGCTGAAATGCTCATGGGCACATCGACGCCATCAAATGTTATAAACAGGGTACGAGTGGGTACCAATACGCCGTTACGTTTGGCCTGCACTCGGTGCACCGCCGTTACCTTTTGGTCTGCAAGATATTCGACAAGGTCCTCGTCCGATATACCATCGAGACTATTGGTGGTGACGACGCCTCGACAGGAATTCAAGGTGCAGTGCTTCTCAACACGGATGGGATAACCGTGGAGAAGTGTGGCGCTCAGTAAGGTCTTAATTTGTTGTTCGGATTTCGATTGAACCAACAATGAACCGTTTCGTAGTCGAGTGCAGGATTGAACCGAACCAGCTATAGAGTCAGTGCTATTCTGTACTATAAAAGGGTTCACCTTCTCAAATGAGTGCCCTTACTCTGTTCACGTAATGAGTAAGTAACTTACAAATGTCTGCGGCGCTACTTCCGTTACCAAAACGTTTCGGTGCTTGTTAGAAGTAATGGAAAAAGAGGGCTCCATAGCGAAAGAAATCCTCCACCATTGCAACCGTCTCTGACCTCGGGCTCTGACTTGCCGGGCGTTACCCCGGCTTGGGTGAGTGGCCTATCTATATCAAACTCACCCCAGGGTCACACCCTCCAGAACATAGACAGAGAGACCCAATTGCCGTCAGAAGTCAGCAGCTCATGCAATTGCCCCCCGCGGTACTGCATTTGAACAGCGGATACGTACACATACCCTACATGACGACCCCGGGTGTTACGGTTAACGCCATTACCCACTCACCCAGCTGCGCACCCAGTGCGCGGGTATCCGTCAGGCTGTGTCCACGGAGGTTTAAAATAAAAGGGTAGAAGAAACTAAAAGTGTGTGGGCGTTTCGCACGCAAGCTAGGCCGCCGAAGAAGGGAAATAGATGTGTAAATGAATGGACGTGAGGCGAAATGTGCGTAAATAGAAGGGAAGTAAGAAACGAAGGCGAAGGGCGTCATGGAATGAAATGCACAGAACGCACGAGAGCCTACCTTGAGTCCCCCGGTCATGAGGACGGACCCACCTCGACCGGACAAGGGTGGAAGGATGATGATGGCGATGGAAAGCTCGGGCACCCCGTGCAACCTAAACCCGTACTCACAAAAGGTGAGCCCCTGGGGGGACAAAGGATCAGACGCTCCTGTCCCAGCTCTATTGAATTCCCAGTGTGTACTTTCAGGAATGCCACCTGGAATCTCGCAGTCGCATTGTTTGACAAACACGTGCGAAAGAACAATAGAACTGACTGGACCGAAGTTAACAAAAGGGACAGATGTTATTGTATCCCTTTCTATTGTCCAGAGGAAGGCTTCTTTAAAAAGACCACCCGTGTAGCACCACGCTTCCACAGCCGTATAAGAAAAGCTTGATTGACAAAGGGACAGATTCTATTGTATCACGTTCCACTGTTCGGACACGTGCATGGTAGGCGTATATAACAAAAGAAACTCGTGGAGGCTTTATACTTGCCCTGTCTGTGTTTAACCAATGGGAAAGACAGCGAGGTCAGTTTACCTGCCAGACTATAAACAATTCAACCACCGCTCGGGCCCGCTATCATGGCTTTAGCTTTGCCCCAAGGCCAGTTCTCTCTGAGTGCCTTCACGAAGTCCTACGGATATACCCGAACATGGTTATATAAGCTCTCTGTTTACGCTTCTATCGGCTCTTTCAAACTGTGATATCAAAATGTATTTAACATAATTCATTACGTAATTAAACCTCTGTGTATACTTAGATATCCATGGACCGGTGTTTAATTCTTACTGCAAAAAAAATTAATGTTTTAATAGCTGATGAGAAATTGATGATTCGATAATGAGAAATTGATGATTTTATAATATTATATCATTACCCTGATTAATTAAATACGTTCACGGGTACCCAGAGGTCCTAGTTCGAATCTTACCCTGCGAAACTGTAATACTTAATAAATATTAAACTATGCAAGTATGCGCGATCAGATTAAAAATGCATTTAACAAATATAATTATTTATATTAAACCCTGGTGTATACTTAGATATCCCGACGCCTAGACACGATTCTTTCTTCTCTCTTTTTCTATCTATCTATCTATCTATCTATCTATCTATCTATCTATCTATCTATCTATCTATCTATCTATCTATCTATCTATCTATCTATCTATCTATCTATCTATCTATCTATCTATCTATCTATCTACCTATCTATCTATCTATCTATCTATCTATGTATCTATCTATGTATCTATCTATCTATCTATCTATCTATCTATCTATCTATCTATCTATCTATCTATCTATCTATCTATCGACTGATCGATCGATCGATCCATCCATCTATCTCTTTCTTCTCCAATTGCACACATCCAACGTTCACATATACACGAGCACACGCACATACATCAACAAGCATACACCAGTGCATGCGCTTATGCACCAGTGAACACATACACACACTCGCACACTCACTCACACACACGCATACGCCAACAAGCATAGACACATACACCAGTTTACACACACATATACCACCGTACTTGCATATACACACCTGCATTCACACAACTCATACGTATACAAACACATGTATACACCAGTGTACTTACACACACGCACAACAACGCACGCACACACACATTCATATACCTGTACATTTACACACACCCACACGCACACACACATACACACTCATGCACACACATATACATAACCACACACACGTGCACACACATGCAAGCACATACACACTCACGCACACGCACACACCCTGAATGAAAAGAGATAAAACGATGCGATAAAAACTAATTATAACCTTGGAATGCGATGCGCCATTTACGAATTGCTCCAAACTGGCCGAGATGCATGGGTTCGATTCTTAGGAGTGATTACAAATTTATCTTCTAATAACTCAAAAACTGAATAAGAGAAAGACTCCAAATAAACTTTATTACTTTTACGGCAATAAGTAGTTTGTTATAAATTTTTACTTGGATGCCTGGCTGCCTGGGTTCGATCATTAATTTTTAAATCTCAATTATCTCAGAAACTAAGAGAGATAGAAGGGTGTACCAAAACATGATTGATAGCTCCTATGATGGGTAATTAACACTATATAATTTCCAATCAGTTTTCCTTAGTTCCAATCCTGATGTTTCAACGAGTTCCTTAATTTTCCTCTATACTCTAGAATATATCGCTTAGATAGATGCTGAAACTGCATACAGGTCTTCTAAACATCTCAAACTAATATTATAAATACATTTGTTTCTGGTGTTCTGAGTTCGAATACTGATTAAATGGAATGTACTTATAAATTTAATAACTCCGGAAATAATTCAGATAAAGACAAACTAAACCCTATTATATTTATGTCATTATGTGGTTTCTTGTGAATGTATACTAGGGTACCAGACGTCATGGGTTTGATCCTTAATTTTAAAATCTGTATTATCTCAGAAACTAGCAGAGATAGAGGTGCAGACCAAAGCATGATTTGTTAGCTCCTATGATGGACAATGAATGCAGCTTATAATTGACAGTTAGTAGTCCTTAGTTTGAATCACGATATTTTAATGATTTACTCAATTTTCATCTACACTCTAGGATAAATCACTTAGGTTAATGTCATAACCCCATACAGCTCTTTTAAGCATATCAAACTAATATAAATAATTTTGTTTTTGGTGTTCTGGGTTCGAATATTGATTAAATTAAATTTATATACAAATTTAATAGCTTATAATATAATTTAGATAGACACATCAAATAAAAAGTAAACAGAGTACTGGCTCCCGAAATATCGTTATCATGACAAAAATTACTTTAAAGCACTCAGTTTGAACCCCGAAGTGATGATTTCATATATCTTCAAGCTTATGAATCATACCAGCTTTGAGTAAAGATTATACGGTGGATGATGATGCAGGGGATCTAAATTACTAGAACACATTTATTAAATCATTACCAGGTTGGATTCTGGAAGCTTAAAATATGTGTAACTCTGGCAAAATTACTTTGGTTGTGATTGTAATGAAATGTAACGGTTTTCTGCGATAACCGAGTATTATGCATACAGGAATGCCATATTGTATACTGATTCTTTGGAGAATAAGGGGAAGTTGGAAAGTAAGAACTGAAATGTGAATGAAAACATGAAATAATGCAGTATATGCATGCGTTTAGCTAAACAAGGGAGAAAATCTTCTACGCTACCTATTAAGCGTATATTTATAAGGTGTTGCGGTTATAGAGTTGGAGTTGACCTTGGTGCAATGGGTAGCAATGTTTGGTTTGCTAGGCTTTAAATGGCAACATCTGACGGAATGACAGTGTGAGAATACTTCTCGTGTTGGTGTGACTCCATAATATAAATTACCCTTTTATTAGCAGATACAGTCAATAAGAGGCTAAAGAGCGCAGTTTCCTGTCGACTCGGTGTGTTCAAGATCTCGAAATAGGTCTTAAATATGAGAAAGCCCTTAAAAAAAGCTTAAACAAGATACGGTGACAGGATTGCATCTTCGCTGGATGATTGTCAAGTGTTCTTGCCTGAACGCTATAATTCGTTAATCAACGAAGAGCTTGCAGAAATGCCTGAAAAATTATATTTCGAATATGAGGGCATGGCAGAAATGTGAAAATTTAAGGAATGCAAATTGTACCTGCAGCGAGTATATGTAGAAATGTCAAACTTAAGTATTGAATGTTTTCCTGTTTTACTATGAAAAAAATTCATAAATAAAAGAGCATTCTCATTAATGTTACACGAAAAGATACAAAAGATACATGTTATAGAATTTATAAAAAATTCATAAAATCACAATATCACATGTTTGAATTTAGTTATATCTATCACATTGAAATAGCGTCTGATATCCGAATGTTTATAAAGAGCTTTTGTGTTTCATCTTACATGTATCATAACAAAAAATGTAGTTCTTCCAGGTTACCTTCACTCACAAAAGCACGGTTTCTAAGAATTTCATTGTGTAATATTTCACACCGAATAAGGGGAAGAATAAGAACTGATTAGAGCTCAGGAAAGCCTGCTAACGTTCTTGGAGGTTAGAATAACCAGCGTAGACGCCTCCAAGAAAGATTTCTGCAAGAAGCGGGTGCTGAGACATCTACATCACCGAGACACGTTAAGACGGGATTCTTGTATAACACTCCAGGGCATACGATGGAAAAACACGAACAATTTTGAATATAAACCAATGCATAGCTGAGAGTTAGCTCGAGCGTGTATCCCTATATTAGGTGAAAATAAGAATTGTGAGCAGTAATTTAGATGATTGCGAAAATACGTTTAAATAGTGATTAATATTTGTACCCTAAGAGACTTGAACCCTACATACATTAATAATATCAATACTGTTTGCTGTTTGGGAATAAAAATTACGAAGATAAAGAGACTTTCATTTAAATAATAAAGAAATTTGCATAACCTATCCGTTACAAGTGACACGTTATATACAGAAACGAGGAGTTGGAGGAGGAAGGTGATGGAAATGCACGATAAATAATAATAAAAAAGAAAGAAGCTATGCTTTTACATCATGTTTTTATTCATTGAAAATCCTTACATTCCTAATGAAGAAATAAATCCTTACAATGATTAGTTTAAATTAAAGCTGCATCACATGGGTCAGAGACTTGCATTTATCATGAATTATTAAACAATACAATGTGGTCTGTACAGAGATATTTGCACTAGCTGGAATTTCTATTCTAATGCCGACACAGGCATTTACAACTTTATATGTTTGATGAGTGCAACCTATTATAAATATAGGAGCAAATTTAAGTAATCCTTTCTCTTAAATAAAGGATAATTCTCTTTTTCATAATAAGAGCTTGAGTACATATCATGCAATGATGCAAATCTCGAGTTTCCAAAGTCAAAGCTCCTATAGTGATAGGGATAACATTCACTCTTAAGACAAAGCCTCAAATTAGCTAGTTACAACGATCAAAAAGGGAGGTCTTTAGTTGCATTACTCGATCTTAAAGTGAGAGTACCAAAAATGACAAATCTCGACTTCTCCATTTTTAGATGTGGTGGCGACATTCCAGGTAAATGCTTGCAGCACAGCAGGTTGAGTATGTAGATCCATGGTCTTAAATGGGTGAAACAGAGTCTTATTTAGCTTGGCTGTCTTGAGGATCTCAGCATCAGAAAGTCGAATCACAGGCCTTCTCCACTCGATTTGTACAGGTTTAACAGCAGCATTCTCTTCACCCTGAGGCTGTATAATACAATTTTTAGAGTCCTTGGATCGAATCAGCATCAGCACCGACTGTCTATTGTGTATAAGCTTTGCAGTAGTAGCTACTCCATTAGATTTTAGTAATATTTCCATTGATGTATAAATAACTTCAACTAGGTAAAGTATATAAATGCTCAGCTTGACAAGGGATTCTAGTCTCTTCATTAGCGTCCAGAGCTGATGCATTATACGACAAAAACACATGTTCCTCTTCTTTAGCAACCTCGTCGTCGAATCTCGCGTTCCCGGTAACACTGCCGATATCCATGATTATAGGATTCTAAACCCTAATGCCTGCAGAAACTTTTGATTAAATGGCGTTAACACACTGGGTGTCAATGGCAGAATATGGAGCGGGCCTCTAAACAAGTCGTTATTATATCCTCGAAGCCTTTGATTTCTCCTTCTAAAATCTATGGGCATTATGCTTATATGCTTGTTTCTAAAGTCAATGATATTGCTGTTCTGTCCCACTACACGAAGTCTGATTTGCTCTATGAAGTGGGTGTTTATGAATAGCAGGTAAATTGGATTTGATGGTGCTTGTGAAATATGATATCCAAGCGTAACATATGGGAAAACTGATAGATGGAGTGTCCACTTTTACCATCGAAGAAGGAGACTGATGCAATACTGCGCTAGATGTGTATGATGCTCAACTTAAATATATTCACAAGGAAATCAGATTCAGCCAGCTGATTAGCCTGAATAACTTTGCCGCTGAAGCGCCAGAACGTTCCTATAGAACAATCATTAGAAAAACCAATAGTTAAAGGATATTTAATTTCTGTCTTCATGATATTCTCATCCACCCCTAGCTTATCTCTGATGAATTCATTAATATCTGTCATTTCATAAGTTACATCAGGTATATCAATGATCTTAATTTCATCATTGTGTATTTATATAAACTGATTATTACTCCGATCAATATTGGGAATGGAATAGAGCGTTTCATAATTCAGTAGAGCAACCTAATAATGACCCTTTGGATCTATTTAAAGAGGAGGATTCAGACATGAAATAAGAACACATTCGTTGACACTGACAGCAATAGTATAACTCATTGTGATGGAAATTGCAATCACGAGTGACCGCAGATGACTGAACTGAAACTCTGAAACCTCTTAGTTTTACACAGCACCTTAACGCTTATGAGGGATCTTTCTAAATCTTTCGCTGCTTTCAAGGTGCCGCAGATGCCAATCACGCTATAAAACCTCGCATCTTTATCTTCTGAATAATCTTGCTAATCGCATGAGAAAAAAGTAATTTTTATCGGGTGTATGGAGCATTATTAGCAACCTTAGCAAGTCTACTAAGTCATTAGGATCGGTGTAGCGGTATAGTATCGCCTCAATATTCGCTTTGGATGTAACTTCTAATCTTGGTAAGTTGACACTAGAATGACTGCTTTCATTGGTGTGTTTATTCCGAGTTTGCTCATTCAATGAAACTTCTCTTATTGATTCATCCGTGGTAGTTACTGATATTATTTCAGGATCGCTTGAATTGGTTCCAAGTACAGTACATCTTGAATCCCTCACTTCGGAAATTAAAGAGATTTCAGGATCATGTGCGGGGGTTGTAGTCGCTACACAGCTGGTCATCTCCTTACGGCATCTCCTCCTATGTTTCTTGAGTCTTGAAATAGATCTGTTTTTTGAAGTTCTATTACATATGCAGCACTTAAGAAAACGATTCCTTCTCCCTTGGGAAACATACGAAAAATTAAGATTCTCGTAAAATGGTTGTAATTGAGCATCTTTATGAGTATTCAGGCTCAAGCAGTTTATATCAACTAGTCAATGTATACTATCGATGTTGAATTCGTATACAACGACAGGAGACTGAACTATTATTCGTCATTTACGTATTTATATATGATCTCAGGCTTTGATACGTTTAAATAGTCATAACCAAATTAGACTAAGCGAAATATTCTAGTATACACCTATTAATTTTGTAATTCTGATAGTTATAACTACTTCATTAAGCACATACAAATTTGAGTAGCATGAAATGGATTCATAGGGGCAAGAGGACAACTTTTCTTTCTAGTTAGCACTGAGAATGTCAAAGCCGAGTGAGATGTAGTCTAGTTAGTTCTAGTCTGAAGCTCAAGCATACTAGTTTTAGCAAAAATGGTGCACATATCAGAGCTTTTTAGCGAGAGCGGGCTACCTTTTAGCGTGAGTGGGTTACCTTTTTGCGTGGGTGGGTTACCTTTTTGCGTGAGTGGGTTACCTATTTTGAGTTAGTGGGCCACCTTTTTGAGTGAGCGGGTCACCTGTTTGAGTGAGCAGCCTATTTTTTTGAGTGAGCGTGTTACCTTTTTTGCGTGAGTGGGTTACCTTTTTAGCGTGAGTGGGTTACCTTTTCGCGTGAGTGGGTTACCTTTTTAGCGTGAGAGGGTTACTTTTTTGCGGGAGTGGGTTACCTTTTTGCGTGAGTGGGTTACCTTTTTAGCCTGAGTGAGTTACCTTTTTGCGTGAATAGGTTACCTTTTTGCCTGATTGGGTTACCTTTTAGCTTGAGTGGGTTACCATTTTGCGTGAGGTTACCTTTTTGTGAGAGGTTTACCTTCTTGCGTGAGTGGGTTAACTTCTTGCGTGAGTGGGTTACCTTTTTCCGTGAGTGGGTCACCTTTTTGAGTGAGTGGGTCACCTTTTTCCGTGAGCTGGTCAACTTTTGCGCGAGTGAGTCACCTTTTTCCGTGAGTGCGTCACCTTTCTTCGTGAGTGGGTCACCTTTTTTCCTTGAGTGGCTTACCTTTTTACGTGACGGGTCACCTATTTAGCGCTTGTGGGTTACCTTTTAGCATTAGTTGGTTACGTGATGTAGCTGTCTAGAATTAGCGTTCTAACATTGTCAGGAAACAGATTTCCATGAAGTTTGCGCGTAAAGTCACTTTCAAAGTCTAACATTTGAATAGGCTGCGAGCAATCTTGCTTCACCAGCTACATCTTGCTTGCTAAAATAAAATATATAACCCTTAATGTATATATGCTAATGAAAGTAAACAATTACAAAGTATAAAAGAGCAATACACTAATAAAATCAATTAGTATACCATGGGAACTAACGAGGTGAAGTTCGAAAGAGGCTCTGGTTTAATTAACTCTCTCATTAAGCTGTTAGCATTTGAAGCACATTTGCCTGGTTATAGAAACTGAGGGCCTGGAACAAGCTAGAAAAAACATTAAAGAGAGGAGAACCCGGAATCAACCCGTTAGATGAAGCGTGCAAACTTCAGGACATTGCCTACGCTCAGCATAAGGACTCTGGTTCGAGAAACAATGCAGACAATATCTTGGCTGAAAAGGCGTGGAAAAGAGTGCAATAATCTTATGCTACATTAGGTAAAAAGTTGGCAGCGCGACTAGAAACAACAGTTATGAAGTGGAAGGTAGCTGTTGGTGGTGGATGCAAGAAGAAAAAACGAGGAGAATTTCTACCTCTCATACCAATTATTGCAGCTCTAGGTGCTGCAGCTAAAGGTGCAGCGCAAATTGATACAGTTATAAATAAGAAAAAGGCTGCAGATAAACAACTGGGCGAAATGATGAGGCATAAGAGAGAAATTGAGGGAAAGGTGTCTGTTGGCGCTGGGTTCAAAAAGAAGAAACGAAGAGGATTTCTACCTCTCTTGCCAATTATTGCAGCCCTAGGAGCCGCCGCTGGAGGTGCGTTACAAATTGCTACAGCAGTAAATAAGAAAAAGGCTGCAGATAAACAACTTGTCGAAATGATGAGACATAACAGAGAAATTAAATCAAAAGGGAGAGGTTTTGCAGTGAAGAAGAATAGGGGGAGGAACACCGAAACGAAGAGGGGGCAGATCAAGAAAGGGAATTCAAAAAACTCTGGCAGAGCGCTATACTTATCCCGGAAAAGCATTGAGTAACATAGATCCCGTTTTGTATGCCCAACGTTTAAAGATTCCTCATTTTAGACTGTATGTCTTCTTTATTAGATCAATTAATAATAATAATAATAATAATAATAATAATAATAATAATAATATCATGAAGACTAAAATTAAACATCCTTTCACTATTGATTTTTCAAATGATTGTTCTGTAGGAACGTTCTGGGTCTTCAGTGACAAAGTTATTCCAGCTAATCAGTTGTCTGAATCCGATTTCCTGGTGAATATATTTAAGTTGAGCATCATAAGAATCTAGCGCAGTATTGCATCAGTCTCCTTCCTCGATAGTAAACGATCAATCTAGGAGTTTTCCCATATGTTACGCTTGGATATCATATTTCACAAGAATCATCAAATCCAATTTACCTGCCATTCATAAACATCCACTTCACAGAGCAAATCAGCCTTCGTGTAGTGGGACAGGACTGCAATATCATTGACTTTAGAAACAAGGATATAAGCATAAGACTTCTTATCCATTGCAGTGCCAATAGATTTTAGAAGAAGAAATCAGAGGCTTCGAGGATATAATAACGGCTTCATACGACGCCCGCTCCATACTCTGGATTGACCCTCAGTGTGTTAACGCCATTTAATCAAAAGTTTCTTCAGGCATTAGGGTTTAGAATCCTATAATCATGGATATCGGCTGTGTTACCAGGACAGCGACATTCGACGACGAGATTGCTAACGAAGAGCAACTAGTGTTTTTGCCGTATAATGCATCAGCTCTGGACGCTAATGAAGAGATTAGAATCCCTTGTCAAGCTGAGCATTTATATACTTTATCTAGTTGAAGTTATTTATACATCAATGGTAATATTACTAAAATCTAATGGAGTAGCTACTACTGCAAAGCTTATACACAATAGACAGTCGGTGCTGATGCTGATTCTATCCAAGGACTCTAAAAATTGTATTATACAGCCTCAGGGTGAATAGAATGCTGCTGTTAAACCTGTACAAATCGAGTGGAGAAGGCCTGTGATTCGACATTCTAATGCTGAGATCCTCAAGACTGCCAAGCTGAATAAGACTGTTTCACCCATTTAAGACCATGGATCTGCATACTCAACCTGCTGTGCTGCAAGCATTTACCTGGAATGTCGCCACCACATGTAAAAATGGAGAAGTCGAGATTTGTCATTTTTGGTGGTCTCACTTTAAGATCGAGTAATGCAACTAAAGACTCTTCCCTTTTTGATCGTTGTAACTATCTAATTTGAGGCTTTGTCTTAAGAGTGAATGTTATCCCTATCACTATAGGAGCTTTGACTTTGGAAACTCGAGATTTGCATCATTGCACGATATGTACTCAAGCTCTTATTATGAAAAAGAGAATTATCCTTTATTTAAGAGAAAGGATTACTTAAATTTGCTCCTATAATTATAATAGGTTGCACTCATCAAACATATAAAGTTGTAAATGCCTGTGTCGACATTAGAATAGAAATTCCAGCTAGTGCAAATATCTCTGTACAGACCACATTGTACTGTTTAATAATTCATGATAAATGCAAGAATCTGACTCGTGTGATGCAGCTTTATTTTAAACTAATCATTGTATGGATTTATTTCTTCATTAGGAATGTAAGGATTTTTTAATGAATGAAAACATGATGTTAAAGCATAGCTTCTTTCTTTTTATTATTATTTATCGTGCATTTCCATCACTTTCCTCCTCCAGCTTCTCGTTTCTGTATATGACATGTCACCTGTAACGGATAGGTTATGCAAATTTCTTTATTATTTTAATAAAAGTCTCTTTATTTTCGTAATTTTTATTCCCACACAGCAAACAGTCTTGATACTATTAAGGTATGCAGGGTTCAAGTCTTTTAGGATACGAATTTCATCACCATTTAAAAGTATTTTTACAATCGTCTAAATTACTGCTCACAATTCTTATTTTCACCGAATATAGGGATACCCGCTCGAGCTAACTCTCAGCTATACATTGGTTTGTATACAAAATTGTCCGTGTTTTTCATCGTATGCCCTGGGGCGTTATATAAGAATCCCGCCTTAACGTGTTTCGGTGATGTAGATGTCTCATCACCCGCTTCTTGCCGAAATGTTTCTTGGAGGTGTCGACGCTGGTTATTCTAAACTCCAAGAACGATAGCAAGCTTTCCTGAGCTGCAATCAGTTCTTATTCTTCCCCTTATTTTGTCTGAAACATTACACAATGAAAGTCTTAGAAAACATGCTTTTGTGAGTAAGATAACCTGGAAGAACTACATTTTTGTTATGATACATGTAAGATGAAACTCAAAAGATCTGTATAAACATTCGGATATAAGACGATATTTCAATGTGATAGATATAACTAAATTCAAGCATGTGATATTAAGATTTTATGCAATTTTTATAAATTCTATAACATGTATCTGTTTGTATCTTTATATGTAATATCAATGAGAGAGCTGTTTTATTTATGATTTTTTATCATAGTAAAATAGGAAAACATTGAATACCTAAACTTGACATTTCTACATACACTCGCTGCGGGTACAATTTACTTGGTTAAATTTCCACATCTCTGCCAGGCCCTTATATTCGAGATATAATTTTCCAGACATTTCTGCAACCTCTTCATTGATTATCGAATTATAGCGTTCAGGCAAGAACACTTGACAATCATCCAGCGAAGATGCAATCCTGTTACCGTATCTTGTTTGAGCTCTCTTTAAGGGCTTTCTCATATTTGAGAACTATTTCGATATCTTGAACTCACCGAGTCGACAGGAAACTGCGCTCTTCAGCCATCTTGTTGAGTCTATCTGCTAATAAAAAGGTAATTTCTATTATAGAGTCACACCAACAAGAGAAGTATTCTCACACTGTCATTCCGTTAGATGTTGCCATTCAAAGCCTAGCACAACCAATACTGATATCCATTTCACCAACGTTAACTCCAACTCTATTACCGCAATACTTTCTAAATATACGCTTAATAGGTAGCGTAGAAGATTTTCTCCCTTGTTTAGCTAAACGCATGAACATACTGCATTATTTCATATTTTCTTCACATATCAGTCCTTACTTTCCAACTTCCCCTTATTCTCCAAAGAATCGGTATACAATATAGCATTCCTGTACGCTTAATACTCAGTTATCCCAGAAAACGGTTACATTTCACTACAATCAAAACCAAAGTAATTTTTCCAGATTTATACAGATTTTAAGCTTCTAGAATCCAACCTGGTAATGATTTTATGAATGTAGTTTTAGTGATTTAGCTCCCCTGAATCATTATCCACCATATAATCTTTACTCAATGCTGGTATGATTCATAAGCTTGAAGATATATGAAATCACCACTTCGGGATTCGAACTGAGTGCTTTAAAGTAATTTTTGTGGTGATAACGATACTTTGGGAGCTAGTACTCCTTTTACTTTTTTATTTGATGTGTCTATCTAAATTATGTTATAAACTATTAAATTTGTATGTAAGTTTAATTTAATCAGTATTCGAACCCAGAACACCAAAAACAAAATTATTTATAATATTAGTTTGTCGTGTTTAAAAGACCTGTATGCGGTTACAGCATTACTCTAACTGATATATTCTTGAGTATAGAGGAAAATTAAGGAAGGCATTGAAAGTTCGGGATTCGAACCAAGGACAACTGGTTGAAAATTATATACAGTATTAATTACACATTATAGGAGCTATCAATCCTGCTTTGGTACACCCGTCTACGTTTGTTAGTTTCTGAGATAATTGAGATTTAAAAATTAATGAACGAACACAGGCAGCCAGGCATCCAAGTAAACATTTACAAGAAACCATCTATTGCCGTAAAAGTAATAAAGTTTATTTGGCGTCCTTATCTTAATTAGTTTTGGAGTTATTAGAATATGAATTTGTAATCATTCTTAGGATTTGAACCCATGCATCCCGGCCAATTTGGAACAATTCGTAAACGGCGCGTCGCATTCCAAGGTTATAATTAATTTTTATTGCATCGTTTTATCTCTTTTCATTCAGGGTGGGTGTGTGTGCGTGAGTGTGTATGTGCATGCGGGCGTGTGTGTGTGTGGTTGTGTATGTGTGTGTGCATGAGTGTTTATGAGTGTGTGCATGAGTGTGTATGTGTGTGCGCATGGATGTGTGTAAGTGTACAGGTATATGTATGTGTGTGTGCGTGCGGGCTGTAGGAGTGTGTAAGTGCACTGGTGTATGTATGTGTTTTTATACGTAGGAGCTGTGTGAATGCGTGTGTTTTTATGCAAGTACACTGTTATATGTTTGTGTATACTGGTGTATGTGTCAATGGTTGTAGGCGTATGCGTGTGTGTGGTGTATTTGTGTGAGTTTGCGAGTGTGTGTGTGTTCACTGGTTCATGAGAGCAGGCACTGGTGTATGCTTGTTGATGTATGTGCGTGTGCTCGTGTATATGTGAACGCTTGGATCTGTGCAAGTCGAGAAGAAAGAAAGAGATAGAAAGAAAAAGAGAGAAGAAGAAAGATTCGTGTCTAGGCGTCGGGATATTTAAGTATACACCAGGGTTTAATATAAATAATTATATTTGTTAAATGCATTTTAATCTGATTGCGCATACTCAGATAGTTTAGTATTTATTAGGTATTAGATTTTCGCAGGGTAAGATTCGAATTAGGACCTCTGGGTACCCGTGAACGTATTTCATTAATCAGGGTAATGATATAATAATGTGTTACCCTATAAAAGTATCAATTTGGGATATTCCTATACACTTGTGTTTAATATAAATAATCATATTTGTTAAATACATTTTAATCTGACCGCACATACCCTCATAGTTTATTAGTTCTTAAGCATTAGAGTTTAGCACGGTAAGAATCGAACTAGAACCGCCCTGCACACCCTTTCAGTAATCAGGGTAATGATACAATATTATAAAGTAACCAATTTCTCATTGTCAAATCTTCAATTTCTCATTATCAAATCTTCAATTTCTCATTAGCAATTAAAACATTAAACGCTTTGTTTGCAGTAAGAATCGAACACCGATCTATGGATATCTAAGTATACACAGAGGTTTAATATAGGTAATGATATATGTTAAATACATTTTGATATCACAGTTTGAAAGAGCCGATAGAAGCGTAAACAGAGAGCTTGTATAACTATGTTCGGGTATATCCGTAGGACTTCTTGAAGACACTCAGAGAGAACTGGCCTCGGGGCAAAGTCAACGCCATGATGGCGGGCTCGAGCGGTGGTTTAATTTTTTATGGTCTAGCAGGTAAACTGACCTCTCTGTCTTTCCCATCGGTCAAACAAAGACGGCAAGTGTAAAGCCTCCACGAGTTTCTTTTGTTATATACACCTAATATGCACGTGTCCGAACAATGGAAAGGGATACAATAGAATCTGTTCCTTTGCAATCAAGCTTTTCTTATACGGCTGTGGAAGCGGGGTGCTACACGGGTGGTCTTTCTAAACAAGCCTTGCTCTGGTCAATAGAAAAGGATACAATAGCATCTGTCCCTTTTGTTAACTCGGGTCCAGTCTGTTCTATTGTTCTTTTGCACGTGTTCGTCAAACAATGCGACTGCGAGCTTGCAGGTGGCAGTTCTAAAAGTACACATTGGGAATTCACTAGAGCCGCGACAATAGCGTCTCATCGTTTGTCCAGCATACTCTATTGTTCATTTCGACAGATGATGGATAACCTTTTGTTCTTTTGCACGTGATCTTTAAACAATGCGACTGGGGGGTGAGTTGCTGCAGATGCAGAAGAGCACGTGTCCGGATAGGGAGTGGGTAGAATAACGCCTCCGCCTTTGTTACAGAAGCGTAATTTATTATTCTATTGTTCATTTTGACAGGTGATTGACAGCCTTAATTGCTTACCTGTCAAGCTTCCATTATACTCAAGAAGATTTATGACCCTCAGCTGCAAGTAGATAGTACCATGGGGTGGGGTAGGGGTGGGGATGATGGGGGGGGGAGACCTCATTTGTATGTGAATACACATTCCTGCATATTAAGTGGGCGAGAACTGTCATTTCCCCCTACTGACACAGGGGGTTTTTCCACTAAAGATCCCTCCTCGAATACCTTACAAATGATCTATATTTGAGTCTTTTTGTTGTTAAAGCTCTTGAATAATGCGGTTCTTTGTATTACAGTTGCTTTAACAATTCCCTAACACCTATCAGCGTTTCCCTACTTCTCCCGTATAAACGTATACCCCTTAGATCTCTGATTATCGTAGCTTTTTTCCTGGTATTCCCTATGTCACCTGTATAAGCGCATTCCACCTTTAACATTCGTCTATCTTAGCACCTTCCCTCGTATTCCCTATCTCTCCAGTATAAGGCTATATTCCCCTCCTTCAGCATCTGTCTAGTCTAGCTTAGCACCTCTCAACGTATTCCCTATCTCTCTCATATAAAGCGCATTCCCCTACTTCAGCCCCTGTCTAGCCTAGCATCAGCCCTCGTATTTCCTAACTCTCCCATATAAACGCATTTTCCTCCGTGAATCCCCGCATGTATCATCGTTTTGTCTATCCTTTCCCATATAAACGCAAAAGCTGCGCTCGCTGTCTCCTTAATAACCTACTAACGCAAGATTAGTTTGTTGTGTGAGTATAATTAATATGCATTTATGATACTCTTTTGAGCTACAAGAGCGGTATTAGAGATACATGCCCTTTTCCCTCCGTTCCAGTTAGTACGTAATCTGATGTATAAAGTTAGACGTAACTTGGTGCCCAGTAACGAATGGTCTTCATATTCTTTGTAAGTATTTAATATTACGCACGGGATAAACCCAAGTATATAACAATATTGGCACCAACCCTTTAAGAAGTATATCATTTCTACTATTACTTGCAGAGATCTCAGCCAGTAGTAAATTACATTCTTTTGCGACTACACTGGCGTGGACTAAAGGATTGGGTTAATTTCTCGGGAAGGTTGTGCACTGCTTTCTTACTATAACAGCATGATTAATGAATTACTTTACAATAATATGTCTGTCATAACCATAATTCACTCCCCATGCGCACAGCCCCCAATAAGAAGGAAAATAGGCACAGAGAATATCCGTCTATTATTTTATAACCAATGCTCCAACGTTTGTCAGAACCAAGAGAGATCGTGTAGTTCATGCATGTACAGTATGCAGCTACGCATGCCGAAATCTTCCAGAGCCTTCAGCGCGTCTTAACCGACTTGGAAAATTAACGGTCATTTACGAACCTTCTAGATAATAACCCCATAAATGTAGTAATTCTACCATCCCTAATGGAACGTTAATGCCACTGTACAGTTATACTATTATGAAGCGTTAAGAAACCTACAATTTTCACTTTTACTAGTCTTTTATGTCATACGAGGCCATCTTAAAATGCAGTTCATGTAAGGAGGTAAACAGCTAAATGTAGCTTACGATGTATCTGCTTGTAAACGGATCTAGTAGCATCTAGAGAAATTAGGGTAGTGTTTGAATTAATGAACCCTTAAAACATTTGCATAAATTAAAGAAAACAATCTGATAAATTATCTGAATTCATTATTGTTAATCTGTTAGGTGAAATGAAACGGATTTCTCTGTTTCGTCATCGACAACGCAGTGAACTTGTCCACCAAGTTCGTTTGTTTCCACCCCTTTCCTGGACTGGACTAGTGAACGGAGGGGACACCTAGCACTGCGACCTTCAATGGATCTACTGTGCGGATGAGATGAGGGAACCACAGGAGACACACGGATTGAGAGCGAAGCCGGCGCAAGTTGACAGAGACGCGCAGAGTTCCCTAACAGTTTCAGGCTAGTTCACCCGGCCACGGGAGGGCCGCTTGGAGACGTTCCCCAGTGGGACCAGGGAAACATTTCCAAAGCGCAAACCTCTGCGTCATCTGCCCGAAACCGATCGAACCACAGCCCCAGAGTCAAACGGAAACACGAATGGGAAAAGAAATGAGAGGAAATGGGGGAGAAAGGAGACACGTGGTAGAATACACCACTCCAGCACTCGCCTTTGTCAACAAGGGAAAATCACAAAAAAACACATGGTCAGAGTGGGCGACCACCGGTAATCGAACCCAGGACCTCCCGAATGCGAGTGTCACACGTTACCGCGGAGCCATCTCGCTCGGTTTCCCTTTCCTGTTTGTTTGTTCATATTTTCTGAAACGTTAATGCAAATAGGAAATTATACAAAGTATTATTATCATTATTAATACTATCATCGCCGTCGTCCTTCATCATCAGTTTACGATATAGCTATAATTCAAGGGCCTAAATATACCGGAACCTAAACGGGGATGATTATTTCTGGACACAAATTTAGTGGCAACTAACTCGACATCTACAGGTTCGAATTCAGAACCAACACGAAAGTTCCGGCATTTGTGATGGTTTGAATGGTTGTCAAAGTCTTACACAATCTGTTGGCCAGCTCTATACTAAACTCTATACTAAACAAGGTTATATTTTTACACTTAATTTGCTAAAACAAAGAATAATTTAATTTTGCAGGAGATATTAGAATTCCGGTAGCATGGAACGCGGATATACATGTTGGAGGAAACAAACTACCAGTTGTTGTGTTCTCACATGGACTTGGTGGCTCACGGTTCCTTTATTCTACACTGTGTACAGAGCTGGCTTCACATGGTTTTCTTGTAGCAGCTGTGGAACACAGGTAAGTTAGGACAGCAATATTCTTCACTCCTAATTATAAGCACTTTCTTTACCGTGATCCTTAACAACCTTAACTGTACTTCAGACTGTAATCTATGTTTTGCACATTCCCCTTTTGCACTAGTGTAGGAGTGGTGAATGGCTGACTTCGAACTACATCTGCCACCCACCCTGCAATCACCATCGACCCAATTTCCATGTATTTACCGCTGGTAGGTGTGTTATTACTGGGACCCGGATTATAAATAATATCAATTTCAGAAACGTGTACATAGATATGTAACCAAAGTTTGCTGAATATGTAAATAATTGCGTAATGAAGCAATTATATGCAAAAGCAAACGTCTTATTTCTTTGCTAGACAAGTTTACAGGTAGTCTAAATTGAGATTACAGCGTTAACGATAATCAGTTTACTTCTGCTACAAAGTACTGATAGATAAGTGTCCGCGAGAAATAAATTCAGGTGCCTGAATTTTATTTCAGGGTACGTTTCCTGCAACCATTTTCATTAACATTTCTTAACAAAATTAACTAATAACACTGCGGAACAAAAAAAAAAACTTTCGTGGTGCCTGGAATTTTTCACCAGATTCCGGTTATTTGGTGCTGCTGATTCCGAAAATGACATCCATTTTGTTCTAGCAGCTCTAGCTTATGATATATTGATGATGTCATTATATTTTGCTCTTATGACCACTTTGTTTTTACACCACCATTTGTAAATTGATTGTTTGGATATTACTAATTGATTTTGCCTAAACTCTATTCATGTTGTTGTTTGCATAAGTACTTTAACTATTCTTATATTTATTTCTCCTATTTATTTCCACTCACATGGCTTCATAGACACTGGCATGGCTTCATCACAAAGAAAATGTGTGAATAATTCTCATGTGTTTTGTTTCATCTGTGGGGAGTACACATTCATTCAGCAAAGGAAAGCCATAACTGACTTTGTAAAAGGAGCTAATTTGTCTATTTCAAAGTAAAACTGGGAAACCGAAATAAGGCTTGGGCATCTACGTTGTATGTAAAATGTGCACAGAGCATCTGCGACAGTAGACAAATGGGAAACCAAATTGTTTGAAATTTGAGGAGCAAATGATATGGTGAGAATAAATAAACCACATTGATGACTGTTACTTTTTGTTCAGTGAATGTAAAGAGCATCAATACCAAAAACCGGATTATGTGGATATGTACCGATCTACGCTCCGCAAGACTAAGTTTCACATTAAAAGAAAATACCAGTTCCAATATTTACCAATCATCCAGAGTCACCAGAAGAAGATGAATCAGCTAAAAGGTACACTGAGCAAAATGACAGTGACTTTGCAGGACCTTCATTAGTTGCATCCGGTTTAAACAAGCAGAATTGAACAACTTCATTAGAGATCTTAGCCTTCCAAAGAAGTCATCAGAATTGTTTGCTTCCAGGCTGGCAAAGAATGAACATCTGTTACCCGGAGCAAAAGTCAGTCTATCGCAAAAGAGAAACAGACTTCCTGCCATTCTTCACAAGAGAAAACCAATTTGTAGTTTGCACCAATGTTTAAGGACTGTTAATGAAACTGGGTATAACAACTGGTGTTTGTTTATAGATTAGCTCCAAATGCAACCTAAAATGTGTTGTTTTGCATAATGTTCCTATTATGCAAAATTATGTTTTATATGTCTATGGGACTCTAGAGCTAAAGATCAAAATGGGTGAGAAGACAGTGACCTCTTAGAGGAAGCATGATTGTTAGAGAAAAAAAGAACAGAACCTGATTGACAGAAACAAGACCATATTGTCTTCACTGCATATCAAACTTGGGTTAATGAAGTAGTTAATGAAGGTGTTGATTAGAAATGGATCATGGTTTGGCTACATATGTACAAAATTTCCTGCATTGAATATGGAGGAAATAAAAGGTATATTTGATGGGCCACAAATTTTCCAACTCATAAATGACAAGAAATTTCAACTCTCAATGAGCGATACTGAGGCAGCTGTGTGGTTGTCGTTCTATATGGTAGTGAAGAATTTCCTTGGAAACTATAAGGCTCCTAACTATAATGAACTAGTGCATAATATGCTCACTGCTTTTTGTGCACTTGGTTGTAACATGAGCATCAAATTCAAATTACACTACCTGCACAGTCATTTGGACTGATCTCCAGATTGTCTTGGAGATGTAAGCGAGTAGCAGGGTGAGCGTTTTCACCAAGAAATAAGTACAATGGAAGAATGGTATCATGGACGATGGGATATACATATGATGGCAAACTACTGATGGAGCATCCAGCGCAAATGTCCAAGATCATTGCATTGGGGGAAATCACAGAAACAAGGATTCAACGACTTGATAATAGAAAACTAATGAAACTAATGCGACCAATATAAATAAATAAACTAATACGTACATATATAATGGTGGTTAGATACAATTGTTTCATGAATAAGCAAGTGCTTGAACTATCCCAATGACTTCTATATTCAATTGTATGCGAGTGATACAGTTGTATATGTAGACTAGTATCGTTATATTGGTATAAATGTGAATAAGCTCTATCTCAAAAGCTAGACCTGATAGGGCTAAACTGAAACCATTTTAGGAATCAGTAACCCAAATATACTATGAAACAGGTCAAAATTGTAAGGCTCCAAAATCACTGTTCCCCAGTGTAATAGATTATGTAGGCTGCCCCTGCAACTGTGTAGTAATTGCTTATTCCAATATGTAAATTACTTCGTAAGTGTTGTTCAATTTGAGATTTCATCGTATACCCTATACGTTTATCACAGGTTGGCAGAGGACTGTTTTACCGTCTGTTGTGAAAGCATTCTCCATAGAAATCCGTTTTCACCTTTAACTACAACGAACACGCCACTGATGCCATAATTAACTTAAACGCAACTGACTGCTGCAATTTGTGTTGCATTTATTGTGTTATTGATGTCCGCATTGAGACGTTGAGCTCGTGCAATTTATCTTTGAATGTAATGGAAATGTATGGAACTGGCGACAATTTTTGAATAGCACAATAAGAAAGAAAAGACAGAAAGAAAAAAGAAACATTCAATTGGTTTTTCCTTTCTTGCTAAGATATTGGATGATGATAATACAATACAAGCGCAAAATAAACCGAAAATGATAATAATTCTGCAACAGTATTAAAATACGTGAAATTATGCAGTGTGGTGTGAAATATGTAATATTATACCATATATATGTAAATAAACGCAAAAGAAAATTTATGTAAAACATTCAAACATGAGTACCTCCTCAACATTTGTGTTTTGTTCCTGCGCCAACATGTAACATTAACATATGTAATTACATGTAATCGGGGTTCTGTATTACCCTGGCATATTCCTGTGAACGAAAGCATTTTCGTGATGCCTGCATTCCTATATTCATTCAGTTCCTTGCCCAAGTTTCCTGGCACCATGCAGCAACTACAGGTAGGAGTGAAATTAAAATCTGGAGCTATATAGCATAATTTTGTCTGACGTTTTTACTTTTTTAAGAAAGTGTGTGTTCTGTTTATTTGATTAAAGTACTCGCTAGAAATGAATTAAATACTACCCGATATTTTCTTACTAAATCTCGGCAATATATGTCCGTGTTTTATTGTTCTTGTTCAATGTCATCAGTTGCTTATGGCAAAATAAACTAAGTAAGGATGTGGTTGAGGCATTGTTGAATGAAGGCTTTAGTGAAATAATGAAGTATCCTCGCATTATTTAATGTTTATGAATGTAAATTTATTTAGATAATTTGTTTCATTTATTTGTTATAATTTTAAAGCTCAAAACCATACATAACGTACCGCTAGGATCTGAGGAAATCCAAGTTTGAAGAATAAGGACCCCTAGTATAGGAGAAATGTACATTTAATTAATGGTACAGGGTTTAAGAAAGACTGCTTTACTCCCATTTCTCTGCAGAAATCATGTATTACCCAGAGATGAGAATGGGCATTAAATGTATTTTTGGGGGGGATTATCGGAGGTACACGGCACTGTACCAGTGAGGATATTGTACCTATGCCCCATAAGGGAGCGCCCCCGAAAGGGAGGAGAGAGTAAGAGATAACACCGGGCGCACGGAACGAGCAGTGACAGCACAGCAATGACAGGGTCCTTACAATCTCCAGATTGAGACGCCCCGACAGCCGGACAGGCAGACCGGGGAACACCGCCCCATACAGAGGGTCCAACACCCCACTCTGAAGCAGCGGTACGTTTATCCCCGGTAACCAACCGAAAGTCGAAGGAAGCAGATTGTTCCTAGAAGAGCACACTTTTCCCCTGTAACACCATCGCCGGTACTTCCAACCCTGAAACAGACCTAACGGGACGAAGAACGAATGAAATGATGAATGGAACGAAATGGAGGGACAGGAAATTTGGGGGCTGAAAGAAACCACTACAGCATTCGCCTGACCACCCGGGAAAATCCCCGAAAAAGCCCATGAGTAGGTTATTATAGAGAGATCGAGCACAGTTTTTGGGCATATATAGGAAAGGATAGGGAAAACGAGGGCAGATGCGGCGGTTCAAGGAGGAAAATGGGTTTATATGGGAGAGATAAGGAATACGACGACCGATACTAGGCTAGACAGGGTTGAAGGAGGGAGGTAGGTTTATATGGAAGAGATAGTGGAGAGGTGTTAGGCTAGACAGTGGTTGAGGAGTAGAGTGTGGTTTATATGAGAGGTATAGCAAATCGAGGAGAGGTATTAGGCTAGGAGGGTTTTAGTATGTGTTTATAAGGAGAGACGAGAAAACGGAGAGAGATCCCCTGCTAGAATAGACAGGTGTTAAAGTTAGGTTTATATAGGTTAGATAGGAAACCCAGGAGAGATACTCAGCTAGAGAAGGGCAGGAGGGCATGCACTTTTTGAGAGGTAGGGGATACGGGAGAAGTGCTAGACCAGACAGAGGTTTAGAGTAGAGTATGCGTTTATATGTTTGAAGGGAATAGGAAAAGGAGGAGAGGTATTAGGCTAAGGAGGTTCAGTGTGCGTTTTTAGGGGAGAGACGAGTAAACGGAGAGATCATCAGCTAGACAGGGGGCAGGAGAGGAATGCGCTTTATTTGAGAGAGGTTGGAATACGAGAAGTGCTAGGCTAGCCAGAGGTTGAGGAGTATAGTATGCGTTTATAGGGAAAAGATAGGGAAAAGGAAGAGAACTGTTAGACTAGACAGGGCTTGAACGGTAGAATAAACCCTTTATATGGGAGATATGGCAAACCGAGGAGAGGTATTGGGCTAGGATAGTTTTAGTATGTGTTTATAAGGAGAGACGAGAAAACGGAGACCCTATGCTAGGATAGACTGGTGTTAAAGGTAGAATGTGTTTAAATAGGTTAGAGAGAAAACCAAGGTGAGATACTCAGCTGGAGTACGGACAAGAGGGGAATGCGCTTATGAGAGGTAGGGGATACGGAGAGAGATGCTAGACTAGACAGAGGTTAAGAGTAGAGTATGCGTTTATATGTATGAGAGGTATAGGAACAGGAGGAGGGGTGTTAGGCTAGACAGATGCTCAAAGAGTAGCAATATGGGTTTATATATAGGAGAGACAGCGAATAGGAGGGTAGTTGCTAGACTTTGAAAGCAACTTTAGACGAGAGCTTCATGGAAAGCTGTTTGTTGTCAATGCTAGGACACAAATTCTAGACAGCTGCAGCACGTAACCCACTCACGTAAAAAGGTGAGCCACTCACCCCAAAAGGTGACCCACTCACGCAAAAAGGTGACCCACTCACAAAAACGTTTACCCACTCAAGCAAAAAGGTTACCCACCCACGTAAATAGGTGACCCACTCACCAAAAAGGTCACCCACTCAAGCAAACAGGTGACCCACTCACGTAAAAAGGTGACCCACTCAAGCAAAAAAGGTGACCCACTAACGTAAAAAGTGACCCACTCACGCAAAAAGGTGACCCACTAACGTAAAAAGGTAATTAATTCAGGTAGCATCACAGGGTAAGACAGATTCCGGGAAGCGGATATAGCATAGTTCCGTATGATTTCACAGGTAATTTAGATAGTATCGTAGGTATTTAGGATAATTCAAGTATCCTAGGTGTTTAGAGTCACTCAGCTAGCATCACAGGAGGCTGGATTCCAGAGACTAACTGTATCATAGCTGTGCATAATTTCACAGGTAATTCAGCTAGTATCTAGGGTATTTAGGCTAATTCAGCTAGTATCACAGGAGAATAGATTCTAGGGTTGAGTATAGCATATTTCGTATTTCACAGGTAATTCAGAGAGTATCGTAGGTATTTAGGATAATTCAAGTATCATAGGTGTTTAGAGTAATTCAGCTAGCATTACAGGAGGGTGGATTCCAGGGGTCGCTTATAACACAGTTTCGTATTTCACAGGTAGTTCAGGTAATATCGTAAGTATTTTGGGCAATCGACATAGTTTCACAGATATTAGTGATAATTTTGATCAGCGATTTGTATCACAGCTATTTAAGAAAATTGTAGGTGATTCAGGTTGTATCAGTGGTATTTGAGTCACTTTAACAGGTAATTCAGATAGTATCACAGGTGGTAGTGTTAATTTCGATCAGGAATTCGTATCAGAGCTACTTAAGATAATTTCACATGATTAGGGTAGTATCACAGGTATTTAAGTCATTTTAACAGATAATTCAGATAGTATAATAGGTATTCATGGTAATATAGAGAATAATTAGATTATAAAGATTTCTCATCCAACGTTACAACAATTTATATACTTTTTTCTAAATCTTACAAATCTTTTATATGTTAAACTGTTAGTGTGCGAGGTGGAGAGGGATAAACTGTATATGGGTTTACAAACTGAAAAGCTTGCGTCAACATACCTTTATTTTAGTTCTTTGTACGTGCCTCTCCCCTTTTATCTAGGCTTGAGACTAGCACTAGGATTGCTCATAATGGCAGGGTTAACACCTCCCCTTTCATCTTCTTCTTTCTTCATCGGGCGTCTGCTAGTTGCATACACAGCACACGAATAAACTTCATTTTCTAAGATTGTAGACTAACGAGAAAATCTTCATCTTCGACGTGCATCGTTTTAAGCACTGTTTGTAATACTGTAATATCCATACGCATAGGTAGTTATTCCATCCGCGGCAATAACTCTTTTATCATCAAAGGGATTCAATGTAATTTTATTCACTTGCACTGTGGTAACAGCGTGCTTTCGTGATAGGATTAGATTCATGGGCGTTCTGATGATTTCACAGGTTTTAGTACAGTCTGTATAGCTGTCAAACGTAATGTACTGCTTAATAGCACTACGTTTTATACCCTTAATCGTTTTTACCATTGAGCCATGGATATCTAAGGCATACATTTTAGGTCGTAGTCCGACAAAGCGCTGGATGATTTTACCATTAGCCTCATCTTTAAATTTCCCAAGCACCTTTTTGTTTAGAGCTGAATAACATATGTGGTTAACAGGGTAATCAGCAGCATCCAGATGTTCAGGAAAACGTAGCTTATCCTGGTACACATCTTCTGTTGTTACGGGATGAATGAATGAATCAGTATCCATATACATATACATAAGCTTCTGCATGAGGCAAAACAACGGATAATCCAGGCTGTGCATAAAGAGGTTAGCATTCACAAGAGTGTTAAAATTAATCTGCTGACTGAGTGTCGATTTGTTAACAGTATTGCAGAAACCTGTGACAAAACATTTAAAACACGGAGTCAGCCTGTTTTCCTAGAAACTGATCTGGAGTCAACGATGGAAGTGAAATTCAAGAAATTGGTGACTGAAATGGAGGAGTCTCAGCTTAAGGGTAGCAACTGGGCTTTGCTTGCTGTGGAAGGAGTTCGACTTCGTATTAACAAGTACAACCCGCTACGAGGAAGTAGCTACATACCACTACCGTCATCTGTCGTAGCTAAAGAAGCGTGTATAAACATTTAGAACTTTACCGACGAGAAATGTTTCATGTACTCTATATTAGCTAAATTCATAGGGAAGAATGCACAGCGTGTGAACAAATACAAACGACTTCAAAATAAGTACGACTTCAGGTGTGCTTACTACCCTACTCCACTTCCTCAAATACCTAAATTTGAGAAGCTTAACAAGATGTCTATCAACGTTTGCGGGCTGGATGAGAAGCACGAAGTGTATCCGATAAAGGTTGCTGACATTGAGCTACCTGAACACTGTGACCTGCTACTATTGAATGATATTAGTGGAAAACATCACTACGTGTATATATATAAACTTTGAGAAGCTCGTTCGACGTCAGAAGACTAAACGTAATGGAAGTGTTTATACCTGTAAGCGCTGTTTTACACATTTTGATGATCAGAGAACTCGAAGTGGACTGGAAAAACTACAAGAACATGCATCCATCTGCAATCAACATGGTGTTGCGTGGGTAGTTATGCCTACCAAGGAGAAAATAATTGTACAGTTTAAAAATGTTGAGAGGATGCTGAAAGTACCTTATGTCATCTATGCAGATTTTGAGAGTATTCTCACTCCATGCCATACGTTTATACCCAATCCTGAAACTTCCTACACAACCTCTTATCAAGAGCACTCACCAATGAGCTTCTGTGTTTACGTGAAGCCTTCATCCAGTGTTGAACATCTCGAAACTGGTCTTCCTAAGCAACCCTATGTATATCGTGGGTATGATGCTGCTCAGACGTTTATGCTGTACCTGACATCTCTTGCAACAATGATTGGTAATATATACAAATCTGCTAAGCCTCTGAAACTTACGGATCAACAACAAAGAGATTTTGAGTCTTCTATGGTATGCTACTTGTGTGGTAAACCGTTTACAGAAGAGAACTACAAAGTACGCGACCATGTTCGCATCAGCGGTGAATATCGTAGAAGTCTACATAATGAATGCAATTTAGCCTGCAAAACACCTGAATATATTCCAGTCTCCATGCATAACCTTAGCGGATATGACTCGCAATTTCATTGTTAAGGAGTTGGGGTGTACAAGTGAAGGTGTGGAAGTAATTCCTATCTCTGAAGAAAGGTATATCTCATTTACCAAATATGTAGGAGATATAAAGCTTCGGTTTGTGGATAGCTTTCGATTCCTCAGTACAAGCTTGGATAAGTTGGTAAAAAATCTAACCTCATATCCTGAAACACTAAAGTACTTTGGAGAAGACAAATTGAAGTTGATGACCCGTAAGAGTGTATTTCCATATGATTTTGTTACGTCGTGGGATGCTCTGTACGAGAACTGCTTGCCTCCTAAGGACTCCTTCTACAATAGATTAAATGAAGAAGAAATTACTGATACTGACTACGATCATGCTATAAATGTATGGGGGCTGTTTAATTTGAGAAACCTGGCGAGTACAGCGATCTCTACTTAACTTCGGATGTACTTCTTCTAGCTGATGTCTTTGAGACATTCAGAGAGCAAACCCTCAAAACACACAAAGTTGATCCTGCACATTATTTTACCTCTCCAGGACTTACATGGGACGCCATGTTACTGTATACTGGAAATAAACGGAGCTGTTACAAGATTATGATCAACTACTCATGGTGGAAACAGGTATAAGAGGAGGTTTATGTCAAGTTTCTTTATATGGAGAAGTTTGATCCGTCGAGAGCAACCCAATTTATCACATACGAGAACGCCAATAACCAATATGGGTGGGCAATGTGTCACGTCCTTCCTTATGGCGGATTTCAGTGGGTTTCACCTGAAGAAATCAACTTAGAAAGACAACAAGAAGATGATTCTCATGGTTACAAATTAGAAGTCAACATCGAGTATCCTGCAGAACTTCACGATCTACACAACGATCCACATTTCCTGCCTGAGTGTATGAAACCATTACAAGCATCTACAAAGAAACTGAAACCCCATCTTGGACCTCGAAAGAAGTATGTAGTGCATTACATGTCTTTGAAGCAAGCTCTTAGTCATGGACTACGACTAACAAAAATCCATCGTGCGCTACAATTCCGACAGTCTCGATGGTTAAAACCTTATGTGGAATTTAACAACAGGCTACGACAACAGACAGCAAATGACTTCGAGAAGGAGCTCTACAAGCTCTTTAACAACGCCATGTTTGGAAAAACTATTGAGAACCTGCGTAACCGTATGGATATACGACTAGTGACAACTGAGAAAACTCTGGAAAAGTTGATCGCCAAGCCTACGTTTATTGTTAGGACGATATATGCTGCTAATCTAGCTGCTGTACATATGACCTCTCGTCAGATTGTGTTCAACAAGCCTATATACATTGGAATGACTGTGTTGGACATCTCCAAGACATTAATGTACCACTATCATTATGATGTTTTGTTACCACATTACGGAGCTGAAAACCTGAAGCTTATATATATATGGATACTGATTCATTCATTCATCGCGTAACAACTGAAGATGTGTAGCAGGATAATCTACGTTTTCCTGAACATCTGGATACTGCTGATTACCCTGTCACCACATATGTTATTCAGCTCTAAACAAAAAGGTGCTTGGGAAATTTAAAGATGAGGCTAATGGTAAAATCATCCAGCGCTTTGTCGGACTACGACCTAAAATGTATGCATTAGATATCCATGGCTCAATGGTAAAAAAGATTAAGGGTATAAAACGCAGTGCTATTAAGCAGTACATTACGTTTGACAGCTATACAGACTGTCTTAAAGCCTGTAAAATCATCAGAACGCCCATGAATCTAATCCTATCACAAAAGCACGCTGTTACCACAGTGCAAGTGAATAAAATTACATTGAATCCCTTTGATGATAAAAGAGTTATTGCCGAGGATGGAATAACTACCTATGCTTATGGACATTACAGTATTACAATCAGTGCTTAAGAGAATGCAAGTCGAAATGAAGATTTTCTCGTTAGTCTACAATCTTAGAAAATGAAGTTTATTTGTGTGCTGTGTATGCAACTAGCAGACGCGCGATGAAGAAAAAAGATGAAAGGGGCGGTGTTAACCCTGCAATTAGGAGCAATCCTAGTGCTAGTCTCAAGCCTAGATAAAAGGGGAGAGGCACGTACAACGAACTAAAATAAAGGTATGTTGGCGCAAGCTTTTCAGTTTGTAAACCCATATACAGTTTATCCCTCTCCACCTCGCACACTAACAGTTTAACATATAAAAGATTTGTAAGATTTAGAAAAAAGTATATAAATTGTTGAAGCGTTGGATAAGAAATGTTTATAATATAATTACTCTCTATATTACCATGAATACCTATGACACTATCTGATTTATCTGTTAAAATGACTTAAATGCCTGTGATACTACCTTAATCATGTGAAATTATCTTAGATAGCTCTGATACGAATTCCTGATCGACATTAACACTACCACCTGTGATACTATCTGAATTACCTGTTAAAATGACTCAAATACCATTGATACAACCTGAATCACCTACAATTACCTTAAATAGCTGTGATACAAATCGCTGATCAAAATTATCACTAATATCTGTGAAACTATGTCGATTACCCAAAATACTTACGATATTACCTGAACTACCTGTGAAATACGAAACTGTATTATAACCGACACCTGGAACCTACCCTCCTGTAATGCTAGCTGAATTACTCTATACACCTATGATACTTGAATTATCCTAAATACCTGCGATACTCTCTGAATTACCTGTGAAACACAAAACTATGCTATACCCAACCCTGGAATCCATCCTCCTGTGATACTAGCTGTATTAGCCTAAATACCTACGATACTAGCTGAATTACCTGTGAAATTATGCACAGCTATGATGCAGTTAACCTCTGGAATCTAGCCTCCTATGATACTAGCTGAATTTCCTGTGAAATCATATACAACTATGATACGTGCTGCCCCTGGAATCTAGCCTCCTGTGATACTAGCTGAGTGACAATAAACACCTATGATACTTGAATTATCCTAAATACCTACGATACTCTCTGAATTACCTGTGAAATACGAAACTATGCCATACCCAACCCTGAAATTTATCCTCCTGTGATACTAGCTGAATTAGTCTAAATACCTACAATACTAGCTGAATTACCTGTGAAATCATGCACAGTTATGATTCAGTTAGCCTCTGGAATCTAGCCTCCTGTGATGCTAGCTGAGTGACTCTAAACACCTAGGATACTTGAATTATCCTAAATACCTACGATACTATCTAAATAACCTGTGAAATCATACGGAACTATGCTATATCCGCTTCCCGGAATCTGTCTTACCCTGTGATGCTACCTGAATTACTTACCTTTTTACGTTAGTGGGTCACCTTTTTTGCTTGAGTGGGTCACCTTTTTGCTTGAGTGGGTCACCTTATTACGTGAGTGGGTCACCTGTTTACGTGGGTGGGTCACCTTTTTGCATGAGTGGGTCACCTTTTTACGTGAGTGGGTTACGTGCTGCAGCTGTCTAGAATTTGTGTCCTAGCATTGACAACAAACAGCTTTCCATGCAGTTCTCATCTAAAGCCGCTTTCAAAGTCTAGCACCTCCCTTCCTATTCCCTATCTCTCCTGTATATAAACCCATATTGCTACTCCTTCAGTATCTGTCTAGCCTAACACCTCTCCTCCTGTTCCTATACCTTTCATACATATAAACGCATACTCTACTCTCAACCTCTGTCTAGTCTAGCATCTCTCCCCGTATCCCCTACCTCTCATAAGCGCATTCCCCTCCTGTCCGCACTCTAGCTGAGTATCTCTCCTTGGTTTCCTCTCTAACCTATATAAACACATTCTACCTTTAACACCTGCCTATCCTAGCATAGGATCTGTCTCCGTTTTCTCGTCTCTCCTTATAAACACATACTAAAACTATCCTAGCCTAATACCTCTCCTTGGTTTGCTATATCTCCCATATAAAGGGTTTATTCTACCCTTCAGGCCCTGTCTAGTCTAACAGCTCTCTTCATTTTCCCTATCTTTTCCCTATAAACGCATACTATACTCCTCAACCTCTGGCTAGCCTAGCACTTCTCCTCGTATTCCAACCTCTCTCAAATAAAGCGCATTCCCCTGCTGGCACCTGTCTAGCTGATGATCTCTCCGTTTTTTCGTCACTCCCCTAAAAACGCATACTCAACCTCCTTAGCCTAATACCTCTCCTCCTCTTCCTATACCCCTCAAACATATAAACGCATACTCTACTCTAAACCTCTGTCTGGTCTAGCACTTCTCCCCGTATCCCCTACCTCTCATAAAGCGCATTTCCTCCTGCCCCTCTCTGGCTGAGTATCTCTCCTTGGTTTCCTATCTAACCTATATAAACCTAACTTTAACACCTGTCTATTCGAGCATTGGATCTCTCTCGGTTTTCTCGTCTCTCTTTATAAACACATACTAAAACTCTCCTAGTCTAATACCTCTCCTCGATTTGCTATATCTCTCATATAAACCATACTCTACCCCTCAACCTCTGTCTAGCCTAACACCTCTCCACTATCTCTTCCATATAAACCTACCTCCCTGCTTCAACCCTGTCTAGCCTAGTATCGGTCGTCGTATTCCCTATCTCTCCCATATAAACGCATTTTACTCTTTGAACCGTCGCATCTGCCTTCGTTTTCCCTATCCTTTCCCATATATGCCCAAAAACTGTGCTTGACCTCTCTATAATAACCTACTCCCATGGATCGGAATGGACATTCGCCGCGAATCAATCCCGGGACCTCCCGAATGCGAGTTGCACACGCGTTCCTGCAGCGCCACCTCGTTCGGTATTAAATGTGTTTAGTACACGAACTTCCACTAATCATTTAAAGTTTTAAAAATCAATCCATTCTGAAACTTGAACAGATGAAAGGAACTTGTTGTGCTGCTCAATCAGTTTATGAAATTCACTGCAATTTCCATTTTTTATGTTAAACTGTATTTTGCAGCATTGCATTAACTTATTTTGCTGTCTACTGAACAGTACGAGGGAAAGCTTTCTCTCTTCATTGACATTATGACAGGAACGGAGAAATAACATTCCTCAGTTTTTAAAAACTGACAATTAGTGAGGACAACTGACTTCTTGTGTGACAACATCCTTGTCCAGCGTCAAACACATGAATTTCAGTACCTGGCCAAAAGAAGACCTTCATTCAATTTACAATTTGTGTTTTCCCTGCCTGGTGTGCGAGGTGTCCCGGGTTCAGTCCCGGCTAGAGTTGGAAATTTTTCTCTAGCCAAGATTATTCCCTATCCTCTCCAGAGTATGGAAGTATGAATGAATGTGCGTGTGATCTAATGATTAAAACCCCAAATGTGCAAGAAACCCAACGACAACGGAATACGAGTTAACACCATTACCAATGACCACAGACAATAAGTTCCAAAGGAAAAGGCCGCCGATAAGACCAATGTAGTTAAAGGCAGGGTATAGATGGAAATAAACAGAGTTGTGTTTTCATGCATTCCCTTGAATTCTTTTTTTAATAATTTTTTCCAAAAACCACAGTCTTCATAATATCAGTAAAAATTTTCAACATCCCTCAAGGACTTACTTCATTATATCAAGTTATCAATAATAGTTTAATAGAAAAGAGAGACTTCCTCTATAAATGTAGACTAAGTATATTGTGTAAGTTCAGGCATTAATATTTTAACTTTGGATGTAACACAAACATTGTTTGCTGTCTTAAAAAGCTTGCAGCATATTTTCTAATTCCAATCTTACATCGTTAAGTGATATGCTCCCCCTCTCAATACTGCTAACTGATATTTGAAAATATTTCGTTTGTGCATTCAGGAAGAGGAGATTTGTTCTACCAACAGAATTGGAAAATAATTTCTTGATAAGGGAAGAACAGTTATCAGGCGAAAGTAAGCCTTAAGAGCGTAAAATAGGTGTTTGAACCTCTCTGTAGCAGGAAACAATGTAAGCTGCCTGTTGTTTCATATCTGAAAAGGATCCTATGTGTGAAATCATAAAATTCTGAAAATGACTTTAGTGATGCAACACGAACAATATATATTGACACAATTCCAAGGAGAGTGAGGGTGTTGGGGTATCTCAGAATACAACAAAAATGTTTCTCATATCTAGCCAAATGTTTATTACTATACGTTTAAGGAATCAATTACAAGAGCTGGTTCATCTCACCTGGTGTAATGCGCATGAGCCTCTTGGTGTATCGTGATTGTCGTTTGTATACATGCCTTGAAATGTATTGTGTATATATATATATATATATATATATATATATATATATATGTATGCAAAGAGGGGGAGAGAGAGATAGGACGTCCAAGCCAACACCTTAAGTACGAACAGTTCTTACCGAGCGAGGTGCCTCGGCGGTAACGCGTGGGACTCGCATTCGGTAGATCTCAGCTTCGATTCCCACTCTGAGCTATGTGTTTTTACAGGGGTTTACCAGGGTCGTCAGATGAATGCTGGAATGGTTTCTTTCAGACCCCGAATTTCCTGTCCCTCCAATTCGTTCCATTTATAATTTCATTCATCCTTCACTCCGTTAGGTTTATTTCAAGGTTGTAAGTGTCGGCGATGGTGTTCTGGTGCGACATGGCAGGGGAAAAGGATGCTCTCTGAGGAACTATTTCTGTCCCACAGCTTTTGGCTGGTTGCCGGGATATAACAAACCTGCCCCTTTAGAAAGGGGCGTTGCATCCTCTGTGTGGGGCGGGGTGCCCGGTCTGCCTGTCCGTAGGGAACCTGTCATTGCTGTACCGTCACTCCTGGTTTCGGCCACCCGGTGTTCCTCTCACCACTCCCTCCCTCCCTCCCTCCCTCCCGGAGTCACCTCCTTTTGGGGCACAGGTAGAATATTCTCCATGGGAGGGTGCCGAGTCCCCTACGATAATAAGAGTACTAAGGGTAATGAAGAGTTTCTTTTTTTAGAGGGGTCTCTACAAAGCATATTTCCACCCGTTTTCGTAGTTGCAATGGGCATAATGCAGCGTTTGTAGTTCCTACAATTATTGTTGCTACCGGGAAGGCTGCTACTCCCGAGAAAGTGCTTTCTTTGGAAGGAGTACCAATAAGGCTTGTAAGCCATGAAAATTTCGTTTCTAATAACTACATATTTCCAAATATATGTACACTAAACTGCGTATGCGACAATATAGAGAAATAAAAACAATCTTAAAGATAATTCATTATTATTTATCAAACAGATAGTTTATCACTAATAGCATGTTCTAAAATGACAATGTTGCACACTCTTAATGTACCTGAATACTAACTGTCACATTTATTTAAAGGTGACATCTACTTTGGACACCTTGGTTACAGTTCTGCACAAGGGCAGGAAACACTTCTGAATAATAGAGTTACTGGTATCAGTGCTAACTTCAACATAATTGTGCTTTCATAGATCGCTTCTTATACAGTGAATAGAGAAATCACATTTTTGAGAGTTTGCTATCACTTTCGAATCATTAAACACTGCATATATTATTTTGGAAGTGCAAGAACTGCAGTTTTACGACTCATGGTAAGGCAAATGCAGTTTCTACTGCAACAACTTTATTACAATCTCTGTGTTGTGAAAAGGTTGGCAAGCTGTTTGGATGAACTTACTGAATCCATTGTCATCTCTTGCTTTTCGGATTGCACGTGGTCAATCATATCTCGCCTACTTGCATTTACTAATTTATATGTAGGAACTGTGAAGAAGACAATATTACCATAGGCTGATTTTCATAACCAAACAGTGATATAGCACAATTAACAAGCTAAAGACGATTATAATGGATATATGTATAAATGTAATGCTACTTCCTCAAACTTTGCAGAAATCTTGTTATATATTTCTTCCTAGCTTAATGTTTGGAGACTGTTGCGTACATTCCTCCCGGAAGTTAACCTTTCCTCTGGCCGACATTATTAAACCGTCAGATTCATATAATAAAAATTTAATGCAATATAACAAAATTAAATCTCTAGCACAACAAACCACGCGAACGATAAACAAGTAAGTACACGCAGAGCAGACAAAAGCACGGCAATGACCAAAAGAAAACAGAAATAACGAAAATATTGGTCGTAAATTGATGTATTAACAGAAATTACTGATCACTATCTGGACATATCTAAGCTATTCTATACTGTTTGGTTATGTATATGCTGTGGGGACAAAGGGATTACATCATTGAAGCTCTTTTGTTGGGATTTTTAAATTGGCCAAAAGCTATTCAGCATCTGCGAGTTGTCAGAGCTAACGCAGAACACATCTAAAAGAAAGAAACTATCTCCTCCAGTCACCTGATGGTGATCAGGGACACAGAGAATTACAACCTCTTAACAATAATTGATGGTCATAATAGCCACGGAAATGTTTAAGAAAGTTGCGGTGGTAACAGCATAGGGCAGATTCCGGAGGATGTCATGTCAGATAGGATTGCATTATTGTCGGAGTGTGATAATATACAAGCTGGTTGTGTGCTTTGTTTGCCCATATACACGGAAGTATAAAAGCACAATCTTGCAGCTCTATGAAGTATACAGTAAAACGGCATTCGCATTCCTGTACAACGCCTTAATCAAAATTATAACCATTTCGTATTGTGACTTTGTCCAGTTTTTTTTAACTGTCACTTCTCTAAATTTGCAATGTCACTGTTTAAGTTGTTTTCTCTAGTTCAACTTTCACTGCAACTTCACTAATTTTCACTATCACTTAACTAATGTGAACTAGTTCAATTTTCCCGGCACTTCACTTCTTTGTGACTTAGCCTCTTTCTCCAGAAGGTTCACTCACTGGGTAGTCGAATACAAGACTTCTTCAATCTCTCCTGCAGCAGCACTCACTGCACATCACAGCATTCGTCACCAACTCGCTCGGAGAATTGCTCTTGATGTCGCACCAGAAACGCATTCGCTAACTCGCTCGCTCACAGACTGACTCAACTCTTCTGACGCTCGCTTATGTAGACAATGGAAATTTCCACAGGGCTCTCGAAAGTTTGAGGAGAAATATGCAGAAGATTCTGGTTGTCTAGCGATAACGCTCCCGGTGTTTACGCTGGCGAGCGCTATATGTCGTTGTTTATCTCCGACTGTTCGGCGCCGACCTCCCGATAACCTTGGGTCATGGTTGCTGTGTCACAATATAATCATTTAAATGAAACAAAGGGGAAACATCATAATAGGCCTTTCGCAGGCCGATGTGACTCCTCATCTGTGAACGGAGACGCACGTAGGAGTAGGATGCTCATAAAAGAAATCTGGAGAACCGAAAGGCAACGTTAAAGGTACCCTTAGGGTACACACGTGCTTCTAATACACAGAGTTGTGTAACAATCTGGTACCTCATTCATAGAAAGAACTGCCAGACTAGCGGCATCACACATACAAAAGTAACATATCAATTACTTTTAGTATTTGATCGAACAATTTTATTAATTGAAAATAATCACGTAGAACATTCTAGGTATTCAGCATAAGTAGATATGTTGAGGAGGAGGTAAATGAAAGGAAAATTCATATTGCATTTATAACAGAAGCAGTAAATACGTCACGGGAATGAAATCTTAAACATTACAGCAGGTTTTACGCGCTGTATAAGCTAAAGGTACATATCACGGAAGGGCCACCGGAACCATCGCAAAGCACCATAAGTAAGCCGTAACGGCCCATTTTGCTTCCAACGCGAACCCTGTGAGGGAGGGATGAGAAAAGAGACCCGAGGGGAAAGCAGATACGTATGTCGACAGACGCAAGCTTGGACGGGGTCCCTAACGTTTTCAGAATGAACACATCCAGCGCCGCCCTGTCCTACCAACCTGTCCAGCAGCCAACCTCCGGCAGTCCCCTATCGAGTAGAGCCCTGTCAGGGACAGATACCTAACTGAGAGACCCGGAGTGACGCCAGGGAAGAAACCTCTACAGAACGCAAGTCACCATCCAGCCGTAACCCGCCGAACATCGTCGCCTGATCCTACAGCCTTGAAACAGATAATAAGGAAGATAGTGCGTAATGGAAATGAGGGGCAGGAAAGTCGCAGTAGAAGATAACAACCCCAGAATTCGCCTGCCGACCCGCGAAACCACGAAAAAACCCATGCGTCAGAGTGGGCGTAGCCGGCGATCGAAACCGGGATCTCCAGAATGAGGGCCACAGACATTACCACCTGAGTTACAGCGGTGTACCCTCGACTGTAAGTGGAACAGCAGATGTAGTAATTCTAGTTAACAACAAAGTTAAGAAACCAGCACTATCATATTAATGGGTAAATGAGAAAATAGTAATAATCCTATGGAAATTCTTAAGAGATAAGCTGACAATATCAAGCACGTGAGTAGTATGAATCCCGCGGGAGCCAGGCGGTCAAAGTCCACCCTGGCGCCAGTGAAAGGTCAAAGGTCTTGAAGATTATCAAGGTCGTCACGGTCTAGTGGTCAAGGTTGGCGCCAATCTTTTTGACCTTGAGGTGAATGTCCTCTTGAAGGTTGCGATAAGATTGGCGCCGACCTCGGTCTCTTTGAACCGTGACGACCTTGATAACATCATCGACCTTTGCACCCTTTCGCCGGCGTGGGGGGCGGAGACTTTGTTTTCTTCCGTCCGGTTCCCGCGGGGCACATTTTTTTATTTTCTTTTCAATACATTACAAGTGTTACAATTGGTTTTGTTATTGAAACAATTTTTTTAATTAACAAAGTATGTACATTACAATTAAAACAGTTCCTTTTTTTCTCTTGCAAATAAAAGATGCAATTTTTTTAGTTGACTTAGCTATTTGCACTTGTGGTATACACGATAATTTTAATGAGAGTAACTACGTTGTCGTCGTCTTCACTGCTGCTGCTGCCGCCGTTGTTGTTGGTGCCGACGCTTATAGAGGTAGTGTTGCTGGCGTTTTCGATGTTGGGTGGAATGTCGGTTTTGTCACGTATTACTGCCGGGATCGGGATTCGATGTTCTGCTGCTGTTGCTGCCGCATTCGAATTCGGTGTCACTTTCGTCGTCAACTGATGTTTCGCTATCGGATTCATTAAATACGATAGAGCGTAGTTGTTTACAGGATTTGGTAGTGAGGCACTTAAATGTGAGGTGGTAAAAGTTTTTACTTACGTCGCTTTGTAGTTTTGGCACATACAGAGCGCCCACCACGAAATCGCTGCACCCATGTTGTTCACACTGGAGAATGTTGTACGATCCGCGCTGAGTGATGCACTGGTCTAGGGTAGGCGTATTTGAATGTCCTGCAGTGATGGTTAATCTTGCGGAGTCTTTGTCACCTGCATTTATTAATACGCTTTTAAAAGCGACGTGCAGTATATCAGCGTCAACTGGGCAAGAGTCGTTTACCCCAAGCTTTATAACCAGGTTTTCTGATTAGGAGAATGTGGATATATTTTTGTTGCTAAAAGTTTAAAGCACTGGTTTACGTATTTACCTTGAGCATTAGCTATTTCGGAGACATTAAACACAAGTTGCGTCCACACGTTGTGACCAGCGTTGATGGGATCAGTGATGATGTCCATGGCGAGGTGGTTGGAGCTGTTGCTGCTATCTGAATGACCCGTCGTGCTTGACGCGTTGCTGTTAAATTTGACTTTTTTGTTGGTGATGATGACGTCATATAGATGATGTCGACGCTTCCTTTTTTGTAATGCAGATGTTTCTATGTCGGGCCCCATATATTGAGCTGGACCGTGGTAACATCTTGCGCATTGACATTGCCACCGATTATGCTTGCACATCCCATGTGGGCAGAACATCTTTTAGAACTGATGATGCGACAGTAACTACCGCTGTTTTGTTATTACCGAGATAGCGGTACTTGGCGCGTCAATGCTGCGCAACTGCTTCGGCGTTAATCTCTGGAACCGTTGTTATCTTAATGTTTACTCTCATGTAAACCTTTATTGTTCATCTTGTAGAATTGACAAAAGAAAAAAGGAACGTTTTTTCTTGTTTTTAAGGTTTAAAATGTAACATCTTCCGCTGGCTGAAAACCGTACATGTGTCTCGTTTTACCGCGTCCAAGGGCTTCCTCTCCGTTGTACAGTAAGAAGTACTTTTGCACAGCTGGTCCGCCGTTAACGCCTCGAATCGTTGAGGCCGAATTAGCTCTCTGTTGTGTATGGTTACGACGATCTTTCTTCCTCACTTGGTTTTGACGGCCGCGATGTTCTGAATAAGGTACGCCATACCCCCCTCTAGTTTGGCGACCACTATCGGATTTTGCCGACGAAAGAACCTCTACTAAGGTTGCTGAGTACGTTGCACATATCCACTAGGTTTGTTGCCGGTGCTGCCGGAATTGCTGGCCATCATGACGGTTGTTTTTTCTTTCCGAAATGCTTCACTAGGCAACAGAAGAACCACTGTTGGTACGGCAAGTGAACACGGTATATATACGATTATGTTAATTACGTAAGTATAGTAACACGTGGTGTTTACATGCGGCAATGCTATGAGTGATAAACACGTAATTATCACGTCTTGTGCGCGTGATCATGTGCAGCTGTGAGTTGATTGTGTAAGTAAAATCGTATTTCGTAATAGTCTTTAGGAGTGGCGCATAAGATATATTCCGTATATTTAGAATATGTCATAGCTTCCGCATTACCTTCCACGTTTTGTAAATATTTATCATGGGCTATAATTAGATTTTTTACTTCGGTAACTTCTTTTAATCGATGATAAAAAAATATCGTTGAATATCGGGTAGAGTTTAATTAAATTTTTCCACTCTTCTTCGATTAAGGTTATGTTAACGGAGTCGTCGCCTTGATATTGTTTTACTATAATGTTTGGTGTGCCAAACACGTGTTTAACGTCTAATTTTAATTCTTCATTTAGGTTTAAATCCCATTTTACTGCTTCTCTTTTCGGATTCTTATCGATAAGGGAAACACACGTGATTATGTTTTTCCAATCGCACAAGTTGTTGAGCCCAACACCACGATCTCCACCACATTTAGCGATAGTGATGCACAGTTCGCAAGCTATTTGCGAAGAAAATCCCACACTAAGAAACTTATTTTGTGCGCGATCCAAAACGTATACATTGCTTCTAATATCTATCAACGACGGCGGTTGTTTGCTGTCCTCTTCTAGTTTTATCTTCTTTGGTTCTAACGAGGTTACACTAGAAATAAAAAAAAAGAGTTTGTCAGATGTGGGATTTGAATCCACGCCCTCCTTTCAGAGAATTAGAGCTTAAATCTAACGCCTTAGACCGCTCGGCCAATCTGACTTTAAGTACATATGTGTTATACGTACCTTGTATCTGTACTGGACATGGTGAAGAGATGAAGTGCACTGCAGTGCGATTTAGCGCAACCTCGGTTTAGGTAGTCCTAAGGTGCGTTTTAAAACAAATGATTAATATATACGTCATAAGAAATGCAGTTTAACGATGATTCATGCTCGTGAGGCAGACGTGAATCGTTTGGTTTTGGATCGCATGGGTATGCATTTCTTTTATCGGTGGTATGTGCGTACTACTTAGAAATGTTTAATACATTTCCTTGAGCACAATTGAGAGTTTGTATTTTATGACAAGGATGCATGCAAGACGAAGTTTTAAACGTTACTAGTGATTCGTCGTTAAACCCTAATTCTTGTATGTTGATTATGGTTCTATTCGTAATTTTACGAAAAACTGAGCTCTCTGTTCTCCTTTAGTAAAAATAACCGTAAAAAGATCCACGTTTCGGTTGGGTATAGACGTAAGTTGATCGTAATCAACATCACCGTCATTCCATTTTAAACCGTGAAGAGATGCGCTAATTTGGTTATTAGTGGAAGTAATTTTATCGCTTAACAGCCGATGATTATGAGGTAGTTTAAAGATCCAAGTCTGCATTTCACGATCTAAACTACATATAGAAAGTTCTTTAACGACATAATCGAGTTCATCATTTACAAAAAAGTTAAAGTATACAAATCCTGTTCCTGTACACATATTGTGCTTATTCTTTGTAAGCAAAACGTAAACTGAAGCATAAGTAAATGGCACACTTACCTTTTTATATTAGCGATGTGCAGGTTTGTAGCGCAACTGTTGTGTTTTTACATTTGCTGCTACAGCATACATTATTATAAGTTTTTAAAATAAGACTGTCATTATAAGGGTAATCAGTTATTCTAAATTTAGAGTAAAAATTTTGAACAGGTAAATTACAACACCGATGTACAGCGTAAGCAATTACGTAATGTCCACATGTAGAGCTAAAGGAGCTTTGTAATCTTCGATTACTGCAATTCCAATTATTACCGCAATTATGATTTAGAAACTGTATAAAATAGTGAGAAAGCGGAGGCATTCCGAAGCTATCAAAATATTCACCTCTTCCACATTTGGAAATAAAAATACAAACCCAATGTTTGCCAGGTGTACTGATAGGATCCGTATTTGCTACCAACACAATCGGAAAACGTTTATGAACACGTTTAGGTAATTGATCACATGCAAAACTACTAAAAGAACGGACTAGTACGAGTATTATTTGACAAATATTTACGTATTTGTTCGGTACTCATGTCACATAAATTACGTTCACAACGATGAAATTCCTTCTTATTTTTTGAAACTAAATTACATTGTCTACAATAATATTTATATTGAAATGCTCTATGTAGACCAGCTATGGCATTAAAATGATGATTGTGGTATATTAAATCAATATTATTGTCACTGTTCACGGTTGATTTATACAAAAACTTATTTTTAGCATGACCGTCAAAAACAGCAAAGCAATAATCTTTTAACATCTTTTCGAAGTGTTTTACATCTTCTACACTATACCCTGTAGTTTTGTTAACCAATGAAGCTAATGTTAACGCTTTACGCTTTTGCATACATTCGGACTGCTTTATTGACTTATAGTCAGGATCGTTATTAAGCTTCGCTAAACATACGGCTATCGCTCTAGGCAAACAAAGAAAAGCTGTATTTTTAATAACTATAATACCTTTATGTTTGAAAGATAATTCACATTCATTAAAACATTCGCCCTCCAATATTCGAGTATGTACACACGTGAATTTCAATGTTCCATTCAAAAAAAAAGCTTTCGTTACTTTGTAAAGTATTTTCAATTGAATTTAAAATAACATCAATATTTAGCTGATCAAAACGTCTTACACTAATGTTAAAATTTCTGTGTGGATATGCGGTATTAGCTATGGACATTCCAAAATAGCTTGGCTGATTATTTAATAATCGTTCATTTACAAAATCTAAGTATTGCGAAAAAAACCAATGGATCCATTCCATTAAATCTATTTCCTCATCATCAGGTATAGGATCAACTAGTACCTCTGTTTCCTTATATCCAGAATAAAATCTGTCTAAATTTCTATTACGTGTTCGAACAATAGTAAAAGTCATGTCTACAGCTTACCAGGCCGCGAACCAAAAAATGTATGCTGTAGGATGCGTGTGATAGCAACGAAAATACTTCACTTATTTTTATAGCACACCTTATCACTCGAGAACAGACTTTTTTCCTTTGTAATTTCACATACAAGTTCAGTTCACTTGAACAACACACGGAAAATGATGCAACATGTTAATTACATTGCGTTTTGTTTGCTACACATATACAGTATTGAGTAATTCCGGTTCTATTCGGTTTTACCTGCATACTCATGCTACATCAGCAACCTTGTCAGTTTACGCAACCGCTAAATAATTACACACGTACATACAGTTGTTAGCCAAATGATCTTTGTAACGGTTATAGGTTAACATGCTGCATTGCATTGACGTTATTGCCCTTTCACCTTCGTTAAGTATGAACGAAAGGTTAAATGTCAAAGTCAGCAAGTGCTTCATGCTTCACTGGATTGACGTTATTGCCCTTTCACCTTCTGCTAAATATAAACGAAAGGTTAAATGTCAAAGTCAAATGTGACGCACAGCACGTGCGTCATGCTTCATTGTATTGACGTACTTGCCCTTTCACCTTCAGTTAAGTATAAACGAAAGGGTAAACGTCAAAGTCAATTGTGACGCACATTATACTCCGGCACGTGTTGACCATATGCTTATCGTTTTATATTTGGTATATAAATTGGTAGCTCTCGTCTCACAATTATACCATATTCTGCTTTTCATCCACAAAGCGAGTGTCGAGAGTTTAAGTGCTACAATGTATTTCAACTTCAACCTGCGCATCGCTGCTTCAACAAGTACTGTTCATGTCAACAGGCATGTTGGCTATGGCAGCAAAAGAAGTATTGCCGACGCTCCCTTAGATTATTCTACGGGAGCTAAACATAGCAGAAGCTGCATACCTCCAGTTCCTGGATACATAACGTTGACACACGAGATGTTACAAACAATAAAAAATCTTTAGTGCGCAGTAACCCAGGACTGCAGCTAGATGTGCAGTTGCAGCTTCCATTGCACCAACACCACCAGGAGCAATTGCAACAGCACCAGCACTAAGAGCTTCAGCAGAATCAGTAGCAGCACCAACAACATCAGCAGCAACAGGGGCAGCACAATAGCAGCTGCAACAAGAGCTGCAACAGCAACAACAGCAGGAGCTGCAATACCAGCAGCTGCAACACCAGCACCACCACCATCACCACCATCAGTGCCACCAGCGCCAACAAGAAAAACCGGTTGAAGAAGAAGAGCTTGCCAACCAACACCAGCACCAACAGGTAGTGGAACAGCAAGAATTTCAATTTTGTAATCGCATCACCATTAAAAAAATAAAATTAAAGAATTGTTGACAAATTTGCAACAAGTTTGTTCCGACGTGTCGGAAATGTTTCAGGCAAATTTGACTCAAGACTGAGACCGAGACATACCCGACAATAACACTGATATAGAAAACCAAAGCACTGTCTTAAACCACTTAAACGAGTTAGGGGAAATGGTAAGAGACGCAGACAATGTCGACGATGATATTAAAGACAAAAACAGTGATGACGACGGCAATGACAATGACGACGGTAATGACAACTACGTACTGGAAAACGAAAACGCTTTCCAGTACGAATTTTTAAACATGTATGCGACGCACCCTGTACAAACTAGGACGGGCATTAAGGTGGCTAGTGCCGCACCATACTTAATAGAACCGAGACGCATGGTGGAAGTGAACACCGGGTTAAAAATACAAATACCTAAAGGCTATTACGCCACTATTACCAACTACACCACATTACTAAAAATCATTTGACTGTAGCCACCAAAATATTATGTGACGAGAAACCGGATATACTTATTATACAGGTAACTAACATTACAGACGTGCCATATAATTTAGCACGACGTGTATTTATAGCACTAATTACCTTTAGTGAATGTAATACACCTCCGCTACATTATACATTGTTCGACAGAATCTGTTGCAATGAGTGTGACAATTGTTAATTTTATTTTTTGTATTCAATATTATTATTTCATAATCATCATTATTATTAGATATGTAATTTCTAAATAGTAAACTTTAATAACAAAATTTATTCACATTATTTACCTATTTTGTTGTAAATTCGAAGTCATCATGTTCGTTTCCTTCTTCTTCTTGTTCTTCTTGTTCCTAACTTGTCAATTTTATGTCATCATCGTAGTTAACGTAAAATTCTTCTTCTTGCGACTTTTTGGCTTTAGCATCGCACACGTTAGAATTTGTTAAGTTAGTTACTAAACTTTTTAACCCTATAATCTCTTGATGCTTATTGTTCACATTAACTTTTATTTTATTAACTATAAATTGATATTGAGTTAAATTGTATTGTCGAATATTTAAAGCCTTTTTCATATCCAACAGTGCTTGATTTGCTTTTTGCAAGCTTTCTTTAAGATTATCGTTATCTTCTAGCGTGGTATCTAATTGGTCATTTAAATCCATAACTTTTTTTATTACACTCTCGTTCCAACCTCAGTTTAACTTTATTTATAGCTGCTTTACATTTTTCGGCTACAACCCTTCGTAAACTATGTGTAGGCACACGACCCGTTTCCGTATCTGCACTACCGCATTCCGATCTAATATTTAACGAACCTTCGGCAGACCATGAAGAACCACGCTTAATTCTACCTGCAACATGATTACCGTCTATATTAAATGCCAATCGCCATTTCCGCATTCACCAAATACATAAAAATAGTTAACTGCAAAATACGTGTTGATATCGTCAAGCACGTTATATAACATCACTAATTCGGTTTGCTCTACAGTTAATTTCCAACTCAAACCTAAACCAGACGGTATATCGTATTTATCTACCAATTTTTTACAATTTATTATTTCCACCAATATCGGATTGTTACCACCTGTTAACATGTAAACAGGTGTACCGTAAAACTTACAACCTGTATCATTATGTCCTAACTTTTCTACACACTCGCAGACGTCATTCACCACGAAACAGTTGCGACATTCCATATTCCCCACGTGTAGATTTCCGTAGAACAATTGCCCGCATCGATCCCCGTAAGAACATTTCGTTATCGGTCTTAAACAAGCATACACGTTATTTAAGTTCTCTATATTCATCAAATTACCCTCAAACTTGCATTTGCTATTCTTTTCATAAATGCACGAACAATTAGAAAATATGTTATGGTGTTCCTCGCACATAGTAGCATTTTGTAAATGACCGGTATCGTCATCTATCGTAAATCCGCACCTGCCAAACGTCACGCAACTTGCTTCTGCACATATTAAAGCGCATAAAAGAACAATAACAACTAAAACCGCTTTAAACATGATGCACAAATAGTAAGAAAAACACACACACACACAGTTTTCACGTGTCCAATATTTATACCCGTAAAATGTGTCACGTACTTAAAAAAAGAAAAAGCACTTTTTATCGCACAAACTACTTTCGACGCACTACAGCATCTGCGTCATCACAGTCAAATAACGAACACGGCCGTATCACGTTATTTATGTAACCAAGCACGTACTATTGTGCAATATGACGTCCACTTTTCGACCAATCAAAACGCTTACAAGGATCACGTGATTTTTAAACAATCACACTTCGTTACTCAATATTAGCTATCCCCAAACAGTCGCGCGCACCGCTCAGTCTGCTGTTACAGTGCCACACGTCAGCATCGCAACGTCTTAAACTCGAATACAAAGAAACAACAGGTACGTAATACTTTATTATAAATAGCACTTACACAAAGGTACATCACCGTGGTTTTTTCTCTACGTAACACCCACACAATGCTACGCACATATACGCACTTTAACATTATTTTTTCCACAGTACACGTCGCAATGGACGAATTGCAGCACGACGACGAATTGCAACACAAGTACATCAACAACCATCAACGATTGTCGCCGCTGTCTTTGAAAGAGATGCACACGCTGTTGCAACTTCCAAACTTCCTACTGCGCAGACCTCCTCAAGACGTGAATTCGATGTGGGACGAACTAAGCGAGCAGTGCAAAGACGCATTTGCACCTTATCTGCGGTGCACCAAAATTAAAACCTGGCTACAATGTCCGACCACATCGACGGACCTGCCCCGTTCGTGCAAAATTGCCATTTTTGTGTACCACCTTATGTAAAAGAATCGTAAAATAAAAAATGTGTCCCGCGGGAACCGGACGGAACAAAACAAGGTCTCCGCCCCCCGCGCCGGCGAAAGGGTGCAAAGGTCGATGATATCATCAAGGTCGTCACGGTTCAAAGAGACCAAGGTCAGCCCCAATCATATCGCAACCTTCAAGAGGACATTCACCTCAAGGTCAAAAAGATTGGCGCCAACCTTGATAACCTTCAAGACCTTTGATCTTTCACTGGCGCCAGGGTGGACTTTGACCGTCTGGCTCCGGCGGGGTTCATACTACTCACGTGAAGAAAGAGGACAAGAAGCGAGACATAACAGGCATAAATATGACTACTTAGTAAATGTAGGAGTCCTTAACCTTCATATTGGGTGTGTAATTATAACAAATGTATAGGAAAATAATGGAAAAAATACATTAACCCTTGAACACCTGCTGGGGTATTTCAGTACCCCAATATTTTCAAACCTTATTGCTAGATGATGATGCAGTTTAATTAGCGCCCAAAATCTTCTAGCAGCTTCATTTCTGACCTCGCTATGTATAGTGATAGTTGTTTTGTATTCCTAGTAAAAAGAATTTTTGAAAATTTACCATTGTTGGCGTTAAAACAGTACATGGAGCGCTCCGATATCCCAGATATGTTTTTACGTCCATTTTACTTAACGGAGGTCAAGAGTAAATATCGTTTACTTGTCTATTTTGTAAAGGAATCACACAAGATATGGAGTGGATGATCCTAGACTCAGCGAACCTACTGCAAGTGTACCCCAGAAAGATCCGATTGACGACGATGGATTAATTAGAAGGAATAAGTAATAAAGTAGAAGGTGTAGAAGTGGAATCTGTTATTGAGGATAAAATAACTGAGTGTTTGACGAAGGGGAAATAGTATAATGAGCAATCGCTTTACACGTACATATGTACATACGTAATCTATTGTAGTTTGTCTATTCACAAACTTCACCGTTGTTTAAACAAAACTGTGTGTACTTCAATCGCATTTGTTTGGTGTTTGAAAAGTGAAGTGAATTAAGTATGCCCAAAACCCAATCAAGGGTGGTCTGGAAATTAACCATCGTCGAGAAATGCATCTTTTCTAAAAGCATACGCGCACATATATCTACCTCAGATCTGTCTCCTAGGGCAAGTGTTCAAAATGCTCTCCATACATCGATCTCGACTTTTTACAGTTAATATGCCAATATTGTAAAATTCATCTCATAGGGAATACCTGTCTCATAAATATTTAATTTGTGGGCCAGTGTTTATAGGGGCTCTGTGTGGTTATTTCTTTTTGCACCTGAATGCTTTGAATCTCTTCTTATTGATAAATTAATTAAAACTGTCACAGATTTTTACTTTGTATTCAGCAGACCCCAACCAGTAAAAATGGTATTATCGTAACTGATTAATTTATGGACCCATGTTTACTTTTCGCTTTCAAATTTTACTTCTCATCCCTACACTTTGAACCATCACTTTAAAATATCTGTGTACCATAACTAAAACATTGGTAATGATACCGGAGTTTTCAGTGTGCAGATATCCTTTCGTGCTTTAAAACAGTTGCAGAACTCAACGGGGCAATTCCAAGTAAACGCAGATCAGTGGGGAACTGGCGCATTAAAATGAGTGACTTTCGTTCTACTCGTCTTGCTTATCAGCGAAGAGAATGATGAGCGGCTCGCGGTCATTGAGAGGCGGCCCCTAAGCTGGTTTCTATTCATGATGATAAGATAAGAACAGCGTTAGCAGATCGAATAGGTCTTTGAATATTTTCCACTTTAGTTACAGTGACTTTAATTTTGGGGGAATAAACACACTGTTTAGGTTAACAATTGATTGAAATTTCTTTATTTGATCAATCAGTATACATACATATCTATTTTTAAACTGTATTTACGCTATTCTTGTCTAACATTATGGACTATACACATTGTAGAGTTAAGTCAAGATATCAAAGCGTTGTGACGAAAACCATGCAAACATGAGAGCACGTGGTGTTTCACGGTCATTTGTTCGCTTTCTATGATGATCAGTATCAGTACAATGTTCAACATTATTATCCTTATTTTATTATTTTATTCGTATTATTCCCATTATTATCATCATCGAACAGTACTGTTATACTGACTTCGCCCAAGAATATATGTTCAAAATTGGCCCCTGTTGGTTGATACAATGTTCCAATCGTCTCCGTGTGTCCATATGGACGTTTCTGAGAACCGCTGTGTGACAGAGGCACGTGCTTCAATGATCCTTTGACGTAAGACCTCTCCATTGGTTGGATCTTTTTGGAACGAAATGTTATTGATGTAGTCACAAAGAAAAAAATTTAATGGGGTTAGATTAAGACATTTTGGTGGCCAGATAAGAGGCCATCTGGTCGATCCACGTCCAGAGTACTCGTGGTTCAAATGGACCCTAGCAGGGTCATAATAGCGAGGTGGCCTACCATCGTGTTGGAACCAGTGTTGTACTGCCAGTCGTACAGGAACCGCATCAAGAAAATCCTGCAGACCAGTTTGCAGGAATTCCAAATACCGTGGTCCTCTAAGTCTGGGTGGGAGAAAGATAGATACGATAATATTGTCCCCAAGTATACCACATCAGACGTTTAAGCCCCATCGGGTTTGTGTGCACGCATCTTCAACCAATGACGATTGTGAGGGGCCCAGTAATGTATTTTATGTTTATTCACAGTGGCATTGTTGCTGAAATAGCATTCACCTCTCCAGAGAATATCTTCAAGAAAGTCAGGCGTGTCGAAAAGTATTTGCTTAGCCCTCGTACAATAATCAACACGATGGGCAAAATAATTGCCGCAGAGTGGTTGGTTGAGGTGAATTTTATACGGATGTCACGTCCATTCCTACGAAATTCTTTATAAAGATGATGTTAAAACTCTTAAATTATCATATGCTCTTCTTTGACGTACAGTGCATAAATTTGTATATCAAGTTCATACTTAATAATAATAATAATAATAATAATAATAATGACGGTGAAGGTGACGGCCCCCTACTTTTCTCACCACAAGTAGCATTTTCCTCAAAATAATGGAGTACATTCTGTATGACTTCTTCATTTTCGCTTACTAGCTTCTCTCTTGCTGTTTGCGTAATGCAATATTAAAATCATATCCGATATTTAATGCAAGCAGAAGACAACTTAAAATTAGTGACTTTTATTGTAATGGTATGAACTTTAGAGTAATTCTGCCTTAGTGAAAAACTCTTTTTAAATTATATTTTCTGCGTCTTACTTAAAAATATATTGCAAACCTTCATCCTTATCCACAACAGAGTTTCGCAAAATACGTTTTTACGATCTGTCCTAATAACAAGCCTGCCGATGTCGATTTATTCAGAAAATGCAAAATACGCTCTAGGAGGATAAACTATAATTGCACAAGAATACTTGCTGGTAATAAATAAATTAAAAAGCCGCTTAGACCCTTTAAGGGCGAGGGTCTCCTACTTTCGTAGGGGTTGGGGTACAGGTAGCATTACTCATAATACAGAATAAAAATTGTGAAAGAGACTGTTTATAATGAAAATGCTCTCTATTATTCATAACTAGTTTTCTGTTCCCGTTCATTGCCTTATGGTTCAGTAATCTAGGAAGTCAGTCGGTTACGTCAGTTCTGTAGAAGTCTCTAAACTCAGTTTGACTTTTCATTTAATTTGTATTGCCAGAGTGTGATTCAGAGTATTGTTCAAATGTTGCTTTTCTGTGTTGTGTTTATGGCCTCCTCCGTTTTGTTTCATGTATTTTATATACAATCTCATGTGTATTTTGAAGAGGTGTATTAGCTAACACCAGTAAAAGGAAGAGTTATGCAGAAATGCCTGTGCAGGCTTTCACCATTATGAGGTGAATCTCTACATAACTTTTTATACAAAATTTTCTTTTCGAGATGAAATCCTTCCTTTGTCAGTCGCTCAACTGAAAGACCATATTACTACGTACTATTCAGTTCAAATGTGGACATGCATTTATTCCAGCTGGCAGCCAGTTAATTTTGTGAGTTGGCCGCGTACTACGAACGCCATCACAGGTAATTTGTTGACATGACTGACACCCCTGTTTAGAGGAATATATGTCCCGAGAAGTAGGTGTAGTATGAGAGGTTAAACCCACAAGGTTGATGTCTTATTGGGATATCAGCGGTGCCGACAGCGGCTCCTCTAATTTGCATTCTCCCTAATTAGCATAATATATAGATCCAAAATTGGTGTATCAATGGAACATTTTGCATGTTACGTCCTCTAATTAGGACATGTAGCTAAACAACTTTGGCTACGTCCTGTTTAAAACCACTAAAGAATATCCATGGACCCTCCCTAATGAATATAGCTTTTTTCAGTTACGCTACCTTTTTAAACCCATAAAGGAAGCTGCCAGGCGATTTACATACCATATACGACAACCCTTTCGGTTACGTCCTCTTCTTAAACCCCAAAACTAACCCACCGGTGATTTGCATATCAGGGATAAATCATCAAAAATTACTAAAATATAACCAATGGGCTAATTGCCACCTAAAGCGGCGCGATTAATTTAAGTGATCGAATTAATTTTTAATAGAAATTAGTCAAAATCGAGATAAACACCTCTTCCTCTATAGCTTTAGACTAGTTTTTCAGAGAAATTCAAGGCTGACGTTAGTTTTCACCTTACTTTAAGCATTTATTTTATAATTGCTTGTGCTAAAACCAAATGAGAAGGCTAAATGTTACAAACATTACCGCTTGGTTAAGCAAGAGACTTACCATGACGTACCAGTTGTTTTAACAGGTCCCTTTCAGGAGGCTCCCGCATCCAACTGCTCAACGTTGTGCATTCTTAGTTCAATGAATACAGCTATACAAAAGTAAAGTTTCTTACTATATAACATTTAAAAGTAAAAAGGAAATATATGCTCCACTATAAAAATGTAATTCATATCACCTGTAACAGCATCATGTTGTTTTGCGTATGACTGACTTTCTTCCGTAAGCTTTCGCTACGTCAGGATTACATGACGGTCCTTCCCAAAGAACTCTTCACTGCGACTGATTCATCTATGTGTGGCCAGCGCGGTTTGCCTTACTTAGTCACCCCTATCTTGTTAAATTAAATTAAATTGAATTTTATTTATGGACGCTCTTTAACTGGGAGAGGGATAAGGTATCTGTCGAAATTGGAACACCCTGCCGCAATTCATATTCACACCGTCATTATGGAGGGGATGAAGCACCTAGAACCATTGCTCAACCGAGCGTGACATCTCCAGTGAAGATGGATAACTATTATGTTAGATCTCCCAGTTAACATGTGTGTCGTTTTAACGAATCCTTTGTTAACAAGGAATTTCTCTTTTCTATTTTGTAAGCAGGTACATAGGCTGTGAAACACTTCTCTCTCATCTTTGTTGTTAGCCTTTGTTGACTTAAAATGAATTCTAGTTTTTCGTCAATGTTTTAAATTGAAGTGTTGAACTTGTCCATAGAAAACCTCAATTTCTCTCCGTCGCTTTTTATGTGCTTAACGTTTTGTTGCGGTAAAGTAGGAATAAGTTTTATTAATGTAGCAATATCCCTATTCTATTTCGAAAGCTGATTGTAGGCTGTAAAATTCTTGTTTCGCACCTGGATTCTTAAGGTTTTCTTTGACTAAAAAGGAACTCTTCTTCTTAAACCCTATGTCGTTTTAAGGTCGAGATCTCTCACACTTCAGAGAAAACGCTATATTTCTCATTCACGCTCTTGTTTCTAGTGCGCATGCTGACGTTAAATAGGATATTCTAGTGTTAAGAAAAAGAAGCAGGTGATCAGATACATATTCTCTTACACTACGGTTAAGCATTTCTGGCTGTAAAAAATAGCAGCTTCTAAAAAGCGTATTTTAAAGCATTTTCTAACAGTCTGCCAGAGTGAGAAATTCACGAAACTGACCAATCGTAAACCATTTCTTGAAAAACTATGTTAAACAGCTCACGAAAAAAGAAGACGCATTTCTTTCTCTAACACTTTCAACAAGTTTCTGTTGCTGTAAAATAGCCATTCTTTTTCTTAACTTATCCTTGATTTTAGCAAAACTTATTATTAATACAGACTTTTCAGCCTCTAGTTAGACAAAGAAAATTTGAAAGCTACCGCTCAAGCTCCTATGTACCAGAAATCTTTCAAAGATAAACATCGGGGCAAAATAGACGGCGGTAAGCAATTCAAAGAAAAACCTGCGGTATTTCCTTTTGACTGTAACAAAGGTGAGAAAACACCGACAGGCACAGATTAACGACTAGGCTGCAAAACAGAAACTTCTACTAGGTTTTTTGTTAGCATTTTTTGGAAAAATCATTGTGCTATTTTGTATTGTTTGTAAAAGCAATGCGGGAATCATTTTAACTCAAGTGAGAATGCCATGGCATTGAAAATATAATGCCTTAATATCTAAGGCTTTCTATTATAAAGCACCCTTTCCACAAATCATATGTATAATTCTTTTCCCTCAGTTTTCTTCCAAGAGTTTTGTTTGTTAGAAAATAGGGATTCTTTTCGCTAAACTTTATGCAGATGTTCCGAGCAGACAATTAAATTCTGAAGCAAACATCGGTACTTTAGATACTGTAACTTGTACATCCGGGGAAAGTATTGTGACGTAAAGTCACGATGACGCCATCAATGCCTTCACCAGACGTTACGGAAAGGATGGGGACGTGGCACAGGTATAGCATCAAGAGGGTTATAGGTTGCGGTAGCTGGAAGTTAGGTGAAAGAGTGGCACCATCAGACATGTAATTCTGGACCCAGAAGGAACATTAGTCTTTCTAATAACAGATTAAACTACATTTTATGAGGGAGGGAGTTCGACAGCTTGTGGGTTTATCTGAGTGCCAGCAGGAATCCGGCGTTCCAGCTTCGTCCAGCCTGGGGCCTACGTCGATGTTGCAAGGTGGCACAAAATAAATGCAAAACGCTGACCGACATAGGTTCTGCTAGGTAAGTGATAGACCGAGGCAATCTGTCAAAAGATTCTTAAGTTTAAATTCCCTACGAGAATGCTGAATATGACTCGTAAAAACTTCTAAAGCCAATTTCATGGATTTATTTAAACATATGTTGTCCTGAATATCTAAAACTTTATAAAATCATGTTTATCATCTTCTTTCAAAAAGAAAACTAAACCGTCACAATATGATATAAATTACTTGTGTTGAGAAGGATTCGTGCAGGTGCTGGTGTCTCATCGCAGGCCACTTAATGAGCTGTGTATAATGATACCACAGTTCTTCGTCCCACAGTGCCTTCTCTTTTCCCATGACAATACTTTCAAACTGTACTAGAATTCTGCCGCAAAAGGCATTCCTGTTGTATACACAGAGTAAGTCACATGATCATGCTTTCCTCCCACCCCATGTGTTTGTAAATTCCTTGGTGACGCGCCATGATCTCCGATTACGTTTAGATCTGCTTATTTGAACCTGTTTGTTTGCATCTGACCAGCTCTTGCCTATTTTGAGGCCGTAGAGCTTATTTGTACCTTTTTGTCACCGCCTGACGCCAGGATCTGTCTGCTACGTCGTTGGTAGTTCTAGAGCCTTTTTGGACCTGTTTGCACATAATGCCTCCGTCTGGCTGCCATCTGGTCTCGGAGCTTGTTTATCTACTTGGAGATATCTTAACATGTTGCGCCCGTTTTGACCCAAAGATTGTAAGAGTGAGGGTAAGAAGGTTATTGAAATTCAGTTGAGATATAGAGATATGGAAAATACGAGCGTAACAATAAGTCGCCTTGAAAAGTGAAATGCGAACTGATATGTGATATATTAAATGTGTTTTAAAACTTTTAATGTGGTGATCTCGATTAAATCAAATTTAATGGAGGTGAGGAGATATCGCAAAATGATTAAAAAATTGTGCTTCGAAATCATATATCTCGTGTCTACATTATTTTAAGATGCAACATTATTAAAATGTGCAAGATATGCCATTGCGATCTATTAGCCAAAGTCTTTTGGCAATTTCTCCCATAGTCTCCCTTGGGAAACACCTGATGGCTTTCTTTGATATAGAAATTATTCCTGGCGGCTTAATTTCATATTGAAATCTACGGGCGGATACATACAAATTAACCCCATCTAAAACAATTGTTGAATAAGAATCGACCAATCACATCATAGGTCAGAGGGCGGAAAACTACATCATTGGACAATCCGTGGACGGATGAGAAAGTTTGGCGGGAGACATGCAGTTATATCGGATCACCTTGTCAGCGGCAAACTTTCTCGGATGCGCCCTTTGCCGTGGTTCTCTCTTTTGTACACTTCTAAAGCGAAACACTGTGAGAGCGCAGAGGAGGTACAAAAGCAACACGTGTCTTCGTTTCCTTTCTACTGTAGACAGAATATACTTGAAGTTGTGTACTTTTTCTGTTTTAAAGCCACTTAAAGGTACACTCTAGGTCTTGCTTATTGGCAGTTTGTAACCAGATTGTTTTGTTCTTCCAGAGACAAATCCGCCAGTGCCACATTCTATTTGGAGTCAGAGGATAACTCGTCACCAAAATGGATTGATTACCAGGAGGTTCAGCTTGGTGCGGGACACCATACCAATCGGAGTATGCAGGTATTGCATAAGTTTTATTATTGGTTGGGAATCGACAATTTCGGGATATTTTAGAGGATCCATTTTATCGTAGATAAAAAGATATATCTGTACTTTCGGAAGTTGTTTTTCTCCTTGCAAGACCTGTTTGCATTTTGTCTAAACGTGGAGTCAGTCAGCGGCAAAGTGTAGTTTATGCCAGAGGCTTGAACCTTGAACGCTAATAACTATTAACAATGTTGATAATCATAGCAGTGTTTCCAATTTAATTTTGCTTAACTATCAGCTAATGATAGCAAATAGCTGTGTTAATAGATGCCGTAACTCCAGAAATGTAAAATGAATTAATGAAGTAAGAAACGGGAAATAATTGGATCGACAGTTTCAACCACTTCTGTCAAGCTTTCTTTTGAGTGCTTGTTATCCCCTAAATATGTTAATGATGTTGGCGAGAAATTGATTAGGAGTGTTTACTACCGAACCACCGAGGATTTGATTGCAGAAGATGAAAGTGTCTGCGATAAGTTGTGAGCTTTATTGCAAGTTTATAAGCAACTTGCAAGTCTTTATTTTTATTGTAATGAAGGTCCAGAAATATGGCACTCCACGCCTTCGCCACTATGGCCTGTGCTAGCATTCTCACACTTAATGCTATTTTGGTATGAGACAGTGTGAGTCATTTAACTGTACAGAAGCACATGGCAGACGAGCACTTCTGCCTTTTGTTTCGTATGATATTCCCTAATGATGTATGTTTCCGTTACTTAACTTTCAGCATAGTTCTAGAACTATCCAGAAGGTGAAATGTGTTGCAAGAATTTATCCTGAATTCTCTCACTTCATGTCATAGGATAAAAAGAAGAGACAAATCACTGGGTAGGATTCTACCATCATGTTACCTGCAGTTTATACAGGAACTGTTCTTACGGTTTATAATGAATGATTTTGTGCACAGATATTTTGACATTTTTAGTTAGATTTAAGCTTTTGTTGTAGGAATTACTGCCGAGTGGAACTGATATGTAAACTTCTTGCCCTAAAGCAGCAGCCTGGTTTAAAATCGCTTGTGGATGTAATAATCTAGATTCCAGAGGAATGGTGGGAAAAGTCTAATGTGTTACTTTCATGCTAACCTACTGTACCCACTATGGTTTACTTTTGTATATCTTTTGGAATATGTTGTTCCAGAAACTATATCTTTACGTTAATTTGGATGCACGTTTGCTGAAATGGTTTCATTATACAATTCTTTAAATAAATGTTCTATCTGTTAACGACGCTGTCAATTTCCGTATCATATCAGCCCCTCCGGTGTACTGAAATGTCGTCCCGCAGGAGCGTTTTTACATGCTAGTAAATATAGTGACATGGAGCTCTCGCTTTTAAGCAGACTTAAAAGCAATAGGTCTGGGCAGGATCTAAACTTGCGGCCTTTGGATCAGAAGACACACTTCACTGTAAGCACAAAAGGGCTCCCAAGACGCGATAATCAAATCTTCAAAAACTTGTCGCTTAATAACTGCCTTGAAATTTCATGTTCTTTCCTGGCATCGCAAGAAAGAAGTGACAATGACAGGTGACAGCACTTTAGAGAGTTAAATTAACTTGAGTTTTATTTATGGACGCTCTTTGACTACTATGGTCCTTAGCATCCCATTCTATATTGGGCGTGAAAACCGGAAATTTTGCTCAGAGGCCTCGTATCAGATTTGAGGTTCTTTTACATGCCGTAAATCTACGACACGGGACCACCGGTTTTACTTCCCTTACGAAGGAAGCCATGCTAAGGATTTTTACGCCCGAAAAAACTCCATCGCCCTCCGCCGGGTTTGAACCCGCAACCTTGGGAACTAGAGGCTAGCAAGTACCACTAGTCCACGGAGGACGACACTTTAGAGAATGACAAAGGTATTGAGATATTGAGACCAATAACAAAGGATATCTCTGAAATGACTGACGCCACAAAAAGTGATTTCAAGTAAATTGTATGCTTTAAAGAACCTACATTTCTTATGGTTTATGCCAGTGGCAGGCAGATTCGGGGCTCTGTGTTGTCATACTTCCGGGTAACCTTGCTCATTGCCCCGTGACATCTGTAGAGTGAGCACGGTATTTGTATTTGTAGCTGTACATGTACATATTAATGCCTTTGAGGACTAGATTTTGCAATTGAAATTGTCAATGAAGATCATTAAAAAAATTACAATTATAAAATATAAATTCATTTCACCGTGGAGAAATTCGTCAATCGTATAAAAGGTCTTATTAATGAGCCAACTAATGATTACCCTTTTAAACACTCCTTTTCTTAATTTGAATATATTTAGTGGAAATTTACTAGCTATTTTAACAGCTGTAATTGCCTGATACTTCGTGGTTATTGTAAGCATTCCGATTAGAATTGATATTACTTTGCTGTCTGGTATTGTAAGAATGAAAATTATTTTGGATATGTAACGTATTATAATTAGTTTTTACAAAAGTTAGCGCATCTAGTATGTGCTGGGATGTAACAGTCATTATTCTTTCTTTAATAAAATATGGTGGTCTACAAAGCTCATATACAGCTGAATTAATTAAGATTGCGATTCTGTTCTTCTGAAATAGAAATACTTTATGAATGTGTGCACTGTTACACGGGATTAAGTGCCCATACTTGATGTCACTTTGAAAATATAAATAATACGTAATTTTAGCATTTTCGTTAGGAGCAGTAGCTGCTATTAAATTTCTTAGCGAATACAAAATTCGTGATAGTCTTTCACAAACATATTCGACATGACTAGCCCAAGATAATGTTGTTTCCAAAAATATACAGATTTAGAATTTTCTTCGTTTCAATAGATTTCAAGTAAACAGTCAATAAATCAGTTTTATTATCATTCATTAAAAATGCATTGGCAGTAAACATTTGTTTACTTTTAGAGGAAATGTGCTCAGAATCTAATTTTAAGTTTCAGATATTAACATGGCTACTAAGAAAATTGGCATAATCAGCAAGGATCACAAATTAAGTTGGAACACTGCACATTACATAATTTATCATGACAATAAAAAGGAATTGGATTCAGCACAGAACCCTATGGGACACCATAATTTATACACATTAAGTCGTATATTTTACAATTTACTAAGATACACTGCTTTAGATTATCTAAGTATGAGTTAAACAACTGAAGTGCATTATTTTTAATTCCAAGGTATTTTAACTTGGAAATTGGGTATCATACTTTATCGAATGGAAAACGTTGATTCAATCACAAAATGTAGCAAAGACTGCTTTATGAGCCTCAAAAGCTCCAACACAAACTTGACAAGGCTATTAGTGGCGCTTGCGTATTCATACTTGGTATAAAATATTGTGCATCAATAAAATACATTATCATTTCAAAATATTTCATATCTATTGTTTCATAATAATTTCAAGAATTTTATCCCACACTGAAACTAGAGAAATTGCTCTGTAATTATTAGGCTTACCTCTATTACCTTTCTTATATACAGGCATGACTTTAGTTATTCTGAGAAATTCAGGAAAAGTGCCGTTCTTTAAGCAGTCATTAATACACAAGCTTAATTGATTTGCTAAAGTTGTAATTATTTGTTTCGCAACGTTATTTATCATGGCATAATAAGCTTTGGCATTAGAGCCTTTTATTCATGCCACATATTTTAGTACTTCACTGACAGTGACCTCTTTCCACTGAAAAAAAATGGTTTACTTGATTTACGTAAGAAATAGTTGGCGAAACTTCAGTGTTAGTTAACAATGAAGTAAACTTCAATGCAGGTTACTGAAAGTGTGTAATAAATTCATCAGCTTAGATTGACATATCATCATTTGTTAAAATCGAGAATGATTATGTTTAATGATACCATGATAATACATTCACATCGAGTGGCATTTCCTCACATTTGTTTAGTGCTAAAAAGGCGGGTACGGGGACACAGAGAGATGCCGACAACTGATAAGATGTAATGTGATATCGCTTTGTTCCACGCCGCCGGCCACGCCCCCTCTTTGTGTGCTACTGGCATGCAGCCCGGCAGAAAAATGGGACAATGGGCTATTGTGTTCCTACGAGGATAATGCGGTATTGTTCTCGCACGCTGGCCACGCCCCCTTCTTTGTGTGCTGGTCTGAATGCCGTTCGGCAGAGAAGTGGAACAATGGGCCATTGTGCTCGTACGCGGACAATGGGTATTGTTCCGGTACGCTGGCTACGATCCCCCTTCTTTGTGTGCTGGTCTGAATGCCACCCTGTAGAGAACTGGAACAATGGGGTATTGTTCTCGTCGCTAATGGCGGTGCTTTGTGCGCTACTAATACCGGCAGCCGGAGACCGCCGAACAATGGGCTATTGTTCAAAAGGTGAGCTGTGAAAACACTTAACACTCCAGGTCTCAAATAGATGCCACAGGTCCAAGAGCTGGGACAATGAGGTATTGTTCTCGTCGCGTGCCGCCACCCCCGCAAAGCGATGGAAGAGGTAAAGTTCTAAATATCTGTGTCAAGCAATCAGGTAATGTTCGTCTATGCATAACATCATGTAACGTTATTGAAAACTGAAGGATTTATACTGCCAACGTTCCGGTATCACGCCTCTAAAGGGCTGGGCGCAGACCATCGATCGAAGTACCCCACCGCATGTATTTTGGTTCATTAATGAATTAAACATTGGTCGTCGATCGATGAACACAATTATTGCACTTAAGTATTTTTGATTGATTAATGTAATTAAGTGTATATGAATTGACTCACGCATTTGGTTGTCATCGTGTATGTGTGTGTTAGCGTATGCATAACTATCATGCAAATTGGTCTTAACCTGACCGGCAGCTCTCCACGTTGTAATGAAAAAACCCAGCAGCCGGCTTCTGCCTGGTAATAACAAGTTTCACCCGTCTCTGTGACTGATGCGTGACGTCACTAACTGTTATGCATGGATAACAGTGCGTGACATCACTAACAAATCTCGACATGTAGACTAGTCTGGCTCCACTCGTCGGCGTCGACAAAACGTGTTAAAATCTGCTCACCATCGCCTTTCCTTTGTATTCGAAAACCGCCAGCTGGCTTCTGTCTGGCGAGATGAGTAATAGATCTCAACACGCATTTCACCCTCTCCGCACCCACTGCGTGACGTAACCAAACAAGTGTCTACAGTATATAAGGAGCAACCGCAGGCAGATGGATAATTTATTATTTTTTAAGTGTTCATTCAGTAATAATCGAAATGATTGGTGACAATCGTGCAGCTGGTGTAAATGATTACTGGAGCGAGTATGGGGAAGATTATTATCACTATGTATACTTCCATACCGAAACCTGCAATGGTTTAATGCATTCAATATTGTGTACTCAACCATGACATCATGATCAGATGACTTCATTGGAAGTGTGCACAGAGAGCTGTCCTGTTTATCAAAGAGCGAGCAGGTAAGAAATATTTTTTTCTATAATTCAGTAATATATTGCACGCATGTTAAATGAAATTTAAGTTGAAATTATTTTATTCTTTCAGAGAAAATCGCAAGGAGGAGGATGTGGAGGATCTTAGCGTTGTGGATGAAGTTGATATCTTTGTCTCGAAACACCTAGCTGAATATGATACAGAGATGTGTTCCGGATACATGCATTCGGTACTTTGTACTAACCCGGCCCAACACGAGCGCATGACATCCTTCTTCCTATGTAACGACAACTGCGAGGTCTACCAGCGTAGGAAGAGAAAACTCGAGTAAGTAGAAGAAATGTTAAATTACATATTCATTTACTGCTTCTAATGCAATTCTGTGTCTAACCTAAAATTAAATTTTTACAGATTGCGAATGACTGCACCTAAGGTATCCGCGCCAATAGAGGAGCGGGATCCTGAGAGACGCGATGTCGATATAGTGGAATATCTAATTGCAGAGCGCCAAACCCAGACTATGGATGGGGATGTCGCTTCACCCCCCGTCATTACTGCTCCTGATGATGATAAAGTTACGAGGGTTGAAGAGTGGATAAATCAGATGACTCCATATTGAAATGATGATTGAATGTAAAATGTTTACTGATTATTCGAAATAGGGATGTGATTAAGAATGTAGTTCCAATAATAACGTCGCTGGAGATACAGCCAGTACCTTGCAAACCCTTGAAGTGGGTATGACACTCTTTAATCATACTTTTGTGTTACATGGGAAGAGGATTTATCTAATATACGTAGTTTCCCTTTCAGGCGTATGAAATCATTTACTAAACCTATTTCTAATATTGTTTTGTATATATGTTACAGGAATGTGAGGAGGAAGTTGAGGAAGAGGAAAAACCAGACTGCTGAGAAAAAGCAGAAGAGGAGTTGTGTAAGAGGAGGATTCTCAACGAGGGTCCCATGATCTTCTTATTCATTGAAGATACCCTGCATTTGCCGGGGGAGCATGGAGAATCGATTACTCGCGCTTGATGACGTCAGCATATACCCTCTCATAGCTTGAAAATTGGACTATACTATGTCATCCCCTCCCTCTACATAAGGTGTGAAAGTGATAAATCATTTGTTTGTATTACAAAATCAGACTGGGACATAATATCCAAAAACATGCCAATGATTGAAGATTACCTACACCAAGAAAAAAACTTTGCGTGTGATGAATATTGTGACAATGTAATTTATGCATACAATATTATGTATTTCTTGACCATCAATTCACTTCATAAATACTTGTTTAAATGATAATTTAATATCTTTAGACATTGGCTGTGTAAGGAATCTAAAGCGGCTATTGCCCTGTAATGAAAGATTCTTGAATATTTTAAAATTATGTCTACAGGTCAGGAGAATCTAGTTTTCAGGGAGTAGGAGGGGTAGAATGAAAATGCTTGAAATGTATGCTAAGTCAGTAAAAGAGTGTCTTAGTATATGAATTAAATTTATTATTCAAAAACTTCTCCTAGTAAAGTCCTTCACAAACAGCCATTCGCCCATTTCCAAACATACACACATAATTATATAATTGTTTGCCCCACGTGAGAAAGAGGTTTGTAGGTAAATACTTTGTCATGTAGAACCACGCAGTACAGTGACGTCGCGGCGGGGATATTTGCAGATGCTTGAATCTCGAGTCTGATGTTCACTGCTCCATTTATAACCTCCTCGGGTTAGAGAGAACAGTCTATTACGAGTAATGGTGCACAGTGAAGAAAATCCTTTTTCTTCAAGAGGGGGTAATTATCTCTTTCATAATAGGAACTCTGAAATTTACAGTATATTTCATATAGTGAAGCAAACTTTGAATTTTAAAAGTCCAAGTTCAAATCATGGTAGGGGTAGCATTCACTGTTAAGGAATACTCTCAAATTAGTAATGTTGCAGTGATTAAACTCGGAACTGTTCTTACTATAGCCACCCAATCTTGCAGTCTGCGTACACACTATGATGAATCGAGGTTTCTCGAGCTTAGATGCTGTTGCTGCATTCCACCTGAAAGATCTTGTCAGGGGTACAGTAGGCAGGGTATGAAGAACCCTGGATCGAAAGGCGACGTGTAGAGGTCTATCGGACTTGACAAGAATTAGAATGTGAACGCTTTCAGCATCAGAAAGGCGAATTACAGGTGTGATGATGATGATGACATGGGGCTTAAGGGCGCTAAACTGCTATGGTTATTAGCGCCCTTACAATCTATAAAATATAAAATTGGAAACTCAAAAAACTAAAAAACCACACACAAACCCGCTTGGTCAAAAACACTAAAAAACACAACAGACCAAAGACTAAAATCTACACACCAGAATCATGGTCACTAAAAGAACAAAACAACGTGTCAAGAACTGTAGAATGCAAGGGACATGACTACCTTATGTCCGTCGGGGAGAAGAGCCCCATTAAAACTGACAATATAAAATCTCAAAGCTAAAAGACGCTCAGCACATGAAATGCGCCGATTAAAACCAATGTCACTAATAAAACGTAAAAGACATTCTACAGCATGCGCGTCGTCAGCCAAAACGTTGGCAATGCCAAAAGACAGACCCACGCGAACGCGCAGTGGAGCTAAAACTTGACAATCAGTTAAAGTGTGACGGTGACACTGCTGACACAGGGGAGCAGGTAACTATGACTAAAAAGGCAATGTCCAATTCGTAAACGGGCTAAAAGTACCTCTTCCCGACGTATAGAACGAGAAGAGGTACCCCAGACTAACGGGAGAGGTTTAACCTCCCGCAATTTGTTCCCCCGGAGGGCCGTCCACTCATCGCGCCAAAGCGAGAGGATGCGGCGACGTAAAATAACACACGAATCTGACGAGGGAGCAACAGAGGTAAAAAATCTGGGTAATAAAATCGCCGATTTGGCAGCGGCGTCGGCAGACTCGTTCCCTGAGTTGCCCACATGACCTGGAATCCACAGGAAGGAGATGTGGATGCCAGAGGCACCAAGCGAGTGGACCAGGTCATGTATGCGCTGTACGAGAGGGTGGTAATTGTAGACCGTGCGAATACTTTGAAGAGCGCTGAGGGAGTCTGAACAAATAAAACAGTGCCGTAAGTCGAACTGCTGGACGTATAAAAGTGACTGATAAATACTAAAATATTCGAAGGTAAAAATCGAACACTGCCCGTGTAAACGATATGTAAAACTACGAACACCATCAACAAAGGCACACCCTACTCCAAAATCAGTTTTAGACCCATCAGTATATATAAAATGAAAGTCTCCGAACTGCGCCTGAAGTTCTAAAAAAGCCGATCTAAGAACTGAAGAAGGGATCTTAATCTTCGACAATGACGTCAACCCAAGGTGACAGTGGGCCTCAGCGCGCAACCATTGAGGAAAACGCCTTCCCCCCTGGGAAGGGCCGGCGCTGGCGTAAAGTCCAAATGCCGAAGAAGCTTTCGAAATCGAACCCCTGGAGGGAGCAAGGCAGAGGAGCTAACGAAATATTGCCGATCAAGCGAATCTTCGTAAAATACCTCGAAAGACGGGTGGTCAGGCAAGCTTGAGAGTCGACAGGCATAGCTGCACAAAAGCATCTCACGCCTGAAGGACAGCGGAGGCTCTGCAGCTTCAGCATACAGACTGGGTACAGGGCTAGTTGGAAAGGCTCCCGTAACGACACCTATGCCACGATGGTGAATGTCATTCAATCGACGTAATACAGATGGACGCGCCGACGAATAGACCATGCACCCGTAATCAAGCTTGGATCGGACCAAAGAGCGATAAAGATGTAGAAGGACGGTCCCGATCAGCTCCCCAGGATGTGCCACTTAAAACACGTAAAAGATTAAGAGAACGGTCACACTTTGCTTTTAAAAACGAAATGTGCGAAATCCAGCTCAGCTTCCTATCAAAGATCAACCCCAAACATTTTGCCTCGTCTGCAAATGGAAGTATCCCTCGCCCAAGATGGAGAGAGGGCGGAGGGAAACCTTCCGGCGCCAGAAATTGATACAGACGGATTTTTCGGCAGAGAAAGCCGTTAGCGTTACTCCAGGCGTAGAGACGGTCGATACAACTCTGGAGACGGCGTTCCAGTAGACAGGTCCGCCGCGAACTGCAATAAATGGCAAAATCATCAACAAAAATGGACGATGAAATGCCAGGTGGAATACAATCAACAATGGGGGTTGATAGCAATTGCAAAAAGTGTAACACTGAGTACAGAGAACTGCGGTACCCCGTTCTCTTGAATAAAACGACTAGATAAAACAGATCCCACACGTACACGAAAGACGCGGTCAGTCATAAACTCCCGAATAAATTTGGGAAAACGACGCGGAAATTCCTTGCATGGAGAGTACGTAAAATGCCGCCCCTCCAACAAGTGTCATAAGCTTTCTCCAGGTCAAAAAATACAGCCACTGTTTGACACTTTCTCAGAAATCCGTTCATAATATGCGTCGACAGAAACACCAGATGCTCGACGGTAGAGCGATTGCGACGAAATCCACAATGAGCGTTCACCAAAAGTTTCTGATACTCAAGCCACCATGTCAACAACCCGTTGACCATGCGCTCCATCACCTTGCAAACGCAACTGGTGAGGGAGATAGGGCGGTAGCTGGAAGGTAGTTGGCGATCCTTACCAGGCTTATGTATAGGGACAATGGTGGCTTCGCGCCAAACGGAAGGAAAAAGGCCGTCCTGCCAAATACGATTATAGACCCGTAAGAGAAAGCGCTTACTGTCGGCAGAAAGGTTCTTTAACAGCAGAACATGAATGCCATCCGGCCCTGGAGCAGAGTGCCTAGAGCAATGAAGAGCGTGCTCCAGCTCCCTCATTGTAAAAAGGGCATTATAACATACCGTATTATCAAACCGAAAATTATATGTTGCTGAATCAAGCCGGTCCTTGATAGAGCGAAAGCCGGCTGAATAATGGTCTGAACTGGAAACGGCCTCAAAGGCAGCACCCAGAGTGTTAGCGATGACAGCCGGATCCACTATGGTGGCATTGGAAACCTGTAGGCTAGAAAGAGTACAATGCGACACTTTACCTGAGAAGCGACGAAGTTTATCCCAAACAACAGATGAAGGCGTAAAGCGATTAAGAGACTCGACAAAACGAGTCCACGACGCCTTCTTGCTATCCTGAATAATGCGACGAGCCCCGGCACGCGATTGTTTAAAAGTCACCAAATTATCAAGTGTAGGTTGTCGCCGAAACACCCTAAGTGCAGTTATACGGGCACGAACGGCGTCCCCAACAATCCTCGTTCCACCACGGAACAGGCATTCACCGCGGTTGAGAGGATGAACGGAGAATTGCGCGTTCGGCGGCAGAGAAAATAATAGACGTAAGGTGCTGCACTAGTTGGTTAATGTCGGTGAAGGGCTGGTCGTCAAAATGCACAAGGCTGGAATACAAGCTCCAGTCGGCTTTTGTGAATATCCAGGTAGGTACTCTGGAATGCTGTACGTGGTGTGACAGAAGAGAAAAGATGCAGGGGTAATGGTCGCTGGAGTAGGTGTCAACGACGACGTTCCACTGCAGACGAATAGCAAGCTGGATTGGGGAAACGGCAAGGTCCATGTGAGAAAATGTACCGGAAGAATCAGGAAGAAACGTAGGCTCACCCGTATTGAGAATAGAGAGATTGAACTGATCAAAAATGTCAGAAAGAGGAGTTTCCCTCGCACAAGCCCTTGGCGAACCCCACAGGGGGCGATGGGCGTTAGAATCTCCCAACAGAAGAAATGGTGTTGGGAGAGCGGACAGGAGAGCTCAAATGTCCGCGGGAGCAAGGGGAGAAGATGGAGGTGAATACACAGAGCAAACAGAAAAGAAAAAACCGGGTAACTGCAGTCTAATGGCAACAGCTTGCAAGTCGGACGTAAAAGTGAGACGTTGAAAATGAACGTCGTTACGCACTAACAACAGGACCTCTCCATGAGCAGGAGTACCCTTCTCCGGTTCAAGGTCGTAGCGAACCGGAGTATATCCTCGGAGATCAAAAGGATCATGAGGGCGAAGCTAAGTCTCCTGCAAACACACAACCATAGGCGAATGGGAACGCAATAAAAGTTGCAGTTCCGCCCTATGCGATCGTACACCACGTGCATTCCAGGTCAGGATAGCCATTAAGAAAAAGGGATAAACTGTCTACTTAGAAGGGCGGCTTAAAATTACCTTTTGTTTAACCTTTGGGCTCGGGCTTTTGGTATGGAGTTGGTCAGACTCCATAGCTTCCTCGAAGGGAGGGCCCACGCGCTCAGAGCCAGAAACCGATTCAAGCTCCGAGAATCGGTTCTGGGTGGCGATGGGTGAGGGGTGCCGCTGAGCGCGGCTTGTCGCAGGAGTTTCCTGGTACTGCGACCTCCGAAGAGAAGGTGAACTCTGCTTACTGTGAACACGCGGAGGGTCTTTTTGAAAGTATTCTCTTCGAAATTTCTGCTTCGGTTTTTTCTCTGTGGCCTGTAACTTCATAGACTTTGGACCAGGTTTAGAGGGCTTGGTAACTGTAGCTTTAATGGACGGCCGGATGGTAGTGGCGGTCAATGTAGTCATGGTCCAAGTTTGAGTCTCTGCATCCTTCCGGGGTACTGGCGAGGCAACAACAGAACTGAATGTTCCCGATCGCAGGAGCGAAGGTTGGCGCGCATGGTAACGCCTCCGGGCTTCGGCGAAGGAGAGTTTCTCCTTTACCCGGATCTCCTGGATCGCCTTCTCGTCCAAATACCGCGGACAGTCGCCAAATGAAGGAGAAAGTGACCCTTTGTAATTGACGCAGACGGGGGCTGTTGAACGGGCACCATCGTGTGAGGGCTGGCTACATGTTGCAATGTTAACGGCACTCTTACATGAGACTTGCGTATGCCCAAAACGTTGGCATTTAAAACAACGCAGAGGTCTAGGAATATAAGGCGTCACAGAAATCCGTTTGTACCTTGCGGAAATGCTCGTGGGCAGGTCGACGCCATCAAATGTTAGAAACAGGGTACGAGTGGGTACCAATACTCCGTCGCGTTTGGCCTGCACTCGATGAACCTCTGTCATCTTCTGGTCTGCAAGATATTCTACCATGTCCTCGTCCAATATACCATCGAGGCTATGCGTGGTGACAACGCCTCGACAGGAATTCAAGGTGCGGTGCTTCTCAACACGGATAGGATAGCCGTTGAGAAGCATGGCGCGCAACAAGGACTTACTCTGCTGTTCGGATTTGGTTTGAACCAACAATGAACCAATACAAAGATGAGTCAGGACTGAACCGCACCTGCAATAGCGTCAATGCCCTTCTGTACAATAAAAGGGTTCATCTTCTCAAAAGTTTGACCTTCGTCAGTTCGCGAAATCACTAAGTAACAACAAGTTGTTGGTGGTGCTACTTCTGTTGCAACTACTTTACGGCGCTTGTGATTTATAATGGAGAAAGGGTGCTTCATAGCGAAAGAAATCCTGCACCATTGCAACCGTCTCCGACCTCGGGCTCTAACCTCCCGGGCGTTACCCCGGCTTGGGTGATTGGCCTATCTATACCTATCTCACCCCAGGGTCACACCGCCCAGAACATAGACAGAGGGACCCAATCGCCGTCAGAAGTCAGTAGCTCATGCAATGGCCCCCCGCGGGACTGCAGTTGAACAGCGGATACGAACACATATACTACATGACGACCCCGGCGTGGTGGGAATGACGCCCTTATCCACTCACCCAGCTGTGCACACAGTGCGCGGTTATTCGTCAGGCTGTGTCCACGGAGGATTTAAATAAAAAGATAAAAGGAACTAAAAGTGTGTGGGCGTTTCGCACGCAAGGTAGGCCGGCGAAGAAGTAAAAGAGGTGTAAATGAATGGGCGTGGGGCGAAATGTGCAGTAGTAGAAGAGAAGAAAGAAACGATGGCGAGGGACGACATGGAATGAAATGCACAGAACGCACGAGAGCCTACCCTGAGTCCCCCGGTCACGAGAGCGAACCCACCTCGACCGGACGGGGATGAAGTGATGAAGATGGCGATGAGTGGCTCGGAATCCCAGGGTACGCCAACACCCGTACTCACATAAGGTGAGCCCCTGGGGGGGCGAATTACAGGCATTCTCCATTCTATTCTAGTTAACTTTAGATTAGTTTCCTTTCCATTCGAAGTCTGGACACAATTTATAGAATCTTTGGATATTATGAGAACCTATTTAAACTTGCTGTTGAGTATAAGCTCCTTGTGATCATCAGCAAATCCTAGGAGAATCGCCAGAGAGAGTATAGAATTGAGAGCCCCATTCGCAGCCTGTACTATATCAACTTCTTCACCAGGATAACCCTATCCTGCATTCAGCAGTCGATTCGCCTCCATGGTTGAGAGCCAAATAATTTCGTATATTTGTAGTAAATCCAGGATTCCTTGTTCTGTCTATAGTTGTAGCATTCATATCTAGACGAATCTCATCAAACATTAAGGCTATAGCATTGTTAGTGAGCTTCACTGTAGTACGAGGAGATCCATCTACCTTGGTGAGAGCACTATCGATGTAGAGATAACTCTTGTTAGGTACCGTTAACAAATCTTCAGATTAGAGGATATTCTAATTTCATCATTTACATCCAGAGCGGAGGTGTTGTATGGTAGAAAAACATGTTCCTCCTCCTTGGTGATCTTGTCATCAAAGGTCGGAACATCTGTTACGCTTAAGATGTCCATTATAGCGGTTTGTAGCCTAGCCTCTCGAGGAACTTGCGGTTTGCACGTGTTAACTCCTCGGTAGTTGGGAGGTAGTATGCTTCAAACGTACTATACGTCGTCTATTATAGTATTTGCGATGTCTTTTAAAATGTATTGCCATTGCGCCTTATGTGGAGTCTTGTAGTGACATCCTCGTTCCTTAAGTTGATTGCCCTACAGTGTTGATCTACCACTCGAATAGTCATCTGATCTACATAGTTTAACACTTAATTAAACCGCTACACTTATAACACTAACTTTGAAACTTTAAGCTTGTATAAAGAATACTTTCGCGTGTAAATACACTGTCTAATAGGTAAATTACAATCAATAAATTAAGAACTGATGTTGACACGTCTTCACTTCGCTAATTTCGGAACTCCACTACTCTAAGCTTTTACAAACATACCGAACGTAAACACAACACTGCTGATGGTGGTATACAGTGGTCAAGGTCTTTCAGCATCCCTCATAAATATCTGCTTTGACACATAAATAAAGAACTAAACAGCGTAGAGAAGCGGGTTTTGGACAGTCTGATTAAATTTTTTACCCCTACTCAGCTATAATACTACAAATGATGAGTACTTTATAACTTTTAACAGCGCAATTTAAAAGTAGAAACCGTAGCCTACAGCGAGAACGCGCGGCACTTGAACTAGGCAACCTCGCTCTAGTGCTATTGCCTGAGCGACTTGCACCATCATTATCTAGCTCCGCCTCAGATTCGTTCTCGTTTTGTACAGGTAATAATGCGCCGATTCCTCACTGACCTGTGTTTATTAGAAATTTCCCGTTGAGTTACGCAACTGTTTTAATGCACGAAGAGATACACGTAAAACACGACGCGGTTAGGCCACTGGTATAAATGATAGTTTATTATGGGGGTTCCTGAAAATCTTTGTGTCGCATCGAGGTAGATACTGGATTATTAGAAACAAGTTTATCCGAGATTTCACTTTTGAGTTATACTACACACACATCCACACGCACACACAGACACACCCAACCACCCACCCACCCACACACACACACAAATACAGGCATATACACGCGCGTTCTAACTTTTTACGAAACTATTTTTAATTCATGGGGTTTTAAAACATGTATTTCTTGTGCTATCCTGATATCGAATTTTTTGATGGAATGCAATACTTCCTCTACCTACTAGGTGTAAATTAAAGAAAGTGAAAATAATAAGTACTGCTTTTGTGCGAATTCGATACTATTATATAAAGGTAAAATATGAAGACTACGTCACTCCACTCTCAGTAAGGCGCGTATATACTAGGGACATTTAACGTACTTTCGAACATTTAAATTAATAAGGTAAAACACTTTTTGGTTATAATACTGTGCAAACCTTGCGTAAAGTGTTTTTTTCCTCACTTTCCATACAAATACTAACTTAAACTGGTAGAGTATCCTGCCGTCCTAAATGTCTGATTATACTACCATGTTCAGGGAGGGCGTTTCTCATGAGAAGGGGGAATTTAGGGTTTCTGGCGCACTTAATTTTCAGGAATGTGTATTCATATCCAAATGAGGTCCCCACCCCTTCCACCCCACCCCTCCCCCAGCTACATGGTACTTTCTGTTGTAGCTGAGGGTCATAAATCTTGTTGAGTATAATAGAAGCTTGACAGGTAAGCAATTATGGCTGTCAATCAACTGTCAAAACGAAGAATAGAATAATAAATTACGCTTCTGTAACAAAGACGTTATTCTACCAACTCCATATCCGGACACGTGCACTTCTGCACCTGCAGCAACTCACCCCCCCAGTCGCATTGTTTAACGACCGCGTGCAAAACAACAAAAGGCTATCCATCAACTGTCAAAATGAAAAATGGAGTATGCTGGACAAAGGATCAGACGCTATTGTCCCAGCTCTATTGAATACTTTTAGGAATGCAACCTGCAAGCTCACAGTCGAGTTAACAAAATGGACAGATGATATTGTATCCCTTTCTATTGTCCAGAACAAGGCTTCTTTAGAAAGACCACCCGTGTAGCATCCCATTCCACAGCCGTATAACAGAAGAACAAAGCTGGACCCTTCTAACAAAAGGGAGCAGACGTTACTGTCATCCATTCCATTGCTCGGACACGTGCATGTTATGACAAAAGAAACTTGTGGAGGCTTTATACTTGCCCTGTCTTTGGCCGTGTGAAAGACAGAGAGGTCAGTTTACCTACTAGACCATAAACAATTCTACCAACGCTCGAGCCTGCCATCGTGGCTCCCTCACTGCCGAAGGCTACTTCTCGCTGAGCGTCTTCACGAAGTCCTACGGATATATCCGAACATAGTTATACAAGCTCTCTGCTTATGCAGCTGACTCTTTTCAAACAGCGATATAAAATGTATTTAACATATATCATTACCTATATTAAAACTTTGTGTATACTTGGATCTCCCTAGATCGGTATTCGATTCTTACTGCAATCAAAAAGTTTAATGTTTTAATTGATAATGAGAAATTGATGATTTGATATCATATCATTACCATGATTAACTAAAGGGTGTTCAGGGGGATCTAAATCGATTCTTACCGTGCGAAACTTAATGCTTAATAACTATTAAACTATGAGAGTATGTGCGGTCAGATTAAAATGTGTTTAACAAATATGATTATTTATATTAAACACGAGTGTATACCTGGGAATATCCCAAATTGATACTTTACTAGGGTAAAACATGATTATATCATTACTCTGATTAATGAAATACGCTCACGGCTACCCAGAGGACCTAGTTCGAATCTTACCGTGAAACCCTAATGCGTAATAACTATTAAATTATGGAAGCATGCACGGGTAGATTAAATACATATTTAACAAATATAATTTAATTTTTATATGACATTACAATGTCTAATTAGCTGTATTCTTAGGGACCCACCCAGAGGCCCTAGCTCGAAACTTACCCAGCGAAACGGTATAATAAATATTAAGCTAGGTGTGTATGGGCGATCGGATTAAAAATGTATTTAACAAATATAATTATTTATATTAAACCCTGGTGTATACTTATATATCCCGACGCCTGGACACGATTCTCTTTTTCTGTCTTTTTCTTTCTATCTATCTCTTTCTTTCTTCTCGACTTGCACGCATCCAAGCGTTCACATATACACGAGCACACACACATACATCAACAAGCATACACCAGTGCATGCGCTCGCACCAGTGAACACGCACACACACACTCGCACACTCACGCACACTCATACACACACGCATACGCTTACAAGCATAGACACATACACCGGTTTACACACACATATACCAATGTACTTGCACATATAAACACGCATTCACACACCTCATACGTATACAAACACATACATACACCAGTGCACTTACACACTCGCACAGCCACACACGCTTACATACACGTATATACATACACCAGTACACTTACACAATCGCACACACACATATATAATACACCAGTACACTTACACGCTCGCACACTCCGCACATACATACACACATACACACGCATACGCCTAGAAACATAAACACATACACCAGTGCACGTACACATACACACACGTACATACACCAGTACACTTACACACTCGCACACTCACGCACACATATACACACGCATACGCCTACAAGCATATACACATACACCAGTGCACGTACACATACATACACGCACGATAGCTTTGAAAATTATTGCCTTTACAGAATTCAAGAATCTTAGTCTCATTTCACTGTAACCTAGCAAAAATGTAATTCTTTTCAAGCTACCACCTTCACACGGCTTTCATCCCAACGCATTTTTATACATCGTGTATAGATATTATGGAGGTGCTCAGAGAGAGAGAGAGAGAGAGAGAGAGAGAGAGGAATTGAAGCAAGTAGGGATAGAGGTGCTGAGAGCCTCTGTGCATGCGCAACAGGTGACAATTCCATTGATGTAATAATCACGTGAAGCGTGTACATATCCCCCATTATGATGCGCTGGCATCGCCTGGAGGGATTTAGATCCATATATAAACAGATATCCGCCCATGCTAGAACCGTTGTGAACTTATTAACTCTACATTTAAATTTTAAAGTACTTTAAAAAGCTACGCGAGATGTTTTTAATTTAAGAAGAGGTGCAGGCCATCTACACGCACAGCACACACCAACACGAAACAATGCAAGGTGAGTGAGTTTTTACATAACTATACAAAATCACTGCTGGCTATTACAGTACATTTAATTTTGTTTAAACGATGCAGTACATGAAAGACGATCCGTTGCAAGAGCATCATATTTTTTAATCTAAACTTCAGATTCACATGTATTTCTCTGCGTACTCTTCTTCAGTTCACAGGATTTTCTCTACTCATTCTTCCTTTATTAGCATTCACATTATTTTCGCTACACACTCTTGTTACATAAACATTCATACGATTTTCTCCGCTCAATCTTTGTTTCTCTGCAGGTTCATCTTCCATGAACATTTACACGATTTTGTCTATTCATTCTTTGTTTCTCAACGCATTCATACGATTTTCGCTACACATTTTTCTTGCATAAGCATTCATAGGATTTTCTCCGCTCATTTTTGCATCTCTACACATTCATAACCATACTTACAAAACCTTTGGTGATGTAGCACAACACACACTTTAGTTCTGATATAAACAAATGTATAACTTGTCATTCAACTTGAATAAAACGAAAATAATAATTCATGTCAATGTCTGTTACAGATTGTTTAGCAGATAGACTTAACAAGATGGCTGAAGAGCGTAGTTTCCTACTGACTTGCAGAGTTCAAGATCTCGAAATAGGTCTTAAATATGAGATAAAGCCCTTAAAGAGAGCTAAACCAAGATACGGTACCAGGATCGTATCTTCGCTGGAGGATTGTCAAGTGTTCTTGCCAGAGAGCTATAATTCGTTAACCGATCAAGAGATTGCAGAAATACCTGGGAAAGTGTACCTTGAATATAACGGTATGGCAGAGATGGGGAAATTTAAGACATGTAAATTGTCTTTTTATCTGCAGAGAAGGTATGTAGAAGTGTCAAACTTAAGTATTGAATGTTCTCCTATTTACCATGAACAAAATTCATAAATAAAACAACTAACTCATTGATATTACACGTAAATGTACAAAAGATACATGTCATGGAATTTTATAAAAAAATTACGAAGTCACAATATCACATGTTTTGAATTTAGTTATATCTATCGCATTGAAATAACGATCAATATCCGAATGTTTATACAAATCTTTTGTGTTTCATTTTACATGTATCATAACAAAAAATATAATTCTTTTCAGGTTACCTTTACTTGCCCAAAGCAGTTTTCTAAGACTTTCATTGTGCAATTTTTCAAACTGTGCAATAAGGGGAAGAAGATGAACAGCAACAGCTTTACAGACCTACAAAGGAGGCTGGCGCTGTTGGAGGATAAAATAAGCAGCATCGACACCTCCAAGAAACATTTCGGCATGAAGCGGGTGCTGAGACATCTACATCACCGAAACACGTTAAGACAGGATTCTTATATAACATTCCAGGGCATACGATGAAAAAACACGGACAATTTTGTATACAAACCAATGCATAGCTGATAGCTCGAGCGAGTCTCCCTATATTCGGTGAAAATAAGAATTGTGAGCAGTAATTTAAATGATTGTGAAAATACTTTTAAATAGTGACGAAATTTGTACCCTAAAAAGATTTGAGCCCTGTATATATTAAGAATATTAAAACTGTTTGCTGTGTGGGAATACAAATTATGAAAATAAAGATACTTTCATTTAAATAATAAAGAAATTTGCATAACCTATCCGTTACAAGTGAAACGTCATATGCTGGAACAAGGAGTTGGTTGAGGAAAGTGATAGAAGTGTACGATAAATAATAATAATAATAATAATAATAATAATAATAATAATGAAGTAATAATAAAGAATGAAGGTATGTTTTTACATAATGTTTTTATTCATTAAAAATCCTTACATTCCTAATGAAAAATAAATCCTTACAATGGTTAGTTTAAAATATAAGCTGCATCACGTGAGTCAGAGACTTGCATGTAAATACTTTATGATGAATTATTAAACAATACAAGGAGGTTTGTGCAGAAATATTTGCACTAGCTTGAATTTCTATTCTGATGTTGACACAGCCATTTACAACTTCCTCTGGATGATGAGAGCAATCTATAACAAATATAGTAGCAAATTTAACTAATCTTTTCTCTTCAATAAAGGACAATTCTCTTTTTCATAATAAAAGCTTGAGTACATATCATGCAATGATGCAAATCTCGAGTTTACAAAGTCAAAGGATAACATTCACTATTAGGATATAGTCTCAAATTAGTTATATTACAATGATCAAAACGGAACAGTCTTTATTTGCATTACTCGATCTTAAGGTCAGAGCACCAAAAATGATAAATCTCAAATTCTCCATTTTTAGATGAGGTAGAGGCATTCCAGCTAAATGCTTGTGGCACAGCAGGTTGAGTATGCAGATCCATGGTCCTAAATGGGTGAAACAGAGTCCTATCCAACTTGGTAGTCTTGAGGATCTCAGCATTAGAAAGTCGAATCACAGGCCTTCTCCACTCGATTAGTACAGGTTTAACAGCAGCATTCTGTTCACCCTGAGGCTGTATAATGCAGTTTTCAGAGTCCTTGGATTGAGTCAGCATCAACACCGACTGTCTATTGTGTATAAGCTTTGCAGTAGTAGCTGCTCCATTAGGTTTAATAATACTCCCATTGATGTATAGATAACTTCAATTAGGTAAGTATATAAATGCTCAGCTTGACAAGGATTTTAATCTCTTTATTAGCGTCCAGAGCTGATGTATTATACGGCAAAAACACATGTTCCTCTTCTTTAGCAATCTCGTCGTCGAATCTCGGTGTCCCGGTAACAATGGTGATATCCATGATTATAGCATTTAAAGCACAATGCCTGAAAAAAAAAACTTTTGATTAAATGGTGTTAACACACTGGGTGTCAATGGCAGAGTATGGAGTGGGCGTCGAATTAAGTCATTATTGTATCCTCGAAGTCGCTGACTTCTTCTAAAATCTATGGGCATTATGCATATACCCTTGTTTCTAATGTCAATGATATTGCTGTTATGGTCTCCTATACCGAGGTCGATTTGATGAAGCGGGTGTTTATGAATAGCAGGTAAATCGGATTTGAGGGTTCTCGTTGAAATATGATATCCAATCGCAACAGATGGGAAAACTCATAGACCGAGTGTCCTCTTTTACTATCGAGGAAGGAGATTGATGCAATACTGCGCTAGAATCGTATGATGCTCAACTTAAATATATTCACAGGAAATCAGATTCACACAGCTGATTAACTAGAATAACTTTGTCACTGAAGCCCCAGAACGTTCCTATGGAACAATGATTGGAAAAAAATCAACAGTGAAAGGACATTTAATTTCAGGTTTCATGGCATTATTATTATTATCATCATTAATTGATCTAATAAAGAAGACTTCTCATCCACCCTTCGCTTATCTCTGATGTATTCATTAATACCAGTAATCTCATAAGCTGCATCAGGTATATCAATGATCTTAATTTCATCATTGTGTATGTAAAGAAATTGATTATTACTTTAATCGACATTGGGAATGGAATAGAAGGTTTCAAAAATTGTATATAGCAATCTCATAATGCACCCTAGGGACTATTAGCAGAGAGGAATTCAGGTATGTAGTAAGAACAGATTCGTTGCCACTGACAGCGATAGAGTAACTCATTGTGATGGAAATTCCAATCACAAGTGACTAAATATATCTGACCTGAAACCATGTGCTATTATACATAACATTAACACCACCGAGGTACCTTTCTAACTCTTTCCAGGGTTTCAGGTTTCCACAGCTGTTAATCACGCTATAAAACCGGCCGGCTTTCACTTCTGAATCATGTCGCTAATCTCATCCGAAAAGTCATTTTTACCTGCTGTATGGAACATCATTAGCACCCTTAGGCGGTATACTAAGTCACTAGTATCAACATTAGAATAGAAATGCAAGCTAGTGCAAATAACCCTACATAGACCTCATTGTATTGTTCGATAATTCATGATAAAGTATTTACATACAAGACTCTGGCTCACGTGATGCAGCTTTTAGTTTAAACTAATCATAGGGATATTGGAATTTCTTTTTCATTAGGAATGTAAGGATTTTTAATGAATAAAACGTATTGTAAAGGCACACCTTCATTATTTTTATTATTATTTATCATACAATTGCAGTACTTTCCTCCTCCAGGTCCTCGTTCCTGCATACAGCGTTACACTTGCAACGGTTAGGTTATGCAATTTTTTCAGCTGTAATCATGTGCTTAGCATAGTATTTTTATTTGTTTTTTCCCGAGTTAGTGCATACACTGATTTGATGTGATTAAATGATTTTTAATGAATTACTTTTTCATAATGCTATCTATATCATCATGGGAAAAGTAGAGGGGAAAATAAAAACCCATTGCGATTATTGAAATGAAAGTCTGTTTATTTTCATCATTTTTCCCTCACAGCAAATAGTTCTGACACCGTTAATGTACACAGAGTTCGTCTTTTTAAATTACAAGTCTCATCACTATTTAAAAGTATTTTCACAATCGTTTAAATTAGTGCTCCCAATTCTAATTTTCGCTGAATATAGGGAGACTCGCTCGAACTAACTCTGAGCTATGCATTGAATGTATTCAAAATTGCCCGTGTGTTTCACTATATGCACTGGAACGTCATATAAGAATCATATCTTAACATTGCGGCTTCTCGGTATGTGCACGTCTCTGCGCGCGCTTATTGCATGTTTCAGTGAGGCTGGTTATTCTATCTTCAAAGAGCGTCAGCATCGTTTCCAGATCTGCAAATCTGTTCTTATTCTTCTTCTTCCCCTAATTCCATCTGAAACATTGCACGATGAAAGTCTTAGAAAACATGCTTTTGGAAGTGTATGTAGCCTTAAAAGAATTAAATTTTTTTGTTAGGCCGCATGGAACATGAAACACAAACGATATTTATAAACACTCAGATATCACACGCTATTTCAACGCGGTATATATCTATATATATAGATATATATTGTATCCTTTATTTGTAATATCAATGAGACAGCTATTTTATTTATCATTTTTGTCATTGTAAAACAGGAGAACATTGAATACTTAAGTTTGCCATTTCTAATGCCTTCGCTGTGGGTACAAAAGACAATTCACATGTTTTAAATGTCCCTATCTCTGTCATGCCATTGCATACCAAATATAATTTTCCTGGCATTTCTGTAAGCTTTTTGTCGGTCATCGAATAATATCGTTGAGGCAAGAACACTTGGAAATCCTCCAGCGAAGATAGGATCCTGATACCGTATTTTGTTTGAGCTCTCTTTAAGTCCTTTATCTCATATTTAAGACATATTTCGAGATCTTGAACTCTCCGAGGCGGTAGGAAACTGCTCGCTTAAGCCATCTTATTAAGTCTATCTGCTAAACACACTGTAACAGGCATTGATCATGAATTATTTTTTCAATGCATTATTCAGGTGTAAAGACAAGTTATGCATTTCTTTATAGCAGAACTAATTGGGATGCGTGTGTGTTGCTACACGACTACGGTTTTTTTGTAAATATGTGTATGCATATGTGTGCAAGTGACGTGTGTATATTCATCTTTGTGTTCGAGAATACTCGTAGGTGTTCGTACAGGTTCGGTTGCGCGGTAGAGGTGTTAGTTTTTAACAAAGCAGGGGTTTGTAGGTATGTTTATGCATATGTGTGCAAGTGCCGTGTGTATATGTATCTTGGTGTTCGGGGATACTCGTAAGGGGATACTATACAGGTTCGGTTGTGTGGTAGAAGTGTTAGTTTTGTAACAGGACACGTATCCTTGGAGTGAATGCATTAGGTGTAAAGAACTATTTCAGCAACGATGCAAGCTCTGAATTTTTTTAAAAATTTAATTTGTAAGATAATTGTTAAAATTGAAGTTCAGATGAAAATATGGTTCATTGCCCACATTCGTCCTTTCAGGCAATGTAACTTTTAAACAACAGTTAAATGCAACGTAAAAAGTCAACACTGATTTGTATAGTTATATAAAAACTCACTCACCTTTCAGTGTATTAGTGATGATGAAAACTGTGTAGAAAGCAATGACTCACACTTGTTATACTAAAAAACGCCGCACCTTGTTTAGAGGTTTTTGAATCTTAATGTAGGGTTAATATGTTCACAATGGTTCTAACAAGCATCATGAGCTGTTTATATTAAATCCTAAAGCCCTTTACAGCGCATCCGCGTCTTTGTGTAGGGGTGTTTACATGACGCATGATTATTGCACCCAAAGTAATTATCACCAGCTGTGCATGCACAGAGGCCCTCAGTATTTCTATCCGTACTTGTTTCAATTTCCCCCCTCTCTGCCCCCTCTCTCTCTGACTGTATCTCCGTAATACACTTACACAAAATATAAAAATGTGTAGGGATGAAAATCGTGTGAATGAGGTAGCCTAAAAAGAATTACATTTTGTTAGATTACAGGGAAACTAAACACAAAGATTTTTTCTACATACGAAAATACTTACATCAATGTTTTCCTGAGTTCTGTCTGCTTGACTGGGGAAGGTTCTGGGGTCGTCGGTATTAGATCGGCGTCCGCCAGTGTAATTGAGCTCCTTCTGGCGCTCGTCTATATGATTAGTGCACTGTGCTGCAATGAGGTATTCCACTATATCTTCTTTATCATCGGAATCTATTTCGGTTTTAGGTACAGGTATTGTCATTTGAATTCTGCAAAGACATAGTAATTTCCAATGCTAGTTACGTCTAGATACCCCGGTACTATAGTACTACGTATCTCAATAGCCATACATGATAGTATCACCTACGCAATTAATTTTTTACGTTCATGATCTCTGAGCTTACGTCTATTGCGATACTTATGTACAATCGTGTTGCATATTTTAAAACTGCTACTTTAAATTTCTCTGCCTGAACATGAATACACGGCAGTGCTTATTGCCTATGAAGTATGACGTCATCTGATCTTGCACCTCATGTTAATGGAAGAAGAAAGTGTAGAGAAATCCCTTTGATGTGAAAAAGAGTGTGAAGCAAAAACCGCGTGAGTGTTAATGGAAGAAGAGTGTGTAGAGAAATCCCTGTGATGTGAAAAATATGAGTGGGGAAAACGTATGAATGTTAATGGGAGAAGAGTGTGTGTAGAAATCCCTTTGGTGTAGAAAAAAGAATGTGCAGAGAAAAATGTGTGAGTGTGAATGGAAGAAGAGGGTGTAGAGAAAACTGTATGAATTTGAATGGAAGAAGAGTGTGCAGAGAAATCCTTATGATATGCAAAGAGAGTGAGTGGGGAAAATGTGTGAATGTTAATGCAAGGTGAGCGTGTGTAGAAGTCCCTGTGATTTGATAAAACAGTGTGCAGTGAAAACCGTATGGGAGTGAATGGAAGAAGAAGGTATCGAGAAAATGGTATGAATGTTAAAGGAAGAAGGGTGTGTAGAGAAATCCCTGTGATGTTGAAAGTGTGAGGGGGAAAACCGTATGAATGTTAATGGAAGAAGAGTGCGCCGAGAAAACCGTGTGACTGAATGGAAGAAGAGTGTGCAGAGAATCCCTATGATGTGGAAAAGAGAGTGTGCAGAAAAAACCGTGTAAGTATGAATGGAAGAATTGGGTGTAGAGAAATCCTTATGCATGTTAATGGAAGAAGGGTGGGCCGAGAAAACCGTGTGAGTGTGAATGGAAGCAGAGTGTGCGTAGAAATCTCTGTGAAGTGAAAAAAGGGTGGGGAAAACCGCATGAATGTTAATGGAAGAACAATGTGTAGAGATATCCCTGTGATGTGAAAAAAGAGTGAGGGTGAGAACCGTATGAATGTTAATGGAAGAAAAGTGTATAGAGATATCCTTGTGATGTGAAAGAGAGTGGGGGCGGGAAACCGTATGAATGTTAATGGAAGAACGGTGTGTAGAGGAATCTGTGATGTGGGAAAAGTGAGTAGGGAAAAACGTATGAATGTTAATGCTTTAGGGTCCCACGTCTGCCTTTTTTGTCGGCGATGAAGACAAAGAAAAGGCATGCCAGCCATAGTAGTAATCAGTGTGTGTCGTATAAAACAGGTGCATCCTAGCTGTCATTCCATTTGTCCTGCAAAAAATGTATTGCTGCCAAGTAGTCTTTGGTAATGAATGCGGTCCGGTGGTATGGGTATGGTGCTGCGTGTCTGCCTTTTTCGTCGTCAAGGATATCACAGGTGTCTGTTACCTGACATTTCAGCAAACAAATACAAGATAATGCAATGCTCCCAGTCTCTGGTAATGAATGTGGTCCGGTGGTGTGGGTATGGCGCCCCGCTTCTACCCCTTTCTCGGCTAGGATAACAAAGCATAATTTATTACATCCACTGTTCCCTTTGGCATGAGGTGGGGGACCTTAATAACATAGGTTTATATTACATGTCAAACGTTTTCCATTAAAAAATACACAAAATATATGACCTACGTTGCCACAATGTTACCTGGGGACGTGGCAGGTGGAAGGGGGACATTAACTAACATATTAATTACAAATTACTGCCTGTTTGGTGGTCTTGAAGCCGCATTTAATAACTACTGGTGTAGTGTTTCATTTTCAGATTATACAATAGTATTTAGACTTGCATGACTTGGAAGCCTATTAATCTGCACCATACTTAAACAATTCGCAAATCACGTAAACCTTAAGCGCTACTGACTGCGTAGTTATACTGAGCTTACAGTTGAAGCGTGTAATCTTTTACTCTTCATTATTTTGTCATATTCTGGCTCTAAATTGAGGCACTGCAATCGCAATATGTGCACTAAACGTTGATAACTTAAACTATTGCGTAAAGCACTTTTAAGATAGTTCAATCTGTTAAAAACTGCTCACATATATACATTATGCTAAACATAGCAACAATAAGACTGCCAAAGAGACACAAATTTGTCAAGTTCGTTTGGACAATGCACGAAATAACTCTACTCCTGAGAGTCCTAAAGTATGCAGAGGTGTGGTGTTCTGGAGGTCAATTAATACCGTCTGCAAATTGTATGGGCATCTATAACATTGAATGAAAATTGATTATTAAAGAACCTCCATTCGTGTTCATGGTCTTCCGAATATCATATCCGATTATGAATTCTTCGAAAGTGTCTTCCAAACTGTTCCTGTATTTCTTCAACACTTTGGGCGATCCTTTAATAAATAGGGATTTTAAATTTGGAAAACGGTACTAATCAGTGTACTTTGTTTGATAGATCCAGATTCGCATTTTTTCCATCAATCATTTTGGTGGTTAAATTATTTTCCTTGTAGCTGGGTATTCAGGTTATTTGTGTGCAATGTTAGATCACTTAAAATGCTGAGTCACAAATCCAGTCTTTTGTGCTAAGTTCGCTAAACTCTTTTTTTCTGATCTTTGAAAAAATGTCTATTTCGCACCTTAACGCGAAAACGCGCTCAAGCACGTGGCCCTTGCTTAGCCAACTAATTTGAGAATTATGCCGCAGATAAAAAATATTGGAATCTATATGTTTTAAAAATTCCTGAAATTGCCTATGGCAAAGTGAATGCGATCTAGTGGTCTTCACAATTCGCACAACTAACATTACTGTATCCAACGTTGCTGATTTTGTACACAGTGCCTCACGATGAATAAAGCAATTTACATGTGTAGTATGCTGTCTGAGTTTATTCACAAGAACACCTCAAAGTCTTCCTACAAATCCCAAAGTGTTGCAACGCAAACTAGTTTTTCCAAGGAAAGATTAGGATTTTCTATTATGTTTTGTAAAGCGTTAAGTACATTCTCACCTGTGGTCCGGTCCTTTAACGATGCATGATCTAGAAATTCTTCACTGATGTTGAAATCTTGATCAACGCCCCTTAAGAAAACAGCTAACTGAACAGTGTCTTTCTTGTCACTACACCCGTCTAGTGCTAATGAGTAGTACACTAGCTTTCCGATTTTGTTTTCAACTATTCCTCCAAATTGAAAGCCATTTCACAATTCGCTCGGTGACTGTTCGACGGGATAAACTGAGAGGCTTAAGGGAACTCACTAAGTCGGGCAAATTTCTTCAGCAGCATTTGTTAGGCATTCCTTCACAAAGTCTCCTTCAGAGAGAGGTTTAGAGGATTTGGCAGTTTGGTTTGCAATTTTAAAACTGGCACGAACTATACTTTGAAGGTCAACTGTCGTCTTGTTAATATTCTCACTTTTGGCTTGTAAAGTTTCCTTAAGGCAAACTAGCACTTTTTCACGAGTCACTCCGACTAGTTTCTCTGCAGCATATTCCTCCGCATGTGCATTTGTGAAATGCCTTCTAATGTTATAATGCGAAGGATATGATACTATTGTACCACAAACCAAACAACTTGATTTTCCACCTTCGAAGATGGCGAAATACTTTTCTTCCCATTCAAGATTAAAAGTTGGCGAAGGACGTCCTGTACTCATTTTGAAGGGTACGTCACTGTACTGGCCTGCTGTTTGTATCGCCCCACCCCTCACTACCTTGCACAGACACCCTCATCAGTACAAAGCCTTGAGCGACCGATCGCTCGCTGAGCAGCAGTCGCCCAGGCCTGCATTATAGCAAGCATGATTCTTGAGAAATTTCATCACATGCGAAACGCATTCTTCTATAGATGTTACGTGCTTTTCTGTATGGAAATATAGAAACTGTGAAATGTTTTGAGCACACTGCATTGGGTTATTGTTAACTTTTGCGCGTTTTTATCGCAGGATTGCGATCACTTAATTGACTTTAATGGTTAGGAAAACGGCGTATTGCCACTGTTTAAACATATTTAACCTATCTATTCACGTTTGGAAAGAAATTCTCAGCTTTAATAAGAAGTCTGTGAAATTTTACAGTTAAAGCAACTAAGTTTAATTAAAAGGAATTTATAGCAGAATATTAAAAAATTCTTTTCATATAAAAAAATTAAGAATTTGAAAAAATATGGGATTTTCCAAAACATTGCAGTGTTGTCAGAAATTCATTTTTTTCATTTTTTTACTAGCTTATGGCCTAATGTGAGCTTTATTTTGTCAACCGACTGTTTTGGGCATCATGATTAGTGGTTATACATATCAATCCTTTTTTATTAAATGGATAAAAATTTTGGTCAAATTTACTTTGAAAATTCATAGCAGTGGTAAATTTATTGTTATTTAAAAGTCCTCGGTTACAAAAGAACATATTCCATAAGCTTAAATTTGATGTGTGAATGAAGCTTCTAGTCCGGTTTCTAGTATAGCTTTTGTTATTTTGAAGGTTTCAGGGCGTAGATATTTTCAGTTTTTGAGAAAATGAGTTTAAAAACTAAGATAATATTCGATATGACGAACCACTTGCTTTAAAGGTTTAAAATCCTGAAGCCATTATTCATTAAAATTATATAAAGTAGTATTATATTTTAATCACATTAAAACATTATTACCATCAATGTCAGCATAAGCACACTCAACCTATTCAATCTTAGAGTGAGAAGCACTGGGTTTATCAGTATTCACTGTCTGAATACTTACACTGCTGTCATTGCACTGCCCAGCGTGTGTATTACTGTGAAACTGAATGTTCCTTGTACGAACATTCGTTCTGTTACCCATCTTAATTCATAATTTATCACAAAATGCAGACATCCCGGAAATTTATTTTTAAACAAACGACGCCTCTAAGGTGTGGTATGTCAAGGCTCCTATAAATCCTAAAATACAATCTCCATGGCATGTACTCTTAGTGTCATCTGTCGAAAGTATTAGGAAATATTTGTAGAAGCCAAGCTAGCTTGAATGAGGGAGATTTGAATCAGAAGCAAAGTAACGAGGAGCAAAGTGACTCCAAACATGCCGCCACGCCCACCTTTCTGAAATCCGAGAGCTCAGCGCATCATTTAAATCAAGTTTGCTACATTTAAGAGTCCGAATATTTAATTAAACATTACACAATTTTAATCAAGTAGGCTGTAGTTTCACTAAAAAAACAAAAAACAAACTTTGAAAATGTTGAGGAAAATGGATTTTTAAACGTGAGTACACACGTTAATGCCCCTTTTAACAAATCAAGCGTCAAAGGTCTGAGAAGAGATAGAATGCTGTTAATAGGAATCTGGGACCCACCGGGACTGAAATTTACCGGACAGTTTTTTATGAGGATAAGGAAAAACCCAGGAGAAAGGAAACGCATTCAGACAATTAGCAACAACTAAAATTTGAACTCACGCCCTCCTGATTTGAAGGCAGATACGCTACCCTAATCTCCTGAGACGAGGGATGAAAGCAGAAATGATTCTTTTTCCGAGAACTATTATACAACCAAAAGCACATCACTGGGATACCCTGTAACAATCGCTACATCAAGAGCCACATTAATTCTGCTGGATGCAACAGTTCGCCCGTGCTGAGTTAAAAGCGTGAAAGTGATGTTAGAATGTATTACATCGAGCTGTGTATTAGGGGGTAGAAAAAATAACCTGACCGTTACTTTGGAAAGGTTCTGGTTTTATAACTGTTCTGGAAATGAAACCGTTCCAAAAACAACCAAAGTCCAGTCACACACTTCCAAAATAAATACAGCAGTAACAATCTACTCCTAGAGAGTACGTTCTGTTTCAGCAGCACAGTTACAAATACAGTCAATTTGAACACTAGACTGATATCACACCTGTGTGCTGGTAGGAGCAGCGGTGAGAAAAGAAGCCGCCCTGCCTTATTAGTTACCTGCCACGTGCCTGTTTTTCTTTTCAAAGGGTTATCCAAATTCGCTATTGGCAGCTGTTTGGCAGAGAAATAGAATCTGATTTCGGTTAGGTATAACACGTATTGGATTAATTACCTTTGTCTAACGGTTACTTACAAATTGATTTAAACAAAGGAATCACACTGTTAATGAGCTGTATTAAAACTGAACTACATAGAACAGAGTTAGCTCACATCGGAGCAAAGAAATAAGGACAAATATATTTAAAAAACATAAACAAAAGCATCAACCATTTAAATAAAGTGAAAATGTACTTTGATATAGGTATCTGATGGTTGTAAAACATAACAATTCACTACAGGTTTGCTATAACTTATAAGCATTATACCATTCATATAAACTTTGTAGCAATGTGTTTTAAGACTATAGCTACTCATAACAACCTTATTTCACTCTTTTTCCTTCTTTCGTATAAATTCCAACAAATTAAATAAGATGTAGTATTGCGTTTAATTATATTTATTTTTACGCAACGGTTGTACTACTTTTACCCTACAATGATGTATTGTAATTGCAATGTCATGTAACTTTGCGTTTATGATTGCACGTTTTAGAACATCGTGATATATTCTGAATATGATAGCGCAAAACAAATTAACATGAGCTTTACAGTTATTCTAAATTAACACAAACGCTTAAATTATGCACTAACGATGTAGCTTAGAGTCCACTTTCTTGTTTTCAGACGCCATCTTCATCAGAAGTTGATTCGCTGATAACGGCATTGGCAAGCATCCTATCATTGCGCTTAGACCTTAATTGGCATTCCTTTTTTAATGTGTGTTTGCAACATTTGCTCCACAATTCTGCTCAAATCTATTAATGGACATCGTGGAGAAGATCCAGTACCGAACTTTCAGTTTCTGCCCTTTATTTCTTTTTCTAACTCCTCCCTTGAGGTGGTTCCATATCACTTCAATTGGATTCAGCTCGCAGTAATAAGGTGACAGTGTAACCAAAGTATGACCTACAGTGGCTGCCCTATCATCTACGACAGAGGTGGCGAAAACGTGACTCGCGAGGCATTTTGACTCGCAGGCGCACGTTCCCTCTCTGCAACCGTCTGTTTGATTTTCACATGCTGCTGAGTGACGCAGTGCATGTTGCATATTTGATGACTCGCGGAAGCAAGTCGTTTTCACCACCCTTGATCTACGACATACGGGTCGTCCTCCGTGGTGTGGGCGTAAAAATCCGTAGCATGGCTTCCTTCGGACGGGAAGTAATTCCGGTAGTCCCGTGTGGTAGATTTACATCACGTTAAAGAACCCCAAGCCTGATAAAGAGGCTTCTGAGCAAAATTACCGGTCTTCCACGCCCAAAATGTAATGAGACGCTAAGAGCCACAGCAGTTAAAGAGAGCCCATAAATAAAAAAACATTACGACATAACGGGTGCTATATTAGCTTCCCGGCACGTGATAAGAAGTGTGATATTGGTCACTCTTGGCCGCTGCTTTGTAAATCGAGGAACAGCAATATTATGTGGCTCCATTCATTTCAACAACTCTGACATATTTAATTTCGTTGTTGGCGCTTGATATGAGTTTTTTCTTGAATGGCAGGGTGCATTAGCCATTACTATTACCACGTTTAGGTTCGGAAAGGTTTGGCCTATGAAAGGGAGAAGCTTATTTTGAAACCATTCTTAAAAAAGGCTTGCATCCATGTTCCTGTGGTGATCGGCATTGGCAGTTTTAATGTCTACTACAGAAAAAAAGCAGCAACCCAAGCAACCCCCTTCCCAACCAGCATCAAGCACCATTATTTGCTTGCCGCGGTTGAATGGAACTCTTGGTAAGATGGACATCCCATCCCGTCAATAAAACCCTTCGCCTCTCTATCATGGGTAACATACCACTCCTCGTCTAGGTATATAATAGGTTTCCCAGCTGCATGGTACGTTCCAATTTTATAAAGGTGTTCTGTCCGCAAGCATATGTTGCACTACGTTGCTATAAGCACTGACCTTTTATTTAATTTTCCAAAGCGAAATCCCATTGAGCTCGTGAGCAGGGCATGTGATGTGAACTTAGAAGAGGAGTAGGAAGGGTACGCTTCAATTACAGCATCATACAGTTCATCGATCGTAGGAGATAGAGTGTCACGGAAATGCTTATATATTACATGCCTTAGGCATCCTTGTTTGAATTCGTCAATGTTGCGGAATCTTTTGCTCTTGGAGCCTCGTGTTAATGGTTCCTTAGGTGTTACTTTAATTATTCTGGAAACAGTTGTTCTGTGAATAACCAAAATCGTTGCTACAGAATTAATAGGATCTTGCACCTGTTTATCTGGGCACCGTTCATTAAACTGTCGCTTCACAAGCTTTTGGCTCTCTATGGATAAAGGCCTATGCCTCTCTGCTGAAATCTTCCCATGGCCTCCATAATGACATCGTGCTTTATACAGTACTATAAATGAATGTTGTATAGTCCTGAGAACACCCAAAGCTCACCGTGTCTAGCCACCCCACGCACCGTAGCATGTTTCATTGGCTGGAGCAGAGTTCGTTGCTACCCCGCTTCCATCCACTAGGAATCGATTCATATCTAACTTAAGCCAATAAAAGACATCGGAATATCCTACCACGTGGAGTATATTACGTGCTAAGATTTGGTTCTGATCTACTACTGTGAACACCGTAGTTGCGATGTCTAATTGTAATATGTACTATATATATTGTTAGCGCCATCGGCCGGACCCGCGGAATAATGGCCCAAGCAGCAAACCCTCTACGTGCGCTGCCGCTTTTCTGAAAGTTTCTTTGGCGGAGGTTTGAGAAGCCGCCCCATAGAGAACATCTAGCTTTGTTGCGGAGCAGTGTAAAGGGGTTGCTGCCGTGGAAGTTTTTCTCACACGCTTTATGGATGGCATTAAGCTTCTATTCTTCGAGGAATGTGGATGGCAGCTTGTTCACCCACATATTTCCAGCAGCTCCTGACGGCGACCTGTTGACAAACAGCCAAAACGCGTGAGGGCGCTTGGCTGAAGCGTTTATTTCCATCATAAACCAAGAATTAAAAATCGGTCGTTTATCCACTTGGCGATCACGCCCGATGCTGCTTAAGTTCGGTTAAGCAGCCTATTTCCAGCAGAAAAGTCCACATTTTACAGCCTCACGGCCGCTGTGCTTTTGTTAAAGCCGACGGCCTATCATCTCAACAGCAGCTGACCGGCCACCTCTTCTGAGAAGCGATGCCCGGGTTAGCTTTAGGTTGTGCGGTCCTACACAACACTAGTCAACTAACATTCTGCGGCTACATCAGTAATGGGCGACCAAAAAGGCCACAGTCAACGCCCTTAGGCGTACGTAGGTGTCCGGTTCTTTGTTGGTCAAGCTTAATGGCACTCGCTGCTGCAGGTAATGGTTCAGTATAGAGCAAGGATGCCCAACCGAGGTGGAAGAGGGGAGGGTGGGTGAACCTCCTTCCACCTGCACCGACATGTTTTTGTGAGCATGTAAACCTACTTTACGTTGCGAAAGATGGGCTATGTTTGCAAAATTTCATGGTAGCTTGAATACACAGTGATATTCTTTAAATATATTTAATAAAATACACTAGGGATATTGTACCGTTTGTACATCACATTTCTCTTAGTGAGTTTTTTGGCACATCTTATTTTTAACAGGTTATCGATATTTGCCACCAATGATGACGTATAAAGTCTCAGAAGAGTTACCTGATGTCGTCGCTGATCCTATTACGATAGTGGCTTTTAATGTAATTAATTTTAGAAGAAGTTTGCTCAGAAATGTATGTGGATCCGAAGATTGCCATTTCATTTATAGCAAAAAACGCGTAACCATGCAAATTTGTTACAGGACAGTGAATTAAAGAGTTCCCATCCTTCTTTATTAGAATATTTAGCTGTAGTGAAATTCTGTAATGGAAGTAGTTCCATTTGGAGATTTTGTGGAGCCTCACTACAAGGGAAATCCAGAGGAGTGTTAAATAGGTGAATTTTCCAGTTCAATATCTTTAGGTCGGCAAACTGTGATTCAAAATTGGCATATGATTGCTGTATAATGTCATTATAATAGTTTAGAAGGGTAATTTGTATAGCGAAGACCGAATCCAAGCAAGGAAAATGATACAGATTTCCAACTTCCAGCTGATCCCGTCAAAGAAGGTATTTTGCCATGTTAACGGCGTCAACTAAATCCACTATTGTTTCATCTTTACCCTGCAAAGTTGTATTCAAAATATTCAAGTGTTGAGATAAATGTTGAAAACGCAAGGTCACATAACCATTCTTATGAGTCAGTTTCAATGGTTTATTTCCCTGCAAGAAATAAGCGCAACAATTACTTCATTAAAATAATAACCAGAAATATATATGGACGATTTGCATGAGTATTAAGACTTTTTAATGCATACCTGTTCTTTCATGAAGTTAGCGATCTTGCAACGTAATTAGAAAAAACGTGTTAACATGGCACCTCTACTCAACCATCTTATATAACAATAGTATGGTACTTGTGAATATTCCGATCCCAGTTCTTAATAATTCTTTGAATTGTCTTTGGCGGAGGGGGCTAGAATTAAAGAAATTCACACACTTCACTACAATGGATATAACATTATTCAGAGTAATTGACTTAGCACATAAGCATTCCCTATGAATTATACAATGCATACGTAACAGTTCCGAAGTTACCCCAGTACCCTGTAAAAATTGACTCACCCTATCAATAAAGCCACTTACTTGCCCTTTCATATATGGTGCTCCATCGGTTGCAACACTGACAAGTCTAGGGAAGCTCATATTTCCATCCAACATTATGAACAGGAGGAAATATATCTTCGCCGCATGTTTTATTCTAAAGAAAAACTACGTCTAAAAGCTCTTCAAAAGCATTTAATTTAATAGCAATCCCCTCTCAGAAATATTGCTGGTTGAGCTTCATTGCATCTGTTTTAGTGTTATATAACGCTAATTAAAACAAATTAGCGATTTTTATTTTCTCCTGCATTTGTTTTCTATATCACATCCAAGTTTCTCCTTGTAACAGTATTTCGAGAAAGGCTTAACGACTGAAAAGCGTTTATGAAATTAGCGAAAAATTCTTCAGCCGCCGAAATTGCACATTCTTTTATGAACTCTCCATCATTTAATGGTTTCATATTTTTCCTAATTGTTCCGCATTCAGCCATAGGATATTTCCGATGCTTCGAACTTAACCAGTAGGTTCTTTCACAATCTTTAATTGTTGTAATCTAGCTTCACCTACAAATGAAACAAACACAGAGTTATACAAATGCAAAAATAAATAAACACAATCAATGCTTCCAATGCTATTTCAATACTGTAAAATGTCATACCTGAAAGAACGTGTTATAGTCAGAATTGCACCTCTCGAAATGTAGTTTGATATTGCATTCAGACTTCAACTTCAAATATTTTGCACAAATTAGGCGCTTTACTTGGTAGTTTTCTTGGACACAAAATATTCCACTTCCTATGATAGATGAAATAAATATCTGGACAACTCTGAATATGTCAACGCAAAACATGAATTTACAAGGCCATCGCCACTGCGATTGAAATTTGTGAATGGTATCATAAATACGACGACATCGAACAGCTAAAAGGCTAGAATGTCCGTTGGACAATTCCCCTCACGCCAAAGAGATGGAGGAGTTCAGAGTCCAAAGTTCACTAACTCGCAAGGGTTACGGTTGGGCCTGCCTGGTCTAGTGTACTTGTGTAGCGCTATACCCTTGGTTGCAGGGCAAGATGCAACCCCAACCCTTCCTCCACCCCAATTAAAAACCTAATCCTAAGAGCACGCCCCGACCTGTCACTCAGGATGGGTTCATCCCTAGCACCAGCACTTGTAATCTCACCGGCACAGCCTTGAGCTGAGCTCAGGCAGGCTAACCAACAACAAGCCTTGCCAAAAACGCCAAAAGAAGCGCGGAAAAAGCAAGGCTAAACGTCTGGCAACAACCGACAGAAACATGGCCAGAAACCTCAACACGCTCCAACACCTCTGCATTTAGGAGAAATTTCTGAGACCGAAAACTCGGACTACTACTGTGCCGGTAGTGACGTCACAGTAATTTCGGCTCTCCTCAATGGGAGCGAAGCCCTGTCACCCATATCCAGCATGGAAGCAGATGAGGTTAGTTCATCCGAAATCTCTACGGATGACGATGATGCTGATTTTCGTCTGGCAGAGCAACGCCAGAAACGGAAGACTACCCACCTCAAGGCGGAGAGCACGCCCTTTCGCCTACAGGAGTCTGTTGGGCGGCACATTCCGGCAATTATCGTGGCCGACTTACAGGGTTCTCTGGGCTTCCTGAAACTCATGACAATCTGTCGGGGCCGTGCACGGTGACGAGGAGGAAGAACCGCTTCGTCTCCCAGGCGAAGCACGTTGGGGGTTATCAACTCCGCCCCTCCTCCCTGGGCAGGAGAAGACTTTCTCATTTCAGCTTCGGCCTAGACAAAGCCAAGGACATCCGGCGAGTCCTACGGGGACTTCCCGTGGACCCACCAGTGGACGACATTGAGAACGACCTCTGCCGCCAGAGCATCAAACCCCGAGTGGTGAAGCAACTCACCAAGACCGCTTCTGATGGCCAAGCAGCCAAATTTCTCGCCCCTCTCTTTCTAGTTGTTGTGGAGCGAGCTAACGACCCGGAGGCTAAGATAAATAAAATCACAATTATCTGATACCTGTAGGTGAAAGCAGAGGAATACAGAAGCTATGGGGGCCCTCCCCAATGCAACTGGTGGCTGGGGTTTGACCACTCCAGCCATTTCTGTTACCGTAACCTACGCTGCCTTCTTTGCGGTGATGCTTATCACAAAAAAGTCTGCCAAAGTGCCCTCACGGATGTGTGCACACGCGCAAATTTTAAGGGCTAGCACATAGCCTGCTACTGCGGGTGCGCAACAAGGAAGGCCGTCATATCTAAGACGAAAACAGCCACCATCCCAGAGGCAAAACCAGAACCAGGGCTCGCACTCAGCCAGGAGGGTGCAAGGGCGTCCTTCCGCCATCACCGCACAGTCCTGGTCTAGGTGGCAAAAGGCAAGCTGCCAGCAGCTGCCCAAAACCACAGCAGGTTGGATCTACAAGGTCGCTCAGAACGTGTAACAGCTCCCGCGTGTCCCATGTGTATCCAGCGTACCTCAGACATTCACCACATTAAATAATACAACACCAGTACCAGCTTCTCGATACCCAAAGCCCTCCAACTCCTTAAGACCAAGGAGGAGCAGGAACACCCGGGAACCCGAAGTGGCAGGTAGAGTGGCGCCCCACGCCAGCAGAGGGCTCACAAGTTTAACGAAGGACCTACTCCCTTTAGGGCAGTTCCCACCAACAAACCCACTCAGCCGCCTTCCACCTCTGACTTGGACCTCAAGGTGATGCCGAGGTGGCTGCAGCAGCTACTGCAGAACGACAGACGGCAGCTCAGTTATTGAACTAGGGCTTGCATGTTGTTTCGGTTCGCGTTCTGGAGCGCCTGAGGCCTGGCCGGTCAGGGGGTAAGCCGCTGCATGTATCCCGCACTTGTGCTGTTGATGTAATTTTAGTCGATAAAACACAGCTTTGTCCAGACAACCGCTTCCGTCTACCAGGCTACGTGCGTCATAGGACGGGTCCTCAGTGTCGCCCAGGAGGCAGCACGGCTTCGGCGGTGATCGTTCCCTATCCAGCTCTCACCTCTTCAAACCCTAGGGGCCACGGTGGTATGCTGGGACCTAGGCGGTACGAGAGTTATGGTAGTCTCTGTGTACCATTCCTCGTGAGGCAGTTTGTGCCCAATTACTAACTCACAATCCCTACTCTACATCTCAATGGTGTTCTGGTTGACGATTTCAATGCCAAACATCCGCGTTGTCATTGTGGCCGTCCGACGGATGCTCGAGGCAATGTAATCATTCGCCTAATAGATGCGGACCCCTACTTCAGTTCCAGGATTCTTAGCAACACACATACCATCCGCGAAGTGGAGGACTGTTCTCAGTCATCGACTTCGCGATCACCAAGCAGTTCCAATACCAGCTCACCTTTCGTCAACCAACGCATTCATTCCGATCACAATCCCGTGTTGGCAGAAATCAACACCGCGGTTGCCAGCCACGACTCATCATTTCGAACTGAGAGGTTGACTGAGAAGACGTATGGAATTGCCTACGCACTTCCATGGCACCGAACCCCAGCAACACAGACATCCCATCCCTGGAGGCAGTAGTCTCTTCCTTCACCTCCACAGTGACACAAACTGCTCACAACGTGACAGTTTATGCTGCAGACCCCTACATCCAGACGTCCTTCCGCTTGGATTAACCCTTTTCATACGCCGCACCTGGGCTACAGGGAGACTACCAGCGTCGCCGCACGCCACACATTCGAGCGCTACTAGGACCTCTACGCCGATAGGGCCGAATCCGTCTACGTGAGCACTATGTGCAAGCGTGGGAGGATACGATGACTAGATTGCGCATCGAGAGAGGAGACGTGTGAAGGATACCCAAAAGCCTCCGTAACCGTCGAGGCCAGTACACCTCACCTCTTCAGAGGCCTCATCTTTGATCACCAAGCCAAGCAAATGTGTTCGCCGACTATCTTGAACGTACTATGCGTCCAAGCGATGACCCCGAGGACATCTCCGAACGTGTCCGCCGGGGGGTACGTCGATACTTTCGACCCCCTGATGCTGCGGACCAGATTCCTATCATCTACCAAAGTGAACTTCTTTGCGAACTCCAGCGTCTTCACCCCCAAAAACGGCCGGACCTGATGGGCCAACCCCGTCATGTTCTGCCACCTTCTCTTCAACGCCGTGGTCTTTCTCACGAAGGTCTTTAACATATGTCTTGGTCCATATAACTTTCCATGAGAGTGGAGTGATGCCCGGGTGATATGCATTTTGAAGCCAGGGAAAGACCCCGTGCATCCTTCCAGCTACCGGTCCATCTGCTTCCTTTCGACCCCCTCGAAAGCTTTCGAAGGAATGGACCTCAAACCTTGCCTAATTTTGGGAGACATTCAAGCCATCTCAGACTACCAATTCGGGTTTCGTCCTGGACACTGAATAGTTCAGCAGCTGCTACGCGTGTAGTAGGCGGTTGCTTTGGGTTTCCAGGACGGTCCCTTCACTGCCGTGATGTCTCTGGACGTTGAGAAGGCCTTCTGAACGACATGGCAAGCGGGTTTTCTACGCAAAATCATGCAGCTTGGACGACCTACTCAGCTAAACAGAATCTTACAAGCTTTCTCAAACACCACACATTTAAGGTAAAGTCGTGGGGAGAAGATAAATACTTAGACCAGTTAGAAGTGGAGTCCCTGAAGGCTTTATGCAATCCCCCACACTATTCAGCGTCTTCATGTCAGATTTTCAAACACCCGCAAGTCAAAATGGCGCAGAATGCTGATGACGTGTTGCTGTTCTTCACCAACAAACACATCCTCAGAGCCTTCAACCAGTTCAGAGACACCTCCGCCTCGTCCAACGATGGTGCCGGCGTTGGTGCATGTCCATTAACGTGGATAGAGCCATGCCATTGTACTAACAAAGCGCCACACCCCTGCTGGCTGCCCAGCATTCAGTTACAGATTTCGAAAGATCGAATGGAGGAATGCGAACACCTTACCTGGAAGTGAAGCTAGATGAAGGTCTAACCTTTTACGAACACATTCGAGATCTGTCTGCTCGTGCGAAGGGGGCTATTACTTCCTTGTATCTTATGCTAAGGACCGAGATGCCTGCTCGCCTAAAGTTACACCTTTTTCAGGCCCTGATTATCCCCCTCGTGGTTTACGCCGGCGAGATTTGGGGCATGACCGCAGACAGCTGGCTGCTATGACAACAACGGGTGTAGAATAGGGGACTGTGGTCTATCTATTCTGTCGACCGCTCCTTTTCCGTGAGACTACTACATGAAGCCTCATCCCTTCCATTCGAGGAAGATGAAATTAGGCGAAGGTCAACAAAATTCTACGAGAAATTGTCTCAGAACCAGAGTGCTCTAGTCAGATCTCTTGGAGATTATAATTCTAGACCTCGCCGCTTTAGGCCACATCGGGTTCTCCCCATGGCTTGCGGGCACAGCAGATAACCATTGAGCTTAACCAGCTTGGAACTTAGCAGCTAAAGCTGACCTCCACTTATTCCAGCTAGGAGCTGCTTGGCTTCCAAATTCCAATCCACCAGGCAATGATAGCTGAGATTTTTAAATCCACTCCCACCAGGGTGCAGATGGACCGCAGCACCCTAATAGACAGCCGTCGAGGAGCAACATGCTCCCTCCTTTCGTTATCATCCATCCTAAACAAGAAACGTTATCCTTAACACCCATCCTAAAATAGAACATCCTGCGGTTAAACCCTACTGAAGATGGGCACGTGGCAAAAGCAGTCACGCTAAACCTCAGCCTGCCAGCAGCAAATTGGAAGTTGGAATTGTTGTTAAGTTCAGTTAGAGAGACAGTCGGGTGCAATTAACAGCTGAGAGCTGCAAAGAAGTTGAGCGCATTTGAGCGCCTAAGCGACGAAACAGTTTTTCGGCAGCAATTGGAGTCATTATTTGTTACTATATATGTGCGAGATGTTGGAACTGTCCCTGTTCAAAGTTCCAGTAGAGGGCAATGTCCAGTACCAATTTTCCGGGCAGTCTAACTTAATTATGCTATTTAGCGATGCACATTGGAGAGACAGTAACCCGAGATATGTTTAGGAACACATAACCGTTAGCATCATGGACACTGATACATAGGATAACTACGACATAGACGGACATGAGCTTCTTTAAGGTGATTTAGTCAGCAGTAATTATAATGAGTATATGATGCATTGTTTTTAACATGTAGTTACGAATTCACGCCTGTATGCCGGAAGGAGATGGAAACAGCTCTCCTGATGTTCACTGTAAACGGAACCAAGGATTACCTGATGCGAAAGAACCAGAGTCGGCAGGTAACGGTGGACCAAGTGTTTCTTACCGTTACGGTAATGTCTAAATACTCGTGAATGTATTTAAATATTATTTGTGGAGGGTTATTTTAAATCTATTATTTTTTGAATTGAAACCATTTGTCTCGCCCCTACTGTACATTTCGGGAAGGAATTTCAGAATTTTACGCGGAAATCGCTGTTATACGTCTTCATTTCAAGTCGCCCTTTCCATTTTTGTATAACTTTTACAAGGGACTGACCCTTAAACACATTAGTTTTTCGATGTTCCAGTTGTTTCCATGTGTGTGTGAGGTAATCTAATAATATGACCTATACAACATATTAGGGTATGACATAAAATAATTCTATTTGAACGTGTAATGAGCTGATACCTGCAATGCCAAATTTCATTTGCGTGAAGAAAGAAGTTTATTAATGTTTATAATTGCTAAATTTTAAACAACCATCATAAAAACCATTGTGCTTGCTTGGTCTATAGAGCCAGTCTAGAATCGTAGAAGATGTAAACAAGGTTTGAAAAACGCTAGTTGCTATAAAGCATTAGATAAGCGCGCGAGGTGGGCGCCGGGGTAACATGTGGGACTCTCAATCGGAATCAATCTCCGGCAACCGCCCACTTTGACCTATGGGTTTTTCATAGTTTCCACGCGGCTGGCAGGCGAATGTCGGGGTGGTTTTTTCTCTACCACGATTTCCTTTCCATCATTTCCCTTACATTCCGCTTCCTTTTCATCTTTCAGGTGTGTTTCTAGGTTTCCTGGTGTATGGCCGTGCAGCACAGATGTCACGGACGCATGCTTAATTGAAAGAGTGGCTACTTGATTGGCGGGTGGTTCGTTAATATCCAAAGATAGAAGACTAAGAAAGAAACTGAATTGCACATTTAACTTAATTGCCGATATGCATACCACATTCCTTGTCAGTGACATCTGTACAACAGTCTGGGGAACATTATTATTATTATTATTATTATTATTATTATTATTATTATTATAGCTAAAGACCACGTGGAACTAAGTGCACACGATCAGTCAGTCACAACATACGAAACTAGGCGCAGAACCATAGCAAAGAGCACCATTAAAGGCAGAGAGAAGGGGTTACAAGATAAAATGGAGAAGTTGGACAAAAATACAAAACAATATACCAGGTGTTAAAGAGGTGGTAGTGTGGACCAAAACAAGAAAAAATGTCCAGTAAAATGGGCCCTAAAATGCATACCTTAAGAGCTATAAGCACTTGCTCATTCTCGCTACTACAATGTGTTTGCTATTACCAGCGTACGATCTACAGCAGGCAGTAAACAAATGAGAACACATTACTCTCTTATTGTCTATGGATGTAACATGCAGTAAACATGTGATAGTGTTGTTACTGTAAACCATATTCACAGTTCTGGGTAAGTGCAAAGCATATTCTTTTAGCTCTAATGGAATCAGTATGTGTTTTGATATGTTTGTGAAAACCTTTTACATTGAAGTTTTGTCTTTAAATCTTTTGTGTATGCAACCCCCATTAATGATGTACAAACACTGCAGGAGGGCATTATCTTTGCGTGCCAGAGCATCCGTGACCATCCTGGAGTGGTGAGAACGCGTGATTCAATAAGACGTCTCACAGAAGCATGTGTTACTATGAATGGGCATCATATTGAGCACCTCCTTTAGGTTGGTTCACAAGTTCATGTCGTACGTAATTGCAAGAAGATTAAATTAGAAGCTGTTCTGTTTCACAATAACAGAGTATCTCTGTGTTATTTTTTACTGCATTCTATAGGCCATACGTAATAGCAAAGAGCTTGCAGTGGAAGAGATGTTGTTTCAAATTGCGAAGATCAACAAGTGCTCATAGGTCTTAAGGTATGCACTTTAGAGTTTGTTTTGCTTTGCTCCATACTACCACTGAAAATGTGGAATACGTTTTAACATCCTGTATAAGAAGTAGGGGATAAGTAAGGAAATGATTAACGGAATGCAAAATCACAATAACAACGTTAAAAAGTTAACGAAACACAGCAGAACTAAATACTGTGATTCTCGGTGCTGAGGGACAGAAAGTATTGGAAAGAGGTAGAATAAATATTGAAAGAAAAAATAGGGATACAGCCAGCAGGTTGGGAAATTGTAGACTCCTTCAGAATAGGATGGAAGGGGTCGGAGCCAAGAGCAAATTTGGTAAAGTTAGCAGGCATGAGTTTCAAATGGAACGTTCTAAGCAGAACCAAGGTACTAAAAGGAACACGTATCTTTATGAACATGATTACGAAGAACATTTTACAGATATTAAGATACGCCTTAATTAAAGAAATGAAAAACATCTAGAAATGAGTGGAAAATGTTTTCGTACGTGGACTCCAGCCTTTAATGGATGGGAGACCGTGGGTACCGAGTCAGTAAGAGAAAGGACATATTCGGCAGATGACAAGGTCAAGGAGCTATGAGTGCGGGTTCACGGGTGGGGAGAGAAAAGCTACATTGAATGACGTCAGAGACGTCGGCTGTCACCCACGTAGCAGGGAGGGGAAGAAGCAGGTGCAAGAATGAGGAAAATGACGTCATCGACGAGGAGAGTCCCTATACAAACAGGCGTATAAAGACATTCGAAGGGATGTACAAGGTGCGAAGGCTGGAATTGACGTCTGGAAGGACACAGAGAGAATGCATACAGTACCAACGCAGGAAGGCGACATTATGGAAATAGGTGAAAGGACGGCAGCAACGCTACAAGGATCGAGACTGATGAAGACACAGGCACAGCAGCAGCAGTTTAGGCTCAGTATCAGATAAAAACATCCTGGCGGTAATGTTATGGAATGTGGAAGGTGTGCTAGAAAACATCAGTAGCATAGAAATAGTGCAGATATTGAAATTAGCGGATGTGGTAACAGTGTCAGAAACGTGGTTAACTAACAATAGAGGTAAATATTAAGAGTTTCGACTGTTTTGGAAAACGTGGGGTGAAACAGCGAAGGAAAAGATGGATTTCAGGTGAAAGAGGGACGTTTATTAGGAAGGAAAATGCGTGTGGAATAAAAACAGAAGAGCGTGCAAGTTGCGATTGAAGTCTGGCAAAATTTGCCAAGTTCATACCATAATTTAGCATTAGGAGTGTATATAATCCTCCAGATTCGTTAGTTTTATTAGCCAAACGTAAATAAATATTTAGAATAAGAAATTGAAACCTTAAATCAGAAACATGAATCCATGATGGTGGGATACTTCAACGCAAGAGTAGGAGAAGACCAGATATACGGGACTGAACTGGAAAGTGGCGATAGGAAAGGAAAACGATACACAAGTATACGTAGTAGAGACAAGATCAGTGATGGAGAAGGGAGGAAATTAATTAAATTTTGTGAAATAAACAACCTAATAATGTGTAATGGCCAGATAGGGTAAGATGGCAAGGGATAATTTACTCTTGTGAATAAAAAAGGGCAAAGTGTGATACACCATATAGTGTGTTCAAACAACTTATATTTTATAGAGCTTTAGATTGTCAATATGGCGTTCAATAGTTACCGCTTCCTTTTATTATCAAAGTTACAAAGTGTCAAATTAGCGGATGAAGAAGAGGTAAATGTAATAAGGCAAGAAACAAATTTAGAAAATTACAGAGGGCACAAAGACGAGAAGGAAGTATTTTCTATGAAATTAGTTCAAACTATATATTGTCGTAACCTCTATATTTTCAAATAAATCACGGGGGTAGAGCGCGGTACCGGAGTTTAAGACATCACAAGCTACACGAGGTCCGACGGGGCGAGCTCAACAACGTTCCTAAACACCTGAAAATTCCAAAAATATTCCTAACTCATGCGGAAGGGAGGAAGGAACAATCTACATCAAATAACTACATGGTATGAATTTGGATGTACAATATATATATATATATATATATATATATATATATATATATATATATTACAATAAAAGAGGATACATGTTACGTTCTGCTGTTGACGGAGCGTCTCTTGTTCTACAACTGCTCTGTTTACTGCATTTCAAGAGACAGACTTAGCTACTACTGATAACCGGCTTTATCCCCACTCTTATTACGTCATTACCGGTCTGTGTTGCCAGTTCTAACATATAGCCATATAATGATGCCAACCACGTGTTATAAATGTATTACCACACCAAATGCCACAATATTGCAGTCTAAAAGGTAAATAGACACACTTCATATAGGGAATTCGGAGGAGGTAATAGCAATGTAATTGAAAATAAAAATAGCAGGAAACAGGATGAACGCTAGGGAACAGAGGGGAGATAAAGGTAAAGGGTGGTAGGATGAGGAGTGTTATATTACGAAGAAACGGCTGGAAAGAGAACCAAAGGGATAGAAGCAAACAGAGAAGGCAATAGATAGAGGATATTTCTAATAGAAAGATAAGAGTTATAACTGTCTAATGGAGAGAAAAAAGTATGGTGTGGAGAAACAGACCAACAGTTGTATGAAGCAGCATTACAAGACTGTTGAAAAGTTATTTGGGAGACGGTGAAACGATTAGGCTGTAACGAGATTTATATAAGTCACAGCAAGTATAGGAGTTACTTAGAGGGATTACTGGAAGAAATTAGTATGGTAATACAGGAAAGAATTCTAGGAGAACCTAATATTTATGTACTTGAATTAGACAAGCAAATAAAGAAGTCGCGCTGATCCCATACCCAGGGGGCTACATAGCGAACGGGACGCTGGAGCCTGACCACAAACCAATCTTTAAACGATTAGCAGATTCTTCTCACTTTTTAACCATAGCCGACGGCCTTCTCACTACATACCACTAAAGCCAAGCGTTGTTGCAATGTCATTTCTGTTGTTTCTTCAAGACTTTCAGTTATAGCGGCTGGCTGTAACTGTGAGCACGGGTTTTTTCCCCGTCTTATGGTTAAACTTATATCTGTATCTTCGTAGAAGCTGTACAGCTTGTTACTTAGTGTACTTTTGTAAGTTTAGCCGGTTTAATAGTTAGCGTTTAGTACTTGCGTAGTTTAATTATTAAGATGTGGAGGCCTTGGGAAACGAACCAGAAACTGTCCCTCCAGCCGCACAAACAAATGACCCGTTGCCGAAGGATCGAAGAAATGGAGTTATAATAGCTTTGAATAAGCAAAGCCAGATTTTCGGGTGTAGTGTTCAGGAATATGTGGAATAGAATCACTTAGGTAAGTATTCAATATCAGAGACCGCGAGAATCCTAGAGTTGGACAGAAAAATTGCTAGCATAAAAACTTCCTTTTTTAACTATAAATTTATAGTTCTTTTCAATCCCTCATAATTTGTCACAGTTAATTCGTAACCAGAAAATGATCCACTTTTCTTTTCCTTCTCTATTTCCTTTGGCTTCGTTGTTATTGCTTGTCTTGCATTGTATAATAAAGCTATTAATTTAAGTAAACAGATGCTGCAATGCTAGCTAATAAATCTTACACATCTTAAACATCAATAGAGAATTGCTTCTTATATTAGCTTTATTAGTAATATTATTGTTGTGAAACAAGTCATTATGTTTTCAAAACTACCAACAAAATCCACTATCTTCCAAAAGTGACACACAAAATTGCGTTCGCTTTACTCTTTTCACCTGTTTCTTCTTATACTTTTTTAAATTTTGACATATTTGCTATTTTTGTTTACGTCCTCTGGAACTTTATTTTATAACATTCTTGATTGCCAGAAAAACAAAATAAATAATGTTTTCCCGATAGTTTCACTTACAATACAGTAATCAGAACCACAAATATACAGCCTTTATTTATAGCAACTATCAGGATAAAATATAGACGAAGATCATACTTTTATTTGCAAGTAAATGTTTCTTGCAAAAGAAATTCATATTCATCTATTTTAATACTTTTCGATATTTAATGATAGTCGTCCAACAACGTATAAATAATTTATTCAGGACGGGTTGAAGTTTCCCTCAAATATGTTACATGCATTTCCATTCTTGTAGCGTAATATGTTAGTTTAGCAATTCCTCAGTTGCATTCCAAAGCTGACGTAGACACGCTACGTCCTCCAACAATGAAGCAATACCTTTGCTTCACGATTGCTGCTTTTCTCCTCCTAGTTGTATATTTTTTTTACTTTGCCACGGCTGCTTGAGCATGAAACTTTAATCACTGGGTTTGCGTGAGTGCGTGTACATAGAAGCACGAACGCTTTCTTGGAAAACTTTTATTCACCGTTAAAATAAGACTTAAGATTTGCCGATCACCTTTAAATTCTTACGATGTTACTGTGTCTTTTCAAAGACCGAAGATTATCAATTACATCTGATCGTTCGACCCTCTTGCAAGTTCGCAACCAGTATTCGGAACTCGACGAGACTGTTGTTCGGCACTCCAAGAGTGCCCCAGCGAGAGTAACCTCACCAACGCGCGATACAAGGAAGCACACCTAACTTCCCCACTCTTCCCTTAAAAATTTCGCACCAAACTGAGCGTCATAAAGCTTCTAGTGACCTTCACTTCCTGGTCAGTGCAACTGTACCCATTATTTCCAGGAGAAACTGGCTTCAGCGATTTTACCGTTTATACCTGGGGCTGGTCCCTAATTAGCTAAGCTGTGCCTGTCTGGTCTTTCTGTCGCTTTTAACAGTCAACAATTTTCCCGGTGCTTCTACTTTTAATACATGCACTGATTTTATATATTTTATTATTTATTTTATTTCGCTATCCTTCCCAGATTATTATGATAATTATTGACTTTATAATTCCGGCTTCAAATGCCCCCCATATACTTTGTCATATTATACAATAATATAACAATGTGTATGTCTTGCCCGAAACAATTCCCTCTCAGCAATTTCGCGATTGATCGGCAAACCTTGAAGTGGTTACATAATTCTTTTACAATTAGTCAACATATAAGTTTCTTTACACAGTTTACAATTATGTTCCTTCTACAAATATGTTGGTCATACATATGACTTACCCTTCACATGATTCACTTTAACCATTAGTATACAAAATTCACATTCACTAACATCATCATTCAGATTCAAAACATTATTATACGAAATTTACACTCAATAACGTATAGTATTCAAATTAAACAATTGTTATATTTTGTTTTCTGTTATTCTGATGGAGTACATGTGTTTGTTTTTGTTTTTTCTTTCTTGGATAATATTATTCTCTTTCTCACTTCACTTTCACATTGTGCACTGATCACTTTCACTTCACTGTTTCTCTTATATTTATTTTACAATTTTCATAACCTAATGATATTTCTATATTCATGCGCTAACGTTTCCCAGAAAATTCACACAGTTTGCATTTTATCAGGAACATTCAATGATTTTCGATAAGGTCTCATAAGTTGTTTGTGCCATTTACCAATAGATTTATTAGTTTTCATTATCTACTAACTCAAAAGTATGTTCCCCAAATTTAGCAGTAATAATTACTGGGCCTTTATATAAGAGCTATAATCTATGATTTATCCCTTTTAATGCGCTGGATAATTTGTGGTCCCTGGCAAGCACAAGGTCTCCTATTTTCGGTTCCCATTTATGCTTTCGCTTCTTTACTTTAGATTTCCTTTCTTCTGCTTTCTCTTTTAACCCGTTAACAACAATTTTAGCCCCTTGTTCTTCAGATAATGGTGGTTGGTTTCCTTCAATCCTTTTGGGTATCCCTTTAAAAATAGGTTCAGGTTCAATTCCTTGCATTAACTGTATTGGTGTGAATCCTGTCGTCATATTGATAGTGTTATTTATTATCTTTTCTATTACATTACAATACCTTACTCAATTGTTGTGCTTACTATGAGTCACTACACCAAAATAGATTCCAATGTCCTTCAATGTCCATCTGTTGGATTCCCAAATAGAAAACAAGAGCAACAATGATAGAGTTTTATATTCTGATTCTTTAAGGTCTCCCTGAAGACCTTACTACGATGTGCAGTAGCATTATCGGTCAATACCGCTTCTATTTTTCCATATTTTGGAACATACTCGTTAACAATTTTACCCACGCAAGTTTTGCTTGTGATATTTCTTACTGGGTAGATTTTTACAAATTTACAAAATACGTCGTACAAAACAAAAATATACCTGTATCTATATTGTCCTTGGGGCATTTCCCCGTGTGCATCTGCAGTAACTAAGGCATTCTTTCTTTCCCTGATAATCGCTTGCGGTTCCGTATTGTATCTTACATTGAATGGTTTAGCTTTTTGACAAAGTTCACATGTTGAGCATACCTGCCTTACTTTCCTGGCCAGTCTCTTAATGTAAAAGTTCTCGCTTATTGACAATATTAATCAGTCACTCCCCGTATGTGCTAATGATTTATGGTATGCTATGTTTAACGTGTTCTGTAAGGACTTAGGCACAATAACTTTCCATTTGGGCTCTAACCTGCCATGTAATTTATACAGTTTGCCCTCATATATTCCCACATTGTCTGACATAGTTTTGATAATCGGCTTTGCATTAACCATAGTTTATAAGTTCCACGTCAGCTCTCTGTAATTCGGCTAGATATCTTAAGTGTCTCGATAAGCTCTGTCCTTCTACTGTATCTGAGTATAAAATTGTTACGTCATGTTTGTTGTCGTTAAGAGTATCTGGTATTGATTGGTGCCCTTTCATTCTTGACAATAAATCGCTGAAAATATGTTGTTTTCCTGGTATATGTTTTATCTCTATTCTGTGGGATGTTATTTCATGAATATATCTGGAAATACGTGTATTGGTCAGCTTACATGAATGCATATAAGCTAAGCTCACGTGATCCGTATATACAGTTATAGGATGATTGAAAATATATTCTCTAAATGTGATCAAAGCGATGTAAATAACGGCTATCTCCTTTTCCGTTGTGCACGCTTGAGATTCAGTTCTGGAAATACTTCGTGATGCTACTGCAATTAAATGATTATTTTCAAGTTCATCTTTCTGTGTTAAAATGGCTCCGTATCCTTTGCCTGACGCGTCAGTAACGATGATATATGGAAAATCTTCCCGTGGTTTTTCTAACAAAATGGACGCCGAATAATCTCTTAACCTGCTCAACTGCTTCGTCTTCTATAGTCCCCCATCTCCATTTTGTATCTTTCCTTAACAGTTCTCTTAAAGGAGCGACCACCGAAGCAAAATCTATGATGAATGTCGACTGATAATTTAGGATGCCTAAAAATCGTCTAAGTTGCTTTCTGTTTCTTGGAGCGGGAATTTTATTATACTCTCTACTCTAGCAGGGTTTGGTCTAATTCCTTCTTTGGAAATAATATGTCCTACAAATCAAGTCTGCTGGACAAAGAGAGCTGTTTTACTGGGTTTCACTGCCATGTTTGCTTCTCTTAATTTACTTAATACATACTTTAATTGCTCCAGATGATATTCAATGCTACTAGAAAATACCAGGAAGTCATCGACATATTGTGCCACAAATTTCTTTAAGGTTTCCCCCAAAAATTCATATAAAGCCCTTAACAATGCACTGCCACTTGTATTCATGCCAAACGCACAAACTTTGAATTGGTATAACACACCAGCATGCAAAAATGCAGAATACTTTCTCAAATCCTCTCTCAACTGTATTTGCCAAAAAGATGAAGTTAGGTCCAAAGCTGAGAAGAATTTTCCTTTACGTAATTTATCCAAGATAACGTCTGCACTTTCGGGTCTAAAGCGATCCGGTTGACAATGTACATTTAATTTTCTGGCATCTAACGTTACTCTAACCTTTCCATTATTTTTGTAAACTATACACAGTGGTTTTATAAACTCAGAAGTTGAAATTTCAATCACGTCGTCTTCTAGCATCGATTGTATAACTTTGTCTACTTCCTCCTTAATAGCACATGGGATTGGCCTAGCTTTATGAGCATATGGTTTAATATCAGTAATTTCAAATGAATGGGTGTAATTTATGCTCCTTCCCGGTTTTTCTGAGAACACTTCCTTATTATCCATTAAAATGTCCCATAATTCCTTCTTTTGTTTCTTATTCAGTCCACTAGCTTGATCCACCTTATTTTTCAACAATTTTTCTATTTCGACTGTCATTCACCCTATCGTACTTAGTTACATTCTTATCGTTCAAGCCTAATCTGTGATTTTCTTGGGGTTCCTTTTCGCCGTTATTAATACAAAATTTCTCATTTTTTCCGTATACTATATTTTCCTCATTAATTTTATGGCAATTCTCTAACCTTACTTCCGCTAATTTCATAGCACCAATGTTTATAACTTCCACATAGAATGCTTCCCCTTTTATTTCTTCCTGTACCGGATCCCTGGCAGTTATTCCCGGACTACTGTCCTCCACCAATGGTACGACTACGGTGTCTTGTTCTGTTTCGAGTTTCAAAATTTTATTTTCAAAATCTATAATAGAATTCCATGCGTATAGACTATCACAACCTATTATTGTGTCTGTTACAAGTTTAGGCACTACTAAAAAAATCATCTCAATAATTTTCTTTCCGATTTCAATATTCATCATAGCCTAAAACCCTACTCTTTCTTTTCTTTTACCCACTGCTACTGAATAATATATCCCGTGTACTGGTAAAGACATAAATTTTAAACCACTGTTTATTAATTCTTCGTAAAGGTTTTGTAAACAAACGGTAGTGTTAGCGCCGGTATCTATTATTGCATGAAATTGTTTACCATTATGCCAATATTTATCCTTGGTGGATCAGTTAAAATTTCGCTTTCTCCTGGCCTATCTCTTCCTTCCTTATCTTTCTCTATCATTAGTTGCCTTCCATTATTCCTACTTTTCGTGTACTTCTCATTATAGGAATGATTCCCAATCTTCACTGAAGGCGAAGTTGATCGGATTTGTAGTTTTCCGACACTTTGCTGTCCCAATATCGTTATGCGAATGTCCCGGTTTCGTTTCATAACGGTAATTATTTCCCATTATTTATTTAGTAGGGTTTATCGCGTCAACCGTATCTTTTTGAGGTGATGAATTCCTACCACATCTAATTCTCGCATCCTGTCTTGTGGAACTTGGTCTATACCTATTGTCATAGTTATTGCTATGATTATCTCCAGAATAGCACTTGTTTCTAGGATACCTTTCCCTTCTATCATCACTATATCTATGAGCGTGGACATAATTTACTTGTGCGTTCCGTTCTTTTCGCTAGTTTTCACTTCTTCCCCTATAATTGTTTTCAAAGTTACTTTACCTTCTGTTATCGTTGTAATTGTTTTTCGGAACAGGCCCATGGTATCTATCCCTCACATCAAAATTTCTGTCATTTCCTGCATATGTCCCCTTCCCGAAAAATTTTGTAGACTTATATCTTTCTGTGTGAAATTCCTATCCTTAATCACGCCATCTTGATATCTCTTCCTCTCCAAAGCGATCAACAAATCTATCATGGCTGCTATTGTAACTAGTTTTGCAATAGTTATATTGTTTTGTATTGTTTCCGGGAAGTGCGCGGTTACTAGATTTATTAATTCACTTTCTCCCATCGAAGGGTCTAGCATCTTAGATTTTCTTGCCACTACTATAGAGTAATTCACCATAGATTGGTCCTTACGGTAATCGTACTTGCCATTACTCAGTTCCAACCGTATATTCACTTGCCTGCTTGCACCCCAATATCTATTCAGAAACAGCTCTTTAAAAGCCCCGTAATTGTTATCTAGCCCTCCAGACAATTCCAGCCAATTGGAAGCTTTACCTTTGAAACATTTCCGTACTACGGTCATCTTGTATTTTTCTGGTATACCCTTAACATTGAAATATTCCTGCATGCTATCAATAAATGCTTTCGAATTATCCGATTCCTCGTCTTCAAAAATCGGTGGTGAGATTTCGCTGAGAACATGGTTAGGCCATTGAAAAGGTGGACCGCCATTTCTAATTACATTTGGACTAGTACTGTTACTGGAGGTACTTGGACCTAAATTCAGCATCGGAATGTCGGCGGACGCATTCTGCGCTGCATTGTTCCTTACTGTTGCACTGCTTACATTGCTACATGCTGAACTACCAATATTGTCTGATATGCACACTTTTTCTAACCCTTTCTTAAGTCTATCATTTACATCATCTATCCCTACAGCAAGTCTTCTACTTTCTCTTTGAGACTGTTCTAACCTGTTTCTGTATATTTATAGTTCTTTGCTAGTAGCTTCCATTTCTCTAACTAATTCCTGACTTAATTCTTCCCTCAATTTTGTTTTCTTTTTCTACCCTTTCACTAATCTTGTCTTACAATTTTGACTTCTTCTCTAACCTGTTCTTGATTTTCCCTAACCTCAATTCTCACGCTTTCTATTTCATTTCTAGCCTCCTCCTGGAAATTTTCTAAGACTTTCTGCTGGTTCTCAATTTTATTCCTAATTTCAGTTAAGTTGCTTGCTAAATCTTCCCTTAAACATTGATTATTAGCTTTTATCTGATCCCTTAATTATTTCTGACCCTGTTCTATTTTTCCTGTTAATTCTTCTCTCAAGTTTTCTGTTACACCCCGGTTAGCTTTATCTCATCCCTTAATTCTTTCTGACCCTGTTCTAGTTTTCCTGTTAATTCCTTCTGACCCTGTTCTATTTTTCCTGTTAATTATTTCTGACGCTGTATCATTGACATAATTAACTTTAACATATCGTTAGTTTCCATACTTCCCTCTGGCTGTTCTACCTGTTTTTGTACATTCCTAACATATACTGTTTCTACTACCTCATTTACACTACTATTTACATCCTGCGCAGTTCTACTATCACCGTCCTGAATTTCCATGTTTGTATCTGATTGCACGAACATTTTGCCGTTCCTTAACTGCATTGACCACTGGAACACATAAATACATTTGCACTCAGTACCTTTACATCCGCTGCCTGCAACTGCTGCTTCGATGCTGCTCCTGTTGTCCTCCGCGTTGTCCCGGTCTCCTTGGTTTCTCCGTCCTTCAGCTACCGTTGTTCGGCCAAACGTTGTTCGGCTTCTCAGTTTTTCAACTTCCACGTTATTCGAGCCCCGCGTAGGACGCCATATGACGCAGATACACTACGTCCTCCAACAATGAAGCAATACCTTTGCCTCACGATTGCTGTTTTTCTCCTCCTAGATGTTTATTTTTTTTACTTTGCCACGGCTGCTTGAGCATGAAACTTTAATCACTGGGTTTGCGTGAGTGCGTGTACATAGAAACACGAACGCTTTCTTGGAAAACTTTTATTCACCGTTAAAATAAGACTTAAGATTTGCCGATCACTTTTAAATTCTTACGATGTTACTGTGTCTTTTCAAAGACCGAAGATTATCAATTACATCTGATCGTTCGACCCTCTTGCAAATTCGCTCCCAGTATTTGGAATTCGACGGGACTGTTGTTTCGCACTCCAAGAGTGCCCCAGCGAGAGTAACCTCACCAACGCGCGATACAAGGAAGCGCACCTAACTTCCCCTTTCTCCCCTTAAAAATTTCGCACCAAACTGAGCGTCATAAAGCTTCTAGTGACCTTCAATTCCTGGTCAGTGCAACTGTACCCATTATTTCCAGGAGAAACCGGTTTCAGCGGTTTTACCCTTTATACCTGGGGCTGGTCCCTAATTAGCTAAGCTGTGCTTGTCTGGTCTTTCTGTCGCTTTTAACAGTGAATAATTTTACCAATGTTTCTACTTGTAATGCATGCACCGATTTTAAATATTTTATTATTTACTTTATTTCGCTATCCTTCCCAGATTATTATGATAATTATAGACTTTATAATTTCGGCTTCAAAGCGTTTATGACATATGTGATTAGCGATATATAGATTTTTGCTTGAGTTGTGTATAAGTTAAGTAAAACAAACTGCATGATTGTAATAAGTACATGTGGAAATGAGCTGCAAGGTGCTGCTTTCAAATACTAGTATAAACTGTGGCAACAACGCATACGTGCACGAGCAGGTCATTATTCCTCAAGATATTTATGGAGGGTGTGGTTAGGGAATGGCAGGGAACAAGTGTTTGGCTACTGTAAAAGACCAGCGCCGTGGTGGATTGAGCGCGATTTTTATACAAGACAGTGAAATGAACGAACAGGTAACAAAGATAGAAGGTGTTAAACAAATGTTTGTTTTAGGTTACTTGGGAAATTATGGAAGATATGAAGTGAAGTTAATGAAAGGAGAGGATTAATGACCAAGTTGTTTAATGTGATACTAAAGAGAAGGAAAGTCCCTAGAAATGGAAACTAAAGGTAGTATAGAATTGCGGGTTCACGGCCACTTAATATGCATGGAATGTCTATTCACATGCAAATGAGCTCTCCTCCCCCACTTTCCCCCCTCCACAGGCGCCCCTTTGTACTTTTAATTGCAGCTGCGGTCATAAATCTTGTTGAGTATAATGGAAGCTTGACAGTTAAGCAATTAAGGGTATCCTTCACCTGTCAAAACGAACAAAGGGATCATAAGTTTTACGCTTCTGTAACAAAGGCGAGATGTTTTTCCTACCCATTCCACATCAGCCTACGTACTTTCCTGCCCGGCAGCAACTCACACCACTCCTATTGTTTCTCGAACACGTTGAGGAAGCCATCCATCACTGTCAAAATGAACAATGAGGATGCAGGACAAAGGAAGAGATTTCTATTGTGTGCCTTTCTATTGTCCGGGGCAAGGCTACTTTAGAAAGAACACCTGGCATACTCATTCCGCTAGCTTTTAACAAAAGAACAACGCCTGCCCTTCAACTGTCAAAATGAACAAAAGCCATGATAAATTAGGGTCGTGACAAAAGAAAACCTGAAGCCTGTTAACAGAGAAACAAGTTCTATTGTCCGGGGCAAGCCTTCTTTCTGGCATTTCTCATTCCACTGCTCCATAGCAAAGCCAGACCCTTTCCATTGTTTCTTGAACACCTGCTAGCTTAACAAAAGAATCTGAGGGTGGCTATATGCTAGTCCTGTCCTTGTTCGCGTGAAAGAGAAAGACACACTTCAACAACGTCAGAGTCAGCCATCATGGTTTTTGCCCTGAGGGGCTGTTCTCTCCGATGTTTTACGAGATCCTACGAATATATCCGAGCATAGTTAAACAAGCTCTCTGTTTATGTAGTTGACTTTTCAATCGCGATATAAAAATGTATTTAACCTATGTCATTACATGCATTAAACCTCTGCGTGGATATCCATAGATCGGTGTTCGATTCTTACTGTAATCAAGTTTATTGCTAATGAGAAATTGATGATTGATATTACATATCATAACTCTAATTAATAGAAAGGCGTTCAGAGGATTGTAGCTCGAATCTTACCAAGTGAAACTCTATGCGTAATAACTATTAAACTATGCACCACCAGATTAAAAATGTATTTAACAAATATAATTTAATTTTTTATATATCATTACCCTAATTAATGAAAGGGTGTTCAGAGGGTTCTAGCTCGAATCTTACCAAGCGATACTCTAATGCTTAATAAATATTAAACTATGCAAGGTCAGATTAAAATGCATTTAACAAATATAATTATTTGTATTAAACACCAATGTATACTTAGGTATCCAAATTGATACTTTGCTAAGGTAAAACATTATTATATCATTACACTGATTAATGAAAGAGTGTTCAGAGGATCCTAGCTCGAATCCGCGAAACTCTAATACTTAATAAATGTTAAACTATGTGAGTATGAGCGGTCAGATTAAAACGCGTTTAACAAATATAATTTAATTTATATGACATTACAATGTTTAACGAGCTGTATTCTTAGGAACCCGGAGGCCGCCAGCAAAACGCTATAATAACTATTAAATTATTAAGACAGGGGGCGGTCCGATTAAAATTGCATTTAACAAATATAATTATTTATATTAAACCCTGATGCATACATATATATCCCAATGCCTAGACACCATTCTTCTTTCTTCTTCTCTCTTTTTCTTTCTATCTATCTCTTTCTTTCTTCTCAACTTGCGCACATTCAATCGTTCAGATATACAGGAGCACTTGTACACACATCAGCAAACATACACCAGTACACGCACACGTGTACATGCAAGCACATACAAGTTCACACTCACATACACACACGCACATACATACACCAGTACACACACGCATTCACGCACCTCATGCGTATACATACATACACCAGTGCTCTTACACTCACACATACATATAGATGGACACACACACGCATACACACATACACGCACACACACTCACGTACACACATACACCGTTACACTTGCACATACACATACGCACACGACTGTACACACACACGCGCAAGCACATACACACGCACTTAAACACCCACACGCACACACCCACATATGCCTGTTCACTTACACCCAACAGCACCAACCACACACGCACACACCAACTCACGCGCATGTTCTGAATGAAAAGACACAAAATGATGCAATAAAACTAATTATAGCTGGGGATGCAAAGGGCCATTTACAAATTGCTCGAAACTGGTCTGGATGCATGGATTCGAATCCTAGGAGTGATTACAAATTCATCTTCTAATAATTCCAAAACTAATTAAGATAAAGGCGGTAAATAAACTTTATTACTTTTATGTCATTAGCTGGTTTCTTGTGCATGTATATATTAGAGTACCAGGTGTCATGGAATCGATCCTTAATTTTAAAATCTCAATTATCTCAGAAACTAGCAGGGATAGAGGAGCGGACCAAAGCATAATTGTTAGCTCCTATGATGGACAATTAATGCCTGTATATAATTTCCAATCAGTTGTCCCTAGTTCGAATCCCGATCTTTCAGTGACTTCCTTAATTTTCCTCTGTACTCTAGAATATATCACTTAGATCAATGTTGTAACTGTATACAGGTCTTTTAAACATATCAAACTAATATTATAAATAATTTTGTTTCTGGCGTTCTGAGTTCGAATACTGATTCAATGAAATTTGCTTATAAATTTAATAACATAGTAAATAATTAAGATAAAGGCACCTAATAAACCTATTACGTTTATGTCATCAGATAGTACCTTGCGGGTGTATATCCGGGTACCTGACGTCCAGGGTTCGATCCTAAAGTTTAAATCTCAATTATCCCTGTAACTAGCAGAGATAGAGCTGCGAGAGAAAGCATGTTTGATAGCTCATACAATGAACAATTAATGCTGTATACAATTTCCAATCAGTTCACCCTAGTTCCAATCCCGATCTTTCAATGACTTCCCTGATTTTCCTCTGTACTCTAGAATACATCACTTAGATTGATACTGTAACTGCATGCAGCTTTGTGTAAAGATATTATGGATGTACTCTCTGTGTGAGAGAGAGAGAGAGAGCGAGAGGAAGTGAAACAAGTAGGAATAGAAGTGCTGAAAGTCTCTGCGCATGCGCAGCAAGAGATGATGTCATTGCCTGCAATAATCACGTGATGTGCAAGCATCACAGAGCCATGATGACGTGCTGGCATCGCCTGGAGAGGGTTTAGATCCTTATATAAACAGATATCTGCTCATGTTACAACTGTTGTGTACTTATTAACTTTACATTTAAGCTTTAAAGAACTTTAAAAGCAACGTGAGCTGCAGGCCATTTATACATACAGCACATATCAACACGTAACAATGCAAGGTGAGTTTTTTTTACATACCTATACAAAATCAGTGTTGGCTTTTACAATACATTTAATTTTGTTTAAACGTTACAGTACATGAAAGACGATTCGTTGCAAGAGCATCATATTTTCTAATCTGTGCTTCTCCAGTTCACAGGATTTTTTCTACTCATTCTTCTTCTATAAACATTCACATGATTTTCGCTACACATTCCTCTTACATAAACATTCACACAATTTCTCCACTCATTCTTTGTTTCCCTGCAGGTTCATACTCTATTAAAATTCATACATTTTCTCTACTCATTCTTCGTTTCTCAACGCATTGATACGATCTTCGCTACACATTCTTCTTATATAAACATTCATACGATTTTCCCCACTCATTCTTTCTTTCACTATCATTCACACGATTTCCTCTACTCATTCTTTGGTTCTCTGCTGGCTCATCTGCCATGAACATTTACATGATTTTGTGTACTTATTCTTTGTTTCTCTACACATTCATAGGCATACTTACAAAACATACGCACACCATAGTTCTAATATAAAGAAGTGTATAACTTGTTCTTCAACTTGAATAATGTAGTGAAAATAATAATTCATGTCAATGACTGTTACAGATGGTTTAACTGATAGACTTAACAAGATGGTTGAATAGTGTCGTTTCTACCAACTCGTCGAATTGAAGATCTCGAAATAGGTCTTAACTATGAGATAAAGTCCTTAAAGAGAGTTCAAACAAAATATGGTACCAGGATCGCATCTTCACTGGACGATTGTCAAGTGTTCTTGCCAGAGCGCTATAATAACGGTATATATGAAAATTTAAGTCATGTAAATTGTCTTTCTTATATTCAGAGAAGGTGTGTAGAAGTGTTAAACTTAAGTATTGAATGTTCCCCTATTTTAACATGAAAAAAAATCACAAATAAAACAACTGACTCGTTGATATTACATATAGCGATACAAAAGATGAATGTTATAGAATTTGTTATAAAAAAATTACGAAATCACATGTTTGAATTTAGTTATATCTAATGCATTGAAATAACGATAAATATCCGAATGTTTATACACATCTTTAGTGTTTCATTTTACATGTATTATAAAACAATGTAATTCTTTCAGGTTGCCTTTACTAGTCCAAATCAGTTTTCTAATACTTTCATTGTGCAATGTTACAGACTGTGCAATAAGAGGAAGAAGAAGAGGAATAGCCTGCAGGCATGGAAAGGAGGCTGACGCTATTGGAGGATAGAATAAGCAGCATCGACACCTCCAAGAAACATGCTGGTAAGAAGCGGGTGCTGAGACATCCACATCACCAAAACACGCTAAGAAGGATACTTATATAACATTACAAGGCATACGATGAAAAAACACGGGCAATTTTGTATACAATTCTATGCATAGCTGAGATTTAGCTCAAGCGAGTCTCCCTATATTCGCTGAAATTAAGCATTGTGAACAGTAAATTAAATGATTGTGAAATACTTTTAAATAGAGATGAAATTTGTACCCTAAAAGACTTGAGCCCTGTATACATTAACAGTATTAAGACTGTTTGCCACGCTGGAATACAAATTATGAAAATAAAAAGACTTTCATTTAAACAATAAAGAAATTTACATAACCTGCTATTACATGTGTAATGACTTATACAGAAACAATGAGTCGAATGAGGAAGTGATAGAAATGTAAGCTAAATAATAACAATAAAAATAATTAAGATATGCTTATACATAGTGCTTTTATTCATTAAACATCCTTACATTCCTTATGAAAAATAAATGATTACAATGATTAGTTTAAGTTATGCTACAAGGATCAAAAAGAGAACCGTCTTTAGACGCATCACTCGATCTTAAAGCCAGAGCACAAAAAATGACAAATCCCGGCTTCTCCATTTTAGATGTGGTGTCACTATTCAGATAAATTCCTGTAACACAGCAGGTTGAGTATGCAGATCCAATGTCCTAAAATGAGTGAAACAGAGTCTTATCCAGCTTAACAATCTTGAAGATCTCAGCATCAGAAGGTCGAATCACAGGTCTTCTCCACTCGATGAGTGCAGGTTTAACAACGGCATTCTCTTCACCTGAGACGGGGTTAAGTATAAAATGTTCAACTTGACAAGGGATTCTAAACTCGATGTTAGAGTCCAGAGCTGATGTATTATATGGTGAAAACACATGTTCCTCTTCTTAGTGATCTTGTCGTCGAATCTCGGTGTCATTGCAACAGCAATGTCCCGGTAACATTGAAGATGCCCATGATTGTAGGATTCTGAATCCCAATAACTGCAGGAACTGCCGATTGCGTGATGTTAACCTGATGGGCGTCAAGGGCAGAGCATGATGTGTGTGACGAATCATTCCATTATTATATCCTCGACGTCGTTGACTTCTTCTAAAATCTATAGGCATTATGCTTATATCCTTGTTTCTAAAGGCAATGATATTGCTGTTATGCTCCCCTATACTAAGACTGTTTGCTCTATGAAGCGGATGTTTATGAACAAAAGGTAAAATTTGATTTGATGGTTCTTGTGAAATACGGTATCCAGGCGTAACAGATGGGTAAACTGATAGATCGAGTGTCCGCTTTTACTATCGAGGAAGGAGACTGATGCAATACTGCGCTAAATTCGTATGATACTCAAACTAAATATATTCACTAGGAAATCAGATTCAGACAGCTGATTAGGTGGAATAACTTTGTCACTGAAGGGCCCCAGAACGTTCCTATAGAACAATCACTGGAAAAAATCAAGAGTGAAAGGACATTTTAATGACATTATTATTATTATTATTATTATTATTATTATTATTATTATTTGATCTAATAAAGAATATATTCGCATCCTAATATGAGGAATCTGTCTAACGCTTTCCTGGTTTCAATGTTCTGCAGATGCTAATCACGCTATAAAACCATTCAGCTTTAAATTATGAATAATTTCGCTAATCGCATCGGAAAAGTCAATTTTATCAGGTGTATGAAGCATCATTAGTACCCTTAGCATGTTTACCAAATCATTAGTATCGGTGTAGCGGTATAGGATCTCCTCTGTATTTGCGTTGGGTATATCTTCTAATCTAGGTGAGTTGACACTAGTATGCTTGCTTTAATTGGTGTGTTTATTCAGAGCTTGCTCATTCAAAGAAACTGCTCTTATTGTTTCATCAGTGGTAGCTCTTGACGTTATTACAGGATCACCTGAACTGGTTCCAAGTACGGTACATCTTGAATCCCGCTCTTCGGAACTTGAGAAGATTTCAGGATCTCGAAACATTCTCATCCACACCTAGTTTATCTCTGATGTATTTATTAATATCAGTAATCTCATAAGGTCCATCGGGTATATCAATGATCTTAATTTCATCATTGTGTAGGTAATGAAATTGATTATTATTCCTATCAACATTGGGAATGGTATAGAAGGTTTCAAGATTCAGTAGAGCAATCTCATAATGACCTTTTGGATCTAACTGAAGAGGAGGATTCAGGTATGCAGTAAGAACAGACTCGTTGCCACTGACGTCAATAGTGTAACTCATTGCGATAGAAATTGCAAGCACAAGTGCCCGCAGATGACCGAGCTAAAACTCTGAAACCTCTTAGTGTTATACAGTACCTTAGTACCTCTGAGGCACCTTTCTATCTCTTTTGGAGGCTTCAAGTTTCCAAAGCTATCGAAATAAAATGACACGTTACCATCCTTCTTTATAGCAATCCAATGAGTGCCTTCATTCTCTGAAGTATCGAGCTTAACAATAATTCTCTCTCTGTAACGAGGTCTTGAGGGTAGCTGATCGATCATATATACACCCCTAAAATGAGGAATCTTTAAACGTCAGGCATACAAGTCGAGGTCTATGCTACTCAATGCTTTTTCCGGGACAAGTATAACCCTCTGCCTGAGTTTTTTGAATTCCCTTTCAGGCTCTGTCTCCTCTTCGTTTCGGTGTTTCTTCCTTTATTCTTTTTCACTCGAAAACCTCTCCCTCTTGCTTCAATTTCTCTGTTACGTCTCATCATTTCAGCAAGTTGTTTATCCGCAGCTTTTTTCTTATTTACGGCTGTAGCAATTTGTGATGCACCTCCAGCGGCGGCTCCTAGGGCTGCAATAATTGGTAAGAGAGGTAGAAATCCTCCTCGTTTCTTCTTTTTGGATCCAGCGCCAAGAGATACCTTTCTCTCAATTTCTCTGTTATGTCTCATCATTTCGGCAAGTTGTTTATCTGCTGACATTTTCTTATTTACTGCTGAGGCAATTTGCTCTGTACCTCCAGCGGCAGCACCTAGAGCTGCAATAATTGGTATGAGTGGTAGAAATCCTCCTCGTTTCTTCTTCCTGCATCCAGCACCAACAGCTACCCTACCCTTCATAATTGCTGTTACTAGTCGCGCTGCCAGCTTTTTCACCTAATGTATCATCAGATGTTTGCACTCTTTTCCAGACCGTTTCAGCGAAGATCTTGTCAGCAATGTTTCTCGAAGCAGAGACCTTATGCTGAGCGTAGGCAATGTCGCTAAGATTACACGATTCGTCTAACGGAATGATTCCAGGGTCTCCTCTCTTTAATTTTTCTCTAGCTTTATCGCCAGTTCCTCAGTATATGTAACCAGGCAAATGTACTTCAACGGTAGCAGGCTAGTGAGAGAGTTAATTAAAGCTCTTGCGATTTAACCACCTTAGCTCTCATGGTATACTAATTGATTTTATTGCGGCATAGTTCTTTTATACTTTCTTATTAGCGTATATACATTAAGAGCGACTTATTTTATTTTAGCTGACAAGCGAGAGCGGGTGAAGCAAGAATGCTCACAGCCTATTCATATGATAGACTTTGAAAGCGACTTTAGACATGAACTTAGTGGAAAAACTGTTTCATGTCAATGTTAGAACGCTAATTCTAGACATTCCAATCACGTAACCCATTCGGGGAAAAAGTGACTCGCTCAGGGAAAAAGGTGACTGCTCAGGGAAAAAGGTGACCTGCATCGGGAAAAAGGTGACCAACAAAGGGAAAAATGTGACCCAGCAAAGGGAAAAAGGTGACCCGCAAAGGGAAAAAGGTGACCAATAAACGGAAAAACGGTGACCCATAAAGGGAAAAAGGTGACCCACAAAGGGAAAAAGGTTACCCATAAAGGGAAAAAGGTGACCCGCAAAGGGAAAAAGGTGACCCATAAAGGAAAAAGGTGACCCATAGAGGGAAAAAGGTGACCCACAAAGGGAAATAGGTTACCCATAAAGGGAAAAAGGTGACCCGCAAAGGGAAAAACGTGACCCATAAAGGGAAAAAGGTGACCCACAAAGGGAAAAAGGTGACCCATAAAGGGAAAAAGTGACCCAAAAAGGGAAAAAAGTGACCCACAAAGGGAAAAAGGTGACCCATAAAGGGAAAAAGGTGACCCATAAAGGGAAAAAGGTGACCCACAAAGGGAAAAGGTGACCCATAAAGGGAAAAACGTGACCCACAAAAGGAAAAAGTGACTCATAAAGGGAAAAAGGTGACCCATAAAGGGAAAAAGGTGACCCCTAAAGGGAAAAAGGTGACTCATAAAGTGAAAAAGGTGACCCATAAAAGGAAAAAGGTGACTCACAAAGGGAAAAAGGTGACCCATAAAACGAAAAAGGTGACCCACAAAGGGAAAAAGGTGACTCATAAGCGGAAAAAGGTCACCCACAAAGGGAAAAAGGTGACCCATAAAGTGAAAAAGGTGACCCCTAAAGGGAAAAAGGTCACCCACAAAGGGAAAAAGGTGACCCATAAAGGGAAAAAGGTGACCCATAAAGGAAAAAAGGTGACCAACAAAGGGAAAAAGGTGACCCACAAAGGGAAAAAGGTGACCCATAAAGGGAAAAACTGACCCACAAAGGGAAAAAGGTGACCCACAAAGGGAAAAAGGTGACCCACACAGGGAAAAAGGTGACCCACAAAGGGAAAGAAGGTGACACGCTCAGGGATAAAGGTGACTCACTCAGGGATAAGGGCAGGGAAAAGGTGACCCGCTCTCGCTAAAGGCTCTCAGATACGTCTGCCATTTTTGCTAAAGGATGATACATGAGCTTCAGACTCGTGCTAGCTAGAACAGTATCTCACTCAACTCTCGCATTCCCTGTGCTAACTATCAAGAAAACTTGTACTCTTACCTCCATGAATCCATTTCATGCTACTTAGATCTGCTTGTGCTTAATGAAATAGTTATAATTAACGGAATTACAACTATTATGTGTGAATGCTACAATATTTTGCTTAGTCTAATTCGGATATTTCTGTTTATATGCATCAAAGCCTGAGAACATATATAAATACGTAAATGTTGAAAAAATAGCTCAGTCTCGTGTTATCGTATACGAATTCAACATCTACAGTATACTTTGACTACTTTATATATACTGTTTGAGCATGAACACTCACAAAGATGGACAATTACAGTCAATTTACGAGAATCTTGATTTTTCGTATGTTTCCCAAGGGGGGAGGAATCGCTTTGTTAAGTGCTGCATATGTAATAGAACTTTAAAAAACAGGACAATTTCAAGGCTTAAGCAGCATAGGAGAAGATGCTGTAAAGTGATGACTAGCTGTGCATTGACTACAATACCCAAACGAGATCCTGAAACCTTCTCAAGTTCCGAAGAGCGGGATTCAAGATGTTCCGTACTTGGAACCAGTTCAAGTGATGCTGTAATAACGTCAAGAGCTACCACTGATGAAACAATAAGAGCAGTTTCTTTGAATGAGCAAGCTCTGAATAAACACACCAATGAAAGCAAGCATACTAGTGTCAACTCACCGAGATTAGAAGATATATCCAAAGCGAATACAGAGGAGATGCTATACCGCTACACCGATCCTAATGATTTGGTAAACATGCTAAGGGTACTAATGATGCTTCATACACCTGATAAAAATGACTTTTCCGATGCGATTAGCGATATTATTCATAATTTAAAGCTGGGTGGTTTTATAGCGTGATTAGCATCTGCAGAACATTGAAACCAGAAAAAAGTTAGAAAGATCCCTCATATGTGTTAAGGCATTGTTAAGGGGTTTCAGAGTTTCATTTCAGTCATCTGTGGACAGTTGTGTTCAAATAATAATAATAAGAAGAATAATAATGCAATATAATTAAAATGACTTTTCACTCTTGATTTTTTTCCAGTGATTGTTCTATAGGAACGTTCTGGGGCCCTTCAATGACAAAGTTATTCCACCTAATCAGCTGTCTGAATCTGATTTCCTAGTGAATATATTTAGGTTGAGCATCATACGAATTTAGCGCAGTATTGCATCAGTCTCCTTCCTCGATAGTAAAAGTGGACACTCAATCTATCAGTTTTCCCATCTGTTACGCCTGGATACCGTATTTCACAAGAACCATCAAATCAAATTTTATCTGTTCATAAACATCCGCTTCATAGAGCAAACAGCCTTAGTATAGGGGAGCATATCAGCAATATCATTGCCTTTAGAAACAAGGATATAAGCATAATGCCTATAGATTTTTGAAGAAGTCAATGACGTCGAGAATATAATAATGGAATGATTCGACGTACACATCATGCTCTGCCCTTGACGCCCATCGGGTTAACATCACGCAATCGGCAGTCCTACAGTTATTGGGCTTCAGATTTCTATAACCATGGGCAACTTCAATGTTACCGGGACATTGGTGTTGCAATGACACCGAGATTCGACGACAAGATCACTAAGAAGAGGAACATGTGTTTTCACCATATAATACATCAGCTCTGGACTCTAACAACGAGTTTAGAATCCCTTGTCAAGTTGAACATTTATATACTTTACCCCGTCTCAGGTGAAGAGAATGCCGTTGTTAAACCTGTACTCATCGAGTGGAGAAGGCCTGTAATTCGACTTTCTGATGCTGAGATCTTCAAGACTGTTAAGCTGGATAAGACTCTGTTTCACCCATTTAGGACCATGGATCTGCATACTCAACCTGCTGTGTTACAGGAATTTTTACCTGAATAGTGACACCACATCTAAAATGGAGAAGCCGGGATTTGTCATTTTTTGTGCTCTGGCTTTAAGATCGAGTAATGCGACTAAAGACGGTTCCCTTTTTGATTACTGTAACATAACTTAAACTAATCGTTGTAATGATTTATTTTTCATTAGGAATGTAAGGATGTTTAATGAATAAAACACTATGTAAAAGCATACCTTAATTATTTTTATTGTTATTATTTATCTTACATTTCTATCACTTCCTCATCCGACTCATTGTTTCTATATATGCCATTACAATGTAACAGCAGGTTATGTAAATTTCTTTATTATTTAAATGAAAGTCTTTTTATTTTCATAATTTGTATTCCAGCGTGGCAAACAGTTTTAATGCTGTTAATGTATACAGGGCTCAAGTCTTTTAGGGTACAAATTTCATCTCTATTTAAAAGTATTTCACAATCATTTAAATTACTGTTCACAGTGCTTAATTTCAGCGAATATAGGGAGACTCGCTTGAGCTAACTCTCAGCTATGCATTGAATTGTATACAAAATTGCCCGTGTTTTTTCATCGTATGCCCTGTAATGTTATATAAGTATCCTTCTTAGCGTGTTTTGGTGATGTAGATGTCTCAGCACCCGCTTCTTACCAGCATGTTGCTTGGAGGTGTCGATGCTGCTTATTCTATCCTCCAATAGCGTCAGCCTCCTTTCCATGGCTGCAGGCTATTCCTCTTCTTCTTCCTCTTATTGCACAGTCTGAAACATTACACAATGAAAGTATTAGAAAACTGATTTGGACTAGTAAAAGCAACCTGAAAGAATTACATTTTTTGTTATGATACATGTAAAATGAAACACTAAAGATGTGTATAAACATTCGGATATTTATCGTTATTTCAATGCATTAGATATAACTAAATTCAATAATTTGATTTCGTAATTTTTTTATAACAAATTCTATAACATTCATCTTTTGTATCGCTATATGTAATATCAACGAGTCAGTTGTTTTATTTGTGATTTTTTTTCATGTTAAAATAGGGGAACATTCAATACTTAAGTTTAACACTTCTACACACCTTCTCTGAATATAAGAAAGACAATTTACATGACTTAAATTTTCATATATACCGTTATTATAGCGCTCTGGCAAGAACACTTGACAATCGTCCAGTGAAGATGCGATCCTGGTACCATATTTTGTTTGAACTCTCTTTAAGGACTTTATCTCATAGTTAAGACCTATTTCGAGATCTTCAATTCGACGAGTTGGTAGAAACGACACTATTCAACCATCTTGTTAAGTCTATCAGTTAAACCATCTGTAACAGTCATTGACATGAATTATTATTTTCACTACATTATTCAAGTTGAAGAACAAGTTATACACTTCTTTATATTAGAACTATGGTGTGCGTATGTTTTGTAAGTATGCCTATGAATGTGTAGAGAAACAAAGAATAAGTACACAAAATCATGTAAATGTTCATGGCAGATGAGCCAGCAGAGAACCAAAGAATGAGTAGAGGAAATCGTGTGAATGATAGTGAAAGAAAGAATGAGTGGGGAAAATCGTATGAATGTTTATATAAGAAGAATGTGTAGCGAAGATCGTATAAATGCGTTGAGAAACGAAGAATGAGTAGAGAAAATGTATGAATTTTAATAGAGTATGAACCTGCAGGGAAACAAAGAATGAGTGGAGAAATTGTGTGAATGTTTATGTAAGAGGAATGTGTAGCGAAAATCATGTGAATGTTTATAGAAGAAGAATGAGTAGAAAAAATCCTGTGAACTGGAGAAGAGTACGCAGAGAAATCCATGTGAATGTAAAGCACAGATTAGACAATATGATGCTCTTGCAACGAATCGTCTTTCATGTACTGTAACGTTTAAACAAAATTAAATGTATTGTAAAAGCCAACACTGATTATGTATAGTTATGTAAAGAAACTCACCTTGCATTGTTACGTGTTGATATGTGCTGTATGTATAAATGGCCTGCAGCTCACGTTGCTTTTAAAGTTCTTTAAAGCTTAAATGTAAAGTTAATAAGTACACAACAGTTCTAACATGAGCAGATATCTGTTTGTATTAGGATCTAAACCCCCTCCAGGCGATGCCAGCACGTCATCATGGCTGTGATGCTTACACATCACGTGATTATTGCAGGCAATGACATCATCTCTTGCTGCGCATGCGCAGAGACTTTCAGCACTTCTATTCCTACTTGTTTCACTTCCTCTCGCTCTCTCTCTCTCACACACAGAGAGTACATCCATAATATCTTTACACAAAGCTGCATGCAGTTACAGTATCAATCTAAGTGATGTATTCTAGAGTACAGAGGAAAATCAGGGAAGTCATTGAAAGATCGGGATTGGAACTAGGGTGAACTGATTGGAAATTGTATACAGCATTAATTGTTCATTGTATGAGCTATCAAACATGCTTTCTCTCGCAGCTCTATCTCTGCTAGTTTCAGGGATAATTGAGATTTAAACTTTAGGATCGAACCCTGGACGTCAGATATCCGGATATACACCCGCAAGATACTATCTGATGACATAAACATAATAGGTTTATTGGGTGCCTTTATCTTAATTATTTACTATGTTATTAAATTTATAAGCAAATTTCATTGAATCAGTATTCGAACTCAGAACGTCAGAAACAAAATTATTTATAATATTAGTTTGATATGTTTAAAAGACCTGTATACAGTTACAACATTGATCTAAGTGATATATTCTAGAGTACAGAGGAAAATTAAGGAAGTCACTGAAAGATCGGGATTCGAACTAGGGACAACTGATTGGAAATTATATACAGGCATTAATTGTCCATCATAGGAGCTAACAATCATGCTTTGGTCCGCTCCTCTATCCCTGCTAGTTTCTGAGATAATTGAGATTTTAAAATTAAGGATCGAGCCCATGACACCTGGTGCTCTAATATATACATGCACAAGAAACCAGCTAATGACATAAAAGTAATAAAGTTTATTTACCGTCTTTATCTTAATTAGTTTTGGAATTATTAGCAGATGAATTTGTAATCAGTTCTAGGATTCGAATCCATGCATCCAGACCAGTTTCGAGCATTTCGTAACTGGCGCCTTGCATCCCCAGCTATAATTAGTTTTATTGCATCATTTTGTCTCTTTTCATTCAGAACATGCGCGTGAGTTGGTGTGTGCGTGTGTGGTTGGTGCTGTTGGGTGTAAGTGAACAGGCATATGTGTGTGCGCGTGTGGGTGTGTAAGTGCGTGTGTATGTGCTTGCGCGTGTGTGTGTACAGTCGTGTACGTATGTGTATGTGCAAGTGTAACGGTGTATGTATGTACGTGAGTGTGTGTGCGTGTATGTGTGTATGCGTGTGTGTGTGTCCATCTATATGTATGTGTGAGTGTAAGAGCACTGGTGTATGTATGTATACGCATGAGGTGCGTGAATGCGTGTGTGTACTGGTGTATGTATGTGCGTGTGTGTATGGGCTTGCGTGTGCGTATGTGCGTGTGTACTTGTATGTGCTTGCATGTACATGTGTGCGTGTACTGGTGTATGTTTGCTGATGTGTGTACAAGTACTCGTGTATATCTGAACGATTGAATGTGCGCAAGTTGAGAAGAAAGAAAGAGATAGATAGAAAGAAAAAGAGAGAAGAAGAAAGAAGAATGGTGTCTAGGCATTGGGATATATATGTATGCATCAGGGTTTAATATAAATAATTATATTTGTTAAATGCAATTTTAATCGGACCGCCCCCTGTCTTAATAATTTAATAGTTATTATAGCGTTTTGCTGGCGGCCTCCGGGTTCCTAAGAATACAGCTCGTTAAACATTGTAATGTCATATAAATTAAATTATATTTGTTAAACGCGTTTTAATCTGACCGCTCATACTCACATAGTTTAACATTTATTAAGTATTAGAGTTTCGCGGATTCGAGCTAGGATCCTCTGAACACTCTTTCATTAATCAGTGTAATGATATAATAATGTTTTACCTTAGCAAAGTATCAATTTGGATACCTAAGTATACATTGGTGTTTAATACAAATAATTATATTTGTTAAATGCATTTTAATCTGACCTTGCATAGTTTAATATTTATTAAGCATTAGAGTTTCGCTGGGTAAGATTCGAGCTAGAACCTACTGAACACCCTTTCCTTAATTAGGGTAATGATGTATAAAAAATTAAGTTATATTTGTTAAATGCATTTTAATCTGACCTTGCATAGTTTAATATTTATTAAGCATTAGAGTTTCGCTGGGTAAGATTCGAGCTAGAACCCTCTGAACAACCTTTCATTAATTAGGGTAATGATATATAAGAATTAAATTATATTTGTTAAATACATTTTTAATCTGGTGGTTCATAGTTTAATAGTTATTAGGCATAGAGCTTCACTTGGTAAGATTCGAGCTACAATGCTCTGAACGCCTTTCTATTAATTAGAGTAATGATATGTAATATCAATCATCAATTTCTCATTAGCAATAAACTTGATTACAGTAAGAATCGAACACCGATCTATGGATATCCACGCAGAGGTTTAATGCATGTAATGACATAGGTTAAATACATTTTTATATCGCGATTGAAAAGTCAACTACATAAACAGAGAGCTTGTTTAACTATGCTCGGATATATTCGTAGGATCTCGTAAAACATCGGAGAGAACAGCCCCTCAGGGCAAAAACTATGATGGCTGACTCTGACGTTGTTGAAGTGTGTCTCTCTCTTTCACGCGAACAAGGACAGGACTAGCATAAAGCCACCCTCAGATTCTTTTGTTAAGCTAGCAGGTGTTCGAGAAAGAATGGAAAGCGTCCGGCTTTGTTATGGGGCAGTGGAATGAGAAATGCCAGAAAGAAGGCTTGCCCCGGACAATAGAACTTGTTTCTCTGTTAACAGGCTTCAGGTTTTCTTTTGTCACGACCCTAATTTATCATGGCTTTTGTTCATTTTGACAGTTGAAGGGCAAGCGTTGTTCTTTTGTTAAAAGCTAGTGGAATGAGTATGCCAGGTGTTCTTTCTAAAGTAGCCTTACACCGGACAATAGAAAGGCACACAATAGAAATCTCTTCCTTTGTCCTGCATCCTCATTGTTCATTTTGACAGTGATGGATGGCTTCCTCCACGTGTTCGAGAAACAATAGGAGTGGTGTGAGTTGCTGCAGTGCAGGAAAGCACGTAGGCTGATGTGGAATGGGTAGGAAAAACATCTCGCCTTTGTTACAGAAGCGTAAAATTTATGATCCCTTTGTTCGTTTTGACAGGTGAAGGGTACCCTTAATTGCTTAACTGTCAAGCTTCCGTTATACTCAACAAGATTTATGACTGCAAGTAAAAGTACCAAGGAGCTGCTGTGGAAGGGGGAAAGTGGGGGAGGGGAGCTCATTTTGCATATGAATAGACATTCCATGCATATTAAGTGGCCGTGAACCCGAAATTCTATACTACTGTAGTAGTACCGATTTACAAAGGGAAAAGGTATGCGAACAATCCAACATCAGCCTAATTTTGGTGATATACAGGTATATTCAGGGTTTCTAGCTAAACGAGTCCAGGAATAGGTAGAAAAATAAACGAATCTGTCTGAGCTTCAACCAGGGTTTATGAGCGGAGGTGCATTGTTGACAATTGGTTATATTAAAAATGATATAAAATATTTAAGAAACAAATGGGAAAGGTTGTGCATATTCTTTGCATAGCTAGAAACGAAATTTGATGCTATAAATGCAGATGCACTGTGGATTAAGTTGAGGGAAAAGGATCGGAATACAAACATGATAGAAGTAATACTGAGGTTGTAGATGGACGATAAGTTCTGCGTTAGATACATCGGCAATAACGCATCAGATTTTGTATCAAATATAGTAGCTTTAATAGAAGGTTGTACACTAAGTCCAATATTATTTAATTTGTTTATAGATGATATACTAAACGAAAATAATATGGAAGATAAACACTGCCCATAAATCAACAACAAAGATAATCCAGGGTTACTTTTTGCCGATGATCTGGTAACATCATCGACGATAACAACCGGAGGTATATCTAAAGCAGTAGAAGCAACAGGGAGTTACTGTATAGAACGGGGCCTAGAAATAAAAACAGGAAATAAAAATTATGATCTGCAAAAAAGGTAACTTACTTAACAGAGACGAGAAGCAATGAGTAAAGGTAGTAAATACGACGCCATAAAGAAATTTGACTACTTAGGTATAAGGCTAAACAACAATGGAAGATGGACCGTGTAGAAGAAAAACGCACTAGGAAAGGAAAACCTAGCTATGAGTAGAAAAAGAACATATCTGAAGAAAATTCCAAATACGAAAGTAATTAGCTTGAAAGAGTTTATGTAGCCACAATGGAATAAAAACTGATATATGGGGTACAGAGAAAGGATGGGAAAATATTGATCAGATTCACAGATCTCTTTGCAAATTGATTTTACGATTGACTAGAGCAGCGCCGAACGGAGCTGCTTAAGCTGAATTGAGAAAGCTGGAGAAAAAAGGCTTAGTAAAACGCATATTAAAACACTGGGTTACAATTCTATCATTGGGAGATGGAAACATTATCAGGTTTGAAAGCATAAGGTAAAGCCAGATTGGAAGAAAGCTGGATGGCTCGAACAAAAAGTTAATACAAGAAATTAGAATGGGTGACACAGATGAACGCTGGATCATTAGACAAGCAATAGGAACTAAAATTAAAATAATCGTTGAAGCTATAGAAAAACAGGGAATACCTGATAGCTTAAGAGATTAAGATACCTTAAAATTACTTTAAAATTTCAAGAAGAAATGGGGAGGGAAAACATGTTGATATCTACAATAAAACTGAAAGGGAAGAATAAGCATGGACAAGAACAGGGGCCATGGGACTAGCTGGACCAAAAATAAACAAGGAACTGTGCATATTATGCGCAATCAAACATAGCAGCTTATATGGTATAATAGAATGTCGGAAACTAAAGTGTGCAGGAAAGAAGTACGGAACAAGAAGTGGAATAACTTAAGCCTAGAAATTATAGTTTTGAAAACTTTTGAAAATAGCAGGGAAATGTTTTTTGAAAGGTATGGGCCACTATGTGCGGAAGATAGTAGAGCGGTGGAGGAGAATTATTAAAGCAAAGGGTGACTTTAGCCATTCAATTGAGGACTAAAGTACAAAATATATGTGAACGGGGGAAGGGGAGAGATCGATAGAGTCATCTAGAAAAACTATAGACACAGAAGAACAATTATAAAGACAGAATCCACTATGCACAAATAACTAGGTTGTTAAAGTCTATTGGATGCTGAAGTCAAACAACTCCATGTAGACTAGAATAAATTATAATGTAATTAGCATGCAGATATGAAATGTAAAATAAACCATTCATTTACATACCTTAATAAATTAGCCAAAGAATAAACCAAACAAAGGATCGCTTTACAAACTCAACTTACTACAATTACGGTCCTGTAATATCTATACTTTAACACGAAAGTATATTTATTAAGCATATAATATTACATTTGTCGCTTTAGCTGTTGATTGCTCAATAAAGCAATACATAAAACAATAAATCTTAATGTATTTAAACCATTAAAATTCAGCATATGCCTCCAAAATATTCTAGACAACAAACTCCTGAAAGTATACATAATATAAGAAAAGTATATAAGACGATGTTACAACTTGCGTGATCCCAAATTCTTTTCGTTATATCTACACCAATTTCTTTCTGCACTATCATCCCTTACTTAAAAAGCGTGCACCATGTTTACAAATTATTTTTATTTCTCACTAAGACTAAATCGCACATATTCGGCGTGATTTTACTTTGTACCGTTTAGCTCCCTGCTCCTTATTCCTTCTAGTAATGCTGTGTTGTATGTTCTGAGATTTTCACGATCGGCGTCCAAATAGAATGGTGCTTTTTCCGAGCTTGTAGGCCGTGGTCTAGAATTGCGCATTATTTCTGACGTTTTGCCCAATTTTATGTTGAGCATCCTCAGAGCACCCATTTAAGAGTGAACAGCAGTTCTTTTAATAACCCCGAGGAGGGAGAGAAGAGCCCTTGCCCCTTCCCAGTGGTGATCAATCAAGAAGGTCTGTCTCGCCTCCTCGTCCATTTAGTCTATAAGGTGAACGAGAGATGGAGAAAGGTGTGCGGGTAACGATATTACACCCCGAGATTCAATGGTGATAGATTGAAGAGCTCCCATGCAATGTGTGCTGGAGCGAGAGATCGTGCAGGGTCCTAGGAGTCATACTTGAATATTAAGCCCAGTATGCCTACTTGGAGATTCACGCAGATGTTATGCGCCTTAACTATTGAGACTGAGGGAGTGGGATTTGTACTCCTAGGTGTAGGTATTTTGGGACTTTATGTTGTTAGTGTTAGATTAGATTGGTCCTTGTGATGTAGTTAAGATTGGCCTCTGAAAATGGGCGTATTCAACATTATAGTAGCATTCATTAGTGTTTGTCAATTATACTTAGCCTATACTTTGGCCGTCTCGTGGACTGTGACTAATGCCTACATTCGCGATGTCACTTCGGTCACTGAAATATACTAAGGATTTGATAATTAAATTAGAATTACCCTAGTGATGTATAGATTAGGTACTGCGCTGAAATGAAATTAGATTAGTCCTTAGTAGCTAATCTAAACCATTGAAAAGTAGATTGAAAGTTGAAGTGAATTGTAACGTTGCAACGGCTGCTTCGAAGTATCTTCTAAAATGTATTTTATGTTGGAAGTTATATGTATTTTATAGTTTAGCTTTTTTTTCATTCAACTTAACCTAGGAAACCATAGCGGTAAACTGTTTGCGTTTGTCGTCTTCTAGGATGATGGTCCCTCTTACCGCCGGGGCCGCCTTGACTCAGTGGGCAAGGTTTCCAGGACTACCGAGGTCGTGTACTGTGAAGAAGAGTATGCAATGCAACCATAGGCATGTGTAATATTTTATGGGAATTCCACAAGCGCGTTGAGATATTCTTGTATGTCAATTTCGAGTTTTCCAGTCCGAAGATTGTATCAAATAGAAATAGTGGTCTTGTTATGTTTATTACCATTAGTTTTAGAAGTTCCTTATTCTTCTATTAGACCATTACGGCTCCTTTCTTTATGCCTGTAGATGTTAAAGCTTGGGCGTTTAATAAATTTCTCGACTGGTTAAGTCTTAACTGTAATGTACTAATGTACATAGGAGATATGCCGGTGCTACCAGAAGTTGTTTGACAAGTATTCGAATTATTTTATTCTGGAGCGTCTATGCGCGTCTATAGTCTATTTATGTGTGTTTTTGCAGCGTATCCCTATATCGGGGTTGCTTAAGAGTTGGTCTAAGTAGTATTTTGTATAGAGTAACTCCCATAAGTAGGTTATTATAGAGAGAGCTGGCGCACTTTTTTGGGCATATATGGGAAAGAATAGGGAAAACGAGGCTAGATGCGGTGGTTCAAGGAGGAAAATGGGTTTATATGGGAGAGACAGGGAATACGACGACCGATACTAGCTAGACAGAGTTAAAGAGGGTTGAAGGAGGGAAGCGCGTTTATATGGAAGAGATAGTGGAGATGTATTAGGCTAGACAGAGATTGAGGAGTAGAGTATGGTTTATATGAGAGGTATAGGAAAACGAGAAGAGGTATTAGGCTAGGAGAGGTTGAGTATGTGTTTATAAGGAGAGACGAGAAAACGGAGAGAGATCCTATTCTAGGATAGACAGGTGTTAAAGGTAGAATGTGTTTTATATAGGTTAGATAGGAAACCAAGGAGAGATACTCAGCTAGACAGGGGGCAGGAGGGGAATACGCTTTATGAGAGGTAGGGGATACGGAGAGAGATGCTAGACTACACAGAGGTTGAGAGTAGAGTATGCGTTTATACGTATGAGAGGTATGGGGACAGGAGGAGAGGTGTTAGGCGAGACAGATACTGAAGGAGTAGAAATATGAGCTTGTATACAGGAGAGATAGGGAATACGAGGGGAAGAGCTAGACTAGTTAGGAATTTAAGGGTAGAATATGGCCTTTTATATGGGACAGATAGCAAACCGAGGAGAGGTTAGGCTAGGAGGGTTTGAGTATGCGTTTATAAGGAGAGACGAGAAAACGGAGAGAGATCCTATGCTAGGAGAGACTTGAAGGAGAGGGAAATGTGCTTTATATGGGAGAGATACGGCATACGAGGAGAAGTGCTAGGTCAGTAATGTTGAGGAGCAGAGTATGCGTTTATACGGAAAATATAGGGATTACGGAGAGAGATGCTAGACTAGACAGAGGTTAAGAGTAGAGTGTGCGTTTTTATGTATGAGAGTTATAGGAAAACGAGGAGAGCTGGTAGGCTAGACAGATACTGAAGGAGCAGGAATATGGACTTATATACAGAAGAAATAGGGAATAGGAGGGGAGGTGCTAGGCTTTGAAAGCCACTTTAGACGAGAACTTCATGGAAAGATGTTTCCTGTCAGTGCTGGAACACCAATTTTGTAAATCTCCATCAGGCAAACCCCTCATGCTAAAAAGGTAATCCACTCACGCAAAAAGCTGACCCACTCACGCAAAAAGTTGACCCACACAAGCAAAAAGGTGACACACTTACGCAAAAAGGTGACCCACTCACGTAAAAAGGTGACTCACTCACGCAAAGAGGTGACCCACTCACGCAAAAAGGTGACCCCCTCACGCAAAAACGTGATCCACTTTCGCAAAAAGGTAACCCACTCACGCAAGATGGTAACCCACTCACGTAAAAACGTAACCCACTCACGCCAAAAGGTAACACACTCACTCAAACAGATGACCCACTCACTCAAAAAGGTAACCCATTCACGCATAAAAGGTAACCCACTCACGCAAAAAAGGCAACCAGTCACGCTAAAAGGTAAGTAATTTAGGTACTATCACAGGGTAGGACAGATTCCGGGAAGTGGGTATAGCATAGTCCCGTATATTTCACAGGTAATTCAGATAGTATCGTAGGTATTTAGGATAATTCAAGTATCATAGTTGTTTAGTCACTCACCTAGTATCACAGGAGCCTAGATTCAAGAGGCTGATTCCATCATAGCTGTGTATGATTTCACGGGTAATTGAACTACTATCGTAGGTATTTAGGCTAATTCAGCTAGTTACAGAAGAATAGATTCCAGGCGTTGGGTATTGCATAGTTTCGTATTTCACAGGTACTTCAGAGAGTATCGTAGGTATTTAGGATAATTCCAGTATCATAAGAGTTTAGAGTAATTCAGCTAGCATTACAGGAGGGTAGGTTCCAGGGGTCGGTTATAACATAGTTTCGTATTTCACAAATAGTTCAGGTAATATCGTAAGTATGGGGTAATCAGCATAGTTTCACAGATATTCTTGATAATTTCGATCAACGATTTGTATCAAAGCTATTTAAGGTAATTGCAGCTGATTCAGGTTGCATCAAAGGTATTTGGGTCATTGTAACAGATAATTCAACTAGTATCATTGATATTTAGGGTAAACCAGATAGTATCACAGGTAGTCGTGCTAATTTCGAGCAGGGATTCGTATCAGAGCTATTTAAGGTAATTTCACATCAGTCGGGTAGTATCACAGGTGTTTAAGTAATTTTAACTGGTAATTCAGATAGTGTCACGGGTATTCATGGTAATATAGAGAGTAATTAGATTATAAACATTTCTCATCCAACGTTTTAATACTTTATATACTTTTTTCTAAATCTTACAAATTTTTATATGTTAAACAGTTAGTGTGCGAGGCGGAGTGGGATAAACTGCATATTGGTTGACAAATTGAAAAGCTTTGCGTCAACATGCCTTTATTTTAGTTCGTCGTTGGTGTCTCTCCCCTTTATCTAGGCTTGAGACTAACACTAGGATTGCTCCTAATTTCAGGGTTAACACCTTCCCTTCCATCTTTTTATTATTTTTCATTCTTCATCAGGCGTCTGCTAATTGTATACACAGCACACGGATACACTTCATTTTTAAGACTGTAGATTCACGAGAAAATCTTCATCTTCGACTCACATTCCTTAAAGCATTGTTTGTAACACTGTAATGTTCATACGCGTAGGTAGCTATTCCATCCTCGGCAATATCTCTTTTATCATCGTATGAAGTCAATGTAATTTTATTCACTTGTACTGCGGTAACAGCGTGCATTCGTGATAGGATTAGATTCATGGGCGTTCTGATGATTTCACAGGTTTTAAGACAGTCTGTATAGCTGTCAAACGTAATGCACTGCTTAATAATACTACGTTTTATATATTCCCCAGGGGCTCACCTTATGTGTGTACGGGTTTGGCACACCCGGGGTGCCCGAGCCAATCATCCCCATCATCATCCCTCCACCCTCGTCCGGTCGAGCTGGGTTCGTCCTTGTGACCGGGCGACTCAAGGTAGGCTCTTGTGCGTTCTGTGCATTTCACTCCGTGACGCCTCTCGCCATCGTTTCTTTATTCTCTCTTCTATTTACGCACATTTCGCCTCACCTCCATTCATTCACACATCTATTTTCCTTCTTCGCCGGCCTACCTTGCGTGCGAAACGGCCACACACCTTTTGTTTTATTGTACCATTCTATTTACTTTAATCCTCCGTGGACACAGCCTGGCGGATATCCGCACACTGGGTGCGCAGTTGGGCGAGTGGGTAATGGCATCATCCCCACCACCCGGGCTCGTCATTTAGGGCCTGTGTTCGTATCCGCTGTTCAACTGCAGTCCCGCGGGGGGGGCATTACATGAGCTGCTGACTTCCGACGGCCATTGGGTCGCTCTGTCTATGTTCTGGGAGGTTTGATCCTGGGGTGAGTCTGGTATACATAGGCCACTCACCCTAGCCGGGGTAACGCCCGGAAGCCAGAGCCCGAGGTCGGAGACGGTTGCTATGGTAGAGGATTTCTTTCCCTATGGAGCTCTTTTTCTCCATTATTTCGAACAAGCACCGAAAAGTTTTGGTAACGGAAGTAGCACCATCGACATCTGGTTGTTACTTAATCATTACGCGAACAGAGTAAGGCCAATCTTTCCAGAAGGTGAACCCGTTTCTAATCCAGAAGAGCATTGACTCGATTGCTGGTCCGGTTCATTCCTGCACTAGACTACGAACCGGTTCATTGTTGGTTCAGAGTAAGTCCGATCAACAAAGTAAGACCTTGTTGCGCGCCACGCTTCTCCACGGTTATCCCAGCCGTATTGAGAAGCACCGCACCTTGAATTCCTGTCGAGGCGTCGTTATCACCCTTAGCCTCGATAGTATGTCGGACGAAGAACTAGTCGAATATCTTTCCGACCAAAAGGTAACGACAGTTCATCGAGTGCAGGCTAAGCGCGACTGAGTGTTTGTACCCACTCGTACCCTGTTTATCACCTTCGATGGCTTCGAACTGCCCACGAATATATCAGCAGGGTACGAACGCATTGTGGTGAGGCCCTATATTCCTGGACCTTTGCGTTTTTCTAAATTCCAACGTTTTGGGCATACGCAAGTCTCTTGCAAGAGTGACGTTTCCATCTGTGACTCTTGTAGTGAGCCCTCACACGATGGTACCTGTTCATCCGCCCCGTCTGCGTGAATTGAAGCGTCTCATTCTGCATCATTTGCCGACTGTCCGCGGTACTTGGACGAGAAGGCGATCCAGGAGATCCGGGTAAAGGAGAAACTCTCCTTCGCCGAAGCCTGGGGGTGTTACCATTCGCGCCAACCTTCGCTTCTGCGATCGGGAACATTCAGTTCTGTTGTTGCTTGCCAGTACCCGGAAGGATGCCGTGACTGAGACCTAGACCATGACTGCATTGACTGCCACTAGCATCAGGCCGTCTATTTCTGGCATGGTTGTCACGCCATCTAAAGCGGGTCCTAAAGTACTGAAATCCCAAGACCCTGAGAAGAAATCACAGCAGAAACTTCGTAGGGAAGATTTTCTTAAAGCCCCTCCGCGTGCGTGCGGTAAGAAAAGCTCACGTTCTCCTCCTCCTCCTCCTAGTCGGAGATCGCAGTCCCAGGATGCTCCTGGGATAAGCCCCGCGCCCAGCGGCACCCTTCACCAATTGCCATCCAGAATCGATTCTCGGCGCTGGAATCGGTTTCTGGCACTGAGCGCCTGGGCCCTCCCATCGAGGAGTCTATGGAGTCTGACCAACTCCATACTAAAAGCCTGAGCCCCAAGGTTAAGCAAAAGGTTATTTAGAGCCGCCCTTCTAAGTAGACAGGTTATCCCTTTTCCTAATGGCTATCCTGACCTGGAATTTACGTGGTGTACGATCGCAAAGGGCGGAACTGCAACTTTTATTGCGTTCCTATTCACCTACGGTCGTATGTTTGCAGGAGACCAAGCTTCGTTCTCAAGATCCTTATACCCTCCTTGGGTATACTCCTGTTTGCTACGATCTTGCACCGGATGAGGGTACTCCTGCACATGAAGGTGTCATGCTATTAGTGCGTAACGACGGTCATTTTTAGCCTCTCACACTTACGTCCGACTTGCAAGCTGCTGCCGTTAGGATTCAATTACCCGGCTTTTGCTTTTCCGTTTGCTCTGCCTATTCACCTCCATGGTCTCCCATCGCTAACGCGGGCATTTGCCATCTCTTGTCCGCTCTCACAACACCATTTATTCCGTTGGGAGATTTTAATGCCCATCACCCCCGGCGGGGTTCGCCTAGGGCTTGTGCAAGCGGAACTCTCCTTTCTGACATTTTTTATCAGTTCAGGCTCTCCATCGTCAATACATGTGAGCCTACTTTTCTTTCTGATTCTTTTGGTACATTTTCTCACCGTTTGCCGTTTGCTCCATCCAGCTTGCTTGTCGTCTGCAGTGGTACGTCGTCGCTGACACCTACTCCAGCGATCATTGGCACTGCATCGTTTCTCTTTTGTCTCACCACGTCCAGTTCTCCAGAGCACCTACCTGGCAATTCCTTAAAGCCGACTGGGTACTGTATTCCAGCCTCGTGTCTTTTGTGGACCAGCCCTATACTGACGTTAACCAAATGGTGCAGCACCTTACGTCAACGATCCTATCTGCCGCCGAACGCACCATTCCCCATTCGTCCTCCCTCTCTTGGCGTATGTCTGTACCGTGGTGGACCGAGGACTTTCGGGACGCCGTTCGTGCCCGTAGAGCTGCGCTCAGGATGTTTCAGCGATGCCCTAGACTTGATAATGTGGTTACATTTAAACAAGCGCGCGCCAGGGATCGCCGCCTCATTCAGGATAGCAAAAAGTCATGTTGCACTCGATTTTTCGAGCCTTTTAATCGCTTCACGCCTTCCTGTGTTGTTTGGGATAAACTTCGTCGCGTCGCCGGTAAACTGTCGCACTGTACTGTGTCTGGTCTTCAGGTTTCCAATGGCACCATAGTGGATCCGGCTGCCATTGCTAACACTCTGGGTGCTGCCTTTGAGGCGGTTTCCATTTCTGCCCATTATTCCGCTGGCTTTCGCGCTTTTAAAGACAGGCTGTAGTATGAGACATGTAATTTTTGGTCTGATAATAAGGAGTGTTAAAATAAACTTTTCACCCTCAGGGAGCTGGAGTATGCTCTCCATTGCTCTAGGCACTCCGCTCCTGGGTCGGACGGCACTCATGTCCTGATGTTAAAACACCTTTAGCAGACACTTAACATTTTATCTCTTACAGGTCTATAACCGTATTTGGCAGGGCGGCGTTTTTCCGTCATTTTGGCGCGAAGCCACCGTTGTCCCTATACTTAAGCCTGGGAAGGATCTCCAACTACCTTCCAGCTACCGCCCTATTTCCCTCAGCAGTTGCATTTGCAAGGTCATGTAGCGCATGATCAACGAGCGTTTGACATGGTCGCTTTAGTCTCAGAAACTTCTAGCGAACCTTCAGTGCGGATTGCGTCGCCATCGCTCTACCGTCGACCATTTGGTGTCTCTGTCTGCGCATATTATGAACGGATTTCTGAGAAAGTGTCAAACAGTAGCTGTGGTTTTTGACCTGGAGAAAGCTTATGACACTTGCTGGAGGGGCGGCATTTTACGTACACTTCACGCATAGAATTTACGCTGTTGTCTTCCCGTATTTCTTCGGGAGTTTATGACTCACCGCGTCTTTCGTGTACGTGTGGGCTCGGTTTTTGCTAGTCGTTTTATTCAAGAGAACGGTGTACCACAGGGCTCTGTACTCAGGGTCACACATTTTGCGATTGTTATCAACCCCATTCTTGATTGTATTCCACTTTGCATTTCCTCGGCACTTTTCGTCTACGATTTTGCCATTTATTGCAGTTCACGGCGGACTTGTCTGTTTTAACGCCGTCTCCAGAGCTGTATCGACCGTCTCTATGGCTGGAGTAATGCCAACCTCTTTAATTTCTCCGCACAGAAGTCCGCCTGCATCAATTTCTGGCGGCGGAGGTCCTTCTCTCTGGCTTGGGCCGGAGGTCCTGCCATTCGCAGACGAGGTGAAAATTTTTGGGTTGGTCTTTGTTCGAAAGGTGAGCTGGACTTCGCACATTTACTTTTTAAAAGCAAAGTGTGACAGTTCTCTTAACATTTTACGTGTTTTAAGTGGCAAATTCTGGGTAGCTGATCGGACCATCCTTCTGCGTCTTTACCGCTCTTTGGTTCGATGCAAGCTTGATTACGGGTGCATTGTCTATTTATCGGTGCGTCCGTCGGTGTTACCTTGCCTGAATGCCATTCATCATCGTGGAATAAGAGTCGCTACAGGGGCCTTTCCAAACAGCCCTGTACCCAGTCTGTATGCTGAAGCTGCAGAACCTCCGTTGTCTTTCAGGCGTGAGTTGTTTTAGTGCAGCTATACATGTCGACTCTCATGCTTGCCTGACCACCCGTCCTTTGAGTTATTTTTCGAGGATTCGCTTGATGGGCAATATTTAGTTCGCTCCTCTGCATTGCTTCCTGTATGGGTTCGATTTCGACAGGTTCTTCGGCATTTGGACGTTTAGCCAGCGCCGGCTCTTCCCAGAGGGGAAACGCGTTTTCCTCCTTGGTTGCGTTCTGAGGCCCATTGTCTCTTTTGGTTAACGTCGATGCCAAAGAATGAGAACCCTTGTTCAGTTCTTAGATCAGCGTTTTTAGCACTTCAGGTGCAAATCCGGAACCATCAATTTATATATACTGATGGGTCTATGACTGATGTTGGAGTGGGATGTACCTTGTTTTTAGTCAACATAGTTTTACCTTTCGTTTACGAGGGCAATGTTCGATTTTTACCGCCCAACTTTGTAGTATTTATCAGTCACTTTTATTCATCCAGCGGCATGGCTTACGGCACTGTGTTCTTTGCGCAGACTCCCTGAGCGCCCTTCAGAATATTAACGCGCTATACAATTACCACCCACTCGTGCAGCGCATACATGGTCTCCTCCACTAGCTCGGTGTTTGTGGCACCAGCCTGTCATTTGTGTGGATTCCGAGTCATGTGGGCATCTTAGGTAACGAGTCTGCCGACGCTGCTGCCAAATCGGCGCTTTTATCACCCAGATGTTTTACCTGTGTTGTTGTTTCCTCGGATTTTTATGTTATTTTACGACGCCGCATCCTCTCGCTTTGGCGCATTGAGTGAGCGAACCCTTAGGGGAATAAGCTGCGGAAGCGTAAGACTTTCCTGGTTGTCTGGGCCACATCGTCTCGTGCTTCTCGCCGGCAGGAGGTGATTTTAACACTTATTCGTATCGGATATTGCCTTTTTAGTCATAGGCACTTGCTTAGTGGTGATCCCGCACCACTCTGTGATCACTGTGCGGCACTCTTAATATTGCGTCACCTTTTAACAGAGTGTCAGGTTTTAGCACAATTGCGCGTTCGTGTGTCTTCCTGTTGGTATAGCCAACGTATTGGCAGACGACCCGCATACTGTAGAATGTGTATTACGTTTTATCCGTGACAGTGGTTTTATTCGACGCATTTAATGCGCTGAGCGTGTTTTAGTTTTATTTTGTATTGTCCGTTTCAATGGGGGCTGTTCTCCCCTGGGGTCATATGGCGCTCTGGTCCCTTGGCTTCTACAGATCCAGACCCGTAGTTTACTCTTTTATTGTTTAGTTTACCAAGTTTTAGTGTGGTGGTTTTTAGACCTTGATATGTTTTTATTGCTTCAACTAAGCGGGTTTGTGTCCCGTATTTCAATTTCTGAATTTTAAATTTTATACATTGTAAGGGCGCTGATGACCGTAGCTGTTTAGCGCCCTTAACCCCTATATCATCATCACTACGTTTTATACCTTGAATATCTAAGGCATACATCTTATGTCGTAGTCCAACAAAGCGATGGATGATTTTGCTATTAGCTTCATCTTTAAATTTTCCAAGTACCTTCTTGTTTAGAGCTGAATAACATATATGGCTTGCAGGATAATCAGCTGTATCCAGATGCTCGAGAAAACGTAGCTTGTCCTGGTACACATCTTCAGTTGTCACACGATGAATGGATGAATCAGTGTCCAAATACATAAGCTTCAGGTTTTCAGCCCCATAATATGGCAACAACACGTCGTAATGATAGTGATACATTAATGTCTTGGAGATGTCCAACACACTCATACCAATGTATATGGGCTTGTTGAATACAATGTGACGAGAGGCCATATGCACATCAGCTAGATTAGCAGCATATATCGTCCTATCAATAAACGTAGGCTTGGCGATCAGCTTCTCTAGAGTCTTCTCATTTGGCACCAGTCGTAATTCCATAAGGTTACGCAGGTTCTCCATAGTTTTTCCAAACATGGTGTTGTTAAGTAACATGTAGAGATGCATCTCGAAGTCATTTGCAGATTTTTCTCGTAGCCTGTTGTTAAATTGCACAAAAGGTTTCATCCATCAAGACTGTCGGAATTGTAGCACACGATGGATTTTTGTTAGTCGCAGTCCATGACTAAGCGTTATCTTCAAAGTCATGTAATGCACTACATACTTCTGTCGAGGTCAAATATGGGGAATCAGTTTCTTTGTAGATGCTTCCTCTGGTTTCATACACTCAGGCAGGAAAGTTAGATCGTTCTGTAGATCGTGAAGCTCTGCAGGATACTCGATGTCGACTTCTAATATGTAAACATGAGTATCACCTTCTTAAGTCTATATAAGTTGATTTCTTCAGACGAAATCAACTGAAATGAACCAAAAGCAAGTGGGTGACACTTTGCCCAGTCATGCTGGTAGTTGGTGTCCTCGTATGTAATAAATTGGCTTGGTCTCTACGGATCATACTTATCCATATAGGTGTTTTAGTCTCTGCATAGCGTGATCGTAGTCAGTATCGGTAATTTCTTCTTCATTTAACCTATTGTAAAAGGAGTCCATAGGATGCAAGCAGGTCTCATTCAAAACATCCCATGGCGTGACAAAATCATATGGAAATACTCTCTTACGAGTCATCAACTTCAATTTGTCTTCCCCGAATTACTTTAGTGTTTCAGGATATGAGGTTAGATTTTTTACCAACTTATCCAAGCTTGCACTGAGAAATTGAAAGCTAACCACAAACCGAAGCTTTATATCTCCTGCATACTTGGTGAATGAGATGTAGCTTTCTTCATAGTTAGGAATTACCTTCACACGTTCACTTCTACACCCTAACTCCTTAAAAATGAAATGAAAGTCATATCCGCTAAGGTTATGCGTTAAGACAGGAATATGTTTAGGTGTTTGCCAGGCTAAATTGCATTCATTATGTAGACTTTCACGATATTCACCACTGATATGATCATGGTCGCGTACTTTGTAGTTCTCTCCTGTAAAGGGTTTTCCACACAGGTAGCATGCTGTAGAAGACTCAAAATCCTTTTTTTTGTTGATCCGTAAGATTCAGAGGCTTGGCAGATTTGTATATGTTATCAATCATTGTTGCAAGAGATTTCAGGTACAGCAGAAACTTCTGAGCAGCATCAACATCACGGTATACATAGAGTTGCTTAGGAGGACCAGTTTCGAGGTGTTCAACACTGCATGACGGCTTCACTTAATACAGAGCTAATTGGTGTGTGCTCTTGATAAGGAGTTGTATAGGAAGATTCAGGATTGGGTATACACGTATGACATGGAGTGAGAATACTCTCAAAATCAGCATAGATGTCGTAAGGTAGTTTCAACATCCTTTCAACATTTCTAAGCTGTACAATTGATTTCTCCTTAATAGGCATAACTACATCTGCAACACCATGTTGAATACAGATGGCTGCATGCTCTTGTAGTTTTTCCTGTCCACTTCGCCCGCTCTGATCATCAAAATGTGTAAAACAGCGCTTACAGGTATAAACACGTCCAATACGTTTAGTATTCTGACGTCGAACGAGCTTCTCAAAATTCTTTATATATACGTAGTGATGTTTTCCACTAGTGTCACTCAATGGTAGCAGAACACGATGTTCAGGTGGTTCAATCTCAGCAACCTTTATTGGATACACTTCATGCTTCTCATTCAGCACTAAACTCTAATAGACATACTGTTAAGCTTCTCAAACTTAGATATTTGAGAAAGTGAAATAGGGTAGTAAACACAGCTAAAGTCGTACTTATCTTGAAATTGCCTGTATTTTCTCACACGTTGTGCATCCTTCTCTACATATTTGGCTAATACAGAGTACATGAAACATTTTTCATCGCAAAAGTTCTGGGTGTTTACGCAGGCCTTTCTTGCTTCAACAGATGACGGTGGTGGTATGTAGCAACTTCCTCGTAACGGTTTGTGCTTGTTGATACGAAGTCGAACCCCTTCCACAGCAAGCAAACCCCAGTTGCTACCCTTAAGCTGAGACTCCTCCATTTCAGTCACCAATTTCTTGAATTTCGCTTCCAACGTTGACTCCAGATCTGTTTCTAGGAAATCAGGCTGATTCCGCGTTTTAGATGTTTTGTCGCAGGTTTCTCCAATACTGTTAACAATTCGACACTCAGCCAGGAGATTAATTTTAACACTCTTGTGAATACCAAGCTCTTTATGCCCAGCCACGATTATGTGTTGTTTTGCCTCATGCAGATACATATTCAAGTCCTTAGGTGATTCAGATATCCAGTAGCGCTTGGAATAATATCCTTATACGCTGAGTTACTCATCTTTATTCTTGATGTAATAACGTATTAATCCTTCTTCAAGGGAAATGCACACCTCTTCACCTTTTTAACACTTTAGAAAGCTTATTAGTCTTGGAGAGAACACGATGCTAACACCTCAAGACTTATTAGCACAATGCAGTACAATGCCCTAGATCACCCTATTTATAAAGGGAGCACGAACCGTTTAGATCAATCATAAACTCGCTCCATAACTAGCTGTATAGCATCGCTCTAGGCGTATTAACCCCCGCCATATAAGCTCAAGCCCAGAGACAGGATGTTTATGACGTCACACCCAGAGACAGAATGTCTGGCAGTATCAAACACGTTTAAACTCGTCTCATAACTACCTGTATATTCTGTCACACCAACAAAAGAAGTATTCTCACACGCTCATTCAGACAGATGTTTCCATTAAAAGCCTACCACAACCACCACCACCACCGCTACCACCATCTATTACAACAAAGTTCTACAATCTCTATTATCACATTACTTTAAAGTAAAAGCTTAAAAGATAAGGTAGAAGGTTTTTCCCCTTATTTAGTTAAATGTATGTATATACTACATTATTTCATGTTTTCATTCCCTTTTAAATTCGTGCTTTCCATCTTCCCACAGAAAGACCATCACATTTTGCTACATTCACGAGGAAATTAATTTTTTCTGAGTTTCGCAGATTCTAAACTTCTAGAAACTACCCGGTAATACTTTTAATAATTGTATTTTAGTAATTTAGCATCCCCGCATCCGCATATACCACCTAATCTTCACTCGAACCTGATATGATTCATAGGCTTGAAGATATATGAAATCACCCCTTCGGGATTCGATCTGCTTACTTTAAAGTAATTTTTGTCTTGATAGCGATATTTAAAGACTAGCTACTCTGTTTACTTTCTACTTGACGTGTCTATCTAAATTAGATTATGAGTTATTAGATTTGTAAATAAATTTCATTGAATCGGTATTCGAACGCAGATCACCAGGAGCAAAATTATTTATAATATTAGTTTGGTATGTTAAACTGAGCTGTATGCATTTTCGCCATCAACCTAAGTGAGGTTGAGTATAGAGGAAAATTAAGGAAGTCATTAAAAGATGGGGATTCGAACTAAGGACAACTGTATAACAATTATATACAGTATTATTTGCCTATCATATGAGCTATCAACCATTCTTTGGTCCACCCCTCTATCTCTCTTAGTTTCTGAGATAACGGAGATTTAAAAATTAGGGATCGAACCCAGGACATCAGGTACCCAAATATAGATTGACAGGAAACTACCTAATGACAAATTGTATAAAGTTCATTTGGCGTCTTTATTTTAATTATTTCCGGAATTATTAGAAGATGAATTCGTAATCACTCCTAGGACCGAACCCGGGCATCCCGGTCAACTTGGAACAATACCCTCACGGCGCGCTGCATTCCAAGGATTTAATTAGCTTTTATCTAATTGTTCTATCTCTTTTCAATTAGGAGATATAAGCGTTTAATGTGTAGTATAGAAATGACAGTGGGAAGGGGGCTAATTATCATATTAATTTCACATTCCTGCAGATTAAGTGCGGCAGAACTGTCATTTCTATACTACTGATTCATCGCTTGTATCTCCTGATTGAAAAGAGATAAAACAATGCGGTAAAAACTAGTTAAATCCTTCGAACGCGTCGCGTTATGTGGGTATTGTTCCAAGTTGACCGGGATGCCCGTTATCGAATCCTAGGAATGATTACAAATTCATCTTCTAATAACTCCGGAAATAATTAAGATAAAGACGCCAAATGCACTTTATACAATTTGTCATTAGGTATTTGGGTACCTTGTGTCCTGGGTCCGATTCTTAAATTTTAAATCTCCATTATCTCAGAAACTAAGAGAGATAGAACGGTGGAGCAAAGCATGTTCGATAGCTCCTAGGACGGGTAACTAATAGTGTATATAATTGTTATTCAGTTATCCTTAGTTCGAATCCCGATCTTTTAATGACTTCCTTAATTTTCCTCTATATCAACCTCACTTAGGTTGATGGCGTAACTGCATACAGCTCTGTTTAACATACCAAACTAATATTAAAAATACTTTTTGTTCCTTGTGTTTTGCGTTCGAATACCGTTTCAATGAAATTTATTTACAAATTTAACCCTCTGTCAGGCGCGCGCTTTGGTAGAACGGCGTTAGTCGCGCAGGGCCTAGTAGACCCGCGCTATATTTTTGTTGTTATTGTTTGTATTTTTGTTTTATAATTTGTTTATTTTCTTTTTTCCCTGTTTTTACCTTTATTTAGATTAAGCGTACAAGGCTTTCATTAATAGGTATTATCTTACAACATAAAAATACAAGCTAAAATATGAGTACATATACGTTATAAATTGTATTACAGTAAGTATAAAGAAATACATTGCCATTTACAGGTATACATATAACTTGTAATTTCAAATGTTCAGTTACTCAGAATCATGTACTAGCTCACCCGTGTTTTCCCCGACTAAGCAACTTTCGCAAATAATTTTAGCATGTTTGCTCAAACATAGGGGGGTGTTGCATTTCCCACATGCATATTTAGTTTTGCAGTTCATTTTGTCTTTGTTGCAAGGTTCACATCGTTTCCTTTTCAATGTGCATAGTGGTGTATTTGACAATTCATCTACGCCGGATTCTTCAGGTTTATATTTTGTCAAAAGTCCTTTCAAATCACCGGGTAGATTTGATGGTGTTGCTCTTCTTTGTAGCTGTTGCAACAGTAAAGCTAAAGATAGTGATTTCAATACTCCTGCCTTGTAGAATATTTATTTTGGTTTCCAAGGAAGATAACCCTAGAATTGATACGTGCAATGTTCAAGATATGGTCAAAAATTACCATGGGCCACCTTCTCGTTGTTCTGGCTACATTGTATGTAGCACACAATTTATCTACTACATCAACTCCAGATTTAGTGTCGTTGTAATGCAGGATTATTTCAGGCTTTTTCTCAGCACCTTCTGATAACTGTGTGGATGAAACATGTAGACTTGAGAGCAAAACTACTGTTTTACCCTTTTTTGGAACATATGAAACAAGCGTTTCATTTTTTGTGAAGCCAAATATGCTTTCGTACTGTCTGCGATCTTTTGGAGAAGTGAAATTAGTGGGTAACTCTTTTTTGTTCTTTCGCACTGTACCGACGAAAGAAAGTTGTCTTTTGCGCAATTCATTCACCAGCGATACACTGGTAAACCAATTATCTGCAGTAACGTTTCGTCCAGTGCCAGAGATTGGTTCAGTTAGTCTCAGAACTACAGCCTCTGCCGAGTTAGTTTGCAAATATGGTCCGTCCGGCTGCTGTCCACAATAAATCTCCATGTTAGTTGTATAAAACAGTTTTGCATCACTCAAACAGAATATCTTTATGCCATGTTTGTTTGGCTTGGATGGTATATATTGTCGAAAACCACATCGACCACGAAATGCCGGCAACTGTTCGTCGACAATTACATTTTGTCCAAGAGAATAATGGTTCTGACAGTTGTTCAGAAACAATGTAAACATTTCTCTAACAGCAGCCAATTTATCCAATCTTCGTCGCTCCAGTCTTCAGCTTTTGTCATCAAAGCGAATACAGCGTATTAGAAAAGTGAATCGTTTTTCAGACATAGCCATTCGGAATAGAGGAATTCCAAGGTCATCGGTTCTCCAAAAATCGTGAATATTCTGGCGTCCACCACGAAAAATTCCTGCCAGGTACAATAAGCCTAGGAAAGCTTTTATTTCTATTACATCTGTAGGCCTGCTGTCTCTTTCACGATCAAATTTGTGCTGCACACTGCTAATGTAAGTATTTGAGCTTTCAACAATCAGATCAACTATATCTTCGGTAACAAAAAGTTTGCAACAATCACTTTCCGTTTTCGCATTTTTTTGCAGCTCCTACCACACCAAGAACTTTGGTCAATATATTGTGAGCCCTTGTCTGTGTCATTTTCAAAGGTGTTTTTTTCGGTTTTGTTCCATCTCTTCCTGTAAATAACAACAGAATATATTGTCAATAATAAGAAGAAGAAAAAGAAAATGAAGAAGAATTAATATGATACGCATATGATGTTACCTATAAAATACATGTTATCACACAAGCTGCTTTCATCATCTTCCTCTTCATCTTCATGGTCAGTTTCTGAATCTAAAGATCTCGTTTCGGGTTTATCTTCTGAATCAGAGTCATCTGATTCATATAAGTTGTCATCCACGGGCAAGGCATCATCATTGCAAAGTAGGCGATGTACTTCTTCCAAATCATTCGGATTTTGTAGATCATACCTTTTACTCGTATTCATGACGAAGCAGTAACAGCTCCTTGTAATATCAAAGCAATATTGCACAAAAGCTAATGAGAAACAAATCTGTCAACGATATGTAACGAGAGCAGGCGCGCGGGGCCCGGTTGACCTGTGCGACACGTAACTGCTGATTAGTCATTCCTCCAGCCAAACAAATAAACAGATAAGGTTATCGCTGCAGCAAATAATCGCCAAAGGTGTAATGTTAGATGTCCTAGTCAGGCAATTGCATAGGTGCGTTCGTTCGAAAATTATAACATTTATATAATGCCAGGGGTCTCTCAGGCCCCTAGCGACTGACGGAGGGTTAATAACTCGTAATCTAATTTAGATAGGTTCGTCAAGTAAATAGTAAACAGAGTACCTAGTTTCTAGCTAACGTTATCATGACAAAAATAACTTTAGAATACTCAGATCTAATTCTGAAGGGTTTATTTCACATATCTTCAAGACCATAGATCATATCAGGTTCGAGTAAAGATTATATGGTAGATGCTGATGCGGGGAAGCTAAATTACTAAAATACATTTATTAAAAGTATTACCGGTTTCGTTTCTAGAAGCTTGAAGTCTGTGCAACTCTGGAAAAATTACTTTGCTCGTGATTGTAGCGAAATGTAATGGTCTTTGTGTGGGAAGATGGAAAGGAAGAATTGAAAAGGGAATGAAAACATGAAATAATGTAGTATATACATTTAACAAAATAAGGGGGAAAATCTTCTACGTTACCTTTTAAGATTTTACTTGAAAGTATTGTGATAATAGAGATTGTGCTAGCTTTGGTGTAATGGATAGTGGTAGCAGTGGTGGTGGTGGTAGTAGTGGTGGTTGTGGTAGGCTTTGAATGGAAACATCTGTCTGAATGAGCGTGTGAGAATACTTCTCTTGTTAGTGTGACAGCATATACAAGTAGTTATGAGACGAGTTTAAAAGTGTTCGATACTGCCAGACATTCTGTCTCTGGGTGTGACGTCTTAAACATCCTCTCTCTGGGAGTGAGGTTATATGGCGGACCTTAATACGCGTAGAGTGATCATATACAGCTGGTTATGGAGCGAATTTATTATTGATCTCAAAGATTAGTGCTCCCTCTATGAATACGGTGATCTAGTGCATTGGACTGCATTGAGCTAATTAGCCTTGAGGTGTTAACATCGTGTTCTCTCCAAGTATAAGCAACTTTTTAAAGTGTTATGAAGGTGAAGAGGTGTACATTTCATTGAACAGAGATTAAGACGTTATTACATAAAGAATAAAGATGAATAACTCAGCGTATAAGAATATTATTCCAAGCGATACTGGATACGCTTGAGGAAAATGTGGGAAGAAGTTCCTCCGAGGTTATCACAAGAGAAGACACGAGATTTCTTTTACGAAGCTCTTCAAATGTAAACATTGTAGCTTGACCTTCAATGATAGTTATAAGGGACAGCGACACGAAGATATATGTGAAATAAGCAGTCCTCAGAAGAAAAGCAGATTGGAGCTCACTAAACATCAGTTATTATCAACTAAGGAGTACTGTGATATAAAAGAATATGAAACTTCATTCGAAGGATGATTGAAATCGTACTTTATACGATGTGACTCACCTAAGGACCTGAATATCTATCTGCATGAGGCAAAACAACGCAATAATCTGGCTGTGCATAAAGAGCTTGGTATTCTATGGAGAAATTATGGCGAAATAAAACGAGATCAGCTTTGTTTCATATTGCATCTTAATTTTCTACTTTTATTCATTTAACAGAGAGGTTTGAGAAAACAAAAACTCGACAATTTAATAATGTTATCTTCGTGTATATCTTCTACAATCTGCACTGCCTGATTGCACATTATAAATGGTAAATTTCTACATTCATGGGTATAGGGTGGTACAGTGGGCTTCAAACGTTTTCCCATGGGCCAAGGGGCGAAGAGGAAGAGGGGGAAGAAATTTCTTCTCGACTAGTCATGCCTGGCTATAGTCAGCGTGCCGATATCGTCTCAAAGGTCACATTTACTTCTGTGTATGCATTCAGCGACCTGACTAAGAAGAAAGTAGACGAAACCAAATACTTTCCTCTTTACTATAACTATTCAAGCGAAATAAATTAACATATTCTTTGCATAATATGTTGTTTAAAATCAAATATTGCACTCTTTATGTGGGGGATACACAAGTTTAAGATTCAGTAATTTTCTTGAGAAACAAGTTTCGCATAATGTATATCTTCTTTTTAACGTTTGTTGCTAGTAATACATAATAATATTAATAATAGTTTCATAATTATCACCAACAGAACGTTCTACGCGTGCTCCGAGGGTATTTATTACCTTGAATATAAGTTCGTTTTACTTTTTAATTGTCATAGATATCGATCACAACGTTTAGCGCTAAGTGTGTAGTTCCATACATTTGGCACATTCAGTTCCGATAATATTCAAGTAATGTTTTTTAAAATATGGCAGCAAAAGTAACATTAATGTCAAACTGTTGAAGCAGTTTGGAAATAATTAAGTATAACATTAAAGTTTCTTTAAAGTGAGATATATTTTGCGTTTGTTACTCAAAAAGGAATAAAGATTGTTTTATTTGAAACATAATTTCCCTTACATGCACACTCTCAAGTGATAAGAAGAAAAACCCGCCTGTCGTATAGTGGACGTAGAGTAAAAACACCTATTACGTATTGTATGCAAAATGTTAATAGATACGAGGAAACAACCTTTAGCGCAAAACATGCAGTTTCTATATAGCTGTTTTATTAGTTTAGGATAACATATAAGCTAAATTTTCAAAATAGTGACCCGAAGTGTTAATGCAGATAGGTCGATGTGCTTTTGTTGTAATTGGCTCATTTGAAAGCATTCTATTCTGAAAACTAAATTGCTTTCAAGTTACAAATTTGAAGATGCGTTCCCCCAAAAAAGGCTTTGTATTGCGATTCACGTTCTGAAACCTTAAAATGCTTCTCTTCTCTGGTCTAGGATGGAATGGAATGTGTAACGGAGGGGATTCGACCCCGATCCAGTGAATGAGGATATTGTGCTTGTGACCCTCGAGGGTGCACTCCCGGGAGGGGGGACGAGGTGAGAGACACCGAGCGACCGGAACCAGGAGTGACGGCACAGCAATGACAAGGTTCCTAAAATTTCCAGATTGAGACGCCCTGACAGCTGGGCAGGCAAACCGGGGACCCCACCCCAAACAGAGGGTCCAACGCCCCCAAGAAGCGGTCGTTATACCCTGGCAACCAGCCGAAGACCAAGAGACGGATAAGGTTCCACAGAGAGAATCCTTTTTCTGTGCCACACCGCACAGGAATACCATCGCCGATTTCCAATCCTGAAACAGACCTAGCGGGGTTAAGGATGAATGGAATGAGGAATGGAACGATATTCGGGGGCTGAGAGAAATCATATCAGCATACTCCTGACGACCCGGGAAAACTCTCGAAAAAAAAACCGTGGGTCAGATTGGGCGGTAGCCGGGAAGCGAACTAGGGATCTCTCAAATGCGAGTCTCACGCGTTACCGCGACGTCACCTGGATGTAAACTGGAAGGTTCGTAGTTCATATCTCGGCTATGATATTGAATTTTTCAATCTGATTCTATCTTTCCAACCTTGTCCTACACACGGCTTGAGTGAAAGGGTCTTCTTGTTAATTGAAATGCACTGCCATTACAAACTTCGTTGTAAGTATTAGAAGAATGCAGCAGCTCAAACGATAGTCTGATTTTTATATGGTGTCTTTGAAACTCCACGCTCTTTGCGTTACCACGAGAATTGTGATTAGGAAGAATTATATTTAAATGTAGATTAAATTATTATCTTAAATTGAACAAACTGACGTGTTGCATTCACATAACTTTCTCTTGTTACCATTCTACAAATTCTTTTTTCTAAATATCATTTTTCTGCCTACTTCTTATAATCCAGATAGACTTGCAAATCACATTTAGCTCATCTGTGTGGTGTAAAGGTCTGCCTCACATTCAAGAGGTCCCGAGTTAGAATCTCGGTTAAAGTGAAATACCTGGGTAAAGTATTTTCCAGCGTTTCCTCTTATCCTGAGAAGATGAATGTTTGATTCTAATTCCTAGTGACCTCGGGCCCATTTGAGCATCATTTTAACCATTTCGTTCATTCACCGTCCGTAATGGCCTACCCGGTTAAAGGACTTTAATTAAATACCAAAAGAAAAAGTTCACATTTACACGTTTCGTTGTAGTATATACAGATAAAGCGATAGTCACATTTTCAATAAGCATGTGATGCTTTGTAATTCCATGCTGTTTATAATACCGCGAAAAAAACAAAACAAACAGCGACTTATCAGAGACAAAGGATATTCAAACCAATAACAAAAACTATTTGGGAATTAGTTAACCTCATAAAATATATATGTATATAAGAAACTGCGTGCTTTAACCGGGTCTGCATTTCTTGTGTATCAAAACTTTGTCCAATCTTTTAGAGTTTACCAATTATACAAAAGTTATTCAGAATGAAGAAGGCTTTAGAGTCTCTTCTCAGTCAGTTCAAAATATATATATATATATGTATATATATATCGTTTGTCATGAAAATATTATAAACAGTGAGTATTTTAATCAAAATCATTAGAGCCATTTTTAAGAAAATAAATTTCGAAAATTTCACCATGTAAAGGGTTGTTCAGGATGGGGAAATTTTCTTGAAAATCCTTGTCACAACTTTGAAAGATGCTGAACTTAAATATCAAGTTTGGTAGTTATCCGACTTTTCGATTTGGATTTATGTTGTTCACAGAGACGCAGGCATATGGAGGTTTTGCCCTAAATTCACTCTTCTTACAAAGCTTATTTTGCACCTATGTCATGTTAATACCCATAACCCTTCATCACTTATTTTCACAACTCGTTGTAGGTATAACCAGAACATATTAAGCTAAAGCGATAGCCAAATTCCTCAAAGCTGACCGCTATGTGATAGCTTTGGATTGGTTGGTTACGGAGGGGACTCGGCACTGATCCACATAATGGATATTGTGCCTACGCCCCACAAGGGGGCGTCTCCGTGAGGCAGGATGAGGCGAGACAAGACACCGGACGTCCGGAACCAGGAAAAAGGCACAGGAATGGCAGGGTCCCTAAGTTTTCAGATAGAGACTCCTCGTAGACGGACAGGCAGACCGGGGACTCCACCCAGCACAGAGGGTGTCCAACGCTCCTCAAAGAAGTTAGGATACTCCCGACAGCCAGCCGAACCCCGAGGGACGGAGAAAGTCACAAAAAACATTCTTTTCCCCTGCCACACTGCACCGAAACACCATTGCCGACACTTCCAACCCTGAAACACACCAATGGATGAAAGATGAAGGGAAATTAGAATGGAGATGAAATGGAGGTCCGGAAATTCGGGGATGTGAGAATCCTTGCTAGCACTCGCCTGGCGACCCGGGAAAACCCCGAAAAAACCTATGGGTCAGGAAGGTCGGCCAGAGGAACCCAACCCACGACCTCCCGAATGTGAGCCACAGACGTGATAGCTTTTGAAATTCTGTTCTCTTTGTATGAACACGAGAAAGAAAGAAAGAAAGAAAGAAAGAAAGAAAGAAAGAAAGAAAGAAAGAAGAAAGAAAGAAAAACAATAGTTATTTGCAGTTGAGGGAAGTATAAAGTATTTGAAAATTCAAATTAATAACAAAGAAACCTACAGAATAGATAAAATATAAAAGTTATTTATAATAAAATGAAAATGTTATTTTATATATATTTTGTGCTTTAAAAAGATCTACGGTTGTTGTACGGTAAGATGTTGTCTCTCTCTCAGGATTTACTGATTATCAAAAGTTTTTGACAATAAAGACTAATTTACAGACTATTCCTAGAAAAAAGATATACATTCTAATTATCATGAAAATAGCTCATACATATGTATTTCAACCAAAACCCTTACTCATTTTTAAAGAATAAAAAATGTCGAAAAATGTCCAATGTAAAGGGTAGTTTGGAGCGGAGGATTTTCTTTAAAATCTCAGTGTCGCATTCTTGGAGGAAGTTGAATTTAAACACCAAGTTCGGGTTTTAACCAACCGTTTGCTTTTGAGTTATGCAACTTGTGGACACACACACACACACACACACACACACACACACACACACACACACACACACCCCTTGACCATTGTCTAAAAATATATTCATTGGATTCAGGTTCACAAACGTGATTTCTGGTGAAATTACGACACTGAATTTTCAGATGGAACACAATACTTTCTCTACTTACTGTAGCTACATAGTAGAGAAAGTAAAAATGCTTACTTTGGATTCAGGGGGTTCAAAACGAGAATTCCGTTGAATCTCGTTATTTAATTTTTGGGTGGAATGCAATACTTTCTCTACTTACTGTATACAATACTTTCTCTAGCTCCTGTAGCGACGTAGTAGGGAAACTAAAAATGCTTTCTTTGCATTCAGGGGATCTCAAAAGTGTATATATCCGGTGAATCTCATTCAATTTTTAGGTGGAACACAGTACTTGCTATACTTGCTGTAACTATTAATAGAGAAAGTAAAAACCTTTGTTTGGTTTTAGGGAGTCTGAAATCGAGTATTTCCGTTGCGAGTATTAATACCGTTATTAAATTTTTGGGTGGAATACAACACTTGTTCTACTTACTGTAACTGCGTAACAGAGAAGCTAAAAACGCTTTGTTTGGTTTCAGGGAGTCTGAAAACGAGTATTTCCGTTCCAAGTATTAATATCCTTATAAATTTTTGGGTGGAACACAATACTTGCTCTCCTTGCTGTAACTACGTAGTAGAGAGAGTAAAAACGTTTTGTTTGGTTTCAGGGAGTCCGAAAACGAGTATTTCCGTTCCGAGTATTAATCTCGTTATTCAATTTTTGGGCGGAATATAATACTTGATCTACTTACTGTAACTACGTAGTAGAGAAAGTAAAAAGGCTTTGTTTGGTTTCAGGTGGCCTGAAAACGAGTATTCCGTTCCGAGTATTAATCCCGTTATCAGATTTTTGGGTGGAATACAATAATTCCTCTACTTACTGTAAGTGCGTAGTATGGAAAGTAAATTCAATTGGGTTCAAAACGTGTGTTTCCGGTGAATATTGTTATTGAATTTTTGGGTGGAATACCATACTTCCTCTGCTTACTTTAAGTGCGTAGTAGGAAAAGTAAAAATGCTTTCTTTGGATTCAGTGGGTCTCAAAAACTGTATTTCAGTGAATTTCGTGTTTTATTTTTGGCTGGAATACAACACTTTCCTACTTATTATAGGTAAATAGTAGAGACAGGAAAACTATGAGTTGTGGAATAGATAAGCGGCTGGTTGTCATTACGGCATCTTGCATGCAACCAAATAGGGAAAAGTGTAACTTAGACTGTAACTTTAAATAATTTCTGGCTAAATTGTTGTCACGATGCACGGAAAAATCATACTCTATAAGGGCATGAAAATAAAGAACATGTGTTAGTTAATAATGGGTAGAGAAAGCAGTAAGTATTGAAAACCAAACCATTTTGTTTTAACACCTGCTTGTTATACAGTAATATGATGCGTCTAATTCCTAAAAATTAATTTGTATACTGCTCATGTCGCTGTGTTGTAATGTTATTGCTGTTTTCCTTTCACAGTTATTACATTCTTACAGCCAAGTCTAAGGGAAATCTGTTGAAATGATATTTTGTTTAGCCTGTTACATTTCTTAACCTTCCTTGTAGAGCGGGTATGAGCTAAGATACCTGGAATAACCTCTCGATAAGCACCCCGCTTGCCCCGCGTTCGGAAAACATTTGGAGCCATCTGTACATTCTGAACGTTAAATGAATTAGAATATACTTTACACTTTCTCAGCTAGCTATCTACCTGTTCTTCGCACCGCTGTCCTTCGCAGTATCCAGATATTATAATTGTCTTTGTTGTGTTTGGTGCTAATGTTCTCAAGTCTATACAGTCTAACTAACTCGAATTCTTCATAGACCTGTATACTTTTCTCTTTCCGGAATGGCACCATTGCCATATATGAAAATATCATTACAGTGCTCCCTACTGTAAGCTGATCTTTTTCAGTGGATACAAGTGTAACGCTATTGAGGAACACGTAACGCTTATTACAATACACTGTAACCTTCGAATATTTTTTCAGGCCTTGAGCAGTTTCTGTTGGAGATGGAATTCAGAATGTGACACAATTCACAGGACTTAAAAAGCATTGGCGTGTTTCAGCTTATTTAAAAATCTGGAGCCAATATGCAGCATACGAAAGTTGCACCAGAATTATTTTGTTAGGTTAAGCTTCATAAGGGAAATGTTTTATTGTTTGTACAGTGACGCTTATGACTTTTGTGAACTGAACGGCCAGCCCAAGTAGCATAACACAATCGCAGCTAATTGATGCACAGTGATTTAGTCTTGGGTGTGTACAAACACTCAAGAACATCATGAGGGATCTGCTTTATTAAATGGTTGTGTACAACTGCACGTCTTCTTTGTAGATAATGGGCGCTTGTCTTTTGCATCTATGGTTACTGCATTTACTTTATGACAAACAGAGCTACCAGCTGAAAACAGAAAGCATTTTTTATAGTATGGTACAGTTAGAGCCGTCTAGGAATCGAACGTCAGCGTTTTTCACATACATTGGGTAATTTTTAAAAATCACCTGATTTAACTAATGAGTGGGGTAAGTTACCTAATGCAATATGGTAGCTCAAACGTTAAGAATATCAGACCTGAGAGTCAAAGATTCCTGTTTCGAGTCCCAGGCCGTGGCATTGCAATTTTTAAATCTTTGTGACTTAATGCCTACACACGTTTGATGTAAAATAACAAGAATTAAATTTATCAAACTTTCAACTAATTTTAATTGTTTGTCACGCTTATCGCACTTCTAAACGGTATGTATTAATAATTCCTCAAAGCTCATATTTCCCATTTCGCTTTAGCTGATCTCAATGATGACGATGGGGGCGATGGTGGCGTGGGTGGTATAATGCTCAAATGCTGGTTAAAGAAACACCTGTTAAATAACTATCAGCATATGTGGATTGGATAGGCCTGGTGCAAATAAGATACATCTGATCAAAGTAAGCATTTAGCACAGATTATGAAATTAAATCAGGATTTTTATTGCAAGTTTGCCATCAGCCTATCACCCTTTACAGCCATTTTAATCGGAGCTGTGTCATTAGCATAGCCTGAGTTATTTTTGTTGTGAAACAAATTCAAAATTTAAACACAAAGTAGGTTTTGACGGTATAGATTAATCTAAATAATAGCTGGATTAACATTGTGTACTGCAATCATATTTCACATTAATTCACATATTGCCTTTTAGGTACAACAAAGAGCATCAGAATGTGTTAGAGCCATTGATTTGTTGGAAAAAATCAATAAGGGATTACCGGTGAAAAATGTTTTGGCTGAATGCTTTGATCTGCGTAACTTGAAGGTAAGTGGGTATCCTTGTTGTTTAGTTAATTGTAATTGTATAACTAGGCAAGTGCTTAATACGCCTTTTAATAACTCAGGTCTGCAAAATTGGTGAAAAACATACAGTAACAAGTAAAATACCGAGATAGCATATGTAATATGCAGGGGCTGAGAGGTGATTCGTACGCGGTGACAGTGTTAACAATACCTTTTAAGTGAAATAATTAATACAAAAGCAAGTAGTCGTATGTAATCTTCTGAATGGAATGGCTCAGGCGGCAACGTCTGTGGCCCGCATTCGGGAGGTCCCAAGTTCGATCCCCGGTGACCACTCACACTGACCCACGGGTATTTCATGGTTTCCTCGGGTCATCAGGTGAATGCTGAGGTGGTTTATCTTATACCATGCCTCGCTTTCCTCTCCTTTCCTGCACTTATCATGTTCTGATCGCCCTTCGGGTCCCATCTCTCCCTCCTGAGGGTCAATGGTAGAAACACAAGGGGCCAACTGGCGTGCGTGCGGTGCTCTGCCTCGGTTTCGGGGAACCCCTCCGTTGATTCGTACGTTTATCTTGATGTAATGTTATGTTATAACAGTAGGGATAATTTATCAGTTCTGATGTAATCTGAGTTGTCTATTTGAACAAAATGTACCGTGATTCGGGAACACCGTTTGTTATATACACCAATTGACTGACCAGCCAATCGTACGCAAGTACAGCAAACGACATCAGAATGTACAGGAGTCAGTGTGGGTGGCTCAGTTGGTTAGGTACTGGTCTTCTGACCTCAGGACTGCGGGTTCAAACTCGGCCTAGACTGATGGTTTTTAACCGCGGTTAAAAGCGGCAGTCCCGTATGACAGCTTTGCGAAAGAACTCCTGGGGACGTAATTCCGGCACACCGACGGCGCTGATATGATCCTGGCAATTGACAGCGTTGTTAAGGAACAGAATATTTAGTTTATAGAATATATAAGAGCCATTGATTTGTTGCAAGATATCAATAATGGATTTGTGGTGAAAAAATGTATTGGCTCAATGCTTTGATCTACGTAACTTGAAGGTTACTTGTTGCTTCTGTATTTAATGCACTTATGCCGAGGTTAGTTTTCGAGTGTTTAACACTCATCTTAATAACTCAAGTCTGCAGAGACTGAATAAAATACAGTGCTTCCTATGTTAGGATAGGATAGGACTAGAAGCGGAGGGGGACTTAGCACCTCAACCTACGCAGATCTCTTGTACTAAGGGCACTGAGAAGGGAAGAGAAGAATGAGGTGACAGGAGATAGAGGGCGGCCGGAGCAGGAGGTGCGACAGGCGGAGGGCAGGGTCCCTTCCATTTACAGATTTGAACTCCCCGGTTCGTTCTTGGTGTAGCCGGAGTAGTATTGACCCCGGATTAGCCAATTGGATTAACGATAATCCTGCCGCTACGTGGCGTTGCTGTCGCCTTAATCCGTTGGATTAAGATGGACTAAGATGGATGAAGGCGGTAAATTTGAAAGTGTTACTAGCGGTAGGATTATGGTTAATCCACTTGGCTAATCCGGGCCCAATTTTTTTATTTATTTATTTTGTATACAGAGATTGACAATAAATGATGCTTCTGATTACACATGAGGATAAGATTGGAAATGCTAACTGGTATTAGAATAATAAGGCTTTATTAAAAGATACATACAATTTATTTTGAAAAACAGAGATTTACAGTAAATGTTTATACATAATGATAAGGTTAGTAATGTTTACTGGTATTAAAAATAATAAGTATTTATTAAATGTTACATACAATTTATTTATTTTGAAAACAGAGATTTACAGTAAATGATGATTAGTTTACTGGTATTAAAATAATAAGTAAAATAATAATAATATGTATTTATTACATGATACATACAACATAGGAGTGAAAGAAAAACATTATTAAGATGTATATGATAGTATATTGTTTTAGTACATAAATCACTGTGCACACGCACTTTGTATAATGTTTTTTTAGATGATAAATCACTCTGTGCAGTCAGTTTGTTTCTCACAAAAAATAATTTTAAACTTTGTGATGATGGAGATGTTGTCGTCGTCGTTGTTGTCGTCGGTATCGCTGGAGTCGCTATCGATAAGGAAAATGGCATTTATGGGTTTGGTGATGCAAGTGAGAATATGTTGGAAGTTGCTGTGCGTTTCCATGGGTGTGGGAACGGCGACGACGAACTCGTTGGTGAATTTGTTGGAGTAGCACCCATTGGATGTGACGTTTATGTTGAGGTTAGGTGTTTTGTTGTGACAGAGGAAGACGGAGAGTTGAGCATCTGCTGCGCATAGGATAGCTTTGGAAGGGAGATACTTGACGTGGATGCCTGGGGTTTGTTGGAGGAATGTTTGACGATGATTTGTTTTTGATTGCCAAAAAGGAGATTTATGTGGAAAGTAATGAGACTTAGAATATTCTCCATTGGCGGAGAGTTGGGGTAGAAAGAGGAGTTTGAGGAGGAGGTTGTTTCCAATGTGGATGGGTTCGGTTTCGCAGCTCATTTTGGTGCGAACTTGACGATATATTTTTTGAATGCGTTGGAGAGTCTTTCTACACTTTGGTTGGTTATGGTCAACCTGGCGGTGTCGAGTTTTTGAATGAGTTCTGGAGTAGCCTTTTCGTATCTTGCAGGTAGAAAGACTTCGGTATCTTCGTCCATTTTCACAGCGGTTCTTGTGCCGTATCTGGTGGGGAGTGATCTGACGCCTAGAACGGTGTACGGTACGTTTTCCTGCAGAGCAGCAACGCAGAGAATGTCGGTGTTGTTGGAGAGCTCATCTAGTTGACGAATGAGGGTGTTTGCGCTCATGTTTCACTTTTGACACACCACTGGCAGTTTTTAACGAACAGTGGTGGTCCGTCAAAGTGAGATCTTTGAGAAGGTAGGTTGTAGTGGCGTATACAGCGACGGTATGGTGCGCAAATGTGTTGAAGGTGAATGGGCAGCTGGTCCCACACGGTGTCTACGTTGACAGGAAAATAACTTGGGAAGATGGCGTTTACGTTTTGAAGTAGAACTTCTCGTTCCTGAGGCAGGAGAACTTGAATGCACCTTTGAATTTGTAGAAACTTGAGAAGCACAGAGGAGCAATCGCAAGTCATGAGCGTTGTCTGTTGTACTTCCCATTAAACTCCTGAATTTGTTGGCGAAGTTTGGAGAGTTCCTGAAAATAGTGAACTTCGCAAGTGTAGCAAAGGTTGGTGCTATGAGCATTGAGCACTTTAGCTGTACAGCAGGAGCAGGTATGAGCTGGGCACGAAAGGTCTGGCATTTCCGGACGTTAGATCCACACTGTGTTAGGGGTAAACATTGGAGTGAATATATATGGGGAAACCACTGGAGGGGGAACGTTGGTTGCGTCACATTCACAGTAAGCCTTAATTGCAATCGCAGAAAGGAGCATATCCGTGGGAAACCACTGGAGGGGAAAAAGCTGTTGCCCCACATCCGCCGGAAGGAGTACATCCGTGGAAACCGTTGGAAACCACTGGAGGGAGAAAAAAGTCTGTTGCACCACATCCGCCGGAAGCGTCATTTGCATGCGCAGGAAAGAGAACATCCGTGGGAACCGGAGGAAAAGTTCGTTGCGCCACATTCGCCGGAAGCGTTATATGCACACGCAGGAAATCACTGGAGGGGAAAAGTAGTTTGCACCACATCCGTGGGAATTGCACATGCAGGAAGGAGGACATCCGTTGGGAAGTTGATGACCACATTCGCAGAAAGCATTGATTATGCTGCACACAGGAAGTAGCACATCCGGTGGGTTTTACCACCAGAAAACATCCGTGGGAATTGCATACGCAGGAAGGAGGACATCCGTTGGGAAGTTGATTATGCTGCACACAGGAAGTGGCACATCCATGGCAAAGAAAAGTCCGTTGGATTTTACCACCAGACGTTGCTCGCTTGTTTGAATATGGAGTTGTTATCGTCTTCATTTTGAACCATAGCTCTGTGTTCGTTGACGCTGAACAGCCAATCACCGTGTATATGATCAGGTAGAATGTAGAGTGTGTCATTGCCCAAATTGACCGTTAGGCATCTACCGAAGCACATGCGGTCTTGGTTAATCGTTTCCTGCATTTTAGCTATGGAAATGTACTGTTGTTCGTAGAAAATTATGTATAATCCCCTTGTGGCAACACATTGGAACCATTGTTGTTGTTCTTCATCACTGTCACGTGTTTTATGGGTGTGAGGAGATGGCTGCGAATTGGATGTGAACTGGATATCGTTGAAGTTGATGTTGGAAAACACAAAATGAATTTTGCTCTAGCAGGTGTGAACTTTGATGGAGATGGGTTTGCCGTGGTAGGTGTTATCGACAAAACGGAGTGCATAAGGAGTATTTTTTGAGGTTGGCCATCCACTTTGTAGTTTTTAAAAACTTTAGTTGCTTCGCAGTACAAGGATAGGTAATTTTTATATCACATGCTGTAGGAGAACACTTCTTGCGATACCGAAGCTCGAGAGGATACTGTGTGTGTGTGCGGGAGAAGGAGGAGCGGAACACGGGTAGAGAGAGAGAGAGATGCATGCGCACTAGGGTTGATTTTGTGTGATAGATAGTGCGAAACGAGTTTGGAGAAAATGCTGTACCTCGAGGAAGGTTCATAAATTGCGGGGGGTATGTACTTGGTGAACTGGGTGAAGTTTAGTTTACTGAAGGGAACATTTGCGGCATGGTTGTGAAGCATGTACTTGTGAAATGCCATTATTTGATTTTGAACGTCCGTTTCTTCCTTCTGTTTGTGATACATGACGTCGGTAATGATTCGCTGTAGACTGTTCAACATGTTGAGCTCTTGCTAGTTAAGAGTGATGGAGTCGCCTTGCAGGTGTGCGAAGACGATTTTTAGCCTTCCAAACACGTTTTTGAACAGAGTGGTAACGCTGTCGCTGTATTGAAATTCCTGTAGACGTCCCTGTGGGTCATTCAAGCGTTTGTGAATGATGGGGATGGCTTCGACGAGTTTGTGCCACTGTGAGGAACCCATGACAACTGCGTTGCGCTGTCCACATTTGGCAATGGTGACGACGAGATGGTGCGGCGACTGGGGGGAAAACCCACACATACGAATTTGGTTTGTTGCGGGTTGAGAAAGTAGATGTCTGACAGAGGGCCCACAACTGCGCTTGTGCTGGGTTGTTGCGTTATGCGAAGCTTCCTTTTGGCTGCGACCTTTGATGATGTTGGGGTTTTAAATCCGGTGCCACTGAAACAAGAGAGACACACGAAACGAATGAGTGTGACGCACAACAACAAAAGGAAACAAAAAACAGAAAGTAGCGCATACAAGGCGGACTAACCTGGGTGGCGTGGCTGCCTGTGCGTCGTCCATGGTGGTTAAGGCGAGCGTTGGCGGCACGATGCGCCCTTTTTATATGAGCAGGAGAGCGTTCAGAAAGCACATACAAGAGAGGGGATGACAATGCGCTACGGAAAAAAGCTATATGGATAATGACGATATCGTACACGAACACTTACCTGCAAAGGTTGGCAGGTCTGGTGGATATCGGAGCACTTTGCGCAACACACGTGTTTGTAAATTTTGCGAATGACGTTATCATTGTGAGAGTAATCATTGGCGCGAAATTTGGAAAAGAAGGTATGCAGAGGTAGGTCTGAGTAGCGGTGGGAGAGATAGTCTATGACGTAATGCCCACAAGTGGTGCTGTGATAACCTTGCAGCCTTCTGGCGTTGGTGGACCATTTTGTCCCGCAGATTGAATTTAAGAACTGAAGATAATAGGGCGAAAGGGGGCCTACCCCGTAACTGTCAAAGTATTCTCCACGTCCGTTTTTATCCACAAAGATGAAAACGCAGTCTTTACCCGGTTTGGTGCTTGGGTCGATGTTAGCGACTAAAGCAATGGGAAGGGTGGGAATACAACTAATTTTGGGAAGCCTGTCGCAAGGGTAGACACCTAAAAAGCGACAGTGCATAGAGGGGCATGTGGATAGAAAACGCTGAATGTGGATCTGTTGCCGTCTATTTCAGCCGTGCGATGTATTTCCGCTAGCACCAGAAGAATGACGGGTTCTGTTAATTTATCGGCAAAACCGATGCTTATAGACACCGTTCCGTGGCGCTGGCCCGAGATGTGAGATTTTTTGGCGCTCATGCCGGCAGTGAAATCGAACGCCACGACTGTGTATCTTACAGGGTACGCTTCTCTAGAGATGGAGTGGCCCTCGTCTTTGAAGTGAATACCAAGGCCATCCTGCAGCGTTTGAAAGCATTAGATGTAGTGCGTGTTCGCAAAGTCGGGTTGTAGAGGTAGAGAGGGAACGGGTTTCCCGTTGGCGTAAATTTGAAACAAGTTTAGCTTGAAATGCTGGAAGTTATAGGGGTTTCTGTTAAAGTTGCCGGAGTAAGCCATATCCGCGACCATGGCCACGACCACTCTTCTGGGAATTTACCCTATGAAGACTTCGCTAAACGATTACTCTGGACTCTTTGGGAATGCTTTGGGCGTGGAAGCTTACATCCTTGAGATGGTACTTTGCGTTGCTCTTTGCCAGCACAGCCTGGTGAGCAAGCTTGATTGTTGGAGAGGGCCGTACGGCTTTTAAACGCAGCGTGGCAGATTGGACTTCAGCGTAACCTTTAAAGGCGGGCGAGTCGGAGAACAGATAAAATTGAGGAGAGGAAGGAGTGAGCTTGACGGTCATGCTGACGTTGTTGAGAAGCAGATTTGCCTGGTGAAACAGAGCGTTGGACAGGGGACCCATGAGTTGAACCACATTTCCGTTTTTGGTAAACCCCTGACGCCTCTGAAACCCTGCATTGGCGATAAAAAATGTCCATGATACTCGCCGTGTCCTTTCTCCAAAGGTGGGATTCTAGTTTGCTGCGCATGGCATCTTCGGAATAATTAAGAAGCGTCTCGAAATAAGTTCTATAAGAGTAACCCGCTTGGGGCATGGACACGATGACGTTGTTTAGCGAAACTTCTACCTTGTAAAACAGGGAATTTAAGGCATTATTGACCAAAGTGGCGTTCACTTTGGCCATGACAGGCGCGCCTATGTCATCGAGAACGCGCACCATAAGCTCGAGGACGACGTAGGTTAAGTCGAGGTAATCGTCTGCATTTCCCGAGTAATGAAAAGTGATGAGGGTATTCTTCATGAGCGTGTTTTGCGGTTTAAGAAAGACGAACCGAGACTCCTGGATGTTTATCTGGACGGGAACATCTTTGAAGAGGTCGATTTCGGTACTTATGTGCACGGCTGCGTCTGTCATTATGAGAAAACGTCTTGCACCTTTCGCTTACCCCGTTTAAGCTTCGACTGCGTGCTCTTTTTGGGTTTGATGTATTTTATTCTCTTGAGACGTCGCATTCCGGAGCCGAGCATGGCATCCAGCTTTTGGTTGGCCTTTCGCTTTAAATTGCGTCCCTCTTCCTTCATTCTCGGTTTAAACGCTTCCTTTGGCGCCACACCCGCGGTGGCCACATCGGAGAGCACGTGAGCACCCATCTTGAGCGCCTCCTTTCCGACCGCTTTGGCTCCACTCTTTAAAAAGGGCAGCACCGTTCCGAGGAGCCCACCGAGAGCGGAAAACAGGCCGCTACCTCTGTAGAGAATAAAATCGTGATAGTCGAATGCTCCGCAAGCCGAATTGAGATAGTACTGCGTGACAATGTGCACATGCATAATTGCGGTTTCGGCCTGAAGCTGAGAAATATAGTAGAGGAAAATCCGTCAGCGGATGGCAAGAGATCGCCATAACCGTTCCGTAAACCTATGTTTACGGTTTTGAAGTCTTGTCAAATCTAGGGTACCCAATTCTGGGGAAAGAACGACTTTTTGTCGCTCATTTAAGCGTTGTTGCTTCTTTCGTATTCCGCAGCCACGTTCTCGATGACCTGAACGAAGGTGTCGCCCACCACTTTCGGGGCTAATAGATCGTAATAGACAAACATTTCGTAATGAAAACCCATATACGGATCTACGGGGTGTTTAGGGCCTTTGGCGAGGATGACGTTGGTATAGTGTTCGAAGCCTAGCATATTGGCCATAGCGGGTGTCAAGAGCAAACTGTGAATACGATGTAGCGGGTCTGGCGGATTTGGGGTAGGTGTTGCCGCATCCGTTGTAGCGTTGGGTTCCCCCTCAATCGAAGGCATGTCTACATGCGGTAGCTCTGGGGGTTTGGGTGTCGTTTGAGACGAAGCTTCCGTTGTGGGTGTTGTCTGAGTGGGAGACGGAGGTCTTGCCGGACGAGGCGTACTGTGTGTGGGTTTCGCGTGCACGGGTGGTTTTAGCGGTTTTGTCGGTGTAGGTTTTGGTCTTCCGTGGGAAGCGTCGCTCAAGGCGTCGTGGTCGGGTACGGTGTACGATTTGACCTTGCGCACCACCGTTTCTACAAACCTGTCAAATGGAATGTCGAATAGGGGTTCGGGATGGGTGACGGCTGTATTCACGCTTACCGTCTTCTTGCGTTCGTCGAAGAGAAAGAAGTTTTTGACGTATAAATGCTGGTTTATGTTAGCGTTGAGAGGTTCACCAGGGCTTTGGGATTGTGCACGATGCTCTGCGGCATTTGTAAGCTGAATTTGGTATGCGTGGGTTGATGTGTCATGGTGTACTTTGTGCCCACGATGCGAGCATCGTCTCGGGAAAAGTTATAAAAGTTTACAGGATACCTAACTTTCTACAGAGCGGCTTCCCATTCGCCCTGCAGGACGATTCTCACGGGCAAGAAGTTTGAAAATCTCGTCGTGGTGTTATCGGTGAAGTGATCCATGGAAGCATCGTGAGGAAAAACGGGGCGGTTTCATTCATGTCTTGCGGATGGTCGAAGCCTGGACCCACGAGTTAAACTTTGCGGGATACCTTTTCCACTTTACCAAGTGTTGCTTTTTGCGTCCGCGGCCTCTAGTCTACAAGATTCTCTCAACTTTGAAAGTTTTGGGTAGCGCGACCTTTTGCAGCTCCTGGTAGTAGAAAATGACGTCTATGGTCTCTCCGGCAAGATCCTTCAACTTATATACCACCGGCGTACTGCGCACCACGTCGGCTATCTGAAATATTTCGTCCGTCCAATTTTGCTCGAACCCCTTGTCAAACTTCATTCTTTCTTTGGATATGCGCATGTGATCCCCGATGGAATATCTAGGCTTTGTTGCGCGCGGCGTTTGCCTGTTTCCATAGAGATTGTGGTACACCTGCACAATGTTAGACTCGTTGACGTTCTTGGGTGCCATTTTGATAGATCTGTGCTACGAGTTATTGTACGACTCGAGTAGAGCCGGCAGAAACTCCACGTATCTGTGACTGTTTTTGTGCGTAAAATACCTGCATATTTTCGTTTTTAAGGTGCGGTCAAAGCGCTCTACCACGCTGGCTTTGACATTATTCTTGGTAGTGTAATGTTGGACGTCGTGCTTCTTTAGAAAGGCTCGAAACGTCTTGTTGGTAAACCCGGTTTCCTTGTCCGTTTCCAGGATTTTAGGAATGCGCTGGGAAAAAATAGTTCGAAAGGTTTACGCCACTTTGGAACCCAGCTTGGATTATAGAGAGATGGCCCAAGCATCTTTGGAAAATACTTCGATGACGGTGAGAATGTGCACGTAGGGTTTATTATGTTGCCTCACGCTGTTTATGACGTTTAGATATGCTTCCCAAAGATCGTGCATATTGGTCACGTGATAGTATCTCGTGGGAAGCCTCTTCTTCACCGGCTTGTGCAAGGTGTAATTGTTCTGAGTTTCGAGGAAGGCCTGAATGTCGGGCTTCAATGTGCCCGTAGCCTTGCAAAGTGGGTTTATGGTACACATCCCGGCATAGTGTTCCAGTTTGGCATACATTTATCTTAGCGCATTCCATTCCTTCATGCTTTACTTGTACAGAGGCTGCCAGCGTCGCGTGCGAAAATAGTAGGTAGGCGACTTGGAGTTCTTTTTTGGGGCGAGAGGGGGTTCTGCCTTTTGTTTTTGCGAGGTGACAGCGGGTTAACGTTTATCGATCTGTGGTGCACCTCCTGCTTCACCCGCGCGCCTTTTTACACGTCCTCGTAATAGTCGTCGTCTTTGTGTTGTGATTGCTAAGGTAGGGTTTTCTCACTTGTGTCTCGAGATCCAGATAGTTGCCCAATTTATATTTTACGAGCCGCCACTTGTCGTCGGTGGAGAGTTTTGCACGCTGCACGTTTTCGATTTCTTTAGCCAATCTGAAAATGGTTTTGTTGATGAGGTGAAGCTTTTCTACCGTTTTCGGTTGCGGAGCAACAACGATCTGCCTGCCGTACTTCATTCGGTCAATTTTGACTCCAGAGCCCCCCTAGGAAAGCTAATACGGGAAGGAGAAAAGCCGGCAAAAACCTCCTTCTTGAACCAAGATTTTCTTCTTTTTCTTTAAGGGAACGCGTTTATCGACCAACTTTCTCCAAGACGCTTTATGCTTCCTTAGCCGCTTCAATCACTTTGAGGGAAGTTGCACGTGACCTCTGCACATACTGAGCATACATTCGCAAATGGCCTTGATCAGATCTCCATCGGCATTTTTAACAACTTTTGTGTAGAGGGGCCTATGCCTTGGCCAAAGCCGACAAATTGCTCTGATACCTCGTTATGAGCTGGATGCTCAGCTTGGCCATGCTTAACCTACCTCTAGGCATGTGTGCGCGATAATGAACACGGTGCGGCAAATCGCGCTTTATTTAAAATCATCAGGCCTTAGTGGCGTAGCAACACAACACCTGTATATAGGCTAAAGTATTTTGTTTACGGCAACACACACACTTTCCATTTTCCATCGAGTTGCGTCATAGGCAAAAAAGACAAGTATCAGCGTTTTTCGATGGTGAGCAACTTACGCAAAAAGAAAACCTTTTGCTTCAATCGTCGCTGTGGGAAACAAAATACGAGAGTGTTTCTTTCGGCAGTACGCCTGTTTGATACCTGTATCGGTTAGGCGTATATTGCGTGGAATCCAGCACCAGGTACCCGTGAGGATGTCGGATAGCTTCTTCGAAGGCCTCCAAAAGAAACCTGGAGTTCCTAGGTTGGATCTGCTGGCAGAGCCTGTCGATCTGCAACTTGTCTCTTTTGTTTTTGAACACCACAATATAATTGGCATTCAGAGAGATGTTGCGGTATTTCTGCCCCTGCGCAACACGTTTTGCAGAATTTACACGATTCCGAAGCGCTTATGATGCGAGTCCCTGGTGAAACAATTGGACACGTTATTTCCACCGCCTTCCACCATCAAATCGTCGAGGATGACGAGGTCGCCCATCAAATCGAGTTCGGGAATGCCTGCGTGCGTCTCGCACTTTAGGGTCAGGGTTTCGAGTTTCGGCGAATACTCCGGCGAATGGCACCACAGCACTTTTCTGGGGCGCTTGTAGAACATATAGTCCGCGTGCCGAATCAAGTTTTTCACATAAGTCGACTTGCCGCAGCGCGACGGTCTGCTATCAGCATCGTGCTGGGGAACTTAAATCGTCTCAGCTCGCACGTTTCACGCATCGTGTCGCGCGCAGTGCCGGGTTTCGAAATGATTTGCAACACGCGTTAACGCCTCATTTATGCTTTCTTTTTGTAACCGTAAGGATACGAGTCGAATTCATCGGCGAGAACGCGCTTGTTTACCACGTCTTCACGCTCGGTTCGGTGACGACTGTCCACGAGGGTTTCCTCGAAATCTGGGTCCCGGCGAGCGTCATCGTGCTGCCATTATCCCTCAACACCATGTTGCGAATCACCTCCGCATTTACCGCCTCTAGATTGCCCGAATTCAGCGTGATCCCTTTCTCCTTTCACATCGAGGAGGCCTTGCCCGTCTCCGGGCACTTAATTTCCATTCAATAGCTCTTCGGACCGATGGAGGCGAACCTGGAGATGTAAGATCCGCGACCGTACTTCTCCAGCTCGTCCGTCATGTCCCCAAGAAGGCGTCCCACGCACGGGGTCCGGTCCTCCGGGGCGGCGGCGGCGGCGGCGACAACGACGGAGTCGGTGTCGAAGTAGCATACCCGATCTCCCAGTCGCTTCAGGTAGGAGTATAGCACCAGGCGCGCGTGCGCCGTGATGTAGGCCGCAATGACGACGTTGGCGGTGGGCTTCACTCTGGTACTCCGCTCGCAGTACCTCCACACCACGTACATGACCTGGTTGGTCGCGGGCACATAGGTCTGCACTTGCACACCCGGGTCATTGAGCAGGTCCAGGAGGCAGTCGTACCGGTCCACCAGCTCGTACGTGGACATAATATCTCGCTGCCCAAGCTTTCCCTAAAACGAGTTCAACATGAGCCTGGCCAGCTCTCGCCCGGTGGGATTCGATGCGACGGCCTCCGAGTCTAGGGAGACGTCTTCGTGCTCGAAACATTCCCTCACGTACTCGTCCCTCGCGGCAGGCGTATCGCAATCCGACGGCCAACCGGAGGCTTCGGTCTTGATCTTCAGGAACTGATTCACGTAGTTTTGAAAAATTCCCTTGGCTCCGGTTGACGGGTCGTACTGCACCACGTTGTAATCCCACATCTCGCACGCGCTGGCAGCAACGGGTGGTACAGGTTTTGCGACTGTAAAATCCGGCACTTCAGCAGCCCTCCCCGCACGTCTTCTAAGTGCGGAAAGCGATCCACATGAATCTTCGGATGCCCCACCGGGTACGGCTTGGTCTTGTTCACGTACGGGTACAGGCTGCACACGTCGTGTTTAATATATCTTCCGGTCCCCCTTGGCCTCGCAGTACGTCTTGGTGAAATTGGTGCGGCCGCGTAGAACGCGTCTCTGGGGTTCAGCGGTTCGGGTACGGGGAAGTGCTTGTCATGGCGCGCGAGGTCCTAGTACGCCTTCAACATGGCGTTAAACTACACGCCACATCTCCAGCACAGTGTAGCCGGCATTCTTGATTTTTTGCATGACCTTCTCGGTGCTTTTGTATCTCGAGGCCATGGTTTCGTTAGCCGTGCTGTATGTCACGGCGTGACGATTGTGAAAGCATCGCCTGTAATCTGGTAGAAACACCCGTGAAAGAAGTAGACATATTTCTGATCGCGTTCCTCTCTGTGCCCGTCCACCTTGTGACCTGCAATTTTAACTTCCCGTCCTCTCATGGCATGCTGAATGATCACCTTGTTTTCTAGCTCTAGCCAAGACAGCATTATGCATGCTATGCGGGACTGCCTGTCCGCTAGACGGTATCCGCCGACGGGTAACATGCCAATGGTTTTGGATGGCATGAAGCCCTTCCTATACACGTACATGCACGCCTGGGCAATGGTGACGCATTCCCTGAACGGTCTATCCCGTTCTCGTCTAAGAATTCCTTTCTAAATTTGGCAACTCCCTGACTCAGCAAAAACACGTCCATTTTGCAATACGTCACCATTTCCGTCTTCATGTCAAACACGTATTTGGAGTCCGCCTTTTCATCGTGCCACCGCTCGAAAGCTGCTCGAGCCTCTACCGACATGCCCTGTGGGCAGTAGTACTTTTTGTCGGGAATCGAACCCATGTAGTGCTCGTTTTCCTTGGTGTTAAACAAGTAAGGAAAATAGACTTTGCATTCCTTCAGTTCGAAGGTCTTTGAAAAACGAGACAATGGCATGGGTATAAAGTTGAGCGAGTCGAGGAATGTGACGTCACCGTTTCTCATTCTGTATATCTCACTTCCGTTCATAATAAGCTCTGGCATCCAGGTTAAGTGTTCCACCATGTACTTCAACAAAAACTGGCCGTCGTACCCTTTCAGGTTATGAGCCACCACGATAACGTCCCAGGCTGCGAATCTTGCCTGAACAATGTGCTCAAACAACCGTTTCACAGGCTCTTCCATAAATAACCGTTCTTTTACTCCACACTCGGTACAATACGCCATCTTGAGCTCTTCGTCGATACAAAGCGGACAGGCTTGATATAACACGTACAAGTTAGGAACGTGTTTATACGTGTTCTCTTGCCCAGAGTATGGCGTGTTTTTGTACATTCAAAGTCGATACACATGAACACAAAATTATTTCTTTTGCTTTGTGAATCGTACTGTTGTATGTAGCACATGTGGTCGTTCTACACGTGTGTCTTGCAATGGGTGCAAACCTTTCTCCGCACTGGTGAGCGGCTTTTCTGTGCCTCAAATTAACAAGATTATGGCACGACGTGCATACTTTCTCGACGTCGCACACCGACAGCGTCTTCGGGTAAAAACCGCCCTTCTTTGCATGATTCGCAAAACAGGTTGCACCCTTAAAGTCGGGGTTACACGCGCCACAGTGTATGAACGCTTCCTATCGCTTAGGGCACTGCTGGTGCAGTTTGAGCAAGCGCCATCGCATCGATGTAATTCTTTTGTGTGCCCGGAGGGATAATGACAACGTCGGCAATACCACTTACATTTAAAACACTTGTGCAGGACTACAATGGCGTTAAAGTGCCCCTCGTGGAACATGACGTCAATGGGCTTATCTCCTTCCTTCTCTGACGCGTACATTACATACTTGCCCGTATGATCAGAAAACACCCTCACCGCGGACCCCTTTAACATCGCGTCAAAATGTCTGAGGTCATCAATAGTAAATGGACCATTCGTCTTTCCTACAATTTGGCACAAGGCTAAAGCGTTTTGTTTCTAAAGATATTCCGACCGTCTAATGGTTTTATAATTCACGTTACCATCCACTTTAGCTTTGCAAACTGCCATAGCTCTTGCTAGACACAAGCTGTCTTTGTTCATTATTTCAACTATGCCTTTATTGCCGGTACAGGCATCGCATGGTTTGTGACACGAACCCGACACCTCCTTGGTCCAAACAAAACTCATTTTCAAAGGTCCCCTAGCAGTAACTGTTGATTGCTTTGCATTACATTCTCTACCGGTTTTATAATCGCCGCCGCATTCACTTGGTCCGTGCGTCTAACGCTCATGCTAAAAGCTTTGGACGGGTGCTCCTCGTCCGCAATACTTACGCCTAAATACACCGGTTCGTTCCCCCAATAGATTTTCTTTCGCAAAGTTAATAATGCCCGTAAACAAAAGCGACACCCATTGCTCTAGGTTACCATCTCTGGGTCCCGGGTTCACGGTAATTTCTGTTTCCGTATATTCTGAGAAAAGCCTGTTCATCGTTCTCTGTCTATGGGATATTTAAAGATTTTCGGGCAAATTAAACTTCCTTTCACATGGCCATTTTTAAACTTATCGTGCTTTTTAAACATTTTTATCTCAGCGACCATATTGTGACGCCAATCACCTCTGCTGATTACCAGTCCTTTAAAAACTTGACACTTTGCTTCGTTAGGTTCACATTCAGTCTTGTTCTACACCTCGGATCAGCAGAATGGAGTAACTGCCGTACTCCACCGTCACCGTGACTAGAGAGCCTTTTTTGTCGCCCTCCGGCAGAGTCTACCAACAATTGTTGACTAGACGTGAGCAATTCCACAACTGCTACAACATCAACCACGAGCAGTATTTTCAACACCTCCCCCCAGAGCCGTTTCCCGATTTCAACGCTGCCTTCGGGCATCTGCTGCAAGACCGTCTGCCGAGCAACAACAACAGCTTCTTCGGGGAAAGTTCTTTGCCATCGTCTCCCGCATCGCTGCAGGTGGCGGTGAACACAGAACCGTCGGCAACCAGCGCCAGCTCCATCGCAGAAGCATTTTTGTCTTCGTCTTCCGCATCGCTGCAGGTGGCGGTCAACTCAGACCCTTCGGCAACCAGCGCGTACAGTGGGATTCTTTCTGCAGCAGCCTTCAACACCTACCTTGCTGGAGCTACACTGCCGCAGCCACATCTTCTTATCTGTCCATCCTACACGCCAGCTTCGTTTACCTCCTCCTCTGTTATCGTTCTTTCTCCTCCTCGCCCAACATCTTCAAGTCCACCCTTCTATTGCCATCTCCATCCAGTCTTCTTCTTCCGATCCCGAGCTCTCCCCACCTCGCCATCTCACACCGACTTCAGCTGCTTGTTCTCCATTAAACCTCCCTTCATTCTTTCCACACATTGAACCCGTGACGCCAAGTGACATTGGTTGTTCTCCTTTATCCCTCCCTTCATTATTTCCCTGCGTCGAACCCGTGTCACTAAGTGACATACACCTTCAACCCTTCTCTCCCTTTTCTCCTTCTTGCCCTCCTCCTTTAAGTCCATCCTTCACCACCCGCAGCGCCAGTGTGCCTTCATGTTCCCCTATTGCTCCCCTCCAATCTGTATTTACCCCATATCACCCCAAAAATACATTTCCGCTCCCCAACAATCCCCTCCATCTCCTCTGCTAAACCCGCAGTACATCACCATTTCACTTCCGGAGCCGTCAGTGCTGCAGCTGCTCTCCTGCTAGCCAAGCAAATTCCGCAGGAGAAACCCCTCCCGCAGAAACCTGCTCCCGGAGTTTTGCCGCACACCGGTGACCCAACACCTCAGGCCAAACTACTGCACCAACCAGCAACCCCAGGATGACCACCAAGAGAGTGTAAGCGATCTCGGCATACCCATGCTGTTGCCCATTTCCCAGCAGGCTCGCCAACGGTTCATGCTCCAACCAGCTTCTTCATCCTCCACATCGTGCTTCGTCCCGAAGAAGGCGCATTTACCGTCGTAGTGCATTGTTTTTGTGCATTTAGCAAGCAGGCCTCATCTCTTCTTAGTGCTTTTTTTTTAAATAATATCCGTATCATTGTGCAGTGACGTCCTGTAACAAATGCTTTTTGTGTGCAGTGTATTTCTTTCGTCACTTATTTTTTGTTATAATTTTTGTAGTTTGTTTTAATGTCTTCGCATCGTGTTAAGTATAGATGTGGTGACTGTAAATATAGGTTTCTGAGCCAAAACTGTCAGCTACATTGTTGTTACAAACCGTATTACGTGTCCAATATTTCACATGCTAATTCTTTTCTTTCTCATTATTATTATCATCTTGAATGGTATGTAAACACCTCTCGTATTCCTCTTATATTACAGCCAAAGTGCCTGTTTTGTCAAGCGCTACGCATTTTGAAACTTAACAAACAACCAAACCCGTATAGCCATTGCAAAACTAGCATGTGTAGGTGCTCAATAAGCAATTAAAAACTAACCAATCATTGTACACTTGTGTAGCAGCAAAAATGCAAACAATCGAAGACAAAAACAAATACTGCTGCAGTTTTTGTATGTCATACAGCATGTACTCTTGTGACGAAAGCTCTGGCTACTGCACTTCCTGCCTTGCCATAAGATATGATCACAAAGTATTACAAACTCTTTTAAAATACTACCAAGTTTTCACTGTGTGGTACGATACGCGCACAAACTCTGAAGTGTACACTCCAACATGTTTCGAGTGTCAAGCACGACATGCGTGTTTTATAAACAATATCACAATTCCATACAAACATTTACTTTGCAGTAACCGATCGCCCTGCCATCGATGTGAAGGTTACGTTCCATAAAGTGTTTTAATTGTTTCTCAAAGCTCATAGGTATACCATGCATAATGTTATCCCTTTATCATTATAAATTTTTTTATGTGTTTCTTCTTCACAAATTTTGTTTGTTATGTCTTTTTATGTGCTTTTTTGTTTTTTGCACTGCACATTTTAAGTGTTTAAATATATATGGCACTATGACTCCTTCCTGTTTGTGTTATTAATTTTTTTATTTCTCCTAAGTCCATTTTACCTAAACAGGGCTCCTTTCCTTCTCCTTGTATTTTTTTAGCTGTCATAGAAACAAATACATACTACCACTAGTACAATAATATTTTTAAAGAAAATGTTAACAATCAATTCTTCAATGTTCTCAATACATTCTATTAAATTAGTGCAAAAGCATATGCCAAAAAAAGCATTACAGTATTATTGCGTTAAGTTATATCACGTGTTGTGTAATTCGTGTATTCTATTTCAGCTTCCTTTTCCTTTTTCATTTCGTCTCAAATTCTAATTCCTCTCCCTCCTCAACATCCCATTCGCCAATTTCCTCCACCTCCTCCTCCTCCTTCTTTCCCTCCTCCAGCAGTGTTGGGTCTTCGTCGTACGTTTGTTCATAATTTGCAAATTCCTCCTCCTCTCCTCCACCTGTACATGCGCTTTCCAATTTTACAATCATTTGATTTAATGCCTCAAATTCCACGTACATTTTAGTTACATTTCCTTTTATTCTGTTCACTAACTTCTCCTGCTTCGTCATATTCTGCTTTTTCTCTTCCAATTCCGTTTTCATTCTTTCCACCAATTCGTGCATTCCTCTCACCCTTCTTTCACATTCTTCTTTTTCCTTCTTCACCCGTCAATCACCCTGTTTTGTTCCTTCACCTTCCTATCCCATTCTTTTTTCATTTCTGCTTTATCGCATTCACCCCTTTTTTACACCCCTCAGATGCTGCTTAACGCATGCCTGTCACCGACACCCTCCCCGCACCCCCACCATTTCGACTACATTCCGAATTTAATCATTGCATTATACTTCTATTCACCCACAATATTCCCCTTTTTATACCTTTCCCCTCACCTCCAACATACCCCCACTCCCATCTCTATTTCTTTCAACCAATCATAATCAGTTTTATTCTCACCAATCCATACCTTTCATTTATGCATTCCACCAATAACATCACTTCTTATTCTCACCAATCACAACATCACACTCACTTCCTCATCTACTTTTTACCACTTACTTGAAAATCATTCCCTCTTTCCCTTCCCAACTCTTCACAAACACACATCGCAAACTCCCTTCTCCAGGTCACTTGACCTTAAACTACCCCATCACCCTCAACATCACCCTCTTCTACCTATTTTCACCACCACATATCCAACCAACCCTTATCCTCAAACTTAATCTGGCCCACGGATTAACCAACGCGGATTACCCTAATCCTACCGCTAGCAACACTTTCAAATTTACCGCCTTCATCCACCTTAATCCATCTTAATCCAACGGATTAACGCGACACCAACAGCACCAAGCGGCAGGATTATCGCTAATCCAATTGTCTAATCCGGGCCCAATACTACTAGCCGGCTCCCCTCCCCCTGTGGGCCTACACATCCCTTGGGGAGCCCGGGACCCGGAGACTGATCGCAGTCAGGGGGACGAAGGTTTCCTCAGAGCATCCTTTTCCCCTTCCATGCACACCCCGAGACCTCCTGCCGACAATTGAAGCCCTGAAAGGAACCATGCAGATGAAAGGTGAATCGAAATGAGAATGGAGATGAAATGGAAGGACAGGAGATTCGGGGATGTAATGTCCTTTCCCAGCATTCGCCTGGCGACCCGGGGAAACCCCAGAAAACACCCATAGGTCAGGAAGGTCGGCTACGGGAATCGAGTTCACGACCTCCTTAATGCGGGCCACAGACGTTATCGCCTATATGTAGTCGGCTTCATAAGTATAAGTTGGCTGGTTGGTCGGTTGCCGTATATAATAAATCAAACCGACATACTGTTTGTATGTTGATGTATATTTCGTATAGTATTAAAATGCTTAATGTTCTATACTAATGTTATATATATAACAACAATAATAACATTTTTAATATGAATGCTAATGGTGTATAAATAATAATAATAATAATAATAATAATAATAATAATAATAATAATGTTTATAAAATGAATACTAATATTATATGCATAATTATAATAACAACGATGATGATCATGATCATGATAATGGAATGCACCGTCCGTCATAATCAGGCATGTGAAAATTTCCTGTTAGATAGCCGCTTTGACCTACATATCCGCAGATGTGCTTTGTATACCAGTGATTAGGGTGCCGGGTTTCTAACGAACAGGTTTACTGTTCAAATCCCGCTCCGGTCTGCGGAGTTTCGTATCTTTAATACATGCTGTACTTTACGTATACTTTATGTACAGAGCCTCAACTTATAACTGATTAATATTTGTACCACCTCTGAAACTTCTGCAACATACAACCGACATTACCGGCGCGCCGTGCACAACTACGAGATTAAACTTCAAGTGGACGGAATTTGGAACAGCTTCTATACACATATAAGTATATTGACTGACCACCCAACTCGTACATGCGCAACATGTACCTTAAATGATGTTCCAATGAGCACAGATTCCAGTGAGATGACATTCATGCTTATGTTCAAAACAAGACAGGTCCATTATTGAAAAATGAAAGTATATGATGTCTTCAGTATAATTTTATCGAATGCCGTCGACATCTAGAACAATTTTCAACGAAATCGGAAGAAGTGTCATAGCAAATTGTGCCTAAGGTAAGGCTTTTCAGTCGAAATGGAACAAGTCCAGAAGAAACTTCGAATAAAATTATCACATTCCTTTTCCGTCAATTTGAAACAAGTCCCTTGCATATAGTATTAATTATACAGTGTTTCAATGAAAACGAAACAAATGCCTTACGTTTTATATTTCGAGAACCAAATACCTCTATTGTCTAAATAGCGGTGAGACATTTGAAAGGGGTTCTAGAAATGCATTTTCTGCCACTTCCATTCAACTACCCTCCTCCCCCAATAAGTTGGCGCGGTGTCAGCCGTTTCAGACAGTTTGTTTGAATAATATTTCCTAGAACAAAACTTGTTTGCAAGGTCAGTAAACGAACCGCTGCTCTACATGGGCATTTCCTTCTATCCATTGCTTCGTACATAAGCTGTTGCTGTTGGAATACTTGACATTTTTTCGTTGTAGCACGAAATAAAAAAAACTGACAGAAAGTACTGAGTGGCAAAGTTTCGGGTAGGGAAGGGAAGGATAGATGGGGAAAAACGAAAGGTGTATGTGGAACGAACAATTTGGTATCGGCTGGCCTCGTAGCTCAGTTGCTAGAGCACCTGCTTGCTCTACGACGGGTCCCGGGTTGGATTCCTAGTTGGGGAGTGGGAACTTTTCTGCAGCCAAGATTGCTCTCTACTTTCTCCAGAGTCTGGAAGTGTAACTGTGTGTGTGATCTAATGATTAAACCTCAAAGACTGCAAGAAACATAGCGATAAGGAAATACAAGTTAAGAGCATCGCCAATAAATTCCAAAGGAAAGGCCGCCGATAAGACCAATGTAATTAAACGTATAAATGGAACTAATATGTATATATAGTATTATTTCAAGAGTTCTGTGAGTTATTCATTAAATTTATTATTAATAATAGTAGAAATATTTTATATTATTCTAAAAATCTGGTAGTTTATGCTTCTATTAAATATTATTAGTATATACACAATTTATTATTATTAACATTTTGTATTATTTTGTTTACTTATTTTGATTCATGAAAATCCGAAATTAAAGAAATTTAAACGCAAAAGCTGCAGTAGTCACTAATGCTGACTGACATAATGAACAATCGAAAAAATGGTAACAAATTTGAATCTCTTCCATTAATGCGTGCTCTAAGTGCAGAAATAAGAATCACGTAAGGCTACTTGGAAAATAGTTTGGTAAGGGATGTTTTTAATGAAACTGAATGCGATAGTGGTGCGGAAACGTCATGTGACTGTGTTGAGTTTGATTAGGCTTTACGAGTATAGATTGCAGAACTGAAATACTGGGTAATACCTTGTGTAATGTTTTCACATAAGATGAATAATTTTTTCTTTACTATGTAGCTGCTAGTTAGAAAATTCTTACATTTTCTATGTTTTATTGATTTTTTACTTCTTTTATTATTTTTTATAATTTTATTGTTCTGCAGAAATGCATATGCATGTACAATAGAGTACATTCGATGATTCACGAAATTCCAATTTAAACTTGTATTGCAGACTGTTATTTTTACGTACGATCAAACCTAAACATTTCCATACCAGTTTCATTCAATACTGAACAAGTCCATTTATGTCAATCAGAACTAAACAAGTCCGAATTATTTTTACAATAACTCAAGGCAATATGATTTAAACAAAATGTAGCTAACAATTATAAAAATGTACCTGAAACCTCAATAAAACTACAAAATATGGAATTTACAGTATTAATGTGAGGGTAATGTTTATTTATTTTGTTTTGCTCCGTGTAAAATAAAAAATGAAGGACTTGTCTTGTTTTGAACGCAAGCTCCATTTAGTCATCATTTGCCTTATAAGGATAAGGAAATCACGCTAAAATGTTCTTATTCAGGCAACCCACCTGAATTGAGAATCGAACTGAAGTGATGCGATTGGAAGGCAAACAGGTTACTCATACACCATGGAAGATTATATTATATTAAGCCAACACCATCGTGCATAAATTTTTATGGCCAAAACATTGAGGTAGTTAAGAGAAAAGTGTTTCATTGCACTTTCGTACATCTGTCTTACCACCCAGGGGTAAGCAATTAAGAAACAGAGTGTAATTCTGTCTTCATTTTCTTCTTTCTCAAGACCTGTAACGTGTTCATCCTGAAGGATTGTGCATTTGTTGATTTTTTCGAAAATCAGTCTTAAGCGTTAATCTTTGTAGCTCTGAGCGTAATATTATATACTAAATAAAAACACAAATGAATCATGAACTTTTCAGATGTTCTTAAGTCCATTAACTCTAGTTTTGAGAAATCTAAGAAAGACTGTTTGTTGTCTGGTTTAATCGTGTGAATTCAATAAAAACTGCTGTTACATCCTTTACGTTATTCTAAAATGCATATTATAACATAAGAGTATTTTATTTCAGAAACACTTCAAATGTATTGCGAAGTATGTAATCATCACGGATTTAAACATCTTTAAAAAGTCGTTTGTTTAAAGTGAACATTTCAAGTCTAACTTGTTGCCCTATGATTTGGAATTAGGGTTTATCTTAATGCACTTGTAGTCCGTGGTCTCAGGGTACCGTGTTAGCCTCTGGTTCCCGAGGTTGCGAGTTCGAACCCGGCGAAGGGCGACGGATGTTTTCGGGCGTAAAAATCCTTAGCATAGCTTCCTTCGGGAGGGAAGTAAAGCCGGTGGTCCCATGTCGTAGATTTACGGCACGTAAAAGAACCTCAAGCCCGATAAAGGGACCTCTGAGCAAAATTTTCAGTCTTTCACGCCCAATATAAAATGGGACGCTAAGGACCACAGCAGTTAAAGAGCGTCCATAAATAAAACTCAATTTAGTTTAATTTTTTCTTAATGAACCCGACATTTATATAATTAATTGGCATGCATAGGTACTGGTGTAAAACGAAGATGTTTACCCCTGAATAGCATTTTTGGAGGGTACATGTATAGAGAAGTTGCCTGATAATTACAACGTGGATTCTTTAGCTTATATTTATGAATATTAATTAATGCTATTGGTTAATTGTATATAATCTACATAACCTAAATATATGATAAACCAGTTTTAAAATGTATATTCCTGAAGACTTGCAGTAAGTCAATGATTTTAAGACCAGTGGTATAATGAATTCATTGAACAAACTTTTACATCATGTTAAGATATTCGGGCAAAAGAACGCAGCTAAACTCATTCTGAATATACCTTCCGGTACAACTATTATTTTTCCAGTATTCTTCGCTATCAGCATAAGATCGGGGCATTTGTTCCAGTTAATAACTTCTTGATTTAACATTTCTTCTTCTCCAATGTCGAATATATGATAAGAGCCGCGGAACCACATCTAATTTCTTGATATCGATGGAGACCATAGGCATAGCCACGGCTTTTCATTAGGGTATGCTCATGCTCAGTAAACCAGGCTGCGGAAAGTGCCTAAATTAGGTACATACCTTATCTCTGTACAAATTTCGTCACTGCATCTGCAACAGGAGGCGTCCTTCGAAATCAACCATGCTTTTGAATTCACCCACCACATCGTTGAAATCCGCTGAGCTGATAATGTCTGTCTCTAAACTCAACAACATTAATGACTTCAATGCCTCTTGTGATTGGGTGACCCACAGCTTGCTCTTCACAATATTCACTTTTGAAAACAGTCTTTGGTATGAACAGCTGGTGACCGAAATTGTAGAAATATAACTATAGCTTTATAAAACGCACTGGAAACTTTGTAACATCCGTTTTCGCCAAGCCAATGACACCATTCCTTTAATGCATTGTTTAAAATGTCCTTTGCCACAGTGACAGGTGACTCATTTTTCATAAGTCTTTTATGTGCTGTTATATCACCAAGTTCCACTAAGATCACTTCCGACAAAGCACATAAATCTTCCCTTGTAGTGTTCAACTGCAATAGATGCCCCATTGAGATCACTATCTTAATAGTTTATTGTTGATATCTTGTATAAATTCCGGTAATTAGGGAATCCAACCGAGAGGAGAGGCAATCTACTCGCGTCTATTCTTCTGCGTACTGGAGCAGTCATACATTCATCCATTTGTCTCGATACTCTGCGTCGCTTAACAGGCGGGATTAAGATATCCGACCTATTGCAAACTTCACTAGAGCCAGAGAAGTTTTTCTGAAATTTTTATGACATTCTTAAAGCGATTAATGCTCAACGAAGCGCCTTTGGCTGAGACCAAATTAATTTCTGGGATTTCAAGTACCTTGCTCACCTTAGCAATCGTATTAGTAGCATGTGAAAACAACAGAAAAAACTCAAAGAGGTTATTTGTAAGTTAATCCCAGATGCTTTTGCTCTAACATATCTCTACTTACTGTTTTTGGAAATGTCATCGAGAACCTACATAATAGCAGAAAGGTTATTTTTCATAGCAGCTACTGCTTCAGCTCAACAGCCCATGGATAGCGTGTTCAAAGCTTTCGGTTTAACGCCTATCTTGTCACAAACATTTCAAATATTGCGTATCTAGGGGGGACTGCGTTCAATGAAAGAGTAGAGAAGTTGAATAACTCCAACCAAATTGGGACAATTATGTTGATATTGGTTGAATTTATATTACAATCAGTTCCAAATTCTGTTCAAACTAAATTTAACTGGTCAAAGATTACTTGAGCATATGTGGTTAATAGTCTTCGAAATAATACGGGACAATTACATTGATATTCATTGCAATTATATTACAATCAATTCCCAATTCTGTTGCAATTAAATTTAACTGATCAAAGATTGACTGAGCATATGTGGTTAATTGTCTTCAAAGAGCAAAAAAAAATTCCATAGGAGCCTGTTGATCACTACTCAAAATCGCAAAACATAAATTTTACATGGTGATCTTAGAGCCTTGTTTAATCAGCAATAATGGACAGTAGTTTGTTGTTTAATAGGGATTTTAAGTTGTTCATAATTACTAATCTTAAGGTAAAAATTAAGCAATTTTGATTGTAGGGCTCAAGTATGTAACACTCTTACGATCACAAGAGAATCATACTTTGCAAGGAACTCTATAAATTCTAAAAGAAATCGTTTATACGGTATTTTTATGTTCATCATGACCTTAAAGTAGTCATCCGGCTTTTCAAAGGAAAGTAATAACACCTATTAGATGTTCTAGGATTTTTCTAATTTTTCGACGTTGTGTTTCTTGCATTGCAATCAAAACTTGCTTACTCTGTTTCAAAATGATACCAGTGATTTGCATTCTAAATATGAAGACCAAAAAGTTACACTATATTTATTACTGTTTGATTTCTTGTGGGTCAGAAAACTTTCAGAAGATCCGTGCCATTTCTTGAATCCCTTACTTGTAAAACGGATAGCATGCCCTTTATTACCTGGATTATTAGGTGTAAAGATTCTACAGCGAAAACAGAATCCTGTATCCAAAGCAATACTATATACAAGCCATTTGTGTTTTTATACCACGATGATTGAAAATCTGTTTTATAACTGCCAAATTTTGTCCAAGGAAAATTCACAAGCTTTGGTTGATAGAAATTCCACAAGTTTCTGTGTATCAGTTGATTGTGCCTGGATGAAGCGAGGGTATCAATGGAGTGTCAACTGTTGTGAGTAAACATAACAGGCAAATTTTTAGATGTCCAAAAGATGAGCAAATGTTACACAGAATGCTCAACAAGAAACAAACTAGCAAGAAAGATAGAAACAGTGGGAAAAAATATGAGAGTTATTTCACTGCAAATTATTATGGATCAAATGTGGAGAAGGAAACAGATGGGATGACATTAGTTTTTTATCGCTCTCAGGAAAAGTATTTTGTATGTTAAGGAAAATACTTAGAAAATTGTGATCTCAGTGCTTTCAAAGCAGTTTTGGAAAGTAAACCAAATGGTTCCTCATGCACAGTAAAAAGTGCTTAAATGTGTCCAACAGCTGAAGGCTGTTTAAAGTTACAAAATAAACGAAAGGAAAGAAACCAGAGGATGACAAGGATATAGGTGGAAGTGGCATGATGAGTAAGAAAGAAATTCATAGTATTTGAATATAGAATGAAGCTATAATCAGACAGAATGTGGCCAATTTAAGAAATATACAGCAAGCTGTATGAGTCATTTCTTTTCATAAATTGTCAACAGATGGCAAACCTCAGCATAAATTGTGTGGTGACTGGTGCAAAAATAAAAAGGCATAAAACAATGGTGAATCGTGCTTTCATAAACATAATTTTCCAGAGCAAATAGTGAACACCATAAAACCAACATTCAGAGCTCTGGCGAGTCTAACATTACTGAAGAAATGTATCCATAGTAAGACACAAAACCTAAATGAAAGCTTGAATGCCCTAATCTGGAAGTGCCTTCTTAAAACAGTAATAGTATTAGAAACAGTTGTGCCCGTAGGAACATATAATGAAATTTTAGTATACAATGATGGCCACATTGGAGTAATTGCGCTCTAAAAGTTCTTGGATTTGAACCTGGAGAACTTTTATGAAGGAAATATTTCAGTATATTGACATGAAACGAATTGGCACTGCTGATCGTCCACTTCAAAAACTTCAGGAAAGGGTAAGGCAGCAGAGATCACTGAAGAGCAAAACAGCTGAAGATAAACGGAAGGACCAAGGGTATTGTTACTTATTCAGTTTTCAAAATCTCTACTATTGTGACCGAGTTCAGCATCAGTCGCTTCACCTTACTATTCTGAATAAGTTCAGTCTTCATTCTCACTTGTTTTACGCATAGCAGTGGAATCAATCACATGCAAAGCAGCCTCTTCTTCCTTCCACTTCACTCGCTGGAGTATCGAACGTTGCACTTCTCTGATCGAACGCCGATCATCACTCATTGTTAGTTACAACTTGGAGAACAGCACTTTGTATCGCATCAACAACACGAAATCACTGACTGACACACTGACTAGGACGCTCGCTTATATATTAACTGACAGAGAGTTCCAATCTGCTCGCCGAAGGCGGGGAATAAGAGTCGTCCAGAATTTTGTGGTCGCGTCTCCAAGACGTTACTAGTATTTATGTCGGGGGAGCAAACTGCGCCTCTCCGTTTCTAACTAATCGCTGGCTAGCGCTGAGGGACACGTTACTATCCGTCGCTGGCTGGAGTAGGGTTCGTCACATAGCTCACTCCTCTGAGCTGGTCATCCCGAGGAGCTCCGCAATATGGAGAAACCCAATCAAGATTGACCACTATCAGCTTCCCTAGGGATGGTTGACGAATGTGGTAAACCACATAGTTGATACGGCTGATTATCATATTTGGGCCATGCCAGGAACGTTGCAATATCGGCGACTTTCCTTAAGTGGGAAAAGAGCCATATAGTTTCACCATCCTGGAATCCGGTACTGATCGCCAGATGGTCATAAAATACCTTCATCGGATCACTACAAGCTTCGAGTCTGTCCTGGCAAGATGGTGGTTGTCTCGTAGCCTGTTCGCTGGCGTTCCGACATTGTACGGTTGCATTGAGCCGCAGCTGCGTGAATGGGCCTATAACATGCCGCATAAATGTCGCATTGCTGGCACCACTTCTCCGCGTCGCTTTGAAGGTGCATCCAATAGAATCGGCGACGTAGCTTCTTCAGGTTCTTATTTACTGTCATCCGGTAGTACCGCTTGGGGTTTCCTCAAAGACTTCCTTCATCTCCTCCTTGGGAGCACTAGCTGCTCCACCGCAGTCCTCACGCCTGTTGACTTCTACACTCTCCTTAACACGCCGTTTCTGAACAACATAGATTCCTAATGCACCAATAGCTTTTATAGTTTGGGCTTTTGGGAGCGACATCCGCCTACGCGATCGTTTGCCACATGTCTTATCCCCCAGGATTGATGCTATGTCTTGATTCTACAATTGCTCCCTCCCAATGCGTCCTCATCCCAACCAACAGCAGGTTGCATTGTGACCGAGCGTAGTGCTGCAGCGCTCCCTTCACATAAACCTTCATGCATGGACTATAGCTTTCCTGTCACGGTATTTGGGAAAAAGCACCTGCATTAGAATGACGTCTTCCTGTTCGGTACTCTGAAGTGAAGCCATGGAAAAGCGATGCCGGCACAAATGTGATTATTTTCAAGTCGCCTCTTAGCCGTTTTCATGATAGGTCGCAATTTCCCTTTAGGCTTCTAGGCTCTCGACAACTCCAGCAGATTTCTCCAGGCCCCACTTTTACATCAGTTAAGCTGTTTTTGGCATCTGTTCCTATCATTCGCATCTATTAAAGATCTGGTCATATTTAGGGTGACTGTTCCTGCGGTTATATTTGTCGTTTCAATACGGAGGGCAGCCGTCAAGGCGTAGTTGAGTTACAGTATTCCGCCAGGAGAAGTTGTTATTTCGCTTCCGATCCGTTACCCCACTGATGAATATGTGGTCTGTCTCTCCGAAATAAGCTCTGCTGGTGGTAAACGTATCAGAGGCTAGTGTGCTGGCTGCTCTACCTCCATGACGAATTGTTGTAAGCTTTCGCCCGTTTGCTGCACTCTTGCCTTCAGCTGGGTACGGTAAGCGACGGCAAGGCAATGTTCTCCGTAGTGCTCCTTCAAAAGTGTAATCCGATTATCGACCAAACCTACGGCAGGAAAAATGCAAGGAATTGCATCTGCTTGCCCTTGCAGGACAGCCAAGAACTGTGTGATCTTCTCCGCCTGCGTCCATCTATTGTGCGTAGCAATGACCTCAAAGTGCTCTTTAAATAATGCCCACGACGAAGTGCGGTAGAATTTCAGAGTCTTCATCGTTTTAGCATAAGCTGGTCTCAGGAAAGTGAAACCCTCTGTGACTTCGGCACGGATTTTAGCCTCTATATCGCGGCTTATCTTCTAAATTGCGGTGTCCACTATTCTCTTCCTTTCCTTTGCCAGCAGTTTTAACCGTTTTTCCTACTGAATTATTCCCCCAGGGGCTCACTTTATATGAGTACGGGTTTGGGGTACCCGGGTGCCCGAGCCTCGCATCGCTATTATCATCCCTCCACCCTCGTCCGGTCGAGGTGGGTTCGTCCTCGTGACCGGGAGACACAAGGTCGTGCGTTCTTTGCATTTCGTTCCATGCCGCCCCTCGCCATCGTCTTTTTCTTCTCATGTCTATTTCTGAACATTTCACCCCACGTTCATTCTCATATCCCCTTTCCTTCCTCGCCGGCCTAACTTGCTTGAGAAACCTACTCACTTTTGGTTTATTTTCCAATTTTATTTATTTTAATCCTCCGTGGACACAGCCCGACGGATACCCGCACAACTGGGTGCACAGCTGGGTGAGTGGGTAATGGCGTCATTCCAACCACCCGGGGTCGTCATGTAGGGTGTGTGTTCGTATCCACTGTTCAAGTGCAGTCCCGCGGGGGCATTGCATGAGCTGCTGACTTCCCACGGCCATTGGTTCGCTCTGTCTATGTTCTGGGAGGTGTAACCCTGGAGTGATACTGGTATAGATAGGCCACTCACCCAAGCCGGGGTAACACCCGGTAAGTTAGAGCCCGAGGTCGGAGACGGTTGCAATGGTGGAGGATTTCTTTCGCTATGGAGCCCCTTTCTCCATTATTTCGAGCAATTGCCGAAAACGTTTTGTAACAGAAGTAGCACCACCGACTTACCTAGTCATTACGCGAACAGAGGAAGGTCAAACTTTCGAGAAGGTGAACCCTTTAGTATCCAGAAGGGCATTGACTCAATTGATGGTCCAGTTTATTCCTGCACTCGCATTCCTAATGGTTCATTGTTAGTACAAAGCAAGTCGGATCAATAAACTAAGACCTTGTTGCGCACTACCCTTCTCAACGTTTATCCCATCCGTGTTGAGAAGCAACGCACCTTGAATTCCTGTCGAGGCATCGTCACCACGCATAGCCTCGATGGTATATTGGACGATGACCTGGTCTAATATATTGCAGAACAAAAGGTTACAGCGGTTCATCGAGTGCAGGCTAAACGCGACGGAGTGTTGGTACCCACTCGTACCCTGTTTCTAACCTTCGATGGCGTCGATCTGCCCACGAGTATTTCAGCAGGATACGAATGTATTGTTGTGCGGCCCTATATTCCTAGACTTCTGCGTTGTTTTAAATGCCAGCGTTTTGGGCATACGCAAGTCTCTTGTAAGAGTGCCGTTTCCATCTGTGCCTCTTGTAGTCAGCCCGCACATGATGGTACCTGTTCAGCAGCCTCCGTCTGCGTTAATTGCAAAGGGTCTCAATCTGCGTCATTTGCGACTGTCCGCGGTACTTGGACGAGAAGGCAATCCAGGAGATCCGGGTAAAGGAGAAACTCTCATTCGCCGAAGCCCGGCGGCGTTTCCATGCCCGCCAACCTCCGCTCCTGCGATCGGATACGTTCAGCTCTGTTGTTGCCTCGCCAGTACCCCGGGAGGATGCCGAAACACTGACCTGACAGATGACTGCCTTGACCGCGACTACCATCCGGCCATCCATCTCTGGCCAAGCCATCCAAAGCTGGTCCTAAGATGCTGAAGCCACATGGCACTGATAAGAAGTCCAAGCAGAAACTTCTTAAGGAAGATTTTCTTAAAGACCCTCCGCGGTAAGAAAGGTTCACTTTCTCCTCCTCGGAGGCCGTAGTCCCAGGATGCTCCTGGGACAAGCCGCGATCAGCGGCCCCCTACACCCCTTGCCACCCAGAAGCGATTCTCGGCTCTTGAATTGGTTTCTGGCACTGAGCGCGTGGGCCATCCCTTCGAGGAGACTATGGAGTCTGACCAACTCCATACCAAAAGCCCGAGCCCCAAGGTTAAGCAAAAGTTATTTTGAGCCGCTCTTCTAAGAAGACAGTTTATCCCTTTTATTCATGGCTATCCTGACCTGAAATTTACGTGGTGTAGATCGCATAGGGCGGAACTGCAACTTTTATTGCGTTCCTATTCACCTATGGTCGTGTGTTTGCAGGAGACCAAGCTTCGCCCTCACGACCTGAGGGTATACTTCGGTTCGCTACTTGCACCGGATGAGGGTACTCCTGCTCATGGAGGTGTTATGATATTAGTGCGTAGCGACGTTTATTTTCAGACTCTCACACTTATGTCCGACTTGCAAGCTGTTGCCGTTAGGATTCAATTACCCGGCTTTTTCTTTTCTCTTTGTTCCGTCTATTTACCTCCATCGTCTCCCCTCGCTAACACGGACATTCGAGATCTCCTATCCCCTCTCCCAACACCATTTCCTCTGTTGGGAGATTTTAATGCCCATCACCCCCTGTGGGGTTCGCCAAGGGCTTGTGCAAGGGGAACGCTTCTTTCCGACATTTTTGATCAGTTCAACCTCTCCATTCTCAGTACAGGAGAGCCTACTTTTGTTTTGATTCTTCTGGTACATTCTCTCACTTGGACCTTGCCGTTTGCTCAATCCCGCTTGCTTATCGTCTGCAGTGGAACGTCGTCACTGACACCATCTCCAGCGATCATTACCCTTGCATCGTGTCTCTTCTGTCTCACCACGTCCAGCGTTCCAGAGCACCTATCTGGATATTCCTTAAAGCTGACTGGAAACTGTATTCCAGCCTCGTGTCTTTTGTGGACCAGCCCTTCGCTGACGTTAACCAAATGGTGCAGTACCTAACGTCTGCGATGCTATCTGTCGCCGAACGCACAATTCTCAGTTCGCCCCCCCACGCTCGGCGTATTCCTGTACCGTGGTGGACCGAGGACTGTCGGGACGCCGTTCGTGACCGTAGAGATGCGCTCAGGGTGTTTTTGCGACACCCTATACTTGATAATTTGGTTACTTTTAAACATTTGCGCGCCAGGGATCGCCGCATTATTCAGGATAGCAAAAAGGCATCTTGGACTCGTTCTGTCCAGTCTTTTAATCACTGCACGCCTTCCTCTGTTGTTTGGATAAACTTCGTCGCTTCTCCGGTTAAGTGTCGCATTGTACTTCGTCTGGCCTTCAGGTTTCCAATGCCACCATAGTGCATCCGGTTGCCATTGCTAATACTCTTGGTGCTACCTTGAGGCGGTTTCCAGTTCTCACCATTATTCCGCCGGCATTCGCACTCTCAAAGACCATCTGGATTCCGTGACCTATAGTTTTCGGTCTCCTAATCAGGAGTGTTATAATAAAATTTTCACAATGAGGGATCTGGAGCACCCCTCCTTTTATCTGTGCACTCCGCTCCTGGGCCGGACGGCATTCGTGTCCTGATGTTAAAGAACCTTTCAGCCGACAGTAAATTCTTTCTCTTACAGGTCTATAACCGTATTGGCAAGACGGCGTTCTTCCTTCCGTTTGGCGCTAAGCCACCATTGTCCCTATTCTTAAGCCTGGGAAGGTTCGCCAACTACCTTCCTGCTACCGCCCTATCTCCCTCACCAGTTGCATTTGCAAAGTGATGGAGCGCATGATCAACGGGCGGTTGACATGGTGGCTTGAGTCTCAGAAACTTCTGGTGAACGCTCAGTGGGGATTTCGTCACCATCGCTCTACCGTCTACCATCTGTCGACGCATATTATGAATGGATTTCTGAGAATGTGTCAAACAGTGGCTGTGATTTTTGACCTGGAGAAAGCTTACGACACTTGTTGGAGGGGCGGCATTTTACATACATTCCACGCATGGAATTTACGCGGGCGGCTTCCCGTATGTCTTCGGGAGTTTATGACGGATCGCGTCTTTCGTGTACGTGTGGGCTCGGTTTTCTCTAGTCGTTTTATCAAGAGAGCGGTCTACCGAAGGGATCTGTACTCATTGTCACACTTTTTGCGATTGCTATCAACCGTATTTTTGAATGTGTTCACCCTGGCATTTCATCGTCCCTTTTTTTGGCAATTTTGCCATTTATTTCAGTTCACGGCGGACCTCTCTCCTCGAACGCCGTCTCCAGAGCTGTATCGACCGTCTCTACGCCTGGAGTAACGCCAGCGGCTTTACTTTCTCCACCGAGAAATCCATCTGTGTCAATTTCTGGCGCCGGAAGGCTTTCCCTTCGCCCTCTCTCCATATTAGGCCGGATAACCTTTCATTTGCAAACGAGGCGAAATTCTTTAAGTTGATCTTTGATCGGATGTTGAGCTGGACTTCGCACACTTCGTTTTTAAACGCAAAGTGTGACCGTTCTCTTAGTCTTTTACGTGTTTTAAGTGGCACATCCTGGGGAGCTGATCGGACCGTCCTTTGCGTCTTTATCGCGTTTTGGTTCGATCCAAGCTTGATTACGGGTGCAATTTCTATTCATCGGCACGTCCATCCATATTACGTCACTTGAGTGCCATTCACCATCGTGACATCAGAGTCGCTACAGGGACCTTTCCAACTAGCCCTGTAGCCAGCCTGTATGCTGAAGCTGCAGAGCCTCCGCTGTCCTTCCGGCGTGAGAATGTTTTAAGCAGCTATGCGTATGGACTCTCCAGCTTACCTGAACACCCGTTCATTCGAGTTATTTTTCGAGGATTCGCTTGATCGGCAATATGTAGTTAGCCGCTCTGCATTGCTCCCTCCAGGGGTTCGATTTCGACAGCATCTTCAGCATTTGGACGTTACGCCAGCGCCGACACTTCCCAGGGGCAAACGCGGTTTCCTCCTTGGTTGCGCGCTAAAGTCCACTGTCACCTTGAGTCAACTTCGATGCCGAAGACTGAGACCCCTTCTTCAGTGCTTAGATCCGTGTTTTTAGAAGTTCAGCCGCATTTCGGGGAATGTCATTTTATTTATACTGATGGATCTAAGACTGACGTTGGAGTTGGGTGTGCCTTTATTTTTGGTCGACGTAGTTTTATCTTTCTTTTACCGCCGAACTTTTTAGTATTTTTCAATCACTTTAATACATCCAGCGGCTCGACTTACGACGCTGTGTTCTTTGCACAGACTCTCTAAGCGCCCTTCAGTGTATTAACGCGCTGTACAATTACCACCCACTTGTATAGCGCATACTGATCTCCTCCACTCGCTCGGTGTTTCTGGCACCAGCGTCTCCTTTGTGTGGATTCCGAGTCATGTGGGCGTCTCAGGTAACGAGTCTGCGGATGCCGCTGCCAAATCGGCAATTTTATCGCCCAGATGTTTTACTTCTATTGTTCCCTCCACTGATTTTCATGTCATTTTACATCGTTGTACCCTCTCGCGTATGCGCGATGAGTGGGCGGTCCTTAGGGGCAATAAGTTGGGGGAGGTTAAACCTCTCCCGGTTGTCTGGGCCACCTCTTCTCATGCTTCTCGTCGGGAAAAGGTAATTTTAACACGCTTTCGTATCGGACATTGCCTTTTTAGTCACAGACACTTGCTTTGTGGTGACCCCGCACCACTCTGTGTGCTGTGTGCGGCACCCTTAACGGTGCGTCACATTTTAACAGAGTGTCAGGTTTTAGCTCCATTGCGCATTCGTGTGTCTCTGCCTGTTGGTTTTGCCGAGGTTTTGGCAGACGACGCTCATACTGTAGAATGTCTTTTACATTTTGTTCGTGACATTGGTTTTAGTCCACGCATTTGATGCTCTGAGTGCCTTTTAGTTCTGGGACTTTATATTGTGTGTTTTAATGCGGACTCTTCTTCCCGGCGGAAAAATGGCGCTCTGGCCCCTTGACTTCTACAGATCCTGACACGTGGTTTTACTCTTTTATTGTTTTTTTTCAATGTTTTATTGTGGTGGTTTAAGAATTTGTTGGCTTGTTTTTTAATGTTTTTGACTATGCGGTTTTTGTCGCGTATTTTAGTTTTTGGATTTTAAATTTTACACTTTGTAAGGGCGCTGATGACCTTCGATGTGTAGCGCCCTTAACCCCCATTTCTCTCTCTCTCACTCTCTCTCTCCCCCTACCGAATTAGACGCACTTCCACCGCATTAACATTTACTTTCATGTCAAAATTAATTTCTTCTAACTCCTTTGCGATGTTGTCTTTTACATAGCATTTATCTGGGATTTTAGGGCGTCAATATTAAAACCGAGTTCGGGTTTAATCTCTTCCCATTTGTTTCTTCTTATCTTCCTCAACACCGTTCATTCCGTCTGCATCTTCTCCATTCCGGAGTTCATTGTTCATTTCAATTTGCATCTTATTCACTCCGGAATTTACGCTCTTCATCCCTATCTCCACTTTCTCCACCCCGGATTCCATTTTCTCCATCCCAGAATCCAGTTTCTTCTGCACCTTCTATTCTCATTTCATTGTGTTCATTTCACTTAATGATTGTAGAAGTATTTACTCCCTCTGGGCGATTAAATCCTACTCCTGATACCAGTGTGACTTTATTGTGTTACCAATGTCACTTTACTATTCTGACCTTAGTTGCACTCAATTCACTTCACAGTCACGGGTTCAAATTCGGGGAGGGCGATGGATTTTTTCGGGCGTAAAAATCCTAAGCATGGCTTCCTTCGGAAGGGAAGTAACGAGGTGGTCCCGTGTCGTAGGTTTAGGACACGTAAAAAACCTCAAGACTGATAGAGGCCTTTGAGCAAAATTTCCGGTCTTTCACGCCCAATATCAAATGGGACGCTTAGGACCATAGTAGTTAAAGAGCGTCCATAAATAAAACTCAGTTTAAATTAACTTTAACTTCACTATACTATTCTGACTTAGCTCAGTCTTCGCCGTACTTAACTTTTTGCGCGTAGAACTGAAATTAATCACACGTGAAGCTGGTTGCTCTTCCATCTATGTACTTCACTAACGGGAGTATCGAACACCGAATTTCAATAATCGCACGCTGATCAGCACTCATTGTGTGTCACATCTCGGAGAGCACTACTGTATGTCGCATCAAGTAAACGAACTCACTGATTGAATATATATATATATATATATATATATATATATATATATATATATATATGTGTGTTTGTGTGTGTGACTGTCAGAGTTTCAGAATGTTCACAGGAGGTGAGGGAAACGGACGTCCAGAATTTTCTGTTCACGTCTCGAAGGTGTTGCTGATATTTACGCGTCGCAGAGCGCCCTGCTCCTTACTGCTCTCTAACTAATCGCTTGTGAGCACTTAAGGGCTGTCGTTGTCGCTGGGTGGAGTCAGATTCGTTGCGGTATACTGTTGGATATTTTTAGACATACTTAACCCAAAGTAACTATAAACACGCCTCACAAACTTCGGAGCTCATTTTCTGAGTTTTGAATGTCATATACCTACGAAATATTTGCTTAAAGGGTATTAGAGGTAAATATATGAAGCTTTGCAAAATTTGTTATTACGTAACGAATAATTCATCACAGAAAGCTTTTCCTTAACTGTTTAAGCAAAGATTTGTTGATGGATACGGTAGATATTTGCTTCACTGCTATCAATTTCTTAAACCAAATATTTTTAAAAGAAAGAAGTAATTGTTGTAACAAACGCTTCTCTGTAGATATTTAACTAAAATGCAGAGATAATATGCACAAAGTATCAAATTTATAACTGTAAGTCTTAAGGAGAAAACGTTTGTTATATTTTGAACTGTCAGGTAAGGTTATGTTCGTTCATTATTTAATTTCTGTAAGGCGGGATGGGGTAATAAGCATAGTAATTGCAAACTGTATTTACTGATAACCCTACAAAGTTTCAAGTCGATAGCATCGTTAGTTAAAACTCTGTGGCTAGCTTACTATTGTTGTGCTCTTTGACCTATGTGTTCCCTTCAACTGTTTTAAATTCTATACAAAAGGTCACACTAAATACAGAATAGGTTCTGGCTGAATATACCGACAGCAGTTTTCACACAACTTTCGTAAACTCTCTTCATTTGCTCTTTAGCTTCGTTTTCTGCCCATAGCGATTTGTGGCGTCTTCCATATCTTTTAACGCGAGAAGGGTATTTCTCTAAGATATACAGGTTCTTGAACGGGGTTAACTTCTTATTAAGTATTCCCGATATCCCTGATAATAGAGATGTACATCTTTAATACTTGCTGCTCACTTAGGCGTTCCTGTTCTTTGATCCCCGGTGGTCAATCCGCCCATGCTCAGCCTATAGTTCCGGTCGTTCCACAGGGTCCTCGATAATGTCTTCCATTCGCAGTTATATTTCAGGATCGCTTTTCACTACTGGAATTACGTTTTTGTAGTTATCACCTTACTAGCTCATAATCAAGTTGTTTTTTCGTTATTCGTGATTTTGTCTTAGAGTTTTAATTTTAAAGTGGAAAAAATAATAACAAAACATTCCAAGAATAGCAGGGAAAACTTTTCTGATACGCCATCTCTTGTTAATTAGAAGAAAGCCTCACCTCTCAGATTTTGCGCATAAGGGTGTAGTAAAACATGTGCATTTGTTTGTTTGATGAGTAAAACGGAAAACTTCCGCTGCTTCAAGAAAGGTATTTTTGGTAGGCTAGTGCCCTTGTGAATGGGCAGATTGTTGTGGGAGAATTACAAGCGCTTAATACTACAATGTATCGTGACAAGCTATTAAAAATTGCATAAAATATAACTATGCTTAATCATAGCTACACGGGAGATCAACCGTGTCAGAAATAAAACGTGCGAGTTTTCGGCTATGCTTCGCTGTATGAACATCTTTAGGAATTGCGAGTACTCGCTCCTACGCTTGTGCTGCTGGCAGACTTAGGTTCTGCCCGAGTGATTTTTCTTCCTGTCCACTCTCTTTAGTGTTTAACCGTAGGATGTGGCTAGAAAGCGTGTTTTAATTTAGAGCGATATGATGAATAAGAGTTAACGTAGCATTTCTCAGCGGCTGTCTGTAAGAGTGCCAGTACCCAAGGCACTTTCGGTAGAATTTTTAATTTTAGTTATTAGGTGTCCGGTTTGGAATTTTGATGTCCAGCACGCACTGTTATCTTTTAATATCTTGGGATAAAGAATAAAGTTTTCAAGGACTAACAGAGGGGAGAAAAAGGTAAGGTAGACACGAAATATAGTAAAAGAATAGGAATTGGGGCGTTATGCTGCGGTACCGCAATTGCACCAGCGAATTCAAGAGTGAGGACGTAACTGTTTCATAAAAATCATATTGGCTAGGGTAGAACAGTGAAAGGCCGCAAGACAAGGTTGACCAATTTCTGGCTTGCTACAGCAGTGAAATCAGGGCGAGATAGTGAATGGGAATGAAATTGGACATGTTTTTATTCTTTTGTTTCGAGTCTGTGGCCTCAGAAATGAGCTATTGTACCTCTGAAAGGCTGCGACTTCCTCCACTGGTTTTAGTTGCTGAGGAACTTCCTCGGCACCTCGGACAGGTGCAAACGTCTCCTGCGGGACTGAGCTGTTAATTTTGGTTTGAGTTTGTGTTTGTCAAGTTGTAGAAGTGATTGAAAAGTTTTGCGATTGCAGGTAAGCTTAGCAACAGTTTCCTCAATGGCTGAGATCCGTGCCATAAACTCTGGAGTTCGAAGTGCAAGGACTCAATGTCTCCCGAAGATCGGTGAGCACCACGCTCTCAACGCGACGGCAATACACAGGCTGCTGGAGAGGTTGAGAAGCGGTCGAGGCTCCAGCACGGGCGTATTTGGAGCAAATGGCCTAGTCGGCAAAGTGATTTGTACCACCATAGGTGGCATAAAAACACCGTCAGAGAGCCAGGTTGTGCTTCGAACTTTATTGAATAAGGTAATCGGTGCCACAAGAGCCCTTTCTGCAAGATTGGCACTACGGCGACGACATGCACTGCGTAGTGTCGTATTCGAATCCGCAGCAGCAGTAAAATTGAAAATTGAGTTTTATTTATGGACGCTCCTTAACTGCGGTGGTCCTTAGCGTGCCATGCTATATTGGACGTGAAAGACGGTAATTTTGCTCAGGGACCTCTATCAGGCTTGAGGTTCTCTTACGTGTCGTAAATCTACGACACGGAACCACAGGTTTTATTTTCCTTCCGAAGGAAGCCTTGCTAAGAATTTTTAGGCCCGAAAAATCCATCTTCCTCCGCCGGGTTTGAACCCACGATCTCAGGAACTAGAGGCTAGCATGGTAACCACTACATCACGGAAAACGACGCTTCAGCAGTAGGAGGAAGAAAAGCGTTAACTGCGGCCTAGCTCCGCTGTAAAATAAATTCCAGCAAGTTGAATGCCTTCCTGTAGCACGTCGTCTCTGTCTCCCTCTTCAGTAAAGATCAGCAGGACCGGGCTCCTGGGTCCCATGGCTGAGTGGAATAGACTTTCAAGTTCTATTCAGGCCTATAATCCCTGACATTCATAGTTATGCGCGGTGGTGGACCCTACAAATGACGGCGCTGTATCTGGTGAATTACGACGGAGGAGATGGAGTGCTACTATGGCTCCAATAAAATGCTTGTGTTTTCGTTGGTTCAGACTGCTGTGTTGTCGGTGTTCGGTGAGATTGGCGGCGTCTTGAGGGATCACTTGGGTTTCCCCATAGTGGCCAGTGTTAATAGCGGCGTCGTCGGCTGAGGCTATCCATTCAGAGGTGTTATTCTTCCGATCAATAATCAACTATGACTCGCAAGTGGCTGTTGAATATATGCATATATAGCTGTACGCCAGGCTGGAAAACCATATATTACTGGGCATGGTGACTCCACCACTGGTTTGCTTTGGGAGAAGGTGTCTTTTCTTTGGGTTTTCTGATAGTTCCGTTCCTCGAGTAGCGCACATTAATCCGGAGAAGAGCTCAGCCCTTCTGTAGGCTATGTTCTGTTGCTGGCGGCCGGAGCGGCCTCTGAGGCTACAGTGAAGGAGAATCTCACAAATTTCCACCACCAAATACCTTGAAGTTGTATTCAACCAAGATTTAAAGTGCACTCTGAATGGCATGCCAAATGCCAACTTAGACCACGTTGCCACCCATCTCTCACTCTACTATAACCACATACATGTAACTATGCCTGTATAGTACGATCGTAAAGGTCCTATTTCTGTCGTGCTCTGCGGTCTGAGGTTTTGTGGCACAGACTACCAATCGCAGGCTGCAATCAGTACAGAATAGGGCGCTCAGCATGATCTATGACACAGGCAGTAGATTTACTACACAAATAGTACACATCCATTCCAGTCTACCATACACTGTGAACGTTTTCCAAGAAAGAGCTCGTCAAAATCTACGAAAAAGACTCGCAACACAATCTATCTAGGTGGTGAACCTACTGGATCAATGCGACCATTGCCCCGAAGACGAATATGCTACCGCTTGCCCAAGGACGCCCTATGTTGGTAACTTCTGCTACTCCTCCTGTCTACACCTTATACCGCAAGTTAGGTAGCTTCGGGATTGGTCATGGTTGGACGGGTTTCCGCTTAACTGAAGCCATGTTCACTGCATAGCCTCGTATGTAACACCTTAAGACTTTGCATCCAACTTTTCCCCTCCAGCTTTCATTTGACTTTCTTAAAATCTTCGCAAGTGGTCAGGTAAGTTAGGCAGCAATGGGTGTGGTAACCGCTTGGATGGTGACCATTACAACGGCAAAACCGCCCGGGGCAATAGCAGCGAAAGAAACAAAATGCATTCGGTGCATCTAACAGCAAAGAAACGCTTGCGAAAGAAATGTTTTACCTGAAACAGAGCTAAATCCTTAAGCAAACAGGTACTTGAGGTGAATGAAAATCAACGAGGAGTAGGAAAACTCATTTACACTCTTTACTTAAGTAATATTATCTGGACATGTTTCGAGAATCCAACCAGTGGGTCAGCAGCTGACGATGAGTTTTCCTACTCCTCGATCATTTTCGTTTGAAATACTTCACTATCAACCGCTTCTACATTATTACTTATAACTGTGGTGATTTTTATCTACTGCCCAAATAGCCTGAGCGAACTTAAACATTTTCGCTGGATCTTGGAGTGGTGTACTCGCTATCAGTGGTCGCTGTTAAGATATCAGCTTGGTATTCCTCTTGGTATAAGACAGCCCTTGATATACAGGATCTAACAAAAATATCACAAAAATAATGAGAATCGGGCTTTCTCCATTGCAAAATCAGCATATTCATTTCTTAAAAAGCTCCAATTGTCCACAGGGTGTAACAAAACGTACGGCACAAATTGCAGGACACATTCCTCACACGTAGACTAAGAAATTATGTTACATGAACATGGGTCTGAAAACGCTTTGTTTCCATGTTACAACTCATTTTCTCCAACTCATTAATCATGGGAAACACACACAAACAGAACGTTAGAATCATGGGGAACATGCATTCTGGGTTGCGTCTGGTTATGTTGTCATTATCGTAGGTGCACCGCTAGTGTTTTGTTTTACATACCCCTGTTGCTATGCGACTTACGTCATTGCTTGTTTACAGGTAACATCAACTGTTCCAGTGAGCAGTACGGCCTTCGCAAGCACACGGGTTTCTATGTAGTGGTAGAGTTGACCACAGAGTTGGCTCGTACAATAGCAGTGTACACAAATGCAGAGGTAGCAGATGCCCATTTGATGTGCGGATTAGCAGACGGCAATGGCGCTTGCGCTCAACGTTTGTACCGGGAGAGATTTCCAGCACGAAGGTCCCCGACAGGAAAACGTTTGAAGCCATTGATGGTCGTCTTAGGGAACATGGGGCATTTCAGCCTGATAGTCATGACCGGGGGAGGCCTAGAAGGACGAGGACACCACAACGGGAGGCGGCATTTCTTCAGGAAGTTGACGACGACCCTAGTGTCAGTACAAGACAAGTAGCTGCAACAATGAATGTTGATCACATGACTGGCGAGTGTTAGACTAGGTCCGACTGTATCCATACCATTTACAGCGTGTACAGTCACTATCAGCAGCTCATTTCCTGCAGGGTACGCTTCTGCAAATGGCTTGCGCAACAAAGTGCCAACCCTAATTTTAGTGCAGCGGTGCTGTTCACAGATGAAGCGTCGTTTCAACGAGACCAGATTGTAAGTTATCACAATCGTCATGTATGGACTGACGTCAATCCTCACGCAACTGTTGAAGTAGGTCATCAACAAAGATTTTCTGTCAATATTTGGGCCGGCATTGTTGGTGACTGTTTGGTAGGGGCTCACGTTCTTCCACCCAGGCTCAACGGAAAAAGTTACCATAATTTCGTAGAGAATGTTCTACCTGATCTGTTAGCAGATGTACATTTAGCTGTGCGACAAAATATGCTTCATCACGATGTAGCACCTCCTCATTTTAGTGTTAATGTCCGTCGGCTTCTAAATATCAGATTCGGTGACAGATGGATAAGTGGAGGTGGACCAATTGCCTGACCTCCACGCTCCCCGTACCTAAACCCACTGGACTTTTATTTGTGGGGGTATTTGAAAGCTCTTGTATATCGAACCCCAGTACCACATGTTCAGAGTTTCCGTGCCCGTATTATGGAAGGCTGCGAAGCCACACGCAATACTCCAGGGACACATCAGCACATCCGGGATTCACTACGACGGTGGGTTAATGCATGCATCAATGCTCATGGAGGGCATATTGAACATCTCCTGTGAGAAAGAGTTGCATGTGGTAGGCTGGTACGTTTTATTCTTGTTTGTTTCCCATGGTTAATGAGTTGGAGAAAATGAGTTGTAAGACGAATCAAAGCGTTTCCAAACCTATGTTCATATAACCTAATTTCTTCGTCTACGTGGTCGCCCTCCGTGGTGTAGTAGTTGCCATGCTAGCATCTAGTTCCCGAGGTCGCGAGTTCAAACCCGGAGGAGGGCGATGGATTTTTTCGGGCGTAAAAATCCTTAGCATGGCTTCTTTCGGAAGGGAAGTAAAGCCGGTGGTCCCATTCGTAGATTCACAGCATGTAAAATAACCTCACTGAGCAAAATTACCGGTCTTTCATGCCCAATATAGAATGGAACGCTAAGGAGCACAGCAGTTAAAGAGCGTCCATAAATAATAAAAAGCTTCGTATACGTGTGAGAAGTGAGTCCTGAAATTGGTGTCATACATTTTTGTTACACCCTGTACACGTTTTCAAATCCTTAATGTATGTTCCTAATATAGTCATAGATGTAAGCATCATCGAAAGATCCCACATTTTAAGTCTGAAATGGCTGATCTCCTATTAAAATATGATTAATTACCATCGCCGTTCGGGCGCAGAAGTTAACGCAGATTATTTTCTCGACAGATAACCTAAAGCCTTTTGAATCGCTCTAGAACTCTGGATTAAAGAGGGGTAGGGCTCACGAAATCCCAACTTAAGGAGGGTACAAGGGGTACCTTTTCTGCAGTGTGTCATTCGCTTTTTCAAAGTAAAAATTAATGCAGCCGTCTATGTACCAGAAATGCGTTCATGATGGCCGTGGTTATTATGACAAAGTGGTTGACCGTTGAAGGGTAGTAATAAAACCATACTGGAGGTTCGACAGCGATTTCTGAGATACAAGCCACCATATCATCCACCCTTTGATCATGCGCTCTATCGCCTTGTGGATTCAACTATTGAGGGAGATTGGCTGGTAACTGGAAGGTAGATGGCGATCCTGTCCAGCTTTCAATATTGGGAAGATGGTGTTCTCTCTTCAATATGACCGACTGTTAGTAATTCGCCAGTTGGGTTTTAGACCTGCAAGAGAAGCAGTTTACCGTCAGAAGAGAGGTACTGATGTACTAAGATATGGATGCCACCCGGACACCAAAATATGGATGTCTACTGTCCCAGAAACAGAGTGCCTAGAGAAAGATGGGTCCTGTTGCAGCTGCTCATGGTGAAAAGCTCATTCTAAACCCCCACTTAAGGGATTTAAAAGAGAGATTTTATGATTCACACCTGGTTGTGATAGAAAGTCCGGGTGGTAAATGGTTGCGTCTAAAGTGATACGGTAATTTGTATCACAAATTACTTAAATGTAAATATTGATTGTAATATGAATATGTACTTTTATGTGACATTGATTTCAGAGGTTTATTAATTGTAATTATTATTGGTAAATAATAATATAAGGCTTTACTGAAACTGTTAGTAATGGCGCAAGAATGCAGCGATGGGGTGAGTTGTTTATCATTACCGGGAACAAGGAAGTTACGTAATGTTTCGCGCGGTTTCGATAGAAGCTTCTAGAACATTTCCTAAAGCATATGTATTAGTGGTTTTCATTGGATATTAAAATAGACGCTAATGTTGGCGCGTTTTATTAGCCAATAGTAATCTATTTATAATCTTTAGGCATCTCGAGGAGTGGGGGTATATAAGCTAGTCCCGAGATGGATCGGCTTCACAGTTCAATAAAATTCTCAGTACACTACACGTCGCCGCTCAGTTCATAAAAATTTCGTGTACACTACACATCGTCAGCCAGTCCTTCATTTCGTCAAGTTACACGAGAATTATTATAAAATATTATACAGTTAAATATATACAAAGTCGAAGTATGTGAGTTAAAAAGTGAGAAGTTATTACAAACAGTTTCAGTTTGGCAAGTATCCAGATAAATATGTAAAAAGTGTTAGTGAATGTGTTCGGCAATAAATGTTATAAAATCAATTTCTTCGTCAGTATAATTTCTGGATAAAAGATTCCTTTCCGATTCACACCCTGCATGAGAAACATATTCGACCCAAAGAGCTAGCTGGAGAACATTTAAAGTGAATTATTTCAAAACTGATACAAATTGCTACGCCAGATGGAGCCAAACAAACCAACAAGGAGTGACGTCACAAGGAGGCTTCAACACACGTGATGTAAACAACATTACGTAAAGCATCAACCGTTGCATATTGGCTTCCAAACGTGGTGCTATAATAAAGTTAAATATTGTAACATCAATACTACTTCATATTGGCACCCAGGACGTGGGGCGAAGAAACCAGGAAAGGAAAACGATGACCAGGAATGAAGCAGAGTAACCAGGAATGCAGCGGTGAAATGATCTACAAGACGCAGATTCCAGAAACAAAAGGAACGACAGACTATACGGATGATTGGACATCGTAATTCCGAGATCAACTACAAGACGACGTAGATTCATCACAACACAACGCAGAAGCGACATACAAATCTAGGAGAATGGGGCAGACAGCTAGACATCTAAGCAACATCAGCAGATTGCACCTGAAAGGTTTGAAAAGTGTGATTTTAATTCTAAAAAAAAAGTGTAAAACAAGAAACAATGATGGAAGGAGATAGTGTAACAGTTAGCTGTAATTCAATACAGGTTACAAAAAAAAAGCTCAAACGATGTAGTATTGGAGGGAGAAAATGTTAGTACAGAAAGTGAGAATAGAATAGCAGGAAATGTTAATCTTGATACTAGTATGATTATGGAAATGCTGAAAAAGTTGAATGAGAATTATGAGAAAATGAGGGAAGATATGAAAAAAAATAAGAGAGAATTGAGGGAAGAATTAAGGGAAGATTTTGATAGGATTTTAGAACAAAACAGGAAATCAATTGAAAATATTGGTAGGAGTAATGAGGTATTAGAGCAAAAAGTAGATCAAAGCAGTGAAGAAATGGAAAAGAAAGTTACGAAGCTAGATAGTAGTATGCCAGAAATGAGAGATGAAAATGAGGAAGTAATAGCAAGTGAGATAGGAGACGTTTCAAAGAAAATGTTAGACATGAGCAGGGAAAGAGGTAACAAAAAAGGTGAGGTTAATACTAAAAGTGAGGTTAAGGTAGAATGTACAGAGTTAGGAAGTCAAATGAGTAGTATTACAAGTGAGCTAAGAGAGATAAAAGAGGTTAGGAATGTAGATGTAAATCAGGCGCAAGTTAATTTCAGAGGGGAGATATCAGAAATACAGAATGAGACAGTAATGCAAAGAAAGAAATTGTACCAAGATGTTCAAATTGAAAACTCCAGTCCAGTACAGTTTAGTACAGATTTGTCAGAGTATTCTCAGATTAAAATGATAGTAGAAGAATTGAAAATGAAAGTTGTTAAAAGATGTGTTGTTCAAGAAACTGTAGATTGTTTTCAAATATTATCAGGGAACGAAATGTCATATGAATACAAGAGGTTATTTATGAACAAAAATTTGAAGGTTAGGTTACGGCTACGAGTAATGTTTAGCCACACACAATTTGATCCAGGAGGGTAAATAGCAATGAGATGTAAAGTAAATGCTGGATAGTTAAAGACGACTTGCAGAGAAATGTATTGGAACGTAAGAGGGTTAACTATTTATATATGTCATTTGAATAGAGAAATAAATTATATATATAAAAAAAAGATAAATGTTTAAAAAAAAATAAATAAATAAATAAATTTTTTGTAACTGTAACAACATTTGAAAATTAAGAATACAAAGATTGAAACTTAATATGATATTAAATTAAAAGTACGTAAATCCAATTCCAAGAGTATTGTTAAAATAAAATACAAAATAAATACCATCGCAAATTGATTGAGAAAACAGAAATAAATTCAGAACAAAAATAAATATATATATAAAAAAAATACTTATGTAGCAAACAGAAAAGGTGAAAAATTGTCTAGATTTAAGAGATATAAATATTTGTGTTGAGGGTGAATATTGGTACATATGTATAATAATTACAAAAAAATCTTAAATGTATAAATTTTTTGTCAACAACTTAAAGTAAACAATTTGGTAGCAGTGATTAAATAATTTAGGGTAAAGTATTTGCTATAAAAATTATAATGTCAGATTAATATTTAAATTAATTAAACCAGAGCCAGTAAGTAGTGGCAATATAAAAAAAAAAACATATCGTGTGTTAAATGCGTGTGAAGTGTAAAGTGAAAGTGATAGCGTGTGTTCCAAAATTTAGGAGACTAAAAACACAAATTATAAAATTCTCAAACAAGTTATAAATATTTATAATTATGTTTCTAGTGGGGCATATGATACGGTAATTTGTATCACAAATTACTTAAATGTAAATATTGATTGTAATATGAATATGTACTTTTATGTGACATTGATTTCAGAGGTTTATTAATTGTAATTATTATTGGTAAATAATAATATAAGGCTTTACTGAAACTGTTAGTAATGGCGCAAGAATGCAGCGATGGGGTGAGTTGTTTATCATTACCGGGAACAAGGAAGTTACGTAATGTTTCGCGCGCTTTCGATAGAAGCTTCTAGAACATTTCCTAAAGCATATGTATTAGTGGTTTTCATTGGATATTAAAATAGACGCTAATGTTGGCGCGTTTTATTAGCCAATAGTAATCTATTTATAATCTTTAGGCATCTCGAGGAGTGGGGGTATATAAGCTAGTCCCGAGATGGATCGGCTTCACAGTTCAATAAAATTCTCAGTACACTACACGTCGCCGCTCAGTTCATAAAAATTTCGTGTACACTACACATCGTCAGCCAGTCCTTCATATCGTCAAGTTACACGAGAATTATTATAAAATATTATACAGTTAAATATATACAAAGTCGAAGTATGTGAGTTAAAAAGTGAGAAGTTATTACAAACAGTTTCAGTTTGGCAAGTATCCAGATAAATATGTAAAAAGTGTTAGTGAATGTGTTCGGCAATAAATGTTATAAAATCAATTTCTTCGTCAGTATAATTTCTGGATAAAGGATTCCTTTCCGATTCACACCCTGCATGAGAAACATATTCGACCCAAAGAGCTAGCTGGAGAACATTTAAAGTGAATTATTTCAAAACTGATACAAATTGCTACGCCAGATGGAGCCAAACAAACCAACAAGGAGTGACGTCACAAGGAGGCTTCAACACACGTGATGTAAACAACATTACGTAAAGCATCAACCGTTGCATATTGGCTTCCAAACGTGGTGCTATAATAAAGTTAAATATTGTAACATCAATACTACTTCAAAAGCAACCGTGAAGGCATTGTCCAGATTGTCAGCAACATCCTTAGGATTAACATGTTATTATTTATCTTTCGGTGGCGTCGAATAACCAGAAGCGCACCTCTACGTGCACGAACCGCGGCCCGGTATTCGTCGGTCCACCAAGGAACCTGTAGACGTCTTGGATGGGAGGACTGCCAGGGAATAGGATGTTTGGCAGGGGGAGTGATATCAGCAGTAAAGTGGTCCAAAATTTGGTCAAAATCTTCGTAAAGTTGGTGCTCTTGGAAATTGGCTAAATTTGAAGAATGGTTCCAGTTGGCCCTGTTTATTTTCCAGGATAGGTATACGTGACGGTGGGACGTGGTGAGAAAGCAAGCTGATGATACAAGTGAAATGAACGCTGGATGTGTCAGAGACGACGTTCGACTCAAAACGGTGGGGAAGCTTTACATATCCGACAGACAAATCGAAGTGACAGAGAGAGATAGTGCCGGAAGAACCTAAAGCAAAAGTGTGTTTATTGGTGTTTAAAAGAGTAAGGTAGTTCTGTATGAAGAAATCGGCAGGTTGTGCCCCAGATAAAATCTCCAGGGGAACCACAAAGTTGACGTAGGCATGTTAACCTCCCAACAGAACATAGGATGATGGGACCTGGGACACCAGATATGCAAAGTCTACAATGTCGAAGGAAGAACAAGGCGGTATGGACCCGCTACAAAGTGTAAAAGAAAAGCCAGCTAAATTCAGTATATCAGGAACAGCTTGCATGGTAGTTGTAAGCAGAAGAGGCTGGTAAGAGACGTCGTTCCGAATCAGGACGATCACATCTCTATGCGCAGCAGTACCTTGTTCCGTCGGAAGGTCAAATTGAACCGGAATAAAGGCAGGAAAGGTGAAAGTATTCTGCTTGCGAAGCTTGGTTTCATGTAAGCACAGAATAGGGGAAAGTGTGATCGAGTAAGTAACTATAGTTTTGACCTATGTCCACGACTGTCAGGTGTTTTGCGCTGAATTATGGACATCTTGAAATAAACGGAAGCAGCTCATTAAAGTGTCATGTGGTAACTGGCGGGTGTCGATGTTACTTGCCCTTTTTGGTGCTAGTTGGGCTAGGGCATTTGAAAGAGAATATTCCATCTCCATAAGTTCCTCGAAGGAAAGCTCTCGTTGTTGCTGGAAAGCGTCTGCAAGCGGTTACTTTTTTACTTTTTGAGAGAGCGGTGTAAAATTCCGCTGAAGATGGTTCTTTCCTTTGAAATCTAAAGAGCGGTAATTACGAGGAGGTGATGGAGAAGATTGCTTGAAGTGAATCTGTCCACTGGTGGAGGCGTGGGATTCTTTTCAAAATGTCGACGCGCTTCAGCTATTATTAGTACTTATGCGCTTCGTGTTCAATGCATATAACTTCAGGGCTGGCCGTTTCTGAGGAGTTGGGGTTATCTGCAGTGTTGGATTCCATATTGCATGTTTGCGTATTCGTATCTCGCTTGGATACTCTCGAGGTGGATACTACTGAGCTAAAGGTAGCGGAATTCAATACATATGACTGGCGAGCAGGATGTCATTTACGGACATCAGTGAACGATAAGCGTTCTTTCACCCGCAGCTCCTAAATTATTTATCGTCCAAGAAACGTGGACAATCGCGGGATGTCACCGGATGACCACTTTGACATTTTAGATAGGAGGAGCAGAGAGATTGATTCCGTGGTGGGCATCCTGGCAACAATTAACAAATGGGAACAGTGGTTCTGCAGGAGATCTTTGTGTGCTCAAAGCGTTGGTACTGAAAACAACGCATAGGTCGTGGAATGTAGGGTGGGGCATTTATAACTCGTACTCTGATCTAATCCTTCTAAGGGAGGTATGCCCGACCGAAGGTAAGGAAAATTGTACAGGTAGGCACCTGGACATCATGGAGCTTCGCACGCACATGATAAACTGAAGTGACATCCTGCTCTGCCAAGTAACCCTGAATATCTTTCTCCGGCATATCATCCAAAGCGTGAATGGTTAGAGCTCCCTTTCAAGAGCTCAGACTACGATTCTTTATGGACACGGATAGCATATCCGTGGAGTAGTTTGTCCTTGAATATCTTATCTAATTGGTTGGCATGCGTTTCAGCCAGGATATAACCATTCCTTAAACCGCGTATATAATTCACTGGACCAGCTATGTTGTCAAGACCACGATTGTATTCAGAATGGTTTGACGCTTTAAAAGGACTAAGCCTGTTCTATTCTGTTAATAACTAGGCAAATAGCGGATGCACTACGTTTAGCTCCATTTATTGGTGTACTTGATAGTTTCTTTTAACTTTAGATGAATAATGTTAAAAGTGAGCTATAGTGAAGCTGAATGTCCATCCCTGAAAGAGGGATATTTAACTTCATACCCAGTGCTCCTTTGCTCAACGGAACCCAGCAAGGAGTCATCCCACATAACTACATAAGGGATATAACGGGCTTGCCGTGCCACTGACCCTAGAGTTCGGCTAAAAATATAGTTCTGGTAAACTGTATACAGGTAGGCTGGTCCCTAACCTCCCGCTTAGCAGTATTAGAGAAACTAGAGGAGTGTATTGATAGACCTTAGGATACACTTTCCCATACATGTCGTAGAGAAACACCAAGCTCCAGTACAGCTCCTCGACTACCAGAACATCCATTTCGTACGAAATCGGTCTCCACGTACGGGTTACACGCAGATGAGCGCTTTGACTGACTCCTTTGTAGGTATTTGCGTTAAGAGTTTTACAGCAACAGAGGAGAGTGATTTGTTAAAATTGAAATTTTGTTATGAAAATGACGACTAAAAATCAGAATTTTCAGCAAAACGAGGAACTCCCGTACGGCACAAATACAGGGTAGTAGAATTACTATCACCTTAAAATTGTGAACAGAAATTATGAGAGGAACAGAAAATGACCTTCAGTCGAACTCCAAGTGTTTGACTAAATAAAAATATTTATAAAGCAATATTTGGCAATATTGCGGCACTGAGTCCTTGCGTGACAGTCGGAGTACCAATGTCAGCAATGAATGAATTATACAACAGCAGTAGGCCCGCCCCTGCCTTCGCTAGCAACAGCGTAGTGGCGTAGTATTAACGAAGAGTTTACGTTTTAAATCTATATATGAATAAATGAACAACATGTTTATGTCTTTGGTTATATGTATTTTATCTCAACAAACAGGATCGATGGAAAAACTAAAGGTATCATAGTTTGCAAAACACGCTTTGTCACCAATGACTGACACAGTAACTCAAGGTCCTCATGTAATAAACTTTGATAAATCCTAACCATGGTTAAATGCTCCAGACTTAAGATTTCTCAAGCTATTTATCCGTTATTAACTTACACATCTTTCCCTCAGCTGCGAAGTCCCTGCTTCTTCATTAAGAATGTTTAGGTGATCAGCTTTTGCTGTCCTATCTGTTGGTGTAACGCAGTCGACGAATCACTGTATGCATGTTTGCCTTCAACATAACAAGAATGATGATATGAAGAATTGCAGACCTTCCGCTCGCAAAATTTAAGCTTCGCAAATTCTCATAAAATGTCTAGTACTGCATTCTAAATTAAATTGACTTTTATATTTATGGACGCTCCTTACCTGCCGTGGTACTTAGCGTCCCATGCTACATTGGTAGTGAAAAACCGGTAATTTTGCTCAGAGGCCTCTTTATTAGGCTTGAGATTCTTTTGCGTGCCGTAGATCTATGACAGGCACGACTGGCTTTACTTTCCTTCCGAGGAAGCTATGCTAAGAATATTTACGCCCGAAAAACCCATCGCTCTCCGCCGGGTTGGAACCCGCGACCTCGGGAACTAGAGGCTAGCATGTTAACCACGGCACCACGGGGGGCGACATTGCATTCTAAATTGTCATACATTAAAGACATGTATCAACACTTTCGATATGTTGGGGGACCCCATAGTCGTCATCTTTAGGATCTCTCAACTTGGTGCAAAGTTAAACTACTGTCTCTTACTAAAACGCAATCCCTTCACCACCAAAGAGCTGTAGTAGTATTTCTGGTTCCCACATATAACTAGTAGCAATCCAGCCTAATCGAATGCAGTACACCACAAAATGTTACGATTCTGTATATAGTCCAGTAGCTTTGTGCACGGCGTTATTGTTACAGAAAATAGGGTAGAGGGAAAACGACTTTCTGTATCTATAACACCGTTCAGTCTTTAGCGCGATATGATATTATAGGGTACGCAAATTAGTGACTGGATAAGTGTACCACGCAAAGAAGTTTTGTTTGTGCCAAATGTTCTCAGAGAAGAAATAAAGTTACTGAATACTTGTTCAGTGTAACATTTAATCTGCACTTAAACTACCAAAATCTATGCCCTGTCTGACATAGCTTATACGAAGAAAATATTTTAGCTATAGAATTCAAATCATTTCAAAGGGTTTGGTAAACCTAAATGCGCAGATTCTTGCTAAACAGTGCACTTAGGAGTTAAGTGTGAAGAATTCAAGGAAAATCCGTCATATTTCATTGGTGAGACGGTTTTGCAACGGGCTAAACCTATAGAAAGCGCCAGAAAAAATACATCCCCATTTAATTTGCTTATAATACAACAAGAAGGCTTCTGAAGTTTGTCTTTTCTTGGAATCACGCTTTTAAAAAAGTGATGATCCGCTGAATAGACCCGGGAAAAAATAACACAACCCTTAATTTGAGATGGCTCCAAAAATGTAATCGTTCCAAAACATAACCATAGTTCTGTTATATACTTCCAAAATAGCAATACTTATACTCTGGACAAAAGCAATCACTTAAGTAATATTATAATGGATTCCAGAAGATGTGCTCTTATTATGGAGAGTACGCTGTACTACATACAATACTACATATAAAAGTAAGTATTGATTGAAGGGCTTGGAACTGCCCCTGCGTCGAATTTCCAGTATAGGGCATGCGCCACTAGATATCTATCGGCCAATTATAATTATGAAGTTGAGCTCTTGCAATAAGCATGCTAAATTTCTCGACGTATCCTTTTGGAACGTATTATCATGAGCGTCATGGAAAAAGATACACGGTGCGGCGGTTACTATAATGGACATTAATTCCTTTAAGCTGAGTTAAATGAGTAGTATATAATTATTATGAATTTGTAGATGTTAGGAGTACCTAACGAATTCGCACGTACACGGTGAAGGCATAGAATTAGAGAGGACAACATGCCTTCCGATGCGCTTTACAGATAGAACCAGTATTATATAATAACGGTTTTTCCCACCTCTACCAATGCAACAAAACAGTTTTGAGATGATAGAAACACTAGTTGAGCTTGTGCTTGTGAAACTACACAGTTCATACACAGATCCATGGGAGTATTTCTGTGTAAGAGATAAAATAAAAGCAACTTCCACATCTTAAAAGCCATGAAGTTATACATAGAATTTGATTTTTGCAACGGCCAAGCTTCGAGTTATGCAGAGGCATCGCCGTCTGCTATATACCAACCTTCCTATTCCGCTGAAAGCAGTGAAGAGGTAACATTTACTCGCATTTCCTCTTGAGGACTGAAACAATGGGCCAGTTAGCAAACTGGATATAACTCTGGTGTGTTCTATTTGTTGTCTAGTTTGGTATGACCTTTTATGATTGCTCCCTTAATGAAATATAGAATGCTATGTACGAGAAAATAGCATGTAATTTCCGTATACGTTGCGATAGCTGTAGCTGTGTTTTAGAGTTCACTGAAGCTGCATTAAGTTTTTTACAAAACAAAGTCCTATTTTATTGCATTAAAACCGTGTTTCGTCTAATATATGATGTTTCAGTATATTGATGTGGATAAACAAATATGGGCTTTTAAAATGAGAAAGGAATGCAGCTTATCTTAATTAATACTTTGATCAAATATACTGCACCTTAAGTTAGCGTATTGTATTGGTCAGCTGGTTGACATTCTGAGAATTAAAAGGTGCCCACAGTTAATTAACCTTTTGATCACTGTTAATGTCCCCCTTAATTAGCATATTATAGGTCACTCCCTTTGACTATTCATATTTAAAAAGGCGTTGAAGCTTATTTAGCTGTTTATTTTATAGTTAAACCATCTGGATTTTTCAAGCTCAGAAGTGGTGCCTACACCTTAATTAACTCACTTCATCAAAATCTATCCCGATTAGCTTTTATTACTGTAATTAATTTGCATAGAAGTTTTTAAAAATAGAAATAATATAATGTCATGAATTCCGGCTAGAACATTAAGGGAATACAGTATCTACTCTAATAAGGTTTCCTCTATCTCGAAGAATATATATACCATACCGAAATCGCTAGCTTAAAATAACATATATCCTGCTAATGGAAGGTCACTAAAGGAACAGTGTGGTAAGCATTCAAACCCGAAAGCAGTGTCAATATTAGAACAAACCAAAATAGATCACCATATTCCATCATATCCAGTGAAAGAGAGTCTATTCGGGGAGGACGTACCAATACTGTAGTGCTCGACTAACAACTAAGCACATGTATTACATGTTGAAGGTAAATCATGCTGAGAATAAAGCTAATATTATTATAGGCAGCATTTTAATTAACACTTTGAACTTTGGTTTGTCATCCTCCGGTCCACATTTGTGTAGCATGCAACCCTTCTTGACGAACCAGGTGCTGAGAATTACGACTTACCCAGCCACCCTTGACTCAAAACTATCGGGGATTCGTCAGGCAACGAGCAATATGAAAAAAGCAAACAAAACTAAAACACGCAACCGTGGAGCATTTGGGGCCGTTGAGTACACCAGGAAGACTAGCGAAGAAAATTGACAAGAAAAGGAGGTGAACGGCGATATGCGGAACATGAAGTGAATTTGTATAGAACGCAAGAGAGCCTCGCTGGGTCCAGCGATCACTAAACGGAAGAACCCACCTAGACCGAATAGACCTTTGAGAGGAACAAGCTAAAGGCAGATACCTGAGGTTGTCCACCAATATTCCGGTCGGTGGCCCTCAGCATGGGATGAAGTGAGAAGGAGCAGTGGGTATCTGTTCACATTTTTTTTCCTTCAGGCTTTGAAATTTATCCTTAAGCACATGCACTCTAGAGGAGATTTCTTTTGACATAATTTAGTTACTGGGAGAGTATTATTCAGTGTTGAGAATATGGAATTAAACTTAGAGGGTATTTGCAGTGGCGATATGAAACTGGGCCAGCCCGCACAAATATATTTCCAAAGTGAAAAATGTACAAGGAACCTATATTACTTTACAGTACCTGAAGTAGGTAACAATACACTGTAGAAGAAAATATGCTCCTTTATTCCAGAAAATATAATGCTAGAAATACGGAACAATGTGAGCTTACTCCAGTCGCAATATAACGGTTTAGATAGCAGTTCTTAATATTCCAAACTATGTTTGACGAAGAACAATGCCTTGCCATAAAGCTAAGAAGAAAATACTAATAATCTATTGGTAGATTCATAACTAAACAGAACTTTTACCTGGCACTGCCGTTCAATAGGCTAATTCTGTACCTTGCTTGCATGGGAAGTATCATATATCTTGAAGCACAAGTGACAGACTGCGGTTATTAGCCCACTTTTCTTTCTTTAGGCAGCTTTTCTGCCATGCCTGTCTGCCGAAGAGGTGCATTATGGGATGTGGTAACTGTCAATACTGGAGTGCAAGGCTGTTTCAAAAAAGTGATATGAACGTAGTGAGAATTGTGTTACTACATAAGGGGGTTATTTTGAAGATGGTGTTGAATAACGTATTTCAGTTCTTCTGTTATAAAAGTTCTTACATCATTTCGATTTATTTGACTCCGCTATTGTTGTGGTAAAGGTGTGCAAAATCCCATTAGTATTGAAATGCTGGTCTGTTAGCTTGGTTATGGCACCATGTGCTTTTGCAGGAACTTTAATGTAATTTGATGCAAAATATTATACAATTATCATTATTAAGCTATAAAATTGTCACTTACACATACTTCTTGCAAGAAATGCTATTTAACCTAGTCAACTAATTTTTATAATACAAATTCAGTTTAGTTCTTTTTTAAAACTGGGTTTACTCTGTGATTAAATGAGATGTTTGGATGTTGGGAGAGAGATGGTGTTTCTTTATGATTTAAGAGATCAAGTATAATTATGTAATTGTAATCAAATTACTTTAATGCAGACCAACTGGTTAATTACAGGCTTCTAAACAACAAACCACTGCAGGAAATAGTTTCCTTGTAAAAATAAATGAAGCTATTTGGTATTTTCATTCGGTAAATAGGCACAACATTTATCAAAGCATACAATTTCTGAGGTTGAAAAACTCTGTGCTAAAGTGAAAGCCATATATGATTTAAATTACGAACATGACTTCTGGTAAATACTGCTTTTGATTTAGCATAATATGGAGTGAATAAAATATTTTCTTGAAGCATATACTGTTAGGAAAACTGATCTTTTGGGGTGGTGCTTAAATACAGCCTGTAAAATGCCGAGCCTTGTTTCAACCAATGTGATAGAAATAGTTTACATTTCAGGACATCCACAGTAGACAGTTCCCAAGTTTCGTGTTATATTATACGAACAAAGTAATACTGAAACTAGTAGGTGGCTATGTATGCAGCTAAAGCCCATAGGCTTCTTTGTCATAATTATTGCCATAAAATACGTTTGACACTAATTTACAGATTGTTTTGAAAGCTTATTTTGATTCTTTCTATTTGTTACTTGCTCCCTCTCACTCTGTTTATCTAAACCGTAATGCTAATATTTACGTGTAACAATTTTAAGGTCTGCAAGATTATATTAAAATCGTACAACTTCAAAAAAGAAAAGAATGCTTTTGCAAATTTTTAGTATCCAAATCTTCGCTGCAAAATACATCCATGTAGTACGGTCTAGAAACACAGTAAAACGGGGAAATCTGTACAGTTTACAGGACATTTGCTGGTGAGTACGCCCTGCTCCAGGTTTCCAAGATATAACATAATAAATCGGCCAGTTTGTCTTTCTTTTCTGCTGGAAGTTGGCCTTTAAAATCCCCAGAAACCTAATATTCCAGAAGTCTTTGGCGTAGAGCCTCAAACCTATTAACGCCATTGTTTATGGCAGACGTGGTCAAAGCTTGTGTTGGGAGTCAGTGAAGTCACAACATAACGCGACTGAAAGCGCACACAACTTGGGTCAATGTTAAGAGGTTGGTTGCAAGTAAACAGTTCACTGGTGGACTTCGTGATGGTTTTGCCTACTAAACCATCGTTTTCCTGAAAACGCAAATTTGGTGCAGAGTTGGAAGTTTAATTTTTTCCTGTGCAGAAAGAGAGAATGTGAAACGCTTAATTTGCTCAAAAACATTGCATGGGATATGTAAGGGCAACATCCAAAGACACTACGTTAGACGTCATACTTCATATTGTGAAATTAAGGGCATGTGTTACACGGAGAAGTTATTGTAGTTTACTATTATTGCTATTACTTTATTTTATTTCATTTGTTTTAGGAATTGAACATGCAAAACCATTGCAGGTGTTAACTGCAAAGAGCATTGTACAGAAAGTCCTAAAACTTCGTGACTGTAAATACAACCCTAAATATGCTAGTCATGTATTTACCTGGAAGATCGCTCGGTCCTTAAAACCTTTCCAACAGGGCGAATTTCTGAAACTATGTCTGACAAAGACTGTGGAAATTAAGTGCCCTCAAGAACTTCCCAATTGTAATAATATTAATTCATCTCGAAGAAGCATTACAAGGAGAGTAAAAAACATTTAAAAATGTAGAAAGGTAACTTAAACACGAACATGTACTACAGGGAGAGCCAAAAAACTACGAACCGGCTGCGCGGTGTTATAGGGTCAATTTTTTTCGAGTCAACAGTTGACGCCCATACACATGTGAATATAATTTTGTCCCCCCCCCCTTTTTTATAGAATTGACAGCCAGGAAGCGTGATATTGCCTTTTTTCAACAAAACTCTGCGACAGCTTATACGGCCAATATTTCGATGAGAACAACTGAAAGTGCGTTTGAGGATAGCATTATTAGTAGAGATTTGTGGCCATCTCGATCCCCCGACCTAACCTCCTGCGATTTCTATTTCTGGGGTAACTTAAAACAAAGTGTATAACACATACCCACACGCCCTGGAAGAAATAAAACAAAATATCCGCCAGGAAATGGACAGTAGTTCTATACGTGAACTACGGCGAGTGATGGATAGTTTCCTAAAGAGGTGCCAAAATGTTTGGACAACGACGGTGGCCAGTTTCAGCATCTCCTTTCCTAAAGTTGGTAAGTTAAGCCTTTAAAGGTAGTTTTAAAAATGTAGTATGGTTTCATCCGCACCTTTCTAGGATAGCGGCAGACGGTAACGAGCGCCGAGTACGCGAACAGGAAAAACACCACGCAGCCGGTTTTTAGTTTTTGGTGCTCTCTGTATTTGTTGCTTTCTCTCTTGTGTTAGATGAGAGCACAGGATCTCAGACACAGTTCAAGTACTGATGTATATTCTTTATCCTTGCAGCAAAAAATCATGGGGTTGAAGACACCTGTTGTAAAACCATGTTGAAAGGCAGGAAAATAAACACAATCGTGTTCAATGAAACAAGGCAGGTGTCGACATCCAGGGGGGTCCGCAGGGGGGTATTATCCCCTCTACTGTGGGACCTGGTTGTCGGCGAACTGCTGACTACATTGAACAAACAAGGCTGCGTAATATGGTGACCAAAAGTGTGTCAAGAACAGGCAGCTAAAAGCTCTCAAATGTACAGAGGTTAGCATGCCTGCATATTACAGAGACAATTGGAAGTACTCCTACAGCTGCAACGCAAACCCTTCTCAACCTGCCACCTTTAGATATTTATATCAAAGGAAGAGTAAGGCTGGGTGCACATAGACTGAAAAAATTGAACTGTTGCAACCGTAATAACTTAGGGAACACCAGAATTACAAATATAATCAATAAACCAACCTTTGAGACGGGTAGTGATTATATGCTTCCTAAATTATCCTTTGAGAAACCATTTAATACATTGTTTGAATGGAATCAGGATAAAAGCTACTGTCACACTAAAGAACTGATCTGGTATACAGACGGTTCAAAGATGGACAGTGGATCAGGACCTGGAATTTATGGGGAATCTCCTAGATGTGATATTTCTATCCCTCTAGGAAGAAATACCACAGTATTCCATAATGAAGTTTACGCAACTGAAACTTGTGCTGGGGAGAATCTCCGAAGGGGCTATAAAATAGCACCATAAGGATTTTCTCTGATAACCAGGCCGCCCATAAAGCAATTGCAAGTAACCAGTTAACATCTAATATCTGGTTTGAAACTACTTATACAACTTGAAAAACACAATAAGGAAAATACTTCGTTGGGTACCAGGGCATAAAGGGGTTATAGACAACGAAAAAGTTGACACCTTAGCAAAGAAAGGTTCAACTAAAGAATTTAGTGGCTCTGAGCCAGTATTTGGGATTTCCTTAGCCACTGTAAAGAGAACCATTTCAGAGTGGGTTTAAAATATCACCAGCAACAATGGGCACAAGTGGAAGGACATAGACATAGTAAGAGAATGTTGTTAAAACCAAATTTAGCTCATACTAAAGAAATTCTAAATCTCACAATGGCGCAAATGAGGCTGATAACAGGCCTCTTTTTGCAGGTCGCTGTACAGGGTGGTACGCTCGAATGTCCCTAATTTATTTTGTGTGTGACGGGTAAAGAGTTAAAGCTAGACACTTACAACAACGTTTATATAAAGAAAAATACAAGTTTTGAATCCTATCGGTAGATGATGCAGAGACACGGTTTTAATTCTGAGATGTTATCGTTTATCAAAACGGCGACACCGCAGATCAAAGCGCAAACTATTCTGTGGTATGCGGATTTAAATCAATTATCTGAGTTCAAAGGGAGTTTCGGCGAGTTCTTTAACCATGATGCTCCAACTGCTAAAACCATAAAGAAGTGGTATGATAATTTTAGCTTCTGGAACTGTGTGAAAGAAGCATGGTGGTGGTCGCAGAACATCCGACGAAATGGCTGCAAATGTTCAAGCTGCATTTGAGCGAAGCCCACAGAAGTCATTAAGAAGAGCTTCACGGGAACTTGAAATACCGAAATCAACACTGCAACGAATTGTCCACAAACGTCTCAAACTGTACGCATACAAATTACAGTTATTGCACCATCTGAAGGCGAATGACAAACCCAAACGAGTACAATTCGCTAATACAATGTTATACGGTCTCGGCGCTGATCCTGATTTCATGTCCAAGATTTTCTTCTCGGACGAAGCCGCTTTCCATGTGTCAGGCAAGGTAAACCGGCATAATGTACGGATCTGGAGATCGCAGAATCCTCATACTACACAAGAGCACGTTCGTGATAGTCTCAAGGTCAATGTTTGTTGCGGTTTGTCACAGGATAAAGTCATTGGACAGTTTTTCTTCGCCGAGAAAACTGTCCGTGGTAGCACATATCTTGACATGCTGGAGCAGTTCTTATTTATACAAATTGAACATATGCAGCCTAACATCCCTTTCTAACAAGATGGTACTCCTCCACACTGGTTCAATGAAGTTCTTACGACTTTGGACAACATTTTCCCTGGCCGTTGGATTGGTAGGCGAAGATCGACCGCGTGGCCCCCAGGATCTCCCGATTTAACACCGCTCGATTTCTTTCTCTGGAGCTACATCTAAGATAAAGTTTACGCCTCCCTAGTCAGAGACCTTCGTGATCTTCGGGAGCACATCGCAGAGGCTATTGAGAGCATTCAGAAGAAACTTGGCAAGAAATTGTTCATCGCCTTGACATCGTCACAGTGACTGCTGGAGCTCACATAGGGATGTGATGATGTGCACATCGAAACTTGTTGAGTTTTCTTTCATATAAAGGTTGTTGTATGTTTCTATCTTCAACCGTTTACCCGTCACATAAATTGATATTAGGGACATTCAAGCTGCCCAGCCTGTAGATTGAAGAAACACCTACATACTAAGGGTATCTATAAAGAAAACCAAATTTGTAGGTTGTGTGGTGAAGAAGAAGAAGAAGCTGCTTCTCACATAATCTTCGACTGCAAGGCGTTAGCCAGACGAGGATGTACATACTTGGGAGTGACTGGTTTAGAAGACCTCTCAGGCAAGAGTCTAGTTAAAAGTCTACAACACCTTGTTAAAGGTGCCAGTCTATTCAACTAGAAACAATAAGGTGGAGAATAATACAATAGATCCTCGGGTTTGAGTGTTAGGGCACATATATCTATTCAATCTTTATGTCAATCCAATGTATATTCGTGGTGTCGATGACGATGTGATGGTTAGTGAATATTTGCTGGACATGGTATCCCTACAACGGCATAAAACCGGTGAATACGTCTTTGAAACACTGTGTCAGACGATGAACAAATACAATTTTAATTGGAATAAACTAGTGCCAGTAACAACAACTGGAGAACCAGCAATTGTTGGTGGCAAAAGAGGTTTCATAAGGAGAGTAACTAGCTACTTACAAGATCAAGGCAGGTGTGAAAAGCTCTACAATTTTCATTGCATTATTCATCAAGAAGCGCTTTGTGCTAAAGCAGTGAATTTGAAAAACGTAATGGACCTCGAAGTTAACTTTGTAAATAAAATAAGGAGCAGCTCATTGAAATAAAGAAAACTTAAACAATTGTTAGTGAAACTCCAGGAGTATCCTGAAGACTTGTCGTGCTCTTGTGACGTGCATTGGCTTAGCCGTGGTACCATATTACGTCGTTTCTTCAGCTTCGCGAGCATTATGAAAGAAGGAGGACAGGATGTATCAGAATTAGAGGTTGAAGGTTACGTCAGCGTTTTGGGGTTCCTTTGCGACATATATCAACATCTTAATGACCTCAAAAGTTGTCTTCAAGTTCTTAATCAAACTATTATAGAGATGTATGGCGCTATACAATCATTTGTAAGAAAACTTGATTATGGGTGGGCCACATGAGAGAAGCGCAATATTTATATTTTAAATGCTTAAGTGTACCTGCACCTATTAGTCAAAATTAACGTTGTGTTTATATCAATATTTTAGAAGATCTGAATAATGTCTTTGCCACGAAGAGATTCAGTGATGGCAGGGGAATGGAGAATGCTATCTCGGTATTTGTAGATATGTTTTCTGTCGATGTTACCCTGCAAAAATGGTACTGCAAACCGAACTCACCAATCTTCAAACAGACTTAATTCTCAAAAACAAGTGTAAAGGTTTGCTTGGGTGTGGTATATTCAAGCAGCTGCGTAAAATTAAATTTGCACACCTTCGATTTTTTCCGCATTTCGAATGGAAATATTTAGTTCAACATATTTATGTGGAAATTATTTTTCCCAAATGAACTTTGAGACGTCAAGGTCAACATTCCGTCTCTCAAATGACCATCTATTGGCCCAGTTACATCTGGCCGTTACAGACATAACACCAAATATTGAAATTCTTGTGAACGGATGAGGAGAAGAGGAGTAAGAAAAACAAGAAGAAGCAGAAGAAGACGGCTAAACGTATTATTTTATCTCGTAGTTTGTTATATTACTAAAGGACACAATATAATTGTGAACTCCTCTCAACCGCCACTGCAGGAGCTCTACAACCTTAACTCTCCCCTTCCCTCGCAGCAATGCCATACTTCCGCGTTTCTTGTGAGGGTTGCGTTGTGCTGTGTGTCGGCGCAAAACTGACTTCTGCCCACCTCTGGTGTATGGCCCTATTTCGTTTCTCATATAAAACGCTTCATTTAATGTAGGATAATTACTTATATACTAAAATGCAAAACAATTGTAGCTTATGCTTACTGTTGAAGCAACTTGTTGCATTGTTTCCGTATTTTATTTAATTTGCAATCAATACAAGTGGATAATTTTCTAATTCTTTCTACTTTTATGAGCAACTTGCAATTACATTCATCCTAAAACTACAAAATTTCTCCAGTAAGCATCTTCGTTATGCTGCATTTAGAATTGCCTGGCAGTAATTGTATTGTCCAAGGAGGTAGATGGCTCCGCGGTAACGTGTGAGGCTCGCATTCGGTAGGTCCCGGATTCAATGCCCGTCGACCTCCCACCATGATCTTAGCTTTTACGAGGTTTTCACTGGTCGGTAGGCGAATGCTAGAGTGGTTTCTCATCTAACGTATTTCCTTTCCCTCGTTTCCGTTTCATTCCGTTTCCTTCTCACGTTTCAGGTGTGCTTTTAGGTTTCCTGGCATGCGGCGTTGCCGGACAGATGGCGCGGATGCTTGCTTCAAAGAGAGAATATTTCCCGTGGACACTAGAGGGATGCTTGTTTGAACGGGTCGTTGATCGCCCGTGTGGGCAGCTACAATATTTGGACACGCCTTCGAGCCAGGAACTGTCAGGGGCTTCCAAGGGTTTCTGTGGCCTGTAGACTCCTGTGCGTCCTTCACTTCATCCGTTCCTCCTGGAGGTGGTAGCTGCAATAGATCTCACGTAGGTCTCAGTGTGTGATGTATCCCCCTCCGTTTAATATCCTATACCCTTTAGTTCTATTACCGTTAGTCTCCCTAATCTTGGTATTTAGATTTTGAGTTTTTTATCACCTCCTCAAAGAAAGTGGAAGATACAAGCCACCAAAGTAGTTTTCTCATTACTCAAAGACTATGAATGGTGTACCAGAATTAGCGATTTTGTATAGTTGAGTTCTTCGGTATATATATACAGGGTAGACCATTTAAGCTGAGACTGTACAATATCCCCAAAACTAAGCGTTGTAAAAGAAATGTCTTTAATAAAAGTTCCTTAATATTATGGGGGAAAGTAAAAGTCATTAGTCGTGTTTTGTTTGAAGGACGTATGATAGTTCTTTTAGGGTCAATTTAATTTCTTTTAAATGTAAACCTACAATTAGGGTCAAATTAAATTGACCGTAAAATGACTATCACAACGTCCTCCAAATGAAACACGACTAATGCCATTTACTTCTCCCATAATATCAAGCAACTTTTATTCCATACATTTCTTTCTACAACGCTTAGTTTTGGAGATATTGTACAGCCTCAACTTAGTCGTTCTCCGTGGTGTAGTGGTTACCATGCTACCCTATAGTTCCCGAGGTTCAAACCCAGCGATGGATTTTGTCTGACGTTAAAATCCTTAGCCTGGCTTCCTTCCCCGGAAGGTGGTGGCCCCGTGTCGTAGTTTTATGGCACGTAAAAGAACCTCAAGAGGTCTCTGAACAAAATAATCGGTCTTTCATGCCCAATATACAATGGTACGCTAAGTACCACAGCAGTTAAGGAGCGTCCATAAATAAAGCTGAATTTAATTTTTTTAGTCTCAACCTAAATGGTCCACCCTGTATATGCATGTGTGTCTGATAATAAGCAGGTATTTGCGAAAGTCTCATAGCGAAGAATTGTCGGCGTTGTACTGTAGCAAACCAAAAGTAAAAAGTTCGTCTGTAACTGGAGTTCTTTATCTTAAATTTGCAGGATAGCCTGGATATGTCAAGGATAACGATGATGGGACATTCTTTTGGAGGAGCAACTGCACTCCTTACTCTTGCACAGGATTGTCGTTTGGGGTAAGTTAAGTGTAACTGTTGCTTTATATGTTCTGAAGCAAATTTCACGTTATTCTTGCATTGTTAATATCCAAAGCGCAAACTGTTAAATCCTTAAGGCGCATCAAGGCTTAAAGGTAGCTATAAATAGTTTTTCTCTGCGGGATTGAAGCTTCTCAACAGTGGAAATTTTAACACTTGGAGAATAAATCTAGAACACATTCCTAAAAACGAGAGATATTTGCAGCTGAAGATTACTAGTAACTTACAAGTGGGTAGTTAACAGATGCGTAGTCAACTACAATATTAAAATAATAGTTTTGTTTCTTTGGTATATGAAGATCACCTTGACAATGATATGTCACATACACTCCTGGTCACAAGTATTCACACATCCCTTCAAAAATTCTAGATGCCGAATTAATGGAGAGAAAGTTTTAATTTTTTTGATACAATGTTCAAATGGTAATACGGTTTACGTGTTTTGGAAGTTTTCCAAAATTTTCATTTTATCTGTTTTATAAATTTTTGAAAAATGTGCCAAAATTTTAACTTTTTTGTGCGTGGTCTTTACAAAATTATCTTTAATGTATTAAATAGAGCATTTTTATATACGCATCCAAACGCTTTCATCAACATGTCACTTAAAATGGTGGAGTAATAAATTCGCGAAGTCACAAAATGCGAGCAGAAAATGAGGAATTAAGGCAAAAACATTGAAATTTTCCATTTTTGGCATTTCATTTCTCAATCAAATAAAAACGTATCTTCACCACAAAATACGGTATTACACACACAAAGAAAAGATTGCTCCGCTTAATGCATGAAAGATAATTTTGCAAAGACCATGTACAAAACGGTTGCAATTTTTGCATATTTTTCAAAAATTTATAAAAATTATAAAATGAAGAATTTGGAAAACCTACAAAACATTATATAACTATTTGAACTTTTTTAAAAAAAATAGAATTCTCTCTCCATTAATTTCGCTGCTAGAATATTTTGAAGGGATGTGTGAATACCTATGACCAGGAGTGTAAGTGCTTTTGGCCGTCACTTAAAAGGGTGGGTGGACCACATCATTTTATTTGAGCAATATCTTGTGTCATTCCTTCCTTTAACATTCTGGATTATTCTACATGCACTTTTTACTGGATTTAGTAAGTCTTTTTATTGTAAACCTTGATTGAAATACGGGAGTGCCGCCGCATTTGTATATGGCCATGGCAACTCATAGCAAATAGCGTCGTTTTGTAGTCCTGGAACATCAGAGCAGATAAAATAGGAAAGATAGGAGGATATATGAATTCTGCCATTTTATAGTACGGTGAATTTATTGACTTAATAATTTAAACCTTTCATCTCTTCAGAGTGCTCACAACAGGATTATCACTTCACATCTGGAAAATGCAGCGATTTACGGCTTTTCACTGGATTTATTAACGTTAAATATGGAGACCCAGAGGTTTTGAGTAGATAAAACGATTTTTAAGTCTCAAAAAACAACTTTTAGATAAGTTCTGCAATTATGGCATCAACACGTTTGTGGCATGAGGTGTAATCCTTTTCTTGTTCATGTCACCTTACACTACATTATGAGGCTTTGCATGTCGATTAAGTCCTGGATTTCACAGCAGCAATCAATATATATTCTCAATGTAAAAGTTAAAAAGGCAAGGGTAAAACAGCTTGATATTTCACTACCCGTGCACCAACTTAGCTCTCATTTGGGGAAAGAAAAAAGCTCCGAGAAAAACTAAAAATGGTTCTGGTTGGCAAATAGAAAATGAAAGAAAAGGGTGAAGCTCATGCATTTTGCTAGAAACTATTAATGGACTAATGCAATGAAGCTTTCGTAATAAATTAGAATTAATGTTCTTCTTCTTTACATTTAATTCGGAAATATGGCCATATTTTAAGTTCTTCTGAAACTTAATTACATTATATGTGGTAGGAAAAACTGCAAATGCATATTTTAAAAATCTAAGAATTTCATAGAACCTTTCGCTGAAAGAACACTTTACATTGTTATTTTAAGTTATTCGTTTCAAGATGGCATTCATATTAGCCTACAGGACTCCCCCAGCGTTTTTTGAGGGGTAAATCTATTTAGCACTATCAATTAGTAAATTTTAGAGATATTTAATTAAAAACTCAAATTATGTCTTAATACTATAGAATGTAAGGCACGAGAACCACATGACATCATCATGCCATCTGAAACGTATTCCGATTTGAAACATTGCACTTATGTAAGGTAAGCGAGTTCGAAGCTAATGTTAAATATGATGCAAATAGGTAAGATAAGACAGAACTGGCACACCGTGAAAACGCTTATACATTGGAAGAGATAGGGAATACGAGGATGGGAGGTCCAGACAGGAGGCTGTAGATATACCTGTGAGACTCAGTGAGCAATATAGCAATATACGATAAATATAGGATAACTGTAGGTATGCATGCATGCATGATGTACAATGTACGCTTTGTATACCTATGATAAAAAATTAAGTTGAATTATATTTAATCTACAAAGAGTAAAATAAAATATTAAAAACAACATCAAAATCATAAATAAAGGTAAGTATGCTGTGTGTTTAATATATGATAATTTATAGCTCCTGATATTTGATTTATATGGTACATATAAGATGTATATACTAGTATGTATAACGTAAGATGTTTGTAAAAGAAATATTCTATGTACAGCATATGCGTTATGTATAATGCAATATGTTTATAAGAGAGAGAGAGCAATGGGGTTTAAGGGCGCACAACAGCCCAGGTTATAAGCGCTCTCACTAAAGCTAAAAGCGTCAACAATTAAAATAAAATCACGATAAAAAGAGCCTAAAAGAATAGTTAAAACAAAGAAGTACAGGAGTAAAAACAAACAAGTGTCACTTGCGGTAGAACGCCAAGTGAAAGTCCCAGAGTGCTAAAAACAGCGATAAAACGGTTAAAAACTAGTTTCACAAATCTCAGTATGAGACAGAAGTAACTCATAGGACAATCTATATTCTGGCAACAAAACCACTTTGGGAGATAAAGGCTAAAAGACGTCCTACAACAGTAAAACTATCTGCAAGCAAATCGGAAAGCCGGCCTGGCAGAGACAGACGCCGGCGTAAAGGAGCTAACAAGTGACACTTGAGTAAAATGTGTCAAAGGTACGGCACAGTGTAAACAAACTGGTGCGGGGTCACCATTTAATAAATAACTATGGCTAAAACGGCAAAGTCCAATTCGCACTCTGGTGAAAACTACTTCTTCGCGACGAGAGGAGCGTATAGAGGTAACCCAGGTGATAGGGTTGGGCTTAACCTCTCGGAGTTTCTTCCCCTGGACCATGGACCGTTCCTCTCCCCAACGGAAATAAATGGCGTGTTCTAAAACCACAACTAAATCGCACAAAGGAACATAGGAGCTAAACACTTGGGCAATAAAATAGTAGCCTTAGCAACAGCATCAGCGGTCTCGTTCCCTGGCAGGCTTTGAAGTGCGCTCAGAGAATCCGATGTATAAAACACCGCTGTATACCATGTCGCCGGACATAAAAGAGCCTGAAGTATACTAAAAAGCTCGGCTGTAAAAATGGAACACTGCCGTGAGAAACGAAATGTAAAACTACGGGGACCAACAACAAAGGCACATACTACACCCGATCGTCCTTCGATCCATAAGTATATATAAAAACACCATTCCCCAAATACTCTTTGAGCGATAAAAAGGCAGAACGAAAGATGAAACCGCGGGTTGTAAACTTTGGCATAGACGTCAGTCCCAAATAAAAAGTGGATTCTGGGCACAGCCAAGGAGGAAAACTGCTTTCTCCCCGGGAAACACACAAGGAAATTCGACGTCCAATCCCCGAAGCAGCTGTTAAAACGTACTCTTGGGGGAAGAAGTGCCGGGGAGCGAGACTCTTACAGACCATCTAGAGAATCGTCAAAAAAGGGTCCATACATTTGGTGTTCAGGCATATTGGAGATGCGGCAAGCATAGCTGCAAAGAAGATCGCCACTTCGATTAGGCAACGGAGGTTCGGGAGCTTCAGCACAAAGATTGATGACACGGCTGGTGCAGAATGCACCTGTGGATAGCCGAATATCAAGATGGTGAATCGCGTTTAGGCAACGTAAGCTGGAGGATCACGCTGAGCCATACACAATACATCCATAGTCCAGTTTGGAGCGGGCGAACAATCGATAAAGGCGTAAAAGAACGGTCTGATCAGCTCCCTGGGACGTGCCGCTTAAAACCCTTAAAATTGAAAGGGAACGATGACACCGACCTTTTAAACATGTTATGTGGGATGACCAGCAGAGTTTGCGGTCAAAGAGTAAACCCAGGAATTTCACTTGGTCTGCGAAAGGCAGAGCTTCTGGGCCGAGCCGGAGGATAGGCTGGGGGAAATCCCTTCGGTGCCAGAAATTGACACACATTCTCTTTTCGGCAGAAAACCAAACCGGAACCCATGTGCAATACGCCAGAAGTACAGATTGTCAACGTAACGTTGGAGTAGTCGTTCCATGAGGATGGTCCGCCGAGAGGTAAGTTAAATACCAAAATACTCAACAAAAACTGACGTTCCTGGTGGAACACAGTCCACAATTGAGTTAATAGCTACAGCAAGCAGTGTGATGCTGAGCACAGAGCCCTGAGGTACACCGTTCTCCTGATTAAAAAGCTGGGATAAAACCGAACCCGTGCACGTACACGAAGTACCCGGTCCTTCATAAACTCCCGAACGAAGGTAGGTAGACGACCACTAAAACCCCATCGATGGACAATACCAAGAATGCCTGTCCTCCAGCATGTATCGTAAGCTTTCTCTAAGTCGAAAAATACGGCTACAGTATGACCCAGACGTAGAAAACCATTCATTATTGCTGTCGAAAGGTTGACTAGCTCGTCAATAGTGGAGCGGTGCCGGCGGAAACCACACTGCACGTTCATTAAACGTTTCCGAGATTCCAGCCACCATGCTAACCGCCCGTTGATCATGCGTTCCATAACCTTGCAAACGCAACTGGTTAGAGAAATCGGACGGTAAATAGAAGGTAGTTGACGATCATTCCCTGGTTTCAATATCGAAACAATAGTGGCTTCACGCCATACTGAGGGAAACGTACCCTCTTGCCAGATACGGTTGTACACCTGGAGGAAAAAGCGCTTAGCATCAGTAGACAGATGCTGGAGCAGTAACACGTGTACGGCATCGGGCTCAGGGCCAAAACGCCGAGAGGTATCTAGGGCATGTTCCAGCTCGCGCAAAGGAAAATGGCGGTTATAATCCTCCCGGTTGCCCGAGCGAAAGGGTATATATTGAGCTTCCATCGCAACCTTATGGGTAAGAAATCCAGAGTGATAATTGGTAGAACTGGAAGTAGCTTCAAACGTCGTGCCCAGGGTGCCTGCGATAAAGGTAGGATCAACCAGGGTGTCAGTACCTATTCTCAGACCGTGTATAGTAGTGAGGTTTGATTTACCGGCTACGCGCTTCAGTTTATCCCAAATGACGGATGTGGGGGTAAATATTTTAAAACTTGACACATAACGGGACCAAGAGACCTGTTTACTACTGCGAATAGTCCTTCGAGTTCTCGCACGCAGTTGTTTATAAATTATTAAGTTCTCTGTAGTAGGATGCCGCCTAAAAATTCTCAGCCCACCTCTTCGTTCACAAATTGCTTTCCGACAATCTTCGTTCCACCAAGAAACCGGTAGACGTTTGGGATAGGAAGATGTATGAAGAATGGAACGTCCAGCGGCAGCCATTACCACTGACGTCAGATACGCTATCATGTGGTCAATATTTGGAAAATCGCAGCTACAGAAGCAGGCAAGACGTGAAGAAAGCTCCCAATCTGCCTTATTGAATTGGAATTTAGAAATACCAGTGAAAGATACAGTAGCCGTAAGTAAAGTGATGTTGTACGGGAAATGATCGGTAGAATGCGTTTCGGAAATTATGTTCTATACCGAACGACTAGCAAGCTGTGCAGAACAAAGGCTTAAGTCCAGATAGGAAAGAGTCCCAGATGCGTCAGGAAGAAACGTTGGTTCTCCAATGTTCAGGACGCACGCAAAGATTAAGTTGATAAATGAGGTCAAAAATAAGGCCTCCCCTCGCGCATGTGCTTGGAGACCCCCAAAGAGGGTGATGAGCATTGAAGTCCCCATCAATACGTAAGGTGAAGGGAGTTGGGACACTAGATGAAGAAGTTCAGCCAATACGAGGGGAGAGGAAGGCGGAACATAAATGTTGCAAATGGAAAAACGAAAGCCAGAAACAGAAACATGCACAGCAACAGCTTGCAAGGGAGTGTTGAGCTGAAGTGGTTCATAAGACACATCGTCGCGAATCATGGTCGAAACTCCACCATGAGCAGAAGAACCCTCCTCCGGGTCTAGATCGTAGCGCACCACCGAGAATCTGCAAAAAACAAATTCATCTTGAGGACGAAGTTTGGTCTCCTGCAAGCAAACGATAAGTGGTGTATGACGGCGTAATAGAACCTCCAATTCAGCTCGTTGTGCCCGCACACCACGTATATTCCACTGGAGGACAGCCATTAGAAAGACGAGAAAGCAGATGGGTTGAAAAAAGCGTATGCGGCAAGAAGACACTTGTGAAACACCTTTGGCTACAATGGTGTGGTTTAACTTGAGCTTTTCTTGCGCGTAGAACTACAGCTCGGTCTGGTACGACCAACAACCTGGAAACTATCCGCATCACAATCGCTGCCTCCTGTTTCAAAGCATGTTGTTCGAGTACGAGAGCGGGAGCGACTCGTGGGACGACGTGTGAGAGGTTTGCGGTTAGTTCGGTCAGAAACAGTGCTAGAGGTAGAAGCTGCAATGAGCTGCACGAAAGGAGCCTGTGGATGAGTTGTTGGAGAATGGACAAAATCGGAAACGGTGTCGGTTTGGATGCTTATGATAACACGAGAATGAGAGACGGAAGAGGTCTGCGCCACGGCATCCTGCTTCCGAACGCCCTCGCGGAGGGCAACGAATACTTCAGGCAGGTAGTCGGGTGCAGTTCCTGCTAACGCTTCAGCGCTTCTGGAAACGTTAAGCGTTCCTTGATCCGTAGTTCTTGGGTACCCCTTTCCTCTAGAAACCGTGTGCACTCTTTGGAGTTGGATGGATAAGCACCACCACAGTTAACTCAAGTGGGGTCCTGATTACACATCGATCCGTCATGCGCGACTCTTCCACAGCGGAGACATACAGGCGAGCCCGAACAAAGCTGCTGGGTGTGCCCAAACTTCTGACAACGGAAACGGCGCATTGGATTTGGTATATAAAGTCAGACAGGGCTCTCGCGTAGCCGCAGGAGATGTAGTGGGTAATTCGGTCCGTTCGAACGTCAGAAATACCGTGCGGAGAGGAAACGGCTTGTCATCCCTTTTTCCAATGAGTCGATAGGAGGCAGTAGCCCCCTGAACAGACAGGGGCAATTCACAATTTCCTCATTGGAAAGGCCGTCTAAACTGACGGTTGTTACCACAACTCGGCTGCTGTTCATGGTCCTGTGTTTTTCCACCTTAATGGGGTAGGATCCCAGGAGAGTGGCGTTCAATAACTTCTCCGGTTGGTTGTCATGTAACACTTCTATTAGAAGCGTGCCATCCTTATAACGCGTTGCGTTTTTCACTTTTCCATAGATACGATCGACTTCTTTCTGTATATAAAAAGTAACTGACATCCTGCATCATCTTTCCTTCACAATTCAGCCGCATAAGAAAAAAACGAGGTGTTTTGCGAAGGTTGAGCGCAGTAGAGCCATCATGGGAAGAACCCCCTTCCGGAACCGTTGGCGTCAGCCTGCCATTCGCGGGATGTTAAAGAAAAGTCACCTAAATGTTCCGGTCTGTGCCGGCCTGGACCCACTCCAGACCCGATCTCAAAGAATACTTCAGAGGAGTTACCCTCCGACTGTCACCACTTAGCGGTATACGACAGTTTCACCACAGGCATGCCCAACGTTATGCCCCTACCACTGGAATAACCGACAGTGGTCCTCCGCTTTAGGCCAAGCAGCCTCAACAGAGTCAACATGGATTCAGGGTACTTGTGGTTGATTACATCGGGCTCCAGACAGCGGTAACACGTCGAGTGGCCCCGGTCAACCCAGCCACGCGCGGCCGCCGAACTGCCCCTAATGGGGCTATGTAGTGCTACATGACAATGGAACGGCTCCGCACCTAGTGTCGTATGAAAGGAGTAGTGAGGAGGGTGTACTCGACCTTCACGCTTGAGACCTCCGGAGAGCACACAAGCTGGAAGCTACGCTGAAACCGTGGGACAGCAACCATGGAGATAGAAAAGATCCCTATTGGTGAGACAGGTGTTAATAAACCTAAAAAGCCTAAACCTAGTAGAAGAAATAAGTATAGAAGAGGAAGAGTAAAAGAAATAAAATTAATGTGGCTAATCCAGATGGGGATGAGGGAATGACAATGATAAGGACTGACTCGGGCACCCCGGGTACGCCAAACCTCTACTCGCATAAAGTGAGTTCCTAGGGCGAATATGTTCATAAGATAAAGGTATCTATTCTAACTTAGTCTAACATATCCTGACATCATTTAACTGTACTTAGCTAACCTGAGGTCATCAAAGCTAATCACGCCTAGGTAAGTGGACTCAACCTAACTTCACCTAGAAACCTAGATTAACTTGGACTCAGGTAATTTAATTTGAGTTAAATAATATTTGATCTTATATTGTCGCAATTTATCCCTTGAATGAATACATTACAAGCGATTCCTGGCCTTCTTAAAAATGAAATGTGTCAGAAGCAAATCTGTGAAAGTGGTACGTGGAATTACAGAAGCATAACTAATAAATATTTCGATTTAAAATTATTTTTAGAATTATACGAAGTAGACATTCTTCTTATTACTGAAACAAAATTGGCACCTCACATCCATTTCTTCATTCCGAGCTATCCGAATACACTAGCCAACTTTCTGGCCAAGAAAGAAATGGTGTATCTGCCGAAATTATTAAAAACGATATAGATCACGTTGAACGTCCACGTTTATTGAAAATGAATTTAAAGTTTCAATAATTATGATAACTATAAACAAAATAAATACCAAAGTGAGTCACTCCAGTGAGCACCGTAAAACAGAATTTCAGATTTTTGGAACATAAAACACCTGATGGAAAATAGATTTCTTCTAAGGGGGATTTTCAATCCTAACATCCAAAATGGGGTTCCAACCTGGCGAGTCCACGAGAGGCTATTCCTTGAATCTACAAGTCAACTCTCACTCGAGTTCATATACTCCGCTTAATCAAGTTATTATCGATTAGGTGGTAGAACCTAAATCTTTTATGGCCGAGTGCGTCAACCCCATAAATATAAGCTGTTACGATACCACGGTTAAACTATTACCGTGGTAAAGTCATAAAGCTTATACACCATTGCTAACCCTTGGTTTGAATGCTGGGGTTTCGTAGCGCCTGGCTTTCTCACTATTTTCTGCTTCGAAGCAATTGATAGTAGCATACAGAAGGCAGTGATCAATTTTGATCGTCACTTGCTTGTTGTGTTTATTCATAGACTTTAGTAAATGGTGTTAGTAGCCTACATTTAACCTGTATTTCATCTATTTTCAGAGAGTTTTGCCTTCTAGAAATACATTAGCAATGGACCCAATGAAGAATATAGGCAATAAACCTCCAAGAGCGCGAATTTTAGTGCTATGAGATTTCCGTGTTAGTAGAATAGACAGGGGTTCCGGTCGCACTTTTTTGCGCTTATATGGAAAGAGATAGGAAAAACGAGAGAAGATGCTTGGCTAGGAGAGAGTTGAAGGAGGGGAAACGCGTTTTTATGGGAGAGATAGGGAAACGAAGAGAGGTGCTATGTGGAACAGGGGCTGAAGGAGCGGGAATGCGCTTTATATGAGAGATGTAGGAAATACGAGAGAGATGCTAGGTTAGACAGAGGTTTGAGGAGTAGAGTATACGTTTATATACGATAGATAGGAAAACGGGGAGAGTTGCTAGGTTAGGCAGAGGCTGATGGAGGGAAATGTATTTATATGGCAGATATATAAAATACGCGATGGCATACTAGGCTAGACAGGGCCTGAAGTGTAGAATATGGGTTTCATATGAGAGAGATAGGAAACTGAGGAGAGCTGCTAGGCTAGGCGGGGTCGAAGACTAGAAAAGGCATTTATATGTCTGAGATAGGGAATACCAGGAGAAATACTACGTGGAGCAGGGATTGAAGGAGAAGAAACGCGCTTTATATGAGAGAGGTAGAGATTACGAGGGGATATGCTGGGCTAGACAGTGGCAGAGGAGTAGAGTATGCGTTTATATGGGAGAGATAGGAAAACGGGGAGGAAGGCCAGGTGGAGCAGAAGCTGAAGTAGGGAAATGCGTTTATATGGGCGAGATAGGGAAAACGGGGAGAGATGGTATGCTAAGAGAGCGTTGAAGGCAGTGAGATGCGTATATATGACAGAGATAGGGAAAACTAGGAGAAATGCTAGGTGGATCAGGGACTGAAGGATAGAAAATGCGTTTATATGAGAGAGATAGGGAATGTGAGCATAGGTGCTAGGGAGGCTAGGGTCAGAGGTGTTAGAGATTGGCTCAGAGGATCAATTTAGCATTTATAGAAGACGCAGGAAAGAGAATATACGAGGGAAATACGTTTATATGCGGGAGATAGGGAAAACTAGGATAGGTGTTAGGGAGGCTAGTGTTGCTGCATGTACAATATCCAGTCTTCTTCCGGATAGCAGCATCCTGCATTCAGCAGGCGAGCAGACTCCATGGTTTAGGTGCAGTATAGTTACATATGATTTCGTAGGTAATAAGGGTAGTATCGTAGGTCTTTAGGGTAATTCAGGTAGCATCACAAACGAACAGAATCCATGGGGTTGAATGCAGCATAGTTCCGCATGAGTTCACAGCTAGCTCAGGTAGTATCGTAGGTATTTAAGGTAATTTAGGTAGTATCACAGGCAGACAGATTTCAGTAGTTGGATGTAGCATAGTTCCGTATGATTTCATAGGTAATTCAGGTAGTATCATTGGTATTTAGGGTAATTCGGCTAGTATCACAGGTGTTCGTGATAATTTCGATCATCAGTTTGTATCACAGCCATTTAAGGTAATATCGGGTGATTCATGTAGTATCAAAGGTATTTAGTCATTTTAACAGGTAATACAGATAGTATCGTTGGTATATTGGGTAATCCGTGTAGTATCAGAGCTGTTCGTGTTAATTTCGAGTAGCGATTCGTACCAGAGCTAATTAAGGTAATTTCACGTGATTCAGCTAGCATCACAGGTATTTAATTCATTTAACAGGTAATTCAGATAGTATCACAGGTATTTATGGTAATATATAGATTAATTCAATTTATAAACATTTCTTATCCAAGGTTACAACACTTTTACATGCGTTTTTCTAAATCTTATGTTATATGTTAAACAGTGAGCGTGTGAGATGCAGAGGACTAAACTGTTTATAGAGTTACAGTGACGGCATATAGAAGTAGTCTAAAATAAGCATACTTCGAACATCGTTACCTAACGTGTCCCTGTTCCCTGCTCTGGAAAATCCTGCCATTATCTATTCTATACTGCCATAAACTAAGCTAGCCAAAACGCCATAAAACGTAACCCCCACGTATCAGAAAAACGTAATCCGACGTATCAGCAAAACGTAACCCATCATATCAGTGAAATGTAACCCACCGCATCAACAAAACCGAACCATGCGCAAACACAAAAGTAACAGCAAAACGCAAGCAAATGTGACCAAACCATTGCTAAGGCGAACTAAGCTAACCCTTCCTTCATAACTTAGACAATCAGTACGGGAGCCTAGCCTAACCTGACCTATCCCACACTGCCGTCACATTGTCTATTATGTCATCCCATCATCTAAACAAATTAATAGCATCCTAACCTGACGTTATACATTCTAACCTAACCAGTCTTAGACAGCAGTCTTCTCATCATCTATTCCATGCTGTCATAATTTGAAAAATACTAGCTAGACCAACATCTAATTATTTATTCCAATTTATCATGACCTAGTCTAAACTGTCATTGCACCAGCAAAATAGTCCTGTCATTGTCCGTACTAAACTAACATAGGAGAACGCCCTTATCATCTAATTGGAGAGCCTATCATAACCTCCACGGATACATACATCACATAAGCGTTTCTTCAAATCACGAAATCGAACGCTTTTGTAGGAATTCAATACTTTGTTCAACCATTTCTCTCATTTCCACAGTCATTTCGCTATATTTTAATTAGTTTGTAAAGCTTTGTAGTCGTTTCACTTTATGGAGAGTTCGTACACATTACAACCCTTCCGTCATGTTTATCCAGATATTTCTCTAGTTCTACAGCGATTAGTAACGTTTTCACAGTCTAGTCTTCACTTCTTACAGACATTAGGGTATTTTTGGTAGTTATACATTTGCACTCATTTTGTAATCATTTATAGTAATTTGCTAGAGTTTTAAGATAATTTTTATCCCTTTTCAGCAATCTTTATGACATTGTTTTTACATCCTTTACACTCTTTGTTTTCGGCATTTGTACACTCTTGATGACACTTTTATAGCTTGATAGCAAGTAAGCGTGTTTTACAATGTTCTGTGTATTTTTTCACAATTTCTGCATACCCTTTTTATACAAATAAAAACCACGTAAGGCAATAACATCTGTACAATAGCCATCAGTACTGAATCACCACCACCAGTTCCAGCATCACTAACACTATAACCATCGCACCTTAACATTACCATGAACATCAACAGCATCACCTCCATTTACACAGTAACTTTACATCACGACCGCCACTATCACTTCAATTAACACCATAGCTCCCTAATCCAAACATTATCACCAACCCCATTCGCTACTATCATCACCATAACCAACATCACATCCATTATCACCATAACTACCTAAGCCCGCCATTAGCACCAGCAGCATTACAACCGTCACCGCAGTCACTACCACAATCACTCATATTAACAGTATTGCTCCCTATTCCCTACACCACCACCAACTCATTAGCACCATAACCCAACACCTCATTACCACCGGCATCGTTACTACTGTCACCATCATCGCAACCACCGTCACTCGCATTAACAGCATAAATCAACACCGCATTCACCACTATCACTCACATTAACAGCGTAACGACCATCAACACCCTCACCATTCATCGGTATCACAACCTGCATTACTTGTATTCACACCATAACCCCATAATCCAAACGTTACCACTAGAACCATTCGCTGCTATCATCACAGCCATCGCTGCTTGCATTCACACAATAACTCCACACTGCGACCACCACCAACTTCAACTCTACACTGCAAGCACCACCATCACTGCAATTAACACCATAACTCCATAATCGCAGCATTACCACCAGCACCATTCGCCGCTATCATTACCATAACCAACATCACTTCCATTAACACCATAACTCCCTAAGCTCACCATTAGCACCAGCAGCATTACATCCATCACCGCAGTCACTACGACAATCACTCACATTAACTGCATAACTCGCTATTCCCTACAACACTACCTCTCTCATTAACACCATAAACCTTAAACTCCTTATACCGCCAGCATCAGTGCTACTGTCACCGTCATCAGTGCCGCTGTCACTGACATTTACAGCATAACTTAGCACTATTATAGCCATCGCCATCACCACTACAGGCATCACTCACATTAACAGCATAAATCAGCACCACAATCACCACCATTACTCACATTAACACCATAACTCCTTAAGACCACCATCAATACCGAGAGCATTCGTCGCTATATCAACCGGCAGTATTTGCGTTCACACCATAACTCCCATTCCAAACATGACCACTACACAATTCGCTGCTATCATCATCACCATCATCATCTCAAACACAATTACTTGCACTCACACCATAACTCTACACTGCGACCACCACCAACACTTTCATTAACACTATAACTCCCTAAGACCAGCATGAATACCCACACCATTCACCGGAATCACGACAACCATTACTCTCATCAACACCATAAGCCCCAAGCGCACCACTAAAACCAATGACATTTGCTGCTATGTCCAATACCATAACCAACATCGCTTCCATTAACACCATAACTCCCTAAGCCCACCACTAGCACCAGCAACATGACATCCATCACCACAGTTACTACGACCATCACTCACATTAGCAGCATAGCTCCCTATTTCCATCACCACCATCACTATGATTAACACCATAGGTCTGCACGATACGAACAATAAGCATTTAGGTTGATCATATCGTTCTTAATACTATTCTTTCAGAATGTAATTCTTATTCAAAAATTATTTATTAACAATTGTAAGGTGTATTTGCAGCAAGATATTCGTTTTTTTTCTTCCCGAGTTATTGAAACATTTTGTGATGTAGTTCACCGCAAAGATAAATGTACTCACTAACACTGATCGAACTGACGCTATTAGGGTTGTAAGTAAATAAGATAAAAATAAAAGTTCCAAGTTTTGAATTTGCCATAGGAAAGCTGCTCCATACACTTCTGCGAATATGAAGAAAGAAAACAAGAAGAAAGAAAGAAGAAAGTAAGCAAGCAAGATAGAAAGTTTGTATGTATACATGCATGACTGTGTTTCTATATGTGTTTATGCGTGTATGTGTGTTAAATTAAATTAAATTTAACACACATACACGCATAAACGCACATGTGCTTGTGTGTGTGAGCGATGCATGTATGCGTGTGATTGTGTGTGAGATTGTATGTGTGTGCTTGTGTGTGTGCGTGCATGTGTATGCCTGTGCTTATGCATTTGTATGTGCGCGCGTGTGTGTGCGTGTGTATACGCGTGCTTTGTGTTTGTATGAATGTGTGTGTGGGATTGTGTGTATGTGTGAGTGAGATTGTACTTGTGCTTGTGTGTGTGCATGCGTGTGCGTGCCTCTGCTTATGTATATGTATGTATGCCGCTGTGTGTGTATGTGCATGCGTGTGCTTTGTGTATGTATGCATGTGTATGTGTTTGGACGAATGGTTTTTGTGTTTCTTTGTGTGTTTCTGCATATGTCTGTGACGGTGCATGCCTGTGTTTCTATGTGATTTTATGCGTGTTTATGTGTATATGACTAACTGTATCTGTTAGTGTTTGCATGTTTGACTGTCTCTGGTAGTGTCTGGACGAGTGATTTTGTTTCTGTGTGTGTTTCTGTGCTCATGTGTCGGTACGTGTTTGTGTTTATAGGCATGTACGTGTGTGTGTGTGTTTGTGTGTGTGTGGGTGGTGGATGTCTGTATATGTCTAACCGTTTTCGTTAGTGTTTGCTTGTTTTGACTGTCCGTGGGTATGATTTGACGAGTGTTTTTTTTTTGTGTTTCTCAGTATGTCTGTATCGGTGCATGTCCGTGTTTCTATGCGTGTTTATGCACGCGTGTGCGTGGGTACGAGCATATGTCGAAATGTTTCTGCTGGTGTCTGCCTGTTCAACTGTTTCTGGGTGTGTTTAGATGAATATTTTTGTGTTTCTGCATATGCCCATGTCGGTGCATGTATGTGTTTCTATTTGTGTTTATGTGTGTGTGCGTGTATACGTCTAACTGTTTCTGTTAGTGTTTACTTATTTGACTTCCTCTGGATGTGTTAGAATGAGTGCTTTTGTGTTTCTTTGTGTGTTTCTGGGTTTGTTCTTTGGTACATGTTTCTATTTATAGGCGTGTATTTGTGTATGTTCATTCTATGCACCCATCCGAATTCGAACACTGGCTCTCTGAGCTAAAACCCCATTTGTTCACCATTGACTTATGGGAGTTTTGCACTAAAGGCCCTAGCACCCGACTACCGTACAAAAGGCTCTGTACATAGGTATTTTTTGCCGTTAAAATACTTGAATAATGCGGTTTTTTGTCGAAGGTTTTAACCACAATAGCAAACGAGCAAAATATGCCGTTATAGGTACTTGGGCAATTTAAGAAAATTCTGTAGTACTCTTATTTCACACTAGTTACGAGTAAAATCAGGTAGTCGCAAAAATAATTAGGATACATTGTCAGAAAGATAAGATGCTAAAATTAATATGCAGTCATTCTGTTTTAAAAATTATTAGTCAAGACAAATAGCGCATTAAAGTAAGTTATGACTGACACAAAGTTATGTCATAATTTCCTTCATTGATTGAAAAGGACTGCTTTCTTCGCTCATCAACAATTCTAAACTCACGATTACTGTTTATGCACATGCTGAAGTACGTACGGAGCAACGAGGGAAATCCATGTGATATAAGAGAGTTTATGCACAGGGAAATCATAATCGGCTTCTCTATTAATCTGTTTTCAAAAAATCAGAAAGCATACTTTCGCTAACTTTTATTATGAAAATACACCTTTGAGGAGCTCTGCAAGGTAAAACTCAACAATTGCTGCTTATTCACGTGCATGATAAATAATTCATCCAAAACTGATATAGCTGGAAGTAAACCAATATTGCGCTAAAACACATGACCCAATTTCTTGTTAAAATCATTACAACTCGAAACTTTGCACTGAAGCAGGCATTTGGGCAATGCATAAACATTAAGTTTCGACTTGAAGGCCAGTGCTTAAGTAAAAGCGTAATATTTAAGGTAAACTTAAAGCTTAAGATTAATGTTGTTCTACTGATGCTTATAACTAGGCTTATCTGGCTAGGTTTGACTAGATTTTTTTCCGGCACAGGCTTGAAAAGTCACTGATATCTTGCGCGTGCACACTTAATACTCGTGTTTCGTCTTTTTGCACATAAATCTACTGATAAATTGTGTTGTTTCGGTTGCTAAAAGTGGCTGAGGAAGTTCATCTTAGGCATACTTTTATGACTCTTTTTAAACGATTAAAGTAAAGCAAAAATAAATAAATAAATAAACCCGGTTGTTAAGCCTGAAAAACTGAAAGCATAACAAATGTTTTGAAACAAGCTGGAGGTAATCGTTTGTGGAAAGCTAAAGGAAGAAATATCCAGAAGATGATGACAGAATTTAAAAGAATCCGACGTAATGCAGCTGCAAACCACAAAATTAAGATAAAATTTGGGAGGAGAAACTTATTAAACTGCTAGAAGGGTGACAACAATTTAGACATTTGCTGGATGTTAGGTAAGAGATAACCATCAATGGGAACTGCGTTTTTGTTTTTTAGTTCTCAAAGAGGGCGATGTGGGGAAAGAAATAAAAAGCATAGATAATTTAGAGCAATGATAACACCTTCTGGACTTGGGCTAAATGTTTCTGTGATGAAACTGGGGTGATTTACTTGGCTTTACTATTTGAATTTAAATCTCCTTCAAAAATATTAGCACATATTGTTACGGCTCACTAATCCGAATTCTACCCGTCTTCTTTTGGTTTATAGGAATTATTTACGAATTATTTATTTGCATTTTTCTTTAGATGTAAGGGCATCTTCTCGTGTTTCCGCCCTTTCTACTAAGATAAGACGTAAGCTGGCATAACCTCATCGTTTTCTGAATGCAGTCTATAAATAGCCTTATATTCGCTCACTCGATATTATACGTAGTTTAACTTGATACCTTTTTTCTATCGAATATTCATGAACTCTGCCACTTTAGTAAATAAACAACGGCTTTTAAGTGTTTACACAAGGAATTCAAGTAACCTGTTGGATATGTTGCAAAATGAGGAAGACTGATCTACAAAGAACCAAGTGTCCACTGTTTATGTATTGAACTTAAGCTTAAGCCAGGTCGATAAAAGAAGATTTTAAGCTAAATCTAGCCTCTAAGCAAAAGCTGAATCAAGATCATATGTGAGCTTTTCCTATATTTAGATAAGATTACGCTAGGAAAATTGCAGGATAAAGCTAAGGGTTGACTTTATGCGTATGGCCCAATGTTATTCAATGTCTTAAAACAGTCAGTTAAACATAGTACAACTGTAAAAGTTATATAATGCATGGCAGTGTATACTAGCGGCTTGCAAGCGGGCGCGCAACAGATTGTTACCTGTCTAGTCGCCATAAACCTCAGTGAATTTTTCGAGTGCTCCCGATGAATGACGAAGCAAAAGGATAATGGCGACTTAAATCACTCTTGCTATATGCGGTTTTCGTTGAATATTCTGTTGCTGGCGATGTATACCTGAAGTAGTTGAAAGAAGGCTGTGTTTTCCTATGTAGGCCGAATGTTGAAGAAGATTTAGTTGCATTTACCTTAAATAGGGGTACCTACATCGAATCCTCATATGTTAAGAGGTTGCTATATTAATTTTTATAGTAGATGCAGAAAATGAAATTAAAACTTGTGGAAATACTTGAGAGCTGTCGACAAGAAAAGGAAATTCAGTTATTAACCTTGCCTGAATAAATTTGGAGAAGTAGTAATAACGCCCTTATATACACAAGATTTATTCAGAGCTCATCATATCAAAATGTGAATATTTTCCATTGCTAGTTCTTGCACCGGTAAAGCTCACGTAACTACGAAACGAAGCAGACCTTTCGAGATGAGAGGGTTGAAATATATGCCGCGTACATATGATCATTTAGCATGTTTGCAGACCATAATTCCCTAATTCAAATAGTTGTTGGTTTTGGTGCTGAATATGGCCATTTTAATGTTGCTAAATAACCCTACGTGCATTGAAATTCGAGGTGCAGTAGTGTGGGAGATAGTAATGCCACCTACATTAGAACTGACAAAAAAAATTCGTCTGTGCTACTACGATTTTTGGACAGAAAACAACACGATTTTCGATAAAACATTTTAAAAGAAATTTAAGGGCCTTCCTGCTCATACGCCAGAGAGATTTATGTCGAACCTCATTGCTGGAAACATGAATAGAACTTTTAATCACGTAAACAAGTTTAGAGTTAACGCAACGTTTCGGGGAACACTGACTTTGCTTCATGCGTGAAGAATTTTACTAGGACAATATGCCTGAATATTTCTAACGGTGTACTACGTGCAGGTAAACTTCCTTGCAGTGCTATACATGGATGTGTCATATACGGATGTTAAAGCATACATAGTACCCAGATTTACCATGTTAGTTTTATTAGTGGTGATATCTTAAAATGTTATAGCTTATGAATCCCAGTGCTACAAAAATGTACTGCGTGCGATGTGTTTTCTCTAGGAAACGAAGCCGAAGAAAAATATGGCGATGATGATGATGATGATAATAATAATAATAATAAATAAATAAATAAATATAATAGCTATAGAAATAAAATTCTGTGAGATCGGGTTTATATAAAAACTAATTTAAAAAACTTGAAAAACATCGGTGGCTGGGGAAACTATGACCCATAGACATATATGAACATGATGGCTATGACCATACTCAGCCTGTAACCTAAGTCGCTGCTAAAACCCTATCGAATCAGTAGAAACTGAGCAGGTGGTTACATTGGCTCATCAATCCTCTGCAGCTTCTCTCATCAATGCTTTCATAAAGATGTAATTAAAGCCTAATTTTCGGAAAATAACCTATATAGAGCGAGAGCTAACTTAGAGGTAACAGACTGTAAGTTGTTTTAAAACTGTGTTCTGCATCGTGTAATTTTTTTTACTATGTGCAAAGGAACCTTTCTTCATAAATATACAGAGTGCATCCGAGCTATACTGACAAACTTTCAAAAATTGTTCAGGGATCTTTTGTGAGTGTTTTGATATAAGGAGCCGATGGTTTTCGGTGGCTCATACTGGGTAATTTCATTGTTTTCGGTTTGTAATAGCTCAATCAATGTTGTGCCTGCTTACTTTTAATATGAATCTTTCCAAAAAGCACAACATTTTACTGGTGTAGAGCATGTTTACATTACAATCTGCTACCAATTAACCAACTAGTCCTCACCTCCTGACAATTGTAATTATTTATTTTTGAAGATATATAACCAAACATTACAAAAATTACATGAAAAGGCCCAAATTACACTATTGGACTGTTCAAAGTAATTGTTCAAAATGTAGATCGCCATGATTACGACAAACTTCACAGTGACGCTTCATGGACTTTTGCACTCACTCCTGCATCCTAGGAGATTGGCACATATCGTTAGCGGCTCCTACAGTCCTACTGCTAGATCCATATAAGTTTTGACAGGAGTCATGCATACTAGGCTCTTCACGTGACTCGAGAAGAAAACGTCATTGGGTGTCCGATCTGGGACCGAGATGGCCATGGGACAGGACCATTACGACCAATTCATCTGTGCCCGAACTGTTCATCAAGGTGTTCCCTAACATTCACTGCAAAATGTGGTGGTACCCCATCATGCTAAAACCGCAGATGCCTTCAAACTATCAGTGGCGCATCTTCCAGAAAATGTGGGAGGACATTTTGACGGAACGTTTTGTAGACTGCTCCATTCAATCTGTTGGGAAACACAAGGACCATTCATAGAATCGTTAACGATACCAACGCTTCTTTTTTAGAGTGGAGGTAAAAAAGCAGTTGCGCACTAAACTCAACCCCATTCGGAGTTGAGAGTGTAGGACTCATCAGTATGTAGTCATACCCACTCAAAATCTTTCCACCGGAGGGAAGAAAAGGAAGGACAAAGAAAGGAAATTTAAGGTAATATTCATGCCAAACCGCGTAGCGCCCGCGTTAGTCGAAGGAAAGTTTGTTGCTGCCGCCCAATGAGTGGGAGTGGGTAAAGGATAGATTATAGGTTACAGATATGACAGTATTGCTCCGATTGTAGTCTAGAGGCTAGAAAGGAAATGGAAGTCTTGTTGTTGCTTAGCGTTTGCGTCGTTGCTGATAGATCTTCCTGTTTTCTCTAGGATAACTGGTGTTCTGGTGGTATCTCCAATGATGGTAGATAACTGATTGATGTGTAGTGCTGTGGTGATGATGTCCGGTGTGACTTCACAGGCGCACAATGCGCGTGCCTGCACAGTGCTGAAGTTGTTCTGGTGAATGTTGTCCATGGTGTTCAGGTGTACTGTGATTGCGCCAGGCTGCGTTGACACCGAATGGTGCTGCGTAGTGGCAGCGGATGCAATGGAGGCGAGCGCCCCTCTAGAGATGCCAGGCGGACGATGATGTTCTGGACCTCCCGCAAGGCAAGAACAGAGGCAACGTCGTGAGGTAGAGACGGCTCTGATGTGGTCCGCACTGGAGTTGATGGACACCCCGCTGAGGGTGCTGATAACTGATTGCGACTGCGTCGATATAGAGGGCACTGCGTCCGTCCCGTGAAATGGCCACAGCCATCGAAGCTGGCGCGGTACCGGCGGCGGTTCCTCAGCGAGTGAAGTGTGCATTAGGCGGTGAGGCTGGAGGCACCATAATAATGACACTGAATGCACAGCAGCGACGGCAGGGTACCTGAAGATCCACTCGTCTGGCCTAGATACGCAAACGCTGCCCTTACCAGAGTAGGCCCGCCCTGAAAAAGCTTCGTAGTCGCCAGGATCTGCAAACTCAAGGGGACAAGCGGTGATGGTCCTCTTGTGTCAGGATGCGAGTGACCCTCAGTGCTGAGAGTCACTGCTGCTGAGCTGCGCAGAGTATGTGTCTCCCTGGAAGGTCCCGTGGAACCCCACAGATGACGGCACTGTTCCTCCGAGGAGGCATAGGCGGTGCTGACAGCGGAGGTTATGGCGGTGATTTCTGAAGTTCTAACGGCGGCGCGGTGGTGGCTAGCAGTGGTGTCGGCAACTGCGGCTGCAATCGCAGCGTTGCGGCAGAGGATGGTGGCAAAGTGGTAGTCGATGCATAAGTGCCCTCCGTTGGCAACGGCGCAGGACCAGCCACATTTTTGGTGTCGGGGAACAGCGGAGGTTGCTGCGTTTCGACTATGTCTCATCTTTGCCCTTCTGTATGTGTAATTGCGGTAATAAACGGTAAAGTAAACAGCAAAACACAGTAATCATCAACTGGGAAAACAAGGAACCTTAAAAAAGCAGCCCAATGGGAGTCGGAGACTGAGAGTTCGAACCTCGCCAGCAGGTTGCCATAAGCATTAACAAACTCCTCTACTGAAGGAAAATGAATAAGGGACGAGAAGGGGATTGAAGGAGATAGTGGCACGCTCCCACACAGCACCCACGTTAGTAGATGAAAGAGCTTTACTGCCGACCTACGGGCGGGAGAGGGTGAAGAATAGGTACCAGGCTACAGCAATGACAATATGCCCTGACTGTAGCCTAGAATATAGAAGGCCATAGTGGAAGGGGAATGGAAGTGGTGTTATTATGTTGTTTGTCGTTGGCGTCGGTTAAAGTCATTGCATTTCGGTAGGAAGCGCTGTACATTTTCCGGAGGTGACTCGGGCGTCGTTTGATGACTAAATGAGGTGTGTTGCTGTCGTAATGGTGTCTGCTATAGCTGCACGGGCACGCAGTGAGCGTGCCTGTGCATAAAGCTGGAGATGTTCTGGTGTGAAGGCGTCAAGTTGTGTTGACAATGAGTTGTGCTGGAAGTGGCAGCGGATGACATGACGGCGAGTGCCTCTTCCAGAGTTGCCAAGCAGGTATTGATGTTGAGAACCTCTGAATGAGGATCCTGGATGGCATCCTACAAGGCTAGATCGGCGGCGACGTCATATGTTGCTGGCAGCTCTGTCGTGGTCCGAACTGAAGCTGGTGAATGACTCGCTGTGGTCGTTGTGGCCTTGCGGCGACTGCGCAAGTACAGAGGGCACTGTGCCTGACCCGTGAAATGGCCAAAACCATCACGGGTGGCACAATGTCAACAGCGGTTCCTCAGCGAGTGGGCCTTGCAAACGGCGGTGAAACAGGAAGCGCCACAGTGCTGTTTGACGCTTGGTGCCCGAAGGCACAGCAACGTCGGAGGGCACCTGACGGTCCATTCGGCTGGCTTCGATGCGTAAACACCGCTCTAACAGGGGCAGAACCGCCATCAGAGTTGCCTTGTAGTCACCAGGGTGTGCAAGCTTCAGCCGGACTAGCGGCGACGGTCCCTTGGCGGTGTGGATTCCCCTACTGCTGCTCTGTGGGAAAAGTGAGCCTCACTGAGAAGTCCCGTGGTACCCCGGTTATCACTGCGCTATACCTCCGTGGGGGCATAGACAGTGCTGCAGGTGGTGGTCCCACGGGAGCGGCGGAGGGCTGTTTTTGCCTCGGCTACAGTCACTGTGGTGCTGCGCTGGCAGGAGGCGAAGCGGCGGCGGAGGCGTTGGTAGCCTAGGGTGGCGTCGGCTTAGTCCCGTTCCCCTCGGCGCATGCCTGGGAGAGGTGGAGGTTCCTGCTGAAGCAAATTCGATGTCTCTGGTTGTTTCGTCTTTGCCATCTGAGAAAGCGTGTCTCGAAGTCCTTTTTTTCGTGGGGGGAACAGATTACTGCATTCGACCCCTGGAAATTGTGCAATGCCACGGGGGATATGCGGGGATCGCCGCTCAAACGCGGAATATCCGCTAAAAACCCTTGCACGTTTTAGTCTTCTATTGCTGTGTGAGTACGTGCATTTATGCATTTACATTTGCCAGGCCCCGCATAGCACGCCGGTTAGTATGTGTGTAGCTAATTTGCTTGCTTGCATTAAATGCGAGCGCGTCAAAGGTTAATTGCTGTGGTTGTCCATGAAACCTGGATAATGCTAGTGGACACGAAGTCCTTTTGGGGGGGGTCGGGAATAGGTAGGACTAAACGTGGAGTAGAAAGGAGAAGTTAGGAGGGATATTGGGGTTCTGCAGTTGCAGCCCCGTTAGTACGCGGTAGGATAGCTGCCAACTTATTGCGCTGGCAGAGGAGTAAGGGAATGTCCGGGTGACGACCATGACCGAGGCCCTGATCGCCACACATGGGGAGTTTCGTGGAAAGGAGTTGGAAGTTACTGTGGAGTTGTTGTTTTTATTACATCATTTCAATGATTTTTTAGCGGCCCTCGAAAGCAGCCCTATGGTTGGCGATGGTAGCTTGGTCTTGTGGGAAAAAAGCGAGCGGCTTCTTGTGCCATCAAGTAGCCGTTCGTTCGTTCCTGTTCAATCTTCAGGCCCGAGAGCACGGAAGTCCACTCGGCCATCGTCGTGTGCAGGGGCTTTAGTAGGTCAGCGAGACCTGATGTCGTGTACCTAACCTCCTCCAGGCAATCTGTCGGAGCTGGCGGTGCTGATGGCGGTGGCAGACTGGCGATGGAATCCCCTAGGCAACTCATTGATGAATTGGTGTCGTCTAATCGCTGCAGGCAGCTGGTGGTGAATGTGTTGACTGTGGATGACAAGGCAGCGGTGATGGCGTTTAGATCTTGTAGTCCAGCTTCCAATGCGGCTACTCGGCAAAGGAGTCGGCGGAGATGATGATCCGTGTCGGCGGAGTTGACGGCGGTGGTGAGTGTTGTGAAGAGTTCTTCCTGTTGAGTCATGCGGGATCCAATGTTGAGAACCTCCGTGTGGAGATTCTGGACTGCATCTCGTAGGGTGGTGTCGGTGATGGCCGGAGTTGAAGGTGGCGTTGGCGTCGGAGGAGCGTCTGGAGCTGTGTATATGGTCTCAGGCGGTGTCGGTCGTTGGCGTCTTGGGTATAGTGGGCACTGCGCCTGCCCGGTGAAGTGGCCGTGGCCGTTGCAGAAGGCGCAGTACCGACGCCGGCGGCGGAGGTCGTGTCTGGTGCACTGTGTCGTCAGACTCGGTGCACCGCAGTGGTGGCACCTGGGTGGTGCAGCGCAGGTTGTGGTTTCGTGGTCGTAGCTGCAGCATCTGCGGCATGGCTGGTGGCTTTACGATCGGCTAGCCTCTATGCAAAGAACCTGCCCTAATAAGAGCAGTCCGGACCTTAAGGCAGCCTCACGGCCGGATCAGCCAATGCCAGGCGGACAAAAGTGGTTCGTCCTCGAGACGAGATGATGCGCGTGGCCTTCAACGTAGAAGGCCACCGGTGTTATGCTGCGGTGAGTATGAATCTGGTACGCAGTTCCCGAGGAACTCCAGAAATCACTGCGCTGCACCGTGATGACGACAGCAGTGGTGTAGGATGCCGTGATGGTGGCTGCTGCGTTGGATGTTGTGATGAGAGGTGCTGTGCTGTTGGAGACTGCTGCGGCTGGAGGTGAGGTGTGGTGTCGACTGGAAGAGAACGGTGAGGCTGCTGGTGCCGGGGCGATGCAGTAACCGCTGCCCAAGAAGGCCCGGTCACCGGCGGCAGTGCGGTCGAGCTACCGGCAGATGCCAGAGGATCGGCCGGCGAATCAGCGACGGCGTGGTTCGGAGTAGCTTTTTCAGATAACGGCGCGACGACGGCCCCTTCGGCGGGTGCCAAAGGAGCGGTAGCGGTTTCTTCAGCGGCTGCCTGGCGTGTCCGTCTCCTTCCCATCTCCGACGAAGAATCCACACGAAGTCCATTTTTTTAAGGGGCGGCCCCATACCCGCCGCCCCTGGTGGCGATCATCCGCAGGAGCCACATCGCCTCCCCATGCAACATGCAATCTAACAGGGGAGATGTATAGGTGAAGTGCATGCGTGGTGGCCGCGTTCCGCTGAAGCCCCCGGAAAGTACAGACGGACATGATGACTTGCCATGATGCAAGTGAGCGGTGATTTCCCGGGTTCTGCACATACCGAAGTCTGTGCAGGACCCTGGGGGAATGAGTAGTGGTATGAACTATTGGGTTTCTGGGTAGTTTAACAGACGGACTTTTGAGGTGTGCTGCGTTAGCAGGGACGGACTGACTGACACTTATTATGGGGTATGGACTATAGTGTGTGGTAGTTGGTGGGGGAGGGAATGATTGTATTACCTGGAGTTAACTTACTGATGTACTGTAGAATAGTAGAACTCACAGGCTGGCTGCCTACCTGAAGTGTAGGTGCGGACCCGTGGTACTATTGGTTGTGGTGCTGAGCTGGTTCGAGGTTAGATGATACGTTCCATTGATCTATTGCAGAGTTCTGAGCATAAAATTTAAATGTTAATGTTGCGAGTTAGTTGGTATAAGTGTACAGCTGCGTCAATGGTCGAGTCGTCTTTGGTCAGGGAGCGATCGAAGAGTTGTAAGGGTCGTTTGTATTGTAGGTCGTCAGTATCATAATTACCGAGTTGATTGATAAGTGGGTTGTGGTTGTCTGATGTGGTATGATATAAATTGTAAGCGAGCAGTTTTATGAATTGTTCGAGAGTGTGCATTTTAAGTTCTTCGTGTAATTTTGAAGCAGCAGGGAAAGGAGGGACTTTGGCAGCTATGCGAAGGATTTTATTCTGAAACGTTGTGAGAGTTTTTATGTGTGACGGGGCTGCGTATCCCCAAACCGGAGCAGCATATGTAATAATTGGTCGAATGGGAGTTTTATAAAGTGTAGTACCTAATTTGGGGCTTATCCCACTGTTTAAGTTTAATAAGGGATACAGTTTGCGTAATTGTGCCTGAGCTTTGTTTCTTGTGTTTTTGATATGGGCTTTCCAGGTTAAACCCTGATCCATGGTGACACCAAGGTAAGTAATCCGGTCTGTCCAATTAATATCCTCTCCAAATAGTTGGAGGGGATGGAGTGTATGTGAGGGGTATCGGTGTAGTCTGCGTTTAGTGAAAATTATGGCTTTGGATTTCCACAGAACTGAGCAGGGGTTCTAGCCTGGTGGCGGACTGCAATGAAAACACACTCTACTACTATCTACTACAGCAGTGAAAGGTTGTTTTGTTTGAAAACAATAGTATTCCGAGTAAACAGATACAAAGATATTTGAGTTAAACAAAACAAAATCAATGGCATTACTGAAGTTAGTTGGTAATTAGCCAGAGGAAACCTTGGGCTCCTTATAACAAAGCACTCAGAAAAGATCCCTGAACAACTTCTCAAAGTTTGTCGGTAACAGTTCGGACTCACTCCGTATTTATGTATGGAAACTTCGTACGGCATTAAGTTACAAAAGAAAACAAATAAAATAAGAAATTGCTCACCAAAGGAGATCGAATCCCGGTTTCCAATATGGTAAACAGAGATATTAATCACTGCAGTGATGTATGAATGCAGTATAGTGCACTACGAAGTTCTGTATACACTATTAATGATGTAGGCCGCTTACACCACACTATGTTGGGCCCAAATGACCTAGCTGTCGACGGGCCCTTAAACTCCACATCACTACCATCACCACCACACTATATACATTACCAGTCACACTGTGTTCCTCTCGTGGTTGAAATAGAACATGAGCACTCGGTGTGACAGTGAGCGATCCCCGGATGTTTTAGAGCGAGCGAAATGAAAACATAAGTGCTAGCAATTATTCATCGAGAGAGACCGCTCAAGCCAAACGCGAAAACCGGTTTAGATCGTTCGCTTGCAGTCCTCTTATGTATACGTAGGAGTACAACAGACTTAAGTAATTCAAATCTATTATTTTTGGAGTTGTTTTTTTTCCTTATCCTCTGGCACAGATATGTTTAATTTGGAGTAACATTTTGTAGTGTATAAAAAGCTTTTTCCAATGACCTTATATCAGAATGTTTATTTTTTCAGGTGTGGTGTTATACTAGATGCCTGGATGTTCCCTATTAAAGGGTATTCTAGTCTTTCTAAAAGTGTTCGGCAGCCTCTTCTATTTGTCAACACATGGACATTTCATACTTCACCTAATTATGAAGCATTAAGTAAATTTATAGAGGAGAGCGACAATAGAATGGTATTTACAATAAGGTAACATCTTATCCTGGTCACTCGATATAGAACGCCAATACTTTGTAATTATGAACCGAGCATTTATGACAAAGGGTGTTGATTTTTTATTCCTATTGCTGCTGTTTTCAGCATTATTGGACATACAAAAGGTATGTCCCGAAGAGAGCGCTTTCGGAACAGCGCAGTTTCCATCCTGGATGCTTTGGCAAATCTTGCATTAGTTTTAATTCTACTTCAAAGAAAGTTTGATGTGTTCTATTCACATGGCTTTCTCCACCCACGATAGCTTATTTTTATATCTCATCCGCAAACTATTGAATTTTCACTTTTCTGTATAGCTTATCTTAATCCAGAAAACGTTTACAGAAAAGGTTTCATTGGACATTTCCTTTTAAACACAAAGAGGATACAGAGTACAAGATAATCAAATGGTTTAAAACGGATTGCTATAAGCTGACCTTGAAACTCCACACTATTTCCATAGTGGTCTACTTTCGAAGCTTATTCTTACAAGAATCGTTATGTTTTCATAGGGTTGCATTAAAAAATTCAGACCGTAACAATAGTTCAGCACTTAGTTACTAGTTAGCCGTAATGATAAGCTTAGAAAATAGAACCCGTGACATCGCGATAAACAACTAAGTAGCGACAGCACTTTAAAAATGCCAAAATGCTAACAAATTCACAGCAAAAATAGCGGTTATTTCGGAAATGCCTGCTTGCACAAAAATAGTAATTTTTAAATAAATGTTTATGTATATGATATTTCTATCGTAAGCTTTTGTCAATCACTTATGGTTTTCTTGTTACACAAAATTATAAGCAATTCCTTCGAATGAAGAGGGCTTCACAGGCTCTTTCCCGAAAATTCAACATATAGCTTTTATTTGTCATGTAAGATATCCTAGACAAATAGAACTTTCCGAAATCGTAGAGCCACTTTTGAGAAAATCAAAATTTTTAATAGGTTTTCCATGTCAAGGATAGTTTGGGCTGGGAGATTTCTTTGAAATTTCCTTCGTTTTGCATCTTTGGATGATGCTGAACTTAAATACCAATGTGATGTATATCCGACTTTTCGTTTTAGAGTTATGCTGTTTACATACACACGCATACGCACGCGGACTTTTTTCGATTCAGGGGGCATCAAAATATGCATTTCGGTGAAATGTTGGTATCGAATTTTTGGCTGGAATGCAATACTAATACTTCCTCTATCTAATAAGTACGTAGTAGATAAAACTAAAATGTGAGAGAGAGAGCTTTTCACAGGCCTTTATGGTGTTATGAAACATTTTCGCGAAGTTCCATATTAATGCATCTTATATCTGTTTATGGGCATGTCTACATCTGCATACCGCTTGTCTGTTGTTGATATACAAATTAAATGGTTTTACACAGAGAAATATCTAGTGTACTTTCCACATAAAAACATCTTTTCTTTTTCCGGTTATACACATTTACAGTTAAGTATGTCCATTTCACCACCGTGTTGCTTCATTATAATACAATAAAACATCAAATACCATAGTGTAATGATATATATTTTTAACAAGAACGCTGCTAACTCAATATTACGTGCATGATCTAGTAAAACAATCTTTATGTCAGACCGTTTTTGTAAACATTACAATGCGTGCAACACAGACCGTCCAGGGGAGCAAGCGTCGCAGCACCTGCGCTCATCGTCAAGTAACGTTTCCTTTTAAGCACACATGTTCAATATTTTCAAACGCGGAATATCCATATTTGATATGAATTTATTACGAGTAGATGTACGAAGAACCGCGCTAAGTATGGTTGTCAGCAATTTTTTTCTTTCAGCTGAAAATATAACTAACACAGTAACATTTAACTTCTCCTTTGATACATATTAGGGCACTTCCAGTAAGGATGAAATCATATTTCTTTATTTAATTTGTTATGTTGATAAAGTATATAGGTGTAATCCATAAGCCAGTCCGTATGTTTTCTTTCTTTATCTCTGTCTTTTTTTCTTTCGTTTTATTAATTCTTATTTAATTAATTCTCCACTCCTTTTATTTTGACTACTAAGCTTATTTAGCTTAATTCATCATTGCTATTATCTTTACTCTAGGTTGTTTATTTTATTTAAAGTTTAAACACTTTCAATTCCCGTATTAAACATTAAGCTATCTTTATTATGCACTTTAAATAAGTTGGTTGTTATGTAATTGTGCTAACTATATTTTTACCTTAATGATCTTTTATAAATAATACAACCGCTTCTTTAATACATTAATTTATTATATTACTTCTTTAGTAAATATTCCTCAACTTACGTTAAGGTTCATAAATGTATCTCTGAATGATTGTTTGTTTATAGTTATTTAAATCCTTAAGCAAAATTCTATTTCTTATTCAGCCTAAAATCCAACCTAATTGTTTATTACCCTATATTTTTAACCCTTATCTTTAATTACTACGTCTTAGCGTTTTTTCTTAAATATTTAAACATTCACTTATCACTTCATCCTTATCTATTTCTTATTTACTAAACTTTCACCATACACTTTCACTTTTTTATCTTCACTAGCTTTCAATATTTCACTCTCACTATTGGGTATTTTATGCCATCCTTACTAACTTCGCGCTGCACTTCTCTTTCACTACACTTCACGTTTTCACTCAGCTTCTCCTTCCTTGGTTCAGTAATTAGCTTCATCCGTTCCCCAACTCCTCTCCTGCTGTCAGCAACTATTCCACCTCCCTCGTCTCCGCTACCCCACCACCAATCAACTCACCATCACATCCCTCCTCTCCCCTGCTAACATGCTGTTTCATTCCTATCGGCTCCACTACTCCCTCATCCTCCTCCGGGTTCTCCACACTACCATCTTGTTCCTTCTTCTTCTCCTCTTCTTCCTCCATCTCCTCAACTCTGTTAGCTCTCTCTTCTTCTATTGGTATACTGCGTCGTTCCTCCCCTAATTCTTTTTATACAGTCTTTATATGGTTTTTCGTCCCTCCTCACTGGTCTTATTCTCCTTTTCTCCCCCACTGTCTTCTTGTTGTGATCGTCTAACGTTATATTCCTCTGTTGTAATTTGTGTCTTAGTTATTATCTACTTCGTCATCAGTGTCTTCTCCCTCTTCTTCGGTATGTATTTGTATGTGTATTGTTTACACATCTTCTTTAGTTGTCCACACCATTGTATATTATTATAATATTTCCGATCATCTAAATTCTGTTTGTACTATAATTATATTTTCTATTGGTTCTTCTGTAATCATTCTGTCTTCCCGTGTTAGTCTGCTGATGGTGTTTGCTAGGTAATCTAGGTGTTTATTTAATATATTGTTTCTAATAATAAATCCAATTTGGCACCCTTCTAGAGCTCTTAGTCTACTTCATTATTGTTTTTGTGTGGAATTCAAAAAGCACATTCCCACATATTATGTTATTTAAAACATTCTAGCGTTCTGTCAAAATGTTTTTGCATGGTCTATGCCCAATCAGGTAGCATGTTAAACCTTTTGTGACTTATACGTGTTTAAGACTATGTCTTTCCACAATATTCGAATAAATGTCATAAGTTCTGTTTTTTGCTTCTACAAGGTGTTGATGAGCTCACCGAAATCGTTTCAGAGATTGTAGACGTGTCTGATTTAAGCAATTTGAGATATGCAGTGCATGGTCCACGAATAAACATAACGCAGTTATATGGTGTTAAACATATGACTTTCAGATGCGATAAGTCGGTGTTAAAGCAAAGCCGGATGAAAAATTGGCCTAGAATATCTTTAAAACTGCTAAAGGAGTATAGAAATATGGATTCTTAGCAGCTCGTTATTGCAGTTCTCAAGATTTAATGCCACAATGTCTGTAATATCTCGAACCAATCACTTGATAGTTCGACACTGAACATAGAGTAATTGCTTTCTTGCGTCATGCAGCCTATTCTAGAAACGCTTTTCTAAGTGCTCTTGTGGCTTAATGCGTAAACCCGAAAGCTGATATCATGAAGGTCAGGGGTTCATTTCCATCATGGAGTTAATTTTTCTAACTCCATACAAAGAAGTGCTGCGATACGTATACTCAGGACGCTATTTTGATTCGCCAATGAAATAACACTACTATCATTTCTTAATTTGGCTCAGTGATGTTAGTATGTCGAGGACTGTCTGTGAGATAACTTGGAGAACACGTACATCTTCTCTGAACTTGCAGATATGCACTTTATGTACGGTGAATCAAGAAATAGTGGTTTAGCTGCTGCAGCAATGTGCAGGGGACGGTACCCCGATAGGCGCCATCCATATCACTCCACTTCCCGGTCCATCGATAGGAATTTGCGAGAGTGTGGAACCTTCAAGGTAAACAGGTGCAATACGGGTGTTACACGACTCGGCGCATAGTGCAATTTGAGAAGAATGTTCTGCAAAGAATTGCAGGAGTACCGCCTAGCAGCACACGCACTATTGCACGTACACTGGGCACTAACCATGTTAGCGTATGACAAGCCGTACACGGAGAACAACTACCCGATTTCACCTTCAAAAGGTGCAACCACTAAGCCCGGGAGAAAAATTTCGGGTACAATTTTCTAACTTGGCTTTGCTTCAGCAGCCTGAATTTTTTCGTCGGTATTATTCAGCGATGAGGCCTTGTTCACCAATGATGGTCTAGTTTTCAGCTCAAGATGTGTGGAACTATGTCAATCCACATACTGTTGTGAAGGAGAGTCACCAGCAGACGTTTTCGGTGAACATATGGGTCGAAATTATTTCAGGCTATGTCATTGGCCCACATCTGCTTCCTCCTCGGTTAAATGGACATGTTTATATTTATGGGTTGCAGAACATTGTACCTGTACTTTTATAAGTTCTACCTTCGCAAATTCGTCGTCGAATGTGGCTACAACATGATGGAGCTCCGCCCCATTTCTCCCTGGCTGTGCGAAACAATTTGAGTGAAGTTTTTCCTGCCCGATGAATCGGAAGAGGGAGTCCAACGGTAGTTTGGCCACCACGCTCTCCGGACCTCAATCCGATTGATTTATTTTCCTGGGATCACCTTAAGCCTATGGTGTATGAAACATATATCACCTCAGAAGAGAACCTAACTGGCCAAATAATAACAGCATGTGACGTTATTCGACATATATCTGAAACCTTGGATAGTGTACGACAATCGTTCCTTTACCACTGTCAACTTTGCCTTAAAATGCAGGTCCCCATTTCGATCAGTTCCTATAAAACTGACGTAGAGTCTTTAATATTTTTATGGTTTTATTCTTTTTTCACCCTTTAAAACACTTCACATTTTGAAGTACAGCATGCGAGTGTATTAAACATGATTCAACCTTTTGCTAGCAAGCATTGATTGTACTGAAGTTTTGAAACCAAAATGCATAAACTGAAACATGAATTTAAAACTTAGGCTAAAACTGCATTAATATGCTCTACTAAAGAAGATGTGGTGAAGAGGCTCGAACTGAAAAACAAAGACTGCCTTTTCCTTGAAAGTTAATGTCGTAACCATTGCGCCAGAGTGGTATGCTCTGCAGCTCGCTTCGTTTTACTTTTCTGTGTTCTCGAATGCTATCATCATTAACCAGTGGCGTACTAGCACTTCAGAAACTTATAGCTGTAACTTGGAAATTTGAACAGACGTCTCCTATCTCAAATTATTTGCTTAAGACACCTGTACATTCTCTGAGAGCATTTCGGTGTAGTTCATTAATACCTGTATGTTGTTGAATTCAATCTGCGAATCATGCATTAAAGTATTACTAATTTCTCTTAAATTTAAACATCTTCCTATAATTTCTTCTACTTTATCCAATTTTCCTTTTTTAAACCAGTAAGTTTAATTTGTTAATCAATTAGCATTATTCCACATAAAATTAATGTCTTTGTCGGGGTTTTATTTAGGGCACCCGTATATGTGAATAACATCTTCCCTTAGGATATTCTTAAGAGCCTTTTAATTTGTACATTATTCATCCTTTTGGCACATATTCCTACGCCATGTGATATAATTGATAAAAATACTTAGTTATGATGTGTTCAAATTGAATATAAAGGGAGTGCTGTATTTTGATTGTACTATCTTGTTAGGGCGCTAATGACCTTGCAGTTGACACCCTTAACCCCAAATCATCATCATCACAGCTATCCTGGCTAAAGTCATCATTATTGTATCCGCTTTGTTCCTAATTAATCGACATGTTTCCTAAAATTTGGGTTTTCGTTAAATAAATCCAACATATTTTGCTTCCTTTTGGTGTCTTAAATTTGCGTTTTGTATTTAGTTATATGATATCTTATCTTTTGGCCTTGTAGTTGCATATAACTGGATTTACCAGGTGCTATTTCCAATTTTGTTTGTTTGCACCAATACTTACGGTTTTACAGTTAGCTTGTTAGAACCTTCTTCAATTTATTCATTACTTAATCTTTCTAACATAAATATGAGATGGTCGGAGTATGCAATGATTTCTGTTACATCCGGTTCGTATTGTAAGGCATTCAATAATGTCTCTAAAGTAATGTACCAACGGTCCGATTCAAGGACCGGGCCATGGCAATATCCCTTTTTCATTTCTGTATATATATATATATATATATATATATATATATATATAGGGTAGATATATCCTACATGTAGGTAGCTTTACGCCCTAATCTTTCAAAATTGCCGACCACCAGAGATTATGAAATGCTTCAGAAATATTCAGTAGGATGTCAACGGCATATCTTGCGTTTGATTCTCCTATTCTTGTTTTAAGTTTTTTGATTGCATTCACTATTGACCTACCCTTTCGAAAGCCGTAGTGTCTAACGTTCACCACAATCATTACCCTAAACTCTCTTAATCTTTTTCAAATTAATAGCTCAAATACATTCTCCATGGTATTAAGGAGGCAAATTGGTCTGTATTTGTTTCCAATTTATCTTTATTCTTTCCGGTTTTTTCAAAATGTTTATCCATAATTAATTTATATGGCATATTACAAATATTGTTGCTTAGGGTATCCTTAATAAATTTTCCCCAAGAATTTTCCCTGTCTCTTCTAATGCATTCTTATATCCTTGTTCAGCTCTTCTATAATTTAGTAGATTAATATCACGTTCCTCCGCTGCTACTGTTTGTTGATGAATACGTCTTAATTTTATGATTTTTCGTCCTAATTTTTGTAATGTATTGATCCAAATATTGAATTTACAATTACGCTCTCTTGTTTTAGATATAGCTTTTGCTAAAATTTATTTCACCGTGGTTGCTAATATCTATATACATTCTTGTCAATATTTATGCCTGAATGGTGAAATTGCATGTCATTAAATTCGCATAGTATTTTATTCCAGTTTGCTTGTTTAAAGTTGTATACATTATTTCTATAATTTACGCTAGTAATATCATCACAGTCAGTTTTAATGTCAAGTATGTAATTCGACGGTTACTTACTGCCATATCTTGACCAACTCCCCAGTTTGTAATTTTTGCCACAGGTTCCCTATTACATAATGTCAGGTCACTGTTTGACGTGGCTCCAGCCCTGTGTTTAAATGTTACCTGGTTGTTTGGCTCGTTGCGAATTATTAATTCCGATATCATCTAATTTCTCTCCTATTTCAATTATGTTGTTATGAAAGCAACTTTACGTTGTCATCGTAGGTGTGGACTACAATGTTGTTAAAATATAAATTGCTTATTTTCCGAATATGTTCTAAATATGCTCCAATTGGAATTAATTGTTCTTTCACATAAGCCGTGTGTTGGACAGGGTTGGAAAGGTAGAATCAGATGACTGAAAAGTTCAATGCCATAGCCGGGAGATCCATGGTTCAAATCCCGGCTATGGCATTGAATTTTTCAGTCATCTGATTCTACCTTTCCAATGCTCCAATTGGATGACTAAATTAAAGATAAGGATTTGCCAATATAAAACCACCTCTGCCGTTGTAATTTCTATGCAGTTTAATTCAGTGTTACTTAAGTGGAAAATACCTACTGCTTGGAGAGTTTGACTAACTACCAACATAACCTCCTTGGTCTTACCCCTGCGATTATTGTCCGTACTCTAAAAGGAGTGTGTGATTCCTCGCATTATATATGGTTATTGAATACTTGTGTCCAAATTTAAATATTTTATAATTTTGCGTAATTTCTTTATTGCAATTTATTCCTCTGTGTGTTATTCTGACCGATTCTTAATGTTTATTTAAACTGTCTGCAATCTTCACCGTGTCTTCTATAAAAAAAGGAAACAAACAGTCTTGCATAGACGTAAAGCCCCTTGTACACGATCAAACTTTGTTTTCAATTCAAGAGTCTACAAGAAAATTGTCAAACATTTTTTCAATACGTGCTAAGACTTCACAATTTCATAAATGTGTATTTACAAGTTGTCTTTTTTCAAACTGAAACCCTTCAGAACACATTGCACAAAGCAATTTACTATTTGCGTCACGGATTAACAGTTTGCAATGAAATACTGTTCTATACCAATATTATGTAGCACTTTCATGTATTATATCCAATGAACTCACAATTACGAGTGTGGAACACCAACTGATAGGTTAACCACACTATACAACATTGCATTAATGTATACTTAGTTCGGAAATCTGCCTGGCAATTATTTCTTCATATGCCTTCATCTGCTTCATCTTGTGGTAACTCAAAGAGTCCTAGACATACGGACACGACCAGCTTATGTATAACCTAATCAATTCGCATTCAACATACCTTGGCTGGGTAGCCATTTTTGTTTACTTTTCGCTTTCCGCCATGTTGCAAATTTCGTGACGCACTGTAAGTACTCGCATTTCATTGGCTAAAGCCATCAAATCATTGTCAAATCTTTGATCGTTTAGGGCATGTTCTAATTTGTTTTCAAGACCTTTAAAGAGGTTAAAGTATTGTAAGCAATTTGACAAGAAAAGTTGTAAAGTTGTGACAACTCTTGAAAGGTCTTGTAAAGTATTGAATTTGACAAAAATTTGATCGTGTACAAGCGGCTTAAGAATGGCGTGTAATTCCTGTTCTAAATCTTCGTTCGGGCAATTCTCTCGATAGTACACTAACTCCTATTATTTGCTGATATCTGCTATGTAGGCTAGCAATGCGTATTTGACTCACGTTTTTAATACATACCTTGTATTTGTTTTGTTATTTAGTTGCGATAAAAATGTTAAATGAAGTTTTCGATATCTCCAATTAGCTGTTTGTGTCTATGGTGGTGTGTAATTATTTAAAGTTGTATTGGTTGGTTTATAAATGGAGAGTTGTGTTAACGTTGTGTTTGTAGTTTTAGTTTTCGAATAGGGTCTTTCATCATTACTAACTGAATATAACAGGTAAGTTTTTATTGTAATCATAAACAAATCTGGAGTAACAGAGTACGAAATGTTTACCATTTCCTCCAAACCTAATTTGTTGTTGCGTCTACTAAGTACCGTTTCTAACAAACTCAATAATTCTTCTGGCTCAGTTGTAATATTCACTATTCCCAGCCCAATCCGGTTAATGGCATCCGGCACAGATATGTTATTGTCACCTTTACGGTGCAACTTCCGTGTTACGTGTCTTAGTGCAGCTAGTAACGTCTGCTTCTTCTCTTTCAGGGGTTATGCTGGTACTGAAATCGGGAAATTTCGACTTTTCCGTGGATACGTAATACCGGTGTGCTACCGTGACAAGATATATCCAAACGCGACCGAGTCGTGCATCCCGACAAACCTTCAAGCTGATCTTAAAATTACCGTGAGATATAGGTAACTAAAAGGCAGCTTCCCATGCTGCAGGTACTTTTTTCATTGTTGCTCCTTCCACGCCTGTAGTTAGCCACATTGAAGTGTTAATTTATTATTAGAATAAAATTGTTTCGTGTAAATTAATATGAAAATAATAACAGTGATACAAATTTGCAATTTCTTTATACTTATCTAACATCAGAGTAAACTTTGTTTTATTAAAAATAAACTTAAAGTCTGTTTTAGCTCTAATTATAAGCTCGGGTATTTAGGGAAAGTAAAGTATGTTAGGGTTGGACATGTGTACAGTCAATACTTAAGATTATGGACCTAAAATGTTCGGCAACTATGTTTACCCAGTTTAGCGTGAATAATGACCCGGAATGAAACCCGAAATAGGCAATTTTTGCCCTTTTTGAGTCCGTTAATTAAAAGAAGAACAGGGCCTTAACATTCTAAAACTTTATTTGCTAAATTTAAAGGCAGTATAAGATGTAGGTGCATAATCAGGGAAAATAATTCATCATATATAAAAACTAGTAAAAGATCCCATTCGCTTTTCTTGAATATCAAAGCCTTAGCGTGAAAGTAAGTCGGTTCTTTCATATTGACCAATTTCTATACTGCCTTTGCGCGTCGAACATATGTAAATCACTGTTCATGTTGTTCATGACGCTCATCACCTGTGAAAAACAACTGAAGAAATGTGCAGCGGCTACTGTAGATACCTACTTGTACCTGGGCATCTCAGAATTTTCCAAAATTATGTTAACGAGAGGAAGCACTAGTTAAATTATTTTATATTACTAAGCAATACGGCATTCTGTTTAAACTTATCAGTTCATCATGGTAACTTTTAATCAATAGTATTAATAAAATGTCCTTCATCCATTCTCTGCCAAAAGAATGCATCATATTTTCTGAAAGAACGCTGAAGATTCTGTTTCAAGGCAAGTCCTGTGTCTCAGGATTTTCTGGTGTTCTCACAGTGAATAAGGGATCTGGCTGCTTCTGTTTCTTTCCAGAAGCAGATATCGAAAATTACGCATGAACAACATATGGTATTTCTTTAGGAATTGCTCAGGGCCATGAAATGTATAATTGACGACGAAATAGCCCTATTCAATACTCAGTCATCATTTTTGCAAACTATTTTTACTGAAGCACGAATCTTCAGCTATTCATACATTCATTAGCATTATAATGGTATACTTTACGCACTTAACGATTGCGCCACCTTCGTAATTTTTAAAGTTATCAATCTATTGCATATATAATTGTGAGACTTCCGTGGCCCATCCCATATCTTATTTGCAAGTATTCTTGGAAGCTCAGCTGGCCAGTCCGTGTTGGGTACCTTACAGTGAAATTCCAAATCTATAGTTCATATACGGGACATTTATATTCAACTCAAATAGAGAGAGATCGTAATTGCTTCTTTTACCACAGGTGGGGGTGGGTGTTTATGAATTAGCAAATATACATAAAGCAGCTATACGAGTTTGCGCGATTTGCTTGTATAAATGCCTATTATGTACTTATATATAACATTTATGATTACCATCTTAATAAATCCTTTGTGTGCCACTAATCATATTCCAGAAAAAGAAGACTTACAAAATCAGACTATATAATATGTACTTGTGACTTTAACTAAGAGAGTATGGCTCAATAGATGAGATGAATAACTGCTCTTGATGATGCGATGGTTTGCAATTTGGTTTGTCAGTGGGTCTGTAGTGCTGAGACTTGATTCAACTTGCTGCAGAATTTCTACATCGATGCCAGCCACTGGAGGTCCATAATTGAAATTAAATGTAGATTTGAAGTTGTTGAACTTTCCAAACAATGTGTTTGAAAACTCACGGTTTAATTCATGACGCTAAATTAATGTTCACATTCATCGGTGGCGGTGGATTCTTGCTCGTATTGAGACGTAAAGAACGCTCTCATACCTACTATACCATTTTGTGTCACGTTCTGCTTCTCGACGTTAATAGCTTTTTCTAGACTATATTTTCCTAGGATGTTAATCATGCACTTCCTCGCGCGTCATCTTTATTCTTCTTTCCGACCTTCCTTGCGTGTGGAACGCCGACACATTGGTCCACACTATATGTTTGATCCTTTCCTTTTGTGTTCCCTCTCTTCTGTTTCAACCTGCGTTTGCGCAGTGTGATGGAGACCCGCAAACTTGTGTCCAGCCGCTGACTGCGCAAAGGCACCATCCCCAGCACCTGGGCCAAGTGCTGCGTACAGATCTGCTGTGTAGATGCAGTCCTGCGGAGGGACATTGCTAGAGCTGCTAACTCCCAATGGCGGTTGGGTTCCTCTGTCATTATACCACGAGGTGTGATCCTGGGATGACACCGATATGAATATGGCATTCACCCAGACCGGGGAAACACACGGGCAGTTGGAATCTAAGTCCGGAAACGGTTATTGTAATAGTGAAGGATTTTTATCTGTCATGAATATATCTTTCTCTAACACCCCGAACAACCGACGGAAAGTTTTTAAAAGGAAGTAGCATTACCGTCAGCTAGCTGTTGGTAGTTACACGAACCAAAGAGAGCCAGTCTTTTTTTAAGTTGAAGGGCACCGATGGAATCTCTGGAGCTGCTGAATCGTGCTCGCGTTTACATAACGGCTCACTTTTGGTCGAAAGTGTCTCTGGTGCGCCAAATTAGACCCTCCTGCAGGCCGCTGTTCTGCACTGCTACCCTGTCCGTATAGAGGAACATGTACATTGAACTTTTCGAGGGGCGCCCACATTACCCACCTTCTTGACTATATGACGAACGAAGAGATTATCGAATATGTTGCCGACCAAAGTGGTAGAACACAACTTTTAAATTATATGGTGTTATTTATGAAGCTTAGCTAACAACATGTTGACATTAGCGCGGAAAAGTGGGAAAATGTCTGTCAACGCGTTACAAATATATATATTAACACCGTCTCAAGTGCTTGCTACTTATCAACACATACGGAAGGACACCAATCTTTTATATAGGCGAACCCAGTTATTATCCCGAAGGGCAATGGTATCATTGGAGCTGTTAATTCATACACGGTATGCGGAATGGTTACCTTTGGTGGAAACTGTGACTCATAAGCAGACCAAAACCTTGCTGCGGTCCATCGTTCTCCAAAGCTTTCCTGTTCGTATAGAGAAACACTAAACCCTGAACTCTTCGAACGCCGGCGTCTTTACCCATCTTCTTGACGACTTATCGGACGTACAGCTTCCAGATATCTTGCATACAAAGTGGCTATTCTCGTACACCGTGTCCACACAAAATGTGACGGTATGTTTGTACCCACATGTACCCTGTTCCACACATTTGAGGTCCTCGATCTGCCCAAGAGGCTAAGGCACGGCACTAATGTGTTCATGTGCGGTCTTATATACCACACTCGTTTCTATGCTTTAAATAACAACATTTTGAGACAAATAGCGGTCTCTATTAAGAGGATTATGTCCATCTGTGCCTCAAGTCAACCCTGCCATGAGGGAGTTTGTATCTCTTCACCAGACTGTGTCAACTGCAAGGGAGCTAATTCAGCCCCATTCTTGAACTCTTCGCGGTATGTGGATAAGAAAGCCATTCAGGAGTTCCCCGTTAGGGAGAAACTCTGCTTCACGGAAGCCTGTGAACGGAAACTTGCGCGACAGCCGTCTCTCCTGCGATTTGCCGCTTTTAGTTCTGTTTCCGCTTCGTCAGTACCGCGAAGGGAAGGCGCTACTCAGACATACCATCTGTCCAAAGTCTGAAGCACGTAGTTGCATTTCCAACGTCAGTAAGATGGTTTAAGAGGCAAGACTCTCGGGATGATTTATTTAAAATTGCACCCTCACGTAAGAAGGGCAAAAAGCGGTCGCTTTCTCCTCCTCGGAGGCCTCAATTCCAGGATACTCCAGCCGCAGTCGGCGGAGAGTTTCCCCACCAATTACAACTTAACCGATTCTCTGCTCTGAAATCGGATTTAACACCCGAAGGCTGAGCTTTACCTCCAAGGATTCCACGGATCATGACCAGATCCTATGAAATCTTCCAGCACAAGAAGGAAGTAAAGGGCCACTTTAAAAAGGTCCACTAAATAACACGCGATACCTGTCTCAAATGGTTATACAGAAGTTGAATATACGTGGTGTGCGTAAACATAGGGCGGAACTTCAATTCCTGATGTGTTCTTATTCTCCTATGCTTGTATATTTGCAGGAGACTAAACTGTGACTTCAGGCTCTCTTTGATATCTGGAACTGCACTCCGGTGAGCTGTGATCTTACACCGGAGGAGCGTACTCCTACACATGGGGATGTTATGGTCCTTATTCAGGAAGACGTTTATTACCAACGTTTCACGATCACCACTGCCATGCAGGCTGTTGCTATTTCCATAAATCTAAATGGTTTTGCTTTTGCTTTCTGTACCGTCCATTTTCCGCCATCCTCCGTTCGCCGGCATTTCGTGGTCGATGTGGTTTTATACAATATATACCATCCAAGCCAAACAAGTATGGCATAAAGATATTCTGTTTGAGTGATGCAAAACTGTTTTATACAACTAACACGGAGATTTATTGTGGACAGCAGCCGGACGGACAAGTTTTGCAAACTAATTCGGCAGAGGCTGTAGTGCTGAGATTAACTGAACCAATCTCTGGCACTGGACGAAACGTTACTGCAGATAATTGGTTTACCAGTGTATCACTGGTGAATGAATTGCGCAAAAGACAACTTTCTCTCGTCGGTACAGTGCGAAAGAACAAAAAAGAATTACCCACTAATTTCACTTCTCCAAAGGATCGCAGTCGTTACGAAAGCATATTTGGCTTCACAAAAAATGAAACACTTGTTTTATATGTTCCAGAAAGGGTAAAACAGTAGTTTTGCTCTCAAGTCTACATATTTCATCCACACAATTATCAGAAGGTGCTGAGATAAATCCTGAAATAATCCTGCATTACAACGACACTAAATCTAAAGTTGATCTAGTAGATAAATTGTGTGCTACATACATTATAGCCAGAACAACGAGAAACTACCCCATGGTAATTTTTTTACCATATCTTGAACATTGCAGGTATTAATTCTAGGGTTATCTTCCTTGGAAACCAAAATAAATATCCCACAAGGTAGAAGTATTTGAAAACATTATGTTTAGCTTTACTGTTGCAACAGCTACAAAGGAGAGCAACAGCACCAAATCTACCCGGTGATTTGAAAGGCCTTTTGACAAAATATAAACCTTAAGAATCCGGAGTAGATAAATTGTCAAATACGCCGCTATGCACATTGAAAAGGAAACGATGTGAACCCTGCAACAAAGACAAAATGAACTGCAAAACTAAATATGCATGTGTGAGATGCAACACCCCCCCTTGTGTTTGAGTAAACATGCTAAAATTATTTGCGATAATTGCTTAGTCGGGGAAAACAAGGGTGAGATAGTAGATGATTCTGAGTAACTGAACATTTGAAATTTCAAGTTGTATGTATACATGAAAATGGCAATGTATTGCTTTTTACTTGCTGTAATACAATTTATAATGTATATGTAGTCATATTTTAGCTTGTATTTTTATGTTATAAGATGATATCTACTAATGAAAGCCATGCAGGCTTAATCTAAATAAATGTACATATAGGGGAAAAAAGAAAATAAACGAAAGAAAACAAAAATACAAACAATAACAACAGTATATAAAGAGAGTTCTGGCGCACAGAGAGATGCCGACAACTGATAGGATCCATTGTTCTATGACGACAAGCCCCGCCCCCTTTCTTTGTGCGCTATCCCTTAAAGCCGCCGAAGAGGACCCTTCCTTTTCGCAAGCTCCTCCCCCTTTCTTTGTGCGCTAACCCTTAAAGCCGCCGAAGATAACCCCTCCTTTTGGTCTCCTAGCATGTCGCCTGGTTCTGTGCCGGTGGCTCCTCCCCCTTGCTTTGTGCGCTAACCCTTAAAGGCGCCGAAGATGACCCCTCCTTTTCGCCGGTTCCTTCCCCCTTTCTTTGTGTGCTAACCTAATGCCGCCTGGGTCTGTCCCCCATGCAGTCTGGTCGCGTGCCGGTGGTCCCTCCCCTTTGTGGTCTGATTGGTTCCCTGCGGATATCCTAATGCCGCTTGGGCTGTCCACCATGCGGTCTGGTCGCGTACCGGTGGTCCCTCCCCTTTGTGGTCTGATTGGTTCCCTGCGGGTATGTGGGAGAGTGTGTATTGTTCCTATACGCTGGCGACGTCACCCCGCTGTCATAGCGTCCTGTCTAAATCCCGCCCCTGGTGAGGTGTGTGTGGTAGGGTATGTGATTCTCGATGCCTGCCGCCCATCGGCAAATCGTTTGAGTACATAATTGTGTCAATCAATTAGGTAATGTTCGTCCATGCATAAAACATTATTGAAAAAAAAGAATTGGCGTTTTATTACTACTAATGTCCGCACATTGCATATATAATGAAACGCTGCTCGTCGATCGATGAAAACAATTAAGTATTTTGATTGATTAATTGTATATGAATTGACTTGAGCACCTGCAGCTATCTCCCCCATTTTACACCTACTAATGTCCACACATTACACTTCTAATGAAACGCGGCTAGTCGGTGGATGAAAATAATTAAGTATTTTCGATTGATTAATTGTACATGAATTGACTCGCGCACCTGGTCGTCATCGTATATGTGTGCTAGCATGTGTATAACTATTACGACTAATAACATTTGTTTAATTCTACTTTTGAGGGAAAATATTTTTTGGATTTATAAGAATATTACAACACTTAGATGAATCCATAGCTGAAAGGACAGAGTTGCCGTAGCAGTCGTTATCGCGTGATAATTTCGCTGAAAACCCGCGCGCAACCCTTCCTCCTTGGAGCGTCTCACTTGAGTGACCGATCGTTCAAGAGCAGCGGTAAGCTAGCATTCACTTCCCCCTCCCTCGTTGTACAGAGCGCCTCTTGCAGACCGCGTGCCCCCTAGGTGAGAGATCGGTAAGCTGCCTCTTCCGCTGAACGACGAAGATGCCGGAAGTAGACATTTTAAAAGTTTAACGAATGCACTGCGCGGTCTTAATCTCTCTCCGGCAACAGTCCGACATGTAATGAAAAAAAACCGGCAGCCGACTTCGGTCTGGTAATAACCGGTTTCACCCCCCACTCCACGACTGTGTGCGTGACGTCACTAACAAGCCTCCATGTGTAGACTAGCCAGGCTCCATTCTGTCGGCGTCGGTAAATCATGTTAACGTTTTGATGAGATAATTGTGTCAATCAATTAGGTAATGCGATATTGAAAAAAAGAATCAATTTTTATATACTGCTAATGTCTGGCCATCATGCCTCTAAAGGGGTGAGGTTATTAAACGCTGCTCGTCGACCAATTAAGTATTATTGATTGATTAATGTAATTGACTTGCGCACCTAGAGCTATCTCACCCATTTTTCACCTACTAATGACATCGCATTTGAAATTAAACGCGGCTCGTCGATCGATGAAAACAATTAAGTTTTTTTATTAATTAATTGTATATGAATTGACTCCCGCACCTGGTTGTTCTCGTATATGTGTGATTAGTACGCACGTATAACAATTACAACTAATAACATTTGTTTAATTCTTCTTTTGAGCGGAGGGCTTATAACAAATATTACATTGCTTAGACGAATTAAAAAGCGACTGAAAAGGACGTTGTAAATAGCTAGTGTGAGACGTTAACACGAGAACCCTTTACGACAAACAAGACGCATGCAACCGCTGTGCATCGTCTAATACAATGAAGCTTAAGAAGTGGTTAAACCAGGACGCTAGGGTTTTTCCAGGTACCTGCTCTTAATGGCTAGGGGTATTCATCACGCCACATGCTGGGGTACGCTCCAACTGATGTTAAAAAATATAAGACCGCTATGTCTCTTCTCACTCGAGAGAAGCAATAAAAAGGTTTGCTTTGTTGCTGTTTTAATTAAGCTATTTATAGTTTGGCCAGAAATAAGCTTCAATAGAAATGTATATAGGTAGAGACATTCGAGGAAAAATACAGAGCAGGGAATTTCAAAACAGACAGTGTCCATCATACAAGCTCTCTCTGTCTCTCCCCCCTTACACAGCCTCCAAAACAGGCATACCTTTCTTCGTAGATATAAAAGTATCGCGAAAGGAGGTAATAACATGGAGAGAGGACTTCCAAACATGCATTGTGTCCAACACGTAAGCTCTCTCTCCTTACAGAACCTTCAAAACATGCAGGGAACTTTCAAAACAGACACTGTGTTCATCATACAAGCTCTCTCTCTCCCCTTACACAGCCTTCAAAATAGGCATACCTTTCTTAGTAGATATAAAAGTATCGCGAAATGAGATATTAACATGGAGAGAGGACTTCTAAACATGCATTGTGACCGAGAAGTAGGCTCTCTCCCATTCCTTTCAGAACCTTCAAAACATGCATTACTTTCAAAACAGACATTGTCTCCAACATACAAGCTCTCTCTCTCTCCCCTTACACAGCCTTCAAAACAGGCATACCTTTCTTAGTAGATATAAACGTATCGCGAAAGGAGATAATAACATGGAGAGAGGACTTCTAAACATGCATTTTGACAGAGACGTAGGCTCTCTCCCTTTCCTTTCAGAAGCTTCAAAACATGCATTACTTTCAAAACAGATATCGTGTCCAACACGTAAGCTCTCCCTCTCCTTACAGAATCTTCAAAACATGCATTACTTTCTGCAGGGAACTTTCAAAACAGACATTGTGTCCATCATTCAAGCTCTCTCTCTATGCCTCTACTTACAAGAAATTCGAAACATGCGCGGAGACCTCAAATATAAATTTGATATTCGTTTTTAAATGCTCTTTCTAAAGACTTAGCGAACTTTGAGAAATTCAACGAATTATTCACGTGCGTACCCTGATTAAAAGAAATATGCTGTACACTCCTGAAGAACGCATACGGTGTTCTCGGAAGAAATGTCCATGTATACAATCATTAGCGGACAATGGCAGACGTTTCCACGTCATTAAACATCTTAAGAGTGTTGAAGAATGCATACTGGGTCCTGTTTACAGTCATTAGCGTATAACGGCAGACGTTTTCCCTTCATTAAACATCCTAAGTGCTCTGAAAAACCCCAGACCCTCTGGGTAAATAACTATTAGCGATACAATAGATTTTCTTAATGATTAGCTTAATGGGTTCCTCTGTGCAGAAATTCCATCACAAACCGTGGAAAAACCAAGCCTAGACATGTTTCAAGCTTACCACAACAATTTTTTCCCCGATAATTAATATAAATTCTACATGAATATTATTAATGATTAAGTTTCATAGCTCTTATTTCTTTCAACAAAATATTGATTATGACTATAGCGTTAGGAAAATTAAACGGTGAGAAGCAATATTTTCTACGCTGAAATTATAATTAAAGGCATACTGTATAGATTCTGTACTTAAGCATTAGAAAATATCTTTGTCATTATTTAAATACTCACATACAACAATTGCATGCATGATATAAAAATTTATACTGTTGTTATCGTAGAGAACGTTTATTCCATTTAAACAGGCGGGTGTTTGAGCAATTGTAACTAAAAATTATGTAATAGTAGGTATACAATGCCGATTCTAGCACACAGGACCTACCTACAACAGAATAGATTTCTGGTTTGTATAAGGAGAAAAGGATATATTTAAGGGGAGTTTCTCATCCCAAATGCAGTCTCATAACTCTTTCGGTCTCCCAGAATGCTATGTATTTTTCACGCATGTGTTTAAAACATGTATTTTTCAAAATGGCAGAGATTGAATTCAGAATTAAACGATCGAATGTATCTGATAGATTTTGTTCTTTGAAGCTAGACTGTTTTTTACGGTCTAGTTTATAGAGGAATGAAATATTTGCTGAATAACACCCTTATTTCACAGGGGTAAAAGGTGTTTAAAGGTTGTTTTGATAAAAATTACGTTGTGGTGACGTGCAAGGTATGAACAGGAGAGTTCAACGGTTTGATTCCCGCTGACTACCCTAGCCGACTTTAGACCCTGCATGGAGGTTCACGAATACATAGTCTACCCATTAACGATTTTTTATAAGCGCGAGTGTTGTCTTACAAGGAAAATTATATCAACAGAAACAATACCTTCTTTTTTCGTTATTTTCACTCTAAAATTATTACTAGATAATACCTTGGTGCTAGCCTCAGTGTCGCCATTCACATTCATATCATGTTAGAATAATTCTTTGATTGCATACGGGCAATTCAAATTTAATACTTGGGTGAATTATTTTGGTAATGTAATAATAATTAACAATGAATTTTAGCGGTACATGTAAAAAATAAAAAATATTTTTTATTTTCTAGCGTCATATGCAGAAGCATTTCCCTTAAGGAGAGGTGGCGTGATGCCGGATTTCCCCTTAACAGGTTTAGGCGTGCTTACGAAATGTCCCTTTGCAAGGCTAGCATTTCCCTCTCCTTCTCCTTCTACTCGAAGGTTTGGAGTAGCCAATCAAAATCGTTGTATTATATACCATCACACCTCTCACCCCCTTCAGCTTTTATCGGAGGAAATTATATAAAAGCAGCAGATTCTCCGACGATTTTCACTGTATTGTGAGAACACAGCGATCTAAGCACTCTGTAAACTTTATTCTTTCAACGTGAAATTTCATCGAACATCGTGCCTGGTAAGTTGTATCAGCAATTCATTTTCATTAAAAAGTTAAGTTGTTACTTAGTACATTTTAACTTATATTTGCGTTCTTGTTTTTAATGTCGGACATTTATTTGTAAATAGCTGAGCATTCTAAAAGTTAATAGCTAGACAGGTGAATTTTCTGAAATGTGAACAGTTTAGTTAAGTATTCATTTTAGGTAAGCTTATTCTACATTTAAAAGCTATCTGCGCGAATTCTCAAAAATGCGAACAATTTAGTTAAGTATTCATCTTGTTGAGTAATTATTATTCCAGATATTTAAATACAGGATTTCACAGAGTGAATTATATTCCTTTTGGAGAAAGAACAATTATTTATATACCTTATTAACGTTTTTGCTTTAGAATATTACAAAAAGTCTGTTGCGCGAATCATTCACTCTAACAAAGTAAATGTTTACATTATATTAAAACATTTAAATCGAAAAATACAGTACTTAATGAACTTCATTAGTGAATCAGAACCTCAATTATATTTACACATATTATCATGTTTTATTATTATTTTATACAGAAAAAAGTTAATAATTTTGTAACTCAAAGAAATGCAATTTTGTTATGCAACACATTCTATAATAAAGAATAAGTTTTTTTTCTCTTCCTAATGCAGAAAGTTTGACATCTCAACTTAGCACATTGGCTGAGGGTGGCTTTTACCCGGCCGTTCAAAGACTACAAGATCTTCAGCCAGAGGAGCCTTATAATATAAAATCCTTAAGAAAAATTGATACGAGATACGGTGCTAGAGTAGTTGCAGTTTTAGGCGATAAGCAAGTGTTTCTTCCGACAAGATATTCAACCCTAACAAGCCAACAGTTGGAGGAAATGCCAGGGAAGTTTCAAATGGTATATCATGGAGTAGTACCAGCCGGCAAGTTTAGGACATGTAATATGTCTTTTCTTCCTATTAAGGTTTGTAGAAATAATTCAGCTATCCTTTCAAAGCTTCATTTAGAGTTACATTCGTTGAGTTTATAAATTGACACTTCACTAGGATAACATTTGTCTAAAGTATACATCACTGTGTAACTAACGCCTAGATTGTAGTCTGAGTGATTTCGTGCAGAAAGAAGTTTAATACCCTTTGCAATGATTCTCCACATCGAAGTATGTACCTACAACAAGCTGCAAATAATGTGAATGTTTGTTACAGGAATGTTCAGATGAATGTAAATGAAGAGGAAGAACGAGATAGCTTAAAACAGCATAAACAGAAGTGTGATAGGAACGTTCTCAACACCTCCCAGTGATCTCATTCAATGAAGAATTGCAGCACCGTGCAGCGTGGAACATGCAAGGAAAAACATTCGCGTGTGCAGAATATAGCAATAATATATAAATTATGTACTCATTATTACTGCTATACCTGCCAATACCATTGATTTCATAAATAATTTCATAATTGTTTAAAGGAGAATGCAATATCTTAAAACACTGATGCTACATGAAATCTGAACAAAAAATTATTGAACTATTACTGAAAGAGACTTGAATAAATGGGAATCTAGAAGCCAGAACCATTTTAATATTGGACTGTGTGATAAGAGATGTATGAAAGATTAATAAAAAAATGAGGCCTATGTAATATATACAACATTTATTTTTTATAAACATTATCCTATTACATTCCTTCACAAAAAACCCATACATATTTCCTAAAGACAAAGGTGATAGTCTAGACCTTCTAAACATTCAGTTATATAATCATATTCATCACAGAGGCTAACGCTCGAAGGAATTAAAAGCGAATGAATGAATTCATAACACCCAACTATGTATATATTTCGCGTGAGCACAGCGGAGGGGGGTATCTCGATCTATGCATAGCAGAGGGAAAGGATGCTCTCCTGAAACATTAGTAATCTAGACAGAAATTGTTCACAGAGCCGGAGACGTCAGGATGGATGGAACAGACTCCAAGTTCAAATCTTTAAACGTTAGGGGCACCCCCTTTTTGCCTGTCATGTCTCCTGAACCACCCTTACAGCTTAACATTACGTTATAATGCCACTTAACCAGATTACCGTCGGTCAGTCGCTCAGACCTTTGATTTTTTCGTGTTTTCCCTGGCCTGCAGGTAAATGCCTGAGCCCCGTATGCTACCATGTTTTCATTGTATGTCAATCGCATCTTAACCTATGTGCTTCTAAGGCCTTCTGTTTAGATTACCGTCCGCCACTCCCCCAGACCTTTGATTTTTCGTGGTTTTCCCTGGTCTGCAGGCGAATGCCTGTGCTTCTAAGGCACTCTGACTGGATTACCGTCGGCCACTCGCTCAGACCTTTGATTTTTTCGTGGTTTTCCCTGGTCTGTAGGCGAATGCCTGAGCTCCGTATGCTACCATGTTTTCAATGTATGTCAATCGCATCTTAACCTACGTGCTTCTAAGGCGCTCTTTTTGGATTACCAACGGCCACTCACTCAGACCTTTGATATTTTTTCGTTGTTTTCCCTGGCCTGTAGGCGAATGCCTGCTCAAGAAGATACTTGTCCCTTCCTCGGTTGGCAGCCTCACGAGTTAAGCTTCCGAATCTGCGCGATTATACCCGATAAATACATACATCTTCACAATACTTTACTTACTCTAAGCATCCGAAACAGTACGGAGACGTCCGAACACCGCCGAAGAGTACATTATCGTTGCAATACTTTGCTCACTCACTCTAAGCACGCGAAGCTATACGAAGACCTATGAATACATGCAATCACACATAAATACTGCTGACAGCCTCTCTAAATACTCGAACATGCAGGAAGACATACGGTCATGTGCTTGTCAGAACCCATTATCAGATCGGAATGCCAGGCTTTAATGTAGATATTTATTTACAACCATAACATGAACACACCACTTCTAAACAATGTCTTAGACAGGAACTTTCTCTTTAAGACACGTTATGTATGCTATTCGCTTGTTTAGATTCAATGGAGATTCCAAACTTTCATCTTGGAAAAAAAAAATTGAGGGCAATTTAGGGTGCTCTTAAAGTTAAGATAATTTTATCGAGGATTCTCTTAAAGGAACGCCTGACATGTAACATTTACCAGATAATGCTGCTTACAATAGCGAGTTCGCGACTTCAGATGCATGTACCCGACAATCAACTATTTTTTTTGATCATGGTTTTTGCTTGAGAAATCTTATTGGGCGTGAAAGACTGGTAATTTTGCTCAGAGACCTCTATCAGGCTTGAGGTTCTTTTACGTGCCGTAAATCTAGGACAAGGGACCAGAGGCTTTACTTCCCTTCCGAAGGAAGCCATGCTAAGGATGTTTACGTCCGAAAAATCCATCGCTATTCGTCGGGCTTGAACCCGCGACCTCGGGGTCTAGAGGCTAGCATGGTAACCACTACACCACGGACGACGACATACGCCTAAGGTCATTTGTGTGTAACACACTAACTAATCGAGTGGAATGGCTGAGGCGGTAAGTCGGTGACTTGTATTCGGTTCAATCCCACACCCGCTCTGATTCCCAGAGGTTTTATCTTCACGATTTTCCACTCACTAGACGAATGCTGTGAAGGCTCGTTCCACCTCTGAATTTTTCCTTATCCTAGTGAAGTGTCAATTTATAAACTCAACGAATGTAACTCTAAATGAAGCGTTGAAAGGATAGCTGAATTATTTCTACAAACCTTAATAGGAAGAAAAGACATATTACATGTCCTAAACTTGCCGGCTGGTACTACTCCATGATATACCATTTGAAACTTCCCTGGCATTTCCTCCAACTGTTGGCTTGTTAGGGTTGAATATCTTGTCGGAAGAAACACTTGCTTATCGCCTAAAACTGCAACCACTCTAGCACCCTATCTCGTATCAATTTTTCTTAAGGATTTTATATTATAAGGCTTCTCTGGCTGAAGATCTTGTAGTCTTTGAACGGCCGCGTAAATGCTACCCTCAGCCAATGTGTTAAGTTGGGATGTCAAACTTTCTGCATTAGGAAGAGAAAAAAAACATATTCTTTATTATAGAATGTGTTGCATAACAAAATTGCATTTCTTTGGGTTACAAAATTATTAACTTTTTCTGTATAATATAATAATCAAAAATGATAATATGTGTAAATATAATTGAGGTTCTGATTCACTAATGAAGTTCATTAAGTACTGTATTTTTCGATTTAAATGTTTTAATATAATGTAAACATTTACTTTGTTAGAGTGAATGATTCGCGCAACAGACTTTGTAATATTCTAAAGCAAAAACATTAATAAGGTATTCAAATAATTGTATTTTCTCCAAAAGGAATATAATTCACTCTGTGAAAACCGGTATTTAAATATCTGGAATAATAATTACTCAACAAGATGAATACTTAACTAAATTGTTCGCATTTTTGAGAATTCGCGCAGTTAGCTATTAAATGTAGAATAAGCTTACCTAAAATGAATACTTAACTAAACTGTTCACATTTCAGAAAATTCACCTGTCTAGCTATTAACTTTTAGAATGCTCAGCTATTTACAAATAAATGTCCGACATTAAAAACAAGAACGCAAATATAAGTTAAAATGTACTAAGTAATAAGTTAACTTTTTAATGAAAATGAATTGGTGATACAACTTACCAGTCATGATGTTCGATGAAATTTCACGTTGAAAGAATAAAGTTTGCAGAGTGCTTAGATCACTGTGTTCTCACAATACAGTGAAAATCGTCGGAGAAGCTGCTGCTTTTATATAATTTCCTACGATAAAAGCTGAAGGGGGTGAGAGGTGTGATGGTATATAATACAACGATTTTGATTGGCTACTCCAAACCTTCGAGTAGAAGGAGAAGGAAATGCTAGCCTCGCACAGGGACATTTCGTAAGCAAGCCTAAACCTGTTATGGGGAATTCCGGCATCACGCCACCTCTCCTTAAGGGAAATGCTTCTGCATATGACGCTAGAAAATAAAAAATATATTTTATTTTTTACATGTACCGCTAAAATTCATTGTTAATTATTGTTACATTACCAAAATAATTCACCCAAGTATTAAATTTGAATTGTCCGTATGCAATCAAAGAATTATTCTAACATGATATGAATGTGAATGGCGACACTGAGGTTACCACCAAGGTATTATTTAGTAATAATTTTAGAGTGAAAATAACGAAAAAAGGTATTGTTTTGTTGATATAATTTTCCTTGTAAGGCAACACTCGCGCTCATAAAAAATCGTTAATGGGTAGATTCTGTATTCGTGAACCTCCATGCAGGGTCTAAAGTCGGCTAGGGTAGTCAGCGGGAATCAAACCGTTGAACTCTCCTGTTCATACCTTGCACGTCACCACAACGTAATTTTTATCAAAACAACCTTTAAACACCTTTTACCCCTGTTAAATAAGGGTGTTATTCAGCAAATATTTCATTCCTCTATAAACTAGACCGTAAAAAAACAGTCTAGCTTCAAAGAACAAAATCTATCAGATACATTCGATCGTTTAATTTTGAATTCAATCTCTGCCATTTTGAAAAATACATGTTTTAAACACATGCGTGAAAAATACATAGCATTCTGGGAGACCGAAAGAGTTATGTGACTGCATATGGAATGAGAAACTCCCCTTAAATATATCCTTTTCTCCTTATACATTCCAGAAATCTATGCTATCGTAGGTAGGTCCTGTGGGTTTAGAATCGGCATTGTATACCTACTATTAAATAATTTTCAGTTACAATTGCTCAAACACTCGCCTGTTTAAATTGAATAAGCTTTCTCTACGATAACAACAGTTTAATTTTTGATATCATGCATGCAATTCTTGTATGTGAGTATTTAAATAATGACAAAGATACATTCGAATGCTTAAGTACAGAATCTATACAGTATGCCTTTAATTATAATTTCTGCGTAGAAAGCATTGCTTCTCACCGTTTAATTTTCCTAACGCTAGTCATAATCAATATTTTATTGAAAGAAATAAGAGCTATGACACTTAATCATTAATAATATTCATGTAGAATTTATATTAATTATCGGGGAAAAATTGTTGTGGTAAGCTTGAAACATGGCTAGGCTTGGTTTTTCCACGGTTTGTGATGGAATGTCTGCACAGAGGAACCCATTAAGCTAATCATTAAGAAAATCTATTGTATCGCTAATAGTTATTTACCCAGTGGGTCTGGGGTTTTTCACAGCACTTAGGATGTTTAATGAAGGGAAAACGTCTGCCATTGTCAGCTAATGACTGTATACAGGACCCAGTAGGCATTCTTCAACTCTCTTAAGATGTTTAATGACGTGGAAACGTCTGCCATTGTCCGCTAATGATTGTATACATGGACATTTCTTCCGAGAACGCCGTATGCGTTCTTCAGGGGTGTACAGCATATTTCTTTCAATCAGGGTACGCACGTGAATAATTCGTCGAATTTCTCAAAGTTGGCTACGTCTTTAGAAAGAACATTTAAAAACGAATATCAAATTTATATTTGAGGTCTTCGCGCATGTTTCCAATTTCTTGTAAGGAGAGGGATAGAGAGAGAGCTTGAATGATGGACACAATGCCTGTTTTGAAAGTTCCCTGCAGAAATTAATGCATGTTTTGAAGGTTCTGTAAGGAGAGGGAGAGCTTACGTGTTGGACACAATATCTGTTTTGAAAGTAATGCATGTTTTGAAGCTTCTGAAAGGAAAGGGAGAGAGCCTACGTCTCGGTCACAATGCATGTTTAGAATTCCTCTCCCTATGTTATTATCTCCTTTCGCGATACTTTTATATCTACTAAGAAAGGTATGCCTGATTTAAAGACTGTGTAAGGGGAGAGAGAGAGCTTGTATGATGGAGACAATGTCTGTTTTGAAAGTAATGCATATTTTGAAGGTTCTGAAAGGAATGGGAGAGAGCCTACGTCTCGGTCACAATGCATGTTTAGAAGTCCTGTCTCCATGTTATTATCTCCTTTCGCGATACTTTTATATCTACTAAGAAAGGTATGCCTATTTTAAAGACTGTGTAAGGGGAGAGAGAGAGCTTGTGTGATGGACACAGTGTCTGTTTTGAAAGTTCCCTGCATGTTTTGAAGGTTCTGTAAGGAGAGAGAGCTTACGTGTTGGACACAATGCATGTTTAGAAGTCCTCTCTCCATGTTATTTCCTCCTTTCGCGATAATTTTATATCTACTAAGAAAGGTTTGCCTCTTTTGATGGCTGTGTAAGGGAAGAGAGGGAGAGAGCTTGTATGATGGACACTGTCTGTTTTGAAATTCCCTGCTCTGTATTTTTCCTCGAATGTCTCTACCTATATACATTTCTATTGAAGCTTATTTCTGGCCAAACTATAAATAGCTTAATTAAAACAGCAACAAAGCAAATCTTTTTATTGCTTCTCTCGAATGAGAAGAGACATAGCGGTCTTATATTTTTTAACATCAGTTGGAGCGTACCCCAGCATGTGGCGTGATGGATACTCCTAGCCATTAATAGCAGGTACTGGGAAAAACCCTAGCGTCCTGGTTTAACCACTTCTTAAGCTTCATTGTATTAGACGATGCACAGCGGTCGCATGCGTCTTGTTTTTCGTAAAGGGTTCTCGTGTTAACGTCTCACACTAGCTATTTACAACGTCCTTTTCAGTCGCTTTTTTAATTCGTCTAAGCAATGTAATATTTTTTATAAGCCCTCCGCTCAAAAGAAGAATTAAACAAATGTTATTAGTTGTAATAGTTATACGTGCGTAATAATCACACATATACGAGAACAACCAGGTGCGGGAGTCAATTCATATACAATTAATTAATAAAAAAACTTAATTGTTTTCATCGATCGACGAGCCGCGTTTAATTTCAAATGCGATGTCATTAGTAGGTGAAAAATGGGTGAGATAGCTCCAGGTGCGCAAGTCAATTACATTAATCAATCAATAATACTTAATTTGTCGACGAGCAGCGTTTAATAACCTCACTGCTTTAGAGGCATGATGGCCTGACATTAGCAGTATATAAACATTGATTCTTTTTTTCAATATCGCATTACCTAATTGATTGACACAATTATCTTATCAAATCGTTAACATGATTTACCGACGCCGACAGAATGGACCCTGGCTAGTCTACACATCGAGGCTTGTTAGTGACGTCACGCACACAGTCGTGGAGTGGGGGTGAAACTGGTTATTACCAGACCGAGGTCGGCTGCCGGGTTTTTCATTACATGTCGCACTGTTGCCGGAGAGAGGTTAAGACCACGCGGTGCATTCGTTAAACTTTTAAAAAGTCTACTTCCGTCATCTTCGTCGTTCAGCGGAAGAGGCAGCTTACCGCTCTCTCACCTAGGGGGCACGTGTTCTGGAAGAGGCGCTCTGTACAACAAGGGAGGGGGAAGTGAATGCTAGCTTACCGCTGCTCTTGAACGATCGGTCACTCAAGTGAGACGCTCCATGGAGGAAGGGTTGCGCGCGGGTTTTCAGCGAAATTATCACGCGATCACGCTGTTACGGCAACTCTGTCCTTTCAGCTATGGATTCATCTAAGTGTTGTAATATTCTTATAAATCCAAAAAATATTTTTCCTCAAAAGTAGAATTAAACAAATGTTATTAATCGTAATAATTATACACATGCTAGCACACATATACGATGACGACCAGGGGCGCGCGAGTCAATTCATATACAATTAATCAATCAAAAATACTTAATTGTTTTCATCGACCGACTAGCCGCGTTTCATTAGAAGTGTAATGTGTGGACATTAGTAGATGTAAACTGGGTGAGATAGCTCCAGGTGCGCAAGTCAATTACATTAATCAATCAAAAAACTTTAATTGTATTCATCGATCGAGGAGCATCGTTTCATTAGATATGCAATGTGCGGACATTAGTAGTAATAAAATGCCGATTCTTTTTTTTCAATAATGTTTTATGCATGGACGAACATTACCTAATTGATTGTCACAACTATGTACTCAAACGATTTGCCGATGGGCGGCAGGCAACGAGAATCACATTCCCTACCACACACACCTCACCAGGGGCGGGATTTAGACAGGACGCTATGAGAGCGGGATAACGTCGCCAGCGTATAGGAACAATACACACTCTTTCACATATCCGCAGGGGAAACCAATCACACGGTAGGGATGTAGACAAATCACAATGAGGGGGCGGGACCGTAACCAGCATATAGGAAATATACACTCTCTCCCACCTATCCACAGGGAACCAATCACACGGGAGGGATTTAGACAAATCACAATGAGGGGGCGGGAATGTAACCAGCGTATAGGAACAGTACACACTCTCCCACCTATCCACAGGGAACCAATCAGACCACAAAGGGGAGAGAGGGGACCACCGGCACGCGACCAGACCGCATGGGGGAGGGGGTTGGACCTGACGACACAGACACAGTCGGCATTAGGTAAGCCCACAAAGGGAGGGGGCGGGGCTAGCGGCACGCGCGACCAGGCGGTATGTAAGTCCTCAAAGGGAGGGGTTGGGGCTTGACGGCATACAACAAAGAATCTTATCAGTGGTCGGAATCTGTTAGTGGGCCATAACTCTCCTTTGATATGTACTAACAACAAAATATAGCTCGGGTCTACTAGGCCCCGCGCGACTAACGGCGTTCTACCAAAGCGCGCTCCTGACGTAGGGTTAAGCATTTCTGTTCCCGAGTGTCTAGAAGTACAAGGATATATTTTAGTATTTAAACTCATGGTCATTATATAACATCTTTCAGAGTACAACTATTTTACCCATTTGCACGTTTAAGTTCCAAATTTTAGTACATTCTTAAATAGATGAGTTCCTTTGGCTTCCATTAACAGAAAGTAAGTAAACAAAATGTCGTTCATGTATTGCGTACATTTCACTCCATGTATTACGTACATATGTTACGTTCACAGGACTTTCTCAATCTATTGTTTATTAGTGAGTATACAGATTATCCTAATGATCACTTATTTTTCTATCTACTTTATTTTAATCGAGATAAACATTTCCGGAAATAGCCACCTTACTAATTTCGTTATATATACAATTGGAATAGCGATAGTCAAATGCTTAAGAACTAGACTCTACATACTGGCCTTAAAATTCCATGCAGTTTCCATTCAATCACCAAAAACAACTGAATGCTGGCAGTGCTTTAAAAGAATAGCAAAGTACTGAATAATTCGAACCAATATTGACGGATGCCTCGGATATGGCTTATACTACAAAAAATTATTTTTAACAAATCGTGTGCTTTAGAGAGATCTGCATTTCTTGTGTAGCACGTTAGCGCCTATTCAATTGTACAAAATTATACAAAATTCCTTCCGAATGAAGAGGAGTTCACAGTCAATTCCCGCCCCCAAAAAATCAGCAAGTAGCCTTAATATATGCCAATTTATTAAAATCGTTCCAGTTTGGGTCTTGGAAAATAAAAAGTTCCACGTAAAGGCTGCTTTTTGGGATTTTTTGAAAATCGTATCGCATCTTCGGAAGATACTGAATTTAAATACCAAATTTGGTATTTGTCCGAGGTTTCGTTTTTTCAGTTATGGTGTTTACGCACCTGAACCTTTTTCTTATTTTTTTATTCGCGGCCTCAAAACATGTATTTCCCATGAAATCTCGATATCGAATTATTTGGATGGAATACAATGCTTTCTCTACCTACCATTGTACGTGGTAGAGAAAATAATAACATAAAAATGAATCATAATTTGAAACTATCTCTGCTGTAGCTCGTGACACTCGAAAACGACTCCGTAACTCTTCTAAAGTATATTGCGGTACCATTTTCTCAAAATAATTAAGGTTTCTTACAAGAATTGTCCTATCTCCTTCCGCGTTTTCTTTATAAGCGATGACCATAAAATTGGCACTCTCAAGTGCAATTAAATAATAAAGTACATTGTTGACATATTCCCCTATCTGCAAACATAAACTGAAAAGGTCTTCTTGATCCATATTTTACAATATATGTATTTCCACATGCCTTCACCGCAACCATTCGATGCATAAGTGGTATGGAAAGCACATTACGAAATTCTCGCTTCCCCTTGCAGGGTTGCATTTAAGAAATCCTGCAGCGCTGTGCGCAGCGAGGCATTAAGCGCTACTACATTGAGAAGTCGGAAATCGTAATAGATTTTGCTGTGAATAGCCAAGAAAGTATATAACTAAGCTTAAAATTAATTATCAGCATGTAGGTACAGATTTATATAGTGACAAATAAACAAGAAAAGAAGATAGATTTCAACTGCAATGCAATATGCAAAATTAGATTGTTGAACACAAGAGTTTCTTACTCTCCAGAATCTTATCATTTTAACAATCTGTATAAAGCTACAAGTAATTGCACCTCCAAATTATGTTGCAATAACAAATCATAATAAACAGAATTGATCGTAATTCTATCAAAGCATTGAAAATGTATGGAAAAGGAATGAAACATTGAACATATGTGTACCATGAAAGTTACTTAGGTGTAGAAACTCACTATATGCACGTTGTTACTTTAGAGCAACCTAATAGTTAAAAACGATATACATCGCAACATTCAAAGAAATACTACTAATACACTTAGAACAACCATGTGCCCTATACTTCACTGTTTAATGAAATTTATTCATTCTCTCCTGGGAATGCTGCTTTTATTAATAACCCAAATTTAACACCATTAAAATTGTGAGAAAGAAATTCTGAAACGAAAGAAGAGTTAAACCTACTTTAAGGCACCCTGTTAGAACCAGAATTACATGTCCATTATGATTTCCAGTGGAAAACATCATTCCCTTAAAAGAACAACCATAGGTCTCGCACAGTATGTCTCCTCCCCAAAAAAGAATTTGTGGACCCAAAAATTTAGTAGCAGCGTACTCTTACCACCGGGGAAAACATAATGCGGAAAAAAGTACAAGAACATCCTACAGACATGGGTGGAAAGGTGGGAATCGAGCCACAACCCTAATAAAAGGATGTAGGTAATAATGCTTTCAATAATTGTGCCATACTTACCCGGCGCCTACAATCAATTGTGACATAAGTGTAGGGGTTGGGATCGGCGCCTCACGCCAGATGACATACCGGACCGATGTTTCACCAGATTTAGACGTAAAGGTACGGGCCCGGCGCTCCACCAGATGTGACTTAAAGCCAAGCGACGACACCATTAGCGGCTTCACCAGACGTCACGTAAAGGATCAGGGAACGTAGCACAGGATGACCTCGATAGGGTTATAGGTTGCGGTAGCTATAACTGGCGCAACAGTTCGAGATACGTGAAAATCTTAATGACAGCTATGAAGCGAGTTACATACCAGATCAGGAGGTGACCGTCGTCTGCATGCTGCAGGAGTGCGTGGGACAGTCATTGTCAAATATATCCGCACACCGATTATGCACTGCACTACACGATAAAACTTATAGTTATATACAGTATATTTAAATCCTCCGCTGTAAAATGCCCTTAATATGAAAACATTGTCAACCATCTGCCTCCAGTTCTTCCACACCTGACAGCCCTTCCTCTTCTGCGGAATCACTCACGTCATTGCCGCCATCACTGCTGCCGCTACTTTCTGCACCATTATCCTGGATGAGAATTTTTTCTAATTGATTTTCTGCAATTTCGTATTTTTTGAAATAATGATTCTCAATTTATTCAACTTGTCGATATTCATTTTCCCATTCTGGCCTTCCAATTTCTGCAAATCGCTGGCGACATAACTGCTCCAATCTTTTAGTTTAAAAGTGATATTTCTGCAGGCCACCCAGTTTTTGACATCAGCCCAGATTAATTCGATTGGGTTTAGATCTGGGTGATACGGTGGCAGTTTTAAGTACATTATGGCGATGTTGTATTAATATCTGGCCAAGTATTAATGAGTTATGACTTCTGAAGGGATTTCTTGGCTTTAACTAAGTTATACTTGTTTTACTCATGCTTTCATCAAAAGTTATATTATGCCTAAGCAACTAGGTTTTTATTTCTTCTTTCAAGGAATTTGAGGTAGGTTGTTTGTCAATTTGAGTGTTACCACATTGTGAAGCATTGTCGATAACCAGAATAGACCCAGCAGGCATATTAGGTATCAACTTGGTGGTGATCCACTTCATGTAATTTTCTGTATTCATTTCTTGATGAAAATCTCCTGTTTTTTGTTGCGACTTGTAAAAGAAGGGCATTTGGAATGAACAGCATGAACGATAATAAGTATTTGCCCTTTGGCAACAGGTGCCTGAAAACCTATCAAGATGCGGACACTTTCTATGCAGACTGTATGTGTTACGCACTGTGAGTAAGCAAAGGCATCATATCGCTTTCGCTGATTAAGCTAAACATAAACTATTCCTAGGCTCGGCAGCTGGGTTGGCAATCAAGGTCACGATTCCAGAAGTTTTGCGCAAGTAATAGAAGGGTGGTGAAATGGTACCATTATAAGACATGTAACTTCTGTTCCCAAACTTTCTAGTCTTTAATTTATCTAATATAACCTAAAATGCATTTTAAAAAGAAACAATTAAATAGCTGCTGGATTTACCTGCGTGGCAGAGGAAGTCCAGCTGTCCATCGTCGTCGGGCCTAGCGCCTACGTCAAGATTGCAAATTGACACTAAATGAATTTATAGGACTGAAGCAAAGGCTCCTACTAGTTACGTGGTTGGTCAGGAGACCACCGTAAAAAATCCCTAGATTTAAATACCCGACAAAATGCTGATTAGTGCCTAGCTAGTCACCGACATAACTGTATCTGAAAAAATCACTGACGGTGAGTTACGCAGAAAGTACGTAACCACGTGTCAGACATGAAGTGATCTTTCACCCTAAACTGTGTGTCACCTAATCTCTGCTTACTTCAACATCCGGGAAATCACTGGCAAGAAATCTAAAGACAATTTCCTGGAGTTACTTAAACAAAGTTAGTCCTGAATATCTCAAACTGTATAAAATCATATTTATCAAAATCTGTTAAGATAAAATTATAATCGTCATAATATCGTTTTGGTAAAGTCTATTAGTTGACGTTTTCTGCACTAATCCCACACTTCTATACGTCTAGCCACTGAAGAAATTCCCTATCACAGTTTTGCATCTTTAACTTATACTTTTGGCTCTCGCCCTGGTTTGAATTCGAGAATACCACGCATCTTGCATGGGGGAAATGTTTCATTCGTACATATACGTTGCCTGCCTGCCGACGTTTTGTGATGTTCTGTAGCTCTTTCTTTGAACAAGGGAGTCTTCAGCTCTCCTGAGTGACTGGAAGCATTCACTTCTCCAGGATAGTCTAAGATGGCAGAGCGTTTGGTGACTTATGTCGACTTGGAGACAATATCAATAGAGTACAGAAGTAACCTCATCCCTATAGGAAAGTTGTATACATTCAATTCCAAATACGTCATGGAAAGAGGACAGTTCTAAGTTACGGGGAAGTTATAATTAAAATAACATTGTTCAGCGTAGCACAGCACAGACTTTAATGATCGTAATAGCCTGAAACGTCGTAGATATACTAATTAATTGGTGCTCTCACGACTTATGCCAAAAGAATTAGTTCCAAGTCGTGCCACCAGGTGAAAATATAAGGCAGTAAGCAGTCAGGTCGTGTAATCTTCTGCAACTCTAAAGTCAGTATGTTCTTCCAGTAGCCTTGCGTTATGTCAATTTCCTGGTTACATGGCGACGCGAGTTGATAATTCTTTTTGTGAAGTGAATGTTCGTTGAAAATTAAGTAGCTGGAACTTATCCGTGTGCAATATAATGGCTATTGAGAAGAGAGATCACCCAATACTAGTGAAGTTGTTTTATCAGTATGTAACAAGCTGTACCAACGCTGCATTGCGAGAATATAACCTACAGAAGCAGCTGCTAATATGACAAACTTGGGAAAAAATGGCGAGGTTCATGGATACGAATAACACCTCAAAACCCTGCATTTTTTTGGCGACCACTTATTGTCAGAACAATACCTCCGGCAGATAGCGCTTAATTTTTTGAGTGCTGAACATCGGAATCAGCGCCAAATATGCGGCAACTGGAGCCAATTTTAACACCGATTCATGCCAAGTTAATATTGCAGACATTATGTGACAGATCACGAGGCACAGCATTAGTTGCGGATGGAATTGCCTGCAAATATTAAGACTACTACTGGACAGATGGTTCAAACTTCAAGATTACACCTCGCAGGTCTAATCCAGGACGTAGGAGATATAATCTCCTCTGTGCCCTCTGATTTGGGAATTCTACAATATGCGACGATATCACACGGTATTGCTCCATACCTCCACGCTCAAGAATAGACATTCGCATCTTTGAAGAGGATTGCCAACGGATAGCATCGTGCCTTCAATATCTTGGGCTACAAATTAATATCCACAAAATACAATTCGTTAGATTTCAGAGAAGTATGTAACAACTCGATTAGGCACATCAATGAAAACCGTATAAGCGTCACCACTACGGTTAAATTTCCAGCGGTTTATTTGCAACCAATTTAAGTTTTACAAGCATTATACCGATATTCTTAAAACCTTATGTCTCTGAAATTCTTGTTCAAGGCGATAGCAGCGAGAAATTGCAGTATAGACCCATTAATATTAATCCCACTACACCAATCGTTGGTATTTTGCTACCTTAAGTACGAGTGTTGATGTCCACATCACCAACTAAGGCATACTGGCGAAGATTAATTCCTTAACCTATAAAATATACAAACTCATACTGCATATTCATGGATGTCCGATAATGATTACAGAGAAACAATGCTTCCTGTTTTACCAGAAACCACATTGGCAATATTATCTGTTATATAGCGAAATTACTGATCAATACACCCAATATAGTGCTCCATAAACCACAAAATTATGGAAATTATGTATACTTCGTATATCGGAAATGGCATTCATACCTTACCCTGATGAACTGCTTAATGTAGATGACATCCATTTTGACAGTATCTACAAGACGCCTAGTGGACCTGAATGGATTACTTTACAGTCATTGATACCTACAGGGATAATTAACAAGACTGGATTTGGCACCGGCACAACAAATCATCAGAGACCTTGCCTGTAGCACATAAACCGTAAGCGCATGCATATTGGGACAGAAAATCTACTTCGGGTTGTATGTTTGTGATACGAGACGCGGAAAATGTATGAGTCTCGATATACAGGATGTAAATTAATAATATCACACGGATTTTACTACCAGTAGACGGTTCCTGGTCAATCGATTTGAGATAAGAAAGCAATGCTCTACGAAGCCAATTTAGCGAGTTGTGTATTCAAGGTAATTAGAGACAGGGATCAATAAATAAAAATCAGAACCAAAATACGTAAATAGTCTGTATTAGAAACAAAGTGTATTTCCGTTAAGTATTTAGTTAGGCCTGTCGTTTAGCTCTCTGAATAAGCATTTTTCATTGACAAAATAGCTGAAAAATGTGGCCCTAACATACGGTTGCGCGCCATTGCAATGGATAACAGGTTGTAGTGAATGGCTAAACAAGCGTAGGAAGATTCCGATAGCAGTCCTGTTAGGCGGATCGACTGTGAACTGGAATAAGCATACGACCTCAAGTTTGAATATGGAACGATTGGACTTCTTCTTTCTTTCTTTTCCCATCCGGGAACAGTGTAATGCTCATCCCTTAAACCTGCAAAATACCATTATCATGCACAAAGCACAAGGTATCACTTACTGCTACGTCTTCACACATCTAAATCTGGAGGGTTGTAAACCGACAATGCCTTGAAGCTTTCGGTTGGCTGTTTGCGTGTGTGGTCATTAAGGACAATTTGATGCTAACAGTTAACCAGGTAGAACAAATACACTCATCTTTCAACCAAGTAATACTAGAAAGTGCTATTACTCCCCAAAAGAGGCGCTTAGAATGTGGTGGCATGAGTCCTGGCAGGACACTAACACCACCATACGGCATAGCCGTTTCTTACTCAATTCATAGGTAACCGTTTTAATTCCACAATGCAGTAACGCCATTCGCGCCTCATTTCCTATTTGCCTCCAGCACACAACACTACATTGAAGTAGTTGAACACTCGGGAAACATGAATCAAAAGTACACTTCAGTTGAATCTGCTCATATGCGCCTTGTGTACAGCGAAGCAGGAGGTTGTGCTTCAATAGTTGCACAAATTTACAGCCAAAGGTATCACAGTAGATGGCATTCCCATCGGGCTATTTTGCAGTTTTTAGATCAGCGTTGCAAGGAGATGGTTCTGTGGCTCCCAAGAAAGCAGATTTCAGTGCAGTATTAGAAGAACATTTGTGAAATAGGTATTGTCAGTCCTTTAAGAAGAAGTTCGCTTGATTTTCGTGCTCAACAGCATTTCCAATAGAAGGAGTTCCTGCGAATTATGCTATTAGCGTACGAGAGCAACTAAATTAAGTCTTACTCAATCGCTGGATTGTAAGAGGCAACCCTAACGTTCCCTGACCAACTTGTTCTCCGATCAAACTTCCACAGATTTCTTTTTCTGGAGTCATCTTCAGACTATGGTGTTTTCATCACTGATTGATTCTGAAGAGGCACTGGTCACCCGCATTATTGCAGCCAGTAATGAGATTCGTAACGCACCAGGAATGTTCAAGAGGTTTCAGGAATAATTTATGCGCATGTCAGTAGCATATATATATATATATATATATATATATATATATTCTGGCTCACTTTTTGCGTTTATATGGGAAAAGATAGGGAAAACGAAGGTAGATGCGACGGTTTAAGAAGGAAAATGGGTTTATACGGGGAAGATAGGGAAAGCATGGACGGATGATAGGCTAGACAGATTCTGTAGGAGGGGAAATATGGACTTATATAGAGGAGAGATAGGGAATACGAGGAGAGGTATTAGACTAGACAGGGCTTTAACAGTAGAATATGTCTTTATAAGGGAGAGCTAGCAAACCGAGGAGAGGTATTAGGCTAGGAGAGCTTGAATGGTAGAGTATGTGTCTATATGGGAGAGATAGGAAATACAAGGACCGATGCTAGACTAGACAGAGGCTGAAGTAGGGGAATGTGCCTCATATGAGAGAGGTAGGGAATGCGAGGAGAAATGCTAATCTAGACGGGTTCAGGAGTAGAGTATGCGTTTATATGGGAAAATATAGGAAAACAAGAAGAGTGACTAAGGAGGTTAGTGTTGAAGTATGTGTAATCTTCCTCCATGCATAACATCATTTGGACTAATTGAATTCAAGATTTAAACGCTAACTAAGGCTATATTGCGTTCTAACGTCCCGGTATCGTGTCTGTAAAGGGTTGGACGCTGGTCGTCGATCGAAGTATCCCGCCGCGTGTATTTTGATTGATTAATGTATTTAAACGCTGGTCATGGAACGATGAATACAATTATTCCAATTAAGCATTTTTATTGTTACAGTACAAAGAGTAATTCGGATAGTATCGTATATATGTAGGATAAACCGGCTGGTATCACAAGTGTTTATGGTAATTCAGAGCAGCGATTCGTACCAGAGCTATTTAAGGTACTTTTCATATGATTCGGGTAGTATGTCGGGTATTAAACTCATTTAACGGATATTTCAGGTAGCGTTACAGGTATTCACGGTAATATAGAGGGCAATTAGATTATAAACATCTCTCATCCAATGTTACAACACCTTTATACACTTTCTTTCTAAATCTTACAAACGTTTTATAAGTTAAACAGTTAGTGTGCGAGACGGAGAAAGATAAACAGCATATTGGTTTACAGTGAAGGTATATAGAAGTATTCTAAACTAAACCCACACCGAACGCTCTAACCTATCCCTACCTCGACTTCTCATTGTCTATTCAATCCTATCATCATCTAACCTTACAAACGTAACAAGACGTAGCACCACGTAACAAGACGTAACACTGCGTAACATAACCACGTAACAAGAAGTAACGTAAATAACAAACGCAAACCACGTAACAAGACGTAACACCACCTAACATAGCCACGTAGCACAACGTAACACAAGCACGTAGCCACGTGACAAGGCGTAACACTGCGTAACTTAATCACGTAACAAGACGTCACACTACGTAACATAGCCACGTAACCACGTTACAAGACGTAACATCACGTAACAAGACGTAACACCACGTATCATAACAACGTAACAAGACGTAACCAACGTAACATCGCGTAGCACCACGTAACATAAGCACGTAACCACGTAAGAAGACGTAACAACAGTAGCAACCATGTAACCACGTAACATGACGTAACACCCTGTGACATGACGTAACCAGAAACGTAACAAGACGCAACACCGCCTGTCTCCCTAACAAGAGATAACGTCGAGTTTATTTTAGTGAAATTGCGGCGTTTTATTGGTTTTATTACTTGAGAGTCTTAATTGAAAAGCTTACATCAACATACCTTTATATTAGTTAGCCTTAGGCGCTTCTTCCCTTTATCTAGGCTTGAGACCAACACTAGGAATGCTCCTAATATCAGGGTTAATGCCTCCCCTTCCATCTTTTTATTCTTCTTTATTCAGCAGGTGTCTGCTAGGTGTATACACATCACATGGGTATACTTCCCTTTTTTTAAAAAATTGTAGACTCACAGAGAAAATCTTTATCTTCGGCTTACATTCCCTTAAGCAATATTTGTAATGCTGTAATGCCCATATGCATATGTCCTTATGCCATCATCGGCAATAACTCTTTTGTCGTCGTATGGAGTCAATCTGATTTTATTCACTTGCACTGTGGCAAGAGCATGCTGTCGTGATAGGATCAGATTCATGGGCGTTGTTATTTCTCTGGTTTTGGGACTTTCAGTATAGTTCCCGAATGTGACGTACTGCTTAATAGAACTACGTTTTACGCCTTTAATATTTTTTATCATTTAGCCGTGGATATCTAGTGCATACATCCCAGGTCGTATTCCGACAAAGCCCTAGATGATTTTACCATTAGCCTCCTTTTTAAAGTTCCCAGGCACCTTCTTGTTTAGAACTGAATAGCATATATAGCTTGTAGCATAATCAGCTGTATCTAGGTGCTCAAGAAAACGTAGCTTGTTCTGGTACACTTTTATAGTTCTCACTCGATGAATGAATGAATGAATGAATGAATGAATCAGTGTCCATCTACAAAAGCTTCAGTTTTTCAGCACCATAATAATGCAACAACGCATCATATGGATAGTGATACATTAATATCTTGGAGATGTCCAGCACACACATTGCAATGTATATAGCCTGGTTAAATACGATCTGTCGCAAGGCCATATATACAGCAGCTAGATTAGCAGCATATTTCGTCCTATCGATAAACGTAGGCTTGGCGATCAACTTTTCCAGGGTCTTATCATTTGTAGCCAATCGTATATCCATACGATTACGCAGGTTCTTCATAGTTTTTCCAAACATGGGGTTCTTAAACAGTTTGTAGAGGTCCTTCTCGATGTCATTTGAAGCCTGTTGTCACAGCCTATTTTTAAATTTCACGTAAGGTTTATACCACTGCGACTGTCGGAATTGTAGCACACGATGGATTTTTGTTAGCCATAGATCATGATTAAGAGCCTGCTTCAAAGTCATGTAATGTGCTACATACTGCTTTCGAGGTCCAAAATGGGGTATCAGTTTCTTTGAAGTCGAGTCCATAGGCTTCATACACTCGGGCAGGAAAGGTAGATTGTTGTGTTGACCGTGAAGTTCCGCAGGATACTCAATATCAACTTCTAATATGTATAAATGAGGATCATCTTCTTGTAGTCTTTCTAAGTCAATATTTTCAGGTGACATCCACTAAATCAACCATAAGGGAGGGCGTGACACATTGCCGAACCATATTGGTTATTGGCGTCCACATATGTAATAATTAAGTTGGTCTCGACGGATCATATTTATCCATGTAGGCGTTGTTTGCTTCGGCATAGCGGTGGGAATCTTGACATAAACCTCCCCTTATGCCGGATTCCACTATGAGTATTTAGTCATAATCCTGTAACAATTCCAACTGAATTTCAGTATACAGCAACATGGCGTTCCATGTACCTCCTGGAGGGGTGAAATAATGTGCAGGGTCAACTTTGTGTGTTCTGATGGTTTGATCTTTAAATGTCTCAAAGATATCAGCTAGAAGAAGTACATCAGAGATTAAGCAGAAGTCGCTGTACTGGCCCAGGATTCTTACATTAAACAGCTCCCATACATGTCTAACATGATTGTAGTCAGCCTCGCTAATTTCTTCATCATTTAATCTATTTTAGAAGGAGTCCTTAGGAGGCAAACAGGTTTCGTTCAAAACAGCCCAAGAGGTGACGTAATCATAGGGAAAGACAGCCTTACGAGTCATCAACTTCAACTTGTCTTCTCCGAAGTGTTTAAGTGTTTCAGGTTACCATTTTCACCAGCTTATCTAAGCTTGTACTGAGGAACCGAAAGCTATCCACAAACCGAAGCTTTATATCTCCTATATACTTGGAGAATGATATATAGGTTTCTTCAGAACTAGGGATTACTTCCACCCGCTCACTTGTACAAACCCAAATCCTTAACAATGAAGTGTGAGTCATACCCACTGAAGTTGTGCATGAAGATTGGAATATATGCAGGTGATTTACAGGCTACACTGCATTAATTATGTGGACTTACACGATATTCACCACTGATGTGATCATGGTCGCGTACTTTGTAGGTCTCTTCAGTAAAGGTTTTTCCACACAAGTAGCATACTGTAGAGGAGTTGAAATCCATTTGCTGTTGACCTGTAAGTTTCATAGGCATGACAGATTTGTATATATTATGAATTTCCTTTGCAAGGATCGACAGATAGTCCATAAACTTCTGAACAGCATCAATACCACGATATATATAGGGATGCTTAGAAAGACCAGTTTCCAGATATACAGCGTCGGATGACGGTTTAACGTAAACACAGATACTCATGGGTACATCCTGCTGATAACGGATTGTATATGAAGTTTCAAGGTCGGGTATAGACGTATAGTATTGGCGAGAATGCTTTCAGTCTGCGTAAATGGCGTAAGGTAGTTTCAACATCCTTTCAAAATTGTTAGACTGTACAATTGATTTCTCCTTGGAAGGCATAACTACCCTTGCAACACCATGTTGATTACAGGTGGATGCATGTTCTTGTAGTTTTTCCAGTCCACTTCGTCCATATCCACCATCAAAATGTGTAAAACAACGCTTACAGGTATAAAAACGTCCATTACGCTTAGCTTTCTGACGCCGAATAAGTTTTTCAAAATTCTTTATATAAACGTAGTGATGTTTTCCACCACTATCACTTAATAGTAGGAGGTCACGGTGGTCAGGTAGTTCAATCTTAGCGACCTTAATTGGATACACTTCGTGCTTCTCATCCAACTCGGAGAAGTTGAAGGATATAGTGTTAAGCTCCTCAAACTTAGATATTTGAGAAAGTGGAGTTGGATAAGAAACACAGCTGAAGTCATATTTATTTTGAAGTTGCTTTTTATTTCCTCACCCAAAGCGCATTCTTCTCAACGAATTTGGCTAATACAGAATACATAAAGCATAGCACATCAGTATAACTCTGGAAGCTAATGTCGGCTTTTCTTGCTTCAACAGATGGAGACGGGGGTATGAAGCGACTTCCTCTTAACGGATTGTACCTGTTAATGCAAAGGCAATCCCTTTCCACAGCAAGCAGAGCCTAGTTCCTGCGCTTAAGTTGTGATTCCTCCACTTCAGTAACCAAATTCTTAATTTTCGTTTGCAGCATAGAGTCCAGATCCGTTTCTAGGAAAACAGCTTGATTCCGGGTTTTAAATGTTTTGTCGCAGGTTGCTCCGATACAGTTAACTAGTCTACACTCAGCCAGCAGATTCATTTTCACACACTTGTGAATACCAAGATCTATATGTATAGTCTGGAGTATCCGCTGTTTTGCCTCATGCAGGTACATATTCAGATCCTTAGTTGATTCACAGCGTATAAAATATGATTTCAAGCATCCATCGAATGAAGTTTCATATTCTTTCATGTCACAGTCATCCATTGTAGATAATAACTCTTATTTAGTAGGTTCTAATTTACGTTTCTTCTCAGGCCTGTTTATTTCGCACGCATATTCGTGCCGCCGGCCCTTGTAACTGTCTTTGGAGGTTACATTACAATATTTACATTTAAAGAGCTTCTTACAACGTAGCTCGTGCCTTCTTATATCATAGCCACGTAAAAATGCCTTGCCACATTTACCACAGGAATAACTGTTGCACTAGGAAAGACATCCTTATATGAGGACTTATTCATCTTTACTTTGATGTAATAACATATTAATCCTTCTTTAAGGAAATGTACACCTCTTTGCCTTAATATCACTTTAGAAAGCCAATTATTTTCCGAGAGAACAACGATGTTGACACCTCGGAGATGAGCAAAATGAAGACCAATGCCCGAGATCACCCTATTTATAGTGGAGGTATAAACCTTTTTAGCTCAATAATATACTGAAATGTAATACCAATATGGTGACTAAGCGTCTAAGCTCTTATATTTTAATACATGTTACACAAATGTTCGGATGTATTCGTAGGAGTTCGCACATATTCATATATTTGGAGAGGCGCGCAGAGATCTTCGGGCATGGTTGTAGGTCTTGGTGCAGATTCGGTGCTTGGCTAGTGAGGGTGATGAACAATCCGTCAACCGTGCAAGGGACAAGTATCCTTGAGCTGGCATTCACAATACGCCGCGAAACCTAGAAGCGCAAAGATGCAAATTAAAGGGAATCGTGGTAGCATACACCACTACGGCATTCTCTTACTGACCAGCGAAAACCACGAAAAATCCGAGGCTAGAGTGAACGACGCGAATCGATCCCGGGACCCTAGAAGCACACGTGAAAGACGCAAATGAAATAGATTTAAAGGGAAAGGAAATCGTTGTAGTATACATCACTCCGACATTCGTCTGTAGACTGCGAAAACCACGAAAAATCCGAGGCCAGAGTGAGCGACCGACGGGAATCGAACCCGGGACCCTAGAAACATATGTGAAATATGCGAATAAAATAGAATGAAAGGGAAAAGAAATCGTGGTAGCATACACCACTAGGCGTTCGCCTGCAGACCAGAAAACCCACGAAAAATTGAGGATAGAGTGAGCGACCCACGGGAATCGAACCCGGAACCCTAGAAGTACACGTGAAAAACGCAAATGAAATAGATTGAATGAAAGGGAAAGGAAATCGTTGTAGCATACACCATCCCGGGATTCGCATGCAGACCAGTGAAGACCACGAAAAATCCGAGATCAGAGTCAGCGAGCGACTGGAATCGATCTCGGGAAGCGCACGTGAAAGATGCGGATATAATAGAATGAAAGGGAAACGAAATCGCGGTAGCATACACCGCTCAGCAGACCAGGAGAACCACGAAAAATCCGAGGTCAGTGTGAGCGACCGACGGATATCGAACCCCTGAACCTTAGAAGCACACGTGAAAGTTGCAAGTGAAATAGAATGAAAGGGAAAGGAGATCGGAATCGATGAGAAGCTACTAGCATTCGGCTGTCTACCAGCGAATACCGCGAGAAACCTAAGGTCAGGGAGACCGTTCCTACGGGAATCAAACCCGGGAACTCGGAATGCAAACCACAGATGTTATCGCTTGAACCAACCCGTAAAATGGGTTTAGCACATACCACTTCCGGTAATGCTTAAGCGCATTAACTTTCATCATATGACGTCTTGGACTGTCTGGGAACAGTCTGACATGTTTAAACCCGCTTCATTTCTCTCTGCCGCACCAAAAGAGAAGTATTCTCGCACGATCATTGAGACAGATGTTTTCATTCAATGCCTACCAACGTCGCACTCGCTACTGCCGCCCATTCAATTCATCCTTTTCATCTTCCCCTCATTCCCCCAAAGAATCAGTACACAATATGACATTTTATACGCTTAGTACCCATTTATCAGCGAAAACCGCGCTTAGTACCCAGTTATCACCGAAAACCACGCTTAATACGCAGTCATCACAGAAAACCGCTATATTTGATCGCGATCATGCGCAAAGTAATTTTTTCCAATGTTACTCCGATTTTAACCCTGTAGAATCGTATTAGAATTGCTTTAAGAAATTTATTGTATTTTAGATCAAAGTGTCTACACATTTTAAAGTCACTGGTCCCTGCTATTTGCAATTAGTCTAAAGTTTGTCATATTTCATTTTTAAGGTCGCCTTTGTTAAAGATAATGTCTTGCCATCCATTTTTAAATTTCTTTTAAAATGAAGTCAAGCGCGCGTTTAACGCCTATAATGGATGCCTTCATGTGCTAGAAACCCAAGATGGCGACTTGTCCTCCTTCCTCCCAGGCCGTTAGAGGGCACCTTCCCTTAACGGCCGACAAAGTGCGGAAAAAAGCGTGCAGAAGGCACTGACAGGCCGGGATGGATACGGAGGGGGAGGTAGGAGCGAGTGCAGGGTAGGGTTGACCTGGTCTAGCCTTGGTTGCAGGTCCCAAAGCACATCATTGCGCGGGAGACCACTACCTAGGGCGGAGGTATAGGTCACGTATCCGCTTTGAAGCGAGTAAGCGTCTTGCGTGTTTTTTGAGTTAGCTATTTCCGCGAAGTCCACCTTTTAGTCATGCATTCTTAATTATTCTAGGAGATGTAATATTCGTCAGGACTACAAGTAGTCAAATATGTATTACAAAGAAACCAGCTTATGATATAAATGCTATGACGTATCGATGCCAGAACTCCAGTCGTTTAAATCTACATTACAAAGAAACTAACTAATGATTTAAATATAATGAAGTATCGATGTCAGGAAGACAGCTGCACAAATATACATTAACAGAAGCTAGTTCATGATATAAATATAACAACGTTTATTCAATGTCTTTATCATGATTAACATTGATGTTATTCGAAGATGTATTTGTACACATGTCACTGGATTCAACCCAAGACCTCCAGGTCAACTTGGAAGAACACGTCAATGACGTGTCACATTCCAAGAATATAATAACTTTTTACCGCACAGCGTTATCTGTTATCATTCAGGAGATATAAGCATTTAACTGTAGTAAAAATAGATTCTTTTTGTGAAAGACTGCCAATAATGGAGGCGGGCGTGGCCGGCGGCGTGGAACAAAGGATATTATATTACATCTTATCAGTTTTCGTCATCTCTTTTTGTTCACAAGTTGCCACCTTTACCCTACTGTGAGGAAATTAATTCGATTGCATACCTTTTTATTTGGCGGTCTGTCACAAAAAGAATCTATTTTTACTACCGTTATATGGTTATATGTCCTGAATGAAAACAGATAACGCTATGCGGTAAAGGGTGATTATATCCTTGTAATGTGACACGTCATTTATGTGTTGTTCCAAATTGACCTGGAGGTCTTGGGTTGAATCCACTGATATGAATACAAATACATTCTCAAATTACATCAAAAGTAATTAGGATAAAGACGTCGAATAAACCTTATTACATTTATATCATGAACTGGTTTCTGTTAATGTATATTTGGACAGCTGTCGTCCTTGCATCGATATGTCATTATATTTATATCATTAGTTAGTTTTTTTGTAACGTATATTTAGACGACTGGCGTTCTAACATCGATATGTCGTTGCATTTATATCGTAAGCTAGTTTCTTTGTAATACATATTTCACTACCTATCGTCCTGACGAATATTACAACTCTTAGATGAACTAAGACTGCATGACTAAAAGGTGCAGTTAGCGTAAACACCTAACTCAAAAAAAACAGGCAAGACGCTGACGCGCCTTAAAGCGGATGCGTGACCTATAGCTCCGCCGTAGGAAGCGGTCTCCCGCGCAATGATGTGCTCTCGGACCTGCAACCAAGGCGAGACCAGGTCATCCCTACCCCGCACTCGCTCCTACCTTCCCCTCCATATCTTTCCCGGCCTGTCACTGCCTTCCGCGCGCTAATTTTTAGCGCTCTACCGGCCGTTAAGCAAAGGTGCCCTCTACAGGCTTGGGAGGAAGGAGGCACAAGTCGCCATCTTGACTTTTTAGCACATGAAGGCATCCATTATAGGCGTTAAACGCGCGCTTGACTTGATTTTAAAAGAAATTTAAAAATAAATTGCAAGATATTATCTTTAACAAAGCCGACCTTAAAACTGATATATGACAAACTTTAGACTAAATTTATATATCAGGTTTCAGTGACTTTAAAATGTGTAGACACTTTGAGCTAAAAATAAAATAAATGTATTAAAGCATTTCCTAATACGATTCTATATGCTTAAATCGGAGTAACTGGAAAAAATTAATTTGCTCGTGATCGCGGTCAAATGTAGCGGTTGTCTGTGATAACTGCGCATTAAGCGTGGTTTTCTGTGATAAGTGGGTATTAAGCTCGTTTTTCTCTGACAAATGAGTATTAAGCGTATAAGAATGTCACATTGTGAACTGATTCTTTGGGGGAATGCGGGAAAGATGAAAAGGAGGAATTGAATGGGCGTTAGTAGCGACTGCGACATTGGTAGGCATTGAATGGAAGCATCTGTCTGAATACTCGAGCAAAATACTTCTCTTTTGGAGTGGCAGATAGAAATGAAGCGGGTTTAACCACGTCGGACTGTTCCCAGACAGTCTGTCTCCAAGTGTGACGTCATATGGTGAAAAGTCTTGCGCTTAAGCATTACCGGGAGTGGTATGGGCTAAACCTACTTTTACGGGTTCGTTCAGGCGATAACGTCCGTGGTTTTCATTCGGAGGTGCCGGGTTCGTTTCCCATAAGGCGGTCACTCAGACCTTAGGTTTCTCGCGGGTTTCGCTCGTCGACAGCCGAATGCTATTATTTTCTCATCGATTCCTATTTCCTTTCCCTTTCATTCTATCTCATTTTCATTTTTCACGTGGGCTTCTAGGGTTCTGGGGTTCGATTTCCGTGGGTCGCTCACTCTGACCTCGGATTTTTCGTGTTTTTCCCTGGTCTGCAGGCGGATGCCTGAGTGGAGTATGCTGCCACGATTTCCTTTCCCTTTCATTCTATTTCATTCTCATCTTTCACGTGTACTTCTAGGGTCCCGAGTTCGAATTCCGTCGATCGCTTACTCTGGCCTCGGAATTTTCGTGGTTTTCGTTGTCTGCAGGCGAATGTCGGAGTGGTGTATGTTAACGCGATTTCCTTTTTCTTTCATTCTATTTCATTTGCATATTTCACGTATGCTTCCCGGGATCGATTCCCGTTGGTCGCTCACTCTAGCCTCGGACTTTTCGTGGTTTTTGCTGGTCTGCATGCGAATGCCGGAATGGTGTATGGTACCACGATTTACTTTCCCTTTCCTTCTATTTCATTCGCATTTTTGTGCTTCTAGGTTCCGCAGTGTATGGTGAATGCTTGCTCAAGGATACTTGCCTCTTGCTCGGTTGACGGATCGTACATCACCCTCACCAGCCAAGCACCCGATTCTGCACGACGACCTACGATCATGCCCGAACATCTCTGCGCACCTCTCTAAATACATGAACATGCGCGAAGACCTACGAATAATCCGAACATCTGTGTAACACGTATTGAAATATAAGAGCATAGACGCTTAATTCCCATTTTAGTATTACATTTCAGTATATAATTGATCTAAAAAGGTTCATGTCTCCTCTATGAATAGGGTGATCTCGGGCATTGGACTTAACTCTGCTAATTATCTCTGAGCTGTCAACATTGTTGTTCGCTCATAAAATAATCGGCTTTCTAAAGTGTTATCAAGGCGAAGAGGTGTACATTTCCTTGAAGAAGGATTAATACCTTATATAATAGATATAAAAATGTTCGTGCCTCTGCTATAAATAGGGTGATCTCGGGCATTGGACTTCATTCTGCTAATTATCTCCGAGGTGTCAACGTTGTTGTTCTCTCAGAAAATAATCGGCTTTCTACGGTGCTATTAAGGTTAAGAGGCGTACTTTCCTTGAAGAAGAATTAATGCGCTATTACATCAAAGTAAAGATGAATAAGTCCTTATATAAGGATATAATCCTAGTGCATCAGTACATTCTTGTGGTAAACGTGGAAAGGCGTTTTTACGTGGGTATGATAAAAGGAGGCACGAGCTACGTTATAAGAAGCTCTTCAAATGTAAATATTGTAAATGTAACCTTCCAAGACAGCTCCAAGGTCTGGCGACTCAAAGATGCGTGCGAAAGAAGCAGGCCTGAGCAGAAACGTAGATTAGAACCTACTAAACAATAGTTATTATCCACAATGGATGGCTGTGACATGAAAGAATATGAAACTTCATTCGATGGACGCTTGAAATCATATTTTATACGCTGTGAATCAACTAGAGAACTGAATATGTACCTGCATGAGGCAAAACAGCGGATAATCCAGGCTGTACATAAAGTGTCTGGTATTCACAAGAGTGTGAAAATTAATCTGCTGGCTGAGTGTAGATTTGTTAGCAGTATCGGAGAAACCTACGATAAAACATTTAAAACCCGGAATCAAGCTGTCTTCCTAGAAACGGATCTGGACTCTATGCCGGAAAGGAAAATGAAGAAGTTGGTTACTGAAATGGAGGAATCACAACTTAAGGTCAGCAACTGAGCTCTGATTTCTGTGGAAGGGGTTCGCCTTCGTATTAGCAAGTACAATCCGTTACGAGGAACTAGCTTCATACCCCTGCATCCAACTGTTGAAGCAAGAAAAGTCTGCATTAACATCCAGAATTATACTGATCAGCTATGCTTTATGTATTCTATATTGGCCAAATTCCTTGAGAAGAATGCGCTACGGGTGAGCAAATACAAGCAACTTCAAAATAAATATGACCTCAGCTGCGTTTATTATCCAACTCTACTTTCTCAAATATCTAAGTTTGAGAAGCTTAACACTATGTCAATCAACGTCTTCGGGTTGGATGAGAAGCACGCAGCGTATCCAATAAAGGTCGCTGAGACTGAACTACCTGAACACCGTGATCTCCTGCAATTGATTGGCAGTAGTGGAAAACATCACTATGTTTATATAAAGAATTTTGAAAAAATTATTCGGCGTCAGAAAACTAAATGTAAGGAACGTATTCATACGTGTAAGAGTTGTTTAAAACATTTTCATGGTCGATATGGACGAAGTGGACTGAAAAAACCATAACAGCATGCATCCATCTGTAATCAACATGGTGTTGCAAGGGTAGTTATACCTTCCAAGGAGAAGTCAATTGTACAGTTTAACAATTTTGAAAGCATGTTGAAAGTGCCTTACGTCATCTACGCAGGCTTTGAAAACATTCTCGCCCCATGTCATAGGTGTATACCCGTTTCTGAAGCTTTATATACAAACCGTCATCAGCAGCATGTAACTATGAGTTTCTGTGTTTACGTTAAACCGTCATCCGACGTTGAACATCTGGAAACTGGTCTTTCTAAGCATCCCTATATATATCGGTGTGTTAAACCTGCTCAGAGGTTTATTAAATATCTGTCGTTCCTTGCAAAGGAAATTCATAATATATACAAATCTGTCATGCCTCTGAATCTTAAGGATCAACGGCAGATAGATTTCACCTGTTCTACGGTATGCTACTTGTGTGGAAAAACCATTACTGAAGAGACCTACAAAGTACGCGACCATGATCACAACAGGAGTGAATATCTTGGAAGTCTACATAATGAATGCAATTTATCCTGCAAAACACCTACATATATTCCAGTCTTCATGCACATCCTCAGTGGGTATGACTCACTCTTCATTGTTAAGGAGATGGGGTGTACAAGTGAGCGGGTGGAAGTAATCCCTAGTTCTGAAGAAACCTATATATCATTCTCCAAGTATGTAGGAGATATAAAGCTTCGGTTTGTGGATAGCTTTCGGTTCCTCAGTACAAGCTTGGATAAGCTGCTGAAAAGTCTAGCATGGCACCCTGAAACACTTCGAGAAAAGTTGAAGTTGATGACTCGTAAGGGTGTATTTTCCTATGATTACGTTACCTCATGGGGTGCTTTGAACGAAACCTGTTTGCCGCCTAAGGACTCCTTCTACAATAGATTAAATGAAGAAGACATTAATGAGGCTGACTACAATCATAATAGAAATGTATGGGAGCTGTTTAATGTAAGAAACCTGGGCCAGTACAGCGAACTCTACTTAATCTATGATGTACTTCTTCTAGCTGATATCTTTGAGACGATTAGTGATCAAATCCTCAAAATACACAAAGTCGACTCTGCACATTATTTTGCCTCTCCAGGACTTACATGGGACACCATGTTGCTATATATTGTAAACCGGCTGGAATGGTTACAGTATTATGACTAATTACTATAGTGGAATCCGGCATAAGGGGAGGTTTATGTCAAGATTCCCACCGCTATGCCGAAGCAAACAACGCCTACATGGATAAATATGATCCGTCGAGACCAACTTAATTATTACATATGTGGACGCCAATAACCAATATGGTTCGGCAATGTGTCACGCCCTCCCTTATGGTTGATTTAGTGGATGTCACCTGAAAATATTGACTTAGAAAGACTATAAGAAGATGATCCTCATGGATACATATTAGAAGTTTATATTGAGTATCCTGCGGAACTTCGCGGTCAACACAACGATCTACCTTTCCTGCCCGAGTGTATGAAGCCTATGGACTCGACTTCAAAGAAACTGATACCCCATCTTGGACCTCGAAAGCAGTATGTAGCACATTACATGACTTTGAAGCAGGCTCTTAATCATGGTCTACGGCTAACAGAAATCCATCGTGCGCTACAATTCCGACAGTCACATTGGTTAAAACCTTATTTGGAATATAGCAGTAGGCTGCGACAACAGGCTTCAAGTGACTTCGAGAAGGACCTCTACAAACTGTTTAACAACGCCATGTTTGGAAAAACTATGGAGAACCTGCGTAATTGTATGGATATACGACTGGGTACAAATGAGAAAACCCTGGAAAAGTTGATCTCCAAACCTACATTTATCGATAGGACGATATATGACGCTAATCTATCTGCTGTACATATGGCCTCGCGACAGATCGTATTCAGCAAGCCTATATACATTGGAATGAGTGTGTTGGACATCTCCAAGATATTAACGTATCACTATCATTATGATGTGTTTGTGCCATATTATGGGGCTGAAAACCTTAAGCTTATGTATGTGGAAACTGATTAATTCATTAATCGAGTGAGAACTGAAGATGTGCACCAGGACAAGCTACGTTTTCTTGAGCACCTAGATGCAGCTGATTACCCTACAAGCCATATATGCTAATCAGCTCGAAACAAGAAGGTGCTTGGAAAATTTAAAGATGAGGCTAATGGAAAAATCATCCGGCGCTTTGTCGGTCTACGACCTAAGACTAAATATCCACGGCTCAATGATAAAACATATTAAAGACATAAACCGTAGTGCAATTACGCAGTACGTCACATTCGAGAGCTATACTGACTGTCTTAAAACCAGAGAAATAATAAGAACGTCCATGAATCTGATTCTGTCACGACAACTTGCTCTTGCCACAGTCTAAGCGAATAAAATTACATTGACTCCATACGACGATAAAAGAGTTATTACCGAGGATGGCATAACGACATATGCATATGGGCATTACAGCATTACAAGTAGTGCTTAAGAGAATGCAAGCCAAAGATAAAGATTTTCTCCGTTAGTCTAAAATTTAACAAAAAATGGAAGTGTACCCATGTGATGGATATACATCTAGCAGACACCTGATGGATAAAGAAGAATAAGAAGATGGAGCGGAGGCGTTAATCCTGCTATTATGAGCAATTCTAGTGGTAGTCTTAAGCCTAGATAAAGGGGAGAGGCGCCTACAACGAACTAAAATAAAGGTATGTTGATGTAAGCTATTCAATTAAGACTCTCAAATAATTAAACCAATAAAATGCTGCAATTTCACTAAAAAAACTCGAGGTTATTTCTGGTTAGGGAGATTAGGCGGTGTTACATCTGTTACGTTTCTGGTTACGTCATCCCACAGGATCTTACGTCATGTTACGTGATTACGTGGTTACATGGTTGCTACGTGTTGTTACGTCTTGTTACGCGGTTACGTGCTAAGGTTACGTGGTGCTACGCAATATTACGTTGTTACGTCTTGACACGTGGTTAAGATACGTGGTGTTACGTCTTGTTACGTGATGTTACGACTTGTCACGTGATTATTTGGCTATGTTACATAGTGTGGCGTCTTGTTTCGTGGTTATGTTACGCGGTGTTACGCCTGGTCACATGGTTACATTCTTATGTTGCGCTGCATTACGTGGCTATGTTACGTGATTGCGTTTGTTGGTTACGTTACGTCTTGTTATGTGGTTGAGTTTGTTGGTTACGTTACGTCTTGTTAAGTAGGTTATGTTACGCAGTGTTACGACTTGTTACGTGGTGCGACGTCTTGTTACGTGGTTAGGTTAGATGATGATAGGATTGAATAGGCAATGAGAAGTCAAGGTAGGGATAGGTTAGGGCGTTCGGTGTGGGTTTAGTTTAGAATACTTCTATATATCTTCACTGTAAACCAATATGCAGTTTATCCCTCTCCGTCTCGCACACTAACTATATAACATATAAAACATTTGTAAGATTTAGAAAAAGTATATAAAAGTGTTGTAACGTTGTATGAGAAATGTTTATAATTTAATTACTCTCTATATTACCGAGAATACCTGTGACGCTACCTGAATTTCCTGTTGAAGTGATTTAAATACCCGACATACTCCTGAATCATACGAAAATTACCTTAAATAGCTCTGGTATAAATCACTGTTCTGAATTACCATGAACGCTTGTGATACTATCCGGTTTACCTACATATATACGATACTCTTCGAATTACTCTTTATACTGTAACAATAAAAAATGCTTAATTGGAATAATTGAATTCATCGATCGATGTCCAGCGTTTAATTACATTTCCCAATCAAAATACACTCGGCAGGGTACTTCGATCGACGACCAGCGTCCAGCCCTTTTAGAGGCATGATACCGGGACGTTAGAACGCAATAGAGCCTTAGTTAGCGTTTAAATGTTGAAGTCAATGAGTCTATATAATGTTATGCATGGACGTACATTACACATACATTAACACTAATCTCCCTAGCCTCTCTTCTGGTTTTTGTATATTTTCCCATATAAACGCATACTCTACTCCTCAACCCCTGTCTAGATTAGCATCTCTCCTCGTATTCCCTACCTCTCTCATATAAAGCGCATTGCCCTCCTTCATCTCTCTCCTGGAATAGGATCTGTCTCCGTTTTCCATATCTTCTCACATAAACGAATACCATACTCCTCGACCTCTGTCTAACCTACCACTCTCCTCGTATTCCTTACCTCTATTGACTTTTCAGTTGTCTGATCCTAACTTTCCAATCTTGTCCAACACACGCCTTATGTGGTGGAACAATTAATTCCATTAACTGACCTAATAGTGGTCGAAAATATGAAGCCCGGGACTTAAAATAGTTACAGCATAGTAAGTCACCATTAGGGTATGTCATCTCAATACAATTTGAGATCTCCTTGTGGTTAACCGGGAGAAATTAAAATATTTGGAGAAGTCTTACCGGCATGTTGCCGTGGTAGCTCAGTGTTTCGAGCAACCAGACGGAAACCGGAAGATCTATGGTTCAAATCCCGGCGATGGCATTGGATTTTTCAGTCGTCTTTTTCCGCCTTTTCACAACAGCAGATAATTTCTAACGCTGCCGGGTGATATTGCTACCGCCGTATTACAGAATGACGACATGCGGGCAACGATTATGGCGAAAATCCGGCCCAATGTTATACAATTTTCTTTTTGCTCACCTACACATCCGGAAAATCGTGCTATCGTCGTACTTCTCTATATCATACCAACTGACACAAACTCCAGACTTTTCCCACAATATTAATGTAAGAGAAGGGAATACGTGAGAATGCAAATAGATAGTGGAGATAAATCACACGATTTTTTTGCTGTAAACTTCAAACTAGAGTGACAGGAAAGCTTCTTAAAAACAACTGTACAGTGCATAATGGGCCGTTTCGTCTATCGTCATTACTCGTATGTTTTACCGTGGATGTCTGTAGGGCATTCTTCCAATTTACTAAAGAAACAAAAACGAAAGTCAGATAAGTTTATTTAGACGACCATGAAACTTCTCGTCGTCCTCCGTGGACTAAAGTTACCATATTCCCAAGGTCGCGAGTGCATCCGTGGAGAGCGATGGATTGTTTCAGGCGTAAGTAGTATATTATAGAGAGAACTGGCTCACTTTTTGCGTTTTATGGGAAAGGATGGGGAAAACGAGGGTAGATATGACGGTTCAAGTAGGAAAAAGCGTTTATATTGGAGAGGTTAGGAATACGAGGGTCGAAGCTAGGCTAGATAGGGGTTGAACGGGGGGATGTGCTTTATATGTGAAGATAGGGAATACGAGCAGAAGTGCTAGGCTAGACAGAGTTTGAGGCGTGGAGTATGCGTTTATATGGGAAACATAGGAAACAAGTGGACAGATGATAGGCTAGACAGATGCTAAATTAGGGGTAATGTGGACTTATATACAGGAGAGATAGGGAATACGAGAGGAGGTGATAGACTAAACGGCTTGAAGGGTGGAATATGTCTTTTATATGGGAGAGCTAGCAAACCGAGGAGATGTATTAGGCTATAACCGAACGCTTTAACTTACCCCGCCCTTAGCCTGTCATGCTTTCTGGACCGTCCTAACCGTGTAATATCGCGTAACACCACGTAACCAATAAATGTAACCACGTAACAATACGTAACATCACGTAACACAACGTAACATAAGCACATAACCACGTGACAAGACGTAATACCGCGTAACATTACCACGTAAAAAGACATCACACTACGTAACATAAGCACGTAACAAGACGTAACACCACGTAACATAGCTACGTAACCAAGTAACACGACGTAACACCACATAACACCGCGTAACATAACTACGTAACAAGATGTAACACTACGTAACATAAGCACGTAACTACGTGACAAGACGTAACATAACAACGTAACACAAAGTAACACCCCATGACTTCACGTAACCAGAAACTTAACCACGTAACAAGACTTAACAACACGTAACATAACCACGCAACACGACGTAACATGGCGTAATCAGAAACGTAACCACGTAACAAAACGTAAGAATACGTAACCAATCCATTGCTAAGACAATCTAAGCTAGCCCATCACTCATAACTTAGACAATCAGTACGCGAGCCTAACCTAACCAATCCCAGGCCATCCTCTCATCATCTATTCTACTCAGTCATCGTCTAACCTAATCTGCCTAACCAGAGATAACCTCGAGTTTCTTTTAGTGAAATTGCGACGTTTTATTCAGGTTTTATTATTTGAGAGTCTTAATTGAAAGGTTTCACGTCAACATACCTTTATTTTAGTTTGTTGTGGGCGACTCTTCCCTTTATCTAGGCTTGAGACTAGCACTAGGATTTACTCCTAGTGGCAGGGTTAACGCCTCCACGTACATCTTCTTGTTTCTTCACCAGGTGTCTGCTAGATGCAAATGTTGCACATAGGTAAAGGTCATTTTTAAGACTCTAGACTCGCGGAGAAAATATTCATCTTGATATCCATGTTACATTCCTTTATGCACTGTTTATAACACGATAATGTCCATACGCATATGTAGTTATTCCATCCTCGGTATCAACTCTTTTATCAAAAGGAGTCAATGTGATTTTATTCACTTGCACTGTGCTAGCAGCGTGCTCCCGTGATAGGATCAGATTCATGGGCGTTCTGATAATTTCTCGGGTTTTAAGACAATCTGTATAGCTGTCAAATGTAGTGTACTACTTAGTAGCACTACGTTTTATGCTTTTAATCTTTTTTATCATCGAATCTTGAATATCTAAGGCGTACATCTTAGTTCGTAGTCCAAAAAAGTGTAGAATGATTTTGCTCTTAGCCTCATCTTTAAATTTTCCCAAAACCTTTTTATTATGAGTGGATTGACATATGGTTAACAGGGTAATCAGCTGTATCCAGATGTTCAAGAAAACGTAGCTTGTCCTGGTATACATTTTTAGTTGTCACGCGACGAATGAATGAATCAGTGCCCATATACATAAGCTTCAGGTTTTCAGCCCCATAATATGACAACACATCATATTGATAGTGATACGTTAATGTCTTGGAGATGTCCAACACACTCATTCCAATGTATATAGGCTTGTTGAATACGATCTGTCGCGAGCCCATATGTACAGCAGCTAGATTAGCAGCATATATCGTCGCTATCAATAAACGTAGGCTTGACAACCAACTTTTCCAGTGCTTTCTCATTTGTAACCAGTCGTATATCCATACGATTATGTAGGTTCTTCATAGTTTTTCCAAACATGGCGTTGTTAAACATTTTGTAGAGGTCCTTCTCGAAATCATTTTCAGCCTGTTGTCGTAGCCTATTGTTAAATTCCACATAAGGGTTTAACCACCGAGACGTTTGGAATTGTAGCACACGATGGATTTCTGTTAGTCGTAGTCCATGATTGAGAGCTTGCTTCAAAGTCATGTAATGTACTACATACTGCTTTCGAGGTCCAAGATGAGGTATCAGTTTCTTTGTAGACGGGTCTTTAGGCTTCATACACTCGGGCAGGAAAGGTAGATCGTTGTGTAGATCGTGAAGTTCTGCAGGACACTCGATGTCGACTTCTAAAATGTATCCATGAGGATCATCTTCTTGTAGTCTTTCTAGGTAGATTTCTTCAGGCGACACCCACTCAAATCCACCATAAGGGAGGGCGTGGTACATTGCCCAAACATGTTGATTATTGGTGTCCTTATATGTTAATAAACTGGGTTGGTCTCGACGAATCATACTACCCAGGTAGGCGTTGTTCGCCATAGGGAAACGTGACATAAACCTCCTCTTATGCCGGATTCCACCATAAGTAATTGATCATAATGTTGCAACAATTCCAGCTGAATTCCTGTATACCGCAACATGACGTCCCATGTAAGTCCTGGAGAGGTAAATATTGAGCAGAGTTGACTTTGTATGTTTTGAGGGTTTGATCTCTAAATGTCTCAAAGACATCAGCTAGAAGAAGTGTATCAGAGGTTAAGTATAGATCGCTGTACTCGCCCAGGTTTCTCACATTAAACAGTACGCATACATTTCTAGCGTGATCGAAGTCAGCATCACTAATTTCTTCTTCATTTAAGCTATTGTAGAAGGAGTCCTTAGGAGGCAAGCAGGTTTCGTTCAAAACATCCCATGACGAAACGTAATCATAGGGAAATACTCGCTTACGGGTCATCAACTTCAACTTGCTTTCTCCGAAGTGTTTCGGTGTTTCAGGATACGATGTCCGATTTTTCACTAGCTTATCCAAGCTTGTACTGAGGAACCGAAAGCTATCCACAAACCGAAGCTTTATATCTCCTACATACTTAGAGAATGATATATAGCTTTCTTCAGAGCTAGAAATTACTTCCACCCGCTCACATGTGCATCCCATCTCCTAACAATGAAGTGTAAGTCATACCCACCACGGTTGTGCATGAAGATTGGAATATATTTAGGTGTTTTGCAGGCTAAATTCCATTCATTATGTAGACTTCCACGATATTGACTACTGATGTGATCATGATCACGTACTTTGTAGTTCTGTTCAGTAAAGGTTTTTGCACACAAGCTGCATAATGTAGAGGAGTTGAAATCCATCTGCTGTTGATCTGTAAGTTTCAGAGGCATACCAGATTTATATATATGTTATTAATTTCCTTTGCAAGGAACGACAGGTATTCCATAAACTTCTGAGCAGCAACAACACCCCGATATACATAGGGATGCTTAGGAAGACCAGTTTCCAAATGATCAATGTCGGATGACAATTTAACGTAAACACAGAAGCTCATGGGTACATGCTGCTGATAAGGGTTTGTATATGAAGTTTCAGGAACGGGATACACGTTTGGCATGACGCGAGGATGCTTTCAAAGTCTGCATTGATGACGTAAGGTAGTTTCAACATCCTTTCAAAATTTTAAACTGTACAATGGATTTTTCCTTGGTAGGCATATCTACCCTTGCAACACCATGTTGATTACATATGAATGCATGTTCTTGTAGCTTTTCCAGCCCACTCCGTCCGTACTGACTATCAAAATGTGTATAACAGCACTTACAGGTATAAACACGTCCATTATGCTTGGTTTTATGACGCCGAATAAGCTTTTCAAAATTCTTCATATAAACGTAGCGATGTTTTTCACTACTATCACTCAATGGTAAGAGATCACGGTGTTCAGTTTGCTCAGTCTCAGTATCCTTTATTGGATACACTTCGTGCTTCTCATCCAACCCGAAGACTTTGATAGACATAGTATTAAGCTTCTCGAACTTAGATATTTGAGAAAGTGGATTTGGATGAGTAACACAGCAAAAGTCATTTTTATTTTGAAGTTGCTTGTATTTGCTCACCCGTAGCGCATTCTTCTCAACGAAATTGGCTAATCAAGAATACATGAAGCGTTGCTCATCAGTATAATTCTGGATGTTAATGCAGGCTTTTCTTGCTTCAACAGAGAGCGGCAGGAGTATGTAGCTACTTCCTCGTAACGGATTGTACTTGTTAATACGAAGGCGAACCCCTTCCACAGCAAGCAGAGTCCAGTTGCTACACTTAAGTTGTGATTCCTCCATTTCAGTAACCAGCTTCTTCATTTTCGTTTCTAACATAGAGGCAAGATCCGTTTCTAGGAAGACAGCTTGATTCCGGGTTTTAAGTGTTGTCACGGGTTTCTCCCATATTGTTAACAAATCTACACTGAGCCAGCAGATTAATTTTCACACTCTTGTGAATACAAAGCTCTTTATGTGAAGCCTGTATTATCCGCTGTTTTGCCTCATTCAGGTACATATTCAGGTCCTTAGTTGATACGCATCGTGTAAGATACGATTTCAAGCGTCCATTGAATGAAGTTTCATGTTCTTTCATGTCACAATGCTCCATTGTAGATAATAACTCTTGTTTAGTAGGTTCTAATCTACCTCATGCAGGTACATATTCAGGTCCTTAGTTGATACGCATCGTGTAAGATACGATTTCAAGCGTCCATTGAATGAAGGTTCATGCTCTTTCATGTCACAGTGTTCCATTGTAGATAATAACTGTTGTTTAGTAGGTTCTAATCTACGTTTCTTCTCTGGCCTGTTTATTCCGTACGCATCTTCGTGTCGCCGGACCTTGTAACTGTCTTTGAAGGTTACATTGCAATATTTACATTTGAAGAGCTTCTTATAACGTAGCTCATGCCTTCTTTTATCATACCCACGTAAAAATGCCCTTTCACGTTTACCACAAGAATATACTGATGCACTAGGAATGATATCCTTATATGAGGACTTATTCATCCTTACTTTGATGTAATAACGTATTAATTCTTCTTCAAGGAAATCTACGCCTCTTCACCTTGATAGCACTGTAGAAAGCCGATTATTTTCTGAGAGAACAACGATTTTGTCACCTCGAGAATAATTAGCAGAATGGAGTCCAATGCCTGAGAGCAGCTTATTTATAGAGAAGGCATGAATCTTTTTTTAGATCAATTATATACTAAATTGTAATACTAAAAGGATGATTAAGCGTCTAAATTCCTATATTTCAATACTTGTTACACAGATATTCGGGTGTGTCCATAGGTCTTCGTACACATTCAGGTGCTTGAACGAAGTTTTAGAATGTGTGAGCATGTCTTGTTTGAGCGTTTCCGTACAGGTTCGGATGCTTAGAGTAAGTGCAGTATTGTGAGAGTGTAGATATTGTTCGGTGATGTTCGTACGTCTTCGTGCAGTTTCGGGTGCTTGGCGAAAGTGAACGCGTGTATCTATGTATTCGTAGAACTTCGTGCAGGCTCGAATGCTTAGAGAGAGACAGTGAAGTATTGTGAGGGTTGATGTATTGTTCGGGGATGATCGTACGTCTTCGTGCAGGATCGGGTGCTTGTTGGAAGTGTTTGAAGTACTTTTGAGGGTATGTATGTGTTCGTGTGTTTTCGTGCAGGTTCGGGGGCTTGGAGAGTTGATCACAGGTATTTATATCTGTTTATGCATTTTTGGGTGTGTGTGCGTGCGTGTGAAAGGAGACACTAGCTGGGTAGACAGGGCAAGGAACGATCCGTCAACTGTGCAAGGGACAAGTATCCTTTGAACAGGCATTCTTCATACGCCACGAAACCTAGAAGCACATATGAAAGATGCGAATGAAATAGAATAAATGGGAAAGGAAATCGTGGTATCATACACCACTCCGACATTCGCATTTGTCAACCATGGGAAATCCACCAAAACTCCCATAGTCACACAGGACGGTCACCAGGAATCTAACCGGGGACCTCTTGAATGTGAGCCTCATACGTTACCGCGAATTAGTTTTTATCAAAACATGGTTTAAACACCTTTTACCCGTGTTAAATAAGATTATCGTTCATCAGGTATTTCATTCGTCTATAAGCCAAGCCGTAAAATGGGTTTGCTCCATACCATTCCCGGTAATGCTTCACGTGCATTAACTTTCACCATATGACGTCACACCAGGAGACAGACTGTCTGAATCCATCCGACGTGTTTAAACACGTATCATTACTTTCTGTATATCCTGTCACACCAAAACAGAAGTATTCTCACACGATCATTTCGACCGATGTTTTCATTCAACGTCTACCACAGCCAGCGTCACCACTGCTGCTCATTACACCAAAGTCAAAAGAAATCGTAGTAGGTCAGAAACTACTAGTATTCGCCTTTGTCAACCACGAAAAACCAGTGGTCAGAGTAGGCGGTCGACGGGAATCGAAATTGGGACCTCTCGAATGCGAGGCTCACATGTTACCGTAGAGTAGTCCTATATAAAACACTGAATTTTAAAACTGTACCGCTCACGCCTGAAACTGTTTTGTCACACGCAAAGGGGTTTATGTTAATATTAGTGATACATTCAAGGAAACTGCGTAGAGTAACAAGTTTTAACATTCTGAAAATTCAGTTAGATTTAAAAGTTTATTACGGTTACCAGAAGCGGCGGATTACTGTATAGAGAAATATGATGTGCGGCATTCATATTACTTTTTCTACTCACTCTACTACAAACTATTAGTATAAAAGCTTAACATTTTACTTCTTGTTCAACAAGATAACCCTTTAATTACACATTATCACACCCCGTTGTATGTATAAGAAGGATATAGTAAGCTAAAACAATAGTCAGGTTTTTAAAAAAACGTGTCGCTATGCGAGGGCTTTGAAATTTCATGTTCTTTATTTTACTCAGAACACTAGGAACAAAATATTTATAATATTATTTAAGAATGTTAAACATAGCTGTTTACAGTTTACGTCATCAGCCAAAGTGATATATCCTAGTGTTCGTAGGATCCTACAGGTGGCAATGCAGACAGACCATAGTGACGCGCGGAAGTCCAAACAATTCGAGGTTTGAAGACCTGTGCCACTACCTGTTTACGTTTTTATTTTCTCAATCTAAATTAATTTATAAGCTATTAAATTTTTATAAGTAAATTTCACTGAACGAGTATTTGAACTCGAAAAACTAGAGCCAAATTATTTATTACATTAATTTAAAATGTTAAACATAGCGGCATGCAGTTTACGCCATCAGCCTAAGTGATATATCCTAGAATATAGCGGAAAATTAAGGACGTCATTGAAGGATCGGACTAAGGACAACTGAGATACAGATGTTTACGGTATTGATTACAGGTAATAGCAGCTTTCAACCATGTTTTGGTTTACTTCCTTAGCGCTAATATATTTGGAGATATTTGCGTTCTTTATAAACTAGGACCTGAACCCATAACCATAGCCGTTACGATATATACCCAAATAAACACCTAGTAATGTCTATTTAATGAATTTTAATTGAATTATTTATCTAAATTAGTTATAGAGCAATAACATTTAGAAATAAATTACATTGAGCAAATGTTCGAAAACGAGGCACTAAGGGCATAAGTATTTATAATACTAATTCAGCATGTTAAGCATGTTCATATACACTTTAAGCCATAAATCTAAATGCTATATCCTAGAATATAGAGGGAAAATTAAAGAATTCATTGAAAGACCGTGATTCTAAGCGTAACTGATTGATAATTATGTACGGTATTAATTGCACGTCATAGGAGCTGTCAATCATGCTCTGACCCGCCCCTTTATCTTTCTTTGTTTCTGAGATATTTGAGTTTTACAAATTAAGCATCGACGCCAGGACGACAGGTACCTAGGTATACTTTACCAAGAAAGCAGCTAATGATATAAATGTAATATCGTTTATTTGACCTCTTTATTTCAATTACTTTTGATGTTATTCGAAGAGGAAGATGTATTCATGCCACTAGATTCAACCCAGGACCTCCAGATCAACTTGGAACAATACGTCAATGACGCGTCACATTCAAAGGATGTAATCACCTTTTACCTTTTTAATTGACGGTCTGTCACTAAAGAAACTATTATTATTACTACCGTTATATGCTTATATCTCCTGAATGAAAACAGATAGCGCTATTCGGTAAAGGCTGGACAAATAACTTCGAGAAGGACCTCTACAAACTGTTTATGAATGCCATGTTTGGAAAAACTATGGAGAACCTACGTTATCATATGGATATACGACTGGTTATAAATGAGAAGAATCTAGAAAATTTAATCGCCAAACCTACGTTTATCGATAGGATGATATATGCTGCTAATCTAGCTACTGTACATATGGCCTCGCGACAGATCGTATTCAACAAGCCTATATACATTGGAATGAGTGAGTTGGACATCTCCAAGACATTAATGTATCACTATCATTATGATGTGCTTGTGCCATATTATGGGGCTGAAATCCTGAAGCTTATGTATATGGGCACTGATTCATTCATTCATCATGAGACAACTGAAGATGTGTACCAGGACAAGCTCTCGAACATCTGGATACAGCTGATTACCCTGTTAACCATATATGTCACTCCACTCAGAATAAAAACGTGCTGGGAAAATCTAAAGATGAGGCTAATAGCAAACACATTCTACGCTTTGTTGGACTACGACCTAAGATGTACGCCTTAGATATTCAAGGCTCAAATTTAAATTAAATTGAGTTTTATTTATGCACGCTCTTTAACTTCTATGGTCCTTAGCGTCCCTTCTATTTTGGGTGTGAAAGGCCGGTGATTTTGCTCAGAGGTCGCTTTGTCAAGCTTGAGGTTATTTTACCTGCCGTAAATCTACGGCACGGGACTACCACTCTACTTCATTTGCAAAGGAAGCCATGCTAAGGATTTTTACGCCCGAAAACATCCATCGCCCTCCGCCGGGTTTGCACCCGCGACCTTGGGAGCTAGAGGCTAGCACGGTACCACTAGTCCACGGAGGACGACTATTCAAGGCTCGATGATAAAAAAGATTAGTCATAAAACGTAGTGCTATTAAGCATACATTATATTTGAGAGCTATGCAAATTGTCTTAAAACCCGACAAATCATCAGAACAGCTATCAATCTGATCCTATCACGGAAGCATGCTGTTAGCACAGTGCAAGTGAATATAATCACATTGACTTCTTTTGATAAAAGGGTTATTGCCGAGGATGAAGTAACTACATATGCGTATGGTCATTGTCGTATTACAAACAGTGCATAAAGGAATGTAACATGGATCTTAAGATTAATAATTTCTCAGCGAGTCTACAATCTTTAAAAGCATGAAGTTTACCTATGTGCAGTGTGTGCACCTAGCAGACACCTGGTGAAGAAACAAGAAGAAAAAGATGTAAGGGGAGGCTTTGACACTGCCATTAGGAGCAAATCCTAGTGCTGGTCTCAAACCTAGATAAAGGGAACAGGCGCCTACAACAAACTAAACTAAATGTGTGCTGATGTAAAGCTTTTCAATTAAGACTCTCAAATAATAAAAGGCGAATAAAACGTCGCAATTTCACTAAAAGAAACTCGAGGTTATCTCTGGTTAGGCAGATTAGGTTAGACGATCACTGAGTAGAATAGATGATGAGAGGATGGCCTGGGATTGGTTAGGTTAGGTTAGGCTAGGCTGGGTTAGGTTCGGTTCGCGTACTGATTGTCTAAGTTATGAGTGATGGGCTATCTTAGATTGTCTTAGCAATGGGTTCGTTACGTGTTCTTACGTTTTGTTACGTGGTTACGTTTCTGGTTACGGCATGTTACGTTTTGCTACGTCGTGTTACGTGGTTATGTTACGTGATGTTACGTCTTGTTACGTGGTTACGTTTCTGGTTACGTGAAATCACAGTGTGTTACGTTGTCTTACGTGGTTATGTTACGTCCTATCGTGATTACGTGCTTATGTTACGTCTTGTTAAGTGCTTATATCACGCGGTATTACGTCGTGTTACCTGGTTACGTGGCTATGTTACGTGGTGTTATGTCTTGTTACGTGGTTATCTTACGCGGTGTTATGTGTTGTCACCTGAGTAGTTAAGTCCCCTCTTTAAGCGGTTGGATTAACGATAATCCTGCCGCTAGGTGGCGTTGGTGTCGCTTTAATTCGACTTAATCCGGCTTAATCTGTTGGATTAAGGTGGATTAAGGGGGATTAGCGGGAAGTTCGAAAAGCTGCCACTAGCGGTGAGGATTAGGTATAATCCGCTTGCTTAAAGAGGGGATGTGAGAAAAAGTAGTGAGGGTGGATGGATTGGCACGTGACTGAGAAGCTTATGGATCGAAGTGGATGAAAGGAAATGGAGAGGAGGATATTGGATTGATTGGACAAAGAGATATGAAAATGACCCTGAAATAAAATGTGTCGGATTAAGAGGAACGGGGGTCAGCGAGGTGTTGTTCGTGCGGAGTCGGGGATATGAAAGAGGAAAAAACATGGTGGTTGCGGTATAAAAGTGAGTATAACAGGAAGTGACGTGGCACGTAGTGATTGGTGAAAGTAAAACGAGATGTGATTGGTGGAGTAAAGGGAATAGATGTTGTGGATTAGAGGAAATAAAATGCGTTGTGATTAGTTGGAAAAATGTCTGGTGAGAATGGATGGTATATGTGGATGGAAGAGAAAGTATAAAAGGAAGCGATGAGATACAAAAGAAATGATTGGCAAGGATGATTGCTATAGCGTTGTTGCTAGTGGGAATTGCTAGCGCGGAGAGGAGTTGCGTTAGTTTTGGGAGGTGTGGGTTCGAGTTGAATGACGAGACGGGTCATTTGGAGAATGTGACATAATGTGATAAAGATTACGAATAGTTGCCTAACTGCTCGTGCGTATACCGGAAGGGTAGTGGGTGTAGGTTTGGTTCTGATTTTATTAACCTGGGGACACTTAAGAACGTGTATAATTGTTTAAAGCCGGTAACGAGATGTCAGAGGGGTAAGAGATGCGGAGGGTTGATGTATGGGGGTATGAAGATGGGTCAACTTGAATGCCCGGAGGGGTACGTTTTAAATGGGAGATGTGGGTGTGAGAAAGGTAAGACGGGGGTGGACGACAGGTGTAAATTTTATAAAAAGCCGGTGAGTATGTATGCTAGCGACAGCAGTTCGATTCTAGTGGAGATGGTGGATTGCTGTTTGTTGATGGACACGGTAGACTTGCCGGAGGGGTTGGAATTGGAATGGAAGCTGACACAGGAAGAGAGTGAACTTGTGATGGCTTATAGCGTTGTAAATGAGATGAATTCCTACTTTTCTGAAAACGTTATATATATATCAGCAATGCGGAAAATGGGGTGAGTGGCAGTTAAATGTAGGTGGAGGGAGAAAAGTGAGTGGAAGGGTGAAGAGATCATCAAGGTGGTCGGCGGAGGGGAATTTGAAAATAAATTCGGAATGTAATGGAAACGGAGGGGAAGCGGGCAGAGTATCTGTGAACAGTATTCGGAAAGCTGCAACGGAAAGGTGTAGGAAAGGGATAAATACAACGAAACAAAAGATGAGAAAGGAATGCGATAGTAAGATGAAGGAAGCAAAGAGGGAGATAGAGGTGGTAAAGAAGAAAAAGAGAGAATGTGAAGAAAGGGTAAGATCAATTGACGGGATAATGGAAAGAATGAAAAGAGAGTTGGAAGTGAAGAAGCAGAATGTGACGAAGCAGCAGGAATTGGTGAATAGAATAAAAGGAAACGTGGGGAGAATGTACGATGAATTTGAGACACTAAAGCAGATGATAGGAATATTGGAAAGCGCATGTACTGGTGGAGTGGAGGACTTTTCAAATTATGAGACAAATTATGACGAAAACACAGAAGAGGGAGAAGAGGAGAACAGTGGAGGGGATGGTGAGGAAGATGGGGAAGAAGCAGAACAGGAAGGTGATTTTGAATACGGGACCAAATGAGAAGAATGATAAGGTAGCTGAAATTGAAAACATTAATTATGCAAACACAATTTTATATAAACATATTGTGCAATGTGTAATGGAATTTGTTGTAGTACCATTATTTATGACATTTGATTTGTTATATCAATTTTACGTGACTACTAAGAAAATATGAGGAGAGGGAAAGGAACCCTATTGTGTAAAAATGATGCATAAGGTTAAAGAAGTGCACGAAGGAATAAAGTGGATAAAAATTATATTTTCAAAATTTGATAAAAATACAAAGAAAACATAAGCAAAGCGCAAAATGTAGTAAAAATATTATGGCCTTTAATTATTTACAAACCCCATAAAGAATTTAAATTACTTATTGGAAAAAATTAATAAAAGAACATTTTTATTTGAACATTTTGAATTATTGTATGTAATAATTATATAGGATTATTTGCATATATAGCATGGAGAATTTAAAAACAAATATATGAGAGCACGCAACATAACTCTATGGGATATACCCTTGACAACGAGTGCAGGTAGAACGCCTGTTGGACAACAAATGTTTGTAAATGAGTGGTACATTAAAAACAAAGCAAGCACGGCGTGCTTGACGCTCCAAGCAAGCTGGAGAATAGACACTACTGTTGTGAGGTCCATACCACACGGTAAATACTTGGAAATTGTTTAAAACAGTTTGCGTTACACGATGATCATACTTTTTAGCCAGGAAAGTGCAGCAGAACCCGGAGGATTTGTTACAGCAAAACATTGCGGATAGCTTAAAAGAAAACTACAGCCAGAAATGTGTGACTTTGCTAGGATAGCACTTACAAATGAAAGTATGCAAATGCGTATACGAGTTAGGAATATTATGAGTTTGGCAAACTTTATATGATTGACAAAACAGACACCGTGGATTATAAACAATATCGGGGCGAGTAATGAAATTAAAATTGTGCACATATATGCCTTGGTGTGAAATTAAATTGACCAAAGGATCGTTGCACGTATAGGGGGAACGCGTCAGAATGAACTGTTTTTCAAGAACGTTTGTTGCGCTGTTATATAAGGGGCAGCAATGCATAACTTTTTTTTTAAAAAAGCATGAAAACACAATGCATACATAATGCTGTTTACATTTGCATACCACTTGAAATGTTTTTTCAGAGTTTCTGGTTGCGGATACAATTACAAATATGCGCTTGAAGAAGAAAGATTAAACATTTGAGCAAAAAAATTACATACAAAAAATACTGCACGCATGCGCGCACATACGCACCCACACACACACCCACACACACAAACACTGCACAAACGCAGAAACAAGGCACGAAACTTGCTGTGATAAGAAGAGCGAGGTTTCTTGACCCTGGGTGGCGGAGGAGTGACTGCCGGATTGCGCGTAGATGACGCTCGCGCTTGACGAGCTAGGCGCCGCCGTGCCGCTGCAGTAATAGGCACTAAATGTGGTAGTGCACTATCTGCCACATGCTCGTTGTCTGGAATAGTCAGGAAGTCCTGCTCGTATCCGTCGTGGAGGTGTTGGTTGGTGCAACAGCACCCGGAGGTCTGCTGCAGGCGGCGATGCGAAGGCCGGGCAGCGGTAGGAAACAGCTGTCTGCGGGTGCTGTTTGCTGGCCGAAAGGCACTAGGTGTGCAGGAGAGGACTTTGAAGACGGACTGATCTGCGGCAGATATGGGATTGTACTGAAGAGGAGATGGAGAGGATGTAGGGGTTGGGGAAAGAAATTTCTGGGGGGTAATTGGTGTGAAAATAGAAGGTGGAGGTGGGGGATTAGAAGGAGAGTGAGGCACAATTTCGCAGTCGGAAGAAAAGGAGGAGATGAGGATAAGAGGAGGAGAAAGAGGTTGAACCTGGATATGGGCCAGGGACGTGGATTCGAGTTTGGGTAAAGATGGGGAAGCTAGCGGTGTGGAGGTGAATTGAGGAGGTGGCCAGAGCTCTGGATGACTGGAGGAGGAGATGTAGGGGGAATAAGGGGAGAAGAAACGGTGATCATGAAGAGGGGGAGAAATGGAACAACTAAGGATGGGAGACGAAGACAAAGAGGAAACAGGAGAATAGGAAGGAGAGGTGTGAGCTGTTGGCTGAAGGTGGTGGAGGAGTAGTACCAGCAGCAGAGGTTAGGAACGGATCCGCAGAGAAGTTAGCGCTGTCGGCACTTGTGAACGAGTGCTCAAATCCACCCTGAACCTGCTGAGACGCTTGAAATTCCTGCTGGATGGCTTCGTCGAGTGCTGGCTGCAGATACCCGAAGGCGTCGTAGAAACCCGGCAGAGGTTGCACAGGAGCTGGCACATTGAGCAACGCTGATGGGAAAGGCTGAAGCGGCTAAACATGTTCGTGTTGCAGAAAAGATCCTGCGTTGAGCGGACGGTAGTCGTCGGTGAAAAAGCCCAGATGTTGATGCTGTTGGATGTCGAACAGAGAATGTTCAACTGTGTGCTGATGGTGCGACAACAACTCTGCGTACACTCGTCCAGAGGAAGGAGAAGTGTAAAAAATCTCGGTGCTGACGGTAGTTGTCGTGACACTGCGTGGATGCATGGTAGTGAGCAGCCTTTAAGAGTACGACTAAGAATGAAGGAAGGGAGCCGAAGTGCGAAGGTTTAAAGCTGGGAAAGCATGAGGGTATTTGCGTCACAACATGGCCGCCGCGATTAAAGTTATGAAAATGGCACGATGACAAGAGGAGTATTTTCGTGCCAAGATGGCCGTTGTGATAAAAATGTTTAATGAGCACGCTAATTTTAAAAATGGCTGTGTGAAGGGAAGTTTAATTAGACTGAAAATCTTTAAACGTGGTTGTGAGGTCGATGGTATGGAAAGTTAATTCATATCTCAACCGGATGCTGCGGTGGTTCGGTGGTGTGACCGGAAGTGCGCAGGAAAAGTACCCGATAGCAACTTGGGAAATTGTGGAGAGATAACCCGCTGGGTGTTTTAATTAGGCATTTAACTGAGTGAACAAGCGGAAACTGTGGAGGCGATAAGCAGCCTTTAAAAGCACGGAGCGATAAGCGAGCTGCCGAAGTGAGATTTGTGCGCCAAAGTGGTGTTTTGAAGAAATTATACGCTTTAGGCAAGTGATATTTATACGCGTTTCTGCATAATACGTGTACGTTCAATAGCAGGATTGCGCTACATGAAATACAAAATACATTTGATTAACGTAGTTATATCGGAGAAATACATTTGCACAGAACAGACCATATAGTTGACTTTAGCTGTTTAAGAAAATATAGCATAAAAGTGGTTGCAAATACAGCACTTTGTCAGGCGTGTATAGAACGTGCTGGTTTGTGAAAGGTTTAGGCATTGTTTAACGAAACACTTGTAGCACCATGGAGCGGGACCATGGGTTAAGTGAAGACGTAACCTTGCAGCCCAGGTTCGAAATTTTATCGCACAGTGAGAGAACGATGAAAAGGCTTTTCTCCGGCTTTACAGAAACCAACATTACTGTGATCCCGGCACCCAAAGATGCAAATCCGGAGCATTGGGTAACGCTGTTGTTTAACGACATCGTAAATTTTGCCAAGGAAAACCTTTTGGAGAACAAACCCGGATATTTAGGCATAAGCATTTCGGACGACCAGCAACCGTCAAAGCCGTTCAATATGAGCGTTAGACGTGTGGAACAAGTGAGTGACGATGCTGTTATAAAAGCTACTGAAAAAGTTATGCAGAGTAATCAACAGTTCTTGCTCCGGGGTCCGCTGAAAATAACTTTTGTGTTGACCAAGGAGGTCTCGGGTTCGTTCTACAAACCGTGCGATGCGTGTAGGGCAAATAAAGGGATCATAGAAATTACGAACAAAGACCATCTTTGCTTAGAAAGAGCCATTGCTGTCTGCAAAGCTAAGGTGGATGGCGACATCAACTATCCCGCCATTAGACGCTGGGAATTTCTGCAGAAGGAGAAGGCTTTAGCCTTGTTCGAGAGAATAGGAAAAATGAACGACAGATTTACTATCGACGACGCGAGGCACTTTGACACCGCGTTAAAGGGATACGCTGTAACGGTCTTTGGAGATCACACCGGAAAACACGTGTTGTACGCATCAGATAAGCAATGCGATAAACACATTGACGTCATGTTTCACGAGGGGCACTTTAATGCTATCGTGAACGTGCACATGTGTTTTAAATGCACGTGGTATAACCTCCAGTGCCACGTCCCCTGGCGGCGCAAAAGGGAATTTCATAAATGTGACAGACTGTGTTCAAAGTGTCACCAGCAGTGCGCTAAGTCATATGAAACTTACCTACACTGCGGGGCGTGTAACCGCGAGTTTAAGGGGCCGACATGTTTTGCGAACCACGCAAAAAAGGCGCCTTTTATCCGAAGGCGCTTTCGGTGTGCGACGTGGAAAAAGTGTGCCGGTCTTGCAATAAGCTCGTTAACCTGAGACACCGAAATGGGGCCCACCAGTGCGGAGAAATATTTTGCTCCAATTGCAAGATTCACGTGAACAGTAATCACATGTGCTACATGCAGCCCTACTGTTCACCGAGTAAGAGAAACCGCTTCGTGTTCATGTTCATCGATTTTGAATGCACGCAAAACACGGTATACATGGACAAAGAGAACACATACGAGCACGTTCCAAATTTATGCGTGCTTTACCAAGCGTGTCCCCTGTGCATAGATGAATGCGAAAAGATGGCGTACTGCACCGAGTGCGGCACGAAATAACACGTTTTTTTCGACGACCCTGTGAAGCAGTTGTTTGATCACGTGACGCAGTCGAGGTTCGAAGCCTGGGAGTCGTGCTGCTGGCGCACAACATGCGCGCCAACGACGGTCAATTTCTATTGAAATACATGGTACGCACTCTAAAGTGGACGCCCGAGCTGATCATGAACGGTACCAAGAGCTACCAAATGAAGCACGGTGACATCACGTTTCTAGACTCGCTCAACTTCATTCCCATGCCGCTGGCTCGCTTTTCCAAGACCTTCGGATTGAAGGAATGCAAAGGCTACTTTCCATACCTCTTCAACACGAAGGAAAACGAGCATTACGTGTGTTCGATTCCCGATAGAAAGTACTACTGCCCGAGCGGCATGTTGGTGGAGGGGAGGAAGGACTTCGAGCGGTGGCACGAGGAAAGGGCGACCTCGGGGTACGTGTTCGACATGAAACAGGAAATGGTGACGTACTGCAAGATGGACGTGTTTCTGCTCAGCCGGGGAGTTTCCAAAATTAGAAGAGAATTCCTGGACGAGAACGGAATCGACCCATTCCGAGAGTGCGTCACCACCGTGCATGCGTGCATGTGCGTTTACCGAAAGCGGTTTATGCCGCGCGTCAAGATCGCGCTGCTGCCCACCGGCGGATACCGCCTGGCGGACAAGCAGTCGCGAATCGCCTGCATATGGCTGTCTTGGGTGGAGGCGCAGAATAACATCACCATCCAGCACGCCCTACGGGGACGCGAAGTGAAGGTTCTGGGACACAATGTGGACGGGTATAGGGAGGACGGCGATGCGAAGCGGGTTTCTTCTTTCACGGTTGCTGATATCATGGCTGCAAGCGACGTTTCCACAACCGCCACGCGGTCCTGTATAACACGGGAAAAGAGACCATGGCCGGCAGGTACGAGAGCACCGTCAAAATTTGGACAAAAATCCGAATCGCCGGATATCACGTGATCGAGATGTGGGAGTGCGAATTCGACGCAATGACGAAGGCCGACCCCAAACTGACGGCATTCGTGAAGGCCTCCCCCCACCCCGAACCGCTGAATCCCATGGACGCCTTCTTCGGAGGGCGCACCAACTGCACCAAGACTTACGCCGAGGCGGCGGGCGACACGAAGTTGTTCTACCTGGACTTCTGCTCCCTGTACCCCTTCGTCAACAAGACGAAGCCGTACCCCGTGGGACACCCGACGATGCACTTGGACCGGTTTCCCGACCTGAAGGATATACAGGGAAGCTTGATCAAGTGTACCGTGTTGCCTCCAAACGCCCTGTATCATCCTGTGCTACCGCCTCGCATCAACGGTAAGCTGATGTTTACCCTGTACCGCGCATGTGCGGAGGCGGAAAGCACAGAGCCATGCCGTCACCCGGAGGACGAGAGGTGTCTGACGGGAACGTGGGTCCTGGACGAGGTGAAGCTGGCCCTGGAGGAGGGTTACCGGCTGCTGCGCGTGTACGAAATTTGGGAGTATAACACGGTGCGGCACGACCCGGTGTCGGGCGCGAAGGGGCTCTTCGAGGATTACGTTAACCAATTCTTGAAGATAAAGACCGAAGCCTCCGGCTGGCCGTCGGTCTGCGACACCTCCGAGAAGAAGCAGGAGTACGTGCAGGATTTTCTCGAACGAGAAGGCGTCGCTCTCCACCCGAATGCCATAGCTCCCAACCCCGGTAAGCGCGAGCTCGCCAAACTGATGCTCAACTCCTTCTGGGGCAAGATGAGACAAAGAGACAATCTGTTCACGTGCGAGCTCGTCGATCGGTACGACAGGCTCTTCGAACTGCTCAACGACCCCGCCGTGGAGGTGCAGTCCTACCTCCCGGCCACGGACGAAGTGATGGTCGTCGTGTGGAAGTACGTCAACCAGAGCCCCAGGGTGAACCCCACGGGGAACGCCGTCGTGGCCGCGTACACGACAGCGAATGCGCGCGCGCAGCTCTACGCGTACCTGCGCGCGTTGGGGGACCGGGTCTGCTACTTCGACACGGACTCGGTGATCGCCACGTACGCGCCGGGCCAGTGGATGCCGCCCGTGGATCGCTTCCTGGGGGACATGACCGACGAGCTGGAAAAGTACGGCAAGGGCGCCTACGTCTCCCGGTTCGCCTCCACGGGTCCGATGAGCTATTGTCTCGAAATTAAGTGTCCGGAAACGCATCAGAACTTCTCGGTGTGCAAGGTGAAGGGCATTACCTTGAATTCCGGCAATCTGGAGCGTGTGAACGCGGACGTCATTCGGGACGTGGTGCTCGGAGATAATGCCAAGAGGGTAACTCTCAAGGGTACTCAGATATCGAGAAAACCCCTCTGGACTTTGGTCACCGAGCCTTGCACCAAGACCTTCAGGATGGTGGTGAACAAGCGTGTGCTTGCCGACAACTGCGACTCCTATCCCTACGGATTCAAGTGGGAGTGCGGACATAAATGAGACGCCAAGCGCCCTTGGCGTCCATTTCAAACCCGGGACCCGCACGATGCGCTCACCGCGCAACCTTAGACGATTCGAGTTTCCTAGCACCATGCTTGTCGCGGGGCCGTCGCGCTGCGGAAAGTCCACCTTTGTGAAGAACCTCATACGCAACGCCGACGAATCGTTCGACCGGCTTCCCTCCAAGGTGCTGTGGTGCCATCCGCCGGAGTATTCGCCGAAACTCGAAACCCTACCGCTAGAGTGCGAGACCCACGCCGGCGTGTCCGAGCTGAATTCCGTGGGCGAGAATTACCTCGTCGTCCTCGACAACCTTATGTTCGAGGGTGGGGGTTTGAAGGTGTCCAGGTTTTTCACCAGAGACTCGCACCACAAGCGCTTCGGAATCGTGTACATCCTGCAGAACGTGTTCCCGCAGGGACAGAAATTTCGAACGATATCTCTCAACGCAAACTACATCGTGGCATTCAAGAACAACAGGGATAAGATGCAAATAGAGAGGCTGTGCCAACATATCGAACCGAGGAACTCGAAGTTTCTGCTGGAGACCTTCCAAAAGGCCACCGAACAACCACACGGGTATCTGGTGCTCGACTGCACGCAATACACGCCCGACCGTTACAGGTATTGAACGGGCGTTCTACCGGGCGAAACGCTCTCGTATTTCGTTCCCAACGAGCGCCGATGAGTGAGGTTTCGTTTTTAAATAAAGCGCGCCTTTCGACGCCAACGTCATTACCGCGCCAACATGGTTCGGGGTAGGACGAGCATTGCCAAATTGAGCAGCGCGCGCATAGCCAGGCAGCACGGAAATCTGGCCGTCCTGGCCAAGGCAAAACCTGCCGTGCGCAAGAAGGTGTTGAAAAATGCGAACGGAGATCTCATAAAGGCCATTTGCGAATGCATGCTCAACGTGTGCAGAGGTCACGTGCAACTACCCACCAGATGCGTGAATCGCTTAAAAAGGCATGAATCGGCTTGGAGGAAGTTAATCGACAGGAAGGTGCCGTTGAAGAAGAAGAAGAAAATTTTGATTCAGAAAGGATTATTTTTACCGGCGTTTCTTCTACCCATTCTGGCTTCTGTTGGAGGCGCGCTCGTGTCGAAACTTACAGGATGAAACTCGGCAGGCAGATCGTCGTGGCGCCGCAGCCGAAAACCGTAGAAAAGCTTCACCTCATCGGCAAAACCGTAGCTAGGCTGGCCAAAGAGATGCAGGACCTTCAACGAAGAAAAGAAATAACTGCCGACCAAAAGTGGCGGTTAATGAAATATAAATTGTGAAACTATCTCGATCTCGTGTCACAAGTGAGAAAGCCCTACCTTCGCGAAAGCGACGACGACGAGGACGACGTTCACCTTCTCTAGGAGGTGCACGTAAAGAAGGAGAAGTCAGGACCGTCGAGATCCGTAAAAGATAACCCTTTCTCGCCCAAAAGCAAAAGACCGTCTGCTTCCTCACCCAAGAGGAAACCAAACAGGCCGAGCTATAACCTGCGCATGCGAAAGTGGGACCCTCTTTACAAGTAAGCGATGAAGGAATGGAAGACGATAAGGCGTTATTATGCAAAACCGGAACACCCTGCCGGCTTCGGCTCGGTAAACGCACTCAGAAAGGCCACGGGGATATCGAAGGCAAACTTCCAATCGTTTCTTCGAACCCAGGACAGTTTCACGTTGCACAAACAGGTGCTGAAGCGATTCCCGACTCGATACTACCACGTCACCAATATGAACGATCTTTGGGAGGCGGATTTCAACGTCATGAACAGCATCAAGGAGCATAACAAACCTTACGCGTACATTCTCACCGTCATCGACGTCTTCTCCAATTATGCTTGGGCCGTACCTCTCAAATCGAAGCTGGGGTCCGAGGTGGAACAGGCGTTTCGCTCCATATTCTCCGAGCGCGTTCCCCGGGTTCTGCAGACCGACAAGGGAACAGAGTTTAGCAACAAAACCTTTCGCGACTTTCTCAACAAACACGGCGTGCTTCATTACACCACCAAAAATAATGTCAAAGCCAGCGTCGTCGAACGCTTCAACCGCACTCTAAAGACGAAGATGTGGAAATATTTCACACACACGAACCGCTACAGATACGTGGAGGTGCTTCCGGCACTGCTGCAGTCGTACAACAGTTTGTATCACAGGTCCATCAAAATGGCACCCAAGGACGTGAACGATAGTAACATCGTGCAAGTGTACCACAATCTGTACGACGACAGGCGCCTTCCCCGTAAAGCGCCACCCAAACCTCTGTCGGAGATCACATGCGCATATCCAAGGAGAAAATGAAATTCGATAAGGGATACAGCAGAACTGGACAGACGAAATCTTCGTGATCCACAAGGTCGTGCGCGGTCGGCCGGTGGTATATAAGGTCAAGGATCTCGCCGGAGAGGACATAGACAGCAACTTTTACAGCGAAGAGTTGCAAAAGGTCGAGCTTCCTCAAACTTTCAAAATCGATCGCGTCCTGCAAACTAAGGGGCGCGGGCAAAACAAACAACTTTTGGTAAAGTGGAAGGGATATCCTTCCAAATTTAAGTCGTGGGTTCAGGCTTCGACGATCGCTTCGATATGATCAAGACCGAAACCTTCTCGCTCACGCTCGTGAGCAACGCTTCCATGGATCACCTTACCAAAAACACCACTTCCAAATTTTCCAACATATTGCCAGAGCGAATCGTGCTGCAGGGAGAGTGGGAAGTGGCCCTGCAAAACGTGAGGTACCCCGTGAAATTCTACAACGTTTCTGAAGGCGACGCGCAGCTCATCGGCACCAAGTACACCATGACGCGCCGGAGCGGCGTTTGTAGACCCCGGGCACTGAAACGAGACAGAGAGAGACGAGCGTGTTAGAGCATTGTAAGATGAGATGAAGCGGAAAAGAAAATACCAAGAGAAGGAGTTTGCTTACCTGGGCGGTGTGTGTGCGGTTTCCATGTTTCACTGCAATAAGGCCGGCGAGGCGCGTATGGCGCTTTATAGCACGGGGAGCGAGTTCTGAAAGCACATGGGAGAGAATGAGCACGGATTAAGGTGGATTAACGCGACACCAACACCACCTAGCGGCAGGATTATCGTTAATCCAACCGCTTAAAGAGGGGACTTAACTACTCACCTGGTTACGTGCTTATGTTACGTAGTGTAACGTCTTGTTTCGCGGTATTGCGTCATGTCACGCGGTTACTTGCTTATATTACGTTGTGTTACGTGGTGTTACGTCTTGTTACGTGGTTACATTTACTGGTTACGTTGGTTACGATTACTGGTTAAGCTGGTTACTTGGTTTTACCCGATATTACGAGGTTAGGACGGTCCAGGTAGCATGAGAGTCAAAGGACGGGGTAGGTTAGGCGTTCGGTGTTGGGTTTGTTTAGAATACTTCTGCATGCACCAAAACTGTAAACCAATATACCGTTTATCACTCTCCGTCTCGCACACTAACTGTTTACATATAAAAAGTATGTAAGATTTAGAAGAAAAGTATATTGTCTAGCCTAGCATCGACCCTCGTATTCCCTATCTCTCCAATACACATGCATTTTCCTCTCCTTCTACTCGGTCCTAGCATAGGGTCTCTCTCCGTTTTCCCCGTCACTCCTATAAACGCATACTCCTACTTTCAAACCCACCTAGCCTAATACCTCTCCTCAGTTTGCTATCTCTCTCTCATATAAAACCCATTCTAACTTTAACTCTGTCTAGTCTAGCATCACTCATCGTTTCCTCTACCTCTTCCGTATAAAGCGTATCCTTCCCTGCTTCAGCATCTGTGTATCGTATTCTTCACCTCTCACATACAAATGTAATTTCTAGTCTCCTAGCATGATATGCTATCATCTCTCCACGTTTCCCCTGTCTTACCTATATAAACACATACGCTACACCTCAACCTCTGTCTATCCTAGCACTTTTCCTCGTATTCCCTATTTTTCCCGTATAAACGCATACTCTACTCCTCAACCTCTGTCTAACCTGGCACTTCTCCTATTCCCTACCTCCCACATATAAACGCATTCTACCTTTAACACCTGTCTAGCTTAGCACCTCCCCTAGTAATCCTTACCTCTCACGTATAAAGCGTATCCCCTCCTTCAGCATCCGTCTAGCCTATTATCTCTCCTTAGTTTCCTATCTCACTGGTATTAGCCTGCATTCCCCCTCCCTCAACCTCCGTCTGGCATAGCATTTCTCTCCGTTTTCCATATTTCCCCTATTTAAATGCATTCTCTTATTCTCAACCTCTGTTTAGGCTAGCTCTTCTCCTCGTATTTCCTACCTCTCTCATATAAAGCGCATTGCCCTCCTTCAAATATTTCCTAGCATAGGATTTGTCTCTGTTTTCCATATCTTCCGCACATAAACATATACCCTACTCCTCAACCTCTGTCTAACTAACTACCTCTTCTCGTATTCCCTACCTGTAACTCATAAATGGCGTTCCCCTCTTTCAGCCCCTGCCTTACCTCAGAACTCTACTCGTTTTCCCAATCTTGCCCATATAAACGCATTTTCCTCCTTGAAGGTTCTCTCAACCTAAAATCTGCCCTCGTCTCTATAAAAACGCATACTCTACTATTCAAACCCTCCTAGCCTAATACCTCTCCTCGGTTTGCTAGCTCTCCCGTATAAAAGACGTATTCTACCCTTCAAGCCCTGTCTAGTCTATCACCTTTTCTCGTATTCCCTATCTCTTCTGTATATAAGTCTATATTCCCCCTCCCTCAGCATCTGTCTAGCCTATCTGTCCACGTTTTTCCTACATTTCCCATATAAACGCATATTCCACACCCCAAACTCTGTCTAGCCTAGCACTTATCCTCGTATTCCCTACCACCACATCCCCCAGCTCTCTCTATAATATGCTACTGGCGTAAAAATCCTTAGTAGGGCTTTCTTCGGAAGGGAAGTGGAGCCGATAGATCGTGTCGTAGATTTACGGCACGTAAAAGAACCTCAAGCCTTTTAAAGAAAGCTCTGAGATAAATTTTCGGTCTTTCACTCCCAGTGTAGACTGGGAGGCTAAGAACCATAGCAGTTAAATAGTTTCCATAAATAGAGCTCAGTTTCATCAATTTTTCGAAATTTCTTCCGTAATCCATTCTGAAGCTTCGACCCACAGACTCAAATGGGAGCAGTAGCAGAACCACACGTTTAGCAGTAAGGTCGTAAAATGTATCTCCAAACAAGACAAAAGGGCAAGACCTCTGAGATTAAAGATATGGTTGATTCCTCTTGTGTACCATTAAGATAGCTATAGTATGTTTTCGGTATGAAATGTCTCCATTATTATGTTATTGATGTATGTGAATGTGCTTTTAGTTGCACATTAGTTTTATAAAGTAATACATGACAAATTATGCTGATTGTCTTGAGTTCTGTTTTGTATTTTAGCAAGATTTATATAGAGTTTGTTAACATTGTTTTTAAATTAATGTTTGTGCTTTTTTTCTAGTGGGGACATCTTCCTGGATTAAATAAGTGGGTCACGAGCATAAGCTTGATTGGAATGAAATTTGCTCCAATTAAACTCATTTATTATACTTGTAAATTATTGAGCTTTACCAAACTGAGTGTTAGGAGAATATACCTGTAGAACGTAGGATATCTTATCGGAGGGGGACACCTCGCCACTGCGACCAGCCTAATCTATTGTGGCTACACGTCCCGGGAGATAGGGACGAAGAAAAGGAGCTGTAGGAGGTCGCAGGTCCACAGGCACACAGGCTCACAGAGTCGAGCAGTAGCCCCTAATATTTCCAGTTTGAACACCCGTGCACCATCCCGAGAGGGCGAGGAAGCGACCCAAATAAGCAGGACAACGCTCCCTGGCGTTTCCTGAGAAAGACCTTTTAATGCAGAAGGAACTACGCCATCTGCCCGATACCACCAGCGCCGCAGGGCCCGAAGACGCACCTGAAAGGTGAAAAGGAGAAATGAAATGAGAGGAAATTGACGGGAGAAATCGTGGTAGAATACACAACCTCGACATTCGCCTAGGCGACCTGAGGAAAACCACGAAAAACTCTATGGTCAGAGTGGGCGATCACCGGGAATCGGTCGTCCTCCGTGGTGTAGTGGTTACCATGTTAGCCTCCTTTCCCGAGGTCGCGGGTTCAAATCTGACGGAGGGCGATGAATTTTTTTGGCCATAAAATCCTCAGCATGGCTTCCTTCGGAAGGGAATTAAAGCCCGTGTCGTTGATTTACAGCACGCATAAGATCCTCAGGCTGATAAATAGGCCTCTGATCAAAATTATCGAACTTTCACGCCTAATATAGAATGCGACGCTTAGGATCACAGGTGTTAACGAGCATCCATTAATAAAACTCAATATAATTTTAATTTAACCGGGAATCGAACCCGGGTCCACCTGGAATGCGGGCCACAGAAATTGCAACCTGAGCCATCCCGATCTATGAATATATCCGTACTGTGAGTTAATTGGAAACAGTCATGCTAGCTGTATTCCTGCGTATAAGCTTGTGCAGTAAGGCACCTACTTCCAGCAAATTAATTTGCTTACGTTTTAAGTTATTACCCTTTGAATTTACATATCTGCTGTTACTCGCAGTGTTAGGTGAATACATTGTGCTGTGCATTAAACGACAAAAAGAGAAGAAGGAAAGAAAAATGGAAAGAAGGAAAATAAAACCAATAATTAATCATTCTGTCACGACTATAAGTAGGACTAACAAATCACTGTGTTCTGAAAATTAATTGGCTTATATTACCGATCATTAAGCTTAGCATTTACGAAACTGCAGTTAATCATAGCTTTAGAAGAAAGTACAGGGAATTTGTTTGGAAGTGTGGCCGGCCTAATGGTAATCTTGTTGGCAACGAGAAGCATGTTGCTTGCCGGCAGAGTCGTATATTCACATCCACTTGAATTCCAGTTCATAGAAGTAGTATAGAAATGGGCATTGAAAAACACTTAATGTGCAGGAATGTGTATTCGTATGAAAATGAGGTCCCCCCACCCTTTCCCATCCCCATGGTACTATCTGTTACAGCTGAGGGTCATAAATCTTCTTGGGTATAATGGAAGCTTGACAGGTAAGCAATTAAGGCTATCAATCAACCGTCAAAACGAAGAATAGAACAATAATTTACGCTTCCGTAACAAAGGCGGAGACGTTATTCTACCCACTCCGTATCCGGACACGTGCGTACTGAAACAACCATCCCCCAGTCGCATTGTTTAACGACCGCGTGCAAAAGAACAAAATGCTATCCATCAACTGTCAAAATGAACAATAGAGCACGCTGGAAAAAGGCTCAGACGCTATTGTCCCGGCTCTATTGAATACTTTTATGAAGGCCACCTGCAAGCTCGCAGTCGCAACTTTTGACACCACGTGCAAAAAAGTAATAGAACGGAACGCGCCCGAATTAAAAAAGGGACAGACGTTATTGTATCCGTTTCTGTTGTCCAGAGCAAGACTTCTTTAGAAAGACCACCCGTGTAGCATACCATTCCGCAGCCATATAACAAAATAACAAAGCTGAACCCTTCTAACAAAAGGGAGCAGACGTTATTGTCATCCATTCCATTTTCGGACACGTGCTTGTTATAACAAAAGAAACTTGTGGAGACTTTATACTTTCCCTGTCTTTGTTTGTCCGTGTAAGGGACAGAGAGGTCAGATTACCTGATAGACCATGAAAAATTCTACCAACGCTGGAGTCCGCCATCATGGCGTTGGCTTTGCCCCGATGCCAGTTCTCTTTTTGGTCTGATATTTTATCGCTATATAAAAGCATTTCACAATCATTTAAATTCGTATTCAACAATTCTATTTTCACTAAATATAAGTAGACTCGTTCGAGCTAACTCTCAGCTATGCCATGATGATGAGATGCGGTTTAAGGGCGTTAAACAGCTAAGGTCATCAGCGCCGTTACAAAGTATAAAATGTACAGTCCAATATAAAAGTCAGATAAAAAACCGCATAATTAAAAAACGGTACAAAAACCCGCGATGTCCAAAACGTAAAAAACAAAACACCAAAGTCCAAAAACGAACACAATAAAACCATGGTCAATAAAAGAGTTAAACTACGTGTCAAGAACTGTAGAATGCCAGGGACACGAGCGTTACATGTCCACTGAGGAGGAGATGCCCCATTAAAAACAACATAAAATCACACAGTCAAAAGACGCTCAGCGCATCAAATGCGGCTGGTAAATCCAATGTCACTTATTAAACTAAAAGACACTCTACAGCATGCGCATCGTCTGCCAAACGTTGGCTAGGCAACAGGCAGACCAACACAAACGAGCAACGAAGCTAAAACTTGACACTCTGCTAAAATGTGACGCACCGTTAAGGGCGCATCACACTGCCCACAGAGTGATGCGGGGTCACCACTGAGCAAATACCTATGACTAAAATGCAATGTCCGATACGAAGGCGTGTTAAAATTACCTCTTCCCGACGAGAATCACGGGAAGAGGTAGCCCAGACTAACGGGAGAGGTTTAACCTCCCGCAACTTGTTCCCCCGTAGGGCCGTCCATTCATCGCTCCAAAGCGAGAGGATGCGGCGACGTAAAACAATAAACAAATCTGACGAGGGAACAACAGAGGTAAAACTTCTGGGTGATAAAATCGCCGATTTGGCAGCGGCGTCGGCAGACTCGTTCCCTGAGATGCCAACTGACCTGGATTCCACATGAAGGACACGCTGATGCCAGAGACACCAAGCGAGTGGACCAGGTCATGTTTGCGCTGTACGATAGGGTGGTAATTGTACAGCGCGTTAATACTCTGAACGGCAGTCAGGGAATCTGCGCAAAGAACACAGTGCTGATAATTACGCCGCTGGATGTATAAAAGAGCCTGATAGATACTAAACAGTTCGGCGGTAAAATCGAACATTGCTCCGGCAAACGAAAGGTAAAACTATGCTGATCAAAAACAAAGGCACACCCTACTCCAACATCAGTCTTATACCCATCAGTGTATATAAAATGAAAGTTCCCAATTTTCGCCAGGAGTTCTAAAAAAGCTGATCTAAGAAATGAAGAAGGGGTCTCAGTCTTCGGCATCGGTGTTAGCCCAAGGTGATAGTGGGCCTCAGCGCGCAGCCATGGAGGAAAAAGCATTTCCCCTGGGAAGGGCCGGCGCTGGCGCAACGTCTAAATGCCGAAGGAGTTGTCGAAACCGAACCCCTGCAGGTAGTAATGCAGAGGAGCTAACTAAATATTGTCGATCAAGCGAATCCTTGTAAAATAACTCGAAGGACGGGTGGTTAGGCAAGCTTGAGAGTCGACAAGCATAGCTGCACAAAAGCATCTCACGTTGGAAGGACAGCGGAGGTTCTGCAGCTTTTGCGTACAGACTGGATACAGGGCCAGTTGGAAAGGCCCGTGTAGCGACCCTTATACCACGATGGTGAATGGCATTCAATCGACGTAACACAGATGGACGTGCCGACGAATAAACAATACATCCGTAATCAGGCTTGGATCGGACCAAAGAGCAATAAAAGCGAAGAAGGACGGTCCGATCAGCTCCCCAGGATGTGCCACTAAAACACGTAAACTATTAAGAGAACGGTCACACTTTGCTTTTAAAAAGGAAACGAGAAGTCCAGCTCAGCTTCCAGTCAAAGACCAACCTCAAAAATTTCACCTCGTCTGCAAATGGAAGGACCTCCGACCCAAGATGGAGAGAGGGCGGAGGGGAAGCCTTCCGGCGCCAGAAGTTGATGCAGACGGATTTCTCGGCGGAGAAATTAAAGCCGTTAGCGTTACTCCAGGCGTAGAGACGGTCGATACAGCTCGGGAGACGGCGTTCGAGTAGACAGGTCTGCCGTGAACTGCAATAAATGGCAAAATCGTCAACAAAAAGGGACGTTGAAATGCCAGGTGGAATACAATCAACAATGGGGTTAATAGCAATTGCAAAAACTGTGACACTGAGTACAGAGCCCTGCGATACTCCGTTCTCTTGAATAAAACGTTTAGATAAAACCGAGCCCACACGTACACGAAAGACGCGGTCCGTCATAAACTCCCAAAGAAGTATGGGAATACGACCGCGGAATATCCATGCATGGAGTGTACGTAAAATGCCGCCCCTCCAACAAGTGTCATAAGCTTTCTCCAGGTCAAAGAATACAGCCACCGTTTGACACTTTTTCAGAAATCCATTCATAACATGCGTCGACAGGGACACCAGATGGTCGACGGTAGAGCGATAGCGGCGAAATCCGCACTGAAATTTCGCTAGAAGTTTCTGAGACACAAGCCACCATGTCAACCGCCCGTTGATCATGCGCTCCATCACCTTGAAAACGCAACTGGTGAGGGAGATGGGGCGGTAGCTGGAAGGTAGTTGGCGATCCTTCCCAAGCTTAAGCATAGGGACAATATTGGCTACGCGCCAAACGGAAGGAAAAAAGCCGTCTTGCCAAATACGGTTATAGACCTGTAAGAGAAAGAGTTTACTGTCGGCTGAAAGGTTCTGTAACATCAGGACATGAATGCCGTCCGGGCCAGGAGCGGAGTGCCTAGAGCAATGAACAGCGTGCTCCAGTTCCCTCATTGTGAAAAGTTCATTATAACAGTCATTATTATCAGACCGAAAATTAAAGGTGTCTGATTCCAGCCAGTCTTTGATAGAGCGAAAGCCGGCGGAATAATGGTCTGAACTGGAAACCGCCTCAAAGACAGCACCCAGAGTGTTAACGATGGCAGCCGGATCCACTATGGTGGCATTGGAAACCTGAAGGCAGAAACAGTACAATGCGACACTTTACCTGAGAAGCGACGAAGTTTATCACAAACAACAGATGAAGGCGTAAAGCGATTAAAAGCCTCGACAAAACGAGTCCACGACGCCTTCTTGCTATCCTGAATAATGCGACGAGCCGTGGCGCGTGATTGTTTGAAAGTCACCAAATTTTCAAGTGTAGGGTGTCGCCGAAACACCCTAAGTGCAGTTCTGCGGGCACGAACGTTGTCCCGACAATCCTCGTTCCACCACGGAACAGACGGTCGCCGAGGCTGAGAGGATGAACGGGGAATTGTGCGTTCGGCGGCAGAGAAAGTCGTAGACGTAAGGTGCTGCACTAGTTTGTTAATGTCGGCGAAGTGCTGATCGTAAAAATGCACGAGGCTGGAATACAAGCTCCAGTCGGCTTTTGCGAATATCCAGGTAGGTACTCTGGAATGCTGTACGTGGTGTGACAGAAGAGAATCTATGCAGGGGTAATGGTCGCTGGATTAGGTGTCAGCGACGACGTTCCACTGAAGACGACTAGCAAGCTGGAGTGAGCAAACGGCAAGGTCCAAGTGAGAAAATGTACCGGAAGAATCAGAAAGAAACGTAGGCTCACCTGTATTGAGTATAGAGAGATTAAACTGTTCAAAAATGTCGGAAAGAAGAGTTCCCCTCGCACAAGCCTTTGGTGAACCCCACAGGGGTAATGGGCATTAAAATCTCCCAAAAGGACAAATGGTGTTGTGAGAGCGGACAAGAGATCTCAAAGCTCCCCGTTAGCGAGGGGAGACGATGGAGGTGAATATACAGAGCAAACAGAAAAGATAAAACCGGGTAACTGCAGTATAATGGCAACAGCTTGTAAGTCGGACGTAAGAGTGAGACGTTGAAAATGAACGTCGTTACGCACTAACAACACGACACCTCCATGAGCAGGAGTACCCTCCTCCGGTTCAAGGTCGTAGCGAACCGGAATATATCCTCGGGGATCAAAAGGATCATGAGGGCGAAGCTTAGTGTCCTGCAAACACACGACCATAGGCGAATGGGAACGCAATAAAAGTTTCAGTTCCGCCCTATGCGATCGTACACCACGTACATTCCAGGTCTGGATAGCCGTTTAGAAAATGGGATAAACTGTCTATTTAGAAGGGTGGCTTAAAATTACCTTTTGTTTAACCTTTGGGCTCGGGCTTTTGGTATGGAGTTGGTCAGACTCCATAGCTTCCTCGAAGGGAGAGCCCACGCGCTCATAGCCGGAAACCGATTCAAGCGCCGTGAATCGGTCCTGGGTGGCGATGGGTGAGGGGCGCCGCTGAGCGCGGCTTGTCGCAGGAGCTTCCTGGGACTGCGACCTCCGAGGAGTAGAAGTGAACTTATCTTACCGCGCGCACGCGGAAGGTCCTTCAGAAAATCTTTTGTACGAAGTTTCTGCTTTGGTTTCTTTTCAGCGGCTTGCGACTTCATTGACTTGGGACCAGGTTTATATGGCTTGCTAACTATACCAGAAATGGACGGCCGGATGGTAGTGGCGGTTAATGCAGTCATGGTCCAAGTCTGAGTATCGGCATCTACTCGTGGTACTGGCGAGGCAACAACAGATTGTACCAGGTTGCAGGAAAGAAGGTTGGAGCGCATGGTAACGCCTCCGGGCCTCGGCGAAAGAGAGTTACTCCTTTACCCGGATCTCCTGGGTCGCCTTCTCGTCCAAGTACCGCGGACAGTCGGCAAATGACGCAGAATGAGACCGTTTGCAGTTTACGCAGACGGGGGCTGTGGAACAGGTAGCTTCGTGCGACGGCTGGCTACATGAGGCACAGATGGTAACGGCAATCTTACAGGAGACTTGCGTATGCCCAAAACGTTGGCATTTTAAACAACGCAGAGGTCTAGGAATATAAGGCCTTACCGCAATGCGTTCGTACCCAGCGGAAATGCTCGTGGGCAGACCGACGCCATCAAATGTTATAAACAGGGTACCACTGCTGTCACTTTTTGGTCTGAAAGATAGTCTACGAGTTCATCGTCCGACATACCATCGAGGCTATGGATGGTAATGACGCCTCGACAGGAATTCAATATGCGGTGCTTCTCCACACGGATGGGATAGCCGTGGAGAAGCGTAGCGCGCAACAACGTCTTACTTTGGTGATCGGACTTCGTTTGTGCTAATAAGGAACCATTCCGTAGACGAGTGCAGGACTGAACCTCACCAGCAATAGCATCAATGCCCTTTTGAATGATGAAAGGGTTCACCTTATCAAACCTTTGTCCTTCTTCGGTTCGTGAAATGACCAAGTAACAACCAGTTGTCGGTGGTGTCACTTCTGTTACGTAAATTTTTCGGCACTTGTTGGTATTAATGGAGAAAGGGTGCTCCATAGCGAAATAAATCCTTTACCATTGCAACCGTCTCCGACCTCGGGCTCTGACTTCACGGGCGTTACACCGGCTTGGGTGAATGCCTATCTATACATAGCTCACCCCAGGGTCACACCTCCCAGAACATAGACAGAGGGACCCAATGGCCGTCGGAAGTCAGCAGCTCATGCAATGGCCCCCCCGCGTGACTGCAGTTGAACAGCGGATCCGAACATACACTCTACATGACGACCCCGGGTGGTATGAATGACGCCATTATTCACTCACCCAGCTGCGCAACCAGTCCGCGGGTATCCGTCAGGCTGTGTCCACAGAGGATTAAAATAAAATGTAAAAGAAATAAAACTGTGTGGGCGTTTCGCACGCAAGGTAGGCCGGCGAGGAAGAAAAAGAGAGGCGTAAATGAATGGACGTGGTGCGAAATGTGCAGAAATAAAAGAGAAGAAAGAAACGATGGCGAGGGGCGACATGCAATGAAATACACAGAACGCACGAAAGCCTACCTTGAGTCTCCCGGTCACGAGAACGAACCCACCTCGACCGGATGAGGGTGGAAGGATGATGATATCGATGATTGGCTCGGGAATCCCCGGGTACGCCAAACCCGTACTCACATAAGGTGAGCCCCTGGGGGGAGCTATGCCATGGATTGTATACAAAACTGTCAGTGTTTCTCATCGTATGCCTTGGAGTGTTATATAAGAATCCTGTCTTAACGTGTTTCGGTGTGTAGATGTCTCAGCACCCGCTTCTTATGGAAATATTTCTTGGAGGTGACGACGCTGGTTATTCTAACCTCCAAGAGCGTTAGCAGGTTTTCCTGAGCTGCAATCTTTTCTTATTCTCCCCGTATTCCGTCTGAAACATTACACCTTAGTAAACGTGCTTTTGTAAGTAAAGGTATCCTGGAAAAACTGCATTTTCTGTTATGATACATGAAACACAAAAGATTTGTATAAACATTCAGATATCAGGCGCTATTTCATTGTGATATATATATATATATATATATATATATATATATCTGTATTCAAAACATGTGACATTGTGATTGCATGAATTTTTTATAAATTCTATAATATGTATCTTTTGTATCTTTATATGTAGTATCGATGAGTCAGCTGTTTTATTATTGCATTTTTTTCATAGTAAAATAGGAAAACATTGAATACCTAAGTTTGACATTTCTACATACAAAAGGCAACTTACATGCCTTAAATTTCTACATCACTGCCATGCTCTTATATTCGAGATATAATTTTCTGCAAGCCCTTGATCGGTTAACGAATTATAGCATTCAGGCAAGAACACATGACAATCATCCAGCGAAGATGCAATCCTGTTACCCTATCTTCTTTGAGCTCTCTTGAAGGTCTTTCTCATATTTAAGACCTACTTAGAGATCCTGAACTCACCGAGTGGGCAGGAAAGTGCCCTTTTCAGGCATTTGCTGAGTCTATCTGCTAATAAAAAGGTAATTTATATTATGGAGCCACACAAACAAGAGATCTATTCGCACACTCTCATTCCGTCAGATGTTTCCATTCAAAGCCTAGCACAAACACCATCGCTAGCCATTGCACCAAGGTTAACTCCAACTCTATTGCGGCAGTACTTTAGAAATATACACTTAATAGGTAGCGTAGAAGGTTTTCTCCCTAGTTTAGTTAAATGCATGCATATACTGCATTATTTGACGTTTTCATTCACATTTCAGTTCTTACTTTCCAACTTCCCTTTATTCTCCAAAGAATCGGTATACAATATGACATTCTTGTACGCTTAATACTCGGTTAACGCAAAATACCATTACATTTCACTACAATCACAAGCAAAGTAATTTTTCCAGAGTTAAACTAATTTTAAGCTTCTGGAATCCATCCTGGTAATGATTTATTAAATGTATTTTTAGTAATTTAGCTCCCCTGCATCATCATCCACCATATAATCTTTACTCAAAGCTGGTATGATTCATAAGCCTGAAGATATATGAAATCACCACTTCGGGATTCGAACTGAGTACTTTAAAGTAATTTTTGTCATGATGACGATATTTCTGGAGCTGCTACTCTGTTTAGTTTTTATTTGATATGTCTATCTATATTATGTTATAAGCTATTAAATTTTTATGAAAATTAAATTTAATCTGTTTTCGAACCCAGAACACCAGAAGCAGAACTATTTATACTATTAGTTTGACATGTTTAAAAGAGCTGTATGCAGTTATGACATTAGGCTAAGTGATATATCCTACATTATAGAGGAAAATTGAGGAAGTCATTGAAAGATCGGTATTCGAACTAAGGACTACTAACTGTCAATTATATGCTGTATTAATTTTCCATCTTTGGAGCTAACAATCGTGCCTTGGTTTGCACCTATATTTCTCGTAGTTTCTGAGATAATGGATATTTTAAAATAAAAGATCGAACCCGTGACACCTGGTACCGTGGTATACATTTACAAGAAGCTACCTAGTGATATAAACGTAATGAGATTTATTCGGTGTCTTAATTAATTCCGGGCTTATTAAATTTATAAGAAAAGTTCATTTAATCAGTATTCGAACTCAGAACACCAGAAACAAAATTATTTATAATATTAGATTGGCATGTTTAAAAGACCTTTATGCAGTTACAGCATCAATCTAAGTGATATATTCTAGAGTATAGAGGCAAATTAACGAAGTCATTGAAAGATCGGTATTCGAAATAAGGGCAGCTGATTGGAAATTATATACAATGTTAATTACATATCATAGGAGCTATCAATTATGCTTTGGTACACTCCTATATCCCTCTTAGTTTCTGAGATAATGGAGATTTAAAAATTAAGGATCGAACCCATGACGCCAGCAGCCAAGTATATATTCTCAAGAAACAACTTAATGACATAAATGTAATAAAGTCTATTTGGCGTCTTTATCTTAATTAGTTTTGCAGTTATTAGAAGATGAACTTGTAATCACTCCTAGGATTGGAACCCTGGCATACCGGCCAGTTTGTGACAATTCGCAAATTACGCGTCACATTCCAAGATTACAACCACTTTTTATTGCATCGTTTTATTTCTTGTCATTCAGGGTGTGTGCATGTGTGTTCATGTGCATGCGTATGCGTGAGTGTGTGTGTAAGCGTGTGTGTATATGCTTGCGTGTGTGTATGTGTGCGTGTGTGCGTGGTTGTATATGTTTGTGAATGAGTGTGTATGCGGGTGCGCATGAGTGTGTATGTGTGTGCGTGTGTATGTGTGTGCGTGTGTATGTGTACATGCACTGGTGTCTGTGTGTCTATACTTGTAGGCGTGTGTGTGCGTGAGTGTGGGAGTATGTAAGTGTACTAATGTATGTACGTGAGTGTGTGTGCGTGAGTATGCGAGCCGGTAAAAGTACTGGTGTATGTAAATACGTGTGTGCGTGCGTGCAGTACGAATGTGTAAGTGCACTGGTGTATGTATATGTTTGCTTGTATACGTATGAGGTGTGTGAATGCGTGTGTATGTGCAAGTACACTGATATATGTGTGTAAACTGATGTATGTGTCTATGCTTGTAGGCGTATGCGTGTGTGTATGTGTGTGAGTGAGTGTGCGAGTGTGTGTGTGCGTGTTCACTGGTCCATGAGCGATACACTGGTGTATGCTTGTTGATGTATGTGCGTGTGCTCGTGTATATGCTAACGCTTGGATGTGTGCCAGTCCAGAAAAAAGAAAGAGATGTATAGAAAGAATAAGAGAGAAAAAGAAAGAATCGTGTCTAGGCGTTTGGATATCTAAGTATATACCAGGGTTTAATATAAATAATTATATTTGTTAAATGCATATTTAATCAGACCGCCCATACTCACCTAGTTTAATATTTATTATAACGCTTCGCTGCGTAAGATACGAGCTAGAGTCTCTGGGTCCCTAAGAATACAGCCCATTAAACATTGTAATGTCATATAAAAGTTATATTATATTTTTAAATACGCATTTAATCTGCCCGTGCATGCTTCCATAATTTAATAGTTATTTCGCATTAGAGTTTCAGGGTAAGATTCGTACTAGGACCTCTGGGTACCCGTGAACGTATTCATTAATCAGAGTAATGATATAATAATGTTCTACCCTAACGAAGTATCAATTTGGGATATTCCCAGGTATACACTCGTGTTTAATATAAATAATCATATTTGTTAAAACATATTAATCCTACCGCACATACTCTCATAGTTTAATAGTTATTAAGCATTAGAGTTTCGCACCGAAAGAATCGAACTAGATCCCCCTGAACATCCTTTCGTTAATCAGGGTAATGATATAATATTATCAAATTATCAATTTCTCATTAGCAATTAAAACATTAAACTTTTTGATTGCAGTAAGAATCAAACACCGATCTACGGATATCCAAGTATACACAGAGATTTAATGTATGTAATGAAATATATATAGCGTGCTTTTTTGACATCGCTGCTTGAAAAGAGTCAGCTACATAAACAGAGAGCTTGTATATCTATGTTCGGGTATATCCGTAGGACTTCGTGAGGATACTCAGAGAGAGCTGGCCTCGGGGCAAAGCCAACGCCATGATGGCGGACTCTAGCATTGGTAGAATTTTTCATGGTCTAGCAGGTAATCTGACCTCTCTGTCTTTCACATGGACAAACAAAGAAAGGGCAAGTATAACGCTTCCACAAGTTTCTTTTGTTATAACAAGCACGTGTCCGAAAATGGAATGGATGACAATAACGTCTGCTCCCTTTTGTTAGAAGGGTTCAGCTTTGTTCTTTTGTTATATGGCTGCGGAATGGGATGCTACATGAGTGGTCTTTCTAAAGAAGTCTTACTCTGGACAATAGAAAGGGATACAATAGCGTCTGTCCCTTTTTTAATTCGGGTGCGATCTGTTCTATTGTTTTTTTGCACGTCGTCGTCAAAAGTTGCGACTGCGAGCTTGCAGGTGGCCTTCCTAAAAGTATTCAATAAAGTCGGGACAATAGCATCTGAGCCTTTGTCCTGCATGCTCTATTGTTCATTTTGACAGTTGATGGATAGCATTTGGTTCTTTTGCGCGCGGACGTTAAACAATGCGACTGGGAGGTGGTTGTTTCAGTACACACGTGTCCGCATACGGAGTGGGTAGAATAATGTCTCCGTCTTTGTTACGGAAGCGTAATTTATTATTCTATTCTTCGTTTTGACGGTTGATTGACAGCCGTAATTGCTTACCTGTCAAGGTTCCATTATACTCAAGGAGATTTATGACCCTCAGCTGTAAGAGATAGCACTATGGGGATGGGGGAGGGGTGGGGGACCTCATTTGCATATGAATACACATTCCTGCACATTAAGTGTTTTTCAATGCCCATTTCTATACTACTCATAGATTTCTCATGCAAATTGTAACTACGATAGTCACATACCTTCATCATGGAAGATGTTGGAAATGATGTCCCTGTGCCACCACGCATTTCTCACGCCTTTTAAGAAAAGTTACATTAACACGCATTAATTCTTCATTGCCATGTACATAAAACCATACCTCCTCAGAAACAAAAAAACGAACAAAAAGGAAACAGGGATCAATAGAGCGACCATTAACATTATCCAAAACCCAGTTGCAGAAATTAACTCTATTCATATAGCGTAGTTGCAATTCCTTAGCTACAGTTATCTTATAGCGGTTTAATTTTATACAAGGGTGATACTGATACGTTTTGCCATGTTTCTAACAGCAAAAGTTTTTATTTTGACAGCTACTTTCTAATGCTTTGCGAGTTGAATACCACGTAGTTTTTTCGATTTGCTGTAATAGTTTCTTAATTATTAACATGTAAGTATTTTATGTTCATCCAAAAATGAATTGGTCTAGAGAGCATTTCCGGGTTTTGATTTTTTACGACTTTAAATCGTCATTAACCGCTAAACATTGTGAAGATTGGCTTAGAAATGTATTTGGCGAAGAAGCCCCATCTAAGTCAAGCATTTAAATTGGTACAGCGAAATCAAAAGAGATCGGTTATTTCTTAGTGGTGAATTTCATGAAGAACGCTCTTAGAACTGCTTTACGGATGAAAATATTGCCGCTGTTTCAGCAATGCTTGAAGAGATGGGAGCCGCATCGCGAATTGGTATGAATCAAGTCCGAGACATTTTACATCAACAGTTAGATGTGAGAAAACTATGTTGTCGATGGATTCCACATAAACTGACGATCAAAAACAGCAACACATGGATTGGTGCAGAAACATTCTGGAAAACTTCCAAGACGGCATTTCAAATTTGCTTTGGAATATCGTTACAGGTGATAAATGTTGGATTTATTGTTATGATTCTGAAACGTAAATCGGCTCAGTACATCTTTGGAACAGAACCTAAGCCTACGAAAGTCCAACGAATTCGCAGAGCTGGAAAGAAAATGGTTGCAGCTTTTTCTTTTTTCTAAAACGGGCCATATTGCCACTACAGTCTTAGAAGATAGACGTGCCGTTACTGCTGATTGCTACACAAATATATAATTACCACAAAATTTTGAAAAAATTCCTGAAAAACTTCCAAAAGGAAAAATATTGTTACATCATGACAACGGATCGTCGCATACAGCAAAACTAACAACTGGGTATCTGGATGCCCTAAAGGTCAGCGCCATGGACCCTCCATCATACACCGTTACCTAGCACCTTGTGATTTGTTTTGTTTAAAAAAATAAAGGCTAAAATTCATGTAATCACTTTTCGTCATCAGATGAAGCAGAGGAGTATATTAATTACCTGGTTTCTGAAGAGCCTCAGGAAGAGTGGCATTATTGCTTTAAGGACTGGTTTCATCGAATGCAAAAATATACTGATCTTAAAAGGCAATATTTTGAAAAGGAATAATATCATTTAATTTTTTAAAAACTAAACCTTTTTTGAATTTCTAATAATTTTCAGTCACCCTCACGAAGTTAGTGGCATTCCAGGACGAGGTTTGCGATATTCCTGATTTTTGCGCAAGCTTTCTCAGTGACTATTGAGTTTGTTCTATCTTTTGTCCGTATCATTGAGTTTTTCATCTGTAAGAATACGGCAATTTACTTTCTGTTTATTTTTAAAGACATATCCAGTTTCCCTAAATCTATTTATAAGATTACGAACCGTTTCTCCGTGAAGCGCACGAACAGCAACGAATTGTCTATAAATCGCCGTCTTACTTCTCTACAAGTGTTTGTCGCATAGGAATCATAGTTGAGGATTCTATGTGCCAAAGTGTACCGACTTATTGGCATTATAACAGCACTAAAAATCCACTGAAACACGTGGTCTCACAATGAATTAACCTCTGTACAAAGGCTTCAACTCAACTCATTATCTGCACACGAAAATGAGGGAAATCGGAGAGGGAACAGAATCGTTTAGAAATAACCCGGTGCAGCACAGCACAAGCAATTCTCTTTAATACGGCCACGCGTCGAAATAAGGTCCTATGCTTGTGCTGTGATTTATCGAAGTAAGGTTACAGCAGCAATTAACAATTTTGTGACTACTATTAGCATGTGCAGTAAGGTACTTGCTTCCTGAAATTTAATAGTTCACATTACTGATTATTAAGCTTCACTTTTACTACGCTACAGTCAAATGTGTTAGGTGAAATTACTTGTACTATGGAGTAACCGAGAAAGGTCATGCCACCAACTAATAATTGTTCATGAGTATAAGCTTACTTAGAAAGGAACTTGTCTTCAGGAAATTAATTTTTTCAGATTAGTGATTATTAAGCTTTGGTTTTATCTAGCTGTAGTCATTCAGCGCGCTAGGGAATATACTTGCACTCAGGAATGTTATACAGCATTTAATAATTTTGTTGCGACTATGCGTTCATTTAAAGATGAACTTGGTATCAGAAAATTAATTTGCTTACATCACTGATTATTAAGCTTTGCTTTTATCAAACTCGTCCTCCGTGGCCTAAGATTACCATACTAGGCTCTAGTTCCCGAGGTCGCGAGTTTAAACCCGGCGGAGGGCGATGCACTTTTTCGGGCGTAAAAGTCTTTAGCATGGCTTCCTTCGGAAGGAAAGTAAAGCCGGTGGTTCCGTGTCATAAATTTACGGCACGCAAAATAACCTCAAGCCTGATAAAAAGGCCTCTGATCAAATTTCCGGTCCTTTACGCCCAATATAGAATGGGAGCCAAGAACCTTGGTAGTTTAAGAGCGTCCATAAATAAAACTGAGTTTAATTTAATTTTTACGTTTATCAAGTTGCGCTCATTGAGAGTATTAGCAGAATTTACTTGTACTTTGAATTACCAGAGAATTATACCAATATAATTATTAACAATTTTCTCATGAATATGAGGTTCCGTATAAAGGAATTTGATTTAAAGAAATTAATTTCTTTACATCACCGATTATTAAGTTTTGTTTTGCGAAGTTGTCGTCACTCAGGGTAGTTGTTTCGAGTGAAGTTTTAAAAGCTCTTAAGAGTTCTTTTTTGTATGAGCGTACATAGAAAGAAGCTTTCGCTTAGGAAATTAAATTGTTTTTATAACCGATTGTAAAACTTTGCTTTTGCCAAGCTAGTGTCATTTGCTGTGCCAGGGAAACATAACTGCACTGAGAAGGTTATACGGTAATTAATTATTTTGTTTTGAGGATACGCTTGCATGTAAACATATTTGTTTTCAGAAAATTAACCTCTTTACTGCACCGTTTATGATGGTTTGTTTTACCAAACTGAAGTCGATCAGGGTACTAGGAGGATATACTTAAATTGTGAATGTGAAAGCCATATAAACAATTACTGATTTCATCAGCAGTACAATTTTGCTCGATAGGCGACTTGGTGGTAGTTTATATAATCAATTCATGTTGATGATCATTAACTCCTGGTGTTTTCTAATCTGCAGTGATATAGGGTTGCATGGAAAAGCGACTTGTGTTGTGAATTAATAGAGAATCGTTAGTCCTGTATGAAATTGTTGAGTAAACACAAATTTGTTGGGAATATAACTTACTTTTAGAAGCTCTATCTATGAGCTCTACTGATCAATGTGTGTTACTTTAAGCTATTTTAAGGTATCCGAAGATAAACATACTTGGCGATCAACCAGTGAGATTGGTTACGTTTATGTGTCCTCAAAATGCAACTGTGCTCTGAGATGTCTGTTTTTAATGTAGCATAAATATTGTACTGAAAATGTAAACCTAGCCTTGCTATTGCTCTGGTTTAAAGAGATACAGTGTCTGAGGACTGTCCTTTACCTGCCGGATGTCATTTTATAATTGTTTTTATTGTTGTTCTGGTTTCACTGAGTCACCTGTTAAATTGTAAAGATCTGGGTTTTGCATTAGTATTCGTTCTTTTGTTAATAAGTTGTTATTCTGAACTTGCGTTCGCTTATGTTCACTCTTTTGTGATCCCCTTTAGGTTAAAGCAAGACCCCTGGATCGTGCAGACGGCTCCAAATGTTTTTCGTGCCACCTTTGGGGAGTAAACGGGGTGTCTTATCGAGCGGTTATGCCAGGTGCCTTAGCTCATACCTGCTTTACAAGCTTAGGGGATATAATGGTGCTAAAGAAAAAATCATTCAAACACATTTTCCTTAGGCTCGGCTGTAAGGATTAATAACTGTGAAAAGAAAACAGCAATAACATTACAGCACAGCGACATAAGCAGTATACAAACTGATTTTTAGGAATTAGAGGAATCTGTAATACCATAACAAGAGTGTGTTAAAGCAAAATGGTTTTTAATATTCACTACTTTCTCTACCCATTATCAACTAACATGGACCTTATTTATCATAATCCTTATAAAGTATGAGTAGTGATAACATGCTGGATTTTGATACACCTGCATAATAAGGACCCCCTAATTGATAATGATTGTAATCCTATTGACTGTGTAATCAGATATCCCTTTGTTCCACACACTACCGGCTCTGCCCCCCCCCTTTGTATGTTCCTCTAACATGCTGCTAATGGAGGTGTCATGTAGCTGTCAGATGTGATTGACAAGGGTTTGACAAGAGTTTGATGATGATGATGAGATACGGTTTAAGGGCGCTAAACTGCTAAGGTCATCAGCGCCCTTACAATGTATAAAAAATTGAAGTCCAAAATATAAAAGATGGGTAAAACAACCGCATAAGTAAAAAACGGGACACAAACCCGCGATGTCCAACAAGCTAAAAACAACAATACACAAATCCCATAAACACACTAAAAGTATAGACAATAAAAGGGTAAATTGTGTCAAGAACTGTAGAATGCGAGGGACATGAGCGCCTTATGACAACTGGGGAGTAGAGTCCCCATTAAAACAGACATAATAAAATTAGAATGCTGAAGGTCGCTCAACGCATCAAATGCGCAGATTAAAATCACTGTCACGAATAAAACGTAAAACACATTCTACAGCACGCGCGTCGTCTGCCAAAACGTTGGCTAGGCCAACAGGCAGACCCACACGATCACGCAATGCAGCTAAAACCTGACACTCCTCTAAAACGTGACGCACCATTAAGGGCGCATCACACTTCCCACAGTGGTGCGGGGTCACCACTGAGCAAATACCTATGACTAAAAATGCAATGTCCGATACGAAGGCGTGTTAAAATTACCTCTTCCCGACAAGAAGCACGGGAAGAGGTAGCCCAGACTAAAGGGAGAGGTCTAAACTCCCGCAACTTGTTCCCCCGGAGGGCCGTCCATTCATCGCTCCAAAGCGAGAGGATGCGGCGACGTAAAACAATAAACAAATATGACGAGGGAACAACAGAGGTAAAACTTCTGGGTGATAAAATCGCCGATTAGGCAGCGGCGTCGGCAGACTCGTTCCCTGAGATGCCAACATGACCTGGAATCCACATGAAGGAGACGCGGATACCGGAGACACCAAGTGAATGGACCAGGTCATGTATGCGCTGTACGAGTGGGTGATAATTGTACAGCGCGTTAATACTCTGAAGGGCACTCAGGGAGTCTGCGCAAAGAAAACAGTGCTGTAAATCATGCCGCTGGATGTAAAAAATGCCTGATAAATACTAAAAAGTTCGCCGATAAAAATCGAAGAATGCCCCGGTAAACGAAAGGTAAAACTATGCTGACCAAAAACAAAGGCACACCCTACTCCAACATCAGTCTTAGACCCATCAGTGTATATAAAATGAAAGCTCCCGATTTTCGCCTGGAGTTCTAAAAAAGCTGATCTAAGAACTTAAGAAGGGGCCTCAGTCTTCGGCATCGACGTTAGCCCAAGGTGATAGTGGGCCTCAGCGCGCAACCATGGAGGAAAAAGTGTTTCCCCCCTGGGAAGGGCCGGCGCTGGCGCAACGTCCAAATGCCGAAGGAGTTGTCAAAATCGAACCCCTGGAGGTAGTAATGCAGAGGAGCTAACTAAATATTGTCGATCAAGCGAATCCTCGTAAAATAACTCGAAGGACGGGTGGTTAGGCAAGCTTGAGAGCCGACAAGCATAGCTGCACAAAAGCATCTCACGCCGGAAGGACAGCGGAGGCTCTGCAGCTTCTGCGCACAGACTGGGTACAGGGCTAGTTGGAAAGGCCCCTGTAGCGACTCATACCACGATGATGAATGGTATTCAAGCGACGTAACACAGATGGACGTGCCGATGAATAGACAATGCACCCGTAATCAAGCTTAGATCGCACCAAGGAGCGATAAAGACGCAGAAGAACGGTCCGATCAGCTCCCTAGGATGTGTCACTTAAAACACGTAAAATATTAAGAGAGCGGCCAGACTTTGCTTTTAAAGAGGAAACGTGAGAAGTCCAGCTCAGCTTTCGATCAAAGATAAATCCCAAAAATTTCACCTCGTCTGTAAATGGAGCGTCCTCAGACCCAAGGTGGAGAGAGGGCGGAGGGAAAGTCTTCCGGCGCCAGAAATTGATGCAGACGGATTTCTGGGCGGAGAAATTAAAGCCGTTGGCGTTTCTCCAGGCGTAAAGACGGTCGATACAGCTCTGGAGACGAAGTTCGAGCGGACTGGTCCCCCGTGAACTACAATAAATGGCAAAATCGTCAACGAAAAGGGACGATGAAATGCCATGTGGAAATAAATCAACAATGGGGTTGATAGCTATCGCAAAAAGCGTGGCACTGTGTACAGAGCCCTGCGGTACTCTGTTCTCTTGAATAAAAAGACTAGATAAAACCGAGCCCACACGTACACGAAAGACCCGGTCCGTCATAAACTCCCGAAGAAATATGGGAAAACGACCGCGGATATTCCAAGCGTGAAGTGTAGGCAAAATGCCGCCCCTCCAACAAGTGTCATAAGCTTTCTCCAGGTTAAAAAAACAGCCACGGTTTGACATTTTCTCAGAAATCCATTCATAATATGCGTCGACAGGGACACCAGATGGTCGACGGTAGAGCGATAGCGGCGAAATCCTCACTGAGAGTTTGCCAGAAGTTTCTGAGACTCAAGCCACCATGTCAAACGCCCTTTGAACATGCGCTCCATCACTTTGCAAATGCAACTGGTGAGGGAGATGGGGCGGTAGCTGGAAGGTAGTTGACGATCCTTCCCAGGCTTAAGTATAGGGACAATGGTGGCTTCGCGCCAAACGGAAGGAAAAATACCGTCTTGCCAAATACGGTTATAGACCTGTAAGAGAAAGAGTTTACTGTCGGCTGAAAGGTTCTGTAACATCAGGATATGAATGCCGTCCGGCCCAGGAGCGGAGTGCCTAGAGCAATGAAGAGCGTGCTCCAGCTCCCTCATTGTGAAAAGTTCGTTATAAGATTCATTATTAGCAGACCGAAAATTATATGTTGCGGAATCCAGCCGGTCTTTGATAGAGCGATAGCCGGCGGAATAACGGGCAGAACTGGAAACCGCCTCAAAGGCAGTGCCCAGATTGTTAGCGATGGCAGCCGGATCTACTATGATGGCATTGCAAACCTGAAGGCCAGAAACAGTACAATGCGACACTTTACCTGAGAAGCAACGAAGTTTATGCCAAACAACAGATGAAGGCGTAAAGCGATTAAAGCACTCGGCAAAACGAGTCCAAGACGCCTTCTTGCTATCTTGAATAATGCGACGAGCCCTGGCGCGTGATTGTTTAAAAGTAACCAAATTATCAAGTGCAGGGTGTCGCCAAAACACCCTAAGTGCAGTTCTACGGGCAGGAACGGCAACCCGACACTCCTCCTTCTATCAAGGAACAGGAATCCGTCGAGGGTTTGAGGATGAACGGGGAATTGCGCGTTCGGCGGCAGATAGAATCGTAGACGCAAGGTGCTGCACCATTTGGTTAACGTCAGTGAAGGGCTGGTCCGCAAAAGACACGAGGCTGGAACACAAACTCCAGTTGGCTTTTGTGAATTTCCAGGTAGGTACTCTGGAGTGTTGGACGTGGTGAGAGAAGAGAAACGATGCAAGGGTAATGGTCGGTGGAGTAGGTGTCAGTAACGACGTACTTCTACAGACGACTAGCAAGCTGGCAAGGTCCAGGTGTGGGAATGTACCAGAGGAATCAGAAATAAAAGTAGGTTCACCTGTATTGAAGATGGAGAGATTGAACTGGTAAAAAATGTCGGAAAGAAGAGTCCCCTCGCACAAGCCCTTGGCGAACCTTACAGTGGGTGATGGACATTAAAATCTCCCAAAAGAAGAAATGGTGTTGGGAGAGCGGACAAGAGAAGGCTAATATCCGCATTTGCGAGGGGAGACGATGGAAGGGAATACACACAGGATACAGAAAAGAAAAGCCAGGTAACTGTAGTTTAACGACAACAGCTTGCAAGTCCGACGTAATAGTGAGAGTTTGAAAACAAACTTCGTTACGCACTAAGAACATGACACCTCCATGAGCAGGAATACCCTCCTCCGGTTCAAGATCGTAGCTAACCGGAGTATACCCTCGAAGATCAAAAGGGTCGTGAGGGCAAAGCTTGGTCTCCTGCAAACACACGACCATAGGTGAATGGGAACGCAATAAAAGTTGCAGTTCCGCCCTATGCGATCGTACACCACGTAAATTCCAGGTCAGGATAGCCATTAAGAAAAGGGATAAACTGTCTACTTAGAAGGAAGGCTTAAAATAATCTTTTGCTTAACCTCTGGGCTCGGGCTTTTTGTATGGAGTTGGTCAGACTCCATAGCCTCCTCGAGGGGAGGGCCCACGCGCTCACAGCCAGAAACCGATTCAAGCGCCGAAAATCGGTTCTGGGTGGCAACGGGTGAAGGGGGCCACTGAGCGCGACTTGTCCCAGGAGCATCCTGGGATTGTGATCTCCGAGGAGGGGAAGGTGAACTTGTCTTGCCGCGCGCACGCGGAGGGTCTTTCAAAAATCTTCGCTGCGAAATTTCTGCTTCGTTTTTTTGTCAGTGCCTTGTGACTTCGTGGACTTAGGACCAGGTTTAGAGGGCTTGGTAACTATAGCTGAAATGGACGGCCGGATGGTAGTGGCGGTCAATGCAGTGATGGTCCAAGTTTGAGTCTCTGCTTCCTTCCGGGGTACTGACGAGGCAACAAAAGAACTAAATGTTCCCGATCGCAGGAGCGAAGGTTGGCGCGCATGGTAAAGCCTCCGGGTTTCGGCGAAGGAGAGTTTCTCCTTTACCCGGATCTCCTGGATCGCCTTCTCGTCCAAGTACCGCGTACAGTCGGCAAATGAAACAGAATGAGACCCTTTGCAATTAACGCAGACGGGGGCTGCTGAACAGGTACCTTCGTGTGAGGTCTGGCTACATGTTACACAGATGGTAACGGCACTCTTACACGAGACTTGCGTATGCCCAAAACGTTGGCATTTGAAACAACGCAGAGGTCTAGGTAATAGGGCTTCACTGCGATGCGCTCGTACCCTGCTGAAAGACTCGTGGGCAGATCGACGCCGTCGGAAGTGATAAACAGGGTACGAGTTGGTACCAACATTCCGTCGCGTTTAGCCTGCACTGTATGAACAGCTGTCACCTTTTGACAGAAAGCTAGTTGACAAGTTCTTTGTCCGACATACCATTGAGGCCTTGGGTGGTAACGACGCCTCGACAGGAATTCAAGGTGCGGTGCTTCTCGACACGGATAGGATAACCGTGGAGAAGCGTGGCGCGCAACAAGGACTTACTTTGCTGTTCGGATTTGGTTTGAACCAACAATGAACCAATTCGAAGACGAGTGCAGGACTGAACCGCACCTGCAATAGCGTCAATGCCCTTCTGAATAATGAAAGGTTTCACCTTCTCAAAACTTTGTCCTTCTTCTGTACGTGAAATGACCAAGTAGCAACCAGATGTCGGCGGTGCTACTTCTGTTACATAGACCTTTCGGCGCTTGTTGTGAGTAATGGAGAAAAGGTGCTCCATAGCGAAATAAATCCTCCACCATTGCAACCGTCTCCGACCTCGGGCTCTGACTTCCCGGGCGTTACCCTGGCTTGGGTGAGTGGCCTATCTATACCTATCTCACCACAGGGTCACACCTCCCAGAACATAGACAGAGGGACCCAATTACCGTCAGAAGTCAGCAGCTCATGCAATGGCCCCTCCGCGGGACTGCAGTTGAACAGCGGATACGAACACATACCCTACATGACGACCCCGGGTGGTGGGGATGACGCCATTACCCACTCACCCAGCTGCGCACCCAGTGCGTGGGTATCCGTCAGGCTGTGTCCACGGAGGATTATAATAAAAGGATAAAAGAAACTAAAAGTGTGTGGGCGTTTCGCACGCAAGGTAGGCCGGCGGACAAGGGTTTGATAACTATCGTCCATGTGTAACTCTTTGTTTCACACCGACCGCCCCCTCCCTCATTTGTGTCACTTACCGCTAATGTAGGTGTCATGTTGCTGTCAAATTTGATTGACTGGGTGTTTTGATAACGATCGTCCATGTGTAAGATTGCCTTACTTCGAGCTTTTGCCACCTTCTGGTGCTCTCAGTCACCTATAACCACACTCTAAATCAATGAAAGTGGTTTAGGCCACAAAGACACAGCTAATTGCAGTTTAATTGAGCGTACATGTAAACATGTGTGTTTACGAACGTTTTGATTCTATTTCGCGGTATGTTGCCGACACAGAAAGTACCCTCCTCCCCCTTCTTTTTGTGGGTAAAATCCCTGCCCCTAAAGCTCTAAATCTCTGTGCAAAGCAATCAGATAATATTCGTCCATGCATAACAGCATCTGGACTCATTGAAATCAAGAATTTAAACCGCTAACAAAGGCTATATCGCACTCTAGCGTCTTGGATTCCCAGTATCACGTACCCTAAAGGACTGGACGCATGCCGCCAACCACAGGCACGCACACACGCACTCTTTCTCTCTCTCCCTCTCTTCTTTGTGCTAGCACGCTGCTACCTTAATATAATTGCCACTTCATTGATATGGAAGGTTGGATGTGCCAGCCAGTTATGCAATTGTTTAAACACCCCTGAAAAATATGTTGTATGATCCCTGATGTTGGATAAATCAGACTTTGGAAATTCTGCCTTCAAGATATTCACAGACTTGGGTATTTCCACCCTCTTAATAGTCTCTGGATTTACAAACAGTTCAATTCGCTTTTTTACAGGAAGGTGATAGCATCTACGCATACCGCTACAATAGGCTCCGTGACATTTCCGAGAGAGCGGGCAGTGTTTCTCTCTTTGAGATTCGATACCAAGCTATACCACTGAGTATTTGTGGAAGAAGAAATATAATGTATTACACTCATGACTTTTTCCGCAAGCGATTATTCCGAGGTCCACAGCATAAAAACGATTTCTCTTTTAAGAAAATATATAAATATTGCAAGAAATTTAAATGCCATGGATCTGGAGACTTTAAAACGTGCTGACACTCGGGTACAAGTACATGGGCTTCAAAATGTGCATTTCCTGTGAGAAAATATATACATATTCCAAAAATTGTAAATCACATGTTCTGCGGACTTTAAAACATGCAGACACTCGAGGTAAAATACAGGGATCTTCAAAACATGCATTTCATTTGGAATAAGGTATTGCAGGAGGGGACTCAGAACATACGAATTCGAAAACGTGTTCAGTACTCTAGCGGAATCTAGCCATGGACACTTCAAATATAAATTTAGTATCTGTTTTTCAAAACTTTTTCTAAAAACGCAAACCAGCGGACTTCGAGAAATGCCCGAGCAAGTTATACCGTTGTTTAATCACCCCTGCCAAATATGTTGTATACCCCTTAGGTTGGGGGAACCAGACCTCGGAAATTCGGCTTTCAAGATAGTCACAGACTTGGGTATTCCCTCCCCCTTAATGGACTCTGGATTTCCAAATAGTTCACTTCGGTTTATCAGGAAGTTGATAACATCTGGGCAGACCACTCCAATAGCCTCCGTGGCGTATCCGAGAAGGCGGGCACTGTCTCTCTCCGAGGTTCGATATTTGGCTAATGCATGGAGTATTTGTGGAAGAAAAAATATAATGTATTACACTCACATGACTTATTCTACAAGCGCTCATTCTGAGGTGCACAACATAAAAACGATTTCTCATTTGAGTATTGCAAAAAATATAAACAACATGGATCTGGGAGCTTTAAAACATGCAGACACTCGAGTAAAATCCAGAAGAACACCAAAAATGTAAACAACATGTATCTGGGAACTTTAAAACATGCGGACACTCGAGGTAAAATAAAGGGGCCTTCAAAACACAGATTTTTACTGAGAAAATATATAACTATTGTAAAAATGTAAATAACATCGATCTGGGGACTTTAAAACATGAAGACACTCTGGTAAAATACAGTGGCCTTAAAAACAGGCATTTCCTCTGAAAAATGCATAACTTTTGCAGGAGTGTAAATAACATGGAGCTGGGCACTTTAAAATGTGCAGACACAAGAGTCAAATACATGGGACTGCAAAACAGGCATTTCACCTGAGAAAAACATTCAGTATTGCAAAAATGCAAATAACATGGATCAGGCGACTTAAAATATGCAGATACTAGGGGTAAAGTACAGGGGTCTTCAAAAGAGACATTTCCTTTGAGAAAATATATAAGCATTTCAAACATGTAAATAACATGGATCTAAGGACTTTAAAACATGCAGATACTCGGCAACATACAGGGGTCTACAAAACAGACATTTCCTGTGAAGAAAATATATTAGTAATGAAAAAGTGTAAATAACATGGATCTAGGGACATTAAAACATGCGGATACTCAAGGTAAAATACAGGAATCTTCAAAGCATGCATTTCATTTGGGATAAGGTATTGCAGGAGGGGCTTAGAACACACGATATCAAAAGTCGTGTTGACTACTCTAGCGGGGAGTCTAGCCATGAAAACGTCAAATATAAATTTGATATCTGCTTTTAAAAACTGTTTTTCTAAATGCGCACACCAGCTGTCTTCGAGAAATGCGCCAGCGAGTTATGCCGTTGATAAAACAACCCTGCCAAGTATGTTGTATACCGTGAGATGGGTAAATCCGACCTCGGATATTCCGCTTTTAAGATATTCAGAGCCGTCGGTCTTTCCCCTTAATGGCAGGGATTTCTAAACAGTACACTTCGATTTTTCAGGAATGCGATAACATCTTCATACACACCTGTGAATGCGGACACGGGACTCGAGATGGTAGGATCAAGCTCTGATCGGTAATATTTAATACTGAAAGATAATATGGTTGAGTGATTAAAAACAATGAATACAGCCGGGAATCGAACTCGGAACTCAAGCGACACAAATGCTTTATGAATAAAGAAACGAATGTGTATATTGCATGTAGCTAAAAGGATAGGAATTGTGAGGTGTTTAAAACATACATGTTCGCACACTCAAGGTAGAATACGACGGACCTTCAAAACATGCATTACGTCTGATATAAATTTGTCTGAAAACACCATAGTTATCGGGAAAACCTCTCCACAAACCCATTAAGCGTCTCTATAAGCGTAGGTGTATATTGCAATATTTTTTTTAATGATTTCTCATTTGTCTGAAAAGAGCATACTTATCGGTAAAACCACTCCACATACCCCATTAAGCGTCTTTATAAATATATATGATGCTATAGATCTCCTAACTTGTTTTGACGCGTTTATTTATACACCTCTCAAAGACAAGAATTCTTTGTTTGATACCGAAAATAAACTGATTCTTTTATGGAATGTTAAACAAAGAAACATGGGGATGATAAGAAGAGTATTGTATTTTGAATTAAAATTGGAGAAAGAATTTAACTTAAGCACCCCTTCATTTTAGGACATTCTCCTAAATATATATTCAATAGGGTGACCCAAAGCCAGATGAGGAGAAGTCTTTGTGTCGGAACGGGCTTCATAGTTTAATCCTGAAGAAAGAACATCCATAACTTGGGCCATCTGTAATCAAGATAGTGCTCTAAGACGACTACGCAACTAAGGGCATTTGCGTGTAACACACTAACTAATCGAGCAGAATGGTTCAGGTGGTAACGTCTGTGGTCCGCTTTCGGAGGTCGTGGGTTTAATTCCCTAAGCTGCCTCTTCTGACCCTGGGGCTTTTTGGGGTTTTCCTGGTCGGTAGGCGATTGCCGCGAAGGTACATTGCATCCCCGAATTTTTCCTCACTTCAGTTTCACCCAAAGTTTCATTTTACTTCACCTTTCATCTCCTGGGCTCTGACCGGTAATATTTAATACGGAACACCGAAACTCAAGCGATACAAATGATTTATGAAGTGAATAGGTGTATATTGCATGTAGCTAAAAGGATAAGAATGGTGAGTTGTTTAAAGCATGCATTTTCGCGCCATCGATGTAAAATACAGGGGAGGCCTTGTAAACATGCATTTCCTATGGGATAAGATGTATAGGTCCAGTATATAGAGCGCTGTCCTTAAACATCCCTAGGGGGAAGCGAAAGTCATTCGAGTGTATCACATCAGATATTTTCTTTATGTTTTATGGATATATGTAAGGATTTTAAAGTAATACTTTATAAGAAATTAAGTATCGCAATTATTTTCAAGTATTCTTTCCTTCTCCAGTGCAGCAATCAAGTTAACTTTTATTATTGTTGTTATTATTATTATTATTATTATTATTATTATTATTATTATTATTATTATTTCCGTAAACAAAAGTTATCTGTTTACTTCATTTTAAACAGACTGGTGTTTCAGTCCCGCCGTTTAAAATTATAGGATCCCTACATTGCTTCAGGAAAATTATATCAACAGAAGCAATACCTTCTTTTCATTATTTACCCTAAAGTTATAGTTAAATAATACATGCAATACATTATTTTTACAGACCTATGCATGAGCTTCAAGTCCCAGACGAAGGCATTCTACGCGTGTACTTACCATCATATCATTATAGAATAATACATTGAACACAGTCAAGTGCTTCAAATATAACACTTCAGTGAATATTTTTGGTAATGGGATAATATAAACAGCGAATCTAAGCAATACACGTATTCAAAACAATAGTCTAGCGTTCTATACACCGTGGATTTTTTCCTACCGCCATATTACTTCCTGAGGCTGGAAATCCCCCTAACATGTTTAGACGCGTTTATTTATGAAATGTTCTATGTGCGAGACTAGCTCCCCTCCATGACCCCTTAGAAAAGTTGATTGTATTCGATACGGCTGGGGTAGCCAATCAGATCAATTTATTTTATATCGTCACTCCTTTCGCTTGCAATTTGTATGTGAAAAATTGATAGAAAGAAGCTGCTTCTCAAGCAATTTTCAATCTATCTTGCGTGATCTCATCAAGCTAAGTACTGATGTTGTTTTATAACGCTCCGGGAAATTTCATCAAACAGCATGTCTGGTCCACTGTAGATGCAGTTCATTTACTTTAAAAATTAACTTATTACTCTCTGCAAATAATTTATAAATGTGTTACTTCTTGTTTTTTGAATGTCAACGATTTATATACAAATAGTTGAACATGCTACAGTTAATAGCTAGCTGCGTGAATTTCGTTTTCTGAAAAGCAAACTTATTATTCTAGATGTCTAAATAAGAGATATTTATATTCATTTATAGAGAAAAAATACAATTATTTGAATACCTACTTAACGTTTTGCTTTTTAGAATATTATAAAAAGTCTGTTGTGCGAATCATTCGCTCTAATAAAGTAAATGTTTACATTAAATTGAAACATTTAAATCGAGAAAATAGCCTGCTTAATGAACTTCATTAGTGAAACAGAACATCCTTTATATTTGCACATATTATCATTATTATTGTTATTACCATTATTATTATTGTATTGTACATAAAATGTTATTAATCTCGAGACTTTCAAATAAATGAATTTTTTATGAAATACAGTCTCTAATAAGGAATTTGTTTTTCTGATCCTAATGCAGAGAGTTTAGCAACACAACTTAACACACTGGCTGGGAATAGCATTTTCCCGACTATACAAAGACTACAAGATCTTCAGCTAGATGAGCCTTATAAAAGCCATAAGAAAAATTTATGTGAGATACGGTGTTAGAGTGGTTTCAGTCTTAGATGAAAAGTTTTTCTTCCAGCGAGATATTCAATCCTAACAAGCGAACAGTTGAGGAAATGCCCGGGAAGTTTCAAATTGTATAACACGGATTAGTGCCAGCTGGCAAGTTTAAGACATGTAAATTGTCTTTTCTTCATGTTAAGGTTTGTATAAATAATTCAGCTAACCCTTCATTGTTTCATTTACAGATACAGCCTTTGAGTTTATAAATACATGGTTCACTAGGATAACATTCGTCTGAAGTGTGCTTCACTGTATTAAAACAAATATATGTAAATAACATCTAGGTTGTAGTCTGTGTGAGGTCGGACAGAAAGAATTTTAATGTCTTCTCAGCGATTCTTTACCTCAAAGCATATACTTACAACAAGCTGAAAATAATTTGAACGTGTGTTACAGGACTACAGGGACAGGGTAAAGAAGGGGAACAACGGGTTAGTGTAAAACAAGCATAAATAGAAATGTAATAGGAACATTCTCAACAACGCCCAGTGATCGTATTTAATGAAGAATCGCAAAACCAGGCACCATGAAACCTTTGCGAGTGTATTATATAGCAATAATATAAATTATTTGTTCATTGCTATTGTGTTTCTTGCCAATTCCATTCATTTCATATAATTCCATAATTGTTTAAAGGATTATGCAATATGATAAAACATTGATGCTGCATTAAATCTAAAAATATCTGTTGAACTATTTTGGAAAGACGCTTGAATAAATCGAATATATAAGTCAGAACCATCTAATATTTTGGGGTATGATATGAAGTGTATAATAAGAATAAAAAAGAGAACTATATAAAATGAACAAAATTTATTTTATAGACATTATCCTATTACAATCATCACAAAAACCATACATATTTCCCAAAGACAATGATTATAGTCTAAACTTTCTAAACCCAATTATATAATCGTTGCATCACAGATAGAGAGACCTGCAGGTGAAGACTTTATCCGTGAAATTAAACATTCCAGCAATGTCTGGAAAAGGTATTTTATATGTACAATTTCTTGATAATCATGATATATTTCGATGTTATTGTTAACTATCGTCGGAAAATTCATTAACATCATATTTCGTGACTGTCATACTATAACTTTAGATGCTCTCAGCTTACTTATAATTTCTTCAATCTCCCTCGTACGATTGCTAATACCAGCCTCTCTATGCCATAAGTAACCTCAGCATGTTTACCAGCCTATTCGGATTTTCAAGATTAGATATCACTGAATTGTCATAATATGGAATCGTCAAATTAGCAAGCACACTACTTCCACTGTATTCTGATTCCTCGCCCGCAGAAGACTCAACTGTAGGACAGAGCACCGATTCAGTATAACATCTTCCTGCATACATCTTAAGTCTTAACAAAGAACGATTCTTTAAAACCCGACCACATATACAGGATTTAACGACTCGTTTTCCTTATTGTGTACTCTATGAATAATTGAGTTTCTCATAAGTTGGTTGTACTGATTTTCTCCCAAATAGCTCATGCTAAAACTGTAAAAGAAGTTAAATGAATACGTGAACGCTAACGCTCGAAGGAATTAAAAGCGAATGTATGTTATTGATAAAACACAACTATGTATATATCTCGAATGCGAGTGACGGAGGGGAACTTCGGCATATGCATAGCAGGGGAAAAAGGATGCTCCCTGGAAACATTCGTCATACAGAAAGCGACTGGTCTCAAGATCCATAGACGTGAGCTTGGGCGGAACTGGCTTCAGATTAAAATCTTTAAAAGGTAGGGACTTTGTCCTTTGCCTGTCATTTCTCCTGGACCGTCCAAACCACGTAACATAGCGTAACACAGCATACAATCACGTAACATATCCAAGTAACACCACGTAACATGCCGTAACCAGAAACGTAACCAACAAACTAACCAGAAAGTGGCGGCTGCAAGCAGAGTATAAGGATGCTCTCTGGAAACATGCGACATCCACACAGGGATTGGGTGTGTCCCATAGCATACTGTAGAAATCTACACTCACCATTAAATCCATCCTTTAGAAGGCAAAATATTGTTGACATGTGGATAACAGAGACGCGCGAGAAGGTGGAACGATCCTCGAGGTGGAAATGTTAGGGACACTGCGCTATGCAAGCTGTACAGATCTATACCGACCCAACACCATCCTTCAAAGGCATCAGATCTTCGACATGTAGATGACACAGACACGCGAGCAGTTGCAACGGTCCTCGGACTGGAAATGTTAGGGACACCTAGCGCAATGCTAGCTGTACACTACATACCGACCTCCAGCCACATTCCTCGGAAGGTAACAGACTGTCGACGTGTAGATAACAGAGACGCGCGAACAAGTGGAACGATCCTCGAGCTGGAAATTTTAGGGACACCTAGTGAAATGGAAGCTGTAAGATCTATACCGACCACAACCCCATCCTTCGGAAGGCAACAGATCGTCGAAATGTATATGACAGAGATGCGCCAGCAGGTGGAACGATCCTCGAGGTGGAAATATAGGGGCCACACTGCGGTATGCAAGCTGTACAGATCTATACCGGCCACAACACCATCCTTCGGAAGCCAACAGATCGTCGACATGTAGATGACAGAGGTGCGCCAGTAGGTGGAACGATCCTCGAGGTGGAAATATAAGGGTCACACTGCGCTATGGAAACTGTACGGATCTATACCGGCCACAACACCATCCTTCTGAAGGCAACAGATCGTCGACATGTAGATGACAGAGACGCGGGAGCAGCTGGATTAATCCTCGAGCTGGAAATGTTAGGGACACCTTGCGCAATGCAAGCTGTACAGATCTATACCAACCGCAAACCCCATCCTTCGGAAGGCAACAGATCGTCGACTTGTAGAGGGCAGAGACGCGCTATCAGCTGGAGCGATCCTAGACCTGGAAATGCTGGGGACACCTAGCGCAATGCAAGCTGTTCAGATCTATACCGACCACCATCTTCATCCTTCAGAAGGCAACAGATCTTTGACATGTAGATGACAGAGACGCGCGAGCAGCTGCGACGACCCGAGAGCTGGAAATGTTAGGGACACTTAGCGCAATGAAAGCTGTACAGATCTATACCGCCCATCACCCGCATCCTTCAGAAGGCAACAGGTAGTCGACATTTGGGTGGCAGAGACGCGCTAGGAGCTGGAACGATCCGATAGCTGGAAATGTCAGGGACACCTAGCGCAATGCAGGCTGCACAGTAGTATACTGACTGCCAACCGCAACTCTCAGAAGGAAATATGACAGGCAAAGCCCGGGATCCCTACCTTTTAAAGATTTTAACCTGGAGCTTGCTCCAACCAATCTCACGTATACGGACCATGAGATCAATAGTGTCTGCATGACGAATGCTTCCAGAGGGCATCCTTTTCCTCTGATCACCGCATGCAATTTCTGGTTACTTTTGGTTACATTTATGGTTACGTTTTGTTAAATTTCTGGTTACGTCATGCAACGTGGTGTTACGCAATGTTACGTGGTTATGACGGTCAAGGAGACATGACAGGCAAAAAACAGGGTCCCTACCTTTTTAAAGAGTGCATCATTTTCTCTTGCTATCCATATGCCGAGATCCCCATCCGTCCCATCCGTTACGTGTTATGAATACATTCGCTTTTAATTCCTTCGAGCGTTTGCATTCACGTATTCATTTAATTTCTTTTACAGTTTTAGCATGAGCTATTGTGGGAGAAAATCGGTGCAACTAACTTATGAGAAACTCAAATTCTTATACATAACACATGGAGGAAAACGAGTTGTTAAATGCTGTATATTGGTCGGGGATTAAAGAATCGTTCTTTGTGAAGACCTAAGATCCATCGAGGAAGATGTTATACTGAAACGGTTCTCTGTCCTATACTTTAGTCTCCTTCGGGCGAGGAATCAGAATATAGTGGGAGTAGTGTGTTTACTAATTTTACGTTTCAGTATGGTGATAAATCCGTGACATCTACGCTTGAAAATCCGAATAGAGTGGTCAATATGTTGAGCTTACTTATGGCATCGAGAGAGGCTGGTATTAGCAATCATACGAGGGAGAAAAGAAATGATAAATAAGCTGAAAGCATGTAATAGTAAGGTAGTCACGAAAAATGATTTCAATGGATTTTTCGACGATGGTTAACAATAACATTTAAATATATCACGATTATCAAGAAATTTTATAACATAAAGTACCTTTTACAGAATTGCTGAGATGTTTAATTTACGGATAAAGTGTTCAGCTGTAGGTCTCTTTACCTGTGATGCATACCATTATAAGGAATGAATCACCTAAAACTTGCGCCGCAAATATTTCGGAAACGGAAAGTGCTATTGATGTGCAGTTTTCACAGTATTGATTGGTAGTCAGGGGCTCGTACATTCTGCATATAAGCAGATTTTAATAATACTGAGAAAGTGTATTTTTTGAGCAAGCATACAGTGTTTTAAATGGAACAATGCCTAGTTACATCAACAGAATAAAGGCAGAGTAAATCAGAATATCAGTGGCGTTTGTTGCAAGATTGTAGTGCAAGTGGTTTACGAGAAATCTTATTTTGAAACTTTTACGCACCAACACTTGTACAACCTGTGGTAATACAAACTAATGAAAAACAAAAGGGAATTACAATACTTCTGTAGATTCTTACAAGTAAAGAGAAAATAGCCCTACAAAGGTTGTGTTCAAAATGACCACGCTTCCAGTCTGCTATGGAAAGACTGCTGCACAAGTTCTAGCATTTCAGTGGAAATTTCAGAGCAGCTAGCAGTAGTAGTCGTTTCATATTGTCTGGTGTAGTTGGTACATCCTTGTAGACAGTGTCCTTCAGCCATCCCCACAGATAAAAGTATAAAATGGTCGGATCCGGTGAACGGGCCGGCCAAGATACAGGTCCTCTTCGTCCATTCCAACAATTTGGAAACAATTCGTTAAGACAAGCTGTAGTACTTTGTGCACTATGGGCTGAACAACCATCATGTTGGTACCACAGGTTCCTCCTAGTCTGCAAAGTAACGTCTTCTAGCATCTGTGTCAGATGGTCTGTCATGAGGCTGCGATACTTGTGCGAGTTCATTATTTCTTCTATGAACAAAGGGCATATGAGCTGATGGTTCACTATCCCACACCGCAGGTTTAAACTCTATGAAAGCTGACGTTCCACCTGACGAAGCCAACGGGATTGTCAACAGACCAATATTGATGTTTCTGCGGTTTTCCTGGCCATGATTAATAAATGCTGCCTCATCATTCAACAAGATACATGATGAATCTGGAGTATCATATCTTAATGCCCATGTACAAAAGTTAACACCAATCTCAAAATCGTTTCCATGCAGCTCTTGAGGGAGAGAGATGTGTTAGGGATGGAACCCATGTCGATGGAGAAAGCGCAGTACACTTGCCTGACTTATGCCACTTCCACGTGCGATTGTGCGGGACCTAATTTGCGGATCTACTACAACGGCAGCCAAAACTATAATTTCTGCCTCCTCTCCAGTTACTTGTTTGTTTCTGTTATGTTTACTATGTGTTACAGTACCACTTTCACGAAATTGGTTGAAGAGGTTGATAAATAATTGCCGAGATGGTTGACGTCTATTGGGATACGTTTCCGCATACAACGTACAGGAACGAACTGCATTCTACCTACACCCTCATACTTCATGAGCATGTCGGCCTTTTCTAAATTAGTAAACCCATATTCCACTCACGACTTACTGCCTGAACTGTCACAAACTAACTGACCAGAAGGTTACACTGCAACCAATGACAGAAAACACAGTGCAAACAAACATAACAACACCGTACGTAGCAACTAAACAGCTTGAATGGGTCAAACAATTGTCGGGTGGAAACTTTTAAAAATACGATTTCTCGTAAACCACTTGCACTAGAAACCTGCAAAAAGAACACTGAATTTCTAATTTACCCTACCCTGATTCTGTTGATGTAACTAAGCATTGTTCCATTTAAAAATGTATGTTTGCTCAAAAATACACATTCTCAGTATTATTAAAATTTGTTTATGGGCTAAATGTACGAGCCCCTGGTTACCAAGCAATACTGTGAAAACTGCACATCAATATCACTTTCCTATTCCGAAATATCTGCGGTAAACGTTTTAGGTGATTCACCGTGTATAATGGGATGTTTAGAAAGTTTAGACTATCATTATTGTCTTTGGAAAATATGTATGGTTTTTGCAAAGGATTGTAACAGAATAATGGTTATAAAATAAATGTGGTTTATATTATATACTTCTGTTTTTATTAATCTTATTATACACTTCATAACATACCCTCAAATATTAGATGGTTCTGACTTATAGATTCGACTTATTCAAGCGTCTTTCAAACAATAGTTCAATGGATGTTTTTAGATTTCATGCAGCATCAATATTTTATTATATTGCATAATCCTTTGAGCAATTAAGCAATTCATTATGAAGTGCCTGGAATTGACAAGAAATACATTAATAATGAACAAATAATTTATACTAATGGTATATTCTACACACGAAAATGTTTCTTCTTGCAGGTTTCATGCTGTCTGGTTTTGTGATTCTTCATTGAACAAGACCACTGACGTTGAGAATGTTACTATTGCATTTCTGTTTATGCTTGTTTTACACTAACTCGTTGTTCCTCTTCATTTATTCCGCCGTTGTAGTCCTGTAACACAAACTCAATCTATTTGCAGCTTGTTGTAGGTGTATGCTTTGAGGTAAAGAATCACTGAAAAGGCCTAAAGTTCTTTCTGCATGACCGAGCACAGACTACAGCCTAGACGTTATTTACACATATTTTTTTTAATACAGTGAAGCACCTTTAGACCAATGTTATCCTAGTGAAACGTGTATTTATAAACTCAAAGGCTGTATCTCTAAATGAAACACTGAAAGGTTAGCTGAATTATTTATACAAACCTTAACAAGAATGAAAGACAACTTAAATGCCCTATGATTGCCAGCTGGTAATATTCCGTGATATACAATTTGAAACTTTCAGAACACTTCCTCAACTGTCCGCTTTTTAGGATTTAATATCTCGCTGGAAGAAAAACCTGCTTTTCGTATAAGACTGCAACCACTGTAACACCGCATTTCCCATCAACTTTTTCTTATGGCTTTTATATTATAAGGCACCTCTAGCTGAAGATCTTGTAGTCTTTGAATAGCCGGGAAAATTCTATTTCCAGCCAGTATGTTAAGCAGTGTTGCTAAACTCTCTGCGTTAGGAACAGAAAAACAAATTCTTTATTAGAGACTGTATTCCCTAAAAAATGCATTTATTTGAAAGTATCGATATTATTAACATTTTCTGTACAATATAATAATAATGGTAATAACAATAATAATGATAATATGTGTAAATATAGAGGAGGTTCTGTTTTGCTAATGAAGTCCATTAAGCAGGCTATTTTTTCGATTTACATGTATACATTTAATTTATTAGAGCAAATGATTCGCAGAACAGACTTTTGTAATATTCTAAAAATCAATATGTTAAGAAAGTATTCAAATAATTGTATATTTCGATATAAATGAATGTATTTCACTCTCTAAGTATCTCTTATTTAATTATCTAGAATAATAAGTTCGCTTTTGAGAAAAATAAATTCAGATAGCTAGCCATTAACTGTAGAATGTTCAACTATTTGTATATAAATGGCTGACATTCAAAAAACAAGAAGCATCACATTTATAAATTATCTGAAGAGAATAATAGGTTAACCTTTAAAGTAAATGAAACGTATTTATAGCCTACCAGAACTGATGTTTGATGAAATTTCGCGGAGCGTTGTAAAACAACAACACTCCTTAGCTTGACGAGATCACGCAAGACAGAATGAAAATTGGTTGAGAAGCAGCCTCTTTTATATCAATTTTTCCCATTAAAACTGCAAGCGAAAGGGTGACGATATAAAATATATTTATCTGATTGGCTACATCAGACGTATCGAGTAGAACCATCTTTTCTAAGGAGTCGTGGAGGAGGGCTAGTCTCCCGCAGGAAACATTTCATAAATAAACGCGTCTAAACAGGTTAGGGGGATTTCCAGCGTCATGAGGTAATATGGTGGTAGGGAAAAATCCACTGTGTTTATAACTCTAGACTATTGTTTTGAATACGTGTGTTGCTTATATTCGCTGTTTATATTATTCCATTACCAAAAATATTCACTGAAGTATTATATTTGAAGCACCCGACTGTGTTCAATATGTTACTCTATAATGATATGATGGTAAGCACACGCGTAGGATGCCTTCGTCTGGCACTTCAAGCTCATACATAGGTCTTTATAAATAACGTATTGAATATATTATTTAACTATAATTTTAGGGTAAATAATAAAAAGAAAACAGTTCTGAATCTTCCTTCTTCAAGATTAAACTATGAAGCCCGTTCCGACACAAAGACATCTCCCTATCTGGCTCTGAATCACCCCATTGAATATAAATTTAAGGGAATGTCCTAAGAATGAAGGGGTGCTTAAGTTAAATTGTTTATCCCATTTTGATTCAAAATACAATACTCTTCTTATCATCCCCATATTTCTTTGTTTAACATTCCATAAAAAAGTCAGTTTATTTTCGGTACCAAACAAACAATTCTTGTATTTGAGAGGTGTATAAATAAACGCGTTTAAACAACCTAGGAGATTTATAGCATCATATATACTTATAAAGACGCACAATGGGGTATGTGGAGTGGTTTTTCCGATAAGTATGGTGTCTTCAGACAAATGAGAAATAATTTAAAAAAAGCATGCAATATACACCTACGCTTATGAAGACGCTTAATGGGTGTGTGCAGCGGTTTTTCTGATAACTGTAGTGCTTTCAGACAAATTTATTGCGGACGAAATGCATGTTTTGAAGGTCTGTTGTATTTTACCTCGCGTGTGCGAAAATGTATGTTTTAAACACCTCACCATTCCTATTCTTTTAGCCACATGCAATATACACCTTCGTTTATTTATTAATAAACCACTTGTATCTCTTGAGTGCTGGGTTCGATTCCTGTCTATATTCCATGTGTTTTTAATTCCTCACTCGACTGTATTATCATTTAGCATTAAATATTACCGATCAGAGCTGGATCCTGCCATCTCGAGTGCCATGTCTGCATTCATAGGTGTGTATGGAGATGTTATCGCATTTCTGAAAAATTGAATTGTACTGTTTGGAAATCCCTGCCATTATCGGGAAAGACCAAATGATCTGAATATCTTTAAAAGCGGAATTTCCGAGGTCGGATTTATCCATCGCAGGCGTATACAACGTATTTGGCAGGGGTGTTTGAACAACGGTATAACTCGCTGGCGCATTCCTCGAAGACCACTGGTGTGCGTTTTTAGAGAAAGAAGTTTTACAAAACGCATATCAAGTTTATATTTGAAGTGTCCATGTCTAGATTCCACGCTAAAGTACTCAACGCGCCTTTCGACAGCGTATGTTCTAAGTCCCCCTCCTGCAATACCTTATTCCAAATGAAATGCATGTTTTGAATATTCCTGTATTCTACCTCGAGTGTTCGCATGTTTTAAAGTCCCCAGATCCAGGTTTTTTTTACATATTTGCAATACTTATATATTTTCTCAGAGGATATGTCTGTTTTGAAGATCCCTGTGTTTTCCTTCGGGTGTCCGCATGTTTTAAAGTCTCCAGATCCATGTCATTTTCATTTTTGCAATACTTATATATTTTCTCAGAGGAAATGTGTGTTTTGCAGACCCATGTATTTTTAGCTCGAGTGTCCTTATGTTTTAAATGCCCCTGATCCGTGTTATTTACATCTCTGGAATACTCATGTGTTTTCTCAGAGGAAATGTGTGTTTTGACGGCCACTGTATTTTACCTCGAGTATCCGGATATTTTAAAGTCCCCCAGATCCATGATATTTGCATTTTTGATGGTCTCCTGTATTTTACATGGAGTGTCCGCATGTTTTACAGTTCGCAGGATCATGGTATTTATATTTTTGCTATACACATTAATTTTCTCAGGGAAATGCCCGTTTTGAAGACCGTGTATTTCACTCCAAGTTTCCACATGATTTAGAGTCCCCAGATCCATGTCATTTACATTTTGGATGGTCTCCTGTATTTTACCTCGCGTGTCCGCTTGCTTTAAAGTCCCCAGATCCATGTCATTTACATTTTTGATGGTCTCCTGTATTTTTCCTCGAGTGTCTGCATGTTTTAAAGTCTACAGATCCATGCTATTTACATTTTTGCAATACTTATATATTTTCTCGGAGGAAATTCATGTTTTGAAGATTTTACGTCGAGCGTCCGCATGTTTTAATGTCAGCAGATCCATTAATTTACAATTTTTGGAAAAATTATATATTTTCTCAGAGGAAATGCATGTTTTGAAAGCCCTGTATTTTACCCCGAGTGTTAGGATGTTTTAAGGTCCCCAGATCCATGTTATTTACATTTTTTCAATACTTATATATTTTCTCAAATGAGAAACTGTGTTAATGCTGTGGACCTCGGAATAAGCGTGCGTAATACATCATATTTTTCTTCCACAAATACTATATGCTGTAGCTCGGTAACGAACCTCGGAGAGAGAGACACTGCCCGCTTTCTCAGAAATGCCACGGAGGCTATTGTAGGTACGCTGAGATGTTATCAACTCCCTGAAAGAAAAAAGCGAAGTGAACTGTTTGGAAATCCAGAAATCCATTAAGGGAGGTCGAAATACCCAAGTCTGTGAATATCTTGAAAGCAGAATTTCCGAGTTCTGGTTTACCCAACCTCAGTGTGTATACAACATATTTGGCAGGGGTGTTTCAACAACTGCATAACTTGCTGGCGCATCCAACCTTCATATAAATGAAGCGGTTATTATAATAAGGCAATCGCGTGCTAGCACAAAGGAGAGAGGGAGGGAGAGAGAAGAACGTGTGTGTGCGTGCATGTGGGTGGCAGCATGCGTCCAGCCCTTTAGGGTACGTGATACCGGGAATCCAAGACGCTAGGGTGTGATATTGCCTTTGTTAGCTGTTTAAATTCTTGATTTCAATTAATCTAGATGATGTTATGTATGGACGAACATTACCTGATTGATTTGCACGGATATTTAGAAGTTTAGCGGCGGGGACTCCACCCACACAAAGGAGAGGGAGGAGGGAACTTCCTGTGTCGGAAAAATACCTCCAAAGGGTGTCAAAATATTTGTAATTACACATGTTTACATGCAGGCTCATTAGAGCAAAACTCTAATTGGCAGTTTTTTTGTACCCTAAAGCTCTTCCATCAATTTTGGGGTGTGGCGGCACGCGACTGAGAGTCCCAGAGGGTGGCAAAGCTTGAAGCGAGGTAATCTTACACATGGACGGTCGTTATCAAATCCTTGTCAAACCCTTGTCAATCAAATCTGACAGCTACATGACACCTCCATTAGCAACATGTCAGAGTAACACACAAAGAGGGGCGGGGTGAGTGGTGTGTGGAACAAAGGGATATTTGATTACACATTAATAGGATTACAAGGATTATCAATTAGCGGGGTCTTTATTATGCAAATGTATCCAAATCAAGCATGTTATTGCTACTAGTAATGTCTTTTCCGTGCACTTAACCTTCATCGTGACAACAATTTAGGCCAGAAATTATTTCAACTTGCAGTCTAAGTTACGCTTTTCCGTATATGGTTGCATGCAAGGAGCCGCAATGACAAACAGCCGTTTATCTATACCACAACTCTTCTTTATACTGCCTCTACTACCTACCTATAATAAGTAGGGAAAGTACTGTACTCCACCCAAAAATTCCATAACGAGGTTCACTGGAAATACACGTTTTGAGACCCGCTAAATCCAAAGAAAGCATTTTTAATTTCTCCACTACGTGGATACAGGAGGTATAGAAATTAGTGTATTCCATCCAAAAATAAACGCGATTCACTGGAAATACACGTTTTGGGACCTCTGAATCCAAAGAAAGCATTCTTACTCTCTCTATTACGCACTTAAAGCAGGTAGAGGAAGTATTGTATTCCATTCAAACATTCAGTAACGGGATTCACCGGAAATATACACTTTGAGACTCCCTGAAACGAAAGAAAGCATTTTTACTTTCTCTACAACGTACAGTAAGTAGAGCAAGTATTGTATTCCACCAAAGTTCAATAACGAGATTCAACGAAAATACACGTTTTGAGACCCCTAAATCCAAATAAAGTATTTTTGCTTTCTCTACTACGTAGAAAAAGAAGGTAGAGAAAGTATTGTATTCCACCCAAAAATTCAATAAAGAGATTCGCCGGAAATACACGTTTTGAGGCCTCCGAATCCAAAGAGAGCATTTTTACATTCTCTACTACGTAGCTACAGGAGGTAGAGAAAGTATTGTATTCCACGTAAAAATTTAATAAAGCGATTCACCGGAATACAAGTTTTGAGACACCTGAAACCAAACAAAGGGTATTTACTTTATCTACTACGTAGCTACAGGAGGTGGAGATAGTATTGCATTTCACACAAGAATTCAATAACGAGTTTCACCGGAAATAAACGTTTTGAGACCCCCTGAAACCAAAGAAAGCGTTTTTACTTTCTCTAATACGTAGCCACTGTAAGCAGAGAAACTAGTGTTTTTCACCCAAAAATTCAATAAAGAGATTCACGGGAAATACACGTCTTGTGTCGCCCTGAATCCAAAGAAAGCATGTTAAATTTCTCTATTACGTAGTTACAGCAAGCAGAGCAAGTATTGTATTGCACCCAAAAATTGAATAACGAGATTCCCGGAAATACACTTTTGAGGACCTCTGAATCCAAAGTAAGCATTTTTACTTTCTCTACTACGTGACTACAGGAAGTAGAGAAAGTGTTGTGTTCCACCTAAGAATTCAATAAAGTAATTCACAGGAAATACAAGTTTTGAGACACCTGAAACCAAGGAAAGCGTATTTACTTTCTCTACTACATAGTTACATTAAGTAGAGCAAATATTGTATTCCACCCAAAAATTCAATAAAGAGATTCAACAGAAATACACGTTCTGGGAACCCGGAATCCAAAGTAAGAGTTTTTACCTTATCTGCTACCTACGTAAAGTGAGTAGAGAAGGTTTTGTATTCCACCGAAAATTTAATAAAGAGATTCACTGCAAATACACTTTTTGAGACCTCAGAATCCGACGAAAGAATTTTTATTTCTCTATTACGCACTTAGAGTAAGTATTGTATTCCATCCAAAACTTAAAAAACGATACTCACCGGAAATACACGTTTTGAGACCCCTGAATCCAAAGAAAGACTTTTTACTTGCTTTACTACGCACATAGAGTAAGTAGAGGAAGTATTGTATTCCACCCAAACATTCAATAAAGAGATTCACCGGAAATACCGGTTTTGAGACCCCTGAAAGCAAACAAAACGTATTTACCTTTTCTACTACGTAGTCGCATTAAGTATAGCAAGTATTGTATTCTTCCCAAGAATTCAATGAAGAGATTCACCGGAAATACACGTTTTGGGACTCCGGAATCCAAAATAAGGCTTTTTACCTTATCTACTACGTAGCTACAGTAAGTAGAGAAAGTTTTGTATTCCACCGAGGAAGTTAATAATGAGATTCACTGGAAATACACGTTTTGGGACTCCGGAATCCAAAATAAGGCTTTTTACCTTATCTACTACGTAGCTACAGTAAGTAGAGAAAGTTTTGTATTCCACCGAGAAAGTTAATAATGAGATTCACTGGAAATACACGTTTTGAGAACCCTGAATCCAAAGAAAGAATTTTTACTTTCTCTACTACGCACTTAGAATAAGTAGAGGAATATTGTATTCCATCCAAAAATTGAATAACGAAATTCACCGTAAATACAGGTTCTGAGATCCCTGAATCCATAAAAAAGCATTTATACTTTCTCTACTACGTAGCTAGAGGAGGTAGAAGAAGTATTGTATTCCACCCAAAATTCAGTAAAAATATTCACCGGAAATACACGTTTTGAGACACTCTGAAACCAAAGAAAGTGTTTTTACTTTCTCTACTACGTAGGTACAGGAGGTGCAGATAATATAATATTCCACACAAGAATTAAATAACGAGTTTCACCAGAAATACTCGTTCGGAGACCCCTGAAACCAGAGAAAGCCGTTTTACTTTCTCTACTACGTAGCTACAGGAGATAAGAAATTATTGTATTCCACCCAAAAATTCAATAAAGAGATTCACCGGAAATACAAATTTGAAGACCCCTGAAAGCAAAGAAAGCGTATTTACCTTCTCTACTAAGTAGTTACATTAAGTAGAGCAATTATTGTATTCCACCCAAAAATTCAATAGAGATTCACGGAAAATACACGTTTTGAGACCCTTGAATCCAAAGTAAGCCTTTTCACCTTCTCTGCTACGTAGCTACAGTAAGTAGAGAAGTTTAGTACTCCACCCAAAAATGTTATAAGGGATTCACTAGAAATACACGTTTTGAGAGCCCGTGAAACCAAAGGAAGCGTTTTTACTTTCTCTAATACGTAGCCACTGTAAGCAGAGAGACTAGTTTTTTCATCCAAAAATTCAATAAAGAGATTCACGGGAAATACACGTCTTGAGTCTCCCTGAATCCAAAGAAAGCATGTTTAATTTATCTATTATGTAGTTACAATAAGCAGAGCAAGTATTGTATTGTACCTAAAAATTGAGTAACGAGATTCACCGGAAATACACTTTTGAGGCCCTCTGAATCCAAAGTAAGCATTTTTACTTTCTCTACTACATGGCTACAGGAAGTAGGGAAAGTGTTGTATTCCACCCGAAATTTGAACGAGATTCACCGTAAATACACGTTTTGAGACCCCCTGAATCCAAAGGAAAATCTGTACTTTCTCTACTACGTAGCTACGGTAAGCAGAGAAGGTACTGTGTTCCATCTAAAAATTCAGTGTCGTAATTTCACCAAAAATCGCATTTGTGACTCCCTGAATTCAAATGAATTATTTTTAGAAAAGGGTCGAAGTGTGTGTGTGTGTGTGTGTGTGTGTGTGTGTGTGTCCAAGCATAACTCAAAAATAAAAAGTTGGTTAAAAACCAAAATTAGTGTTTAAGTTCAGCTTCTTCCAAGAATGCTACATGGAGATTTTAAAGAAAATCCTCCGCTCCAAACTACGCTTTACATTGGACACTTTTCAAAAATTTTTATTCTTTCAAAAATGACTCTAGGATTTAGATTAAAATACATATCTTTAAGCTATTTTCATGATAAATAAAATGTTTATCTTTGATTTTCTAGTTATACTCTGTAAATTCGTCTTTATTGTGAATGACTTGATAATTAGTAAATCGTAAGAGAGGGACTAAGTCTTACTGCACAACAAATGTAGATCTTGTTAAAGCACAAAATTTATATCAAATAACATTTTTAATTTTATGTGAAATAAGTTTTATATTTTACCTATTCTGAAATATTCTTTGTAATTAGTTTGAATTTTCAAATACTTTATGCTTCTCTCTTATGCTATTGTTTTTGTTTCTTTCTTTCCTTCTTTATTTCCCTTGTTCGTACAAAGAGAACAGAGTTTCAAAGTTATCACGACTATGGCTCGCATTCGGGAGGTCATGGGTTCGATTCCTGTGGCCGACCTACCTGACCCATGATTTTTTTCAAGGGTTTTTCCCGGGTCGCCAGGCACACGCTGGGAAGAATTCTCACATCCCCGAATTTCCTGTCCGTCCATTTAATCTCCAGTCTTATTTCCCTTCATCCTTCATCCGTTTGTCTCTTTCAGGGTTGGAAGTGTCGGCGATGGTATTTCGGTGCAGTGTGGCGGGGGAAAAGGCTGCTCTTTATGACTGTCTCCGTCCCTCGGCTTTCGGCTGGTTGTCGGGTGTATCCTAACCTCCTTGAGGAGCGTTGGAGCCCCCTGTGCCTAGTGGGTTCCTCGGTCTGCCTGTCCGTCTGACGGGGAGTCTCCATCTGAAAACTTAGGGATCCTGCCATTCCTATGCCATCACTCCTGGTTCCGGTCACCCGATGTCTCCTCTCGCCTCATCCTTCTTCCCGGAGACGCTCCCTATTGGGGCGTAGGCACAATATCCACTATGTGGATCCGTGCCGAGTCCCCTCCGTATCCAACCAAACCAAAGCTATCATATAGCGATCAGCTTTAAGGGATTTGGCTATCACTTTAGCTTAATATGTTGTACTTATACGTACAACGAATTGCGTAAATAGGTGATGAAGGTTTATCTGTATTAACATGAAATAGATGCAAGAATAAGCTTTATAAGAATAGTTTGTAGATGAGTGAGTATAGAGTCATGTGAATGCAACACATTCCATATGTCTGTATGTCTATGAACAGCATAACTCCAAAACGAAGAGTCGGTAAGTACCAAACCTGATATTCAAGTTTAGCATCTTTCAAAGATGTGACAAAGATTTTAAAGAAAATCTCCCCCACCCCGAACAACCCTTTAGATGGTAAAATTTTCGTTTTTGTTATTTTCTCAAAAATGGCTCTAACGATTTTGGTTAAAATACTCTCTGTTTAAGATATTTTCATGACAAACGAAATTTATATTTTGAATTTCTGAAATGAGCCTCTCAAGTTTTCTTCATTCTGAATGACTTTTGTATATTTGGTAAACTGTAAAAGATGGACAAAGTTTTGCTACACAAGAAATGCAGACCCCGTTAAAGCACGTAGTTTGTCATACATGTATTTTATGAGATTAACTATTTCCCAGATATATTTTGTTATAGGCTTGAATATTTTTGTAACTGAGAAGTAGCCATTCGTTTTGTTTTTGTCGCGATCATACAAACAGCATGGGATTTTAAAGCATCACGTAGCGACATGCTTTCTTAAAATGTTACTATCGCTTTATCTACGTATCCTACAACAAAATGTGTAAATGTAAACTTTTTCTTTTGGTATTTAATTAAAGTCCTTTAACCGGCTAGGCCATTACGGACGGTGAATGAACGAAATGGTTAAAATGGCGCTCAAATGGGCCCGAGGTTCCTAGAGCTTAGAATTATTTGACATTCATCTTCTTAGGATAAGAGAAAACCCTGGAAAAAGCTTTATCCAGGTAACTCACTCTAACCGAGATTCGAACTCGGACCTCTTGAATGTGAGGCAGACCCCACACCACAGAGATGAGCTAAATGTGAATCGGAAGTTTATCTGGATTATAAGAAGTAGACAGAAAAATAAGATTGAGTAAAAATAATTTGTAGAATGGCGAGAAGAGAAACGCATGTGAACGCAACATGTTAGATTTTTCTCGTGGTAATGTAAAGAGCGTGGAGTTTCAAAGGCACCACATAAAAATCTGACTGTCTTTTCACCTACTGCATTCTTCTTATACGAAGTTTGTAATGACAGTTCATCTCAGTTAACAAGAAGACTCTTTCACTCAAGGCGTGCGTAGGACAAGTTTGGAAAGATATAATCAGATTGAAAAAGTTCAATGTCATAGCCGAGATTTGAACTACGGATCTTCCAGTTTCCGCCCAGGTGGCGCCGCGGTAACACGTGCGACTCGCATTCGGGACATCCCTAGTTCGCTTCCTGGCGACCGCCCACTCTGACCCATGGGATTTTGGGAATTTTCTCGGTTCGTCAGGCGAATGCTGATGTGGTTTCTCTCAGCCCCCGAATTTCTTGTCCCTCCATATCATTCCATTCCTCATTTCATTCATCCTTAGCCCAGTTAGGCCTGTTTCAGGGTTGGAAATATTGGCGATGGTGCTCCAGTGTGGCGTGGCAGAGGAAAAGGATGCTCTCTGTGGAACCTTATCCTCTCTCGGGCTTTGGCTGGTTGCCGGGGTATACGGATCACCTCTTGGGGACATTGGTCCCTCTGTAGGGGTGGGGTTCCCGGTTTGCCAGTCTGACTGTCGGAGCATCTTAATCTGGAAACCTTAGGAACTTTGTTATTGCTGTGCCGTCACTCCTGGTTCCGGCCGCCCGGTGTCTCTCACTTCACCACTCCCTATGCGGGCGCCCCTTCGAGGGGCACAAGCACAATATCTTCATTCACTTGATCGGGGTCGAGTCCCCTCCGTTATACATCCCATTCTATTCCATACCAGTGAAGAGAGCACTGTAATGATTCAGAACGTGAATCATAAGACAAAATATTACGTTTTTTTTGGCTTTCTTCAGAATTTTAATTTGAAAGCAAGTTTACTTTTCAAAGCAATTTAATTTTCAGAATAGAGTACTTTCGAATGAACCAATTGCAACAAAAGCACATCAGCCGTTGTGCATTAACACTTTCAGTGAAAATTTAGCTTATATGTTATCCTAATCGTATAAAACAGCTATATACAAACTGCATATTTTGCGCCAAACGTTGTTTCCTCGTATCTATTAACATTTTCTCCTTTTAGATACGTACCTACATAAGTGTTTTTACTCTACGTCTACTATACGGCGGGGCACTGTTTTTCTTCCTTTCTCTTGTGAGTGTGTATAAGGGGATTTATGTTTCAAATGAAACAATCTTTATTCGTTTTTCAGTAATAAACGCAGTATATATATACATATATATATATAATTTTGAAGAAAATTTAATGTTGCACTTAATTGTACTAAGACAGCTTCAACAGTTTGATATTAATATTACTTTTTCTTCCGAATTTTTAAAACACTACTTGAATACTATCAGAATTGAATAGGTCAGTTGTATGAAACTACACACATTTAGCCCTAAACGTTGTGATCAATCTCTATGAAAATTAAAAAGCAAAACAAACTTATATTCAAGATAATAAATACCCTCTGCTTTGGAGTGCACGTTGAACAGTCTATTGGTAGTAATTATGAAACTATTATTATTATTTGTTACAAGCAACAGACTTTAAAAATAAGATATATATTATGTGAACCTAGTTTTTCAATAAAATTAATAAATAATGCATCTTAAACTACAGTGGCACCCGCATAAACTGTGCAATATTTGATTTTTAAACAACATATTATGTAAAGAAAGTGTTAATTTATTTCGCTTGGATAGATCTAGTAAAGGGAAAAGTATTTAACTTTGTCTTCTTTCCTCTTAGAGTCAGGCCGCTGAATTATACGAGCATACTCATAAGTAAATGTGACCTTTGAGACGATATCGGCACTTACTGTCGGCTATAGTCAGGCATGACTAGTCGGGAAAACATTCCTGCCCCCTCTTCCTCTACAACCCCTGTCCACCGGAAAACATTTGAAGCCTTCTGTACATGCTGAATTTGCGTAAAGCTCTTGATTCAAATTGGTAACATAGTGTAGTTGTGATATTTTAACTTGCTGGTGCCAGTAATTAGTAGTTGTGATATTTATTTGCGAATGCTGTTTAAATGTGGTTCAGGATGACTGCCATGTCTCAATTATATGCCGAGTCCTTTTTTAATTCGCCACTCGTTGGGGAAATCGCAGATGTACAAGCCGTGGTGGCACTGTAAATTCATATCAGGTTCAGAAAGTAATCGCCTGGTGGCAGAGAGTGAGTTGGTCAGTGTGGCGTTCGACCATTTTTTAACCTTTTGTTCCCAATTTCATGAGGTGGTTGAAAACTGCGATAACGCACGTATTCACGCAGAGAAGCAATTTAACGGTCTGGTGGCCCGCTTGAATGCTTATATAGGTCGGTTGGAATATTTGTTAGAGCATTATCCCTTGCTGTCGCCTTTTGCAATTCACCCAATTTAAAGGAAGATGTTCAAAGATGTTTCTAGAGTAATTTATGTTCAGGACCGTTTAGTTAGTTCTGAGTGACAGTATGCTCAGTCTCCTTAAGTGGTGTTAACTCTTCAATCCACTGCCAATTCCCTTCAATTACTTGCGGAAGAGGCGCTCTGTTTCAAAATTGTAGAAGTATCCTCGGAATTTAGAGTTCTTGGAATTTTGGATTGATGTGGTTGACAAAGTTGGAATCCGTAGCGTGGACGTTGGAGCTAATTAAAGACCACTTCAGTAGTCCTTCAGTGAACCTGTTTAGGGAGGTAAATTCTGCCCGCGATGCCATGCATAGTTTTCATTGCGACCTGTTTGGCTATTTGGTTAAAGCCAGGGGCCAAGAGGAGTTGTTGCGATCTGGATATGTCTGACCGCAGACTCATGATGAAACTTTTCTGGGATATATATATATATATATATATATATATATATATATACACACACACACTACGTGATCAAAAGTATCCGGACACCTGGCTGAAAATGACGTAAAAGTTCGTGGCGCCCTCCATCGGTAATTCTGGAAGTCAATATGGTGTTGGCCCACCCTTAGCCTTGATGACAGCATACCTTCAATCAGGTGCTGGAAGGTTTCTTGGGGAATGGCAGCCCATTCTTCACGGAGTGCGGAACTGAGGAGAGGTATCGATGTAGGTCGGTGAGGCCTGGCACGAAGTCGGCATCCCAAAACATCCCAAAGGTGTTCTGTAGGATTCGAGTCAGGACTCTGTGCAGGCCAGTCCATTACAGGGATGTTATTGTCGTGCAACCACTTCACCACAGCCCGTGCAGTATGAACAGGTGCTCGATCGTGTTGAAAGATGCAATCGCCATCCCCGAATTGCTCTTCAACAGTGGGAAGCAAGAAGGTGCTTAAAATATCAATGTAGGTCTGCACTGTGATCGTGCCACGCAAAACAACAAGGGGTGCATGCCACCTCCAGGAAAAACACAACACCATAACACCACCACCTCCGAATTTCACTGTTGGCACTACACACGCTGGCAGATGACGTTCACCGGGCATTCGCCATACCCACACCCTGCCATCGGATCGCCACATTGTGTACCGTGATTAGTCACTCCACACAACGTTTTGCCGCTGTTCAATCGTGTAATGTTTACGCTCCTTACACCAAGCGAGGCGTCGTTTGGCATTTTCCTGCGTGATGTGTGGCTTATGATCAGCCGCCCGATCATGGAATGCAAGGTTTCTCACCTCACGCCTAACTGTCATAGTACTTGGAGTGGATCCTGATGCAGTTTGGAATTCCTGTGTGATGGTCTGGATAGATGTCTGCCTATTACTCTTTACGACCCTCTTCAAATGTCGGCGGTCTCTGTCAGTCAACAGACGAGATCGGTCTGTACGCTTTTGTGCTGTACATGTCCCTTCACGTTTCCACTTCACTATCACATAAGAAACAGTGGACCTAGGGATGTTTATGAGTGTGAAAATCTCGCGTACAGACTTCCGACACAAGTGACACCCAATCACCTGACCACGTTCGAAGTCCGTGAGTTCCACGGAGCATCCGATTCTGCTGTTTCACGATGTCTAATGACTACTGAGGTTGCGGATAATGAGTACCAGGCAGCAGGTGGCAGCACAATGCACCTAAGATGAAAACGCATGTTTGTGAGGTGTTCGGATGCTTTTAATCACATAGTGTAAGAGGTAGGCGTTATGCCCTCATTTTGTAACCTTTCGACTCTGAGGAGATGACAATTGAATTAGTAATGAATCGGCTAAACAATGAAACCTTTTGTTTCTGTTTTCTTAAAGTCGATAATTTTTAAAGAGCTTGGGGCCTTGTCTCCGGTTATTAACGACTATTCGTCGGTGGATCACAGTCCCTGCGTGAGGTAACCAACCTGTGGAATTTGCCCTCCGAATGCCATTAAATTCCCTCAACATGTAGTTCGGAAAAGGGGCACGATGGTGTCGTACGATCTATTAGAATCCCATTGCCTGTTTTCATTGTGATGAGGTTTGCGTGCCCATATTGGCATCCTCAGTTCGTGGATTTGACTAAGTTAATAGGGAACAGGGCTCCCGCTCGCGAAACGACTGTTGATACCAGAAGTCCCAGCAAGAGGCAGCTTGCCTTCCGTTTGCATCTAAGAACACCGCCCTTACTTTTTCGGATAGGTGGAGATTACTGTAGGCAATACTCCTGTCTTAGTTCTTTTGGACTTGGGTGCTAGATATTATAAGATAGACCAAGATAACTGTTAGAGATGTTTGCGCAAAAAGTGTGGCAAGATATTGCTTTGTGAGTTGGATGGTGTTGAGATTAGATACTAGATTTTAGTACTGGCTCGAAGGTTGCTTGTGCCATTAATGTTCCGCACTTTACCTGCCAGAATACTTGTTTGCTTCTTCCGTTTTCTGACCCAGTTGTTCTTGGGATGCATTTTATGCCTAGCTTCGGCTTACGGTTAGATTTTCAGATAACCAGGTTTTCTTTGCTTTTGCTCCACAACGCCATTTTATCTTTTCAGCGTAGTCATTTCAGCTCCTTGTTTTAATCGTACGAGATGTTGCTTTTAGAGGAGGATGCAATGACGATTCATTGGCTTATCTTCCTGTTGAGTAAAATCCGACCTGTCAATCGAAGACCTCAGTCAATTGTTCTCTACCAGAACAGGCCTGAAGCATCAGGTTTCGTAAGATATTCAGCTCAATAATTCCACCCCCATTAAGACTTTCCGTAACGTCACAGATCTCCGTAGATAGCGATGTTGAAACACAAGTTTGAAGATACGCTCGGGAAGGTCATTATCAGACCATGAGAGTTACCTAGCGAGCGGGATGGCTCAGGCGGTTTCGTCTGTGGCCCGCATTTGGGAGGTCGTGGGTTGGACTCTCGTGGCCGACCTTCCTGACCCTTGGGCTTTTTTGGGGATTTCCCGGGTCGCCAGGCGAATACTATGAAGGATTCTCACATCGTCGAATTCGCTGTCCCTCCATTTCATCTCCATTCTCATTTCACTTCATCTTTCATCCGTTGGTCTCTTTCAGGGTTGGAGGTGTCGGAGTGGTGTTTCGGTGCAGTGTGGCAGGGGCAAAGGATGCTCTTTGCGACTCTCTCCGTTCCTCGGCATTGGGCTTGCTGCCGGATGTATAGGAACCCCCTTGAGGGGCGTTGGGCCCCTCTGTGCGGGGTGGGGTCCCCGGTTTCCCTGTCCGTCTGACAGGGAGTCTCTATCTGGAAACTTAGGTACCCTGTCATCCCTGTGCCGTCACTCCTGGTTCCGGTCGCCCGGTTTCCCCTCTCGCCTCATCCTTCCTCCCGGGGACACACTATGTGGATCAGTGCCGAGTCCCCTCCGTAGCCAATCCAATCCAATGAGAGTTACTTTATAGTTGCCCTATGTTTTAGTGCCCCAAATGCCGGATCGTTTTCTTCCAGTGGTAGAAATCACTGTTTGAATAAGCAAAAATATGGAATTAACATCCTTGCTAGACTTACATACAGCCGCCCTTCAATTTGCGGATGCTCGAGTGTTTACATCACTCGATTTAAATAATGCTTATTGTGAAATCCCGTTGGTGGAGGTTGGCAAGCATAGTATCGTAGCTTTCGAGAAACGCGGGAAACTTTATGCACGCATAACTGGCGCAAAACTTCTGGAATCGTGACCTTGATTGCCTCCCCGAGCCTAGGAATGGTTTATGTTTAGCTTAATCAACGAAAGCGATATAATACCTTTGCTTACTCACAGTGCGTAACACATACAGTCTGCACAGAAAGTGTCCGCATCTTATAATTTCAAAGAGATCAGTACGTAAATAGTGCTTATTTTATATTTGTGATATTTATAACCATGGCTCCTACGTTTTCAAAGTTAAATGGTAAGGTATTACGTATTCAAAGCAGGGAAATAATTGCAAATGTCCTCGACTTCATGAACCAAGAAGCAGAGATGAAGGAAGAAAATATATGTTTACCCGAGTTCCACAAAAGCCTTAAGAGAGTGAAAGAAGGAGTAGCCAAAGCAACTGTTGTTTCATTGAGTTCCGTTTCCAGATTTCTCAAAGATAAGAAAAACCATATGGATGAAAGAGTACCATTTGACACACCTGTGAAGAAACATAAGGTCCCTAAACGTGTTACAGAAATAGACGATTTCGACAAATGCGTCATTCGGTGCACGATTCACAATTTCTATGTGGAAGAAAAAACTGTGCCAACAATAAGCAGATTGCTCATCAATCTGAAAGATGTCATAAATGTTCAAGGTGGTGCTGCAAGTCTCAAATCCTGGCTATGGCACTGAATTTTGCAGCCTGATACTAACTTTCCAAATGACTATAATTTTATATGTACTTATATCAGCATAAATTTTCAAGATGCTGCTAAAAATCTCAGAAAAATTATAAAAGATTTAGGGTTTAAGTGGAAGAAAACGAAACCAAATAGAGTTCTAATAGAAAAGCACGACATACGATCTTAGCTGGAAGAGTACCTTACTCAGAGGTACAAATTAGAAGGTCAAACTATAGTGTATGAAGATGAGTCGTACATACACAGTAGTCATACATCTAAAAGTTGAAGTGACGATAGCGAATTAGGTTTTCAGGCACCTGTTGCCAAAGGGCAAATACTTATTATCGTTCATGCTGTTCGTTCCAAATGCCCTTCTTTTACAAGTCGCAACAAAAAACAGGAGATTTTCATCAAGAAATGAATACAGAAAATTACAGGAAGTGAATCAACACCACGTTGACTGATTTTCAATATCACCGAGTTTTTACTTTTTGATTTTGCAGCTGCTACTTTAACACGGTACGGCTTTCTAGAACAGTACAAAATGCTTTAAAATGTGTCCGATCTTTGAAGTAAAAGTTAGGTACAGCCATGCTTGTGGTAAATATACTTTTCCAGGTTTCATTTAAATTCGCTTACCGTTCTGATAAATAATGCATTAATAATCCTGGCTTAGCCATTACGTTTGCGAAGGCATTTCGCCTTCGTGCTTTATGTCACGGTGGCTGCTTATTTATTTCAAAACAGTGACATAGACATTTTTGTGTGTAGATTTATGTTCACATGTAATATGGGAAAACAAAGTGTGAAGCAGGCAGAAAACCAAAACCAAAAGAACGGAGAAAGATTAAATGTACACATCACATTAAAGAAGTAGGAAGCACATACATATTTTGCTTTCAGAAGGAGCCACGATGGTTTTCACATCTTCTAGAAGTGTGAGTACTCACTGGACACCTCTAATTCACGGTAGATCACAGATACAAAGGTTATTACTATGATAACGTTTCATATATTAGTGCTTACACCTTTAAGCTAAAATTATCCAATGTGAACGAAATATAATCATAGTATTCATTTAAGTAATTGCATTGCTCACCATTACAAACCTGAATCCAAGTAGGGCCATGTAAATACTTTCTATGTACCGTAATTGAAAACTTCTGGATATACTGACAGCACTGTGGCTATTTGTGGCTTTAGTCCATATATTATGCGTCTTTATATTCTGGCTCAGAATTTTGTAGAGCTAGCCTGGTTCAATTGGATTACTGTTTTATAATTCCACATACTGTCTTACGATTCCAACATTCCATCAGGTAGCTCAACGTTTGTAAAAACGTTTGGTTAATTGTTCATCGCACACAAACTCCCCCGTTTCCGTCGAAGAGATTGTCCCTTTGCCAGACCACTTAAAAGAAGGTTGGAATGACTGTTAAGGCTACCTATTGTGTTCCGATTTTCCAACATCCATTAAATTTATCATAATGATTTCAGTAATTTAGTCGACATTTACTTATTTACGTTTATACACATCACAGTGTCTCTTATTACAATCCAGAGGTTCCAAAATTAACTTTTATTTAAATCTGTAACCACAACCTTGCCACCGTTGTAATCCCGAACACCAACATCACCCTCACGTATCACTACTTTGAAATACACGGGAAGTATTTTAAGGCAAGCATTGTAATATTTTCAGGGGAACAACACATGAAAGCCAGACAGACACTCCGCATGTTATTGGGCACTGGTTGAATTTCGGAAAGAAGAAGCTTTCTCCATATAAAGCGGGTGAAATAAACAGAAAATTAATTCTGGAGTTTTTGAAAGACAAAATTGGTATGTAATCCAACAAGTTAAACGTTCATATTATTTCATGTTTATATCATAAAAGAAGTATCATCTTTATTCTCTTGTGTGTGTTTTGTATTTACGTGTTTATTTTTTAGGTCTGGAGCATGAAACCAACAACAGCTTTATATTGGCACAAAATGCTCCTTACATTGTGAGTAATTTAGTCAAATGGCAAGACTGATTGTCAAAGGTGAGCATTGATATCATTTACGGTAGTATTTTATGTTATAGTGCTTAGCATTTGAAAACATATTTCCTTAATTAAGTATAGTTTCTGAATGCAACAGGCAAGTCAGGCCTGGTGGTGAAGAAATCATTTTGAGATGTATGTACCTGCGATCAAAAGAAAACCTCTGAGGCAAATCGTTTAAATTATTGAAACGCAACGGTACTTTGGCCAGGTATTCATAACTCACGCGAAGAAACCCTATTTTGGTTTAGAATGTGGTTCTATGTATGAAATTCAGATGGCAATTTTTATAATGGTATATATTTCGAATGTTTTTACAGAAAACATTGCCAGAACTTTAATCTGCTGCCGAGTTATTTCTTCACCTTATTGAACATAGAAATATACTGATTTAGAGCGTTAATGGTTTATAATGAAATAATGATCCGATACACTACGTTCAACGGAACTGAAGTAACTTAATGCTCTTCAGGCCTTATCATGTATTTATAAATTGGGAGAAAAGTGACAAAAATTGTCAGAAAAAATCTAAATACAAGTGATAAGCCGAACCCATCTGATATATATCTTTCTACACTGGAATGCGCTAAAACATATGATGTTTGCCTGAACACATCATTATGACTTCGAAAGCGCCCAAGGTCTGAAGAGTTCGTCCTGGCTGTGGAACAGATCACACATGACTGTGATACATTTTGGCCGCATTCGTTCTGCAGAAAGCTGCAGGCGACTTCTTCAACGCTGTGCAAGACCTAGATTAAGCACCGCCTGATTTTCAGGATACTCGTTAGACCTAGACGATCATGCTAAGGTAGGTCTTCGAGAAGTTGAGAGCTACCCACACTATATCTAGAACAAGGGGCATGCAGTTTGACGCAGATAGAAATAATCGCCAACTACGATCGAGCGTTATGTTTTGGTTGCGAGACTAGCAGGGCACCTAGTTGGAGATTCCTTGCACTTCACCAATAAGTAACATGAAAAAAGCTATTAAGTGGCAGATTACTAGCACACCCGTGCAGTGACCACCAAATCCTCTAATGGCGAGGCTTGCCCTGAGCCGGAAGATAGATGACAGCCTAGTTTCGTATATTTGAGTGCTGGGAGGCCGTGCCGTGTGCTTATGGACGCTGGAGAAGCCATAAACCTAGATCAGGCTTGATGGAAGGTCTACAGTTGAGTAACCTAAATCCCTTAACAGCTCTAAACGCTTTTTCGGAAGAATGAAATGCCTGCTAGAATACATGCCAGACGGAAAAATATTTAGGTATGAATGCAAACCATGAAGATGACGGAGCCGTTTATCCAAGAACTGGTTGCCTTAAGGGAAAGGAGGCCTCCGTTGACTTCAGTAGAGCGGTCTTTTTACTAAAGTGAGACAAATGACGCTCTGAAAATAACGGCCTGGAAAACCCTAACGATTATCCGGATATGTGATTATTGTTCAGCTTGAGCTTATTAGGAACCTTGAGCTGAGTGGAAGAGCACCACTACAAGAACTTCACTTCGCAAGGGTATTATCACTGTAAAACGACGCGCCAGTGCAAATAAAATTCTATCAATGACCGAACAAGGCATCCAGACAGGAAAAGAATTGGCGAGGTATAACTTTGCAGAAATTGTGTCGCTTTGCAACCAATAGTCACAACTATGTCAATGGATAGAGGAGGCCGAGGTATCCTAGTGGTCAGAAAAGCCTTGTGCGAAACTGACGTCTTCGACGTCGTCATTAGGAGCCTATTGTTTAAAGACCAAAATGGGGAAAAGGGGTAACCCCATACCTCAGTCAGACGCAGTCCAAAATATAACACTATAGCTTACCCTGCTGTAGTAGATTTTAGCTGTGATGAAGTCATTGGAATTACTTCTACAGGTGCTTTTAGGGTCCATTCGCGTAACATATATGTTACAGAATTCAACCAAGAAGCTTTCACTGGTTACAGAGGAATGGTAAAGAAACTCTTTGTTTATCGACACCTATACTATAATCTCTGACGAAAATTTTGCAGTTAAGTAATGATTTTTATTTGGACATTTGCGCTGATAAATTCAGATAAAGTCTTGGTACTGATTTCCACACGAACTAGTCAATATGTCTCACAGTAATGCCAAAATAGCTACAATTGTGCTATTTAAAAGCTATGAACTTACCTTTTTTGAAAAAAATGCGCTTTCAGCTACGGCCAGTACACCACTGATACCTCACTATCAGAGAGTCAGACATCATTCACCAGTAGTAATAGTGCAGTTTATGTTTTATAGTTATTATTCTTAATATGACTTCGAAACCCTTTTGCGGCATCACCCAGGCCACATTTACGCTGGTTGGGGTCTTCACTAAAGAAGGTAGAAGTCCAGTAAATGGTAAGTCTGGAGGGCATCTATTATTCGATTCCTAGTTGTAAGGAGGAATTGAAATCCCCTGTAAACTCCAGGAAGTTCCAGGGTTTCCCTGAAGGAGCAGTGTCTTGTCGTGGAGAGTGATTTACAGTGTAGGAATGTAAGGTGCGATGATTACTTTCATACAAGCAAACTCAGAGTGCAGTATTACTGCTTCTAGAGTGATATATAGTAACATAACGGGGCCGGATTGGGAAGTCGCCATTATCCAGGAAGCTTGGATTAGGAAAACGAAATTGTAGGACTAAAAATAAAGGGTTATTCTGTTTTCAGCGCTCGTACTGAGAATAAACCATTGGGCGCGTTTTGACACATTTGGGTCCAGTTAGAATTTCTTAAGAAGGATCTGTTGGCACTCCTGTGAGGAATGAATAAAATGGTCTGCCCCGACGGTAGAGTGCGCTCTGTCTATTTGCCATATCGCTATGAGAAATCTCCACCTCCTCAGGGCCGTCCTCCGTGGTCTAGTGTCACCATACTAGCATCTATTTCCCGAGGTCGCGGGTTCAAACTCGGCGGAGGGCAATGGATTTTTTGGGCGTAAAAATCCTTTACATGGCTTCCTTCGGGTGGGATGTAAAGCCGGTGGTCCCGTATCAAGGATTTGCGGTACTTAAAAGAACCTTAAGGCTGATAAACAGGTCTCTGAGCAAAACTGCCGGTATTTTACGCCCCAAATAGAATGGGACGCTAACAGACATAGCAGTTAAAGAGAGTCCATAAATACAAAAAATAAAACACCTCTTCAGAAATTCTGGAATCATGGCGGGGTTGCGACCTTTATGGCTTATCAGAGCGAGGAAGTCCTATACTTAACTCTGGCATCCTTTGGGACACAAGTGAAGCATTGGAAGGTGGGTATGGAAGACATCTAATCTGGCCATAGACGAAATCGCTTTTATATTGAGAGAACGGGAAGGTACCGTTCATAAGGGAATTCCAAGATTAACTACTGGGTCTCGTTAAACGGAGACTTGGAAAAGAGCTCAGGTATGACCTCGAGATAAACAATGTGGAGATGCTCGAGAAGTTTGTGGAGTATTTCGCACACATTCTGAACTCTGCTTATCGAAGGAATTGCCCTGTTAAGCACTGCAGCAACTAAGCTTAACATGGAAATTGTTTTAAGATCCATAAAAATTAAGACGCTACGCTATATAACACGTTTATGACTAGTAATTGTCGGGTAACATGAGATTCTTACAAATAATCTCAGAGGATATATAAAACAGAGATTCGTAGGGGCTCTGAGGAATTCTGGAGGCTCTTCTACAGTAATATGCAAAAACATCTAGTTCTGCACAGGAATTACTGGTCTTGGAAGGTGGGGCCAGAAGACCTCTTTGGAGACTCCTTTGATGCAAGTACTCAATCGGAAGGGCACACCTTAAGGCTGTTGCTGTAACTCACTTCCCAGATACCCGTATAACTGAAAAAACAGTTTCGATCGCAGCAAGACTGGAAACTGGCTTTGAGGTTGTGGCTTACAAAAAGATTGAAGAGGCAATCAGTTGTTTTAAGTCCTGAAAAAGCTCGGATAAGGGTGGAATCGTCCCAACTCTTCTTCAGGAGGGCTGGGAGATTTTATACTCTCATTTGTTGACGATTTTCAGGGCCTAGCTAACCATGATTCATGGTTTATAACTAATTGTGTTCATATCTAAATGTGGAAGACAAACTTATTACAGACCTAACGATTTTCCTCTTATCTGTCTAATATCCTTTATGTTGAAGCCTCTGGAAAGGCAGGTAGATAGACTTTTAAGAGATGGGGTGTTGGTGAATAGAGCTAAACATCCCAATCAATATGCCTACTGGCCAGGTAAATCCGTGGAATTTGCGCTCTAACAACTAGTAGTAAAACTGGATGGGATGCTAGTATGCACAGAATTGACCAAGACAGTCTTCCTAGACATCGAGGGTGTCTTTAATGCATGACTGTAGGCACCATTAGGAAGTGTCTACGGAATAGAAGAGTCGGTCCAGTTATAACGGACTAAACAAAGACTTCCTTGGAAGGCCGACAAGGAGTGTGGCTTTTGGGAGAGACCATTAGCGCCTCAGTACCACGTGGCTGCCACCAAAGAGGAGTTTTATTACCCACTTAGTGGTATCTAGTGTAGGGTGATCTACTGAATAGACTCAACAAAGGGCAATTCATGCCCAAGTCTATAAGATGTCCTATGGCATGTAGTAAGTGTAAAATTCCGTAGTACTGCTTCGGACCTCACACAGGGCTGCTTGCATACTCTGTTGCAATGGTGTAATGAAAGTTACTTGTCCGTTAATCTGAACAAAACTGAATTAATGGCGTTCACGAGGATGAGGTAGCCCCATATAGTAGAGTCGCTTCTGTTTGCGAAGAAATTGAAGTTATTTGGCTCAAATAAGTGCATAGGAATCATCCTGCCTGCTGGACTGAGCTAGAAGAAACACGCGGAATATAAAGTAAAGAAGGCCCACAACTATTTATGGGCCATTGGGCAGAGATGAAGAATCCGACCCAGAATTGTCAGATGGCTCTAATATTCTGTTATAAGGCCCTCGGTAACTTATGCGTCGTTGGTCTGATGATCTACCTCTATTGTGAAGACAATTTTGGCTAGGTCTAATACGCGGCAAAAATAATCATGCTTGATAATAACCGAGCGACGCGGACTACTACACTTTCCGCCTTTGAGATGTTGGTTGACCTTCCTCTCTTGTGTTTATTTGCGCACCGACTCTGGACAGTAAGAGGGTGGTGTTTTACTACCCTTTAAGGGACATCCCATTATTGTAACTAGGCCTCAAGGGATATGTCCCATTGCCCCGATTGCAGGGTACTTAGTGAGATCTAGGTGCAATTTATGTAAAGTTTTTTAGTGTTAATACCTACCATGATCGAGTAGGACCCGTAGAGTGGTTCCTCCCCGCAGGCAAGGCTGGGGGCCATACGTGATTCACCGATGGCTCCTGTTTGGAGGACAAAATAGGGAGCTGGTTTCTTGGGCACTGGAACCAGACTTGCTATTTGCTGCAAATGTATATATGCAATTCCAGCCTATGTATTGAAGATCACAAGTATGCCAGTCAAACGGGCGGAAGTCAATATCTGTTCGGATTGCCAGGCAGCTTTGAAAGCCCTTCGAACCACATTCGAACTAGTTTGGCAATGCCAAAGGATGTTGAATGCCCGTTAGTCTTGTTGGGTCTCTGGACATACTGGAATTGGAGGTAATGAGTTGGCGGTCGTGTTCGTAAAGAGGTACTCAGGGCTTAGATTTATAGGACCCGAGCACTTGTGGTGTATCTCACAGATATATCAAGTGTGGGATAATTGAAAAACTAGTAGCGATAATCTTGATTATTGCAACAAACAAACCACTTTCAGGCAAGTCTATGATGAATTGAGGGTCCAGGCGTTAAGCAGAGCAAGATTCTTTTGAATCTTGATCTTTACTTGATCTAAGCTCAGAGGTGTCACTGGCTATCATATGAAGACTTTGACATGCACAGCTATGTATCCTTAGGCTCCTTTTTCTTGAAACCTGGGAATATAAGAAGTGCAAATATGAAGGACGCGATTCGTTTTATGAGACCATCTGCTTTGATTAACTGCTTCGTCGTAATGGAAGAAACGGTTCCGTCATACGCAGATTCCCTTCACCTGATATAATCGGAATGGTTCCCCTCGCAGATTGGAGCTATGTTAGTTAAAATAAAACGTTTTCGGCAGTTAACGTGTGGACGATTTAATTTATTATAAACCTAATGCAACAACTCAAGCAAGCTGTCAAGTGATTTTACCCTGTTAGCGTAATGTTTCGTGTAATTTTACGATTTATGTGTGTATGAATGCCCCTGCTGATTATAACGCGGTGTACTTATTGTAATATATTGCAAGTCAAAATTCATTAGGAAAGAAGTTCGAGTTATGTGTGCCACCTTTGACGCCTCCTTGTGCAAGGAACCTTGGTTTTAAGAGTATCAAGGCAAGCAGAATTATTGAAAATAAATTAAATGGGCATGTGAATTTGTCTTTTGAATATTACACAGCTTTTACACAACACGGAACTTCGCTGCTGTTCAGTTCTGAGTCATGTGAGTATCTATTTAGTGTTGAGGTTACGCAGATAATTCATGAGGTCTCTGCTTATATTTGTGTGCAGTAAGGCATGTTCAGATTCACGAAGGTTAATACAAGAAAATACACCTCGGCCACTAAATAAAGACAAATTATGCCACATTAGGAATTCTTTGATACTCTGTTCTGTCCATTACACTCTTGCCACTCACTTTCTCTTCAGCTAGTTCCACAAAGGGCTCCAAGCAGAAGTGAAATATGTGACGAGCTTCTCTGCATATCAAGCCTACATTAGCTACCTAGTATTTCGAAACAAATTAATTAGCAATTAAAATTCTTTTGCTAATATAAAATATTACGGAAATTGGTGCTTACGTTTAATAAGTTTATCCATTCGTTAAACTTTCAGTAAATACTTTTCGGTTTCATCCAACTATTAAAAATAACGAAATAATTTGCATTATAAGAATTGTGTGGAGTTAAATTGCCGGCTGGGACTTAAACCGATATTGACTGACGTACAGCGCTCAGACATGCTTTAAATGGCTTGCTCAGAATGGGTTAAATGTCTAGTCTACGAGGCAAAAGGTACTCCAAGAACCTACATGCAGAGCTTTATGAGGCTATCAATTTCCATAATCATGTTCGTCATCATGGTCATCGTCATCACCATCAATAGCGCAGTCATTAGCGTGCTGGGCTGTCAAGCTGGTGCCCCTGGGTTCAAACCCTGTACAACTGATTGAACAAGTTTTTCAAACAGATAAATGGCTTATGTTTGGAGAAACCCAAATTTAAATTCACGCGTTTCTTTCTATGTTTAAGTACATGCTGCAAAGGTGTTCACATGGAATATTTCAACATATTGCATAGGGAGAATTGGGTCAGTACGTTCGTTGTAACACATAATATGGAGGTATGCGGACATTCTTCGAAAAGCTGCGCATGCGTAATTTTAAAGTGATTTTTAAATAATAGCCTATGTGTTTTACTATTGATATTTGTGTTACTGGGACTGGGTTACTCACGTTCAGCGTAGCCATCACTAAAGTTTACTGCTTTTCCGAGGTAGCTGAAATGCATTTTGTTTATGCGGAGGCAGGAGGAAACTCACATGCAGCAGCTCAGTTCTGTGCAATCAGACACCCTCAAAGGCAACATCCGCATCATTCTACCTTCCAGTCTATCCAACAGTATCTACAGGATACTGGATTCCTGATGGTGTACAGGCGTAATGCCGGTGCCAGACGAAACCGCCGTACACCAGTTTTCGTGGAACAGGTGTATCAAAGGGTTGAAAGTAGTCCTTTAATTATCATGCGTACTATTGCACGTACTATGGACACAAACAATGTCAGCATATGACGAGTATTGTAGGAAAACAAATTCCACCACTTATATTCAGAAAGAATAGGTTTCAACACCAGCGGACTCTGGTCCTGAGTACAGTTCTATAACTGGGTTTCTGAGCTCCATGGTGCACAACTGAACTTCTTTACCCAAGTGCTCTTCAACGACGGGTGTACTTTCACAAGGGCAAGAATTCCATTAATTCAGAAAAACAGCCATGTCTGGAATCATATAAATCCGCAAGCAGTTCTTGAGAGAAATACCAACACACTCTGACGTCAACATAAGGGCTGACATAGTTTCACATTATATAATAGTCACACACCAACTTCTGCCGCGGTTAAATGGGTACGTTTACCGTTAGTTCCTCATGCATCTGCTACTCGAGCTACTAGAAAATGTCTCTCTTGATGTCAAATGTTCCTACACCTTCTGTTGGGCATTCATCCTTGTACAAAGGCCATTCTCCTTTGCCCTGGGTGTAGAGTGTTTATATTATAGCGTTAGAGTATGGCTCGAGTTGAAAGGAGAAAACCTTCAACAATCAAATTTGGTTATCTGAACTTTCATTGAAAACTTTAAGTGGTAACCATGTGTAATAAGTGTTTTGAAAGTTAAAAACGAATTTTCATAATGGAATTGAAATTAAAATAGGAAATAAATGCGTAAGCAAAATGCTTGGAAATCTTTATACACTGCCTAATATACACTGGTGTGCAAAACCTAAGGACGAAAGTAATCTTCGCATGCTGTGATACTGCCAAGTAACATTTCTCGATTAAACTTGAATCATACATAGAGGGAACTGCTATGGTATGCTACAGTAGGCAACTAAACGATATATGTAATGAGACGAACAGAAATGCCACTTTTATTCATAGACCACTATCTACACTAATAGTCAGTACGACATATGATGGCTCTCCAGATATACAGAAACAGATACATGGTGCATAAAAGGACGCATGATCACCACGGACAACAATGCATGCTTTGCATCGTGCTCCCATGCTGGCCACAAGGTTGGTAAACAGTTCTTGTGATAGGGCGTTCCATTCCTCCACCAGCGCTGTTGACAACTGTTGGATGGTCGCTGGTGCATGTGGATGTGCTACATTGCGGCTCCCCAAAGCATCCCACACGTGTACGACGGGATTTAAATCGGGGGAACGGGCAGGCCAGTCCAATCGCCGAATATCCTCTCGTTCCAAGAGATCCCCCACCTGCGCTGTTCGATGCTGTCGCGCATTGTCATCCATAAAAATGAAGTCAGAAGATGCACACGGTGAAGGAGTATAGTATCACAATAACGTTGACCAGTGAGCGTACCGTGTTTACAGATGTGAAGGTCGGTGCGCCCATGGAATATTGTGCCTCCCGAAACCATAACACCCGGACCACAAAAACGATCATGTTCAAGGATGTTCCTGGGTTCATTACGTGTTCCCACCTCTGAACAGATGAGAGTACGTCGAGAATCAGGGCGTTAATGACCTTAGCAGTTGAGCACCCTTAAGCCCCATCTCATCATCACGTCGAGAATCACTACTGAGATTGAATCTGCTCTCATTGGAGAAGAGCACGAAACCCCATTCCTCATTAAAAACCGTTTACCATGGTAATCTCTGTTAAGTCTTCTATAAGTACAACTCAGGACATAAAATAAATAAATAAATAAAATAAATATAAATCTGAAATACTCGGTCCCGGTACCTAGTTTCCTAAAACGCTTCGTACACTTTAAATCTATATTCCTTTATTTCTATTATAAATTATAAACCAATTACAATTGCACTAATAATTGTTCAGATGTAATAATAAAAGAAAGCATAGACTACAAAGAACTACAAAAACTCAACCCCAATTTCACTATCTATTATAACCAAAATGTTAACGCAAATACTGGTAACCAGTATTTCTTATAAGCTGGTAACCAGCTTATACTCTCTAACTACATACTAAGTTACAAAAACGAAACACACCTCTCTAAAAGCAACTTACAGCTCAGGATTAGCAAACGCTTCTGCCTGAAGGACTGCAATATTTCCCAAAGCTTATGGTAAAGGTTGCCTTTGGAAATAAACAATATATGCCTGTGCCCAATTGAATGCGCATACGAGGCGTGTCCATTAACGTCCTTTTGATCACGTCCTTTTTCAGGTGTGATTCCTTCCATCCAAACTTCTCGGGAGGCGAAAGTTTCCTTAAATTAAGAGGGAGAGCAATATAGGTTATTCCTTAGATGAGACCTCACTCTTGGTACTGAAGTATGCAGGAACTTTATAATGGAGGTGTATCCAGTTATTGAACAACTACTTCTCCAACTCCCCGTTTGCACTAAGTGTTACGCACTAAGTTTGGCCCCGGCTTGTAAATAAATGGCCGTGGCAGGGAGACCCAACTGAATCTGCAGTGGATAGTTGGAGTACTTCTGAAGGTCTCTGTTATGCATAGACATGAAACACGCTGTAGCTCGGTAATCTTATTTGCTAAGGAGTTTGTAATGTCTTCTCCCACGAAACAATGGCGGCATAAGATGACATCTGACCATTCCAAGGTATAGTCAGTCACTAATATGTGGGTCTAGGCTTAAGGTTGTTCCGATACTGCGTTTCATGGCTACAAGAGGCCAACCACCTGGCTCTACGGATAACGTTTTCAATATGATCGTTTCAGGCCAGCTTCTTGTCCAGAACAAGTCCTGCTAGTTTAATTGACTGGGGATATTCCAGGATTGAACTGCCTAGTTTGGAGTTTCCTATACTTTTTAAAATCCCTCCTGTTAGTAAAAGGACCAATAACTGTTTTGCTAGGGTTGTTGAGAAGTCTGTCCTGTATACATCAGCTATGAAGTTTACTCATTTAACGATTTATCATGTCTGAGAATGAATTGGGAAATTTCCCCTAAGAAAGCAATGCTATTCCATCCGCATAACTTTGTATATGGTATCCCTCGTGGGTCATGTCAGTGAGTGGACCGTCCACCGGAGACTCCAAAGCAGGGGATAGGGTGACTCCCATTGACCACCATCTCCCCCGTTTCCACAAGAAGTCTAACAGTAATATTTCTGCGCCCATACATGGAGTTTATCCAACTACAAAGAATGCAATTGAATCCATGTTTTTGTGCAACTAGAACTGTATACATGTAGGAGGTGCTATCGAAGGCACCTTATGCCTAGGAAGGTCCGTGAAGAGCATCTATTAAAATGAATAAGCTGATCAGCTTGCTAAAAGGGGTACTGAGATACTCTGTGTTAGCCCTGAACCCGTGGCTGGAATCAGTATAAGTAATCCCAAAACCTCGTAAAAGAACAGGGATTAGAGAAATACACCTGCTTAGGTGACAAACCTATTCTGGGCAAAGATAAGCCTGAAAACTGGCTTTAGGTCCATGCAACACTATCCTGAGGTTAGACAGAAGAGGAATAAGGAAACTTGTTGCAGGAATTTCTCAACATGATCACTTCAGGAAACATCTACGCAAAGAAGTAATGTACAAAAATTGAATCATATTTATAATGTGTAAAGAGGACGAGGAAGTGCCTCACATATCTTGTTTCTTCCCTTTCCTTGCAAGAAAGGAGATTACTCTTTCTATAACCCGGAAAAACCTAGGAAAGTTTGTCGCTATTGGAACCAAAATAATGCAAGTTGTTCTGGGAACAGATTTTGGGAAACAATGAAGGCACATCTTCCAATGGGATTGCACAATAAGTCTTTTAGGCTGACGTGAGGGAGGTTGATGAAACTTAGAAAAAATGTTATCTAACTATGTATCTACAGTTACTCAGGTTTCAGATTAACATAAAAAGTATTTTATGTGAGTATAGTTATTTATTTCGTTTTGGAATGCGATGATTTTAACATAATGACGTTAGGGCTTTCTATCCCTTTATAGCAATGGATAGAGGTTGAATGAACGTACGTTCCAATTCAAAGTCAACAACAGACATGCTTCTTCATCTATACGTCATGTTGATATCTATATTCTCCCTTCTCTGATCTTATTGTTATTTGTATAAATAGCGTTTGGATCTCCCTTTTCAACTTTCAAAGTTTTAACATAATTTCATAACACGGGATCACCGTCCAAGTTTGTAGAAGTTTTATTTACTAATGCAACAGAGAGTTTCCTTAAAGCCAGTACATCTTCAGATCCCTTTTCCTTCACGATAAATCCTCTTTCAGTTTTTTCAGAGCTTTGAATAGTTACCACATATTGTGTTGGGACACAGATACTTCCAGATCTGGAATCTTTCAATGATCTCTTAATAAATGAGTATGAAGCATTTATTTTATTTTGAGTATGACAAACTATGAGAAGTTTGTGTGTCGTAGTTGGAAAATGTATCTGGGCAACAGCTTATAAGTACACAGACACCAGATACTCTTGAGAGTCAAGAAGGTTATATTAAATACCAACATGTTAGAAAGGATTATTGTCTTCCCAAAAATAGTACGTTTATTTCACAACTAGCCTTTAAATCCCTATGTAGATCTGCAATTGTTTTGCCACTCTCAGTGAAATCTCCGGCGATGTTTGTGTTGCATAGTGACTTTCTGTACAGGTAATGCAGAGAATATGCTATATATCCTTAACTGCAGGATCTATTTCCTTGTGGTATTTGTAATGTCCTCTGAAATCAGAAGCATGAAGCACGGTTATATCTATTTTAGTAATGGCCGTTTTCTTCACTCTGTCCGAGATTCCTATAAAGATGCTGAAGAAATGCTTACAGACTCAAATTTTTCAATCTTGCATTGTAAAAATAAAAGCAAGATTGGAATTCCTTTAGATAATAATCTAGGGTTACATAATTCAAATATGTTTACATATAGAATCGCGTTGTTTTTTATGACAACAAGATCGCTGAAATTAATAAACAAAGCCTGACAATTGCTCTTAGGGATATACTTCAGGCAGCATTTATATTCGCTAGGTAACCCAATTTTCCTTCATGACTCACCTGTTCCTGCTCAAATACGTAAGATTCCGCCGCATTTCACTTTCCTTTACCCGTTTTAGAAATCTGCTTTTTTCTTTGTGAATCTGTCGCTTTCTTGTAAGACGCTGAAACAAAGTTTTGAACTGTAGCGGGATTATGGGAGTACGGTTACATAGCCCTATAGCATGTTTGTATCTTTATGGCTAAGAGGAAAACAAATAATGATCGTACTTTTACAAAATTCAAAGCAGACAACACAAAGTAAAAGCACACCATGCTGATGCTATTAATACTACTATTACTACTACTACTACTACTACTAGTACTACTACTACAAGTACTACCACTACTACTACTACTACTACTACTATTACTACTACTACTACTGCTGCTGCTGCTACTACTTCCTCTCCTGGAAACCGCATGACACTGAACCTGGTGTGGGTGTATCTGTGATTATGTGGGCTGTACAGAAGGTGGTAATCCCAGAAGAGTAACTCATGACTAATGGCCGCAGAGGAGATACCAGACAAAGAAGCGACTTACCATTCGAAAAATCCTAAACCTGAAGTGTAGCGTAATTCGTGCTAACGAAGTGTATGCCACGGTACTAATGTGTTTTAAACGGGGCCTCTGGGTACCAGGCAACCTCCACAACATATCCCCTAACCAGGCATGTCGGCTCTGGCTGGGCTTCTCGTAGGACCACGATGAAAACCACTTGAAAAACAAGCAACCCATTTCTGAGGACCACACAGTAAGCTATCAGATACAGCAACCACTTTCCTCGATAAATAAACTATTTTAGAGTAAGACTGTGGCATGGAACAAGATAGTATCTCTTCCAAGGATGCTGTATCAAACTTGGTTGATGAAAAAGACCCTAAGAGTCATACTCCTGGCCTGGCACATGCCCTGGACAAAATGGAAAAGCTTACGTTTTAACAAAAAGGTCCTGGAAACAAAGAAAACAAACGCAAAAGGTATAACTTAAGGAAAAGGGAATTTTCTGGGTTTCAAAAAATGGGGGAAGGCAAATTCAAAGCAAAAATATGAAAACTGCAGAAGGATAGTGGGGAGATACCTAAGACGGCGCTAAATGCAGCCGGTCTGCAAGACCTACCCCTTCTTCCCCTGGATCTACTTAAAATATTAAATAAAGTAAAGTTGCGGAAGAAAAAAGAGCTACCACCTCCACCAATGCAATTAACAGGAAATTGCTATCCGCTTTTAAGGTATCAGAGATCCCTGACAAATTTTCGAGCACAAACTCACAGAGGATTAAATGGGAAACCCAATGAGATAATTGTAGAGCCATTTTAGATTCTCTAAGATGGTGGTTTTCCACACGTTACTGGAGCCTACAGGAAGAGAGGCGACCAATTTGAGTCATGGGAAGTAATGAAAGCTACCATAGGATCCGCAGCGGAAACACTACGAACAAAAGAAGCGCTTTTTAAGACACCAAAATGTTCCGTGCAAAACGCAGAAACAAAAATGCAAAAACATCATCAAGGTACTTCAGAGTCAGAATAAACCCTAAATATAGAAGTATGGAAAGTCATCCGTTCCAATTCCGACACGTCGGGGCAGACCCTCATCTGTTTGGTACACAAGAAAACTACTAAGGCCATAAAACACTGGGCAATAGAATCGCTTTGTGGCTCGGAAGAATTACAATTGTGATTCTAGCCAAGGATTACCTAAAGGTCCTCCAGATGAATCTTCAACGTAAGGAGGACGCTTCTACTGGCTTCTATAAAACCTTTAATGAAGAAGAAATGGACTTAGACCTGATACAAGAACCCTGGATTAACGGAGGTCAAATTGCAGCACTAGGAAAATGTCAGGGTACCTTGTAGCAAGAACAATCGTATCAGGAGCTGTATTTCTGTAAGCAATGGAATTCCATGCTTGCCTCTTATAGAATTTTGTTCTAGATACATAACCCTGCTGCAAATCGTCCACAACTAAGGAGAAGGAACAAAGTTCTAACGTTGAGTTCGGTTTATCTCCCTTACAACACACCTACCTGGGAGTTAACGTAGTTGATCATAGAGTGCACTCAAGAAGGGGCAACAGCCCATTTCGGGTGTGACGAAAGCTCTCATCGCGAAATCTGGATAAGAAAAGACATCAACAAGAGGGATGAGTACTTTTAGACTTTATGATCAGTAGTAGTTTAGATTTTCTTACTACCTTTGCTAATCGTATAAACCGGATGTTACCACATTTACTGTGGTACGGAGTATATTACAACTCAAATTGCCGATTGGAGGTTCTTGGATGATTCATAACTTTGGGATCAAAGCTACCTACAATTTAAAATTGATGAAGCTAAAATAACAAGTCTCTTCTTGAATTCCAGTAGAACCTGTTGGGAGCCCCATATGAAGGATCTCTCGAGTATGATTGAGAAGATTGAAAGGATTAAATCTTTTGGTAATATTAACAAGGACGGCTACTAAATTCAAGAGGTTATATTTAACAGTTATCACGATAACTGTCCCATGCAATCACGGACTAAATCTAACAGGTGACATCGATTAAAGATCCTGAACATAGAAGAAGTAGAGCGACAACTCTTTAACACGACAAAAATAGCAGATTGGATGGAGTATTATATAACACAAACATTACTACAAAAGCCTATCGTAAACTAAAACATATTCTCGGAAAGCCTGCTGTCAGGCATTGTCCAACCTGGCAAAAATAGTTAGGGTACAGGAAGCACTCCCACAGTCCAACAAATTCTATAGCAACTATACGTAGGTCTACAGGTGGTTTCACATGCTCAGCCAAAGGAACACTCAAAGTTCGCTTTTAGTTACATTTTCCCGAATGTATAAATGATGACAAGCTTGTGAATCGAGAGGTCACTGAAAATTCAAGACTAAGAGCAACCCACTAAGACTGGGAACTTGCACATAAAGTTGTCACAGCTCATAGTGTTAGATGTCAATACACAGATTTGGCCAATTTCTGTCGTCTTTTTTGAACTGTTGCCGAAAGAATTTGACGCACTTCACAGCCTCCCCTGTAACCCCTTCTGGGTCAATATATCTTAAGGTATATTCGTCAGGCCAGAACTACTAAATTAGTACTTATTCCCAACCCCGAACGTATTAATTACACCATAGCCAATGCCTATCGACCGACTGGATTTGCATGGTTCCTTTTAAAGACATTGGAAAGACTAATCGAAAGGTATAGACGGTATTGTTAGACACTCACCTTTGTTGAAGTCATCATGCCTACAGGCCATCTAAGTCCTTGCATAACAGTCTTGTTAGCAGACTGGAGAACTCAGTCATATGGAAGGAAATAGCCCCACGGGCCTTCCTAGGAATAAGGTGCTTTCGATAGCACCTCCTACGTGTATACAGTTTTAGCTGCACGAAAACATGAAGTCAATTGCATTCTTTGTAGTTGGATAAACTCCATGCTAGGGCGCAGAGATATTATTGTTAGCCCTCTTGTGGAAACGGGGGAGATGGTCGTCAATGGGAATCACCCTATCCCCTGCTTTGGAGTCTCCGGTGGACGGTCCACTCATTGACATGACCCACGAGGGTTACCATATACAAAGTTATGCGGATGGAATAGCATAGCTTTCATAGGGGAAATTTCCCAATTCATTCTCAGACATGATAAATCGTTAAATGAGTAAAATTCATAGCTGATGTATGCAGGACAGTCTTCTCAACAACCCTAGCAAAATAGTTATTGGTCCTTTTACTAACAGGAGGGGTTTTAAAAAGTATAGGAAACTCCAAACTAGGCAGTTCAACCCTGGAATATCCCCAGTCAATTAAACTAGCAGGACTTGTTCTGGACAAGAAGCTGGCCTGAAACGATCATATTGAAAACGTTATCCGTAGAGCCAGGTGGTTGGCCTCTTGTAGCCATGAAACGCAGTATCGGAACAACCTTAAGCCTAGACCCACATATTAGTGACTGACTATACCTTGGAATGGTCAGATGTCATCTTATGCCGCCATTGTTTCGTGGGAGAAGACATTACAAACTCCTTAGCAAATAAGATTACCGAGCTACAGCGTGTTTCATGTCTATGCATAACAGAGACCTTCAGAAGTACTCCAACTATCCACTGTAGATTCAGTTGGGTCTCCCTGCCACGGCCATTTATTTACAAGCCGGGGCCAAACTTAGTGCGTAACACTTAGTGCAAACGGGGAGTTGGAGAAGTAGTTGTTCAATAACTGGATACACCTCCATTATAAAGTTCCTGCATACTTCAGTACCAAGAGTGAGGTCTCATCTAAGGAATAACCTATATTGCTCTCCCTCTTAATTTAAGGAAACTTTCGCCTCCCGAGAAGTTTGGATGGAAGGAACCACACCTGAAAAAGGACGTGATCAAAAGGACGTTAATGGACACGCCTCGTATGCGCATTCAATTGGGCACAGGCATATATTGTTTATTTCCAAAGGCAACCTTTACCATAAGCTTTGGGAAATATTGCAGTCCTTCAGGCAGAAGCGTTTGCTAATCCTGAGCTGTAAGTTGCTTTTAGAGAGGTGTGTTTCGTTTTTGTAACTTAGTATGTAGTTAGAGAGTATAAGCTGGTTACCAGCTTATAAGAAATACTGGTTACCAGTATTTGCGTTAACATTTTGGTTATAATGGATAGTGAAATTGGGGTTGAGTTTTTGTAGTTCTTTGTAGTCTATGCTTTCTTTTATTATTACATCTGAACAATTATTAGTGCAATTGTAATTGGTTTATAATTTATAATAGAAATAAAGGAATATAGATTTAAAATGTACGAAGCGTTTTTGGAAACTAGGTACCGGGACCGAGTATTTCAGATTTATATTTATTTTATTTATTTATTTATTTTATGTCCTGAGTTGTACTTATAGAAGACTTAACAGAGATTACCATGGTAAAAGATGTTTTATTCTCACAAAAACCCAAAGTGTTTGACAGCCACTTTCGTCAGACCAGGTGGAATTAAAATTTGTATGGGAACGCCTAATTACCCGAAATATTATGTCATCGCTTAACAGGTGGAACTGCGGTGAGAGTGGGGGAATCGGCACGTTCAGGGAAATGATGAAGCGGGTCAATTGGCTAAAACGGGAACTGAAATACGCTATTTTGTCCTTGAACCCGTGGTTCGAATCAGTATACGTACTGTCAAAACCTCGGTAAAAGATGGATTAGAAAAGGAATGCTCCTTCCATATCCTTCCCAAAATTGGACAAACCAGCAATAAGAAACATGCTCACTTCAGACAACATCTACTCAAAGTCGGAATCTATAAACACGAATCCACTGGAATGACATGTAAACTGGATCAGGAGATAGCCTCGCATATCCGTTTTCTAGTCTCTTTTCCCGGTAGCAAAGAGACTCACCCTTTCTATAATCAGAGGATACCTAGGAATGGATACTGACGTTTGAACCAAAATACCGCATTTTATTCTGAGATCAAAGGTTGGGAAACAGTGAAAGTGTTTCTTCTATTGAGGCTGCACTATAGGCCGTTGTGCTTTCTTGTAGTAACATTCATCATTCAAATTAAAACAATGTCCTTTATTAAAACATTTAGTAAATATTGTTAATAGGTAATAAGTTTTTAAACTCTTTAGGTTAACGGAGCAGAACATGCCTTTTATAATTTACAAGTATTACTGTAAAGAATACGGCGTACGCATAGCTGAGGAATTCCGTCGCTGCTAGACATGTTTTCCGTCTTTCACTCCGCCCCCATATTCCTCCTTTCACGTTCCGTAGGAGAAATGTAGCATGGTGCTCATGCCGGTAACGTCACAGGGCACTGTGCTTACAGGAGACTGACGTAATCTAAGATGCTCACTTAGCATATCGGCAATGATACACTCGAGCTTAACCGCGTTACCTCCATCTCTTCTGTTTACGAGAGCTGACACAAGGGCCCCCTCTGCGCCTGGCAGGCTGTGCACTTTTATTGTGTCTCAATTGCCAAAACCGGCATTTCTTATATTTTCCTCATTTCTTTCCCACAATTTATCACGTACGCCAAGTTCCCTTATGCTTAACCAGGAGACCGTTATCGTCTGTCTCCGGGCATGTCTTAACAACACTTGTTTTTCCCGGTGAGTTTACACACTTTCTTTCTTCGTTTCAGAAGTTACAGAAGATTTTCTTTCCGTTATTTTCGCCTTCTTTTATGTATTTGTGCTCGGAAATGTATTTCTCGATGCTTGGAATCAATTTCCCTCATTTATTTTGCGATCGTTTATTGTTCATGTGCTATTACCTAGAATATTCATATCGACTATTACATTTACGTTATTCGTAAGCTTTGTTTATTCTCGGTCATTATTCTGTTTGCCATGGGAGGATGTTCCAGCTGAATATGCCCTCCGAAGAAAATTCCGAATGTCACATTTATGGGAGTAATCGAAAATTTCTTTGGATGTTCCATTAAAACACCCAGCAACACACAGCTCTAACATCCTAATTATCCCTTATCAATATTTCTATGGTTCCTTTCAGCTTCGATTTAGAGTAATTAAGTTTGTTTTCGCTACGCTTATTGGAGTTTACCTGCCCTCCCTGTAGTACAAGTGCCCATCATAATCTTTGGATTTCTTATCTATTATTTTTGCGATTCTACTTTTTGTCTTGTGCGGTGGGTGGGTGAACATTGACATTAGAGTGTCACATAAGTTCATAGATGAAGGTAAACAATACAAGGTAAACGCACATGAAAATGATCCATAAAAACGTTAATAATTCATATCCTACAGAACTGAATTTCAACAAAATTGAATATTTGCAGGCAGTTATAATCGTTACTACTCATAATATATGTGCATTTCTACACATTTTGTAATGCTTATGGGTGATTTTTTTATTGAACATGAAAACGAATGATTAATATTTTACATAAATTAACTTCACTACAAAATTAAATCCTTGCATGCGGTTATAATGACAACGCAAAGGAGCTGAAATTGGGCACGTTTGATAATGTTCATGTGTGCCTGTTTTCTTAATATTAAAAGTCATTTATTGTTATAATGGCTAACACAAGTTAATTTTACAATAAAATTGTATTATTTCATGTATTTATGATTACAACTCACAACAGAGCTGAACTTCGACACCGTTAAAAATGTTTGAGTGTCTCTTTTTTTCTGCATATTCTCGTTTGCTTTGTTGGTTGTTAGCTATGAGTGTTCGCGTCCTCCGCGGATTTCTTGATCACTTTCACGACACTTTCAGTTGCATACACTTAGGTAGTTGCGAGACTCTTGCACTGCTGTTTGTGTTCCTTTTTGTCTGTTTAGTGTTTACTTACAATTTAATGTACAGGTTTTGAATACAAACAATTCTAGAACCGGGAGCATGGCTGTTATTCCTTACATTACAAGAACATGTTCCCTTGAATGAGACAAAGGGGAGATAAGGAAAACAGAAAGAGAAAAAGAAGAGAAGAAGAAAAGAACTTAAAGAGTAGTTGAATAATTGAAAGCCTTTACACCTATGCCGCCCTTTATAGTCAGTCTTTGCGCTGTCTGCTTCAACGTTAAGACTTATGCTATAGTTCTCTGAGAACAGAACGTGCTTAATTCTATTGTAATTACAGATTCTCGACATTTCAATTGTCTGCAGGTTTAATTGTTAAAGCAATACCTCACGTACGTGAATGTAGTTGTATTAACTGAAAGTGTATAACTAGTAATGCATAATTAATTTATAACACCATTTTGTTTCAATGTTCAACTTATTGTTATTATCATTATTTCGATTATATATATATATTATGTGTCTATTTATTTCTTTTACTATTCGGCTTGTCCCTCTTTTATCACTATATGTAAACAAAGTGTGAATAACCAAATTCGTTTAAATATTCCTTTTTCCTGCTCATTTATTTAATGTATTTACTTATAGCGGTGACATTACTGTTGCGTCACGTGATGGAATATTACAGTTCAGTTGTAAGCTGGCCTTAGTAGTGCCAGATTGTATCTCCTTACAGTTTTCTTAGTTTTGTGATATGAGAGCTCGAAAGAACGATCCCTTAGTTCTCGCGCTATCACGGCAGGTCTCAAATTTAATGGCTGTTCCGGCATTTGTATCTCCACGGGGGTGTGTCATTTATCTGGAATGAATACCCAAATATTTTGCACTTTCCGATCTTCTCCGAGAACACAAATCGGTTCCTCATCAGTATTGCTAATAATGGTTACTTCTGTTGGTCATCTAGGTTTGGATAGCTGTCACTTTTTGACGTATACGTGCGTGAATATACATAGCCTTATCTTGCTACTGTCTACTCTATATGTATAAAATAATTCCTTTCTTCTTGAATCCCGAGGCTATAATAGTGGCTACGTTTCGTCTCCCACATTTGCTTGCTCCTGTGTATCACTTAGTCTAACAAATCCATTGTATTAACAGTTATCCACATTAAGTTCATTTACGTCGTAACATTCGCATCTTTTGTAATTTGGAGTTTTACTAAGTTAATCTCCTCTGCTATGCGTATAAGTTGCATAAAGAAATATTCGTTTGCATTCTTTCTATTGACTGCTAATTGTGGAGGTGTGGCGGTCAACTTAGAGAAAGGAGCGTTGACCTCCCTTCATTCTGTGTGTGGTGTTAACACCTGTTTGTCGTAATTCACAGGTGTTTTATAAACATACAGTAAGTTGCTGCCAAAGATAACCTGCACCACTAAATTATCTATCATTAACAATACAATCTTCATGCCAATTCCGCCTAGGGTGAATGATACCATGGCCTGCTGTTGTACTCTTTGGCTTTTCTTAACGGTGGCTAACATGGCGTACACGTTTCTGACCGGCAGTGTTTGAGATTTTGTGCTCAACTGTTGGTAGAACTGCGAGCTGCAAACTCATGCATTTGCTTGGGTGTCTACTTTGACAGAAATGTTTCCTTCTCAATGGTAATCTCTACTTGTGGTGATTCCGGCTATGGGGGATCCATCTGACCTAACTCTGTTCAGCCGTTGTTTCCTATCCTATCGTTATTCCCGAAGTTTAACATTCCAGTGTTTCCGTGTCCCTATCTGAAAGAAGATATCTAGGGGTCGACATCGAAACCTAGGCAAACCCAAATTAGTTTTCCGATGTTCTCACTTTTCCAGAGGCTGTGCTTATCACTCTGTCACTTGAGCGGGCGTGGCTGCCACGCCTCCAAACCATCTCGGGCCCTGCGTGTTTGGTAGGTCCCGCCGATGTGTTGGGTTTCTCGCGGGGTTCATCTCACTCTGTTGCGCCGTTATGGCACATTGTTGGTCTGATTGATTTAAGCGGACCATTCATATTCGTTGGTGTTTCTGCTGTTTAGCTGCCCCTGCGGCGAATTATTACGCGCCTTACAGTACCATTGTGGTGTGCCATTATTGTCCTGTGGCGACGTTGGTTGCTATTTACGTTGCTCGGGAGTGGGCTGCGGCTAAAAGCTTCTTCGTGAGTGACCCTGCGTATAATTCATGCGCCTGTTTCTGAATCGTGTCCCCTTTGTGGTCCGTGGTACTTTAAAAAGAGGATGTTATACGCCCGGGAGACGTCTGTCTTTATTGATGGTTTTCCCGGGGTGCGCGCTTGGTACGTACTTACGTTAAATGGCATTGGTATAGCTTTAAATAAATGGCAATGCAGGGACACACTGTTAGTCATGCAAGGATGTGTGCTCTCCGATTCTAAATTATGACAAATTTTAATATGAGGTGAGTCAGAATTTACATTTTGATAAGAATTTGGCCTTTTCCAGTAAGGGCTCTTAGGAAGAGGCAGGGCGCGAGAGAGCATTGTTGCTAATAGCTCCAATAGAAAGGTTACTATGGTCTCTTGGATCGTTGCCACTTCCCGTGAACTGTGCTCAATTTGAGCCAATGTTGAGCGATGAGCTGAGGCTGCCTGTGGGATTGTTTCTTTAATTTATGACAGGTCATTGCGCTGATCTGTTGCTGGCTTTGAACTGCTTGTTTCATAGCAGACAGTTCAGTTTGTATCCACTTTTCTAGACTTTCACAGGTGGTCCTCAGCTCCTCGCGCAATTCTACATCGTTATGGCATCAGTATTTATTTGCTCCTTGAGCTTCTCTGTTGCCTCAGGTAACACTCAGTTTCTAACACTTGATTCTGTTTGCTAATTTGCTGCTGCAATATTTCGTGGTGTTAACTTATTTGTTGAGATACCCTATTCTACACTCGTTCGCTATACTGCCTTTTAAGTTGTGTAGCTGTTCCCCTGTTCCACTGTTCTGGTTTCCAAATTTTGCTGTAGCTGCCCCTTCCCCTTTTTCTGCTACTCTGGTTTTGAAATGTTATTTTAACTGCCCCCCTGCTGTACTATTCTGGTTTCCATATTATTTTGTAAGTGTTCAACTTGGGTGACAATAACCTGTTTGCGATATTATCCTGTTTTCTAAAGTTTCTTCTTACGCAGAGACAATTGACTCCAAAGATTTGAATTTCACTAACATCTGCTAGAGGATATGATTTAGGTTGGGGTTGGAGTATGGAGTTTCCCCCTGCTCTGTGTTATCAGTGTTAATAGTGTCAGTATGCTCCATGTTTTTGAAATGTTTAATTTGTTAGTGCTTACTATATCCTTATTACGAAGGAGCATTAATTGGTTATCCTGCTGTACAGAGCTTTTGGATGTTTCCTAGCCTGCTATGCACTGATAGATCTCCGAAGGAATATTAAAGCGATCATTTACTCCGTGTTGCTGCAGAATGCCTATTTCAGTTTGTAGAAGCACAAGAGGTTCTCGAGGTGTTAATGATGATGATGGTGATGGTGCTGCTGCTACTGCAAAGCAACATGGCCTCGGGCTGCACGCACACCTTGGGCGTCTTGTTGGTGGTGTGTTATTTCTCGTGTTGCATGCTGTCGGAAGTAGAATGCTGCTGGAGTCGACGCAGTGTGTGTTTGATGCTGATTTGCTCTGATAGCGCCCTTGAATTCAAGTATAGGCTGGAGAAATGGGTTCAAAACACTTTGGGTGCCATTTTCGGTGGTGTTTGGAGTGGGGTGCAGTTGATTTATCTCCTGTAGCTGAGCAGGTCGCTGGCGGGCATCCGCAGCTAAGGAGATGAAGGAGAAAAGAGTTAAGTTCCCGGCTTTAAGAGAGGTGACAAGGTCATTGGGAACTCAGGGTCGATATATTCCAGGCATTCCAGATGCGGTATTTATTTCATTTCACTGAAAACCACACATTCCGGCAGTATATTGCTCCTTCCCTTCTGCACAAGACCAATACACATTGCAAATTAATTTCTTTTTCGTACAAACTTTAAACGCGTCATTTTACACTCGCGTGCTTGTGGGCTTCGAGCTGCGGTGAATTAATCTGGCTTTCTGTGCGATCAACGAGCGCGCAATCTAAGATTCTCGCTTAGCATATCGGGCAATAATACTTCACTCGCGCTTAGCTGTGTTACCTCCGTCTCTTGTGTTCACGAGACCTGACACAAGTTGCTCTCTCTCAGCTTCAGTACCCATTAAAAAGCTTAATATTGAGCGAGATATTAAGTGCCTCTCTCCTTTAAGTAATTATTAAATAAGGGGCCATGTAATATATTTTCCCTGCAGAGAACATAGATTTCAAGGCTTAGGTATCTTATATCCAAACTTCATGCAAATCAATTTGGCCATTTCTGCGTGAAAAGTTAAAATACACCTCTCCCTCTCACTCCCACGTACACACAAACAAAACATGCACAGGAAAACACCTAAATGCAATTTTTGGTTTTGGTTTCAATATTCATACTAGCCTCAATAATAATTAATAGAACATCTAAACTGTCCGGAATGTGCTAGGTTGTAGCATAATAATAATAATAATAATAATAATAATAATAATAATAATAAAATAACAATAATAATACAGCTAAGCAGGCAGATCTAAAATGGTTATATTTACACAAAATTTGAGATGTGAGGGACTACCGTGATAATGTATTGCGAAATATTGGCAAACGTCACGCTAACAGAACCGCAGTTCCATTTGCGTTATTATTTTAAATGCGGAAATACCTCTCAGTTTCTCTTGTCTCTCTTGCTTTCTTAGAATGTCTCCCTCTGCCTCTCTCTCTCTCTCTCTCTCTCTCTCTCCGTTGTGTACAGCTTACATATCAATTGATGTTTTGAACTTTTGTAATAAAACTGTTTTTTTTCTGGAATGTTAATAACAATTTCAATATAACTAGAAGGTTTAAAGTGCAGTATAGTGTGCTTCTTCCTGCTGCTTGTAATGCGATTAGAAGTACATATAAGGTTTCTTGTGGCAACTTTCTTATATACATGAATAGAAATGAAAAATGATTATAACTTCTTAACTATTCATCATATCGGAATTTTGAAAGCAACAAACCGTTTTTGCCATCCATTAGAATCCCACCCCTTTGGGCAAAGTAATTCAGGTACCATATAGCCTGTTTTCTAAGTATTTCCTATACTATGTTTTATAGTAAGATTCATAACATTTGATTTGGCCATGCTTTCCCGAAAGCGTAACACACGCACACGCGCGCTGGCACTGAGACTCGTGGTTTATTTTGTATTTGTTTATTTTTTTCTTCCCTTTATGACTTTTGGTGCTAAAGCATATTGCAGAAGCGATCAATGGCAAAGCGTGAACTAATTAATAGGATAGACACTTTCATCTTCTTCGCCTCCTCCTGTTTCGGGCAAAGCTTTTTCTGATAAACCACTTGTTCTCCCTAGCCTTTAAGTTGGCAACACATGTCATTGATATGTCCACGCCTGAGATGCCCTTGCTTTCGCAGAGGGTTTGAATACATAATGGTGCTCCACTTTGTAAGGGCAGTTTCAGGGAGAGCTATTATTCAAGAAATTCCGTTTTAGACACGTCCGCGTTTACCTCTGGATTTGGATTAATAGAATCCATGGATCAAAGTGAATTTGGTTTTGTCTAAGTTACGGGCTCAAAGTTGTCAACGATATTCAAACGTATTCAAACTATTCTTCTATAAAATTGTTATTAGCCAGTTTTTATATCTTTGGCATATTCCGAATAAGATTTTTGCACTTCACTGCATTTATGAAATGTCGACTAATAAAAAATCCCATAAAATTTTGAAAATAATTCTTACTCCTCTAAGATAAGGCCCGCATACAGATGATTGTGTCGTGGATGATTCGCTCACATTATTAATAGTTAGAGATTAAGTTTAATAACTTAAATGCAACAACCACGACAATGCTTTCTTCTATTATACTATAGATTGTAAAATGTGGAAGTGTGCAGCGTTTAGTTCAAGTATGGGCGAGCGCGTCACATCCAGGAAGGAGGGGTACTGTGAAATACTCCTCTATCCATGCAGTGGCGTAATGCGATTCTCAATTTTGAAAAGCTAGAAATGCCTATTTATTAAAATGCCTGGGAAAACAAAATCAAGTCCTACTTCTTATCAAATGAACAAATAAATATAATATCGTTTATATACTTGCAGGAAAAATGATCAAACGATACTCGATACTTACAGTTTTTACAGTAAATAAATATTTTGCTTCAATTGGAGTAGTTCACTTACTAACTAGAGCCAGGGGCGCTGTCCCAATCTTTTTACTTTCTCTACCAGTACCTAGCAGTTAAGGAAGATACTGCATTCCAGCCAAAAATTCGATACCAAGATTTCACCGGAAATGCAAGCTTTGTGGCCCCCTGAATAAAAAATGTATTTTTTTAGAAAAAGTCCTTGCGTGCGTCTGTGAGCAGCATAACTTAGAAACTAAAACTCGGATAATTACTAAATTTGGTATTTAACTTCAGTACCTTCCAAAGATGGGACAAGAAGATTTTTCAAAAGTCTGCTGCACCTTAAAATTCCCTTTACATGAACATTTTTTGAAATATTTATTTTCTAAAACATGGCTCGAATTATTTTGATTAAAATGCCATACATAATTTACATGGCAAATAAAATGTACGTCTTGAATTTTCAAGGAAAAGCCTATGAAGTCCTCCTCATTGGAAGGAGATTGCTAGAACCTTGTATAACTGGTAAACGTTAAGCGATAGACGAAAACGTACTACACAAAAAATGTAGATCTTTAAAACAAATTTATTGTATATATTCACGGGTACATACATAATACATGCATACATACATGCATACATACATACATACATGCATACATACATGCATACATACATACATATATGCATACATACATGCATACATACATACATACACACATACATTCATTCACACACAGTACATTGCAGCATCTTAGTATGCTACAAAATATGAAAGAGCCAATTCTTCCCTAAACGTCATACCAATTCTTGTGGAATGCATCTTGTAATTGCGTTAAGCAGTGTTCCACCAACAATTAGAAGACCTCTTGTGTGTTGCAAACGAGAAGGGGAAGGGTGGAGGTCCCTTGACACGCGGGGTCAGGAATGCCCAAACCTGGTTTAGTCTAATAACTTTATCACGATTTTAAGGGTTAAGAATGAGATAGAACTCTATGCTTATAAATTATTCCATCACGTATTAAATACGCAAAGCAGTATTGTTGCTTAAAATACAAAAAGATAAAGAGGGTTATTCTACATTCTTGTTTGAATAGTTAATGATATAATAATAAAAACCATTCCTTCAACTCACCTAAACGGCATTCTTGTAAATTAGCTAAATCCCCCTGTCCTTCATTTCAGCAAATATGTCTATCGCTCTTGTCTTGAAGTCAGGTGGTTTACTGAGGTGCCAAAGGAGTTTCTTCTGTATAGCTAAGAGTTCCCAAGTTAGACAGTCTCTGATTGGTCATGGAATTTTTTAAATATGTTTTAACTCGTTTCAAGGTACTCATAGCACGTACGCAGGATACAGATATCACAGGGATCGTCAGCATTAATTTAAGCAATTTTTTTGTTTCTGTAGTTCACGTTCTGAAGTACATTGTTAAGTATATTAAGTTAAGTTACATTGTTAAGTAACAATGTAAGTAACAAGTAACATGTATAGGGTGAAATATATCTTTCAGGATCAGAATAAACATTTGTGAGTTCGTTCTTAAGTAGATCTGCATAGAAGAGTTTAGGATACAGATGGACTAATTGGTTTAAATGGTGTGGAAACTGAGAATGTTAACTGTTAAGTTTAGTTCGTCAAAAACTTTCACGAACGCAGCTGCCTGAAACTACCGAAACGTGTTTCCAGTTGAACCAACACTGAATCAAGAATTTCATAGGCAAACTCTTCTTTGAACCTGGTTGGCGATTATCGGGATTGAACACAAATGACTAAACCTCTATTCAATTTCTTTAATTAGCTTGTCACTTCTTACGTGATGATGATGAGATGGGGTTTAAGGGCGCTCAACATCTAAGGTTACAGCGCCTTACGGTGTATAAAATATAAATATATAAAGTTTAAAAGCCAAAAATTAAAATACCACACACAAACCCGGTTGGTAGAACGCACTAAAAAACAACGGACCAAATGCTGAAAACTATCACACTAAAATCATTGTCAATAAAAGGGTAAAACGACGTGTCAAGAACTGTAGAATGCGAGGGACATGAGCGCCACATGTCCGCCGGGGAGAAGAGCCGCATTAAAACAGACAATATAAAATCACAAGGCTAAAAGACGCTCAGCGCATCAAATGCGCCGATTAAAACTACTGTCACTTATAAAACGTAAAAGCCATTCTACAGCACGCGCGTCGTCTGCCAGAACCTTGGCTATGCCAACAGGCAGACCAACACGAACGCGCAACGGAGCTAAAACTTGACACTGTTAAAATATGACGCACCGTTAAAGGCGCATCACACTGCTCACACAGAGGTGCGGGGTCACCACTGAGCAGATATCTATGACTAAAAACGCAATGTCCGATTCTTAAACGAGCTTAAAGTACCTCTTCCCGACGAGAAGAACGAGAAGAGGTACCCCAGACTAACGGGAGAGGCTTAACCTCCCGCAACTTGTTCCCCCGGAGGGCCGTCCACTCATCCCTCCAAACCGAGAGGATGCGGCTACGTAAAATAACAAACGAATCTGTGGAGGGAAAAATAGAGGTAAAATATCTGGGTAATAAAATCGCCGATCTGGCAGCGGCGTAGGCAGACTCATTACCTGAGATGCCCACATGACCTGGAATCCATATGAAGGAGACGCTTATGCCAGAGGCACCAAGCGAGTGGAGCATATCATGTATGCGCTGTACGAGGGGGTGGTAATTGTACAGCGCGGTAATACTCTGAAGGGCAGTCAGAGAGTCCGTACAAACAACACAGTGCCGCAAGTAGTTCCGTTGAATGTATAAAATGGATTGATAAATACTAAAAATTTCGGCGGTAAAAATTGAACATTGCCCGGGTAAACGAAAGGTAAAAGTATGTTGATCAAAAACAAAGGCACACCCTACTCCAACATCCGTCTTAGACACGTCAGTATAAATAAAATGCAAGTCCCCGAATTTTTCCTGAAGTTCTAAAAACGCGGATCTTCGGCATCGACGTTAACCCAAGGTGACATTGGGCCTCAGCGCGCAACCATGCAGGAAAACGCGTTTCCTCCCTACGAAGGACCGGCGCTGGCGTAATGTCGAAATGCCAAAGAAATTGACGAAATCGAACCCCTGGAGGGAGAAATGCAGAGGAGCAAACTAAATATTGCCGATCAAGCCAATCCTCGTAAAATAGCTCGAAGGACGGCAAGCTTGAGAGTCGACAGGCATAGCTGTACAAAAGCATCTCACGCCTGAAAGACAGCGGAGGCTTTGCAGCTTCAGCATATAGACTAAGTACAGGGCTGGTTCGAAAGGCCCATGTAGCGACTGTTATGCCACGATGGTGAATGGCATTCAGTCGACGTAGCACAGATGGACGTGCCGACGAATAAACAACGCACCCGTAATCAAGCTTGGATCGGACCAAAGAGCGATAAAGATGCAGAAGAACGGTCCGATCACCTCCCCAGGATGTGCCACTTAAAACACGTAAAAGATTAAGAGAACGGTTACACTTTGCTTTTAAAAAGGAAATGTGAGAAGTCCAGCTCAGCTTTCGATCAATGATCAACCCCAAAAATTTCACCTCTCTGCAAATGGAATGACCTCAGAAACAAGGTGGAGAGAGGGCGGAGGGAAAGCCTTCCGGCGCCAGAAATTGATGCAGACGGATTTCTCGGCGGAGAAATTAAAGCCGTTGGCGTTACTGCAGGCGTAGAGACGGTCGATACAGCTCTGGAGACGGCGTTCGAGCGGACAGGTCCGCCGTGCACTGCAATAAATGGCAAAATCGTCAACGAAAAGGGACGAGGAAATGCCAGGCGGAGTACAACCAACAATGGGGTTCATAGCAATCGCATAAAGTGTGACACTCAGTACAGTGCCCTGCGGTACTCCGTTCTCTTGAATAAAACGACTAGATAAAACCGAGCCCACACGTACACGAAAGACGCGGTCCGTCATAAACTCCTGACGAAATATGGGAAGAAGACCGCGGAAATTCCATGCGTGAAGTGTACCTAAAATGCCGCCCCTCCAACAAGTGTCATAAGCTTTCTCCAGGTCAAAAAACACAGCCACTGTTTGACACTTTCTCAAAAATCCGTTCATAATATGCGTCGACAGAAATACCAGATGGTCGACGGTAGAGCGATGGCGACGAAATCCGCCCCTCCGCGGGACTGCAGTTGAACAGTGGATACGAACACATACCCTACATGACGACCCCGGGTGGTGGGGATGACGCCATTACCCACTCACCCAGCTGCGCACCCAGTGCGCGGGTATCCGTCAGGCTGTGTCCACGGAGGATTAAAATAAAAGGGCAAAAGAAACTAAAAGTGTGTGGGCGTTTCGCACGCAAGGTAGGCCGGCGAAGAAGGAAAATAGATGTGTAAATGAATGGACGTGGGCCGAAATGTGCGTAAATAGAAAAGAAGTAAGAAACAATGGAGGGGGCGTCATGGAATGAAATGCACAGAACGCACGAGAGCCTACCTTGAGTCTCGCGGTCACGAGGACGAACCCACCTCGACCGGACGAGGGTGGAAGGATGATGATGGCGATGAAAGGCTGGGGCACCCCGGGCACGCCAAACCCGTACTCACAAAAGGTGAGCTCCTGGGGGCACTTCTTAGGGACTTCGTATTCTTTATTGCAACCCTCACCTCTTTTATGCACAAATTTACACCAGAAGTCGTGTTGGATTGTAGAATGTTGAACAAAAAATCAGCATAAACAAAAGTTACAAAAAATAGACAGAGGATGAACAAAAATCTATCACTGCTCAATATATTATCTATTCCTATGGTTGCCTTAACTGAGTCTGAATCTCAATTGTCAGAATTAATGATATGTTGGACTGTTGCTGTTAATTCAGAATGATATTTTTTACAGTCATAACAGCCCGAGAATGAAAATTCCATCGGGTAGGAGAAGGGTACGGAAGATGAATACCTTGTTCTCTCAGCAATTCTGCTCGACGTGAGGAACGAGGGACGAACAAATGAAAGACAGTTAAATTACAGATAAACAATTTCACCTATTTTATAGTTTTAGCAGCAAGAAGAACCAGATTGAACTTTTGGGCATAGAAGTATGCAAAGACAGCAAGAGGTTAAGACTTAATTACAATTGTCTGGAACACCATCCTCGTGAGCTGACATAACTGTAGCTCTGTCATATGTTTGGTATATGAGTTTATTTTCACCAATGTTCCACACTTTAAGATTTGGGGTTTTAGCATCAGCTAAACCCTTATCATCTTATCGGAAGACATATAAAAAGGCCTAGGAACCACTGTTTATTTTTTCCGTTGGTGCAGTACCTCACAGTAATTCTCAATTGAGATTTTACTAAAACATTTGTGGCTTCATCAGCTTGGACAAAAACAAATTTAGAAGATTCGATTTCTCCTCGAATACGTTCCTAAACAGCGAGAGTGACAGCCTGAATTAAATAATTTTGTATGTCACTAAAGGTACCCCAGAAAACATTCTCTGACTCCAGATGATCTCTGATGAAAGATTCTTCCGAAACCAGTAAGTCAGGAGTACCCAAGTAGTTTCCTTTATTGAATGACCTTTCGCTTTCTCTATGGCCCCTAAATGGCAATTCTTGTATATCCAAATAGCTAACAGCATCTACTAATCCCCCTACAATTTGCCTGTTTTTTGACAGTTTCATTGTGCATAACGGCTTGAACTTGTGTCCCTCTGAAAGAGCATGATCTCCACAACTTTGTCCTAACATGTTAAACTTTTTCGCAGATTTTATATGGTTCTCCGATGCCGGGGATTTCTTAGCTTTCTTTTCGACATTCTTATAGTAATGACGCCAGTTTTGCGCCAAGGTCCTTCCCCATACCGCCAAACATCAGGAAATAAAAACAGAAAATATTTTTTTTACTTCCTTCCCCAGTTCCACACCAGCACTGGTATTTATCGTACCATCTTTTTTGAAGTGTTCGCACACATTTTCCATCCTGCTGAGATAAAGTTACGTCACGCCGTTTGTCCTCCGTGGTGTAGTGGTTACCATACTAGCCTCTAGTTCCCACGGTCGCGGATTCAAACCCGGCAGAGGATGACGGATTCTTTCGGTCGTTAAAATTCTTAGCATGGTTTCCTTCGGAAGGGAAGTAAAGCCAGTGGTCTTGTGTCGTAGATTTATGACACATAAAAGAACCTCAAGCCTGATAAAGAGGTCTCTGAGCAAAATTAACGGTCTTTCACGCCCAATATAGAATGGGGTATTAAGGACCACAGCAGTTAAGGAGCGTCCATAAATAAAAAGGCTCAAGTCAGGCCGTTTCTGCAGTTTTTTATTGGAACCTTTTGTTGTAGCGAAAGTGATGAAATGCTACTGTTAAGCAGGTACAGAAATGCATCGAACTCAGGACTGTTAGGTTTCAATTCAGAGGCAGTTTCCCTGGGAAGCACAACTGGATGAAACACACAAACACACGTGACAAGCACACCGCGCACTTCTTAATTTTCTCTCTGACGAACTGAACACCCTAAAGCACCAAAGCTTACTGGCACAGCAGACCACTTTCCTGTTAAGAAATTGCTGTCATGTGGTTTTAGAGCTTAAGTTACAGTTTGTTAATTACATATAAGCTTATAATGCTTCGTATTTACGCAGTGACGTATTATTTTGAATAACATATGCCTTAAAATTTAGTCAGTCATTGAAATTAATTGCTAAAAGGTGCTTTAGAGATAGCCAATTAGAGCGCTTCGCTCCAGCAGAATTCAAGCGCCACAGCCAATCACAGTAAAGGGAGACGAAAGCCAATCTGTCTACTGGGCGGGGAAAACTAACTATAGGAAAACACGGTTTTACATTTACCGCGGTCAGAGGACGTGTCTGTTTCCCTCATCCACAAATCCTGACAAAATACATACATCAACGAACGTCTACCCCAGTGGGCCTCAAATTTGTGTTTGTATCTGAGACTTGTAAATTCCCAGAGAGAGTCTAAGACTTGCTAAGTGGGAAATATAATGAAGCTGTATAATGTGAAAAGTAATTATTGACATAATAACACAGTTGAATTAAATAGATTTTCATTCACAAAATATCCTGTGTAGACACTACTTACCCTGCCTCCTCTCACACTTCGCCACTGGAAGGGATACCTAGAAAGGCCACACAGGAAGGTTAAACAGAGTCAACATACTGACAAGAGACTCTTCCTGTTTAACGATGTTAACTATATATTTTACAGAAATATGAATATAAAATAACCTGAAAAAGGAATTTACGATATATATTTATCTTGACACGCTCCTTCATTAACATTGTAGTTAAATATCTATTGGTATGTTTAAATGTTCCATCATTCGCACTTTAGAACACAGAAAAGGTATCAGGGTAAGCTGATAAATATAGCATATATATATATATATTTGTTCCCATTACACTAACGCAGAGATGTTACACTAAAAAGGACTCACAATTTAACATCGGCATAAAGGCCAAGAGTGATTAAGGTGACATGAATCAAAATATACAAAAGAGCACGTTAAAAGTTTCATAATATTGTCGTTGAAATTTGCTCTCAAATAAGAATAACGAAGTTACAATAAAAATTTATTTCTCCGTTTATGTCCACTAAAGAAGGTATTATTCATTCATTATCTGTTTACCCTCCTCTTATGTAGGACTTACACCCCCCAGGACTTACAAGCGGCTGCCTGGGGTCAGAGGCCCGTCGAGGAGCAGACACTCATGGTTCAGACAGAGCATCCAGGATGGGTGATCAGCCCGATGCCTGGTATGGGATGAAGGAAGTAGATGAAACGAAATGTGGGTGAAATGGATGAAAGGAAAGGTGATGATGGAGCGTTGGTGGAATGAATGGCGGGGGAAACCGGAGAACCCGGAGAAAACCCGCCCAGACGCCGCTTCGTCCACCACAAATCCCACATGCAGGTCCCTGGGATTGAACCCGGGCCGCCTCGGTGGGAGGCGAGCGGTCTAACCACTCGGCCACGGCGCCGCCTTAAAGAAGGTATTAAATAACATAAAGTGGCAAACACCGAAAAGGCAAGCGATGAGAAATGATAAAGAGTGCAGTTATTTATCCTAACATTTTAAAAATACGATTTCTGTGCTCAGCATATACAGTATACTGACCAGATGAATCACCTGCCACTAGAAATGTTCGAATTTATGCAATACACTAAGGGGCGGATAGGCGTTGTGTCTATCTTCACCGTTCCTCTATATCTCACACATGTACGTGAATAATAGACGGCTTGAAAATTCAATGAATGTGTGATTTAAGCAGAGAAAGTACTGAGGATATAAATCGATCCTAATAACATGGTACTCTCACAGTGAGAATGATAAATGCGGCAGGTTTATAGAAGTGCATTAACTTTTATTAAACAGCACATTCGTGCATACACATCCCTCCCATCGAACAAGCCATCTATCACATTCCGGTATCAAAATTAGTTTAAACAAAATGACGAAGCGATGCAAATCAGAAATAGGTTATATATGTTTTAAGGGAAGACTTCTACACTTAATACATTATTTCCTTGAGGGATCCTTTGACATATATTTAGTTGCTTGAGAGTACTAGGTTTCAAACGTGCAGTGTAGCCGAACCATCATGCAGTTAGAACGTTTGGTAACTGAATGCACTCAAATGGAATACCTGCACCATTGACATAGGTTGTTGTGAGTTTTGCTTCCTAGCAGTGACATAATAACATTCAAACATTTGCCCATTAGTCCAGAATTAATAAACACCTGATATGCATGTCCACATGCAAATGAATACTACCTATATACAGAGGTTATGCATGACTACGAGTGCACTACGCTTTACACAGGGTGAGTATTTTGTACTCACAAACTCTATCGATGGGAGAGCCATGCGTGAAAGCGTTTGGACTATGAAACCGGGTCATAGGGAACCCGCTACAAGGTAGGAGATGCCCCTCCAAAAACAAGCATTTACTAAAAGATGGAAGTAATAAGGACAACCCTTTTACAACAATCATGATACATCGGGTTCTGGATTACACGTAGCCAAAATTTTAACTTGATCAGAATATAAATGCTAAATATACAAGTTAAGATACAATTCAAGTCTTCAGAAACCTACACATGGAAACCCATGTTCACTTTACAGTAGGGACAATGGTTCTGTGCAGGTGACCTTTCCTCGCGGACTGAAGAGAGTCTATATGTCTATGCCTAACGCCAGGCAGCTCTCTGTCCGCCTGCCTGCTGGAAGACGTGGGATTTTGCTGATACGACATAAACATACAACACCACACCACTGCATGACTGGTTTAGTGTCACTGTTGTCAGATTGCTCTATCATTCTTTTATGTTTACACATTATACACAAACCTTGTCACGTAAATGCATTGACATTAACTAGCAGGGGCTTTATTGGTGTGATAAACACTCTACGCCAGAAATATCACCACCGTCGTTTTCTTCTGCAAGACTTTCCCTTTCATCGTCATCAGTCTTCTTCTCGTTCGCTGTCACTATATTTCCTAACCTGGATTACAGAACCTTCTAAGACATTTTCAAACAAGCCTTGCTGTTCTTCAATGTATTTGTCTTCCTACTTAATGTGTTGAGAGGCATTTTCCCACTTTTCTACGCTAATGTCCTCAACATGTTGTTAGCTAAGCTTAATCAATAACATCATGTAGTTTAAAAGGTTGTTCTACCAAGCTACCCATTGCTTTATATCAGGCCAGATGAGTTCTACTCGATTAAGACCCGAAGACTAGGGCGGTAATCGGAGAACATTGTGTGCATGGCCTACAAACTATCAACGTAAATTTTCGGAATAGGCTTTGATCCTTACTTAGGTTGTAAAACTCCAAACTTAGCATCCTTTCATGGAATGGGGCAAGTTCTGCATCTTATTTTGGTATGAGGCGATGGGACCTTTTCCAACTGCACACTATGATACGGTGCGTTATCCATCACCAAGACAGATCTGAGAGGTAAGATAGGAATTAGTTTTTCCATTAGCGATTTCTTCGTATTTATCCCCATCATTTTGTGTTATATTAACCTTTGTTATTTTTACATAAAACTTCGCAGAAGGCAAGAACCTCTAATAAACACACCAAAATACACAATACCTATATGCAATCCAAGTTTAATTACAGAAACACAGGAGTGTCATTTAGGGGGGCAGGGGGTCAATTGGCCCCCTTCTCTAGGTTACAAGCAACATTATTGCTCTACCAAATGAAACATTACAACTGTACTATTAATAGCAATATTTCACATTTAAGAAATAGAACATTATTTTCTTTCAGGCCAAATATATCGTTACAATCCACATGAACATTTGTGAAACTGCTCCAAGCAATCTTGCCCCCCGTAATGCAAAAACTGAAATGACGCCCCTACAGAAACATATAGTAACTAATTTTATTTATAATCACAACGTTCAAGGTAGCATCAACAGACGGCTGGCAAGAGAGATGTTACTCGAACTACTGCTGCCGCTAGACTGAAGCGATGGCACTCACTGCGCATGCCCGAGAACTGGGGGCTCGCTCACTGTCCAGATAACCAGTGCGCATCCAGCCTTCACCGGCACAGAATCATCGTCCCTACTGTAAATTCCTCTTGGCCGTTCGTACTCAACCTTCAGAGGGAGGAAACACAGGTCAGGTGAAGAAATTAGATTAGGTGCCTATAACGTGAGGTCGCTCTAAGCAAACTATCCGTGCCACCTTGGCCTTACATAAATGCCCCGAATGTGGAAGCTGTAACTCTTGGTTAAAGCGTGCGCAAGACCTGAAACAGAACTAAAAGTTAACACTTTAAAGAGAAACACAGGGAAGCAGCAAAGTTGTAGAGGGCTGCATCTTCACTCAAGTAACACCAAATAAAACCTCCAAGAATATGACAATTCACATAAACTCTAATGATTAACAATTTAAAAACATGAATATAATGTAGATAAAGGTGGATAATCACGTTCTAAAGAAACATTCAATAAAAGCCACGAAAATATAATTTTAAATGAACTCTAGTAGTTGACAATTTAATAAGAACAATATAACTGGAATATAGCAATTTCAATAGACTCTAAGCTTTAATAACCTGAATAAACTCTGAAGACTAAGAGCTAATGGCCAGAAATTACAAGCAAAGTACAAGTTACAAAATAGTTTACTGTCCGTCTTTGGCTCCACGTTCTCATTATGTCTTTTCATCCGAAATAAACTTAATATGGGGAATTTGCAACGAGCAAAATCAAGCTAACCGAGGCAGTCAGCAAAGCCCAAACCTGTCCAAAACTTAGTCACAAAGGCATTTACGCCATTCGAGAAGCTTACCGCGAAATATGCACACATACGTCAAGGAGCTCTAGAGCCAGCTAATTAAGCCTCCTCATCGCTTAATGGTGGTGAAACAAAAAATCTGATAGTGGCGAAAAATATAAAATAAATATATACCCTCCTCATTAATAAATCGGGACTATATGACCCTGGCAAACCTTAGGACAATCTCAAATGCCCTGTGCCGTAACGGCACAAGACATATCATTCACACACTTATCTACAGAAAAATAAGCTGTTTTCCTTTCCACACAACGGAACTTGAAGTATTTTAATGTTTGTTGAGGATAAAGTTAAGTTTTGGGGAATTTGTGTTAAAAATGTATTCAAACTAAAGCTATTTATTAGCAGGGCGGTGCTAAAAGCTATATATTCAGCTTCTTAAATTATAATTCAGTCCCATTCGGGGACATTTTAATGCAGAATGAGGCAAGTTTACCTGATCGGAATTTTATCCCCTGAAAATGAAAAATGATTCCTACTTTATATTTGGAATATGAAAAATGCCGGAGCGAAGTCTTATATTTTTTGTGGGTAAACCATCCTATGCTTAGTAACATAAGTAATTAATATATAGGGATAACTGAACATCGTTTAGATTTAAATGGTTTAGGTGTTGAAAACTATTATACTTTAGAGCTCTAACTAATGTAATTCTTTTCTGTTTTGTTTCAGAAGCTGTATGCCACTTTGTTCTAAAGTGAATTGTAATCTAATTACTGCATTATTACCTAACCAACATGGGAAAGTGTAAATTTAGAAGGGACTGGCTTGAGAAATCATTCAGCGGAGGAGCTAATGTTTCTGTATGGGGGAAAATATAGTGAATGGGAAAGAGTTTGTCTTATGTGTACTCGCAATATAAATGTTGTACTAAAGAGTTTCCATATACAACCACAAATCATAATACATTTTTGAAGAACCAGTGCAACTATCAGCTCGTAATTCTAGAACCAGTGATGGTGAAAATGCAAGCGCAAGTAGTTGCAGTAGAGGTCTTCACGAGATCGAAACAACCCCTCCTCTAGGTCCAGCCCGCAGGCCGGGTGGTACAGTATAACCTATTCTTGGGCATGGGCCGGCTCGGGCTTGGTTTAGACCTAAGAATTTCGGCCCGTGCAGATCTCTAAGCTACAGGGTTCTCTGCAATATCACAAACACTGCAACAGCCGCAGAGCTGATATGGACGATGAAGACTCTCTGCAGCAATTACTCTAGTTTGTGCCAAAATATTGGTGACGTGTTCTGTGCTACGTATAGTAATATTTCAGAACATTTTTCACTCTCACCTAAGAAAATCCGGTACTAAGTTATAGATACCTTGTCACCTTATTTGCATGAAAGGATTTTGGAAGAGATTCAAACATCGTACAGTATATTAAGCTATGTTGAGGCTACTAATGCCAAGATAAAAAAGGAGGTTTCAACAAGTCGCTCGCTTTTGGTCAGAAGGCAAAAACGTAGTGACTTCTCACCACCCTAGGTATTTTCTCATTGTAAAAGTTGATTCAGATGCAATTTAGAAGAATATTACTGTATCAATTTCACTTGCAAACTTACCTCAAGCAAAAAGTTTGATGCTTGGCTCTGATGGCCTAAATGTTTCAGTGATCAAGTTGACTGAGACACGATGTAATGGACTTATCAACGTTGATACATGTAATGTTCATATAATGCAAAATATGAAGAATATCAGGAAATACAAACAAAATTTAATCTTCCTCACAATAAACTTTTAAGGCATTTGGCAGCAGGGTGGCTTGCATTGGATCTAGCAGCTACGAGATTAGTTGAGCATTGTGATGTTACTTGTCACTATTTTTATGGATGAAAGTTAAATGTCCTTTAGACAAATCTTACAGAATATTATGAGCCTTTTAAACGAAGCTGAGGTAAAAGCAGAGTTATATTTTGTTGTTTCATCTGCTGAGCTCATTACGCATTTCACAAAGGTTTCAAGATTCACCAACCACTTACATCCTTTACACGGAACAGCTGGTGTTCTCCATTAATGGTGCGACGCATCCTGAAGTCAACTGTTGTGAGGATCGCTGATTTCTCTGGACTGAACCATTAAGAAATGTTTGTAACGCTAAAATTTGTTCCTCTAAATGCAGTAGCTCTCTGTGAAGAGGTTAAAGGTGAGTAGGATATATAGGACAGACCGAGCGCAGTTTTTTGCGTTTATATGGGAAAAGATAGGGAAAACGAGGGTAGATGCTAGGCTAGGAGAGCATCCAAGGAGGATAAATGCGTTTATATGGGGAAGATAGGGACTACGAGGATCCATACTAGGCTAGATAGAGGATGAAGGAATGAGGATGTGCTTTATATGAGAGATACGTGGAATACGAGGAGAAGTGTTAGACTAGATAGGGTTTGAGATGTGGAATATACATTTATTTGGGAAAGATAGGGAAAACGTGAACAGATGCTAGGTTAGACAGATGCTGAAGCAGGGGGAATATGAACATATATACAGGAGAGATAGGGGATACGTGGTGAGGTACTAGACTATTCAGGGTTAGAAGGGTAGAGTATGGCTTTTTATATGAAGAGACGAGGAAAACGAGGGTATATGCTAGGTTGAGAGAACCTTCAAGGAGGAAAAAATGGGTTTATATGGGAGAGATAGGGAAAACGAGGAGAGTTCTGAGGTAGAACAGGGACTGAAGGAGGGAGAGATATGCTTTATACGACAGAGATAGGGCATACGAGGGGAGGTGCTAGTGTAGACAGAGGTTAAGGAGTACGGTATACGTTTATATGAGGAATATATGGAAAACGGAGACAGATGGTACGATAGACAGAAGCTGGGCTACTTTTGCGTTTATATGGGAGAGATAGGGAATACAAGGAAAGATGCTATACTAAACAGGACTTGAAGGGTAGAATATGGCGTTTTATATGAGCGAGATAGCGAACCGAGGAGAGGTATTAGGCTAGGAGATTTAAATGACAGAGTAGGCGTTTATATGCGAGAGATAGGGAATACGAGGGTCGATGCTAGGATAGGTTTGAAGTAGGGAATGCGTCTTATATGAGAGAGGTAGGGGAATATGAGGAGAAGTACTAGGCTAGACAGGAAGGTCTGAATGACTGAGTATGCGTTTATATGGAGAGACGAGGAAAACGAAGGTAGGTGCTAGGTTGAGAGAGTCTTCAAGGAGGAAAAAGCATTTATATGAGAGCGGTGGGGCATACGAGGAGAGGTGCTAGTCTAGACATGGGTTGAGGAGCAGAGTATACGTTTATATGGGAGAAATATGGAAAACGGGAGAGATACAAGGATAGACAGGGGTTGAAGGAGGAGGAATGTAGATTTATACGGTAATATAGAGAGTAATTCGATTATAAAACTTTTCTCATCCAGCGTTACAACACTTTAATATACTTATTTTCTAAACCTTACAAACTTTATATATGTTAAACAGTAGTGCGCGAGACGGAGAGGGACAAACTGTATATCCGTTTACAGCGAAGTATACGTCCTAACCTATTGCCACCTTGTTTGCTCTGGACCTTCTCATTGTCTATTCATTCCTAACATAATCACGTAACAAGACGTAACCAGCAAACGTAACCACGTAACAAGACGTAACACAACGTAACATAACAGCATGACAAGACGTCACACTAAGTAACATAAGCACGTATCCTCGTAACATCACGTGACATCTCGTAACCAGAAACGTCACACAACGTAACAACACGTGCCAACCATGTGATCACGTAACAAAACGTAAGAACAACACGTAACCAACCTATTGCTAAGGCAATCTAAACTAATTCATCCTTCATAACTTAGACAATAAGTACGAGAGCCTAGCCTAGATTAACCCGACCAATCCCAAACGTTCCTCTCATCATCTATTCTACTCAGTCATCGACTAACCTAATCTGGCTAACCAAAGATAACCTCAACTTTCTTTTAGTGAAATTGCAATGTTTTATTCAGGTTTTATTATTCGAGAGTTTTAATTGAAAAGTTTACGTTAACATACCTTTATTTTAGTTCGTTGTAGGTGTCTCTCCCCTTTTTATCTAGGCTTGAGACTAGCACTTGGAATGCTCCTAATGGCAGGGTTACCACCTTCCCTTCCATCTTCTTCTTTCTTCATCGGTCGTCAGCTAGCTGCATATACAGCACACGGATAACCTCCATTTTTTAAGATTGTAGACTCACGAGAAAATCTTTATCTTTGACTTACATTCTTTTAAGCACTGTTTTTAATGGCGTAATGTCCATACGCATATGTCGTTATTCCGTCCTCAGCAATAATTCTTTTATCATCAAACTGAGTTAATGCAATTTTATTCACTTGCACTGTGGTAACAGTATGCTTTCGTGACAGGATCAGATTCATGGGCGTCCTTATTATTTCTCTGGATTTAAGACAGTCGGTATAGCTGTCAAATGTGATGTGCTGCTTAATAGAACCACGTTTTATACCTTTAATCTTTTTTATCATTGAGCCTTGAATATCTAAGGCATACATCTTAGGATGTAGTCCAACAAAGCGTAGGTTGATTTTACCATTAGCCTCATCTTTAAATTTTCCCAACACCTTCTTGTTTAGAGCTGAATAGCATATATGGTTGACAGGGTAATCAGCTGTATCAAGGTGTTCGAGAAAACGTAGCTTGTCCTGGTACACATCTTCAGTTGTAACACGATGAATGAACGAATCAGTGTCCATATACACAAGCTTCAGGTTTCCAGCTCCATAATAAGGCAACAACACGTCGTAATGATAGTTATACATTAATGTCTTGGAGATATCCAAAACACTCATTCCGATGTATATAGGCTTGTTGAACACGATCTGACGAGAGGCCATATGTACAGCAGCTAGATTAGAAGCATATATCGTCCTGTCGATAAACGTTGGCTTTGCAATTAACTTTTCCAGAGTCTTCTCGTTTGTCACAAACCGTATATCCACACGATTACGAAGGTTCTCCATTATTTTTCCAAACATGGCGTTGTTAGACAGTTTGTAGAGATTCTTCTCAAAATCATTTGCAGGTTGTTGTCGTAGTCTGTTATTAAATTCCACATACGGTTTTAACCACTGTGACTGTCGAAATTGTAGCACACAATGAATTTTTGTTATGCAGATCATGGAGTTCAGCAGGATACTCGATGTCAACTTCTAATATGTATCCATGAGGATCATCTTCTTCTAGTCTTTGTAAGTTTATTTCTTCAGGTGAAACCCACTGAAATCCACCAAAAGGAAGGGCGTGGCACATGGCCACCCATATTGCTTATTAGCGTCCTCGTATGTGATGAATTTCGTTGGTCTCGACGGATCAAACTTGTCCATGTAAGTGTTATTAGCCTCTGCATACGGATGTGAAACTTGGCATAAACCTCCTCTTATACCGGATTCCACCATGAGTAGTTGGTCATAATCTTGCAACAGTTCCAGTTCGATTCCAGCATACAGTAACATGGCAAATTATGTAAGTCCTGGAGAGGTAAAATAATGTGCTGGATCAACTTTGTGCGTTTTGAGAGTTTGCTCTCTGAATGTCTCAAAGGCATCAGCTAGAAGAAGAACATCAGATATTAAGTAGAGGTCACTGTATTCTCCCAGGTTTCTCACATTGAACAGTCTGCATACATTTCTAGCATGTTCGTAGTCAGCATCACTAATTTCTTCTTCATTCAGTTTATTGTAGAAGTAGTTCTTAGGAAGCAGGCCGGTCTCGTTCAAGACGTCCCATGAAGTGACGTAATCATAGGGAAATACACCCTTACGTGTCATCGACTTCATCTTGTCTTCCCCGAAGTACTTCAATGTTTCAGGGTACGATGTTAGATTTTTTAGCAGCCTATCCAAGCTTGTACTCAGGAACCGAAAACTATCTACAAACCGGAGCTTTATATCTCCGACATACTTGGAGAATGATATATAGCTTTCTTCAGAGCTAGAAATTACTTCCACCCGCTCACTTGTACATCCCAGCTCCTTAACAATGAAGTGTGAGTCATATCCACTGAGGTTGTGCATGAAGACAGGGATATATTTAGGTTGTTGCAGGCTAAATTACATTCATTATGCAGACTCCCCCGATATTCACCACTGATGTGATCATGGTCGCGTACTTTATAGTTCTCTTCAGTAAAGGTTTTTCCACACAAGTAGCATACTGTAGAGGCGTTGAAATCCATCTGCTGTTGATCTGTAAGTTTCAGGGGCATGACAGATTTGTATATATTATTAATCTCCCTTGCAAGGAATGACAGGTATTCCATAAACTTCTGAGCAGCATCAACACCACGATATACATAGGGATGCTTAGGAAGACCAGTTTCCAGATGTTCAACGTTGGTTGATGGTTTAACGTAAACACAGAAGCTCATTGCTGTGTGCTCTTGATAAGGGGTTGTATAGGAAGTTTCAGGACTGGGAATACACGTATGACATGGAGTGAGAATACTCTCAAAATCCGCATAGATGACATAGGGTACTTTCAGCATCCTCTCCACATTTTTAAACTGTACAATTGATTTCTCCTTTGTAGGCATAACTACCCTTGAAACACCATGCTGATTACAGATGGATGCATGTTCTTGCAGTTTTTCCAGTCCACTTCGTCCATATCGATTGTCAAAATGTGTAAAGCACCGCTTACAGGTATATATCACTCCATCATGCTTAGTTTTCTGACGTCGAACGAGCTTCTCAAAATTCTTGATATATACATAGTGATGTTTTCCACTACTGTCACTCAATAGTAGGAGGTCACGGTGGTCAGGTAGTTCAGTGTCAGCAACCTTTATCGGATACACTTCATGCTTCTCATCCAGGCCGAAAACGTTGATAGACATCCTATTAAGCTTCTCAAATTTAGGTATTTGAGAAAGTGGAGTAAGATAGGAAACGCAGCTGAAGTCATACTTAACTTGAAGTTTCTTATATTTCACACACGCTGGGCATCCTTCTCGATGAATTTGGCTAGTACAGAATATACGAAGCATTTCTCATCGATGTAGTTCTGGATGTTTATACACGCTTCTTTACTTCCAACAGATGGCGGTAGTGGTATGAAGCTACTCCCCCGTAACGGATTGTACTTGTTGATACGCAGTCGAACTCCTTCCACAGCAAGCAAAGCCCAATTGCTACCCTTAAGCTGAGACTCCTCCATTTCAGTAACCATCTTCTTCATTTTCGTTTCCAACATAGAATCCAGGTCCGGTTCTAGTAAAACAGCTTGATTCCGTGTTTTAAATGTTTTGTCACAGGTTTCTCCGACACTGTTAACAAATCTACACTCAGCCAACAGATTAATTTTCACACTTTTGTGAATACCAAGCTCTTTATGCACAGCCTGGATTATCCGCTGTTTCGCCTCATGCAGGTACATATTCAGGTCCTTAGTCGCTTCACATCGTATAAAATATGATTTCAAGCGTCCATTGAATGAAGTTTCATATTCTTTCATGTCACAGTCATCCATGATAGAAAATATCTCTTGCTTTGTCGGTTCTAATCTACGTTTCTTCTCAGGTCTGTTTATTTCACACGCATCTTCGTGTCGGCGACCCTTATAACTGTCTTTGAAGGCTACGTTACAATATTTACACTTGAAGAGCTTTTTACAACGTAGCTCATGTCGTCTTTTATCATATCCACGGAGGAACTTCTTACAGCATTTACCACAAGAATATCCTGAGGCACTAGGAATGATATCCTTATATGAGGACTTATTCATTTTTCTTCTTGATATAATAAGGTATTAACCTTTCTTCAAGGAAATGTACGCCTCTTTACCTTGATAACACGTTAGAAGGTTGATTATTTTCTGAGAGAACAGCGATGTTAACACCTCAGAGATGATCAACAGAATGAATTTCAATGCTAGAGGTTGCTCTATTTATAGAGGAAGCACGAACCTTTATGCATCAATTATATAACGTATTAACCCTTCTTCAAGGAAATGTTAGCCTCTTTACCTTGATAACACTTTAGAAGGTCGCTTATTTTCTAGGAGAACAACGATGTGGTCACCTCGGAGATGATTAACAGAATGAAGTTCAATACTCAAGTTCGCTCTATTTATAGAGGAAGCACGAACCCTTTTTAATCAATTATACTGAATATTAATACTAAAAAACGGTGATGAAGCGTGTAAGCTCTTATATTTCAATTCGTGTTACACTGACGTTCGAGCGTCTCCGTATAGCTTCGTATGCTTAGAGAAAGTGTAAAGTATTGTGAAGATGTATGTATTGTTCAGCTATAATCGTACAGATTCGGAGAGCTTGACTCGTGAAGGTGAAGAACGATCCGTTGACCGAGCAAGAGGCAAGCATTCCCTCTGCGCAACGAAACCTAGAAGCACAAAGATGCAAATGAAAGGAAATCGAGATAGCATACACCTCTCAAGCATTCGCCTGCAGACCAGGGAAAACCACGAAAAATCCCAGGCTAGAGTGAGCGTCGAACGGGGCGCTATCCAGGGACTCTAGAAGTACATGTGAAAGATATAAATGAAAAAGATTTAAAGGGAAAGGAAAACGGAATCGACGAGAAACCGCCCAGACATTCGCCTGCAGACCAAGACAAACCATAAAAAATCTGGTGTCAGAGTGAACAACCAACGGGAATCGAACTCCTGAACCCTAAAAGCATACGTAAAAGAATCAAATTATATAGAATGAAAGGAAATCGGATTCGATGAGAAACCACTCAAGCATTCGCCTACAGACCAGGGAAAACTACGAAAATATGATGTCAGAGTGATCAACCAACAGGAATCAAACAAAGGACCCTAGAAGTGCATGTTAAAGATGTAAATCAAATAAAATGAAATAAAATCGTGATAGATGAGAAACCACCGTAGACATTCGCCTACAGACCAGGGAAAATCACGAAAAATATGTCAGAATGAGCAACCAACGGCAATCGAACGAGGGAAACCATCAGATTACGCACGTGAAAGATGTAAATCAAATAAAATGAAAGAAAATCGTGATAGATGGGAAACCACTCAGGCATTCGCCTGCAGACCAGGGAAAACCATGAAAAATCCCAGGATAGAGTTGCGACCGACAGGGAAATCAAACAAAGGACTCTAGAAGCATAAAGATGCAAATGAAAGAAAATCGTGATAGATGGGAAACCACTCAGGCATTCGCCTGCAGACCAGGGAAAACCACGAAAAAATCAAAGGTCTGAGCGACTGGCCGACGGTAATCCAGACAGAGTGCCTTAGAAGCACATAGGTTAAGATGTAAATCAAATAAAATGAAAGAAAATAGAAATCGATGAGAAACCACTCAGGCATTCGCCCACAGACCAGGGAAATCGAGAAAAATCTAATGTCAGAGTGAACATCCTACGGCAATCGAACCAGGGAGATCTTCAGATTGTACAGAGAAAGATGTAAATTATATAGAATGAAAGGAAATCGCGATAGATGAAAACCCACTCAGGTATTCGCCTGCAGACCAGGGAAAACCAAGAAAAATCAAAGGTCTGAGCGACTGGCCGACGGTAATCTGGTTACGTGGCATTGTAACGTAATGTTAAGCTGTAAGGGTGGTTCAGGAGACATGCTGAAACGCGCTTGAGCGTTCTTCAGTTAATGTTTCATTCAATGCCTACCATACCAACACCGCAATCCATTTCACAGCAAAGTTAATTTTTATTACAATACTTTCTCTCCTTATTTAATTAAATTCATGTATATACCCTATTATTTCATGTTTTCAGTACTTTCTTTACATCTCACCCTCATTCACCCCAAAGAATCAGTACACAATATGACATTTTTATACGCGTAATGTCCATTTATCATAGAAAACCACGCTTAAAATACTTTCTTTACATCTCACCCTCATTCACCCTAAGGAATCAGTATACAATATAACATTTTTATACGCTTAATGTCCATTTATCACAGAATACCACGCTTAATTCGCAGTTATCACAGAAAACCGCTACATTTACTATAATTACGAGCAAACTAATTGTTTCCCAGAATTACACGGATTTTAAACTCGTAGGATCGTATTAGAAAATGTATCACGTTTTATCAGTTCAAAGCGGGTAAACATTTTTAAAGTCATCGATTACATTTAGCGTAAAGATTATCATATATCATTTTTAAATCCGTCTTGTTAAATATAATGTATCGCAATCAATTTTTAAAATCAAATCATACGTGCGTTTAATGCATATAATGGATGTCTTCATATACCCAATATGGCTGCCATGCACGTTAAACCTTTAATATGGACGCGTCCGGGCATCTTCGACATTGAACATGCTTCCGACTCTCTCCGCTAGGTGGAGCGCATGATGCGTGCTACGAGGGTGGAGAGGGAGAAACCAGTTCTATTTACCCTTGCAGTGGAGATGGCGCGTCAGTCGGCCTGAGAGCTTCGTTCACGGAGGTCGTATAGTTCTCACATTCATTTTAATACGCGTCGTCGTATCGCGTGTTCGCTACTTAATTTTTTTATTTTTTTTACCTTTCTTAGTCATGCATTCATCCAAGAGATGTAATTTCGTCACGGCGACAGTAGTCAAATATGCATTACAAAATAAACGTTTATTCGACGTCTTTATCTTAATTACTTTTTGATGTTATTCGAAGATGAATTTATACTCATGTCATGCGATTCTGCCCAAGACCAGCAGGTCAACTTGTAACAGCAGACAACGACGCATCACATTCTAAAAATATAATCACCCTTTACCGCATATTGCTATCTCTTTCCATTCAGGAGATATAAGCATTTAATGATAACAATATATTTTTTTGTGTCGCACCGCCAATTAAAGTGGAATCCGGTATAAGAGGAGGTTTATGCCAAGTTTCACATCGGTATGCAGAGGCTATTAACACTTACATGGACAAGTTTGATCCGTCGATACCAACGAAATTCATCACATACGAGGACGCTAATAACCAATATGGGTGGGCCATGTGCCACGCCCTTCCTTTTGGTGGATTTCAGTGGGTTTCACCTGAAGAATTAAACTTACAAAGACTAGAAGAAGATGATCCTCATGGATACATATTAGAAGTTGACATCGAGTATCCTGCTGAACTCCATGATCTGCATAATGATCTACCATCTGCCTGAGTGTCTGAAACCAAAGGACTCGACTACTAAGAAGCTAATTCCTCACCTTGGATCACGAACGAAGTATGTAGTACATTACATGACTTTGAAGCAAGCTCTTAGTCATGGTCTGCGACTAACAAAAATTCATCGTGTGCTACAATTTCGACAGTCACAGTGGTTAAAACCGTATGTGGAATTTAATAACAGACTACGACAACAAGCTGCAAATGATTTTGAGAAGGATCTCTACAAACTGTTTAACAACGCCATGTTTGGAAAAACAGTGGAGAACCTTCGTAATCGTGTGGATATACGGTTGGTGACAAACGAGAAGACTCTGGAAAAGTTAATTGCAAAGCCAACGTTTATCGACAGGACGATATATGCTTCTAATCTAGCTGCTGTACATATGGCCTCTCGTCAGATCGTGTTCAACAAGCTTATATACATCGGTATGAGTGTGTTGGATATCTCCAAGACATTAATGTATAACTATCATTACGACGTGTTGTTGCCTTATTATGGAGCTGGAAACCTGAAGCTTATGTATATGGACACTGATTCGTTCATTCATCGTGTTACAACTGAAGATGTGTACCAGGACAAGCTACGTTTTCTCGAACACCTAGACACAGCTGATTACCCTGTCAACCATATATGCTATTCAGCTCTAAACAAGAAGGTGTTGGGAAAATTTAAAGATGAGGCTAATGGTAAAATCATCCTACGCTTTGTTGGACTACATCCAAAGATGTATGCCTTAGATATTCAAGGCTCAATGATAAAAAAAGATTAAAGGTATAAAACGTGGTTCTATTAAGCAGCACATCACATTTGACAGCTATACCGACTGTCTTAAATCCAGAGAAATAATAAGGACGCCCATGAATCTGATCCTGTCACGAAAGCATACTGTTACCACAGTGCAAGTGAATAAAATTGCATTAACTCAGTTTGATGATAAAAGAATTATTGCTGAGGACGGAATAACGACATATGCGTATGGACATTACGCCATTAAAAACAGTGCTTAAAAGAATGTAAGTCAAAGATAAAGATTTTCTCGTGAGTCTACAATCTTAAACAATGGAGGTTATCCGTGTGCTGTATATGCAGCTAGCTGACGACCGATGAAGAAAGAAGAAGATGGAAGGGAAGGTGGTAACCCTGCCATTAGGAGCAATCCTAGTGCTAGTCTCAAGCCTAGATAAAAAGGGGAGAGACACCTACAACGAACTAAAATAAAGGTATGTTAACGTAAACTTTTCAATTAAAACTCTCGAATAATAAAACCTGAATAAAACATTGCAATTTCACTAAAAGAAAGTTGAGGTTATCTTTGGTTAGCCAGATTAGGTTAGTCGATGACTGAGTAGAATAGATGATGAGAGGAACGTTTGGGATTGGTCGGGTTAATCTAGGCTAGGCTCTCGTACTTATTGTCTAAGCTATGAAGGATGAATTAGTTTAGATTGCCTTAGCAATAGGTTGGTTACGTGCTGTTCTTACGTTTTGTTACGTGGTCACATGGTTGGTACGTGTTGTTACGTCGTGTGACGTTTCTGGTTACGAGATGTCACGTGATGTTACGAGGATACGTGCTTATGTTACTTAGTGTGACGTCTTGTCATGCTGTTATGTTACGTTGTGTTACGTCTTGTTACGTGGTTACGTTTGTTGGTTACGTCTTGTTACGTGATTATGTTAGGAATGAATAGACAATGGGAAGGTCCAGAGCAAACTAGGTGGCAATAGGTTAGGACGTATACTTCGCTGTAAACCGATATACAGTTTGTCCCTCTCCGTCTCGCGCACTACTGTTTAACATATATAAAGTTTGTAAGGTTTAGAAAATAAGTATATTAAAGTGTTGTAACGCTGGATGAGAAACGTTTTATAATCGAATTACTCTCTATATTACCGTATAAACCTACATTCCTCCTCCTTCAACCCCTGTCTATCCTTGTATCTCTCCCGTGTTTCCATATTTCTCCCATATAAACGTATACTCTGCTCCTCAACACATGTCTAGACTAGCACCTCTCCTCGTATGCCCCACCGCTCTCATATAAATGCATTTTCCTCCTTGAAGACTCTCTCAACCTAGCACCTACCTTCGTTTTCCTCGTCTCTCCATATAAACGCATACTCTGTCATTCAGACCTTCCTGTCTAGCCTAGCACTTCTCCTCATATTCCCCTACCTCTCTCATATAAGACGCATTCCTACTTCAACCCTATCTAGCCTAGCATCGACCCTCGTATTCCCTATCTCTCGCATATAAATGGCTACTCTATCATTCAAAACTCCTAGCCTAATACCTCTCCTCGTTTCGCTATCTCGCTCATATAAAACGCCATATTCTACCCTTCAAGTCCTGTTTAATATAGCATCTTTCGTTGTATTCCCTATCTCTCTCGTATAAGGCGTATCCCTCCCTCCTTTAGCATCTGACTAGCCTAGCATCAGCCCTGGTATTCCGTATCTCTCCCCTATAAACGCATTTTCCTCCTTGAACTGTCGCTTCTACCCTCGTTTTCCCTATCCTTTCCCATATAAACGCAAAAGTAGCCCAGCTTCTGTCTATCATACCATCTGTCTCCGTTTTCCATATATTCCTCATATAAACGTATACCGTACTCCTTAACCTCTGTCTACACTAGCACTTCCTCTCGTATGCCCTATCTCTGTCGTATAAAGCATATCTATCCCTCCTTCAGTCCCTGCTGTACCTCAGAACTCTCCTCGTTTTCCCTATCTCTCCCATATAAACGCATTTTTTCCTCCTTGAAGGTTCTCTCAACCTAGTATATACCCTCGTTTTCCTCGTCTCTTCATATAAAAAGCCATACTCTACCCTTCAAACCCTGAATAGTCTAGTACCTCTCCACGTATCCCCTATCTCTCCTGTATATATGTTCATATTCCCCCTGCTTCAGCATCTGTTCACGTTTTCCCTATCTTTCCCATATAAATGCATATTCCACATCTCAAACCCTATCTAGTCTAACACTTCTCCTCGTATTCCACGTATCTCTCATATAAAGCACATCCTCATTCCTTCAACCTCTATCTAGCCTAGCATCGATCCTCGTAGTCCCTATCTTCCCCATATAAACGCATTTATCCTCTTTGGATGCTCTCCTGGCCTAGCATCTACCCTCGTTTTCCCTATCTTTTCCCATATAAACGCAAAAACTGCGCTCGGTCTGTCCTATATATCCTACTAAGGTGAGATATCAAAAGTATCCGAAACAGATAGGATGTGCTGTGGCACTACGTTGGACGCATGTACACACATCCTTAAGAAAAACTGCTGTCAGTAGTGGCAATAAAAGCACTTAGATTTTGTGGTGCAGATGAAAGGAAAGCACAGAATGGCCTTCCTTGTTAGTAGTGTAATTCTGAGAGATTAGACTACTTTTAGTATACCAATTAGATATGACGTCATGCCACACTCACGAAAAATCATCACCTATGATGTAGATACCTCCGGGGCCACATCCCCGCAAGTCCGCGGCTGGGTTCCAACCTCCTAATAGCACTAGCAGGCCGGAAGCGAGATAATAATATACTTCAACCCGCTTAAATTAATGGTCGGGTTCCGGCTCTCAACGCTGGGAAATAAGTGAGCACCATACTCATATTGCACAATTAGACTGGCCCGCGAAACATTTTGATTGAGCTTGTGCTTGATTCAAATCGGCTATAATATCCTGCACGGAGTCATTTCAAAATAATTTTTTCCGGTGAGTACATTAATGCCATCGGATTGGCGCTATGCATGCCTCGAATCATTTTTTATCGAAAGAGTTAATTAGCTTTTAATCAAATCCGTAAAAATGACACTACAGTGGCGTGCCAAGTGTCAAATATAACCGATTTCTTCCGGCGAATGCAGTGATGTCGTCGGATTGATGCTATATCTACTCCTTCCCCATCTGGTAGTTCACGAGGTCGTGTCGTTGATTGATTAATACTAAGAAGTGTTAAATAAATGATTCCAAAGTTTTGATTGTGAGGATGCCGGTGCCACCCGCCCCATGAATCTATTGGTGACAATAGATTCGTCTGTTGGTGCTTTGCGCGTTACTAGAATTGTTAACACAAATAAGCATTCTATAAATGATTGCAGCTCTACAATCAAGATCAAGAGTTATAACACCTGAAGCTCCTTTTAGGATATTTCACCGTCAAAGAGAGAAAATCCCCACATGCTAAACATACCGCATATGTATGTATATTTAGCTAGTACTTCATTGGGTAAGGGGGTGGCTTCAACCGTTTACCATTTTGCAATTCACGTGCACGCGTCGTTGACCGAATAATATAAGTAAGTGATGAAAGATCTAATCCAGTACCTTCTATCGTCATTAACTGGCCGTACTGACCAGAACTGTATAACATCCACATGTCATGTAAAAATAAATTTACTCAATTTAAAGTTTTGCGTTTGTTGATCGGGTATTCTATTACAATGTTGCATACTTTATGTAATTTAGTTTGAATGACTTAATTTGCTGTGATACAATGTACACTGTTTAACACTCATATACCATGTAAAGATGTTGCGTTTTTCCATAGTATGAAGCTTTGTGATTGTTGAAGAGTTCGACTCATGATGTTGCAATTTATTACAATGCACGTACTATAAAAACACAGTTAATTCTACAAGATTTTTTAAAGGGTGTATAATTGTAATTTAATCCAGATTGTTCTAAATGTATCTAAAGAGCCATTTCTTTAATGACCTATTCGTCTCCAAGGCCTGCAACACTAAGTTTTAAGGCAATAACCTACGCACATCTGCAAAGACATACATATACATACATACATACATCTGTATATGTACATACACAAATATGCGTACATAAAGACATGTATGCGTACATACGTGCACGTAACCGTCAAGTATACTATGTTCATAACACAAATTAAAATCGCTGTAACCGCACACAAGCGCAAAGCTTCTCGCAGGTAAACATTGTTGCTTCAATAAAACTCACGCCATACCCTGCTAACCATTTATACCAGAACGAGAAAATCATATGAGTGTAACATACAAACTTTAAATAAATTTGTTGCGCTAAAGTGTTAATATAGTATTTTAAAGCACAAGGCTTATGAGAATATGAAACCATTTTAAAAGAGGTATACGTTTAACTAAAGTATTAGTTAATATTATGTTTTCTTACTTAATTCAGTTCAAGTGTGGATTTAAAATTAATGGCTGTATTAAAATCCCATGGATTAAGCTACAAAAGGACAGAGAAGTTTAATTCGGAATGAAATAATAATAATAATAATAATAATAATAATAATAGTAATAATAATAATAATAATAATAATAATAATAATAATAAATGGACGATGTAATGAAACAATCTTATGTGGCATTCATTTAGGACGCAGAACTTAAATATATACCGAGTATGTCAATAATGAGATATACTGCTCCCACAAAATAATAATAGTATTAATAATAATAATAATAATAATAATAACAATACTTGCTACCCGTTCTTTAAAAATTTTTCATAAGCGGAAAATCAGCATCCCTCCCCGGCAATGCTTTCCCTGACCTGAACTCAGGCAAATATAAATCGGCTGTTTCACAATAATAATAATAATAATAATAATAATAATAATAATAATAATAATAATAATAATAATAATAAAGGTACTAATAATTTCATTGAAAATTAGACTACCATATAGTTATAAGGGAGGAATACAAATAGCGGCGACATTCACAGTAAACGCTAGGGTAAATAAATATGCAGAGAACAGTAATTTAGATGGTGGAAAATACAATAGACGTGCAGAACAACTGGACACGGAAAACGACAGCGAATTCATGTTCTGCTATACACTTCATTTTAAACGCTAAAATACTTTAGCACAAATAGAGACATTATTGTATAGAAAGCTTTTAGAAGCTGCAAGCTAATATATCGGTATACCGCAATTACTCCATGAGCACAAAAGATAAACAAAACTTATTTACACATTGAACTTATAGAAATTCGGTCAAAAAACACGCGTCCCACACAGAAAAGGAAGCATCCTGTGCGACATTTTTGTAAGATGCATATATATATATATAAAACATACATATACCGATAATATGTTAATAAATGGACCTCGTGTCTTTGAGATATAATGTTTACACACACACACACACACGCTCAGCAAACATATATAAAAGCATCGTTAGGATAGACACATACATATAATACCACAGTGAACAAGCAAAAACCTTTCAAAACAACGAAAGCGCAATCCAAGCATGTTTGAAAAATCAGAACCATGCTACACTCTTCAAAAGAATAATACTATTATCTCTCGTTAAACGCAACCCCGGCACACGGAAGCCAATAGTGATACCTATAGGTAAAACACCACCAACATCCTGTTAAGGGGAATATCTGGAAATTACTGATAATTAACCGCCTTGCAGACATTCAAAGGAAATTTAAACTTATTAGATAACCAGTTCATTTGTACCTTCTGTCAGTTACAGACACCCAAGAAAAGTGTTGCATTTTAGGATGAAAACCCGTCCATAGAGTGCGCAGCTGGCTTGCCCACAAAACACTATTATACACACAATGAAGAACCTCTTACTTATGTAGCTGGATTTATTATTAGTATTCCTATTATCTTATTAATTAAGTTCGCAAAGATGCGCGGAAGTCTCTAAACGTTCTTGGTTCCAAGACCCGTCTCACTACTAAAAGCTGCCCAGAGAGGTTGATGAACGACCTGTCCAACCAAAGAGCCCTCTAGTGCCCACGGAGAATACTCTTTACTTTGAGCAAGCACTCGCGCCGTCTGGTCCGCCGCACAACGCTAAACCCGAAGGACGAGAAGGAAACGTAATTAAACGGAAAGGAAAGTCGTAATGGATGAGAAACCGGCAGCATTCGTATTCCGACCAGGGAAACCCATGAAAACTCAATGTCAGACCAAACGGACAGTGGGAATCAAACCTGACCTCTCGAATGTGAGAGGAAAATAAACTTTACGTAAAAAATTGGCATACCCACTAATAAGAAACAGGGGATAGAGAGAGTGAGGTGAATGTAACATATTAGATTTCTTTAACGTGGAGAAGTACTTCCTCAGCTGATAAAAAGACCATATTTATAATTGTTTTTTTTTTTCAATGGTCTGGTTTGTTTCTATAAAACTTAGACCTCTGGAAAAGCAGCTGGTATTCACTATAAAGTACAGGAATATTCAGGTTTATGAATAACATCATAGTGATTACGAAGTGAAATACTCAATTGACCCATACATTGCGGAGGCAGGAAGTCGCAATGGATGAGAAATTCCCTATCATTCGCTTATAGACCAAGTAAAACCCCGAATACTCAATGCCAGAGTGAATGTTCAACGGGAATCACACCTGGCCTGCCGAATGCGAGAGTAAAATAACCTTTGCATAAAAAGTATTTGGTATACCACTAATAAGCAATAGGGGATAGAGAGATTCATGTGAATGTAACACATCAGATTTCTTTAAAGTGGAGTAGTGCTTTCTCGGGTGATAAAAAGCATATTCAACATTGTTTAATTTTAGTGATCTGGTTTGTTTCTAGAAAGCTCAGACCCCTGCAAAAGTATCTGATATTCTCTAGAGGGTACATGAAGAATCAGTTCGAGTTTATTAATGGCAGCAGTGTGATCATGAAGTGAAATACTCAGTTGACCCACACATTGCAGAGATAGGAAATCGCGGTGGATGAGAAATCCCCCAGCATTTTATTACCAAGAGAAAGCACGAAATACTCGATGTTAGAGTCTGCGGACGACGGGACTCGAACCGGGACTTCCCGAATGCGATCCCAAGTAGCCAGAATACAAACAGCGTTGCTTACGTTAATCATAACATATAATTATATGACTATAAAACATAATATCGGTAGCATATATAGCTTACATATACATTTTTTGTCGTAAAATTGTCTAGCGTATACAAATAAGTGGAAAAACAAATAGCGAGGACAGTTTTACAGTAAACAGCATTCTTCTGTTACTGCCTGACCACGAAAAATAAACACTTATTTACATATCGTACTTACAGAAATTCACCCAAAACACAAGCGTCCCACACAGAAAAGGTGAGGGAAAATCTCGTGAGGTATTCCTGTAACACGCACAGCTTTTATATATACCGAGTATGTTAATATGGCTTTAGGATATGACGTTCACACGCGCGCACACAGAATAATAACAACAACAACAATAATAATAATAATAATAATAATAATTGAATGCTTGTACTTGAAACTTTGTCTCTCCATTGGTAAAGACACAAATGTAATCGAACGACACACACCAGGCAAACAAATAAAAGCATTTTTGGAATAGACAACAAGTATCATAGGATGAGATATTCAAATATTACAGTAAATTAAATTGAGTTTTATTTATGGAGGCTCTTTAACTATTATGGTATTTAGCGTCACATTCTATATTGGGCGTGAAAGACCGTAATTTTGCACAGAGGCCTCTTTATCAGGCTTGAGGTTCTTTTACGTGCCGTAAGTATACGACACGGGATCACCGGCTTTACTTCCCTTCCTAAGGAATCCATGCTAAGGATTTCTACGCCCGAAAAGATTCATTGCCATCCGCCGGGTTTGAACCCACGACCTAGGGAACTAGAGGCTAGCATGGTAACCACTACACCACGGAGAACGACTAAATATTACAGTGATTATAATAATAATCATAAGAATGCCTGCATTATATAATTTTAGCTGAAACATAATGTGCATCTCATAACAAAAAACAAACCAGAAAACATATAACTCATGAAAGAGCTTTTGAAAATGTACACATTACTGATGATAACCCTATTTGAAGCAATCTAAAAACTAAAGTGGACTTTATAAAGAGCAGCATCAGAAATGTGAAACTGAAAAAAGACGACCCTATAGATGGCGATATTGGAATTATATATTTCTATAATTCTTAGATAACCAATTCCGTTAAGAAGAATCCTTGACTCATGATGAATTTTCAAGTAGAAATGATTTAATAAGCATTCTAAAAATAGTTGTAGAAGTGTGGTCGGAGAAAGTCATGTGATTTTAACACCAGAAACGTTCATTTTTTTATTATAAACTGTGCCAAAAATAGCAGTCACGAGTTTAGACAGAGGCACAGTTTGGTCACAGTGCAACCATACATTCGTTTTACATCACATGTGGTACAGATATGTATAATATGGAGTTACACCCACATCTTTATGCTTTCCCGGTTGCACTGAAAACGACCTCTATGCAACTTCATAGCTCAGTGACTTGCAAAATACGTTCGGAGTCTCAGCTTTACGATGCTATTTGCTCCACTATGCAGGATATCATTAATGGACATTAAAAGTCTTAAAAATATAAAGTTCCCAGGCTCCTTCATGCAACGACATGATATACAGAATACACCACAAACTCAATACTTACATACAGCAAGTTTTCTGACTATGTGTAACAGTGCACAAGACAAGTCCATTTCTTTAAAGTGGAAATACTTCAAAAACAAGACCCTACCCCTCTCTCCACACCCTATTAAACACGTACGACGGGACCGTAGGAAACAACACTTTACACGTAAAGGAATGTAGGTGACCTACAGCTTGACCGGATAGGGGAGGTATAAAAGAATCTGTTTTTCTCCCCAAAACCCCACCGTCTGCCTAGAATCCAAACTCTGCGCCTATGAGTATTACGCCAAGCAAAGGGCATACACTTAGTCTTCACTGGAGGCTACTGCTGTACTTCACCGAAATACCCGGTAAGTTTCCAAAGCCATATCCACTTTGTATTTAAGATATTTATTCCTTATTGTACAGTGTAGAATAACAGGTATCCATATAAGACCTTCAATTAATAAGAACTTGTGGTATAATATACACTGTGAGTTAATTTTACAGTGTATAAGTCCCATAATACAATGCCTAAATCCAACCACTCTAATAAAGGAATGTTTGAATTATATTAAAAAGCATTAAAACCAGCTTAATAAAGCACAAGTATAATACATTGAAATAAAAAATGGCATGCTTAATGGAACCCATCTGCGCCCCAGTCGGCTCTTCCGTATTTAGATATATAGGGAATGGTCAATAATAATAAAATAATAACCCCGATGAACACAACAAAACGAATATGGTTTTTTCATGATATAAAAACTAATAAAACGTATGGGTTATTCCTTTTGCTATAGGAAGCCTATAACATAAAGCACAAAAAGGTTGACATAAAATACGAGCCCAGAACTGTGGCTACCCTGTGTGAAAAGCAGGCGTTTCTTCCAATAAGGTATTCCACCCTAACAGTCGAGCCACTAAAAGAAATACTTCGGAATTTTCAATTGGTATTCTACGTGCTAGTAGCAGCTGGCAGGTTCAGGACGTGTAAACTGTCTTTTGTCCCTGTGGAGGTATGTGGAAATAATTCAATTGTTTGTCCAGTGTTCCATGCAAAGATATAACCTTTGAGCTATAAATACTGTTGAACTGCATACTAGCATAGCGTGTAACTAAAATGATCATTGTGATATTAAAATGAAAAACGAAGTATATACGTAATAGCTTTTCAATGCTTCACTCGCCCCTTTTTGCTGAAAATATGTATGTCTAAAGCAGATACTTCCAAAAAGCAGCAAATGATCCGAAATTATATGTTACAGGGTTACAAGGACGAAGGGAAAGAAGTGCCAGAACGAGACGTTCTACAAAAAACAGAAGCGCGGGTGTAAGAGAGCACCCTCAATAATGCCCGAATGGTCTTCGTATTCATTGAAGATGCCCAACATTCGACAGGAAAGGATGCAGAATCGCTTCCTTATGCTTTAAGATATTGATATGCCCCTCTCACATAACGAAAGCACCAGCTTACAATATGATAATCGCCATACGACACTTGATTAAATTACATTAGTTCTATATGCCAGAGCGTCTGGTCTTCAGGGAGCAGGGCAGTGTAGAGGATAAATGACTGACATGTATAATAGGACCAATTAAGTGTTATTGAATATAAACCAGATTTTTTCTAAAAACATTATCCTATTACAATCCCTCACAGAAGCACTCCTGCATGCATTTCCCAAACAGAATGATAATTGTCTAGTCATTCTACACATGCAATTGCACAATCTATTGCATGACACGGGGAAGGGACTTGCAGGTAAACACTTTATGATGTAAAAATAAGTAGTTCAGTAACGTCTCGATACCCGTTGAAAAGCATTCACTGGGTTTCGAACACAGAACCACCGACATGTGAGTCACAAGCGTTACCACGGTGCCACCTCGCTTTGTTTGAAACCTCCTAGGCTATACTAACCTAATCTAACCTGTTAGTAAGCCGCTGCTTTTCAAATTTCCTAACCTAACTTAACCCAGTCCATCCCAGCACAACTTACCCCAATTGGGTCACGCCTGATCACCTAGAAATATGGGAAAGCGAAACCAACGTAACCAAAAACGTAAGCAGTGCAAACAGACGAAAACGTTCTTGTCCAAAATGTAGCGAGGCGACACATTGTCAACGCGCGCCAGTCACATTCGAAAGGTCACCAACTTAGCTTCGATATATACAACTATTAGATTGTTGTTAATGTAATTCATTAGCTTTTAATTTTTTCGCCCATTATTATCTGTGTATACGTTTAAATTTCTTTGAGAGTTTTTATGTATGAGTCGTGCTGGAGAAACCTTACACCCGGGTTATGAGAAACTTATTTTCTCATACATTACGCTCCTAAGAATATGGGTCGTTTATTGCTGTATATGTGGTCAGATTTTAAAGAACCGTTCTTTGTCAATACTTAAGATGCATAGAGAGAGATGTTGTAATGAGCTGGCTCGCTGTCCTGCAATTGAATGTCCTGTGCACGAGGGATCAGGAACATTGAAACCTGATATATTAATCCATCCGTCTATAAATAAACGGTATACCGAATGCATTAAAATTCAGGCGTTTATTAATTTGCCGTCTCTAAATGTTGACTATAGTAATGATAATTCAGTGATATCTACGCTTGCAAATCTGAATAGGCTGTGAATATGCTAAGATTACTACATCGCATCCAGGGACGCCGGCAATGGCAATCTCACGCAAGAGATTGAAAATATTATAAGCGAGCTGAAGGCATCTAAAATTATAGCAGACAGTCACACAAAATGCTGCTAATGGACTTCATCAGGAGTTAAAAAAACTTTGGAATACATTGTGTGTGTCCTCAGCTTGTACTCTAAATGAGTTATCCAGACGTTACAGAACTGCTTATTTTTACATCAGAAAGTGTTACTTGCAAATCCCTTTTCCATGTGATGCAATGGATTGTATAGCTGAAGGTGTGGGAAGTCTAGACTATCATCATTGTGTTTGGGAAATGCATGCATGGAGAGTTTTTCTGAAGGACTGTAATAGGATAATTGTTTCAGAAGAACTAAATCTGGTCTATATCCCATACCACCATTTTGATCTTATTATACATATCAAACGTTCACCCTCTACACTCCCCTGCTCCATGAAAACTAGATATTCTGACTTATAGAATAAGTTTAATTTATTCAAGTGTCTCATGGGTATTATCATATTATAGGCTGGTGCTTTCACTACGTGAGAGGGGTACGCCAATTTCCTCAAGTATATGGAAGCGATTGTCCATCTTCTGTTGTCAAATGTTGGACATATTCGATGAATACAAAGACCATTCGGGCATGTTGAGGGTCCTCTCTTACACCCACGCTTCTGCTTTTCTAGAATGTCTCGTTCTGGCACTTCTTTCGCTTCGTCTTTATACCCCTGTAGCATATACATTCGGATTATTTAAAGCTTGTTGCAACTATCTACTTTAAGACATAGACTTATTTTCAGCATAAAGGGGCGAGTGAAGCATTGAAGAGCTATTACAATATATACTTGTTTTTTCATTTTAATATCGCTATGCTACCATAGTTACCGCTATACTAGTATATAGTGAATCAATATTTATAGCCTGAAACGTTATATCTCTACATGGAACATTGGAATATCAATTGAATTATTTCTACATACCTCCACAGGGAGATAAGGCAGTTTACATCTCTTAAACTTGCTGGCTGGTACTAGCCCGTGGAATCCCAATAGAAAATTTCCAGGCATTTCTTTCAGTTGCAAGACTGTTGGGGTGGAATATCTCGTTGGAGGAAAGACCTGCTTTTGACCCAAAGTAGCCACGGTTCTGGGCCCGTATTTTGTATCAACCGTTTTATGTCCTTTATGTTATAGGCTTTCTCAGGCTCAAGAACTTGTAGTCTTTGAGTGGGCGGGAAAATATTCTTCTCAGTCAGCATGTTAAGTTTGTTTGCTAATCTCCCTGCAATAGCAATAACCCAAATCGTTTATTAGTTTTGTATGTCACGAGAAAACCTATTGGTTTATTTGGAATAAAAAGTATTATTATTTTTATTATTATTATTTACCATTCCTTATATATCTAAGTACGGAGAGCCGACAGGCTCGCAAATGGGTTCCATTAAGTATGCCATTTTTGTTTGAATGTATTATACTTCTGCTTTATTAAGCTGGGTATAACGATTTTTAATATAATACAAACGTTTTCCTTTATTAGAGTGGTTGACATTAGGAATTACATTGTGGGATCTATATACTGTAAAATAAACTGATACTTAATGTATATTATATCACGAATTCTTATTAATTGAAGGTCTTAAATGAAAACCTGATATTCAAGGCTTTACGGTAAGAGACATATCTTTTAAACAATATCTTATTTTTAAACATTTTCGGCCATTTTGGCGCATTATAGTAGTGGCTCCAGTGAAGACTAAGTGTATGCACACTCAGCGCAACATTCACAGGCGCAGTTGGGATTCTAGCCAGACAGTGGTGTTTTGGAGTGAAAAACGGATTCTTTTATACCTCCCCTATCCGGTCAACCAGTCGCTTTTCTACATTCATTTGCGTGTAAATTTGTTTCCTATGGATTCGTCGTCCGCGCCTAAGGGCCTGAGCAGAGTGAGGGAAGTAATCCTTTTTTGAGGGATTTCCACTTTAAATAAATGGATTTGTCTTGTCCGCTTTTGAATTTATCCAGAGAACCTTTTCTATGTAAGTATTCGGTTTGTAATGTAATCTGTATATCATGTCGTTGCGTGAAGGAGCCAGGTGGCTTTATATTTTTAAGGTTTTTTAATGTCCATTAGTGATATCCTGTATAATGGAGTAAGTAGCATCATAAAGCAGAGACTTGGAATGTATTTTGCAAGTTGCTGAACCATTAAGTTGCACAGAGATTCTTTTCAGTGAAATCGGGACAACAGAAACAGGTAAGTTAACTCCATATCATGCATCTCTCTACAATGTACGATGTAAACGAACGTATGGTTTTCATATGACCAAGTTCACGATATGTCCGCCTAACCTCTTGACTGCTATTTTTGGCAGTTTATAATCAAAATATGAACTTTTCTGGGGTTAAGATTTACGCGACCACTCTTCTACTAGTATTCTTAGAATTCTTATTAGATAATTTCTACTAGAAAATGCATCGTGAGTCATGGATTGTTTATAACAGTGTAGATTAGATAGCAATGATTGAAATATATTATTGCAATATTGCCAACTATGGGGTCGTTTCTCATTTGTGATGCTGCTTTCTTATACACGTCCACTTTTGTTTTTGGATTGTTTTTAATAGGCTTATTCTATGTAGTGCGTACGTTTTCGTCGAGGTCTTTCACGAGTTAAATGTCTGCTGGCATGTTTGTTATGCGATGAGTTATAGTTTTAGCTAAAACTATATAATTGAGAGGCGGCGCCGTGGCCGAGTAGTTAGACCGCTCGCCTCTCACCGAGGCGGCCTGGGTTCAATCCCAGGGCCCCGCATGTGGGATTTGTGGTTTTGCGCGGGTTTTCTCCGGTTTTCCCCGTCATTCATTCCACCAACTGCTCCATCATCGCCTTTCCTTTCATTCATTTCACCATCATTTCGTTTCATCTACTTCCTTCCTGCACATACCAGGCATCAGGCTGATCACCCATCCCGGATGTTCTGTCTGATCCATGAGTGTCTGCTCCTCGACGGGCGTCTGACCCCAGGCACCCGCCTGTAAGTCCTGCGGGCGTAAATCTTACATATGAGGCGATTAAACTGATGATGATGAATGAATATATAATTGAGACATTATTATTATTGCTGTAAAAGTTGAGTATCTCATATTGTGTTATTTGTTGTATATTCCAACAGTGCTTCAATTTGTTTGTCTGGTTTGTGTAATTCACTGTCGTTCGCCTCGTTACGCTGATATATATACACACACGCACACTGGGTGAGTCTTCTCAGCCTGCGGATTGGGAAGTTATGCAGTTCCGGCGTTGTACTGGCTATGCACTGTTCACTGCATCGCGTAGTACTGATTTCGGCCGTAATGACTGCTTTGTACCGCAATCCCTGCAGTGGTTTGCACTGGTAACGCAACAGTGTGTGTGTTGATATTCATTGATGAGGGTCCGAGGTTCAAATACTGCCACTTAAAAGTACCTCTTGTGTTTACTATATTTAACGAAAACTGATAGCTTGGCATGGAAGTGTAAGTTCACTTAATTAGTTTAATTATGTGCATGCCATTAAAACGCAAATTGTTGCTTTTTGTAATATGCTTTAGTGAACTCAAATAAGTGAAAGACATGAATAAAAAACTTATTTACTTGCAGGTGTGATTTGAACTTCCTACCTTCACTATGACTTTCAAACCATTGCGCTACTACAGCACGTTAACAACCAGCACCACCGTAGCGCTAATCAGCAGGCTGGTGAGTGCGGTGTCAGCACCTGCATTTCACATCGTCTGTAAAATGAAGGGTTGCCTAGTTACCAATCCGCAGGATGAGAAGATTCACGCGGTATATATGTAAGCTGTGTCCTAGAAAAATATATCACGAGATTTTCCCTTTCGTTTTCAGTGTGGGACGCTTGTGGTTTACCTGAATTTCTGTAAGTTGCGATATGTAAATAGGTATTTATTTATCTTTTGTGTTCATGCAGTAACATATGTATGCCGTTTACCGCGGATCCCTTCTTCCTAATTGTTGTTTCACTTATATGTATACGCCAGCCTATTTTACGAAAAGCATGTATTTGTATATGTAAGCTATAATTGCTAGCGATATTAGATTTTATAGCCATGTTATTGCTTATTACCATTAATGTAACCAACTGTCTCTATTCTGCATATTTCGGATCGCATTCGGCAAGTGCCGGTTCGATTCACAGATACACAGATTCTAGCATTGAGATTTCCATGCTTTCTCCTAGTTGGTAGGCGAATGCTGGGGAATTCCTTATTCACTGCAACTTCAATTTTCTCTGCAATGTATTGTCAAGTGTGTATTGCACTTCATAATCACGCTAGTATTATTCATAAACCTGAACGAAATCTTCGTAAACCTTTTAGTAAATATCAGATAGCTTTCCAGAGTTTGGAGGTATCTAGAAAGCTATCAGACCACTGAAATTAAAAATATAAATGTGTTTTTTTATCAGCCGTCTCTGATCACACGTCTCTCTCTATCTCCCATTGCTTATAGGTGGGTGTGTCAATTATTTTTTACCTAAGGGTTATTTTACTATGGCATTGGGGGGCCAGGTTCTATTCCCATCAACGCTTATTCTGATATCGAGTCTTCGGGGTTTTCTCTAGTATGTGGGCGAATGTTGCGGAATTCTTATCCATTGTGACTTCCTATCACTGCAATTTATGGGTCAGTTCAGGACTTTACTTCATAATCACGCTGTTATTCATAATCCTGAACCGAATCTTCCTGTACTTTTTAGTGAATGCCAGATACCTTTTCAGAGGTTGAAGTTTTCTATAAACAAAGCAGACTAGTGAAAATAAAAGAGGAGAATATGTTTTTATCAGCCGAGTGAACACTTTTCCACTTTAAAGGAATGTGATGTGTTACAGTCACATGACTTTCTTTCTCCCTATTGCTTATTCATGGGTTATTATGTTTTACGTAAGGGTCATTTTACACTCGCATTAGGAAGGTCACTTTCGATTCACGTCGACCGTTCATTCTGACATTGGATTTTCGGGATTTTCCCTGGTCTGTGTCTGAGTGCTGTGTGATTTCGCATCCATCGCGTCTTCCTATCTCCGCAATGTATATTTTGTCCTCCGTGGTGTAGTGGTTATCATGCTAGGCTCTAGCATCGAGGTCGCGAGTTCAAACCCGGCGGATAGCAATGAATTTTTTCGGGCGTAAAAATCCCTAGCATGGCTTCCTTCGGAAGGGAAGTAAAGTCGGTTGTCCTATGTTGTAGATTTACGGCACGTGAAGGAACTTAAAGCCTAATAAAGATGCCTCTGAGGAAAATTTCCGGTTCTTTCACGTTCAATATAGAATGGGACGCTAAGGACCACAGCAGTTAAAGAGCGTGCATAAATAAAACTCAGTTTAATTTAATTCAATTTCTGTTATGTGTGTGTCAATTGAGCGTTTTACTTCATAATCACTCTGATGCTATTGGTAAATCTGAACTGAATCTTGCTGTACTTTTTAGTGTAGGACAAAACCTTTCCAGTGGTCCAAGTTTTCCAGAAACAAATCAGACAACTGAAAGAATAAAAATTGTATATGCTCTTTGTCAACCGAGGGAGCGGTTCTCTACTTTAAAAAATCATATGTGTTACATTCACATGACTCTGTCTATCCTCTATTGCTTATTAGTAGGTATACTAATGACTTTTTACCTAAAGTTTATTTTCCTCCCGCATTTGGGAAGGCAGGTTCGATTCCCGTCGGCCTTTCGACTGACAAGAGAGTTTTCGGTGCTTTACCTTGTCGATAGGCGAATGCTGGCGGTATTTCATTCATCACGATTTCCCTTTCGCTTTTATTACGTTTCACTCTCATCTTTCAGGTTTAGAGTTGTGCGGCGTTCCACAGACAGTTGGCTCGAGTGCTTGGTCACAGTAGAGGGTATTCCCCGTTGGCATTGGAAGGCTGCATGGTTGGACAGGTCGCTCATCTACTCCTCTGGGCAGCTCTAATATTAGTACGGGTGTTTGAACCAGGAAGTTTTAGAGACTTCCACTCATCACTGTGACTTAATTAATGACATAATAGGAATACAAATAGGACAACCAGCTGTATAAGCAAGATTTTCTTCATTGTATGTATAATAGTGTTCGTTTGGTAGCCCGGTTGCACACTCTATGGTCGGGTCTTCAGCCTAAAACGCAACACTCTTCTTGGGCGTGTGTGTAGCTGACAGGAAGTACAAGTGAAGTGGTTCCCTAATAAGCGTTACTTTCCTTTTAATGCCTGTAAGGCGTTCAACATCAGTCATTTTCCAGATATTTCCCTTAAGAATATGCTAGTGATGTTTTGTCTATAGGCATCGCTATTGGCTTCCGGGTGTCGGTGTTGCGTTTGCACGAGAGAGTGGCATTTTTTGTAGATTTGACCATGGTTCTGATTTTTAAAAAATGCATGCATTACGCTTTCGTTGATTTAAAAGGTTTTTCGCTTGTTCACTGTGGAATTACGTATATATTTTTCTGTCCGAACGTTTTGTTTGCGTTTGCTGAGTGTGTGTGTGTGTGTGTGTGTGAGAGAGAGAGAGAGTGTGTGTGTGTGTGTGTACGTTATATCTCAAACACAAGAGGTCCATTTATTAACATACTGGGTATACGTACATATATACATATTTATTTAAGTTATGCGTCATAAGAGAATGTCTCACTAAATGTTTCCTTTTCTTTGTGGGCCTCGTGTGTTTTGACCAAATTTCGATAATTTCATCATGTAAATAGGCTTTGGTTATTTTTTGTACTTGTGGAGTAATCACGGTGTACCGATACATTAGCTTCAAGCTGCTGAAAACTGTTCTATACGATAATGTCTCTATTTCTGCTAAAGTTTTTGCGTTTTAGCGTTTCAAATGAAGTATATAGAGGAACATCTATTTCTTGTCTGTTTCCATGTCCAGCTATTCCGCACACCTACTGTGTTTCCTAGCATCTAAATCATTGTTCTCTGCATGCTTATTTAATCTAGTGTTTACTGCAAATCTTGCCACTTTTGTGTTCCCACTTATAAGCATATGGTAGCCTAATTTTAGCGAAAATATTTGTTCCTTTATTATTATGGTTATTATTGTGGTGAAACAGCCGATTTATATTTGCTTGAGTTCAGTTCAGAGTAAGTATCGCCGTAAGGGATGGAGATTTTTCCGCTAAAGGGACATGTTTATAAAACGGCCAGCAACTGCTCTGATTATAGTTATTTATTTATTTATTTATTATTATTATTAGTAGTATATCTCAAAGACACAAGGTCCTTTTATTAACATACTCGGTATACATTTCAATTCTGTGTCTTATAAAAATGCCCCACGGGATTGTTTCCTTATGAATTATTATTATTATTATTATTATTAGTATTATTATTATTATTATTTCATTCCGAATGAAAACTATCTGCCCTTTTGTTGCTTGACAAATGAGAGTTTTATAGAGCAAGCTCTTTTAAACCCACACTTGAACTGTTTCTGAACGAAGTAAGAAAACTGAATATTAATTATTTAGTTAAACATTAACCTCTATTAAAATGGTTTCATATTTTCATAACCAAAATGCTTAGTATTTTAAAAAATTGTAGTAGCATTTTAGCGCAACAAGTTTATTTTAAAAACTTTGTATATTACACTCATGATTTTTTTCGCTCTGGTATACATGGCTAGCAGGGTATAGCGCGAGTTTTATTGAAGCAACAATGATTACCTGCAAGCAACTTTGCGTCCTTGTGCGAGTTACAGTGATTTTAATTTGTTATGAACGTAGGATACTTGACGGTTACGCGCACGTATGTATGCATGTGTGTATGTACGTATATGTGTGTATGTACATATACAGATATATGTATGTGTATATCTGTATGGATGTCTATAGGCTCTTGCTTAAAACTCAGTGTTGAAGGTGTTGGAGACGCATAGGTCATTAATGCGACGGCCCGCTAGATCCATTAAGAACATTGTGGATTAAATTACAATTATACGCCCTTTAAAAATCTTGTAGAATTACCTGTGTTTTTGCAGTACCTGCATTTTAATTAATTGCGACATCATGAGTCGATCTCTTCAACAATCACAAAGCTTCATACTATGCAAATATCCAACAACTTTACATTGAGTATGAGTGCTAAAAAAGTGCATTTTACGATAGCAACTTCAGTCATTCAAAAAAGTTACATAAATTATGCGACATTGTAATGGAATACCCGATCAACAAGCGCAAAGATTCAAAGCATGTATTTCATCCTTACATGATATATGAATGTTAAATAGATGTGGTCAATAGCGTTCAGCTTATGACGATAGAGCTTATTGGATTAGGGCTTTCATTACTTATTTATATTATTCGGTCAACGACGCGTGCACGTAAATTTCAAGATGGTAAACGGTTGAAGCCACCCCCTTATCCAAGGATGCATTCATTATATACACATATGCATTATGCTTAGCATGTGAGCATTTTCTCTCTTTGACGGTGAAATATCCTCAAAGGAGATTGAGGTGTTATTACTCTTGATCTTGACTGTACGGCTACAATTATTTATAGAACGCTTATTTATGTTAATCGATTTAATGGTATGCAACCTTCATTTTGGTAACACGTAAGGTACCAGCAGAACGAATCTATTGTCGCCAATGGATTCATGGGGGCGGAAGGCACCGGCTTCCTCATAATCAAAACCTTGGAATCATTTAATTAACACTTATTCTTATTAACAAATCAACGGCGCGGCCTCATGTACTACCAGATGGGGAAGGAGTGTACATAGCATCCACCCGTATACATCAATGGATTCGCCGGAAGAAATCATTTATATTTGACATAGGCACGTCACGGTAGCATCATTCTTACAGATTTGATTTAGAACTAATTAAGCCTTTCAATAAAAATGATTCGCGGCGTAAAACATAAATGGATCCACCGGGAAATTTCATTTTGAGACGATCCCAAGCACGATATTATAGAATTTGATCATGCATAGATTATCAAGTTCAATAAAAATCCTTCGCGGGCCAGTCTAATTGCGAAATGTGTGTATGACCCTCACTTTGAAACCCGCCATTGAGAGCTGGCAGCCGCCCGTCGCGAAAGAACCTTAAGTGTAGTTGCTTATCTCCCAATTAAAAGCGTTCAGGAGGTTGCAAGATCAAAAACAGGAAGTCAGATCATAACCGCGGGCTCCCTGGAAGGTGTGTTGTTACGTCATAGGCACTTGCCGACGTGTATCGCGTGGGCGTGTTGTGACGTCGCCTCATTATGAATGTAAAAATAGGTTACTTCCCAGAATTACACTACCATTTTATTCTTGACGAATAGAAGCGGGTTGAGTTGGAAAAAGATGAAACAGCCACAGCCATAGAACTAAGAATTGATGCATATTGGCATTATATATCTTAAAGGAACGTTTGGATGAATGTGAATTTGTACGTATGGGTAAAGGTAAATGTACGATCGAACGGAGGGAGCTCCCAAAACCGGGGCAGAGAACCGCACACAGACCAGTCGGCCCCTTGTGCTTCAATAATGATCTGGGGGAGGGATGAGGTGAGATACTTAAAGGGCAACCATATCCGAATGACGACGGGCGCAAGCACAAACAGGGTTTCTAGTGTTTCCAGATTTAAAGCATTCTACGACACTCGGGCCCACCCACAAGCCACCAAACCCGCGGAACTCCCTCTGGGGCGGGACCCACTCAGAGGAGAGTCCCCGCAGCGACTCCGGGGAAGAAACCTCTACAGAACGCACAGCCACCGCCCAGCGCAACCCACCGAGAACGTAGTCTGGTCCTACAACCCTGAAATAGATATCAAGTAAGATGTCAGATACAGGGAATGAGGCGCAGGAGAGACGTGGTAGAAGATGAACCGCCCCAGCATTCGCCTGCCGACCCTGGGAAACCACGAAACACCCATGAGTTAGTGTGAGCGTTCGCCGAGAATCAAACTCGGGTCCTCCCGAATGCGAGTCGCAAACGTTACAGCGGCACCACCTCGCTTGGTTCTAAATTTGGGTTGAATTAAAATAGCAACTTTAACTTAATATCATGCGAGTGCAGATATAGAGCAGAAATCCTTTATTTTAAGGCAGGCTTTGTATGAGATGCTCAGCAATGTTAGAAATATGTTTAACCGCAAAGTTCGCAGTTAAAAATAGTTTGAAAGAACGTCACAATTACCAACACTTTTTCTATTGAGTGGCGCTTTCATTAAACATAACGTTACATTACAAATATTACAAACATTAGCTCATAGTTAATATTCAGCATACATCGAAGAATGTAAACTGCAGAAGGCTTTGTAGGAGGCACAGAAAAGCGAAGAGCATCAAAGGACTTATTACAGGAATTACAGATGTTAGAAGGTATGAAGAAGCCTATTGAATTTGAATGTACGGAGCTCAGAATAAAGAAGGAAGACCAGCTTAAAATCAGGGATACACGATCAAATAAGCCGGATTAATAATGAACAGTATAGGCGGTTTTTCAAGCATTACCGATGTAGCGGATTGCTTGGTTGAAAACAATTGCAATGATCTATTACCTATAGTTCTAAATTATTGCAATACGCCTGGTTGTTTAAATTAGTCTATGAATGTGGTCATTTTTTGTGTAACCTAAAACAAGAAATGTTATATTCAAATGTTAGCGAAAGACAACTAAACGTAAAAGCCGAAATATTAACTGTCTCACCCGGCTTCTTTGGTAGTGTGTTTAAAAATACATAAAAATATATTTCGTAGGGTATGACATTTTTAAGTAAACAGACTCACCATTTTTGTCACATTTGTCAACCTTTCTGTCGCATTTTAAGAATATTTTTGTCATCCTTTGCAAAATTTTTAATGGTCACAACTGCTCCTCGACCTGTGTCCTATTGGAATATAAATAACCTTCAGTGGATGAGAGAAGCTGCATTTCAGGAGCAATAGATTTTCAAAGCGCGGTGCGGGATCCTAGGTGATCAACTGAGAAAGTTTCTTTTATTTAATGCAATCTCAAAGGACCACGACATCTTAACTGTCTCCGAGATATGTCGCTGTTATTAAAAATGTGCCATCGATGATACTAGAATGTAATGCGGTTCCACTGGTCCATAGTCAAACGGACATACACAGAGCATATCTAGAAAAATATTTAGGCAAAGTGGTCCGTCGCTTCTCCGACCATATTTTCTTATTTCACTCCCCCTCTACGGGGCTATTTAAATGATTTTGTGTACGCAGAAGAGCCAGAAAGCCCAATTAAATCCCATATCAATTACCGCTGCTGATCATCGAAGCTTACAGGCGTGTCTTACCACCGTATTGTATCACACAAAAACTTTCCTACGACTGCGTGCTCACATCTACATTAACGAAAGAGGTTGTCCTTTTGGGCACTTGCTTCGTTAATAAAGTTTATTCTCACAAACGTTTTCTTCTAACCCGTACCTTTAAGACGTTATGTGCGTCATTTAGCTGATCGCGGCAATTACGGTGAGTGCTAATCTCTTCACTTCATAAGAGAAACAATTGAAGCGTGGTAAGTAATGATGATTTTTCATCTTCCACGGTAAGTATAGCAGATCCCACTAAGTTAAATATGGTTAACGTTGTTAATAATGACTGCATTAATCTCTGGCTCATGAGGAAAGAAGACAAACGTCTAAAACTGATAAAAGAAGAAAGATGAATACCAATACAGCGCTTGTGCAAAATCGGACGGATTATGTATTATCAAAGAGTCCAATGAGGAAGTATTTTTGATTGATTTGAAATTTTTGTAGCTTTGCGCAAAACAATGCGTATATATTTTTCGGAGATTAAATACCCTATTAAGAAGAACGTGGGCTTACTAAAACGCCGGACATGGCACCAGAACTAACTAAAAGACATTTAATGTCTAAATGGTTAATGGCTAGAATTAAGGCGGTAGCTAGGTGATGTGTGCGGCTGCAGGCGAACAAAAGGAGGCAAAGCGTAGGATGGCTAGAAAGCAGGGTTGGAAATTACATGGCCTGATGCCATTGTATAAATTAGGGAATGCTGGGAACGCTTGGTAAGATGAAATAAAGGGATATGAATAGTGGATAGAAAACACATGTGTAGCAGAGAAGGCTGGGAACTGGACCCTAGCGGCAGTAAACTTTAATTGTAATTGAACTTTAATTGTACTTGGGAAAGTAGAACTGTAATGGGACAACGGTGGTAGAAGAAATTAAAACTATGTGTTAATTGGCGATAAGGTTGAACAAGGGAAAATGCTGTGGTGACGTTGCATTGATAGTACAGGAAGAAGGGAGTTGGGGAATGGGGAATTTGATTACTGCCGCGCAACTAGGGTGGCGAGGGGGACATAACCCAAAAAAAACTAGAGCTAAAGGTTAAACTATTTATTGTCATATTGTTGACACAAAGGTTCATGGTACTTAAGGCGGAGTTAAAGTAAAGAGAAGTAATTTACTTGCCCTAGAGACCTGTGGGAAACGTAGTTTGGTGTACGCAGCTGCTCTTCCACACCTCACCTAAAAAGTTGGGCTAAACTTGGCGTGGCCTCTCACTTCAACATTCTAAACAACTGTCACCTAACGTGTCACTTATCTAGAAACGCACCCGGAGAAACAGATAGACAGAAAGATCGGAAAACCAGGCATACGTTCTTAAATAAGAATGCAATCCTTAGATGGTCTGAGGATTATAACGTCATGTTTACCATATATGGTGGGTTACACCCTGAGTTTACATTTAGAGCAGACAATGATTTTAAAGGGTAGAGATGACGAGCTTAGTCAGGAGATGTTATGATTTAGCTGTTATTAGCAGCAAGCGTGATCTCATGGTAAAGTTCCCAGGACATGGTAAACCACTCACCTTTTAACTGATGTAATTCTAAGCTAATACTAGCCAAATTTTTAAAGAAGCAATAATTTACAGTATGACACAAACAAATTAATTGTGATATAATCTCAATTTGCACACCAAGCTGTGAATGCGACATGCCTCTAACGCTTAGAAAAATCACTGTCCTCAGGTACAATTGATAACTGAAAGACGAATGTGAACTCCACAGCAAAAGCAGCTACGTACAACAATACCTTATATAAAATATTTGAGAAAAATATACACTGCCGCTTGTGAAAATTGCAAAACCAAGAAAGAATTTCCCGAATAGCTCCAAACTTGGTGGAAGTGCAGATGAGTGTGCAAGCAATAAGTGATTAGGTTTGCAGAGAGATGGGGTACATGTAGGCCGAGCAGAGACGTCTCGTGTCGGTCCCACAAGGTCAGTGTTGCGCCGAGTGTAGTCAGTGCAGACCTGTCAAAGAAGATGGAAACAATAAAGAGAGTGCCAGTATGCTGTGTCGACGACAAAGGGAGCCATATCGGCATGTGAGAAGCGGGTCCCGGTCTCCGGGAAGCGGGTTTGTCATACCGTGATATTTCGGCTCGTACTGGGCATGCTAATGCGGCAGTGATGCATGTGTGGAAGCAGTGGATAGATGAAGGTCGTACACTGCGAAGGGAGGGTACTGGACCACGGAACATGACCACAGCACAGGATGACAGTCATCTTGTCCGCATAGCCATAACCGACAGTACAGCTTCATCCACAGTGTTGGCTCGACGCTGGAGCACTGCAGCAGATGTGAACTTGCTGCATCAACGGTTTGTTGCCGTCTGTTGCAGATTGGACTGGTTGCATACATGCCTTTACGTCGGCTTCCATTGTCCAGAAACCACAAGCTCCTCCGACTGCAATAGGCACGTGAACACCACCACTGGGGTGCTGAGTGACAAAATGTAGTCTTTTCGGACGAGTCCCGCTTCAATGTGTCCTACAGTGACGGCCGTAAACGTGTCCGGCGGTCCCGTGGTGAGCGCAACCTGGAGGGCTGCATTGTTGAGCGGCATAGCGGACAGACACCACGTGTGATGATTTTGGGCACCATTGATTACAACAACCGATTTCGCCTCCTACGAATTGAGGGCACTTTGAACAGCAAGCGGTACCTAACGGTGGTTGTAGAGCCTGAGGTACTCCCCCTATTTCAGGCATCTCCACAGGCCACATTTCAACAGGAAAATGCCCGGCCACATATTCCGACGAATGTACAAGCGTTCTTCGAAGAACGATGGGTACCATTGCTTCCCTGGCCTGCACGTTCGCCTGACATGTTGCCCATCGAACATGTCTGGGATACGGTTGGTCGGCACCTGGTTAGTCACGGTGCTCCAGTAACGAGTGTCACGGATTTGTGGGCTCGAATACAAACCGAGTGGAGGGAAATCCCTCAGGAACCTATTAAGAACATTTTTGATTCAGTGCCACGGCGTATAACAGCTCTAATTGCAGTGCATGGTGGCCACACCAAATACTGAATATTAGGGCTCAGATATCATGTATAGATTTGAAACGTTTATCATTTGTTACTTGTCATGTACCGAACTTGTGGTATAAAACTCATTGAATTGATGCGTTTCCTTCTTGGTGTTGCAATTTTCACAAACGGCATGATGATGATGAGATGGGTTTAAGGGCGCTCAACATCTAAGGTTATTAGCGCCCTTACAACGTTTAAAATATACAATTTAAAAGCCAAAAGCTAAAATACAATACACAAAACCGCTTGGTCATAAACACTAAAATACATGGCTACAAATTCTAAATCAACCACACCATAAACATGGCAAACAAAGCAATAAACGACTAAAACGTGTCAGGAGCTGTAGAAGTTAATACGAACACAGCGCCAGATGTCCTCAGGGGGGAAGGGCCCTCATCAAAACTGACAATATAAAATCACAAAACTATAAGTCGCTCAGTGCATCAAATGCGCCGGCTAAAACCACTGTCAATAATAAAACGTAAAAGACAATCTACAGCATGCGCGTAGTCTGCCAAAACGTTGGCTTTGCCAACAGGCAGACACACACTTGCGCGCAATGGAGCTAAAACCTGATACTCTTCTAAAATGTGACGCACCGTTAAGTGCGCGTCACACTGCTCACAAAGTGGAGCGGGGTCACCAATGAGCAGGCATCTATGGCTAAAAAGACAATGTCCAATACGTAAACGAGTTAAAATCACCTCTTCCCGACGAGAAGAACGAGAAAAGGTACCCCAGACTAACGGGAGAGGTTTAACGTTCCGCAACTTGTTCCCCCGGAGGGCTATCCATTCACCGCGCCAAAGCGAGAGGATGCCACTACGTAAAATAACTCAAAAATCTGACAAGGGAACAACAGAAGTAAAAACTCTGCGTAATAAAATCGCCGATTTGGTAGCGGCGACGGCAGACTCGTTTCCCCCACATGACCTGGAATCCACACAAAGGAGACGCTGATGCCAGAAGCACCGAGAGAGTGAAGCAGGTCATGACTGCGCTGTACGAGCGGGTGGTAAACGTACAGCTTGCGAATGCTTTGAAGGGCAATCAGAGAGACAGAATATAACACACAGTGCCGTAAGTCGTGCCGCCGGATGTATAAAATAGACTGATAAATGCTAAACATTTCGGCGGTAAAAATAGAACATTGTCCCGATAAACGAAAGGTAAAACTATTTTCACCACAAATAAAGGCACACCCTACTCTAGCATCAGTCTTAGATCCATCAGTATACAAAAAATGACATTCTCCGAATTGTGCCTGAAGCTCTAAAAAGGCGGATCTAAGGACTGAAGCAGGGGTCTCAGTCTTCGGCATCGACGTTACCCCAAAGCGAAAGTGGGCCTCAGCGCGCAACCATGCAGGAAAACGCGTATCCCCCATTGGAAAGGCCGGCGCTGGCGTAACGTCCATATCCCGAAGACGTTTACGAAATCGAACCCCTGGAGGGAGCAATGCAGAGAAGCTAACTAAATATTGCCGATCAAGCGAATCCTCGTAAAATATCGCGAAGTACGGGTGGTCAGGCAAGCTTGAGAGTCGATAGGCAAGGCTGCACAAAAGCATCTCACGCCTGAAGGACAGCGGAAGCTCTGCAGCTTCAGCATATAGGCTAGGTACAGGGCTGGTTGGAAAGGCCCCTGTAGCGACTCTTATTCCACGATGGTGAATGACATTCAATCGACGTAATACAGATGGACGCGCCGACGAATAGACAATGCACCCGTAATCAAGCTTGGATCTGACCAAAGAGCGATGAAGTTGCAGAAGGACGGTCCGATCAGCTCCCCAGGATGTGCCACTTAAACACGTAAAAGATTAAGTGAACGGTCACACTTTGCTTTTAAAAAGGAAATGTGCGAAATCCAGCTCAGCTTCCTATCAAATATCAACCCCAAAAATTTCGCCTCGTCTGCAAACGGAAGTATCCCTGGCCCAAGATGGAGAGAGGGCGGAGGGAAAGCCTTCTGAAACCAGAAATTGACACAGACGGATTTTTCGGTGGGGAAATTAAAGCTGTTGGCGTTACTCCAGGCGTAGAGAAGGTCGATACAGCTCTGGAGACGGCGTTCGAGTAAACAGGTCTGCCGTGAACTGCAATAAATAGCAAACTCGTCAACAAAAAGAGACGATGAAATTCCACGTTGAATACAATCAACAATGGGGTTGATAGCATTTGTAAAAAGTGTGACACTAAGTACAGAGCCCTGCGGTACTCCGTTCTCTTGAATCTAACGACTAAATGAAACAGAGCCCATACGTACACGAAAGACGCGGTCCGTCATAAACTCCCGAAGAAATATGGGAAGACGACCGCGGATATTCCATGTGTGAAGTGTACGTAAAATGCCGCCCCTCGAATAAGTGTCATAAGCTTTCTCCAGTCAAAAAACACAGCCACGGTTTAACACTTTCTCAGAAATCCATTCATAATATGCGTCGACAAGGACTCCAGATAGCCGACGGTAGAGCAATGGCGACGAAATCCGCACTGAGCGTTCGCTAGAAGTTTCTGAGACTCAAGCCACCATGTCAACCACCCGTTGATCATGCGCTTCATCACCTTGCAAATGCAACTGGTGAGGGAGATAGGGCGGTAGCTGGAAGGTAGTTGTCGATCCTTCCCGGTCTTAAGGATAGAGACAATGGTTGCTTCGCGCCAAACGGAAGGAAAAAGGCCGTCTTGGCAAATACGGTTATAGACCTGTAAGAGAAAGAGTTTACTATCGGCTGAAAGGTTCTTTAACATCAGGAAATGAATGCCGTCCGGCCTAGGAACGGAGTGCCTAGAGCAACGAAGAGCCTGCTCCAGCTCCCTCATTGTGAAAAGTTCATTGTAACACTCCTTATTACCAAACCGAATATCATAGGTTGCGGAATCCAGCCGGGCTTTGATACAGCGAAAGCCGGAGGAATAATGGTCTGAACTGGAAACCGCCTCAAAGGCAGCACCCAGAGTGTTAGCAATGGCAGCCGGATCCACTATGGTAGCATTGAAAACCTGAAGGCCAGACACAGTACAATGTGACACTTTACCGGAGAAGCGACGAAGTTTATTCAAACAACAGAGGAAGATGTGAAGCGATTAAAGACTCGACAAAACGAGTCCAAGATGCCTTCTTGCTATCCTGAATAATGCGACGAGTTCTGGCGCGCGATTGTTTAAAAGTAACCAAATTATCAAGTGTAGGGTGTCACCGAAACACCGTAAGTGTAGTTCTACGGGCAAGAACGGCAACCTGAAACTCCACGTTCCATCAAGGAACAGGAATCCGTCGAGGGTGAGAGGACGAACGGGGAATTGTGCGTTCGGCGGCAGGTAGAATCGTAGACGCAAGGTGCTGCACCATTTGGTTAACGTCAGTAAAGGGCTGGTCCGCAAAAGACACGAGGCAATGCAATCTCCAGTCGGCTTTTCTGAATATCCAGGTAGGTACTCTGGAATGCTGGACGTGCTGAGACAAAAGAGAAACGATGCAGGGGTAATGGTCGCTGGAGTAGGTGTCAGCGACGACGTTCCACTGCAGACGACTAACAAGCTGGATGGAGCAAACGGCAAGGTCTAAGTGAGAGAATGAACCAGTGGAATCAGAAATACAGGTAGCTTCACGTGTATTGAGGATAGAGAGGCTGAACTGATAAAAAATGTCGGAAAGAAGAGTTCCCCTCGCACAAGCCCTTGGCGAATCCCACAGGGAGTGATGGGCATTAAAATCACCCAACAGAAGAAATAGTGCCAGGAGAGAGGACAGGAGATCTCGAACGTCCGCGTGAGCGAGGGGAGACGATGGAGGTGAATACACAGAGCAAAGAGAAAAGAAAAAGCCGGGTAAGTGAAGTCTAACGGCAACAGCTTGCAAGTCGCACGTAAGTGTGAGAGTTTGAAAATGAACGTCATTACGCACTAATATCATGACACCTCCATGAGCAGGAGTACCCTCTTCCGGCTCCAGATCGTAGCGAACCGGAGTATACCCTCGGAGATCCAAAGGTTCGTGAGGACGAAGCTTAGTCTCCTGCAAACACACAACTATAGGTGAATGGGAACGCAATAAAAGTTGGAATTCCGCCCTATGCGACCATACACCCCGTAAATTCCAGGTCAGGATAGCCATGAAGAAAAATATAAACTTACTTAGAAGGGCGGCTCAGAACAACTTTGTGCTTAACCTTGGGGCTCGGTCGTTTGGTATGGAGTTGGTCAGACTCCATAAGCTCCTCGAAGGGAGGGCCCACGCGCTCAGTGCTAGAAACCGATTCAAGCGCCGTGAATCGGTTCTGAGTGGCAATGGGTGAAGGTGGCTGCTGAGCGCGTTTTGTCCCAGGTGCATCCTGGGACTGCGAACTTCGAGGATGAGGTGAACTTTTCTTACCGCGCGCACGCGGAGGGTGTTTTAAAAAATCTTCCTTGCGGAGTTTCTGCTTGAACTTCTTTTCAGTGCCTTGGGAGTTCATGAACTTATGACCAGTTTTAGATAGCTTGGTAACTATAGCAGAAATAGACGGCCGAATGGTAGTGACGGTTAATGCAGCCATGGTCCAGGTTTGTGTTTCGGCATCTACTCGTGATACTGGCGAGGCAACAACAGAACTAAGTGTACCAGATCGCAGGAGCGAAGGTTGGCGCGCATGATAACGCCTCCGGGCTTCAGCGAAGGAGAGTTTCTCCTTTACCCGGATCTCCTAGATCGCCTTCTCGTCCAAGTACCGCGGACAGTCTGCAAACGAAGCAGAATGAGACGCTTTGCAATTAACGCAGACGGGTCCTGATGAATAGGTACCTTCGTGTGACGGCTGGCTACATGAGGCACACATGGATACGGCACTCTTACAAGAGACTTGCGTATGCCCAAAACGCTGGCTAGTGAAACAACGCAGAGGCCTAGGAATATAGGGCCTCACAGCAACACGTTCGTAATCTGCTGAAATCCTTGTGGGCAGATCGACGCCATCGAAGGTGAGAAACAGGGTACGAGTAGGTACCAACACACCGTCGCGTTTAGCCTGCACTCGATGAACCGCTGTAACCTTTTGGTCGGAAAAGCTCATCGTCTGATATTCCGTGAGGCTGTGAGTGGTGACGACGCCTCGACAGGAATTCAAGGTGCGGTGCTCCTCAACACGGCTAGGATAACCGTGGAGAAGAGTGGCGCGCAGCAAGGTCTTACATTGTTGATCGAACGTACTCTGAACCAACAATGAATTGTTTCGTAGGCGAGTGCAGGAATGTACAGTACCAGCAATTGAGTCAATGCCCTTCTGGATTATAAAAGGGTGCACCTTCTCGAATGAGTGCCCTTCCTCTGTAGGGTAATCACTAAGTAACAACCAGCTGTTGGTGATGCTACTTCTGTTAAAATGACTTTTCGTGCTTGTTCTTAATAATGGAGAAAGGGTGCTCCATATCGAAAGAACTCCTCTACCATTGCAACTGTCTCTGACCTCGGGCTCTGACTTCCCGGGTGTCACCCCGGCTTGGGTGAGTGGCCTATCTGTACCTCTCTTACCCCAGGGTCACACCTCCCAGAACATAGACAGAGGGACCCAATCGCCGTCAGAAGTCAGCAGCTGATGCAATGCCCCCCGCAGGACTGCAGTTGAACAGCGGATCCGAACACATACCCTACATGACGACCCCGGGTGTTGGGGACGACGCCATTAGCCATGCACCCAGTGCGCATGTATTCGTCAGGCTGTGTCCACGGAGGATTAAAATAAAAGGATAAAAGAAACTAAAAGTGTGTGGGCGTTTCGCACGCAAGGTAGGCCGATGAAGATGTAAAAGAGAGTGTAAATGAATGAACGTGGGGCGAAATGTGCGTAAAGAGAAGAGAAGTAAGAAACGATGGCGAGGGGCGTCATGTAATGAAATGCACAGAACGCACGAGAGCCTACCTTGAGTCCCCCGGTCACGAGGACGAACCCACCTCGACCGGTCGGGGATGAACGGATGAAAATGTCAATGAATGGCTCGGGCACCCCGGGTACGCCTAACCCGTACTCACATAAAATGAGCCCCTGCGGGAACACAAACGGCAGTGTAACCAGATTTTAACAAGCATTAAAAAGCCAAAAGCCATAAAAAGTTCATACTAAAGAAAACAAACTTGTTTACAAGAATAACCCACAAGGGTAACCCAGCATGTTATAACTTAAAGAAACACCAAAATAATTACGATGTTAAGAGATCAGGGAGTTAAAAATGACAAAAAGGTAATCACACGAGTTCATAGAAATACATGTTCATTCTTAAAGGCACATGAAATGAAAAGAAGGAAAGAGTGGTGCAGAAGTGTTAGTAAGGGGAAGGAGGGGAGTGAAACACTTCGAATGTTCATTAGCACCACAAGAAACAGACGTGGCAGATTTCATCATCTATCACACCATGTATTCAGTTCAGTTGAAAATTTGTGTGCATAAATATTTATAGCTAACGCACCTAAGAGGGTTTATTTTAGCTGCACTTAATTATGTGAAAGGTAAGCTTCAGGTTCAGATTGTAAGCACTTCCGTTTGTGATTGCAAAGTGTGGAAGTCCTTGACACAGTAGCAGCAACCTACAAGGGATGTTTTCAAAGTAGATTCCGTGATGCAGTAAAATAAGAACTACTGAATATTTTAGTTTACTAGTTTTATTCCATTGGTTGCGCCTTAAATTTTCTTTCCGTGCAGTTTTCAAACCCATTAAATTCTCATTATGCCGCAGAATAAATTTTAGTGGATCTCCCTAATGGAAGTTTGCCGCCATTCCACAAAACAATCCCAGAAGAAATTATGTTAAAGGTACGTTGGTTTCAGGAGGGATTCAAACCAGTGCTCCGGAAGTGAGATCCGTACGTTGCCCGATGACCAAACAAAAGAAATAATGCCTGATAGACATTCCCGGTAACGTATACCAAAGAGAGATGTAACGCTCTATCCGTGGGTGTTGTGTTAGAGCCTGCTTGGCCCTTGCAGCACATTGCGGCTGCTGCCTTGGGTAATCCTTATAAGCGCCGTGGAAACCTTTGTGGTGAAGTTGTTTCTTATACACAAACTATAAAAATACTCGTCGCGACCACGACCATTAGAGACACGTTTCCTATAGAGTTTCGAGTTTATGTCCCCTTGTGACTGCAATTTGGTCAGCTTAAGTATTCTACGCTGTGAAACGTCAGTGTTCTGGTAATCCGGATCCACCGCGTACCCTGATTTCAACATTTCCGCGAGTGTTGCCTCGCTATTATACCTGCGGCTCGTTACCAGCTCTAGGACACTGAAATATCCCATAGAGTCAAGAATTCGAGCCCTCCCAGAATTTTAAGGCTTGGCCAAGCTGTTAAGCTGATCAATTAGCTCAGGAACGACACCTAGATTGGCTACATGTTCTGCAGGTAAACGTACGCCATGCCGCACCTTGGGCGAAGGAAACACGAAAAAAGCACTCAACGTTGGGGTTGCATTACTGATCCATTCCGGTACACCTACTTTATCCCTGCTGGCAGAGTGGTCAGGGAGGGATTGAGAGGGGATTTCTCTCTGGGATATGTACTTGGTATTCCCTGTCCCCTGGGTCTACGTTTGGGTGACATACCGTATTCACTTTGCCTGGATATAAAGCGTTCCTTGACCGCTAAACGATATGCTCGGCTTCGTTATTACATTTTCTGTCGTCCTGTCGCACGTGGTAGTGTGCCGCCGGCTGTCGCTTTGCACTTTTGGTGCTTCTTTTTCTCTGGCTTTGCTTGTTTTTCAGGAGTTATCTCATCTGCTTAACCGTTGACAAGATTTACTTTTTCCGTTTTACTACCTTCTTTCATTCCATTTTCCTGTTCAACCGTGACTCGTGCAGCTCTTCCTATGTGATGCTCTGCCTGCGTCTTGCTGCATCCATTCCGCACTGTATTCCAAACCAGGGACGGTATCTAATGAATTCGTTGCTTTCTGGGTTAACGCTGTTTTTGAGGAAACTCTTCCTCCTTGGTGTGATAGGTGTCACCCTCCTAGCATTGTTGCTATATCTATACGTTTACCTCGCAGCACAGGTCTTCTCACCCAATTTGAAATCTATTCTCCCGAAAATTTAAATAAAAGGTACCCTAGCTTCTGGTATGTCTCAGGCTAAGGTGCTGCTACTGAACACTTGTATTTTAATCACCATCTCTTTCTTTGGTTTCTTACTCTTATGTAAAACTCAGTAAAGTGGTTCCTATATCCCCATCTACAATGAACTGCTGCACTCCGTTTCGGTGGTTAAAATTTTCCTGTCGCTTTTATTCTTCTCTCGACTTCCTCCTTCTTTCCGGCTAAACACCTCGGCCCCGTTTACTTCTGTTCCTTCTGCTCTTGTTCTCCTTGATGAATATCTTTTAACAGCGACCGTATTCCTCTCAACATTCTATCGTTCCTATCAATGGATGTCCATTTGTAACTGCGTTCTCATTCCCAATTTCTTACATATTACTAGTTTTTGTTTTCCCTCCTTCCACTGTCCTTTTTACCTTATGGTATAAGTGGTATGTCTGTTCTCGTGCGATCCTCTGCTTTGACTTCATTCTTGGACTTTTAGCTTTTGCGTTTTTTCCCCTTCTATGCAGCCATTTATATTCGAGAAGCTACAAGTCGGCTTTGTTCACATGTGATGAGCCCATGCCATTCTGAGCTTCCTGTATCTGCTGTTTTCCTCCTGTTGTTTCTGTCACACCATCTATTGGGGTGCATTTGGTTTAACCTTAGACTTTTGCGTCCCTCCTGCTTCCTCCATCACTCGTGTCAAAAGGGTGCGTATCTGGGACATATTTTGATACCTCTACCGATTTTTCTCTCCATGAAGATTAACTCAGTCGCTCTTACTTTCTCACTTAGAGTATCGTTAAGCCATTCCTGTAGGCTAATGGATTCGCCAATTTCGGATCATCCTGTAGCATTCCTCTCTGGTTGAGTCCTCCCTCAAGCTGCAGTAATGATAAAGTTTACTTGTATGAACTTGTTCCGTTCATCTGATTCCTCTCTTCCGTCTATATACTTAATAACAATGGAAGAGAGAGAGATAGAAGGAATGAGAAAGAAGATTGGAGAGGGAAACGAATTGTACGACAGATAGACGTTTAGTTGATGCTGGAGCAGCCTGTATCTACTTACATACTCTCAGTTGTGGTGAAATTACGTATTATGGGTGTCCTACCGCGGACATGTGTGACCAGCTATTCATGTGTCACCTCCGGCTTTGGCGGTTGCCAAAACCCTTTCCCACATTTGTATGGAATTGAAATTGCTTAAGTATTTTAAAAAGTATGCTCTACGGGTAAAACATTGCTTTTCCTGTACTGTCATATCTTTAGATCTTTTTCGAAGTCAACCTATTGCTACTTACCTATATAGTTATTTGTTTGGAAATTCGTCTGATTAATGATTAGGTTAGGTCATAACTATTTATTAAATCTACCTTCTTCCACTATCCTCAGTCTAGTGCCTAGTCTACGATGATGATGATGACGATAATGGTGAATGGAAGAGGAATAAATGTGTGGCCTCTTTTAAAGCCTACACATAGGCAATTACAGACCTTTTTGTCTCTTAAACCGTGCTTTCAATCTCATTCATGGTCCCAATAAAATGGACAACGTCCTTAACATTTACCGTTACATTTACAAAACCAAAAAAGGAACCTGAGCATACGCATTTATGCATAGCAAAATCTCCGCACTCACAAGGTGTATGCTGGGATTTTCCATTTCCCCTCCAAAATTGCCTACATAAATAGATTTGCATAAGTACCTTTATGTGAAAATGTCGAAGTAGTGTGGTTTGGTCGTAAGATAGTCAACACCACCTCTGCGTTTATGTCTATTAAATGTAAGCTAATATTACTTCGCTTACCACCTATACAGGAAGTTAACCCTCGGGCTTGCCTGGTAGTGGTCTGTGTATTCCAATATTCAAATGAGCCGTATTTATTAGTTGGGTTATCTGATACTTGATACATCAGTGAGACCTTTACGAAAGGTTCGAATCCTATGAAATTAAGACTAGAGCCCTCTTTACGATCATGTCCGCCATGTCCTTACCTCTAATACCTGGCTGCCTGAGGACCCAAACAAAAGTGACTGGGCATATGACACGAGTCTATGCAACAACCATGGCATAGCTAAACCAATTTGGGTTTCTTTTTAACTTCCACTAGGGGTTCTAAATCTACCTGGCTACTCTATTGCTCATTTATTTCGCCAGTTTGCCTGGCTTATTAAATATATGCAACGCATAGTCTAGGATTGGATATCGCAGCATGGAAAACAGTAGTATACCTTCCAAGAGGAATGGCAATCATGGTTTTAGAGCTCTAGCCGCCAGCCTATCCTGTCCCTAACAAGGCGCGATCAGTAAACCACGTTTGGTTCACATTTTCACTCCCAGGAGCCCACTTTATGTGAGTACGGGTTTGGCGCACCCGGGGTCCCGAGCTAATCATCGCCATCGTCATCCCTTCACCTTCGTCCTTTCTAGGTGCGCTCGTCGTCGTGACCGGGGGACTCAAGGTAGGCTCTCGTGCGTTCTTTGCATTTCGTTCCATGCCGCCCTTCGCCATCGTTTCTTTCTTGCCTAGTCTATTTAAGAACATTTCGCACCACAACCATTCACACATCTCTTTTACTTCCTCGCCAGCCTACCTTGCGTGCGAAACGCCCACACACTTTTTGGTTTATTTTACGATTTCCTTTCTTTTAATCCTCCGTTGACACAGCCTGACGGATACCCGCGCACTGGGTTGCGCAGCTGGGTGAGTGGATAATGGCGTCATCCCCACCACTCGGGGTCGTCATGTAGGGTGTGTGTTCGTATCCGCTGTTCAACTGCAGTCCCGCTGGGTGCGATTGTATGAGCTGCTGACTTCCCACGGCCATTTGGTCCCTCTGTCTATGTTCTGGGAGGAATGACCCTGGGGTGAGACTGATATAGATAGACCACTTACCCAAGCCAGGGTAACGCCCGGGAAGTTAGAGCCCCAGTCCGGAGTCGGTTGCAATAGTGGGGAATTTCTTTCGCTATGCAGCCCTCTTTCTCCATTATTTCGAACAAGCGCTGAAAAGTTTTGGTAACAGAAGTAGCACCACCGACATCTGGTTGTTACTTAGTCATTACGCGAACAGAGGAAGAACAATCTTTCGAGAAGGCGAACTCTTTTATAATCGAGAAGCGCATTGACTCAATTGCTGGTCCGGTTCATTCCTGCACTCGACTACGAAACGGTTCATTTTTGGTTCAGAGTAAGTACGATCAACAAAGTAAGACCTTGTTGCGCACCACGCTTCTCCACGGTTATCCCATCCGTGTTGAGAAGCACCGCACTGTGAATTCCTGCCGAGGCATCGTCAACACCCGTAGCCTCGATGGTATAACGGACGAAGAACTAGTCGAATATCTTTCCGACCAAAAGGTAGCCGCAGTTCATCGAGTGCAGGATAAACGTGCCGGAGTGTTTGTACCCACTCGTACCCTGTTTATCACCTTCGATGGCGTCGATCTGCCCACGAGTATTTCAGCAGGGTACGAGCGAATTGCAGTGAGGCCCTATATTCCTAGAGCTCTGTGTTGTTTTAAATGCCAACGTTTTTGGCATACGCAAGTCTGTTGCAAGAGTGCCGTTTCCACCTGTGTTTCTTGTAGTGAGCCCTCACACGATGGTAACTGTTCATTCGCCCCCGGCTGTGTGAAATGCAAAGAGTCTCATTCTCCCTCATTTGCGGACTGTCCCCGGTATGTGGACGAGAAGGCGATCTAGGAGATCCGGGTAAAGGAGAAACTCTCCTTCGGCGAAGCCCGGAGGCGCTACCACGTGCGCCATGCTTCGCTCCTGCGACCGGGTACATTTAGTTCTGTTGTTGCCTCGCCTGTACCCTAGAAGGAAGCCGAAACACAGAACTGGACCATGACTGATTTGAAGGTCATTGCCATCCGGCCGTCCATTTCTGGCACTGTTATCAAGTCATCTAAAGCTGGTCCTAATTTACTGAAGTCGCATAGCACTGAAAAGTAGCTAAAGCAGTAACTTCGTAGAGAAGATTTTCTGAAAGACCCTCCGCGTGCGCGCGGAAAGAAAAGTTCACCTTCTCCTCCTCGAAGGTTGCAGTCCCAGGATGCTCTTGGAACAAGCCGCGCTCCACGGCACACCTCACCTATTGCCACCCAGAAGTTTTTCGCTCTGACAGCGTGGGCCGTCCCTTCGAGGAGGCCATGGAGTCTGACCAACTCCATATCAAAAGCCCGAGCACAAAGTTTAAGCAAAAGTTAATTTTGAGCCGCACTTCTTAGTAGACAGTTTATCCGTTTTTCTTCATGGCTATCCTGACCTGAAATTTACGTGGTGTACCATCACATAGGGTGGAACTGCAACTTTTATTGCGTTCCCATTCACCTATGCTCGTGTGTTTGCAGAAGACCAAGCTTCGCTCTCACGATCCGTTTGAGCTCTGAGGGTATACTCCGATTCGCTCCGATCTTGCACGGATATTGGTACTCCTGCACATGGAGGTGTCATGATATTAGTGCGTAACGACGTTCATTTTCAGACTCTCACACGTACGTCCGACTTGCAAGCTGTAGTCCTTAGACTTCACTTACCCGGCTTTTTCTTTTCCGTTTGCTGCATCTATTCACCTCTGTCATCGCCCATAGCTAATGGGGACATTCAAGATCTCCTGTCCGCTCTGCCAACACAATTTCTTCTGTTGGAAGATTTTAATGCCCCTATGGGGTTCGCCAAGGGCTTGTGCGAAGGAAACTCTGCTTTCCGACATTTTTTACTATTTCCGCCTCTCCATCCTTAATACGGGTGAGCCTAGTTTTCTTTCTAATTCTTCTGGTACATTTTCTCATTTGGACCTTGCCGTTTGCTCACTCCAGCTTGCTTGTCGTCTGCAGTGGAACGTCGTCGCTGACACCTACTCCTGCGATCATAACCCCTACATCGTTTCTCTTTTGTCTCACCACGACTAGCCTTACAGAGCACCAACCTGGCAATTCCTTAAAGCCGACTGGGGCTGTATTCCAGCCTCGTGTCTTTTGTGCACCAGCCTTTCACTGAAGTTAACCAAATGGTGAAGCACCTTACGTCTACAACCCTATCTGCCGCCGAACGTAAATTGCCCATTCATCCTCTCACCCTCGACGTATTTCTTTTCCGTGGTCGACAGAGGACTGCTGGTACTCCGTTCGTGCCCGTAGAGCTGCACTCAGGGTGTTTTGGCGACATCCTACACATGATAATTTGGTTACTTTTAAGCAATCGCGTGCCAGGGCTCATTGCATTATTCAGGATAGCAAGATGGCATCTAGGACTCGTTTTGTCCAGCCTTTTAATCCCTTCACACCTTCCTCTGTTGTTTGGAATAAACTTCGTCGCTTCTCCGGAATAGTGTCGCATTATATTGTGTCTTGCCTTCAGGTTTCCAATGCCACCATAGTGTATCCGGCTGTCATTGCTAACACTCAGGGTGCTGCCTTTGATGCGGTTTCCAGTTCTGACTATTTTTCCGCCGGCTTTCGCACTCTCAAAGACCGTCTTGGTTCCGTGACCTATAGTTTTCGGTCTCCAAATCGGGAGTGATATAATGAACGTTTCACAATGAGGGAGCTGGAGCACGCCCTCCTTTTATCTAGGCACTCCGGTCTTGGCCTGGACGGCATTCATGTCCTGATGTTAAAGCACCTTTATGCGTCAGTAAACTCTGTCTTTTACAGGTCTATAACCGTAATTGGCAAGACGGCGTTTTTCTTTCACTTTGGCGCGAAGCCACCGTTGTCCCTATATTTAAGCCTGCTATGGATCGCCAACTACCTTCCAGCTACCGCCCTATCTCTCTCACCAGTTGCATATGCAAGGTGATGGAGCGCATGATCAACGGGTGGTTGACATGGTGGCTTGAGTCTCAGAAAAGTCTGGCGAACGTTTAGTGCGGATATTGTCGCAATTGCTCTACCATCGACCATCTGGTGTCTCTATCGACGCACATTATGAACGGATTTCTGAGAAAGTGTCAAACCGTGGCTGTGTTTTTTGACCTGGAGAAGGATTATGATACGTATTGGAGGGGCGGCATTTTACGTACACTTCCCGCATGGAATTTACACGGTCGTCTTTCCATATTTCTTCGGGAGTTTATGACAGATCGCGTCTTTCGTGTACGTACGGGCTCAGTTTAATCTAGTCGTTTTATTTAAGAGAACGGCGTACTGCAGGGCTCTGTACTCAGTGTCATACTTTTTGCGATTGCTATGCTCCCCGTTGTTGATTGTATTCCAGCTGACATTTCATCGTCCCTTTTCGTGGACGACATTGCTATTTATTGCAGTTCACGGCGGACCTGTGTGCTCGAACGCCGTCGCCAGAGCTTTATCGATCGTCTCTACGCCTGCAATAACGCCAACGGCTTTAATTTCTCCGCCGAGAAATCCGTCTGTATCAATTTCTGGCTCCGGAAGGCTTTTTCTCTGCCTTGTCTCCATCTCGGGCCGGAGATACTTCCAGTTGCAGACGAGGTGAAATTTTTAGGTTTTATCATTGATCGAAAGCTGAGCTGGACTTCGCACATTTCGTTTTTAAAAGCAAAGTGTAACCGTTCTCTTAATGTTTTACGCGTTTTAAGTGGAACATCCTGGGGAGCTGATTGGACCATCCTTCTGCGTTTTTATCGATCATTGGTGCGATCCAAGCTTAATTACAGGTTCATTGTGTATTCGTCGGTACGTCCGTCTGTGTTACGTCGATTGAATGCCATTCACCATCGTGGCATAAGAGTCGCTACGGGGGCCTTTCCAAGTAGCCCTGTACCCAGTCTATATGCTGAAGCTGCAGAGCCCCCGATGTCCTTCAGGCGTGAGATGCTTTTGTGCAGCTATGCATATCGACTCTCAAGCTTGCCTGGCCACCCGTCCTTTGAGCTATTTTTCGAGGGTTCGATTGATCGGCAATACGTAGTTAGCTCCTCTGCATTACCCTCATCAGGGGTTCGATTTTGCCAGCTTCTTCGGCATTTTGACGTTATGACAGTGCCGACCCCATTCAGAGGGGAAACACGTTTTCCTCCTTGGTTGCGCGCTGAGGGCAACTGTCACGTTGGGTTAACGTCGATGCCGAAGAATGAGACCCCTTCTTGAGTCCTTTGATCCGGCTTTTCAGAGCTTCAGGCGCAATTCGGAGAATGTCAGTTTTTATATACTGATGAGTGTAAGACTGTTGTTGGAGTAGGGTGTGCCTTTATTTTTGGTCGACATAGTTTTACCTTCCGTTTGCCGTGGCAATAATCGATTTTTACTGCCGAAGTTTTTAGTATTTATCAATTCGTTTTATACATTCAGCGGCACGACTGACAATTACCACCTCCTCGTACAGCGCATGCATGAACTGCTCCACTCGCTTGGTGCCTCTGGCATCAGCGTCTCGTTCGTGTGGTTTCCAGATCATCTGGGCATCCCAGGGAATGAGTCTGCCGACGCCGCTGACAAATCAGCAATTTTATCGCCCAGAATATTTATGTCGGTTGTTCCCTCCACTGATTTCTATGTTCTTTTACAACACTGCATCCTCTCGCCTTGGCGCGATGAGTGGATGGCCCTCCGGGGGAACAAGTTGCGGGAGGTCAAACCTCTCCCGTTACTCTGGGGTACATCTTCTCTCTCTTCTCGTCGGTAAGAGGTAATTTAGCTCGCCTACGTATCAGTTATTGCCTTTTTAGCCATAAACACCTGCTAAGTGGTGACCCCGCACCACTCTGTGAACAGTGTGATGCGCCCTAAACGGTACGTCACAGTTTAACAATGTGCCAAGTTTTAGTTCCATTGCGCGTTCGTGTGGGTCTGCGTGTTGGCATGGCCAACGTTTTGGCAGACGACACGCATGCTGTAGAATGTCTTTTACGTTTTATAAGTGACAGCGGTTTTAATCGGCTCATTTGATGCGCTGAGCGTCTTTTAGCTTTGTGATTTTATATTGTCTGTTTTAATGGGGATTCTTCTCCCCGGCGGACATATGGTGCTCATGTCCCTTGTGTTCTACAGTTCTTGGCACGTCGTTTTACTCTTTTCTTGTTTTAGTTTCCATGGTTTTAGTGTGGTGTAATTTAGAATTTACTGACTTGTTTTTAGTGTTTTATACTAAGCGGTTTTGTCCCGTATTTTAGTTTTAGATTTTAAATTTTATACTTTGTAAGGGCGCTGATGACCTTAGCTGTTTAGCACGCTCAAGTCCCATCACATCATCATCACATCACCCACATATTCAGGGGAGGCCGTTTCTCTGCCTCCCACTCATTCCCAAGAGGTGTTTCCACTAATAAACCGTTGACTTAATTTGTAACTAGGCCTCGTCGTTCGATTAGGTTAATGGGATGTACCTATTGCAAGCAGGTTAAAATGTAGGAATGTCCATTAATGGGTGGCTTAAAGCACCATTCCCCTAATGTCCAGAAACGGTGCGCACAAATAAATACGAATGCGAAACATCCAGCAATATCTCCAAGGCGAACTGTAGCGTAATACGAGCCGCTCCGGTTATCATAAAACACCTTTGCAAAGTATTAAGCCAGGCAGCAATATCGGCCGTCAGAGAGGAGGCAGGCCACCAGACCAAAACCACATTGGTTAAAGGGGGCCCTATAACCAAGGTACCGAATCAGCTGTCCATCTTTGGTGAAAGCCCCAATGCTACTTCTTTAGGCCTACAAAACAGTTTGGACCTTCATTAATTTATTTACGGCCTGCTTCTTCCAGGTTAATCCAATATTCAGGATAATTCCCTAGTGCTGCGTCGAACTGGATAGCCTCAATTTCTTTTCGAACAGAAGGGGCTGTATCAAACACGCATTCTGCTCCTCCCTAGTAAAGACCACTAATTCAGTTCGGTCCGAATTAACGGAAAAGTCAGTTTTTACACAATTCCAGAATATGTAAGCAGCCCAATATGAGCGACGAGAAAGTTGAGAAATTCTCCACTTGCTACAAGGCATTAGTAATCGGCATAGCATTGATCATGAATTCCCACACCTTTGAACCTGTTCAATAGCTCATCCACCACCAGTTACCATACAGTGAGCGACAACACTCCTCCTTGTGGGTAGCTACGTGGAACTGAACCCCTCATGGGCTTTCGTCCATCCAAGGAGTTCATTATCCAGTTCGTTAGCATCGTATCGACTCTATTCTCTAGACACTTCGTAATGATGTCTACGTTCATTTGATTGAAGGGTGTTCGTTGTCCTCAAAAACGGTATGGCTAGTTCCCACAGCCCAGCCTCGTTTCCAGCCTTACCACTAGCTGGTGGAGCGCTATTTCCTTGGATTGTTCTTGTCAGCAGATGTCCTGATGAAGGTGCATAGGTCTACCTACCAACATTCCCTCTCCTAAACAAGTATTTACCAGTCTTTCTTCAGGATGAAGAATGTTAGACTGATAGGGCAATAATCCTTACGCGCGAAAATCGATCATCTTCGACGTTTACGATTGTTCACAGCCTGGTGTAAACTTTGTCTATTAGGCTTACACCGCTTTGGCCTGCCGTCAGAGAGAGAAAATGTGTCCCATGTCCAGGCAGGCTCTCAAAATTCCCACCGGATATGGGGATACAACATCCTGGATCTCCTGTCAAAGAGCCAAGAAAACTGCATCCTCATCTGTGTTTTTATGTTGCTCAAACGAAGGGAATGAAGTTTACTATAAGTCGCAAACTCTGAGGCTACTTTCCAGCCTTCTTGCGAAGGCCTGCATGCCATGACTTAGGATGGCCCTTGATCAGATATACGGGTCCCTTATAAGTGAGTTTTAGCAACAGGCTCAAGGTCTCCCCCCCAATGAGTCTTGACACCAGAGGATTCCTCGAAACAGGCTAGCCTGGCCCTACCTCCAGAGATCAATTGTTTTTGTAGTCGAAAACTGCTAGACTGCGTCTATGTGTTATCACACATGTGTCTTCAACTTTCTCAGAAGTTCTCGTGATCTCTCTTGTATACCGCCTCTAGGATTCTTTATACCACTTTCATATTACCTGACACTTATTAGCCGTATACGCATTATATACATTTCGGTATTTTATCTTGATGGATCTTAAATACGAATCCATCTAAGATATTTCCCTGCTCGTTTATGCTTAATGAAAGGGAATTCCTTCTATAAGTAGATACCACATTGCTACCCACCAGGTCACCCTTAAACGAGTCCCAAAAAGTTCTTTTGGGATTAGTATATAGGCGGTACATTCCCGGTCGTATTCCGTGGTCTAGGGGTTCCATAGTAGCCTCTGGTTCTCGAGGTTGCGGGTTCAAACCCGGCGGCGTGCGATGGATGTTTTGGGCGTAATAATATTTAGCACGGCTCCCTTCGGTAGGGAGTAAAGACGATGATCCGGTGTCGCAAATTTACGGCTCGTAAAGGAACTTCAATCCTGATAAAGAGGCCTCTGAGCAAACAGTCTATCTTTCACGACCAATACACAGTGGAACGCTAAGAACAAAAGTAGTTAAAGAACGTCCATAAATAAAGCTCAATATTGTTGGTACCTTCCCGATCGTTCAGAGCAAAATGCATTCGTCTACGATCCGATAAGTAAGTTTCCAAACATATCTTCCACATCTTAACTTCCTATAGCATCCCTAAGGGCCCCACAGTCCAGTCTAGGACCGCCTTCTTGCGATAGGTCACAAATACCAGAACGCTCCCTGTATTCAATACCTTAAGGTCAGTTATGCTCGAAACCCCCAGCAATATCTCTTCCGTAACATTGATGTCCGCTGAAATGCTATGGTGGGCACTGGAGTCGCGGACAATCAGTAAACTAACGTTCACATTCTTGCAATATAACGCAACATTCATGAACTCCTTAAGATGTGGAGATTCCTCAGAGACCTGTGGGAAATAGCAAGAGGACACCACTTTCTGTGGGGGCAGTCCGCTTTCCTCGAAGTTCACCAAGACTGTCAACGGATCCCTGTTTAGGAATCTGGTGGATTCCAATTTTAGCTGTCTTGTGAAGACACAAGTTCTGGTTTTATAATCACCCAAAATATTGGAAGTATAAAAATACTTTATATTTAGTCCCATAATCTGGCATTGTTTAAGCCATGCCTCCTGGATTATGGCGACCTCTTGCCTCTTTATTTTATTACATACAACTCTAGTGGCAGTAATCTCCCCAGGGGCTCACCTTATGTGAGTACGGGTGTTGGCGTACCCGGGGGTTCCTGAGACACTCATTGCCATCTTCATCACTTCATCCCCGTCCGGTCGAGGTGGGTTCATTCTCGTGACCGGGGGACTCAAGGTAGGCTCTCGTACGTTCTGTGCATTTCATTCCAATACGCCCTCACCATCGTTTCTTTATTCTCTCTGCTATTTATGCACATTACGCACCACGTCCATTAATTTACACATCTCTTTTCCTTCTTCGCCGGCCCACCTTGAGTGCGGAACGTACTTTTAGTTTCTTTTATCCTTTTATTTTAATCCTCCGTGGACACAGCCTGACGGATACCCGCGCACTGGGTGCGCAGATGGGTGAGTGGGTAATGGCGTCATCCCCACTTCCCGGGGTCGCCATGTAGAGTTTGTGTTCGTCTCCGCTGTTCAACAGCAGTCCCGCGGGGAGCCATTGCATGAGCTGCTGACTTCTGACGGCGATTGGGTCCCTCTGTATATATTATGCGAGGTGTGACCCTGGGGTGAGATAGGTATAGACGGGCCACTCACCCAAACCGGGGTAACGCCCGGGAAGTCAGAGCCCGAGGTCGGAGACGGTTGCAATGGTGGAGGATTTATTTCGCTATGGAGCACCCTTTCTCCAATACTAACAACAAGCGCCGAAAAGTCTATGTAACAGAAGTAGCACCGCCGACATCTGGTTGTTACTTGGTCATTTCACGTACAGAAGAAGGACAAAGTTTCGAGAAGGTGAACCCTTTTATTATTCAGAAGCGCATTGAAGCTATTGCAGCTCCGGTTCAGTCCTGCACTCGTCTTCGAATTGGTTCATTGTTGGCTCAAACCAAATCCGAACAGCAAAGTAAGTCCTTGTTGCGCGCCACACTTCTCCACGGTTATCCTATCCGTGTCGAGAAGCACCGCACCTTGAATTCCTGTCGAGGCGTCGTTACCACCCATAGCCTCGATGGTATGTCGGACGATGAACTGGTTAAGTGTCTTTCTGATCAAAAGGCGACAGCTGTTAATCGAGTGCAGGCTAAACGCGACGGAATTTTGGTACCAACTCGTACCCTGTTTATCACTTTCGACGGCGTCGATCTGCCCACGAGTCTTTCAGCATGGTACGAGCGTATTGCAGTGAGGCCCTATATACATAACCTCTGCGTTGTTTCAAATGCCAACGTTTTGGGCATACGCAAGTCTAATGCAAGAGAGCCGTTACCATCTGTGCCTCATGTAGCCAACCGTCACACCAAGGTACCTGTTCCACAGCCCCCATCTGCGTTAAATGCAAAGGGTCTCATTCTGCGTCATTTGCTGACTGTCCGCGGTACTTGGACGACAAGGCGATCCAGGAGATCCGGGTAAAGGAGAAACTCTCCTTCGCTGAAGCCCGGAGGCGTTACCATGCGCGCCAACCTTCGCTCCTGCGATCTGGTACATTTAGTTCTGTTGTTGCCTCGCCAGTACCACGAGTAGATGCCGAAACTCAGACCTGGACCATGACTACAATAACCGCCACTACCATCCGGCCGTCCATTTTTGGTATTGTTAGCAAGGCATCTAAAGCTTGTCCCAAGTTACTGAAGTCGCAAGCCGCTGAAAAGAAACCAAAGCAGAAACTTCGTAGGGAAGATTTTCTGAAGGACCCTCCGCGTGCGCGCGGTAAGCAAAGCTCACTCGGGGGTCACAGTCCCAGGACGCTCCTGGCACAAGCCGCGCTCCGCGAACCCCTCACCCATCCTCACCCAGAACCGCTTCTCGGCGCTTGAATCGGTTTCTGGCTCTGAGCACGTGGGCCCTCCTTTCGAGGAGGCCATGGAGTCTGACCAACTCCATACCAAAAGCCCGGGCCCAAAGGTTAAGCACAAGGTAATTTTGAGCCGCCATTCTACGTACGAAGTTTATCCCTTTCTTCATGGCTATCCTGACATGGAATGTACGTGGTGTACAATTGCATAGGGCGGAACTGCAACTTTTATTGCGTTTCTATTCGCCTATGTTCGTGTGTTTGCAGGAGACTAAGCTTCGCCCTCACGATACTTTTGATCCCCCAGGATATACTCCGGTTCGCTACGACCTTGAACCGGAGGAGGGTACTCCCGCTCATGGAGGTGTCAAGTTGTTAGTGTATAACGACGTTCATTTTCAACGTCTCTCTCTTCCGTCCGACTTGTAAGCTGTTGCCATTAGACTGCGGTTACCCGATTTTTTCTTTTCTACTTGCTCTGTGTATTCACCTCCATCGTCTCCCATTGCTTCCGCGGACATTCGAGCTCTTCTGTCCGCTGTCCCAACACCATTCCTTCTGTTGGGAGATTTTAATGCCCATCACCCCCTGTGTGGTGGCCAAGGGCCTTTGCGAGGGGAACTCTTCATTCTTTTATTTTTGATCAGTTCAGTCTCTCTATTCTAAATACAGGTGAGCCTACGTTTCTTTCTGATTCTTCCGGTACATTTTCTCACTTAGACCTTGCCGTTTGCTCACTCCAGCTTGCTAGTCGTCTGCAGTGGAACGTCGTCGCCGACACCTACTCCAGCGACCATTACCCCCGCATCGTTTCTCTTCTGTCTCACCACGTCCAGCATTCCAGAGTACCTACCTGGATATTCAAAAAAGCCAACTGGAGCTTGCATTCCAGCCTCGTGCATTTTGACGAGCAGCCCTTCACCGGCATTAACCAACTAGTGCAGCACCTTACGTCTACGATTTTCTCTGGCGCCGAACGCGCAATTCCCCGTTCATCCTCTCAACCTCGGCGAATGCCTGTTCCATGGTGGAACGAGGATTGTCGGGACGCCGTTCGTGCCCGAAGAACTGCACTTAGGGTGTTTCGGCGACACCCTACACTTGATAATTTGGTGACCTTTAAACAATCGCGCGCCAGTGCTCGTCGCATTATTCAGGATAGCAAGAAGGCGTCGTGGACTCGTTTTGTCGAGTCTTTTAATCGCTTTATGCCTTCATCTGTTGTTTGGGATAAACGTCGTCGTTTCTGCGTTAAAGTGTCGCATTGTACTGTTTCTGGCTTTCAAGTTTCCAATGCCACCATAATGGATCCGGCTGCCATCGCTAACACTCTGGGTACTGCCTTTGAGGCGGTTTCCAGTTCAGACCATCATTTCGCCGGCCTTCGCTCTGTCAAAGACCGGCTGGATTCCGCAACCTATAATTTTCGGTCTGATAATACGGAGTGTAGTAATGCCCTTTTTACAATGAGGGAGCTAGAGCACGCTCTTCATTGCTCTAGGCACTCCGCTCCTGGGCCGGATGGCATTCATGTTCTGCTGTTAAAGAACCTTTCAGCCGACAGTAAGCACTATCTCTTACGGGTCTATAATCGTATTTGGCAGGACGTTTTCCCTTCCGTTTGGCGCGAAGCCATCATTGTCCCTATACTTAAGCCAGCTACCGCCCTATCTCCCGCACCAGTTGCGTTTGCAAGGTGATGGAGCGCATGATCAACGGGCGGTTAACATGGTGGCTTGAGCCACAGAAACTTCTGGCGAACGCTCAGTGTGGATTTCGTCGCCATCGCTCTATGTCGACTATCTGTGTCTCTTTCGAAGCATATTATGAACGGATTTCTAAGAAAGTGTCAAACAGTGGCTGTATTTTTTGACCTAGAGAAAGCCTATGCCACTTGTTCGAGGGGCGGCATTTTACGTACACTCCATGCATGGAATTTCCGCGGTCGTCTTCCCAAATTTCTTCGGGAGTTTATGACGGACCACGTCTTTCGTGTACTTGTGGGCTCGGTTTTATCTAGTCGTTTTATTCAAGAGAACGGAGTACCACAGGGCTCTGTACTCAGTGCCACACTTTTTGCAATTGCTATCAATCCCATTGTTGATTGTATTAACCTGGCATTTCCTTGTCCCTTTTTGTTGACGATTTTGCCATTTATTGCAGTTCACGGCGGACCTGTCTACTCGAACGCCCTCTCCAGAGTTGTATCGACCGTCTTTACGCCTGGAGTAACGACAACGGTTTTAATTTCTCCGCCGAGAAATCCGTGTGTATCAATTTCTGGCGCCGCGATGCTTTGCCTCCGCCCTCTCTCCATCTTGGGCCAAAGATACCTCCGTTTGCAGACGAAGCGAAATTTTTGGGGTTGATATTTGTTAGGAAGCTGAGCTGGATTTCGCACATTTCCTTTCTAAAAGCAAAGTGTGACCGTTCTCTTAAACTTTTACGTGTTTTAAGTGGCACATCCTGGGGAGCTGATCAGACCGTCCTTCTACATCTTTATCGCTCTTTGGTCCGATCTAAGCTTGATTACGGGTGCATTGTCTATTCGTCGGCGCATCCATCTGTATTACGTCGATTGAATGACATTCACCATCGTGGCATAAGAGTCGCTACAGGGGACTTTCCAACCAGCCCTGTAACCAATCTGTATGCTGAAGCAGCAGAGCCTCCGCTGTCCTTCCGGAGTGAGATGCTTTTATGCAGCTATGCCTGTCGACTCTCAAGCTTGCCTGACCACCCTTCTTTCGAGGTATTTTACGAAGATTCGCTTGATCGCCAATATTTCTTTTGCTCCTCTGCCTTGCTCCCTCCAGGGTTTCGATTTCGAAAGCTTCTTCGGCATTTGGACTTTACGCCAGCGCCGGCCTTTCCCAGGGGGGAAACGCGCTTTCCTCCATGGTTGCGCGCTGAGGCCAACTGTCACCTTGGGTTGACGTCAATGTCGAAGAATGAGAGCCCTTTTTTAGATCTTTGATCGGCTTTTTTAGAACTTCAGGCGCAGTTCGGAGACTTTCGTTTTATATATACTGATGGGTGTAAGACTGATGTTGGATTAGGGTGTGCTTTTGTTGATGGTAATCGTAGTTTTACATTTCGTTTACCCGGGCAATGTTCGATTTTTACCGCCGAACTTTTTAGTATTTATCAGTCACTTTTATACGTCCAGCGGTACGACTTACGGCATTGTTTTATTTGTTCAGACTCCCTGAGTGCTCTTCAAAGTATTCGCGCACTGTACAATTACCACCCCTCGTACAGCGCATACATGACCTGGTCCACTCGCTTAGTGCCTCTGGCATCCGCGTCTCCTTCATGTGGATTCCAGGTCATGTGGGCATCTCAGGGAACGAGTATGCCGACGCCGCTGCCAAATCGGCGATTTTATTACCCAGATTTTTTACCTCTGTTGTTCCCTCGTCGGATTCGTGTGTTATTTTACGTCTCCGCATCCTTTCGCTTTGGCGCGGTGAGTGGACGGCCATCCAGGGGAACAAATTGCGGAACGTTAAACCTCTCCCGTTAGTCTGGGGTACCTCTTCTCGTTCTACACGTCGGGAAGAGTTACTTTTAGCCCGTTTACGAATTGGACATTGCCTTTTTAATCATAGATACCTGCTCAGTGGTGACCCCGCTCCAATGTGTCAGCAGTGTGATGCGCCCTTAACGGTGCGTCACATTTTAACTGAGTGTCAAGTTTTAGCTCCACTGCGCGTTCGCGTGGGTCTGCCTGTTGTCATAGCCAACGTTTTGGCAGACGACGCGCATGCTGTAGAATGTCTTTTACGTTTTATAAGTGACATTGGTTTTAATCGGCGCATTTGATGTGCTGAGCGTCTTTTGGCTTTGAGATTTTATATTGTCAGTTTTAATGGGGCTCTTCTCCCCGACGGACATAATGCGCTCATGTCCCTTGCATTCTACAGTTCTTGACACGTTGTTTTATTGTTTTAGTAACTATGATTTTAGTTTGTAGATTTTAGTCTTTGGTCTGTTGTATTTTTTAGTGTTTTTGACCAAGCGGGTTTGTGTATGGTTTTTTAGTTTTTGGACTTTTCACTTTTATATTTTATACATAGTAAGGGCGCTAATAACCATAGCAGTGGGGCGCCCTTAGGCCCCATCTCATCATCATCAGCTAGTGGCAGTAATACTATATTGTAAGTAGGCCTGAATGAAGGATATTATTAAAGCTGATTCTTAATTCATTCCAAAACACTTCACGAGAAGTCAGGCAACCTTCAGCGGAACCCTGTAACTCCGTTATGGGCTTTACGAGAAGTATACTTCCCACCTTTTCTGTAGCCGGATCCTCCAACCTGATTCCTTTTAAGGTACAAGAGCGGCTTGGTTGTAGTCAGATTGAGAGTTTGGAGGCCCCCGCTTAACGAGGGTGCCACATCCTCCCTACTTCAAGCCAGTTCCTTAGCTCTCCTCCTCCTCTTCTTTTTGGCACTACAAATATTCCTTGTATTCGCCTAACGCTGTGGTGAGCATTAGAGTCACGGATAATCAGTAAACTAACATTCACGTTCATGCAATACAACACCACATACCTGAACTCCTGAGTAGGTGGAGATTCCTCAGTGACTTGTGAGAAATAGCAAGAGGAAAGCCCACTTTTCACGAATTTCACCAAGTCTGCCAACGGATCCCTGTTTGGGAATCTGGTGGATTCCAAGTTTTGCTATCTCGTGTCAAGACACAGGTTATGGTTTTATAATCACCCGGTTACTGAAAATATGATAACGCTTTATATTATGTCTCATAATTTTGCGCTTTTTAATATATGCTTTTTTGATTATTTATTTCTTTTGTGAATATTACAGTTTTCCCCAATTACAATGTTCACTTAATTAAATACAATATTCTTACAATTACAGCTCAACGAAAAATGAACACAAAATGCAATCAATCAAACATGACAAAAAGTTATAAAATAAAACAAAACAAATAACACAAATTACAAAAAATAACACAAAAATTGGAAAATTGGTAATTTCGTACATGATAAATTAGTCAATGTACAATTTGTAGTAAATGTATATCAGGATAAAGCGAAATTGTTATGACTCATATTGAATATATCAATATAAAGTAATTCAATTTATTATATAACGACTGCATTCTTAGCATAGGAGCATATTTATGTGCATCAGTGTTGACCCTTGGAATAAAGAAGATATTACGAAACGTTTGGTGTAATATTGGGAACATAAAAGTATATCAATTGTCTTAGGTTTGAATCATTTACCTTATTATTTAATAACTTGTAAAGGAAAAGTAACAAGTGATGATTCCTTTTATGAGATAAGCATTTAAACTGAAATAATTGAAGTAATGTGTCATAAGATATTAAATTAGGAAAAAAACGATTTTTTTAAAAAAATACATAAGTACTTAAGAAATTTACGTTGAATTATTTCAACAAGTTAAACATATTTATTATTATAAGCACTCCATATAATAAAAACATGTTCAAGCCAGGATCTCACAAATGAATTATACAATATGGAAGCAATTCCTGGATCATTGAAATGAGATAAATTACGAATGATAAATCCCAGATTTTTATGTGCTACACTAACAATAGTATTAATAAATTTTGCAAATGGTAAGTGTTTATTAAAAATTACTACAAAATAATTTTTTGTTTCGACTGACTAATAGTAATTTAATTTGATCCACAGTGTAAATTAAATCAATATTATTCTTACGTCTGAAAAAAGACATAACATGGCATTTTGATATGTTAAAGGGAATATTATTCAGTTTACTCCATTTACTTAAGGCATTCAAATCATTTTGAAGTTGAACACAATTGGAGACAGATTTTACAGCGCTACAGATTTTTAGATCGTCTGCGAACAGTAAAATATTAGAAGAATGAACATGTAATGATATATCGTTAATAAATAAAAGAAACAGTAGTGGACCTAAACTTGAGCCTTGTGGTACTCCAGAGAAAACTTCCAAACTGTGTGATGTACTGTTTTTATATTTAACAACTTGTGACCTCGACTTTAGATAGGAGGTTATAAGAGATGTCATGGGTTTTGAAAGACCATATGACTGTAATTTGTTTATTAACTTTTCAAGATCAGCTGTATCAAAAGCGTTTTTAAAATCTGTACAAATAACATTAAGTTGACATTGTTATTTAATTCAGCTGATATGTAGTGCACAAAATTGCATAAATTAGCCAAACTAGATCTATAGGGCATAAATCCATGCTGCGTAATACCAATACTATTTTTAACATGTCGGAATATATACATTTATAAAGTATGCTTTCAAATATTTTAGCTGGAACAGATAAATTGGCCACTGGTCTATAATTTGTAATCATTTTAGGGTCACCGGATTTGCAGATTGGGGTAAACTTGGTTAACTTCCACTTATCCGGGAAATCATTTTCCTTAATATAGAGATTATAAATTACATACAATGGGTGCATCAAAATATTTTGACAACCTTTAAATATGTGAGGTGGAATGGCATCAGGTTCAAACGATTTTTTTAGGTTTCAGTATTTTTATGGCAGTTCTGATACCCGCATAAGTAATTTCTTCAATATTAAATATGTCGGAGGTTGTAGAAGTAGTATTATTTGATTGAATATTATACCTGGAGAGTGTTGATGAATGCACCGATCTAAAGTAATCAGCAAAACCATTAGCGATATCCTGTGATTTACAAATAGTTTCACTTTGATACAACATTACAGATTCATGTATATTATGTTTTTTTGGCCTTTATAAATTTCCAAAAATTTAAACAATTACCAGTTATTTCAGCTTCCATTGATGCCAAATAAATGTCGAACGCTTCTTTAATATCCTTTTTCACTTTCTGTCTTATTTCTTTATATCTTTTTAGCCTATATTCAGATAGATGCTTTTAATGTCTAAATTTTTCTTTTAATTTTATGTTTTGGGTTATTTTGCCATTCAACCAAATAGGGTATTTTTGGATATACTGTTTTACTTTTGGAACACACTTATTAATAACAAGTAGTACAGTTGTAGGAAGTCTGCATTATTATAATTTAAATGTACATTAAATATTTCTTTAATGACAGTTTTATAAGATCGGATTGATATATGCAGCATAGGATGATGAAAATTTTCCCAATTCTTTTACTTCTGAGGTTAATGTTTTAATTAAATCATACATTCCTTCAATTGATGGCTGAACACCTCTTCCTTCCCTGTCATCATACATACGTCTTCTTCTTGCTGTATTACAGATATTGCATTTCCAAGGTTTATTTTCTGATTTTATAAATTTTACATCATCTTCCGTTAAATTAACACAATTATTATGAAACCAATTATTACACTCGAGGCACTGCAATTTCGCGTTAACATCTTGCCTAGATAGGTTCCTTTTGCACCCAAAACAAATACTCATTTTGATTGAGGCTCCACTTATTTTATATCAATAGGTCACTGAAATAGGCGCTATCAATTGACAAGAATTTACGTACTATATGTTTATGTTGGCAATAGCCACAATCGATAGTTTACAACAGACGCTGAAAAGACTTGCCATACATTTAAGTTGGCAAAAGTCACAATCGATTATTTGGAACTGACGATGAACCAGCAGCTTTCAAATTTTGGTATCTGTACATTTCAGACTTGTTTATAGGTTAAGGCTCCTTCTACCGAACAAATTTGAGGCATTTCCACCAAGATACAAAAAAAACGATACATCCACAGTACCTTTGTAGTTATAAGATCAACTGCAACAAATCGTAGACCATTTCAACGCCTATAGCTTGTAGAACTTCATAAATACTTAGGAGCTCACTTCAACCACATCAACAAGCCACGATACTAACTTACCGTAGTGACCTCTTATGACCAATTTATGGTGAACTCTTGCTTCGTATTTTATTACATACCACTCTAGAGGCAGTAATACTGCATTTTAAGTAAGCCTGAATGGAGGATATCATTCAAGCCGATTCTTAATTTATTCCAAAACACGTCACGACAAGTCAGCCAATCCTCAGAGGAACCCTGTATCTCCTTTTTGAGGTTTACGAGAGGTACACTTCCCACCTTTTCTGTAGTCGGATTCTGCAACCTGATTCCTTTGAAGGTACAAGAGCGACTCGGTTGTAGTAAGATTGAGATTTTGGATGCTCCCCCTTAACAAGGGAGCCATCTCCTTCCTTCTACTCCAAGCTAGTTTCTTGGCCCTCCTCCCCCTTCCTTTAGGCACCACACCGATTCTTTGTATTCAGGTTTAAGGAACCAGCCTCTGTGCACATCGTTCTCAAACTGTATGAGCTTACAGCGTCCTTTGAGAGTGGAGCTTGTTACTCTAAACCTCTATTGTATAACTCTGGGTTGCTGGTTCCCCTGCCTAAAGCTTTGCACATGTACTATTGGGGTCCTCAGGTGAGCTCTCCAAATTCAAGTGCTTAGAACTATTTAAAATCTCAGGAGTAGCTATGGTTTACTTTTTTCTGCCCATGCGGAACCTTGAATTAACTGGGTAAGGCTATACATACTCTAAGACGTCGCCAGGTATCACAGAGGCTCCGTTATTGACATATGCTCATGTACCATACACCCTTTTAGCACGGGTCGCTTAACATTTTGGGGTTGGAAATTTTTTGGAAGTCTCCGTTTTATATTCAGAGAAAGAGCTGTCCAGTGTGTCGGTAGTCAGATGGCAACACTGAACAGGTCCCACCAATCCACCACCAACCAAAGCGTCCGTTACCCACTCAAGATGCAACATTATTGTATTGTGGTCTGAGGAGCCTTCATAGGCCAACCGCTGCGTTTACCTAGACTATACGATATTGCTTAACTATTTTCCGGTGTCGTCCCTTACTTGCTTGTGTTCCCTTGCCGGTTACTTCCCAAGCGACCACCGTGGAATTCGCTGATTTTGCTGACCAGATCTTAGGTATCTTTCTGCAAGCCGACGTTCCATTGACGTTGCATTTTTGATCAGTCAGTAATATTACGCCAATTGTCTCTCCATCAGATTAATCTGAGTTATGATCCAAATACGATCCGTGTTCTTTTTCGCTCTTTCTGTTTCCTTTTATTCTCCATTCTCAGCCCTCTTTCGTTTATCTAACTTTTGCTTTTGGTCTTCTACTCCAGACGAGCGTGATATTTTTGTGTTATGATGTTCGTGTGTTTTACTCCCGGATTTGTTCGTGCTTTATTAATAGTAACTTATACTTTTCTTCGTGCATTATTTTATCTGTTAGCTCCGGAACTCTTCCGTATACTGCCCGTGTTTCCTGTGTTTGTCTGCCAAGTATGTGTGCATTACCTATTGGGTGTGTATTATTCCGCCGTTGCTATAACAGTGCCTTAAGAATCTTGTATGCAACAACGCTCATTATCATTCGAACATAATACTGCTAACTCCATTATTTCATTCCGCCTGCTAGCATATGTTATAGTTCCTGGAAATGCTATTGTTGATATTAATTCCGGTCCCATACCAACACAAGGCCTAATAGTAACATTAACAGGATTGTAAATACAAATAACTCCAGTAGTATTGGTTAAGTAAATGTTTCCATTACCTGAAGTGAGTCTAATATATCTGCCTGTTTTGCCTGTGATAAATTGAAATATAATAATTCTAATGATCAGTTGGCATATATGGATTCCAAAATATTTGTAAATAACAGTTTTTACCGCTGGACAGTGGATTATTGGTGTTTCTAATGTCGATCAACCGACTGGGATTAGAAGTATGGGAACGGAATAGGTGTTGTCGCTGCGAAACCTAGGAACCTTTCGGGTATTTGCACCCCGTGTGCATTGTCTAGTCTGTATTTGCACAGGAAACCTACTTTTAGATCTCCTGGACTTCCATTAGGTTGTATTCGTATGAACTACATATGTTTGCAGCAGATAAGTGCAGTGGTTTTATTAGATATTAGACACATGCTCATCCCCTCCAACTTCGATAATTGGATTCGTGGCGGGATGACACTGAAATGGGCAGAAATCGTGCAGCTCCTTTGCTGTTATCCTTTGCAGCTATTTTGTGGCGCATATTTGGCTATAAAGATCAATACTAAATCTTGGAATGCAGCACAGCTTAGCTTTATACGAATTACATCCTCTAAATCCTACGACTCCTATGGGTCGGACGGTACTACCATTCACCATAACGAAGGTGGTGTGGTGTATTCTTATACATGTGATATTTTCCCACGCAAAGGCGTGGTGATGATTTCTTATATCTGCCACTTGGCTTTCCTTTGTCACACTGATATCTTAATTGTTACTGAATCATAGTTCGACTAAACGAAATGCTCCTGATCTCTGTATAACTATATTGGCATGCCTTTTCCGTCTGAATTACTAATTCAGAATTAGGGATTGCCAGGTTCCTGTTTAGCGCCTTTTTGTTCAAGTTGGAAAATATAATAAGGATTCATCAACATGGGGAATAAGGGATTTGTGCATTAAAGTGGGGTGTCCATGTTTTACATGAACATGTTTCCTTGTAAAATTTTCCTTCTATGTCATTGTATATTATGTTCACCAGATGCATATCTATCTTTTCAAAACGAATTTCTGACCTGTTTGCTATAAACGGCTAGTTTATCTTTCGTCGAAGCGGGACAGGTGTCATTTTGCGTTAGCATATTTTATAAAGCGTTTTAATGTTCCATGTACTTTTTACCTGACGCGGTTATGATATGGACTTGGTTACATGTAGTGACATCACATACAAATGTTAATAAATCTCCAAAAAGCGAAAACCCAAGTTTAGCGCTCTTTTCCTGATTGCCAGTAATATCAAATACAGCTCCATAGAAGTTCTTTACTTCTTAGTCTAATATATTCTTTTCGTAATTTATATGTTTTTATGTATTATTTATTGCATCTACGGAAAACCAATTACCTAATGACCTCCCGATGTCTCTCTTCTTACTTTAAAAGTCATCGGGATTGATGCTTCGTATGCCAAAATTTGTGGCAACGGTTTCCATATCATTCCCATTACGCAATGCGGCGTCGTATTTCTTGGTGCTGAGTGAGACTAGGAGTAAATGTAATCCGACAGCCACCTTTTCCGTCATTTCTACGTGCATCTAGACCACGAAGTGTCATTCACTACAGTAAGCTTTTGTGTCTGATTATGTATGTACCTACACACTTTCCCTAACCATAATGCGGGACTATCCTGTTGAAGTGTATGACCTGGCTCTTTCTGGAATTCTTGGCTCTAATAACTTATTTCAATAGACTTAGCTTCTTCGTAGTTACATGACCAGAATAATTCGTTGGCAGCTTCACAGACATGCCGAATCTGCGTCTGGGCAGCTCAGCTTTATCTTCTCCACAATCCCGTAATGTATAACCGTTATCTTTCAATAGTACAATAGCTTACTTTTTCTTGGCTCATTCCGACATGTTTCGCCACCAATTCCCCAGACTCCAAGATCACATTCCTGGTTTGTTGAATGAAAAGTTTGATATTTTGACCTTCAGTTGCGTTTGGGCCGGCTAGGATAAGCGGCCGCACCTGCGCATCCTGTGCCTGCTTTCGCGCCACTTCTACCGGTTATAGCAAACATGCTATTATATGCTCATTTTCCAGTCCCGTGTCGCCATTGGGTTGATCTACTAATATCCTGGATGATCACTTTGAGTCTTTGTGTCTCATTTCTGATTTGTGTCTCACTTGTATCCAAACTCTTGCAACATCAAGGTATATTTTGCCAATCAGCCTGGCTGTTGCCTTACTTTGGTTAAATGTAACGAACATGTGTGGTCCGTGGATATACTGCTTACATTTGGGCAGTCGATATATGATTTCCAACAATTCTTGTTCCCACACAGTGTAATACTTTTCCAGTGTACACAGACTTCGTGACAGAAAAGCAAACGCTTATTTCATTTGACTGCTAAAGTAAAGCGATCCTAATATCAGATGCGCAATTGTTGCAGTACATCTCTGTTTTCGTCCGCGGTCTATAATGAAACAACGTCGGTGCTGACACCATTAACTCTTTAAGCTTCTAAATCTGCTTGGTGCCCCTTTGTGTATATTTCTGATATTTCTTAGATAAGACGTTTAAGCTTTTCGCGATGAATGCAAAATTCATCAGAAACCCCTGTAGAAGGACAATAGCGCTAGCACTTTCCCTGCTTGTCTGATATTTTTGGGAATACAGAGACGTTTGATCGCCGCAATTTTGACTTACCATATTTATTCCTGCTGCTGACGCCTTAAATATTAGGGACTTAATCTTTGGCAACGCAAAAAAGAATTTATAGAGCTATAACTTAAACACGTATTCTTCGAATGCTTTGAACACTGCTTCTAAGTTTGCCATCAATCCTCAGAAGAGCGGTGCGAAGAATATTATGTCGTCTTAGTGTATCAGAGATACCTTTTATCTTAGTTCTCATATTGTTTTATTGCCAATCTCTGAAATGCTCTCGACGAATTTATCAAGCCGAATGATGGGCTTTGGTTTTGTATTTTTCGTGCAGAGAACATAGGAATGTGTAGCTTTTACTGTTCTCGGCCACGTGTTTTTGGGAGTACGTTCGGAATAGATGTAACTTGCACTCATATCTGGACTCTCCTAAGTAACTTAAGGGGCAAGTGATGACATTAGTTCAAAAGATGACATTAACACTTGGCTTTACACTTACTGTAGCCGATACAAACTCTAAACGCTCCATTTTTCTTTGTGATTAGCACAACGGGAGACGGCAAACTACTGTGTAACTTTGTCATTATACCCGCTTCCTTCACTTCCTCTACTGCCCTACTAATTACTTCCCAGTTTGTGGGACACCTGTATGGTCTCGAGTTAACTGATCTAAGGTCACCCACTTCTATTTCGAATTCAGCGATATTAATCGTCCCTATTTGCTACAATGTGGTATTGAAAATATGCCCACACTTCCTCAGTAATTGCTGCATATGTCTTTATTGTCCTTCATCCAGCTGTGAGTTAATATTAAAATAAACTCACTGCGTCTTGGATTACTACAGATTTTATAATTTCCTATCAAAGTCATCATCCTATATTATTACCACTTCGTGATATAGAGCCAGGGTTGTGCCTTTAACCCTCCGTCAGTCGCTAGGGGCCTGAGAGACCCCTGGCATTATATAAATGTTATAATTTTCGAACGAACGCACCTATGTAATTGCCTGACTAGGACATCTAACATTACGCCTTGCGCGATTATTTGCTGCAGCGATAACCTTATCAGTTTATTTGTTTGGCTGGAGGAATGAATAATCAGCAGTTACGTGTCGCACAGGTCAACCAGGCCCCGCGCGCCTGCTCTCGTTACATATTGTTGACAGATTTGTTTCTCATTAGCTTTTGTGCAATATTGCTTTACTATTGCAAAGAGCTGTTACTGTTTCGTCATGAATACGAGTAAAAGGTACGATCTACAAAATCCGAATGATTTGGAAGAAGTACATCGCCTAATTTTCGATGCTGATGCCTTGCCCGTGAATGACAACTTATATGAATCAGATGACTCTGATTCAGAAGATAAAGTTGAAACAAGATCTTTAGATTCAGAAACTGACCATGAAGATGAAGAGGAAGACGATGAAAACAGCTTGTGTTATAACATGTATTTTATAGGTAACATCATATGCGTATGATAGTAATTCTTCTTCTTCTTCTTCTTCTTCTTATTATTATTATTATTATTATTATTATTGACAATACATTCTGTTGTTATTCACTGGAAGAGATGGAACAAAATGAAAAAACACCTTTGAAAATAACACAGACAAGGGCTCACAATATATTGACCAAACTTCCTGGTGTGGTAGGAGCTGCCAAAAATGCGAAAACGGAAATTGATTGTTGGAACCTTTTTGTTACCGAAGATATACCTAGTTGATTTGATTGTTGAAAGCTCAAATACTTACTTTAGCAGTGTGCGGCACAAATTTGATTGTGAAAGAGACAGCAGACCTACAGATGTAATAGAAATAAAAGCGTTCCTAAGCTTATTGTACCTGGCAGGAATTTTTCGTGGTGGACGCCAGAATATTCACGAGTTTTGGAGAACCGATCTTGGAATTTCTCTATTTCGAATGGCTATGTCCGAAAAACGATTCAGTTTTCTAATACGCTGTATTCGCTTTGATGACAAAAGCTCAAGACTGGAGCGACGAAGATTGGATAAATTGGCTGTTGTTAGAGAAATGTTTACACTGTTTCTGAACAACTGTCAGAACCATTACTCTCTTGGACAAAATGTCACTGTCGACGAACAGTTGCCGGCATTTCGTGGTCGATGTTTCTTTAGACAATATATACCACCCAACCAAACAAGTATGGCATAAAGGTATTCTGTTTGAGTGATGCAAAACTGTTTATACAACATGGAGATTTATTGTAGACAGCAGCCGGACGGACCATATTTGCAAACTAACTCGGCAGAGGCTGTAGTGCTGAGACTAACTGAACCAATCTCTGGCACTGGACGAAACGTTACTGCAGATAATTGGTTTACCAGTGTATCGCTGGTGAATGAATTGCGCAAAAGACAACTTTCTTTCGTCGGTACAGTGCGAAAGAACAAAAAAGAGTTACCCACTAATTTCACTTCTCCAAAAGATCGCAGACAGTATGAAAGCATATTTGGCTTCACAAAAAATGAAACACTTGTTTCATATGTTCCAATAAAGGGTAAAACAGTAGCTTTGCTCTCAAGTCTACATGTTTCATCCACACAGTTATCAGAAGGTGCTGAGAAAAAGCCTTAATAATCCTGCATTACGACACTAAATGTGGAGTTGATGCAGTAGATAAATTGTGTGCTACATACAATGTAGCCAGAACAACGAGAAGTTGGCCCATGGTAATTTTTGACCATATCTTGAACATTGCAGGTATTAATTCTAGAGTTATCTTCCTTGGAAACCAAAATAAATATTCAACAAGGCAGGAGTATTTGAAATCACTATCTTTAGCTTTACTGTTGCAACAGCTACAAAGGAGAGCAACAGCATCAAATCTATCCGATGATTTGAAAGGACTTTTGACAAAATATAAACCCGAAGAATCCGGCGTAGTAGAATTGTCAAATCAACCACTATGCACATTGAAAAGGAAACGATGTGAACCCAGCAACAAAGACAAAATGAACTGCAAAGCTAAATATGCATGTGGGAAATGCAGCACCCCCCTGTGTTTGAGCAAACATGCTAAAATTATTTGCGATAGTTGCTTAGTCGGGGAAAACACGGGTGCAATAGCAGATGATTCTGAGTAACTGAACATTTGAAATTAGAAGTTGTATGTATACTTGGAAATGGCAATGTATTTCTTTATACTTACTGTATTACAACTTATAACGTACATGTACTCATATTTTAGCTTGTATTTTTATGTTGTAAGATAATACCTATTAATGAAAGCCTTGTACGTTTAATCTAAATAACGGTAAAGCAGGAAAAAAAGAAAATAAACGAAAGAAAACAAAAATACAAACAATAACAACAAAAATATAGCGCGGGTCTACTAGGCCCCGCGCGACTAACGGCGTTCTACCAAAGCGCGCGCCTGACGGAGGGTTAAATGTCGATTTGGATGTTGTAGGAATTTTTTAATTGCAAGTGCTTGACCTTCTGTATTAATTAAATGTGTGGGACGGATGCTAATGCGGTTCTTCCTCAGACTGCTAGCACACGGTTGTGATAAACGTATGTATGCAGAATTTTTCGTATGCTAAATTTTTCCTGAGTGGTACTAAAGGGCGGGAGGTATACATCCTCGTCGCCAGTTTCTTTTCCTACAACTTCCGCGCATTGGGTTTAAGAATTATTTGAGTCATCGTACATTCTTCTGCATGTGACGCAGTTATGCTGACTGTCGAGCCGTCCTTCTGCGACAGTGTTATAGTATGATGAGACAGACGGATTATGGGTTTAAGCTTCCGCAAGAAATCCATTCCCAACAACAGAGCATGTGAGAACTTCTTTACTATCCACAGTTTTACTCTAAATTCTGTTCCTTAGATTTTAAATGCCAACTGGACCTGATGGGTTGCTTCTAACAATTTATTATTTGCTTTACACAGCAGTCGATGTGAAGGGGCTGGTTTCTTTTCTGTATTGGCAAAGCTGTCATTTGTAATACTCACAAAGCATTCAGTATGTACAAAAATGTCAACTATCTGTTTTCCATTAAGTATATCATTGCTGGAGCGAGGGAGTAGCTATGTTGAATATGAGCTTTATTACGGGGGCCGATCTCGATGCTCGGTTGCCTTATCCTGTTATTACAATTTGCTATTGTGTATCCGTTTCATTTTCAATAGGTGCAGATGAGCTTTCTGATAACTGTGCGTTTCTGATTGTAGGAGATTCCGCCTGTCACTTCTTCGCTAACAAAATTCATGTTCTGCCTTCTGTTTATTTCCCCCTCGGTGGACCGTGCGGAATACCTTCAGTTAGATATTGTATACAATTTTCCATGTCGTGACAGGATCAAAAACTCCGCGATTCTGTACCTTGGGGACAGTTGCTCACGCGGTAATTATGCCTACCCTCTAGCTAGCTGGAAATATTGATGTATCTAATCTCCTTACAGTTTCAATCCCAGCTTCCTGTTCGATGCCTGCAAGGCTATACCTGTTCAAAAAATACTGTTTTAAGCTTTTTAAGACATGCCTTATGCGCTCCCGTTCCCTCATGTGTTTCTTCCAAGTTCGAAGTCATTACATTATAGACAGAATGTTCAATATGTTCTCTCAGATCCTACATCATCTATCTTAGATTATACTACAGCAGTTTGTCTTCCGTCGCCGGCACGAAAGCTCGATATAAGCCTTCTTTTAAGTCAGCCAACATAGTATCCGATTGCCTCAGTGTGAGTACCTTGAACCAACTCGCTGTAGTCTGCGTGAGTTACCACGGAAGTTAGTGCTTCGTGTAGTTGTTACAGCTACTTGCCTGTGCGAATATCTCAAACCTTTCAAATCATCACTAATAATTTCTCCTGGTTTCCTGCAAATGTGCCCTAAACAAAGAGTGGCCTTTCACCCTGGACTTTGGCAGCTGTTATTGCATTTCTGAGATATACACTGGCTAAGTTAACTTTATTACTTGCTTGGAAAGGTAGACTAAACAATTCAATGCAATCGCCAGAATTTGAACCACAGATCTCCCGGTTTTCGTCCGGTTGCTCCAACCTCTGAGCTGCCATACCAACATACTGGTATGACATGAAATTCCCCAACTTATCCTCATTTTTTCCAATAAACCACACAAGTAGATTTCAAAATTGAGATAACATACCTCAATGGCGACTCACAATGCTTTAAGCCTTTAAGTCCCAGGATTCATATTTCGACCACCATTAGGTCAATTAATGGACTCAGTTATACTTCCACACAAGCCGTGTGATGGAAAGGTAGAATCTGACGACTGAATAATTCAATGGCATCGCCAAGATTTGAACCACGGATCTCCCGGTTTCCGTCCGGTTCTAACCACTGAGCTACCATGGCAGCATACCGGTACTACATTAAATTCCCCAACTGATTCGCATTTTGTCCAATAAACCACACCAGGAGAACTCAGTTTGTATTGAGATTACATACCCGAAAGATGACTTATGATGATGTTGTAAAACTTTAGGTACCGGAATTCATAGTTTCGACCACTATTAGCTGGGAGGAACAATCAGTTCTATTAACTAACCTAATAGTGGTTCAAACTTCATATCAGTGAAGTGATAGTGTGAACGAAGTGAACTCCCAGTGAAGCTGAACTAGATAAGAACTTAGAAGAGTGACGGTGGGAATATTAAAGAGTGACAGCAGTAAAAGTAGACATAGTCACAACATTCAGCAGAGTGGATGATTTCGGGACTTGTGGGCCTTGCTCATTGAAGCAACTCTTCACACCTCCAGACGTTTCGTCTATAGCTGCGATGAACGTCTTCGCAGACTTTGCTACAGTTATCTCTTATGAATATGGACGGCAACTGTTTCGGAGCCTGTCATTAACGTGCTGCTTATATACCCTGGTTTGGGCGGCGCTTGCTAGGCATTGGTGCGCGTCTACACCTAGCTGCTCCTGTTTGTTCCAGGATTGGAGTGGGTTTCACTAGTGTTGGATCTGCCTCTAATGGATACATTATGTGAGCTGCCACTCTTCATCATTAAGCCCTATGCCAGCCACGTCACATGTCATTCGACCGCTTTATTCAAAGACCATTGAAGATACCTTGTAGACCTGGATATCACACTTTGTTGAACCTTAACGATTCCTTCTTCCTACTGAAATTGGATTTGTTTAAATATCTCTATTGACTCTGTTTAATCGGGTATGGTAATAAGTGTGAATGGTAGCACCTTATTGTATTTATACTGGACTATACATTCTTTACAAGATAGTGGCATTTGACTTACAATACAACGGACAAATGTTATCATGATGCGCCATTATATATACTATTGCGAGCTTCTTGTTTGCAGTAATGTTTTGGAATGTTCGGCCATCATCGAGTTATTTGGATGTTAACGTCAAGTTCGTATTGACTTTCACGTGAACGTTCAACCGGCACATGTGCAAGGTATATTTATTTTCTGCGGCACTGCCGAAAGAGGAATATGTCTTAGTTTGCCTGGAATAGTCGCATGTACTGTAATTATAAGAGCCTGTGTCCATTGACTAGAATTAAACATTTTCGTGATAGAATTTATTAGGAATATAATTATTGCCAAGCGCTTTTAGGGGTAATTTGGTTTAAGCATCATGTTTGCTTCTCTGTTAGACTTTTCTCTTTGTGCTTTTTACAATAGATATTATATTTGTATTTTTAATATTTTAAGTCTGCATCACCTTCAAGGATTTGACGCACTCATTGAGTTGTGACGTAGGTGTTTGCTGACTCTACATGGACATAAAAGCCGTTGACTACTTTAAAATGAGGCGCCTATACTATCTTAAAAAGGACGAAGTGATGATGAGATGCGGTTTAAGGGCGCTCAACAGCTCTGGTCATCAACGCCCTTACAAGGTATAAAATGTAACGTCCAAAAATAAAACAGGGGTAAAAAACAGCAGATACAAGAACACTATAAAATAAGCCATCGAAGTCGAAAATTTAAAATTCAGACATTAAAATACAGGACACAAACCCGCGTAGTCCATACATTAAAATACATATCAATGTCTAAAAAACAACCACACTAAAAACGTTGCAAGTCAAATAATAAAAGAGTAAACTACGTGTCAGGAAATGTAGAAGCCAAGGGTCCAGAGCGTCGTATGACCCCAGGGGAGAACAGCCCCCATTAAAATGGACAATATAAAATCATAAAACACAAAGACGCTTCGTGCATTAAATGCGTCGAATAAAACCACTGTCTCGGATAAAACATAAAAGACTTGCTACAGTATACGCGTCGTCTGCCAAAATGTCGGTTAAACCAACAGGCAGAGAGCGCGCAATTGTGCTAAAACCTGACACTCCGTTAGAATATGGCACACTGTTAAGGGTACAGCACAGCGATCACACAGTGGTGCGGGAGCACCACTAAGCAAGTGTCTATGACTAAAAATGCAATGTCCGATACGAAGGCGTGTTAAAATTACCTCTTCCCGAAGAGAAGAACGGGAAGAGGTAGCCCAGACTAACGGGAGAGGTTTAACCTCCCGCAACTTGTTCCCTCGGAGGGCCGTCCATTCATCGCTCCAAAGCGAGAGGATGCGGCGACATAAAACAATAAACAAATCTAACGAGGGAACAACAGAGGTAAAACTTCTGGGTGATAAATTCGCCGATTTCGCAGCGGCGTCGGCAGACTCGTTCCCTGAGATGCCAACATGACCTGGAATCCACATGAAGGAGACGCGGATGCCAGAGACACCAAGCGAGTGGACCAGGTCATGTATGCGCTGTACGAGTGGGTGGTAACTGTACAGCACGTTAATACTCTAAAGGGCACTCAGGAAAACGCGCAAAGAACGCAGTGCTGTAAATCATGCCGCTGGATGTATAAAAGTGCCTGATAAATACTAAAAAGTTCGGCGGTAAAAATCGAACATTGCTCCGGTAAACGAAAGGTAAAACTATGCTGACCAAAAGCAAAGGCACACCCTACTCCAACATCAGTCTTAGACCCATCAGTGTATATAAAATGAAAGTTCCCGAATTTCGCCTGGAGTTCTAAAAAAGCTGATCTAAGAACTGAAGAAGGGGTCTCAGTCTTCGGCATCGACGTTAGCCCAAGGTGATAGTGGGTCTCAGCGCGCAACCATGGAGGAAAAGGCGTTTCCCCCTGGGAAGGGCCGGCGCTGGAGCAACGTCCAAATGCCGAAGGAGTTGTCGATATCGAACCCCTGGAGGTAGTAATGCAGAGGAACTAACTAAATATTGTCGATCAAGCGAATCCTCGTAAAATAACTCGAAGGACGGGTAGTTAGGCAAGCTTGAGAGCCGACAAGCATAGCTGCACAAAAGCATCTCACGCCGGAAGGACAGCGGAGGCTCTGCAGCTTCTGCGCACAGACTGGGTACAGGGCTAGTTGGAAAGGCCCTGTAGCGACTCATACCACGATGATGAATGGTATTCAAGCGACGTAACACAGATGGACGTGCCGATGAATAGACAATGCACCCGTTATCAAGCTTGGATCGGACTAGGGAGCGATAAAGGCGAAGAAGAACGGTCCGATCAGCTCCCCAGGATGTGCCACTTAAAACACGTAATATATTAAGAGAACGGTCACACTTTGCTTTTAAAAAGGAAACGTGAGACGTCCAGCTTAGCTTTCGATCAAAGATCAACCCCAAAAATTTCACCTCGTCTGCAAATGGAAGGACCTCAGAAACAAGGTGGAGAGAGGGCGGAGGGAAAGCTTTGCGGCGAAGGAAATTGATGCAGACAGATTTCTCGGTGGAGAAATTAAACCCGTTGGCGTTACTCCAGGCGTAAAGACGGTAGATACAGCTCTGGAGACGGCGTTCAAACAGACAGGTCCGCCGTGAACTACAATAAATGGCAAAATCTTAAACGAAAAGGGACGATGAAATGCCAGGTGGAACACAATCAACAATGGGGTTGATAGCTATCGCAAAAAGTGTGACACTGATTACAGAGCCCGGCGGTACTCCGTTCTCTTGAATAAAAAGACTAGATATAACCGAGACCACATGTACACGAAAGACACGGTCGGTCAAAAACTCCCGAAGAAATATGGGAAGACGACCGCGGATATTCCATGCGTGAAGTGTACGTAAAAAGCCCGCTCCTCCAACAAGTGTCATAAGCTTTCTCCACGTCAAAAAACACAGCCACGGTTTGACACTTTCTCAGAAATCCATTCATAATATGCGTCGACAGGGACACCAGATGGTCGCCGGTAGATCGTTAGCGGCGACATCCGCACTGACAGTTCGCTAGAAGATTCTGAGACTAAAGCCACCATGTCAACCGCCCGTTGATCATGCGCTCCATCACTTTGCAAATGCAACTGGTAAGGGAGATAGGGTGGTAGCTAGAAGGTAGTTGGCGATCCTTTCCAGGCTTAAGTATAGGGACAATGGTGGCTTCGCGTCAAACGGAAGGCAAAAGACCGTCTTGCCAAATACGGTTATAGACCCGTAAGAGAAAGAGTTTACTGTCGGCTGAAACGTTCTTTAACAGCAGAACATGAATGACATCCGGCCTAGGAGCGGAGTGCCTAGAGCAATGAAGAGCGTGCTCCAGCTCCCTCATTGTGAAAAGTTCGTTATAACATTCATTATTAGCAGACCGAAAATTATATGGTGCGGAATCCAGCCGGTCTTTGATAGAGCGAAAGCCGGTGGAATAATGGTCTGAACTGGAAACCGCCTCAAAGGCAGCACCCAGAGTTTTAGCGATGGCAGCCGGATCTACTATGATGGCATTGGGAACTTGAGGGCCAAAAACAGTACAATGCGACACTTTACCTGAGAAGCGACGAAGTTTATCCCAAACGACAGAGGAAGGCGTAAACCGATTAAAAGACTCGGCAAAACGAGTCCAAGACGCCTTCTTGCTATCCTGAATAATGCGATGAGCCCTGGCGCGCGATTGTTTAAAAGTAACCAAATTATCAAGTGTAGGGTGTCGCCGAAACACCCTAAGTGCAGTTCTACGAGTACGAACGGCAACCCGACACTCCTCGTTCCACCAAGGAACAGGAATCCGTCGAGGGTGTGAGGATGAACGGGGAATTGCGCGTTTGGCGGCAGATAGAATCGTAGACGCAAGGTGCTGCTCCAATTGGTTAACGTCAGTGAAGGGCTGGTCCGCAAAAGATACGAGGCTGGAATACAAACTCCAGTCGGCTTTTGTGAATATCCGGGTAGGTACTCTGGAGTGTTCGACGTGGTGAGACAGAAGAGAAACCATGCAAGGGTAATGGTCGCTGGAGTAGGTATCAGCAATGACGTTCCACTGCAGACGACTAGCAAGCTGGAGTGAGCAAACGGCAAGGTCCAGGTGTGAGAATGTACCAGACGAATCAGAAATAAAAGTAGGTTCACCTGTATTGAGGATGGAGAGATTGAACTGGTAAAAAATGTCGGAAAGAGGAGTTCCCCTCGCACAAGCCCTTGGCGAAACCCACAGTGGGTGATGGGCATTAAAATCTCCCAAAAGAAGAAATGGTGTTTTGAGAGCGGACAAGAGATCGCGAATGTCCGCATTTGCGAGGGGAGACGATGGAGGTGAATACACACAGCATACAGAAAATAAAAAGCCAGGTAACTGTAGTTTAATGGCAACAGGTTGCAAGTCGGACGTAATAGAGTGAGTTTGAAAACAAACGTCGTTACGCACTAAGAACATGACACCTCCATGAGCAGGAATACCCTCCTCCGGTTCAAGATCGTAGCGAACCGGAGTATACCCTCGAAGATCAAAAGGGTCGTGAGGGCGAAGCTTGATCTCCTGCAAACACACGACCATAGGTGAATGGGAACGCAATAGAAGCTGCAGTTCCGGCCTATGCGATCGTACACCACGTAAATTCCAGGTCAGGATAGCCATTATGAAAAAGGCATAAACTGTCTACTTAGATGGGGGCTTAAAATAATCTTTTGCTTAACCTTTGGGCTCGGGCTTTTTGTATGGAGTTGGTTAGACTCCATAGCCTCCTCGATGGGAGGGCCCACGCGCTAAGAGCCAGCAACCGATTCAAGCTCCGAGAATCGGTTCTGGGTGGCAACGGGTGAAGGGGGCTGCTGAGCGCGGCTCGTTGCAGGAGCATCCCCGTGCACGCGGAGGGTCTTTCAAAAAATCTTCCCTGCGAAATTTCTGCTCCGATTTTTTGTCACTGCCTTGTGACTTCGTAGACTTTGGACCAGGTTTAGAGGGCTTGGTAACTATGGCTGAAATGGACGGCCGGATGGTAGTGGCGGTCAATGCAGTCATGGTACAAGTTTGAGTCTCTGTATCCTTCCAGGGTACTGGCGAGGCAACAACAGAGCTAGATGTTCCCGATCGCAGGAACGAAGGTTGGCGCGCATGGTAGCCTCTCCGGGCTTCGGCGAAGGAGAGTTTCTCCTTTACCCGGATCTCCTGGATCGCTTTCTCGTCCAAGTACAGCGGACAGTCGGCAAATGAAGCAGAATAAGACCCTTTACAATTAACGCAGACGGGGGCTGTTGAACAGGTACCTTCGTGTGAGGGCTGGCTGCATGTTGCACAGATGGTAACGGCACTCTTACATGAGACTTGCGTATGCCCAAAACGTTGGCATTTGAAACAACGCAGAGGTCTAGGTATATAGGGCCTCACTGCAATACGCTCGTACCATGCTGAAAGACTCGTGGGCAGATCGACGCCGTCGAAAGTGATAAACAGGGTACGAGTTGGTACCAAAATTCCGTCGCGTTTAGCCTGCACTCGATTAACAGCTGTCGCCTTTTGATCAGAAAGACACTTAACCAGTTCATCGTCCGACATACCATCGAGGCTATGGGTGGTAACGACGCCTCGACAGGAATTCAAGGTGCGGTGCTTCTCGACACGGATAGGATAACCGTGGAGAAGTGTGGCGCGCAACAAGGACTTACTTTGCTGTTCGGATTTGGTTTGAGCCAACAATGAACCAATTCGAAGACGAGTGCAGGACTGAACCGGAGCTGCAATAGCTTCAATGCGCTTCTGAATAATAAAAGGGTTCACCTTCTCGAAACTTTGTCCTTCTTCTGTACGTGAAATGACCAAGTAACAACCAGATGTCGGCGGTGCTACTTCTGTTACATAGACTTTTCGGCGCTTGTTGTTAGTATTGGAGAAAGGGTGCTCCATAGCGAAATAAATCCTCCACCATTGCAACCGTCTCCGACCTCGGGCTCTGACTTCCCGGGCGTTTCCCCGGCTTGGGTGAGTGGCCTATCTATAACTTTCTCACCCCAGGCTCACACCTCCCAGAACATAGACAGAGGGACCCAATCGCCGTCAGAAGTCAGCGGCTCATTCTGTGGCCCCCCGCGGGACTGCAGTTTAACAACGGATACGAACACAAACCCTACATGACGACCCCGGGTGGTGGGGATGACGCCATTACCCACTCATCCAGCTGCGCACCCCGTGCGCTGGTATCCGTCAGGCTGTGTCCACGGAGGATTAAAATAAAAAGATATAAGAAACTAAAAATGTGTGGGCGTTTCGCACGCAAGGTAGGCCAGCGAAGAAGTAAAAGAGATGTGTAAATGAATGGGCGTGGGGCGAAATGTACATAAATAGAGGAGAAGAAAGAAACGATGGCGAGAGGCGACATTGAATGAAATGCACAGAACGCACGAGAGCCTACCTTGATTCCCCCGGTCTTGAGAACGAACCCACCTCGACCGTACGGGGATGAAGGGCTGAATATGGCGATGAGCGGCTCGGGAACCTCCGGGTACGCCAAAACCCGTACTCACATAAGGTGAGCCCCTGGGGGGAAAAGAGGACGAAGCTTTTGCCTTTAGCATCAAATGCAATAGTTGCAAGGAAATGCGTTAACAAAGACACCCATAAATTCCAATTTATGGAAATTTATGCAAGAATGTGCCCCCTTCCGCTACCCCTATTCGATCCCAACCACCGGTACCTATCGCCGACAAACGTCTGACTCTCGGTAATGTTCTTTGTTCACCAAAAATTGGGTGACAGCTTCCATTCATGCTTTGTCAAGAGTTTAGTCCCCCTTTCTCGCTTGTAACAGACAAAACATGACCCTCATTAATCTTCCTTTTTTTCTGCAGACAAAGTTTGACAGTTTCCGTCCATGGTTTTATAAGTTTTTTATGTCCTCAGGGGTTCTTTGGACACCTGGTTGTATTATAAGAATTCCGAGTTTTCGTGGGAGCGCATGTGTTATTAGAGTATTCTATTGTTTTCACTGAACAAAAATATCTGCATCAATCTACTGTTGTTAGAAAAAGATATACCGCAAACACCTGCCAAATGTGCCGGAAAGGCTAGCATTCCATACCATGCTCAAGAAAATTAGCCCATTCCACCAAATTTCTGTGTGAGCGTCATGAAACACCGGGGCATTACTCTAGCCTGTCCCCTTGACACTACATTGTTTGTTAGAGGAACACATACCACGATAATTTTCGTGTATTTACGTAGGAACGCTTGCATTCCATACTGTTCCCAAAGAAATCGCTTCATCCAGCCAAAATTCCACAGTGTCATAAAATATGCCTGCATCGTTCTAGCCTGCCACTTTGACATTCCGTTTTGTATTGAACCGTTTTTCTTAACACATACCACTGTGCAAGTTAAAGAAAAACTGAGTTCTATATTTGACACTCCAATTTTTTTTGGAAGGTAAGGTACTGGATAATAAAGGTGGGAAATTAGACTATGAAGATAACATACATTCATTGTTGCCAAATAGAAAACCGTATTACATACCAAACAAAGAAACAGTGTGTGTGTGTGTGTGTGTGTGTGTGTTTGAGAGAGAGAGATGGTTAAACACTGATTGCGCGTACTTCAGTTTCTTAACATTATTCAGTTAAAAGACGCCAATAAACACTTATCTCTCAACAATCCTTGAAGCGATAGGCTCGATCATAAAAGGAATCTTGGACAATAGAGAGGGGGTTGCATTCGAGATGACTGTGGTGAAAGACTGCTGCTTATATCATAAGCGCAGTGAATGGCCCTTACAGGTTGAAACGTAATTAATTGAAAACAACCCACATTCACGCAAAAAGGCCTCCTTTTGCATTGAATATAATATCGCAAATACCGTCCCGGCATAGGTGTACAATATTTGATTTTAGCGGGGGATGTTACAATGAAATACTTTGAAGACGCTGTATTCTTTCTTTCACAGTTAAAATTCCCACACGTTCAGGAAACATCCAGAAATTTACAAAAAAAGAACACTTGGCTTATTCAACTAACAAAAAATAAAGATTTTATTTCTGTCACACTAAAGGACCATGATATGACAAACAAATTATCATGGCAGAAATTCCTCAAAGGAAAACAAATAAATCCTTCATTGTTCACCATAGAAATGCTAAGTCAAGTTAAAAGACATCACGTCAAAGAAAAATCTACTGTGAGATTTTAAGAAAGCATAAGGACTACACAAACATAATAAACTTCCTGAAAGCTTTTTTCTTCGAAATAAGTAAATCCTTCATTGTTCAGCATAGAAATCTTAAGTTCAAGTTAAACTACAACACGACAAAGGAAATTCTACTGTGACAATTTAAGAAGCTACAAAGACTACGCATACAGAATGAATTTTCAAAAAGGCATCTTCTTTAAAATATATATACAGGCTGTATCTTTATTGGTGTCATATATTTGAAGGGCGCGTTTCTGACATCAAAACAGTAAAAAAGTACATACGAACATGAGTCTGAAAATCATTTATTTCAGAGTTACAACACAAAATAGAAGGTTACGAAAATTGTTCGAAGTGGCTTCCTCTTGCTTCGGTGCATGCAGTAAGCCTACGTTCCATGCTATGGCGAACTCTGTTGAAAATTCCTGGTGTGCTTCGTATTTGGTTAAATCCGGTTTCGATACGTCCTCTCAAAATGTCAAAATCAGGTACAGGAGTCGCATAAACCAAGGACTTCAATTGTCCCCAGACGAAGAAATTCATTAGATTCAAATCAGATGATAGTGCAGACCATGCAATGGGCCCCCCCTCGACCACTCCGTCTTTGCGGAAATCGATCATTTAAAAACTTAAGAACTATCATACTGAAATGAGCTGGAGCACCATCGTGTAAAAACCACATTCGTTGGATGATGTCCAGAGGCACATTATCAGCTAAGTGATGCAACTCATTTCTGAGAAACTGGAGATAAGTTTGTCCATTCAGCCGCGAAGAGAAGAAGTTGGGATCAGTAAGGTGATCATGAATGATTCCACCCCAAACGTTGAGAGAGAACCTCTGTTGATGGTTGTCCTGCTGTACTTCATTAAGATTTTCAAATGCCCGGTTATGAGTGTTATGAAAATTGAAGATGCCGTCGCGAGTAAAACCAGCCACATCCGTGTATAAGATACAGGCTAGGAAATTGATGAACACAGCGCACTGGTTTAACATGCGTTGACAGAAACGTCTTCTTGGCTCAAAGTCCGCCTCATTTAATCCCTGCACAGGTTGAAGGTGATATGGGTACAGAAGATTTTCATGCAGAATTCTCCAGATAGTCGTATGACTAATTCTTTACCTTACAGCCATACGTACTGTGCTTTGTGATGGGTCTGCATCCACAGCACGAATAACTCGTTCTTCAAGCTCAATACCTCGTACCGCTCTTTGTCTCCTAACATCTCTAGTACTCCTCTCAAATGCGCCTTTTTCTCTCAACCGTTGTTGAATTCACGCGAATTTCCTTCACACGGTAACTGCCTGTCAGGGTACCTTTCTGCATAAAGTGCAAGTGCTGCATTGATGTCTGCACCGCTATACGTGTACTGCATATCCGTCTGTTCACTCATGGAGTACATCTTCTTTGACCTATAAGAGCGAAGTCGTTGATTTTCAGACCCATGTACATATGAACCTTTTTTTTACTGTTTTGATGTCAGGAACACGTCCCCGAAATATATGACACCAATAAAGATAGTCTGTATACCTTTCATTGTTTCCTTGTGAGTTTTATAAGTTAGTCAGATGACCGAGGTAGGAAAAATGTGGAATATAAATGTTTCAAGGTTACAAAAATGTATGTCAGACTTTTCGTTTGAAGATAAATAAATCATTCATTTCTATCACATGGAGTTCAAAGACATGCTAAAAGCCGCAACGTATCAAAGAATAAATAACATAGGGGGAATGTACCAATAGAAAAAATAAATACCATTCTATGCAGATGTTTCCTCGGGGGAATCTGATCAAACTCTAATCTCGTTGGCTTAAGCTATCACGTGACACAAAACTTGTAGGCCAATGGCACGAAACTTTTCAGAAATAACTACTTTATGAGCATGCGCTGAATCAACTTCTATCGCTATAAAATGGAGCCGTTTCAGCCCTCTGTGTTAATTGTGATAAAACTTCTGTGAGATTTATGGCTATTGACGTCCTCAATTAACAGAAATTGCAAGATACAGCAGACAGAGAGAACGTTTCCGCAAGACTATATTCTTCAATGTGCCAGTCTTCGCAATTCAAGGTGAGTTACAATTGTAATTTTTTTTATTTGCATCCTCTAAGGAAAGTGTTCTGTACTTAGTGAATTTCATTTAATCCAGGGTCTAATATCGCATTACTTGAAGCAACACTTCGCTTAAAAGCAACAGAAAGTAATCAAAATAACGCGTGTTTTAAACAGAAGCCACCAGAGTGAATCCGTATAGCTTATACAATGGAGAATCCAGTGTATTACTTGATGGAAATGCTTACGTTGATATCATCCTTCGCCTTAAGCGTTATTCCAATTAACTAACATTCTATAAGTTCTTTTAAACTACATTTAAATGATTAGGCGCTAACAGTTCAATTTCAAGCAAATTTATTGGTAGAATTCATTCGAAAAAAACATTCTATTCTTGCGTATAGCTAGCAATAGAGAGAATACATTTTTATTAATACACATCCAGGGCTCTTGTTCAGCTTATACATTCAACTCTTTTTTTTCTTTGAATACCCGAAAATGATCTATAGTTGTAAAGTTCCTAAATATTACGCTGTATGCAATATCGTTCAAATGATATTACATTGTATGTTTTTGCATTGGTTACATATTTAAGCTGCACTGCTTTTATCTGAAACAAAACAGCATTGCTTTTACGGTGAAAATTAATGTGTTAAAAAACCAAAGTGGTATTAAGCATTTGTATTTAAACTGTGTATTTTTAGTTGATGTGGAAAAAATATCAGGCTAAAATTGAATTTGCAACAGAAGTAACATTTATATATAAACAACAAATACCTGTTTCTCTAAAATCACGACTTCGTATACACCTCAGAATACACCTAAGGAACGAGAAAACTAATCGTTTCTTATAAAACAAAAAACGCTAATGCGGCATATTATATTCACATTAATTTCTACCGCCAGTATTCTAAACATCGCTGTTGTATATTAGGAGGAACCTTCCGAGAGAAACGTAAACTTTCACGCTGCTTTCTGTATTCAAAGATGTTTTGTAGGTGAATCGACCAGCTAGAAACGTAATGCATTCACATGACCTATTATCAGTCTTCTACACAACGCTGCCTTACACTAGTAGAAACGATTCTTTAGAAACGCAACAGATTCATGTGACTTTCTCTACTCAAAACTGTTTTATACTAGGAGAAGCAACCAGCTAGAAACGTAAAACATTCATACGACTTGCGCTACTCCGTCTTCTACACAAAACTGTTTTGTACTAGTAGAGGCGAGTAACTAGAAAAGTATCACATTCACAGGACTTTCTCTACTCACTCATACTATCAATTCACACAAAAGCATTCCTGCAGGATAGAAATATGCCAAGTGGTTTATTTTAAACGTAAACCTATGAGTATCTTTTTTACTATTCAAAAACACAAAATCAAGTTCACTTTCATCTCCTATAATAAAGGGAGGTTTATATACCATCGCACATTTACATTGAAAGGCTTATTTAAAGCAACGATGGTTTTCTTTAGGGATTTATTCAGATTTTTCTGATAAGATAATGCACGCGCAGGAAAAATTTATTCGAAAAACAGCGTAAACCCATGCCAATGGCAGAGTTGTAATGATCTAAGCAGAACACAGATTAAGTAGAATTTCTCATTTAACTAAATAACTTGTATAATTTAAAAAATTAACCCATACAGTAAAACAATTTTTGGTAAAACCTTCCAATATATAAGGGTAATGTTTGGAATCGATGAATGCACCTAAAACTACACTACTTATCAAAACTTAAATTTAAACCTAAATATAAGTATCCTTTAAATTGAAATAACCTATAAAACAACCAACAATGCAGAAAATTGGAACTAACTTCCTGAACACTGGAAAAATTAAAGTTACTTAATTAAGACAGATTACACAATTAAAATTACTATGTCAGACAGCAGTCAAACAAGGCCGGATCCAGTAGCTCGTTAGAAGTGGAGGCTTCCGTCTCAACTTGGCCGGTCGTCAGCGCAGAGAACTCTCAACTCTTCAGGGCGCAACAGGCTACAGCGCTACAGAGTCTCTTGTGGCAGATCCATTTATAACAGCACCCATGCATGGGATACCCAGGCATCGTAGATACTGTTATCAGCGTAATCAAGCTTCTTGACCCAACTTATCGGGGTTGACTATATTGTATCACTACCTGGGTTCGATGATACCACCCCGGCTACTGCTGAGGCTACCAGTATGGAAATCACCATTGAGGGGCTTTGGAGTTGTGATAACTGCGCATTCATGGCTGCGCTATTGCAGTTACTTCGTGAATTGAATGGCGAGTCTAGCTATTTATTTTCGTTAACCCTTTTCAATGTATCAAACCGTTTAGTATTATATAACTCGAAATAAACAACACCTTTTTCCCTATATACAACTTTTTTCACAGTGAATTTTAAATACAACTTGTTTCAATTAATAAATAAACCGTCATTTATAACATTCTTATTACATTAAAGCTTTCTCCTGATATATTTAACTTGAATGTACCATAAAGTTTTCATATCATTTGCATTTTAGCTATTTTGCTTTGCTTCTAGTGTCAGAGTTTGTGAATTAGACATACCTGTAACAGGACTAGTGGGCCACAAGAGCAATTACAGCTTGCCGTCGCCCATTTTTCCACAGGATTGCTGGACGCCGCCGCCACCTGGCTTCAAGAATGTAGTCCATGCCAGTTGAGGGTACCTGGATGGATATCGCTGCCGAAGAAGATAGGCGAACGTGAAAACTGTGCCTACAAGGCCGTATTCCTGTAGGCGCTTCGCGAATTAAACGGTGGGTTTAGCTATTCATTATCCTTAATTCTTTTCTGGCTATACACACTTTAGTATTGTAATTTAAATGAGCCTAACTCCTGGTATACATACACACATATATATTTAATACCTTTCGCTGCAAGTTTTTGCTATAAATTGCCCAATTGTTATTGTTAATAATAAACGAAAACGGATTTACAACATTAAGCATTGTCCATTGTATATTTAACTTGTATTTATCGCAACCTTCAGGTATACAACTTGCATTCTAGTTACTTCCGTTTTGTTTCCACTGTTACAGCACCTGAGACAATAGTCACGAACCCGGTGCCAGTGTCTGAAAACAGACAAGCTTTGTTCCGGGAGGCCAAGAGGTATCGAGAAGCAGAAGAATAAACGCACGGTCAAGGAATAGACAACCTCACCTGTCCAGGATCGTCAAACCTAATGACCCACGCAATGCAATAATCTGACATTTTAGGACCATCAGGCGTCCTGAAACACCGCCTAGAGTCTCACAGTAACAACAATCTGTAGGTTAGCCAAAGACAGCTAGAGTGTAAAGCTACTGAATCGGGCTTCAAACGACACGTTTTCAATAGCAGAATTGACAACATTCTGGTTGACCCAATCAAATTATGCAGAAATGCAGAAGTCTTGTATTCGAACAGATAGTTCCTTTGCTAAGGAGAAAAAAATCAGGATTCGAAATCGACTAATTTACCGAGATGTCGTACATCATTCGACCTCCTGAAGAAGAGCATACAGAAAACATCTTTTGCAATAGCAAGACTAAGTTGTGACTTCAATAAAGCTATCTAGATCCCTTATGTACCTCTATGGTCGATGAAATGTTAGAAAATACCTCCAGTTTCGAAGGGAAAGCAAGCTTAAAATCTTTGCCTGCAATGCGGGCTATTGTTATTGGCACTAGCTTTTATGACCCACTGAATCCATCACGCTGCATAGAGCTACTTGGTTCACTAAAGAGTAAACAAGCCAACATAAATATTAAGAGTAATGACGAATGCTGTGTTGCATGTTGTTTGCCGGCTGCAAAGTATCCTGCAAGGCAAAATCACAATTGGGCTACGAAATATCCTGCAGAAAAGCTGTTTAGTGGATTTAATTACCACGGAATAGAATTCCCGGATGTCATTTATTAAATTGAGAATTTTGAAGGGCTAACTCAAGGAACATCATTATCTGCATTTGCCACAGACAATTCCATTATACCATTTTAACAATGTAAGGAAACCAAAGAGTTGAATGGAACTTTATTAATCATAGAACAAGAAACAAAATCTCACTAATGCTTGAACAAAGACATATCACATCAGCGCAAATCAGTAAACACGCCGGAAGCACTGCATTTGTGGGCCATACATGAAGCACTGCTATAATGAAGCTTCATTAAAAAAATCTTAGACTCAAATATATGCAAAACTAGGTACTCAAAACGCTTAGGTAAGGGGAAGCTATGAAGTGTTTATCCTACTCAAAGGGTGCTCATGTAAAGCTTGTCATATATGTCAATATTGAGTGTGCTAGTCAGAGGAGTTTGGTCGTGTGAGTCATGCGTTAACCAGAGCTGGACTCGGGTTATCTGACACCATGAGGCTGTATCGGCATCTCTCAAGCTGGTATGTCGCCATGAGGTCTCATTGCCGTGATTTAAACTCTTTAGAGTTCCTGATGCAATCAGGTAGTTCTTCGTTGAGCTTCGGAAAATATTACCAAGCATAAGCGCAAAGAAGAAATGACTTTGACTGCTCAGGATGTGGCTAATTTCAGCAATGCTTGTCATTGCCACATGTACTATAAGGAGTTTGAGATGAATGAGATCAATGTCCTAGAACATTGCAATATAACAGGTGTCTTCCTGCTCATAATTCATGCAATTTAAATAGACAGATACCAAATATATATCTCATATCTTTTTCGATTGTGTAAGTAATTCTGGCAACCATTCCTGATGCAACACCTGACATATGACGATCAGCCCATTTTATTCACATCAAACTCCCCTGGGAGATATATAGCATTTAACAGAAAGTAAAGGAACATATGCTTTATGTTTCTGCATAGTTTCTAGCTCTTGAACGACAACATATCTAGACTAGCCATCATCTTGAGTGGGATGAATTCTAGATCTCTAACTCAGAGTACCCTAATTCAGAGCATCAGCAGGTAATGAGATCGGAAGGCACATTCCCGTACACTCACGTTGACAGCATCTGTAAACTTGAAGAAACAAAATTCCCATCAATGGTTAAGTTTGAAAATATATCGCAAACTGAGTATGATTACGCTATCTAGGTCTAGCAAAGCTTTGAGATTAGAAACCTAGGAGATTGCAGTGATCTTTACGTGAAAACAGATACACTATTGTTATTTGAGGCATTCGAGTAGTGTATGTAACCTTCGCTCGAGATGCATAATTTGGACTCCTACTGGTTTTTTACACTACCAGGGGTTCCTTTCAATGTCATTCTCAAGGTCGTCAAGGCCAATCTGGTTTTATATGACGAAAATATCTTGAAATTCTTTGAATCTGGAATCAGGATATGGATGTATTCTGTTTCAACGAGGTAATAAACGCAAAACTACCAACAGGCACAGAATGGCCAATACCTGTGATATCTGGACATAAACAACTTATACGGCGAAAATATGTAATGGCACATACCTAGCATGAATCTGAGATGGGTGACAACTGAAGAAATGGAAGCAACAAACTTTACAAGAGGTGCCCCTGCTTTCAGAACAGGCTACTTCGTGGAAGTTAACCTTGAGTACACTGAGCATCTCCACGCCAAGCGCAACATTTTCTCTGCCCAAAAAGAGAGACACCACCACAAGGCCAATAGAGGAAACTGCTCTTAACCATAGATCACAAAACGAAATTCACCTTTCACTATAGAAACTTGCAGTAGTGCATTGATTTAAGCCTGAAGCTAAAGAAGATTTATAGATAGTGGTATATGAACACCGAGATTGACTGAAACCCTACATAGAATTAAATATGGAGATACGTGCAAGGGAAACTTGCAAATTCGGCCAGAGTTTGTGACAAAATAGCTAATAGCTCCGTATATGGATTATTCATTTAGAATCTCAGGAAAAGTAATGTCTTCTGCATCGTAACAAGTAGGAAGCAATATAAGAAATTAACTTACGTTCGGAGCATTATATTAATGTAAAAGCTTTCAGGGCTAGAATTTAGCGCATAGGAGGTACAAATGAACAAGTCCATCTAGATAGAACAAGCTATCCTTAACATTTTGGATATTTAACATTAAATTACGTGGACATAGTCTCAAAGATCTTTGAAACATCAAGAGATATTTATGAATTCATTAGAAGAAATCCTCAAAGCATTGATAGCTCTCACTACGACGAAAACAATGTATAGAGTGTTACCTTACAGAATAAGAAAGTTATTGGGTTGCTCCAGCATTTTCTGGCAAGAAGACCTATTTCAGAATATGTGGGAATAAATTACAAATTATATCTTCGATTATGAGGACCAAGCTTTCAAAAAAACGAAGGGCATAAGAAAAACCGGTATACAGAACATAAATTTCGATCGCTATTTCGGCGCCTGAATGGCATGGAAAAAAATTGTAAAACTAATAACTTTTCGGAGCTACAGATATTAAGGGCGGTATGCATAGGCGTTACCTTGAGGATTGTCTTAGGAATTGAAAAGAATAGGCAAAGGTATGATTTCGTATGCAGAGAGGATTTTTAAGGATTCCTTTACCTTGAGGTTTCCTTGAGTGATTCTTTCGGAAATACTTGTAAAATGTTCGTGAAATTATTTGAGCGTTGATAATTCTCATAGTAATACGTCACTTTTAGCCAATAGGAAATATTCATAAACATATCAATCGGTATGACGAGAGAAACGTCTCTCAAAACCTTTCCCCTGAGTAAAAGTCCATTTTATCTACTTAAAGACAAGCAAATCATAGAAGATAAAGGGGAAGATGTAAGCATCTCGAAGAAGAAGGCAGCATAGTACCAAATCAAACGCCGATTTAATATCAATAATTGCGTGTCCAAGGCAAGGAAGGTTCGGTTGAGACTATATTACAACAACTGCAAATATTAAATGGCATTTGTTGTACAATTGGCTCAGCTGTAATTAGTCCCATTTCATGCATCATTCACATTTTTAAATACACTCAGTATATTGAAATCTTTATAAAAAGAAGACTCAACCCGATTTGTAATTGCACCTGGTATTCAATACAGATGGGCTTTACGAAAATGTGCATCGTATTGAGAACGATTTTGATACCCCAAATAATTGTATGTTGGCCAACAAAAACTAATTAGGAACCTTAACTTCCGTATTCAACTCTTTTCGATATTTATGGAGCCCACCTTAATAGAACATTGATAGCGTGTATATCTTGTAATGTGGAGAGCCGAAGTTCGAATCTCTCAGATCAAAGGCATAATACTCAATATGGAAAACCTACTGATTTCAATTAATTGTTCTCTCACACAAGCCGTGTGTTGGACAGGGTTGGAAAGGTAGAATCAGATGACTGAAAAATTCAATGCCATAGCCGGGATTTGAACCACGGATCTCCCGGTCTCCGTCCGGTTGCTCTACCACTGAGCTACCATGGCAACATGCCGGCACGCCATTAAATTCTCCAGCTGACTCGCATTTTCCCGGTAAACCACAAGGAGATCTCAAATTGTATTGAGAAGTCATACCCCAATGGCGACTTAATTCTTTGTAAGTACTTAAGTCCCGGGCTTTTAGTTTCAACCACTATTAGGTCAATTAATGGAATTAATTGTTCTTTCACACAAACCGTGTGTTGGACAGGGTTGGAACCTTTATAGTTCATTTCCGTACAAACGGAATGTTTTGGCTACATCAGAGGCTTGTTGCAAAACATTCAGTAACAATGTTTGTACATTCTGATTTTCAGCGTAATAACATTGGTTATATATATGGGTGAGTCCTCTCAGTCTTAGGATTGCGAAGTTATGCAGTCTCGGAGTTGTAGAGGCTATGACACAAACACTGTTCATTGCATCATGTATCAATTTCAGCCGAAATGACTGCTTTCCACGGCTGTACGTGCTGTAACTTGCACTCGTAGTGCAACAGTGTGCGCGTTCACCTAAATTGGTGAAGGTCCTGGGTTCAAATAATGCTATTTGAAGATACTTTTTATGTTTAGGAAATTCAACGGGAACGAATGGTTAGGCATGTAAGTGCCGTTTCACTTAATTAGTTTAATTATGTGAATTTCATTAAAACACAAATTGTCACTTGTTAGAATATGCTTTAATGAACGTCATTAATAAATGCATATAAAATTGTAAATATAACTTACAAACGTAAGGCATCACGAAGTACTATTTTACCATTTAAAGCTATTCCTACATACAAAAGAAAGCCAATAATCTGTTATGAGAATTTACCAAATGCTGTACGTAAATACAACTAGATAACGTTTGCAAGCCCATATTATGATCGTTGTGAACCTCGCTGGTTCCCAAAGGAGTGCATTTAACAGTGACTATGACATCACGCTGGACCATCACACAGATAAGCATTTAAGATTTACCCGTTTCCTCCATGTAGTAGTAATAGGTGTTCGAACTGGCCACCATGCCATCGGATACAAGATCTCAGTCTAACCATCATCGCCAGCTTAACCCGGTGCAACATAGCCGGTGTGATGTCACGGCAAGCTAAGATGAAGCGTCTCTGAGCTGTTGGTGAGGCCGCTCCTGGTACACGATATTTTTAAGATAACCCCATAAGAAAAAATCTAATGAGGTTAGACCTGGTGAGCGTGCTGGCCAGCCTATTGGTCCATGCCTTCGGAGCCATCGCTCAGGGTAGGTGGCATCGACATAAGTCGTTACACGACGGGCCAAATGAGCTGGCGTTCCATCATGTTGGTACCACATAGTTGGTCGGTTCTGAAGCGACAATGCATTCAGTAGAGTAGACAGCTGGTGTTGTAGGAAGTAGATATAGCAATTGGCAATGAGTTGGCCATCATAAAAATACAGGCTTATCAGATGATCAGCGAATATACCAGCCCAAACGCTGAAATCCCATTCGAGTTGCAAGGCCACCTCTCGCAACCAATGTGGGCTTAAGGTGTTCAGTGATGCATATTCTGGCGATTTACATGGCCTATGCTGTGCAACCCTGTTTTCTCTGTAAATAACACCGCTGCCAAAAAGTGTGTTCTTATTCAGTTTGTCCTATGGTCCACCTAGCGAATTCCACTCTGCATCCATGGTCCAGCTGCAGTAACTCCTGGTGTAGTTGAAGATGGTAAGGTTGAAATTTGTATCATGTAGTATTCCCCACGCGGAAGATTGACTAGTATTAAAGTGCCTGTGAATGTCCCTCGTACTACAATGCAGATGCTGAATGACATAGTCAGGCAGACGATTCGTCGTTGCTCGGTCACAGACAGGGTGATCTCTTCGTGGATGTGGTGGCTTGTGCACTGTTCCTGATTCCAGGAGGCGCTTCGCAACTTCGCAAAAGCATGTGAACTGCACGAAGTGTACCCTGTGGAAGCCTCTGTTAGTATAGACGACGTGCTGTCGTTACAATCTGATGCTCTTCCCCGTATACTAACAGCATGCCCAGAAACTCTCTATTCGAAAACATTGTTCGTGAGCGCGAGTGGCAGGAACTTCCTATTTATTGGTAAATACACCTTCTAGTGCATTCGGAAGGAAATTACGATTTACTAGAACGTTCTCAAAACATGAACACAAAAAAAATCTGGTTTATTCGCAGGCGTGATTTGAACTTCCGACCTATCATGAATTGCCAGGAAGTTAACCATTCCGCCACCGGAGCACGTTAGCAACACGCACCACCGTAGCCCTATTCAGTGGAAAGGTGAATGCGGTGTCAGCACCTGCACTTTGCATCGTCTATAAAATGTAGGGTTGCCTATTTACCAATCCGCAGGATATGAATGCTCACGCCGATTGTGAAAATTGCAACACTAAGAAGGAAACGCATGAATTCAATGAATTTAATACCACACGTTAGGTGCATGACAAATAACATATGATACACTTTTCAACTGTATACCAAAACTTTGAGCCCTAATATTTGGCATTTGGTGTGGCCTACGCAAGTTGTAATTAGAGTTGCTATACGCCGTGGCACTGAATCAAAGGGTTCTGAATAAGTTCCTGAGGGATTTCCCTCCCCGTAGTTTGTATTCGAGTCCACAAATACATAACACTGGGTACTGGAGGACCGTGACGCACCAGGTGCCGACCAACCATAACCCAGACATGTTTGATGGGCGACATGTCCGGCGAACTGCAGTCCAGGGAAGCGATGGTACCCGTCGTTCTTCGAAGAAGGCTTGTGCACTCCTCGCAATATGTGGCCGTGCATTGTCCTGTTGAAATGTGGACTGTGGAGATGCCAGAATTAGGGGGAATACCCCAGGCTCTACAACACCGTTAGGTAGCGTTTGCTGTTCAAAGTGCCCTCAATTCGTAGGAGGCGAGATCGGTTGTTACCAATGGCGCCCCAAACCATCACACTGGTGTTTGTCCGTTATGCCTCTCAACAATGCAGCCTGCCGGTTTGCGCTCACCACGGTTTCGCCGGACGCGTATGCAGCTATCACTGTAGGACACGGTGAAGCGGGACTCGACCGAAAAGACTACATTTTGCCACTCAGCACACCAGTGATGGTGTTCACGTGCCCATTGCAGGCGGAGGAGTTTGTGGTTTCTGGACAATGGAAGCCGACGTAACGGCGTGCATGCAACCAGTCGAATCTGCAGCAGACGTCGACGAACCGTTGATGCAGACACGTTCGCACCTGTTGCAGTGCTCCAGCGTCGAGCCAACACTATGGATGAAGCTGTACGGTCCGTTATGGCCATGGGAACAAGAAAACGGTCGTACCATTCTGTGGTCATGTTCCGTGGTCCAGTACTCTCTCTTCGCTGCATACGACCGTCATCTATCCACTGCTTTCACACACGCATCACTGTCGTAGCAGCAGGCCCTGTATGAGCTGAAATGTCCCGGTATGAAAATTCCGCTTCCCGGAGACCGAACATTCTGCCCCGCTCGAACTCACTCACATGCCGATGTGGCTCCCATTGACGTCGACGAGGCATACTGGCACTCACTTGATTGTTTTCACCTTGTTTGACAGCTCTGCACTGACTACACGGGGCGCCACACCGACTTTGTCGGACCGACACGAATGGGCTCTGCTCGGCCTACGTGTACCCCATCTCTCTGCAAACCAATACTCATTGCTTACACTCTCTTCTACACTTCCACCAAGTTTGGAGCTATTCGGGGAATTCTTCCTTGGTGTTGCAATTTACACAAGCGGCAGTATATATTGACGTTCAACGTCCTTTAGCCTGGTAGGTCATATCAGACGATAAATGAATGAAATAAATAAAACTGGATCATCTTCCATGTTCTTGAAGTAATCTCGCCTCAGAATGCAAATGGTATTTAAAATAGCACATTAATGCTTATGAGGTTACTTTTTTGTGAGTAATTTCCTCCTTGGATAAGGGAATCTTTGTTACCATGCTCTGTTGAGATATATAATGTTTCTGGTGATTTGTACTGAGTTGTACCTGAAATTAAAGCCACCAATTGTAATATTTTACTGCCTATTAACGCAAAAGTTTAGCCCTGGTAAGGTTACATTTCTCTGCTTTTTCAAACACAAAGAGGTATGATGATGATGAGATGGGGCTTAAGGGCGCTCAACTGCTGAGGTTATTAGCGCCCTTACTATGTGAAAAATATAAAATATAAAAGTCAAAAAGTTAAAAAACCACACACAAACCGCTTGGTCAAAACACTAAAAAAACACAACAGACCAAATACTAAGAGCTACACACTAAAATCATGGTCAACAAGAGAATAAAACAACGTGTCAAGAACTGTAGAATGCGAGGGACAGGAGCGCCAGATGTCCACTGGGGAGGAGTGCCCCCATTAAAAGACAATCTAAAAGCAAACAGCTAAAAGGCCCTCAGCGCATCAAATGCGACGGCTAAAACCAATGTAAGTGATAAAACGTAAAAGACATTCTACAGCATGCGCGTCGTCTGCCTAAACGTTGGCTAGGTCAACAGGCAGACCAACACGAACGCGCAACGAAGCTAAAACTTGACATTCTGCTAAAATGTGACGCACCGCTAAGGGCGCATCATACTGCACACAGAGTGGTGCTGGGTCACCACTGAGCAAATACCTATGACTTAAAATGCAATGTCCGATACGAAGGCGTGTTAAAATTGCCTCTTCCCGACGAGAAGCGCGGGAAGAGGTAGCCCAGACTAACGGGAGAGGTGTAACCTCCCGCAACTTGTTCCCCCGGAGGGCCGTGCACTCATCGCTCCAAAGCGAGAGGATGCGGCAACGTAAAACAATAAACAAATCTGACGAGGTAACAACAGAGGTAAAACTTCTGGGTGATAAAATCGCCGATTTGGCAGCGGCGTCGGCAGACTCGTTCACTGAGATGCCAACATGACCTGGAATGCACATGAAGGAGACGCGGATGCCAGAGACACCAAGCGAGTGGACCAGGTCATGTATGCGCTGTACGAGTAGGTGGTAATTGTACAGCGCGTTAATACTCTGAAGGGCACTCAGGAAGTCTGCGCAAAGAACACAGTGCTGTAGATTACGCCGCAGGATGTATAGAAGAGCTGATAGATACTAAAAAGTTGCTCCGGTAAACGAAAGGTAAAACTATGCTGATCAAGAACAAAGGCACACGCTACTTCAACATCAGTCTTAGACACATCAGTGTATATAAATGAAAGTTCCCGATTTTCGCCTGGAGTTATAAAAATGCTGATCTAAGAACTGAAGAAGGGGTCTCAGTATTCGGCATCGACGTTAGCCAAAGGTGATGGTGGGCCTCAGCGCGCAGCCATGGAGGAAAAAGCGTTTCCCCACTGGGAAGGGCCGGCGCTGGCGCAACGTCCAAATGCCGAAGAAGTTGTCGAAATCGAACCCCTGGAGGTAGTAATGCAGAGGAACTAACGAAATATTGTCGATCAAGCGAATCCTCATAAAATAACTCGAAGGACAGGTGGTTAGGCAAGCTTGAGAGTCGATAAGCATAGCTGCACAAAAGCATCTCACGCCACGAGGACAGCGGAGGCTCTGCAGCTTCTGCGTACAGACTGGGTACAGGGCTAGTTGGAAAGGCCCCTTTAGCGACTCTTATGCCACGATGGTGAATGACATTCAATTAACGTAACACAGATGGACGTGCCGACGAATAAACAATACACCCGTAATCAAGCTTGGATCGGCCCAAAGAGCGATAAAAAGCGAAGAAGGACGGCCCGATCAGCTTCCCAGGATATGTCACTTAAAACACGTAAAATATTAAGAGAACGGTCACACTTTGCTTTTAAAAAGGAAACGTGAGAAGTCCAGCTCAGCTTCCGGTCAAAGACCAACACCACAAATTTCACCTCGTCTGCAAATGGAAGGACCTCCGACCCAAGAAGGAGAGAGGGCGGAGGGAAAGCCTTCCGGGACCAGTAGTAGATGCAGACGGATTTCTCGGCGGAGAAATTAAAGCCGTTGGCGTTACTCCAGGCGTAAAGACGGTCGATACAGCTCTGAAGACGGCGTTCGAGTGGACAGGTCCACCGTGAACTGCAATAAATGGCAAAATCGTCAATAAAAAGGGACGATGAAATTCCAGGTGGAATACAATCAACAATGGGATTGATAGCAATTGCAAAAATTGTGACACTGAGTACAGAGTCCTGCGGTACGCCGTTCTCTGGAATAAAACGACTAGATAAAATCAAGCCCACACGTACACGAAAGACGCGGTCCGTCATAAATTCCCGAAGAAGTATGGGAAGACGACCGCGGAAATTCCATGCATGGAGTGTACGTAAAATGCCACCCCTCCAACAATAGTCATAAGCTTTCTCCAGGTCAAAAAAATACAGCCACCGTTTGACACTTTCTCAGAAATCCGTAATTATATGCGTCGACAGAGAAACAGATGGTCGAAGGTAGAGCCATGGTGACGAAATCCACACTGAGCGTTCGCCAGAAGTTTCTAAGCCTCAAGCCACCATGTCAACCGCCCGTTGATCATGCGTTCCATCACCTTGCAAAGGCAATTGGTGAGGGATATAGGGCGGTAGCTGGAAGGTAGTTAGCGATCCTAACCAGGCTTAAGTATAGGGACAATAGCGGCTTCGCGCCAAACGGAAGGAAACAGGCCGTCCTACCAAATACGATTATAGACCCGTAAGAGAAAGCGCTTACTGTCGGCTGAAAGGTTCCTTAAGAGCAGAACATGAATGCCATCCGGCACAGGAGCGGAGTGCCTATAGCAATGAAAAGCGTGCTTCAGCTCGCTCATTGTAAAAAGGGCATAATAACATTCCGCATTATCATACGTTGCAGAATCCAGCCGGTCTTTGATAGAGCGAAAGCCGGCGGAATAATGGTCTGAAATGGAAACCGCCTCAAAGGCAGCACCCAGAGTGTTAGCGATGGCAGCCGGATCCACTATGTTCGCAGTGGAACCCTGAAGGCCAGAAATAGTAAAATGCGACACTTTACCTGAGAAGCGACGAAGTTTATCCCAAACAACAGATGAAGGCGCAAAGCGATTAAAAGACTCGACAAAACGAGTCCACGACGCCTTCTTGCTATCCTGAATAATGCGACGAGCCCTGGCGCGCGATTGTTTAAAAGTCACCAAATTATCAAATGTAGGGTGTCGCCGAAACACCCTAAGTGCAGTTCTACAGGCACGAACGGCGTCCCGACAATCCTCGTTCCACCACGGAACAGGCAGTCGCCGAGGTTGAGAGGAGGAACGGGGAATTGCGGGTTCGGCGCCTGAGAAAATCGTAGACGTAAGGTGCTGCACTAGTTGGTTAATGTCGGTGAAGGGCTGGTCGTCAAAATGCATGAGGCTGGAATACAAGCTCCAGTCGGCTTTTGTGAATATCCAGGTAGGTACTCTCGAATGTTGTACGTGGTGTGACAGAAGAGAAATGATGCAGGGGTAATGGTCGCTGGAATAGGTGTCAGCGACGACGTTCCACTGAAGACGACTAGCAAGCTGGAGTGAGCAAACGGCAAGGTCCAAGTGAGAAAATGTACCGGAAGAATCAGAAAGAAACGTAGGTTCACCTGTATTTAGAATAGAGAGACTGAACTGATCAAAAATAAAAGAATGAAGAGTTCCCCTCGCACAGGCCCTTGGCCACCACACAGGGGGTGATGGGCATTAAAATCTCCCAACAGAAGGAATGGTGTTGGGACAGCGGACAGAAGAGCTCGAATGTCCGCGGAAGCAATGGGAGACGATGGAGGTGAATACACAGAGCAAACAGAAAAGAAAAAACCGGGTAACCGCAGTCTAATGGCAACAGCTTACAAGTCGGACGTAAGACTGAGACGTTGAAAATGAACGTCGTTACGCACTAACAACATGACAGCTCCATGAGCAGCAGTACCCTCCTCCGGTTCAAGGTCGTAGCGATCCGGAGTATATCCTCGGAGATCAAAAGGATCATGGGGGCGAAGCTTAGTCTCCTGCAAACACACGACCATAGGCGAATGGGAACGCAATAGAAGTTGCAGTTCCGCCCTATGCGATCGTACACCACGTACATACCAGGTCAGGATAGCCATTAAGAAAAATGGGATAAACTGTCTACTTAGAAGGGTGGCTTAAAATTACGTTTTACTTAACCTTTGGGCTCGGGGTTTTGATATGGAGTTGGTCAGACTCCATAGCCTCCTCGATGGGAGGGCCCACGCGCTCAGAGCCAGAAACCGATTCAAGCGGCGTTAAGCGGTTCTGGGTGGCGATGGTTGAGGGGTGCCGCTGAACGCGGCTTGTCCCAGGAGCTTCCTGGGACTGCGACCTCCGAGGAGGAGAAGGTGAACTCTGCTTGCGGTGAACACGCGGAGGGTCTTTTAAAAAGTCTTCTCTTCGAACTTTCTGCTTCGGCTTTTTCTCAGTGGCTGGTGACTTCATAGACTTTGGACTAGGTTTATAGGACTTGGTAACAGTAGCAGACTTAGACGGCCGGATGGTAGTGGCGGTCAAGGCAGTCGTGGTCCAAGTTTGAGTCCCAGCATCCTTCCGGGGTATTGGCGAGGCAACAACAGAACTGAATGTTCCCGATCGCAGGAACGAAGGTTGGCGCGCATGGTAACGCCTCCGGGCTTCGGCGAAGGAGAGTTTCTTCTTTACCCGGATCACCTGGATCGCCTTCTCGTCCAAATATCGCGGACAGTGGCCAAATGAAGCAGAATGTGACCCTTTGCAATTGACGCAGACGGGGGCTGTTGAACAGGCACCTTCGTGTGAGGGCTGGCTACATGTTGCACAGATATTAACGGCACTCTTACATGAGACTTGCGTATGCCCAAAACGTTGGCATTTAAAACAACGCGGAGTTCTAGGAATATAAGGCCTCGCAGAAATCCGTTCGTACCCTGCGGAAATGCTCGTGGGCAGATCGACGCCATCAAATGTTAGAAACAGGGTAAGAGTGGGTACCAATACGCCGTCGCGATTGGCCTGCACTCGATGCACTATCACGTTTTGATCGGATAGATATTCGACTAAGTCCTCGTCCGATATACCATCGAGGCTATGCGTAGTAACGACGCCCCGACAGGAATTCAATGTACAGTGGTTCTCGACACGGATGGGATAACCGTGGAGAAGCGTAGCGCGCAACAAAGTCTTACATTGCTGATCGGACTTAGTTTGTGCCAATAAGGAACCATTACGTAGACGAGTGCAGGACTGAACCACACCAGCAATTGCATCAATGCCCTTCTGAATTATAAAAGGGTTCACCTTCTCAAAGTTTTGTCCTTCTTCTGTTCTTGAAATGACCAAGTAACAACCAGATGTCGGCGCTGCTACTTCTGTTACAATAACTTTTCGGCGCTTATTTGTATTAATGGAGAAAGGGTGCTCCATAGCGAATGAAATCCTCCACCATTGCAACCGTCTCCGTACTCGGGCTCTGACTTCCCGGGCGTTACCCCGGCTTGGGTGAGTGGCCTATCTATACCTATCTCACCCTAGGGTCACACCTCCCAGAACATAGACAGAGGGACCCAATCGCCGTCAAAAGTTTGCAGCTCATGCAATGGCCCCCCGCGGGACTGCAGTTGAACAGCGGATACGAACACAAACCCTACATGACGACCCCGGGTGTTGGGGATGACGCCATTACCCACTCACCCAGCTGCGCACCCAGTGCGCGGGTATCCGTCAGACTGTGTCCAAGGAGGATTAAAATAAAAGGATAAAAGCAACTAAAACTGTGCGGGCGTTTCGCACGCAAGGTCGGCCGGCAAAGAGGTAAAAGAGATGTGTAAATGAATGGGCGTGGGGCAAAATGTAAATAAATAGAAGAGAATTAAGAAACGATGGCGAGGGGCGTCATGTAATGAAATGCACAGAACGCACAAGAGCCTACCTTGAGTCCCCGGTCACGAGGGCGAACCCACCTCGACCAGACGAGGGTGGAAAGATGATGATGGCGATGAAAGACTCGGGAACTCCCAGGTACGCCAAACCCGTACTCACATAAGGTGATCCCCTGGTGGGACAAAGAGTTAAAAATTGAACTACATCAATATATTATCTTAAAATATGTTTACTTCCTGGTATAACACCCAATGTAATGATCTAAGTTCTTAAAAGTTAAACAAGTTAAAAGGTGAGCTGACTTACTAATACACTGGTTTGTATATAATTAAAATAAGATGGTGTTTTTATTATACAACTTTGAATCCCTTACTATTGTAAACGTATACTTCTTTCTTTCTTTTTTTTCGTTTTTCCCCCTTATGTTATTCTCATGGAAGGTAAGTATTCAACTGCAAATTGCCTTCCTTCTGCTGGGATTTCACATGGTGATTGCAGTATAGGAGCGTAAAGATGGGGTACTTTAGGTAACCATTGTCTCCAAGCAGAATTCCATGGACCCTGCCATCAACAAATTTCTGACAAATAGCAGTTTTCAAAGATTCTACTAACACGTGTTAATCTTTTTCAACATGAAACAATGTCCAGGACCTCCATTTGAGGTCTACAAATCAGCTGAACTTTCAGAGGCATCCAACCCTACCTATTCCTGTGCAACTGTACCAACTGTCTTCCTGGGCTGTGACTAGGAATGTAAGCACACACTATTATACCTGAAAAAATGTAGAAATAATTTCCAGTGAACCAAACCTTTTATAAACGTAAGTGAATATGCAGTATTTGTGATTACTATTGACATCCTTTATCTTTGCAACTGATTTTATGATACATTCGCTTATATAATTGTGATTATCTGTGCTTGTGAAAGTTTTACATTATAACCCTAAATTTGTATTTATATTTTCAGATTTGCTTTTCTAATCATCAATGATTTATTAGGTTACTAAATAATAGTTAATAAGCCATTATACTGTTATAAACGCATTATTAACTAGTATTATTACCTATGACTCCTGTAAAATGAGAGACTTAAGTATTCTTACCAGTTAAACGCATTACTAACTAATATTATTACCTAGGACACCTGTAAAATGGGAGACTTATGTATTCTTACCAGTTAAAGAAGGCTTTTAAGGATAAAAGAAAACTTTTACACCACTATTCAGGGGTATATTTTTATATATGAATTCAAATCGGCTGGACTGGACTAGAAGCGTGCCTTTTATCTAAACAGCTTATGAGCAATATACATTCCCCCCAAAAGAAAACGGTATATTTCGAAAAAGCCAAGTTACCTTAAGCTAATTTATCCCAATCTTTTAACGTTAAACTCGTCATATTCTACCCATTTTACTACTTATATCCTATAGTATACAAGGTGCCAAAAATCACATTGCTCATATACAAAATTGACGCACATACTATGCATGTTTATTCCGAAATAACTTTACGACCACAAATGTTTTAAGTGCACTTATACAATTGAAATAACTTAACACATATAACGTTTTAATTATTATTGTATTTATCTAGAGCTCTCCAGTTGCATAAAATCTGAGTGCACATAGAATTTGATAAATTGGAGGAACTGTTAGGCTTCGTTGTGTCCTGAGTTTTTGAAATTGAACTAATGGTGAAATAGCTTCTGTTACAGAATTATTTGCGAATATTTAAAGTTTAAAGTGCTGTACATTGCACCAATGTACAGAATTTTCATGGTTCTCGCAAATACTACCGGCAATTGTGATTCACTTACCAAATCTACGTTTTTCATAAAATCGAGAAAGTCGATCAATTCGTGAGTAAAGTATACACACCATTGTGCAAAATCCAAGGGAAGGAATCCTTAAGAAGACGACAAGGTTGCTTTCGGCCGGCCTTCGCTGTTTCTTTAAGAAGCCTGAATGCTTCCTTAGGGATTTTAACTCTGCCTATGAAATTCGTGCAAATTGCTATGGAAACCTTAAGGAATCCTCAAGGTAATGACTGTGCATACCGCCCTAAGTCTGGACCATACAGATAAATAATGTCGCTCTCTATGGCGGAGACGATAAAAGAAAACTAATTAAAGGCTCAAACTGGATAATTGCCTGGGGTAACTGTTGTCTGGATATGGCTGAAAACTTGCTATATGATTTTGTAGCTATGTACGTATGTATATATTGTTTTAATTGTGATACATTAATTTATTATTGTATGCTGCAATTTGCATATTTCATGTATGCTGTATGGTTTTTGTATATAGGGGAAAATGACTTGTAAATACATTGCTTCAATTTATTTTCTATTATACTATAATTTACCTTTGTGTGTATTGTTTCTCATGCGTGTTGCATTTGTATTGTTTATAAGCATTTGATATGTAAATAAATGCAAACGCCATTATCTGCTAAGAGTTTTAGGAACAATAGGATCACTCATTCTCTTTTGGGAATCAAAAGACTTCCTATTTCAGTATTATTTTTCCTATAATATAATCCTTTCTATCAATCCATTGAGCATTAGGGGTCCATACCAATTCACAAAAATCATAATTCCTTGATGATAGTTGTACCTTCTCCACCAAAAGTCAGTAGGATACAGCATGGAATGAATTAATGTCCTTAGAAGGATCGCTTTATCGATTCACCATCATTGTCTTTTAATATGCATATATTAAGTTAGGTACACTTCACACGAGCAGCTTGAAAGACGTCGAAGCTCGAAGAAAAGTTTCTAGCTTCAAATTGTTTTTCAAAACCTCCCTTATATCCTCATATAATCACAAACACTATGCCTTCTCTCACCCCTCTTCTGTTTTCGAGGTTGATTGTACTTGTATACAGTCAGGAGAAAATCGTTGTCCTTCACTTCGTTAGACTTCATGCGAATGGTACAGTGTATCATCGTATTTTACAGTGATTAGAGGAAAACTATCTAGCCACTTGTATGATCCTTACGCTAGAAACTCTCAATATATCATATTCTTTAAATTTCTTAGTAAGCGTTCAACGGCAGCAGCCTTCACATGGCTTCAGGTACTGTAGTGGGTGATGTTATCCTTTGATATTAAATGTTTAAAGTACTTGTTATAAATTCCGTTTCCGTTATCAATCTGCACGTTATCGGATGGAGTTCCCATGTTTTGTAATATATTCTCAGTTGCCTTTGTAACTTGATGTCCTGTAGTGTCCTTTAATGGTCTTGCATATGGCATTTTTAGTAGAAAGTGACCGCAGTGAGGCTGTACTTGAAATTATTATTGATTCCTGCATTTGGTATCATCTCCACCAAGCCGATGTATACTAGATCATGGTGTCCTTTGCTGATAATCTTTCGGCAAAGGTTTCTTCGGGCAGATTCGTGAAGTTCATTTGCTATATTTTACTTCAATTTCGTCATACTATATTCCTTGCCAATTTGAATTTTTTAACAATCTCTTCAATTTCTTGAGAATTACTTGTTACCGACGTCTCTGGATGGAATAGGTGGTCCTAGACGATTTACTAAGTCATTGGGGTCACTCGGGCAGATCTAGGCTTGCCTTGCGTTAGGGCGATGTTCTTTCCACTGCAAGCGGAATCCCTTGTGTTTCTTCACTAAGAGATGTATAACGCTTTTTATGCTTATACGATTTTGTTACTCTTGTCTACTGTGTTTTCGTCGATGAACATGTGCTACTTTCAGTATCTTACTGTAAGTATCCTTATCCTCCTCTGTAGAGGCATGCACATCAGGTATTCCCTTGAGGATGAGTTCACTCAATCCAGTTGTAGCCTCGTACGTTTCGTCACCTACACGAATATTATTCTTGGTGAAATCGGTCATATTGTTCCCTAGCATGTAGCTCCCATTCTCGTATCTTACTCTGTATGCTGTATCTATTTTGTTCGAGTCCTTCTTTCGAACCTTGTGAAGATGTCTTGAGAGTTTCCCATTTTTCACGTCTTTGGGCGAAGTAGTAGTATTTTTTGCATTTCCTTATTGGTTAAAGTATTCTTTTCCTGTATTTCCAGTATATCTTGAAATCGTTCTGTTACCTGCTGAACAGCTTCGCTCATCACTCACTGGGTCTTAAACTGCTTTACTTTTAGAGCACGTAACTCTTTATCTAATAGCCTTTGTGTGCCTGGCTACGCTTTCTTTAAGACTAATGTTCTCGTTGTACATCTTGAAGTGACATTGAATTATGTTTCAGCGTTAATACGCTTTACGCTGCTGGTTTCAGTTTATATGATATTCGATTTATATTTTACACTTTTCAATTCGATATTTCAGGCCGTCAAGTGCAAAACTCGTCTTATCCAAAAATTTAAAAAATTGAGTTAGACATGTGATTTAATACTTCTTGCAGTTTTCTACGAACTGGTGACTTTGGGTTTAAACAAAACTCATCTAATACACCTTCAAGAGAGCCCCGATAATTGCTGTTCAATGCAAAACTTATCAAATCCATGGTGGCGGTTGATGCAGAACTCGTTTAATCCATCTTACAATTTAGAGAAAAACTTGCCTTATCCAATACTTGTTCGACTACAATTGTGCTATGTGAAGAGCAAAACTCGCCTTATCTAGCACTAACAAATACAGCGGTTTCCCTGCATTGGCAGTCCTGTGTGATTCCAACTGCTTTTAATTTAGTTTTGACTAGTCTAAAGTGCAGACGTGTCATTATGGAGTCCTCTGATATCCCGAATTTGGTAGAAACGGTAGAACTAGGAAACGGGCATCTCGTGAATCGAAACGTGAAAGAGAGAAGAGGGAGAGGTATATAAGATCGAATTACAATTAAGTTATATTGTTATATTGTTGACAGATGTGACTCATCTAGGAATAAGTAGATGTGTTTACAATACAGTCTCGATTGTTAAAGGCATTCAGCAAGCCTTAGTCCACACTTGGCTGCCTGAAATCACAACAGCAAGTCATTCCAATGCAGTAACTTGACACAGAAGGACATAAGGAAATTCCACGAAGCCTTCTACAGCTGCAGTTCAAAATTAAACGAGACTGCGTTATAGTGACTTACTGTTCAACTGATATACCTAAATGGCAGCGAGCAGTCAAAGACGATTCTTGGAAGGGTTTTACAACAAAGTATCATGTGAAACGTGTACAAGGTCTGCCAGTTCAGGTGTGTCAGAAAACGTTTCTGGACATTTTGCAAATATAAAAAGACAGAGTTCAAAAGACACCTTGTAACTGGAGTGGCGCCAGAGGAATTCCGAGGTGGAGACAGGGTGTCATAAAAAGTAGTAATAAGAGAGATTCTTTAATTAAATTCATACAGAAGTTTAAAGTATATTACGTCCATTATTGCAGGAGCAAAACGTCAACACGGCAGTACTTACCAAGGGAATTAAGCATTGATAAAACGAGACGTATGTATAATGCAGAATAATCTAATTCACTGAAAGTTTATAAGAGTTTCTTTCTTAATGTTTTAATGCAAAATTTAATATAGGCTTCAAAAGCCCTGTTTTTTATGTATGCTCACTTTGTCTTTCTTATGACAAGAAAATAAAATTAGAAAGAGATAAAACTAAACGTTCTGATTTTCTGATAGCTAAACGAATACATAAACTTAGAGCTAAGGCATATTTTGTTCTCCTCAAAGAAGATGATAAAGTAGCATAATTTTCATTTGACTGTCAGAAAAATATGGTACTGTCAAAAGTACAGGATCAAGCAGCATACTACAGCAGGCAGTTACACATATATAACTTCTTCATTGTGCAGGATTCATCCAAGACAACACTGACAAATCAGAATATTTGTAATTCTGTTTGGACAGAAAATGAAGATTCTAAACGTTCAAACAAATTGCGCCAGCAGTATACGCTAACTGTGCAATTCGATTTTTCTAGAGTTAGGAATGTAAGGCTATTTGCAGATTCCTGCTGTGGGCAAAATAAAAACACCATTATGATAGGCATGTATAATAAATGGCTTGCTATTCAAGCACCACAGAACGTGCAGGTGATAGAAGTGATCTTTCCTATTCCTGGCCATTCATTCACCCCTCCCGATCGTGTTTTCGGGCTAATAGAGAAAGAAATAGGAATAAGAAACACTATAAGTAGGCCTGAAGAGTATTTTTAAATCTACAAAAATAATGGAAAGAGTAGTAATAGTCCCGGATGAGCCAATTGTTTTAACGATAATCCTGCCGCTAGGGGCGCTAGTGTCGCTAGTGTCGCTGCGTGCGACGGCGGCGGCGGTAAGTTTGAAAAGCGCCCTGAGCGTTAGGATTATCGTTAAATCGGTTGGCTCATCCGGGACGAGTTGAAAGAATTGAGGAAGTGACGTGGAGTGTTTTGATTGGTTCGTTAATTTGGGGTGGGAGATGGAGGAAGGGAGATGGAGGAGTATGGAGGTCGCGTGATGGAGAGGAGCTGGGTGGCGAGGTGTTGTCTGTGCGGAGGTCGGTACTGAAAGAGGGGTAAAGATGGGGGGGCGAGGGATAAAAAGTGTAACAGAAAGTGACGTGTGAAGTTGTGATTGGTGGGAGTAAGAAGTGATTTTATTGGTGGAAAGGAGCAAATGAGAGTTGTTGATTGGTAAGAATAAGAGGGATTATGATTGGTGGAAAGAAAAAGGTGTGGGAGTGGGGTATGTTGGAGGTGATGGGAAAGGTAAGTTTTGCTAGCAACAAGATTTGCAAAAGCCTGTCGTGAACTGATCAGCAATTTTTTTTTGAACGTTGGATGGTAGTTTTCTTGAGTGGATAGAGAGATGGGGCGATATGAGATGCGGTGGCGAAAATGGGAACTAAACAAGGTGGTTGAGACAAGAGGTTTAAGGACGAGGAAATTTGGAGGTTAGTGGTGAACATGGCGGTCGCAAGAGGTGGGGGTAAGGAGATGCGGTGGTGAGAATGGGAACTAAAAGAAGATGGCGGTAGCAAGAGCTTAGAAGAGTAGATTTTGAGGTTAAAATAGTGGGAACTAAAAATGGCGGAGGGTCTGCGACAAGGAGATGCGGTGGGAACTAAACAAGATGGCGGACGCAAGAGGAGGGTAAGGAGATTTGAGGTTACAGTACCAAAACACGAAAGGATATATTCCTACGCCAAGCAGGTGCGAAAAATAATTATGCGTGTGGTACTTACCTGTTACCGGTGTGGATGCGTCACCAAAAGCGCGGCACGCGACGCGAAAAAATAAAAGCAAACTGTTTTTGAAAATGCTTAACCAGCTTTAAGATCAACCAACATCACTACGCACTGATATACCTAGGTTTTTAAAGCGGTACAGACACCCTTTGCAGAGGCGTAATTTAACTATACCAAAAACCTGGTACTGGACCATCGTGATGGTCGCTAGCGTACGTAGGAGCAGGGTTCTCAAGCCGGTCGAAAGCGGTCAAAAAACGTGTACGACGTAGGTGTTCACCGTAGCTGCTGTCGAGTGAACCGTCGAGGTGTGAATAAACGAGATCTGTTCTCGCCGGCAATCTGGTTCGGAGATGTGAGCAGCGGCGAGATGTTGTCTGTGCGGAGGTCGGGACTGAAAGAGGGAAAAGATGGGGAGCGAGGGATAAAAAGTATAACAGAAAGTGACGTGTGAAGTTGTGATTGGTGGGAATAAGAAGTGATTTTATTGGTGGAAAGGAGCAAATGAAAGTTGTTGATTGGTAAGAATAAGAGAGATTATGATTGGTGGGAAAGAAAAAGGTGTGGGAGTGGGGTATGTTGGAGGTGATGGGAAAGGTAAGTTTTGCTAGCAACAGGATTTGCAAAAGCCTGTGGAGAACTGATCAGCAATTTTTGAAAGTTGGATGGTAGTTTTCTTGAGTGGATAGAGAGATGGGGCGATATGAGATGCGGTGGCGAAAATGGGGACTAAATAAGATGGTTGAGACAAGAGGTTTAAGGGCGAGGAAATTTGGAGGTTAGTGGTGAATATGGCGGTTGCAAGAGGTGGGGCAAGGAGACGCGGTGGTGAGAATGGGAACTAAAAGAAGATGGCGGTAGCAAGAGGTTAGAAGAGTAGATTTTGAGGTTAAAATAGTGGGAACTAAAAATGGTGGAGGTTCTGCGACAAGGAGATGCGGTGAGAACTAAACAAGATGGTGGACGCAAGAGGAGGGTAAGGAGATTTGAGGTTACAGTACCAAAACACGAAAGGATATATTCCTACGCCAAGCAGGTCCGAAAAATAATTATGCGTGTGGTACTTACCTGTTACCGGTGTGGATGCGTCACCAAAAGCGCGGCACGCGACGCGAAAAAATAAAAGCAAACTGTTTTTGAAAATGCTTAACCAGCTTTAAGATCAACCAACATCACTACGCACTGATATACCTAGGTTTTTAAAGCGGTACAGACACCCTTTGCAGAGGCGTAATTTAACTATACCAAAACCTGGTACTGGACCATCGTGATGGTCGCTAGCGTACGTAGGAGCAGGGTTCTCATAGCCGGTCGAAAGCGGCCAAAAACGTGTACGACGTAGGTGTTCACAGTAGCTGCTGTCGAGTCAACCGTCGAGGTGTGAATAAACGAGATCTGTTCTCGCCGGCAATCTGGTTCGGAGATGTGAGCAGCGGCGAGGTGTTGTCTGTGCGGAGGTCGGGACTGAAAGAGGGGAAAAGATGGGGAGCGAGGGATAAAAAGTGTAACAGAAAGTGACGTGTGAAGTTGTGATTGGTGGGAATAAGAAGTGATTTTATTGGTGGAAAGGAGCAAATGAAAGTTGTTGATTGGTAAGAATAAGAGAGATTATGATTGGTGGGAAAGAAAAAGGTGTGGGAGTGGGGTATGTTGGAGGTGATGGGAAAGGTAAGTTTTGCTAGCAACAGGATTTGCAAAAGCCTGCCGAGAACTGATCAGCAATTTTTGAACGTTGGATGGTAGTTTTCTTGAGTGGATAGAGAGATGGTGCGATATGAGATGCGGTGGCGAAAATGGGAACTAAACAAGATGGTTGAGACAAGAGGTTTAAGGACGAGGAAATTTGGAGGTTAGTGGTGAACATGGCGGTCGCAAGAGGTGGGGGCAAAGAGACGCGGTGGTGAGAATGGGAACTAAAAGAAGATGGCGGTAGCAAGAGCTTAGAAGAGCAGATTTTGAGGTTAAAATAGTGGGAACTAAAAATGGCGGAGGGTTGGCGACAAGGAGATGCGGTGAGAACTAAACAAGATGGCGGACGCAAGAGGAGGGTAAGGAGATTTGAGGTTAAGATTTTTAGGTTAAAACAGGGCGTAAGCATGGGAACGAAATCCAAGATGGCGAAGGCATTGGTGTGGACGAGGAGATGTGAGGTGCGGTGGCGAAAATGGGAACTAAACAAGATGACGAAGACAAAAAGTGTAAGGACGAGGAGATTTCGAGGTTAGTGGTGAACATGGCGGTCGCAAGAGGTGGTGGGCAAGGAGACTTGAGGTTAAGATTTTTAGGTTAAAACAGGACGTAAGAAGGGGAACTAAATCCAAGATGGCGGAGGTAAGGGTGGGACGAGGAGATGTGAGGCGCGGTGGTAAAAATGGGAACTAAATAAGATAGCGGAGGCATGAAGTTGAGGTTAAAAATTGAGGTAAACGTGGAGAGCTTAAACCAAGATGGCGGTGGCGTGGTGGTGAAAATGGGAACTAAACAAGATGGCGGAGGCAAGAAGTGGAGGGACGAAGAGGTTTGAGGTTATGGTCAACATGCGAAAGATGTCGAACGCAACAGATGGTGACGAGGAGATAGAATTGAGGATTAGGGAAAGATGAAGGAAAACAGGAAGTGACGTGGAGTGTTTTGATTGGTAAAAATAAGACGAAATGTGATTGGTGCGTTAATTCGGGTGAAAGATGAAGGAAGGAAGATAAAAGAGTATGGAGGACACGTGATGGAGTGGAGCGGAGCGGCGAGGTGTTGTCTGTGCGGAGGTTGGGACTGAAAGCGGGAAAAGATGGCGAACGAGGGATAAAAAGTATAACAGAAAGTGACGTGTGAAGTTGTGATTGGTGGGAATAAGAAGTGATGTTATTGGTGGAAAGGAACAACTGAAAGTTGTTGATTGGTAAGAATAAGAGAGATTGTGATTGGTGGAAAGAAAAAGGTGTGGGAGTGGAGTATGTTGGAGGTGATGGGAAAGGTAAGTTTTGCTACCAACAAGATTTGCAAAAGCCTCTCCAGAACTCATCAGCAATTTCAGCAGACGATGTGCGTGGCGATAGGCCCGCTGCGATGAAAGAGCTGCAAACTGCGCGATAACTTGAAAAATATTGCCCGCCGTGACGCATTGCGAGCGCGCGCGTTTACCGTAAACCGTTACAGTTGCCATACTTATATTATCCGTCTTTCTTTTTTCTTTTTGTTTTTTCGTTTTTTTAAAAAATAACTAGATCTTGGAGGTTTTCTGCGGTTGGTAAACGAATGCAAGCTCTTTCTGCTTTTTCATAGGTTTTCCCTGGTTGGTAGGCGTTTTCTGTACTGATTGACGAAGGCGTTTCTAATTTTCGAGGTTTTCTCAGGTTTTTTAGCGGTTGGCCCTGCCCGGTAGGCAAACGATGAAGTTTTACCTTGTCGGCGTACGGATACTAGGCACGTACTCGCGCGCACACACACACACACACACACACACACACAAACGTTGCAGTTGCCATACTTATATTATTCGACTTTTCCTTTTTTTTTAAAATAACTAGTTTTTTTTTGGGAGTTTTCTGCGGTTGGTAAACGAATGCAAACTCTTTCTGCTCTTTCATAGGTTTTCCCTGGTTGGTAGGCGTTTTCTGTACTGGTTGACGAAGGCGTTTCTAATTTTCGAGGTTTTCTCAGGTTTTTTAGCGGTTGTCCCTGCCCGGTAGGCAAATGATGAAGTTTTACCTTGTCGGCGCACGGGTCCTAGGCACATACTCGCGCGCACACACACACCCGTTGCAGCTGCCATACTTATATTATTCGTCTTTTCTTTTTTTAAAAAAATAACTAGTTTTTTGGAGGTTTTCTGCGGTTGGTAAACGAATGCAAGTGCTTTCTGCTTTTTCATAGGTTTTCCCTGGCTGGTAGGCGTTTTCTGTAGTGGTTGACGAAGCCGTTTCTAATTTTCGAGGTTTTTTTTAGGTTTTTTTTTTAGTGGTTGTCCCTGGCCGGTAGGCAGATGATAAAGTTTTTCTATAATGTCGTCGTTTTGGCTTGTGGCGCACGGATCCTAGGCACATACTCTCGCACACACACACACACCCGTTGCAGCTGCCATACTTATATTATTCGTCTTTTCTTTTTTTAAAAAAATAACTAGTTTTTTTTTGGAGGTTTTCTGCGGTTGGTAAACGAATGCAAGTGCTTTCTGCTTTTTCATAGGTTTTCCCTGGTTGGTAGGCGTTTTCTGTAGTGGTTGACGAAGCCGTTTCTAATTTTTGAGGTTTTTTTTCAGGTTTTTTTTTTTAGTGGTTGTCCCTGGCGGGTAGGCAGATGATAAAGTTTTTCTATAATGTCGTCGTTTTGGCTTGTGGCCGCCTTTTCTTTTTTTTAAAAAATAACTAGTTTTTTTTTGGAGGATTTCTGCGGTTGGTAAACGAATGCAAGTGCTTTCTGCTTTTTCATAGGTTTTCCCTGGTTGGTAGGCGTTTTCTGTAGTGGTTGACGAAGCCGTTTCTAATTTTCGAGGTTTTCTCAGGGTTTTTAGTGGTTGACCCTGTCCGGTAGGCAGATGATAAAGTTTTTCTATAATGTCGTCGTTTTGGCTTGTGGCACACGGATACTACGCACATACTCGCACACACACACACACACACACACACAGACAGACAGACAGACACACAGACAGGCACACACACACACACACACACGGACATGTTTCCAAAAATGCCTTTTTTTTGGGGGGATTCAGCAGGAGGTCTCAAAACGTGTATTTCCGGTAAAATCTCGGTATCGAATTTTTGGGTGGAATGCAATACTTCCCCTACTTACTATACGGAGTAGAGAAAATTAAAAAAGTGTACTATCTTGTTTTCATGGGTTTTCCAGGTCGGTAAGCGTTAGAATACTCTTAGAGCTTTTTTTTCAGGTTTTTTCGCGTTTTCCCTGTCCGGTAGGCAGATGTTCACTGGAAAACTAAATACTTGTTTTGAGGTGCCATGAATAAAAACATTTTTAGAAAATTCTGTGTGTATGTGTCAGAGCAGCATAACTCAAAAATGAAAAGTCGGATAAATACTAAACTTGGTATTTAGGTTGAGTACCTTCCAAAGATACGACACAGAGAGTTTCAAGAAAACCCCCTCCACCCCAAACTACCCTTTATATGAACTATTTTGCGAAATGTTTTATTTTCTAAAATTGTCTCTCACGATTTTAATTACAACACCATATATTAAAGACATTTATATGAAAAATAAAATGTATATGTTGAATTTTGTGGAAATAGCCTGTGAAGTCCTCTTGATCTTGTATAACTGCTAAGGTTTCAGAAAAACATAGAATACAAAAAATTTAGATCTCTTTAAAAACACACACACAATTTATTTGAAATAACTTTTTTGTGACGACAGCCATTTCCGAGATATGTGTTATAAATGGTTCGAATTGTACAATGCTTAGCCATTCTACTTTACTTCTTTCAAAATTGCTTAAAAATCATATAAATGAATGTATCACCTCATAATAAGCCTCTATATACGAAAAATGCTGAGTATTCAAAAAGTCAAGAAATTCGATTTTCTAGCCTCTAGTGAGTGAAAAATCGCGTTTACTTCACTTCTTTTTTAAACACGCACTTAATTGAAAGTTGGCACACCGGGAAGCTGTTTCGCGCTGTGGTCAGCCGACTACTTCGTCAGCAATCGCTCTCACGGCCATGTTTCATGCTATCGTGCAAATTGCACAACGCGCACAGCACGTGCTTCCCCGTGTGATAGCCAAACACAAACACAGCTGTAATAGCTTGTCGGTTTATTTCAAGTTCATACTGCTTTTCAACGCATTTCATTTAGAGGTATTGTTTATTTGTTTTTTTCATGGCAATACGTTTTTGGCATAAGTTTGCTTTGCATTAATTTTATAGAATGGATTGCGAGAATGGAAGTTTTGTATTTGTATTTATGACAACTATGAAAATACAAGGAGAAGCACAGGCTTTTTCCACCTACCATGCTGTTGCTGATGTTGCGCTTGGCGGACATTTTCCACAGCAAAGAAAATGCCTTTGTTTAATTTTTTTAACTTAATGATTTTTAAAAAACATATATTGGTTTTGTTGATTTGTTTGTGTTTTAAATATACACATAAAATGAGTGCTATGGAGATATGAGGAGATGGAAAGCACCCTAACTTGGTGAAGTACAATAAGGAAAAAAAGAAACACGTATTAAGGACAAAAGCACAACATGTGCAGTGTATTATGGAAAGCAGAAAAAAACAACCAGAACATTTGGAAATATAAGTAAATGAAAAGTTTTAACAAAAAAGAGTTGCGTTAAACAAATTTGTTTTAACTTGCAGACTGTATTAAACACACACACACACACACACACAATAGTAATTGTTTCAAAATGGAAATATACAAAGTTTGAACATAAAATTTGTTTTAACACCATGGAAATTTATGTAACATACATTGCTGTGCACCGTGGACAGCAAAATTGATTTGCTGGTTGTAAATGTTTGTAAATTATTGTTATGTTGTTGATGAAACAAGCTCGTCGTGCTTGACACTGTAAGCACAAAGGCAAATAAGTATTGCAGCTGACGGTGCTATACCAGACGGTATAGGGTTCGTATCTTTTCGCCCGTAATTGTTTCTGTGATTTACGATACTTAGTGTTTAGACAAGCAACACAAAACTTTGTTGTAATGTCACATGGCACGGCATACATACATTGAGGGAAATTGAGATTTTCCGCTTCAACATTTGCACTGGATATTGCCATTTTTTGCTGCTACATACGCACGTACAGTTGCACTCCAAATTGAAGAAACAAAAACATTACACTGCGCAAGAAAAACGTTACGCTACACTTAAAAGAAAAGAAAGAAAAAAGAAAAAAAAACACTGCAACAAGTGTGCTTAACGCCGGTCCAAATGGCTGCAAAGCGCTATGAAGCCCGACGTGCCCTTTTAGGCTGGAAGCGTGATAAGGCCTCTCTAGCTAAAATTTGCCGCCGAGCTTCTCTGGTGAGGGGGACGAGCATTGGTATGGCTAAGTCAGCCACGCTCTCGTGGTGTTCGTGGCCGACGGCGGTGCTGAGTTGTTGTTGGCTGTTATCCTGGTGGGTGGTGAGTGCACAACAGTTTTCTCTTGGGTGCCGGATGACTGAGGCACGAGAGAACTCTGCAGTCAGATTTCTGCGGGCTGGGACTTTTCCAAATTTGGAAGGTGTGCAGGACAACACCTTTAGCAGGGACGGGGTAGCAGAAGAAACATTGCTAAAACGAGGGTTCAGCAGAGGAGATGGGGGAGATGCTCTGGGTGGGGAAATGTACTTCTGGGGCGAAATGGGGGTAAAAACAGGTTGCAGGGGTGAAGCAGCAGGAGGTAATGCGACACTGGTGGTGTGGATGGTGGCGGTGGGAGAGGAAACACTTAAAGGAGGAGGTGAGCAAGAAGGGGAATGTGGAGAGAAGGGTTGAAGCTCAATGTTATCTAGGGACGTGGGTTGGATGTTGGGGAAAAATGAAGGCAAGGACAAAGGCGAGGAACCAAGCGGTGTTGATGTCAGTTGACGAGGTGGTGTGAGCTCGGGGTCGGAAGAAAGGATGATAAGTGAGGAAGAGGAGGAGGAAGAGGATATGAGAGCTGTCGAGTATGATGGGGAAAAGGTTAGATGCGGGTGCGAAGGTGTTGCTCTCAGAGGTGGCGAGTAGTATGCGTAAAAGGGTTGTTGTGGGTGCTGAGGTGTTGCTCCTGCATCAACGGTGTTGAAGGTCCCGGCGTCGGACAAAAGCCCGCTGTCTGCGCTGGTAAGCTGTTGCAATGAGTTGGCAATAGCATCCAGCGATGCCTCGGACGAAGACAATTCAGGAGAACCGGCACCGATGTTGTTGCACACTGGTTGCAGCTGTGCAAACGCAGAGCTAAACTGCGGCAACGGCTGATGTTGGACAACGTTGTTCCCTTGTGGGGGTGGTGGTAGCGCAACGAAAACCTGCTGCTGCGGGTTGTAATTGTACAATTGCTCACTAGTTGTGAGCAATTGCTCGTAGACCCTGTTGGTGGTGGGCGACAAATAAAAAAGTTGCTGCGTGACGGTAACTGTTGAGAAAGGCAGCCGCTCCATGATGCTGTTGCAAGGTCTGGATGTAAACTTGCTCTAAAACTTATATGTCGGCACTGGGTTTTTATATGTTCGCTTATTGCAACTGCAGTTTCAGCATGCGTGTGAAATTAAATGCCTCATTAAAAATCCTGAAGCCTTATTTCGCCACAATTTGCCAAGTTGTAATCGCAGACATTTCCGGTCACACCATCCATCCATCCACCTTTTCCCATGCATCCTTTTCGCTACCATCGACCATAAAACTGCATTTAAAAGATTTTCTCGCTGACGAGCATCCGCTCGCACGGCATTTTTTTTGTTTTAAAGTTACCGTTGAGTTTGCAACTCTTTAACCGCGGCTGCTTCGTCAGCATCCGTTCTCACGGTGATTTTTAAGTAATCGCGCAGTGTGCAGCTCTTTAACCGTGGCTGCCATTTTCAAACACACATCGCCTGCTTTATCAGCACACGGTTACACGTACTGCTGCTTGCGCTGTGCATGAGAATTGTGATTTTTACTGTTTTCTCCGATACTAACGTCAGCAGAACTATAACGTTTGCTACATGTTGCTAATAGTGGTTGAGCTTGCACTCCGACTAGGGCTTTTCGCAGAAGGTTAAGTATTACCGCACGGCTATGTGATTTATTAAATGCGTGTTGCACACGTTTGTGTTAAAATATATACATTTTCAGTTTTGTCATTGTGTGGATTTTGTTTGTTAAATTGTTTTTTAAACGCTCCTATTAAAGTGTGTGTGTGTGTGTGTGTGTGTGTGTGTGTGTGTGTGTGTGTGTGGGAGTGTGTAAGTGCGAGTATGTGCTTAGTATGCGTGCGCTCACAAGGGAAAACTTCATCATTTGCCTACCGGGCAGGGACAACCTGAAAAACCTCGAAAATTAGAAACGGCTTCGTCAACCACTACAGCAAACGCAGTATTCCTGGTATATAGGCTTATTATGACGTGGAACAACCATTTATATGATTTTTTTAAAAAGTTTGAATCAAGTGAAGTAAACGCGATTTTACACTCACTAGGTGCTAGAAAATCCATTTTCTTGCCTTTTTAAAAACTCAGTATTCTTGGTATATAGGCTTATTATGACGTAAAACAACCATTTATATGATTTTTAAGCAGTTTGAAAGAAGTGAAGTAAACGCGATTTTACACTCACTAGGGGCGGAAAATCCATTTTCTTGTTTTGTTGAAAACTCAATATTCTTGGTATATAGGCTTATTATGACGTGAAACAAACATTTTTATAATTGTTTCGAAGCTTGAAACAAGTGAAGTAAACGCGATTTTACACTCAATAGAGGCTAGAAAATCCAATTTCTTGACTTTTGAATACCCAGAGTTTTGGGTGGAGGCACTTCCTTGAAAATCTCTGTGCTGTAACTTTGGAAGGTCCTCAACTTAAATTCCAAGTTTTAGTATTTATCCGACTTTTCATTTTTGAGTTATGCTGCTCTCACACATACACACAGAATTTTCTAAAAATGTTTTTTTATTCAGGGGACCTCGAAACAAGTATTTAGTTTTCCGGTGAAATCTCAATATTGAATATTTGGATGCTTTTTCTGCTCTCCATAATACACTGCACATGTTGTGCTTTTGTCCTTAATACGTGTTTCTTTTTTTCCTTATTGTACTTCACCAAGTTAGGGTGCTTTCCATCTCCTCATATCTCCATAGCACTCATTTTATGTGTATATTTAAAACACAAACAAATCAACAAAACCAATATATGTTTTTTAAAAATCATTAAGTTAAAAAAATTAAACAAAGGCATTTTCTTTGCTGTGGAAAATGTCCGCCAAGCGCAACATCAGCAACAGCATGGTAGGTGGAAAAAGCCTGTGCTTCTCCTTGTATTTTCATAGTTGTCAAAAATACAAATACAAAACTTCCATTCTCGCAATCCATTCTATAAAATTAATGCAAAGCAAACTTATGCCAAAAACGTATTGCCATGAAAAAAACAAATAAACAATACCTCTAAATGAAATGCGTTGAAAAGCAGTATGAACTTGAAATAAACCGACAAGCTATTACAGCTGTGTTTGTGTTTGGCTATCACACGGGGAAGCACGTGCTGTGCGCGTTGTGCAATTTGCACGATAGCATGAAACATGGCCGTGAGAGCGATTGCTGACGAAGTAGTCGGCTGACCACAGCGCGAAACAGCTTCCCGGTGTGCCAACTTTCAATTAAGTGCGTGTTTAAAAAAGAAGTGAAGTAAACGCGATTTTTCACTCACTAGAGGCTAGAAAATCGAATTTCTTGACTTTTTGAATACTCAGCATTTTTCGTATATAGAGGCTTATTATGAGGTGATACATTCATTTATATGATTTTTAAGCAATTTTGAAAGAAGTAAAGTAGAATGGCTAAGCATTGTACAATTCGAACCATTTATAACACATATCTCGGAAATGGCTGTCGTCACAAAAAAGTTATTTCAAATAAATTGTGTGTGTGTTTTTAAAGAGATCTAAATTTTTTGTATTCTATGTTTTTCTGAAACCTTAGCAGTTATACAAGATCAAGAGGACTTCACAGGCTATTTCCACAAAATTCAACATATACATTTTATTTTTCATATAAATGTCTTTAATATATGGTGTTGTAATTAAAATCGTGAGAGACAATTTTAGAAAATAAAACATTTCGCAAAATAGTTCATATAAAGGGTAGTTTGGGGTGGAGGGGGTTTTCTTGAAACTCTCTGTGTCGTATCTTTGGAAGGTACTCAACCTAAATACCAAGTTTAGTATTTATCCGACTTTTCATTTTTGAGTTATGCTGCTCTGACACATACACACAGAATTTTCTAAAAATGTTTTTATTCATGGCACCTCAAAACAAGTATTTAGTTTTCCAGTGAACATCTGCCTACCGGACAGGGAAAACGCGAAAAAACCTGAAAAAAAAGCTCTAAGAGTATTCTAACGCTTACCGACCTGGAAAACCCATGAAAACAAGATAGTACACTTTTTTAATTTTCTCTACTCCGTATAGTAAGTAGGGGAAGTATTGCATTCCACCCAAAAATTCGATACCGAGATTTTACCGGAAATACACGTTTTGAGACCTCCTGAATCCCCCCAAAAAAAAGGCATTTTTGGAAACATGTCCGTGTGTGTGTGTGTGTGCCTGTCTGTGTGTCTGTCTGTCTGTCTGTGTGTGTGTGTGTGTGTGTGCGAGTATGTGCGTAGTATCCGTGTGCCACAAGCCAAAACGACGACATTATAGAAAAACTTTATCATCTGCCTACCGGACAGGGTCAACCACTAAAAACCCTGAGAAAACCTCGAAAATTAGAAACGGCTTCGTCAACCACTACAGAAAACGCCTACCAACCAGGGAAAACCTATGAAAAAGCAGAAAGCACTTGCATTCGTTTACCAACCGCAGAAATCCTCCAAAAAAAAACTAGTTATTTTTTAAAAAAAAGAAAAGGCGGCCACAAGCCAAAACGACGACATTATAGAAAAACTTTATCATCTGCCTACCGGCCAGGGACAACCACTAAAAAAAAAACCTGAAAAAAAACCTCAAAAATTAGTAACGGCTTCGTCAACCACTACAGAAAACGCCTACCAACCAGGGAAAACCTATGAAAAAGCAGAAAGCACTTGCATTCGTTTACCAACCGCAGAAAACCTCCAAAAAAAAACTAGTTATTTTTTTAAAAAAAGAAAAGACGAATAATATAAGTATGGCAGCTGCAACGGGTGTGTGTGTGTGTGCGAGAGTATGTGCCTAGGATCCGTGCGCCACAAGCCAAAACGACGACATTATAGAAAAACTTTATCATCTGCCTACCGGCCAGGGACAACCACTAAAAAAAAAACCTAAAAAAAACCTCGAAAATTAGAAACGGCTTCGTCAACCACTACAGAAAACGCCTACCAGCCAGGGAAAACCTATGAAAAAGCAGAAAGCACTTGCATTCGTTTACCAACCGCAGAAAACCTCCAAAAAACTAGTTATTTTTTTAAAAAAAGAAAAGACGAATAATATAAGTATGGCAGCTGCAACGGGTGTGTGTGTGCGCGCGAGTATGTGCCTAGGACCCGTGCGCCGACAAGGTAAAACTTCATCATTTGCCTACCGGGCAGGGACAACCGCTAAAAAACCTGAGAAAACCTCGAAAATTAGAAACGCCTTCGTCAACCAGTACAGAAAACGCCTACCAACCAGGGAAAACCTATGAAAGAGCAGAAAGAGTTTGCATTCGTTTACCAACCGCAGAAAACTCCCAAAAAAAAACTAGTTATTTTAAAAAAAAAGGAAAAGTCGAATAATATAAGTATGGCAACTGCAACGTTTGTGTGTGTGTGTGTGTGTGTGTGTGTGTGTGTGCGCGAGTACGTGCCTAGTATCCGTACGCCGACAAGGTAAAACTTCATCGTTTGCCTACCGGGCAGGGCCAACCGCTAAAAAACCTGAGAAAACCTCGAAAATTAGAAACGCCTTCGTCAATCAGTACAGAAAACGCCTACCAACCAGGGAAAACCTATGAAAAAGCAGAAAGAGCTTGCATTCGTTTACCAACCGCAGAAAACCTCCAAGATCTAGTTATTTTTTAAAAAAACGAAAAAACAAAAAGAAAAAAGAAAGACGGATAATATAAGTATGGCAACTGTAACGGTTTACGGTAAACGCGCGCGCTCGCAATGCGTCACGGCGGGCAATATTTTTCAAGTTATCGCGCAGTTTGCAGCTCTTTCATCGCAGCGGGCCTATCGCCACGCACATCGTCTGCTGAAATTGCTGATGAGTTCTGGAGAGGCTTTTGCAAATCTTGTTGGTAGCAAAACTTACCTTTCCCATCACCTCCAACATACTCCACTCCCACACCTTTTTCTTTCCACCAATCACAATCTCTCTTATTCTTACCAATCAACAACTTTCAGTTGTTCCTTTCCACCAATAACATCACTTCTTATTCCCACCAATCACAACTTCACACGTCACTTTCTGTTATACTTTTTATCCCTCGTTCGCCATCTTTTCCCGCTTTCAGTCCCAACCTCCGCACAGACAACACCTCGCCGCTCCGCTCCACTCCATCACGTGTCCTCCATACTCTTTTATCTTCCTTCCTTCATCTTTCACCCGAATTAACGCACCAATCACATTTCGTCTTATTTTTACCAATCAAAACACTCCACGTCACTTCCTGTTTTCCTTCATCTTTCCCTAATCCTCAATTCTATCTCCTCGTCACCATCTGTTGCGTTCGACATCTTTCGCATGTTGACCATAACCTCAAACCTCTTCGTCCCTCCACTTCTTGCCTCCGCCATCTTGTTTAGTTCCCATTTTCACCACCACGCCACCGCCATCTTGGTTTAAGCTCTCCACGTTTACCTCAATTTTTAACCTCAACTTCATGCCTCCGCTATCTTATTTAGTTCCCATTTTTACCACCGCGCCTCACATCTCCTCGTCCCACCCTTACCTCCGCCATCTTGGATTTAGTTCCCCTTCTTACGTCCTGTTTTAACCTAAAAATCTTAACCTCAAGTCTCCTTGCCCACCACCTCTTGCGACCGCCATGTTCACCACTAACCTCGAAATCTCCTCGTCCTTACACTTTTTGTCTTCGTCATCTTGTTTAGTTCCCATTTTCGCCACCGCACCTCACATCTCCTCGTCCACACCAATGCCTTCGCCATCTTGGATTTCGTTCCCATGCTTACGCCCTGTTTTAACCTAAAAATCTTAACCTCAAATCTCCTTACCCTCCTCTTGCGTCCGCCATCTTGTTTAGTTCTCACCGCATCTCCTTGTCGCCAACCCTCCGCCATTTTTAGTTCCCACTATTTTAACCTCAAAATCTGCTCTTCTAAGCTCTTGCTACCGCCATCTTCTTTTAGTTCCCATTCTCACCACCGCGTCTCTTTGCCCCCACCTCTTGCGACCGCCATGTTCACCACTAACCTCCAAATTTCCTCGTCCTTAAACCTCTTGTCTCAACCATCTTGTTTAGTTCCCATTTTCGCCACCGCATCTCATATCGCACCATCTCTCTATCCACTCAAGAAAACTACCATCCAACGTTCAAAAATTGCTGATCAGTTCTCGGCAGGCTTTTGCAAATCCTGTTGCTAGCAAAACTTACCTTTCCCATCACCTCCAACATACCCCACTCCCACACCTTTTTCTTTCCCACCAATCATAATCTCTCTTATTCTTACCAATCAACAACTTTCATTTGCTCCTTTCCACCAATAAAATCACTTCTTATTCCCACCAATCACAACTTCACACGTCACTTTCTGTTACACTTTTTATCCCTCGCTCCCCATCTTTTCCCCTCTTTCAGTCCCGACCTCCGCACAGACAACACCTCGCCGCTGCTCACATCTCCGAACCAGATTGCCGGCGAGAACAGATCTCGTTTATTCACACCTCGACGGTTGACTCGACAGCAGCTACTGTGAACACCTACGTCGTACACGTTTTTGGCCGCTTTCGACCGGCTATGAGAACCCTGCTCCTACGTACGCTAGCGACCATCACGATGGTCCAGTACCAGGTTTTGGTATAGTTAAATTACGCCTCTGCAAAGGGTGTCTGTACCGTTTAAAAACCTAGGTATATCAGTGCGTAGTGATGTTGGTTGATCTTAAAGCTGGTTAAGCATTTTCAAAAACAGTTTGCTTTTATTTTTTCGCGTCGCGTGCCGCGCTTTTGGTGACGCATCCACACCGGTAACAGGTAAGTACCACACGCATAATTATTTTTCGGACCTGCTTGGCGTAGGAATATATCCTTTCGTGTTTTGGTACTGTAACCTCAAATCTCCTTACCCTCCTCTTGCGTCCACCATCTTGTTTAGTTCTCACCGCATCTCCTTGTCGCAGAACCTCCACCATTTTTAGTTCCCACTATTTTAACCTCAAAATCTACTCTTCTAACCTCTTGCTACCGCCATCTTCTTTTAGTTCCCATTCTCACCACCGCGTCTCCTTGCCCCACCTCTTGCAACCGCCATATTCACCACTAACCTCCAAATTTCCTCGCCCTTAAACCTCTTGTCTCAACCATCTTATTTAGTCCCCATTTTCGCCACCGCATCTCATATCGCCCCATCTCTCTATCCACTCAAGAAAACTACCATCCAACTTTCAAAAATTGCTGATCAGTTCTCCACAGGCTTTTGCAAATCCTGTTGCTAGCAAAACTTACCTTTCCCATCACCTCCAACATACCCCACTCCCACACCTTTTTCTTTCCCACCAATCATAATCTCTCTTATTCTTACCAATCAACAACTTTCATTTGCTCCTTTCCACCAATAAAATCACTTCTTATTCCCACCAATCACAACTTCACACGTCACTTTCTGTTATACTTTTTATCCCTCGCTCCCCATCTTTTCCCTCTTTCAGTCCCGACCTCCGCACAGACAACACCTCGCCGCTGCTCACATCTCCGAACCAGATTGCCGGCGAGAACAGATCTCGTTTATTCACACCTCGACGGTTCACTCGACAGCAGCTACGGTGAACACCTACGTCGTACACGTTTTTTGACCGCTTTCGACCGGCTTGAGAACCCTGCTCCTACGTACGCTAGCGACCATCACGATGGTCCAGTACCAGGTTTTTGGTATAGTTAAATTACGCCTCTGCAAAGGGTGTCTGTACCGCTTTAAAAACCTAGGTATATCAGTGCGTAGTGATGTTGGTTGATCTTAAAGCTGGTTAAGCATTTTCAAAAACAGTTTGCTTTTATTTTTTCGCGTCGCGTGCCGCGCTTTTGGTGACGCATCCACACCGGTAACAGGTAAGTACCACACGCATAATTATTTTTCGCACCTGCTTGGCGTAGGAATATATCCTTTCGTGTTTTGGTACTGTAACCTCAAATCTCCTTACCCTCCTCTTGCGTCCGCCATCTTGTTTAGTTCCCACCGCATCTCCTTGTCGCAGACCCTCCGCCATTTTTAGTTCCCACTATTTTAACCTCAAAATCTACTCTTCTAAGCTCTTGCTACCGCCATCTTCTTTTAGTTCCCATTCTCACCACCGCATCTCCTTACCCCCACCTCTTGCGACCGCCATGTTCACCACTAACCTCCAAATTTCCTCGTCCTTAAACCTCTTGTCTCAACCACCTTGTTTAGTTCCCATTTTCGCCACCGCATCTCATATCGCCCCATCTCTCTATCCACTCAAGAAAACTACCATCCAACGTTCAAAAAAAAATTGCTGATCAGTTCACGACAGGCTTTTGCAAATCTTGTTGCTAGCAAAACTTACCTTTCCCATCACCTCCAACATACCCCACTCCCACACCTTTTTCTTTCCACCAATCATAATCCCTCTTATTCTTACCAATCAACAACTCTCATTTGCTCCTTTCCACCAATAAAATCACTTCTTATTCCCACCAATCACAACTTCACACGTCACTTTCTGTTACACTTTTTATCCCTCGCCCCCCCATCTTTACCCCTCTTTCAGTACCGACCTCCGCACAGACAACACCTCGCCACCCAGCTCCTCTCCATCACGCGACCTCCATACTCCTCCATCTCCCTTCCTCCATCTCCCACCCCAAATTAACGAACCAATCAAAACACTCCACGTCACTTCCTCAATTCTTTCAACTCGTCCCGGATGAGCCAACCGATTTAACGATAATCCTAACGCTCAGGGCGCTTTCAAACTTACCGCCGCCGCCGTCGCACGCAGCGACACTAGCGACACTAGCGCCCCTAGCGGCAGGATTATCGTTAAAAACAATTGGCTCATCCGGGACTATTACTACTGACGCGGCGGCTTCATCCATAGCCCACACCGAAACTCAGAGTGCACAAGTAACAGTAGATAATTTAAATATCGGAATAAGGGACATTCAAAACTATAATTATATCTTAAGTGATTTGCCACTTCCAAAATTTAGTGAAAACTCCAATCCAGTACAGTTTATTGCAGACTTGTCAGAGTACTTTCAAATTAAAAAGATACCGGAAGCATTGAAAATGATAGTTGTTAAAAGATGTTTGGACCAGAAGACTTTATATTGGCTACAAACGGTATCAGGGGCGAAATTTCATATGAATCCTTTAAGAGGCTATTCATGAACAGATTTTGGAACGTTACGATACAGCACAGAATACGAGCAATGCTTAGCCATGGACAATTTGATCCAGAGAAGGATTAGCAATGACCGCAAAAATTAAAAAAAAAGTATTGTAATGTAAGAGAGTTAACTATGTATATATGTCATAAGGAAGGATAAATGAATGCAGGACAGAAATAAATGTTTAAAGGGGAAGAGGAAGATTTTCTTAGTAACCTGTAGCCACATTTGAAATGAAGCATGTAATAAGGATAAATTAATGTCATATGAAAGTAAAAGTAAGTAGATATAATTCAAAGAGTATTGTGAATATAAAGTACAAAACCATAAAAAAGGTTAAGGATAATTAAAGCCAAACATTTATATAGCACACAGATAATGTTAAATTATGTCTTAAAATTAAGAGATGTAAATATATTTGTGTAGAGAATGAATATTTTGGTACATATGTTCAATAATTACAAAATGAACTAGGGTAAAAATCTTTAGTGTATAAATTTTTATGTCAATGACCTAAGAAAGAATAACCATTTTGTAACATTGTCCTAAATAGTACAGGGTACAGTATTTGCTGTATAAAAAAGCTTGTAATGTCAGATGTATGTATATAAACACATTAGACCCGAGCCAGTGAATAGTGGCGAGAAAAAGGGCAAGATGTATAACGTGTGTTAAATGCGTGTGCAGTGTTACGTGCAAGTGATAAATGCCGTGTGTTACAAGATTCAGGAGACTAAAACTCCAATTATAACATTTCCAAAAAAGGTTGTAAATATTTATAATTATGTTTCTAGTGGGGCACATGAGGCAGTATTTTATATCACAACACTGAATGCCAGAGTGATTGTAGTGTAAACTAACATTATTGTATGACAATGATTTTAGATGTTTGTTAACCATAAGCATTGTTAGAAAATAAGTTTACACGGCCTCACTGAAACTGACAATAGAATGGGTAACAATGAAGCGAAGGGGTGAGTTGTCTATCACTAAGAAGAGACAAACAAATGACGTCAGGGTAGCGTGCCTTTCTTTAGAAATGGAGGGAATATCTTCCCTAGAGTATATGTGTTAGAAATTATGATTGGCTGACAAAGTAGACGCTAATGTTGGCGCGATTTAGTTACCAATAGCAGCTCTACTATAATGTTTAGGCATTTCGGGGTGAGGGAGTATAAATTCTCGAGCCAAAAGCAAGTATCGCGCAGTTCTACAGAATCATTCGCGAGGTACACATCCCACAGTTCTACAGAATCATTCGCGAGGTACACATCACGCAGTTCTCTAGAATCATTCGCGAGGTACACATCACGCAGTTCTACAGAATCATTTACGAGATACACGTCGCGCAGTCTTGAAGTACGCGGCAACTAATACGAGAGTAATTACATTCGGAAATATAACAGTTTCAGTCAGGCGTGTATAAAGATTACAGATGTGATCTATTAATTAAGTGTTGGCAATAAAAGTGTGAAAACAAATTCTTTTATCAGTGTTATCTTTTAGTAACAACTCCTTTCCGTTTACACGCCCTGCTCAGAGATATTTGCTCGACTGAGTAATAATAGCTAGCCGGAGGACATAGAACATAAATCTTAAAATAATAAAACAATAACAGGCGCCCAGAAAATACGATAACACGAACAGATTACTGCGACAATAGGGCCGACTTAAAATCTTCACCCCAGAGCCGGGAATCGAACTCCTGTACCTCAGTATGAGAACCGAAAACGAAACTACTGCGCTGCCCCAGCGCCCGCAAGTAATGTAACATATTACATTATTTATATGTGCCTACATTTATTTTTGAAACAAATAAATTATTTATAAAATTGTTGTTATTTTTTCTAAATAATTCCTTATTAATTTTATTGAGTGGCGTAATAAGTTGTTTATATCTTCTTCTTTCCAATTGAAAGTTACAATAGAATCCACAATAGACTATCCGAGAGACACTGGATTTAGATACATTTTTTATGATAAATATATATAGGTATAAGCTTTTATGTTATTTGCAATGCTAAACAGTTTACTTATATAACAGCACCTGTTTTTCTTTTGTTCTCTAGTATATGTAAATAAATAAGTTCTTTTTATCACACGGTGAAACTGAACCTGCCCAACTTGCTTATTCAGAAAGTGTCCAGGTTCATCCCAGATGCAGAAGTAAACTGTTACTCCAGAAAATGCAATTTGAAGTAGTAGTCTCCAAAACATGGCGTGCTGCCCACATCCATGAAGTTTAATAACGCGAAAAACCTACAAAACAAAGAAATTCTTTTTGGTCACGGAGGCCTTTCGAATGAGCATAATTTTAAGCGCTAAGGGTTTCTTACAGCTTCTTAACTTCATAACGGCGAACTAGTATTGCAGTTGTTCCAAAAGTCCTTCGTTTGTTTCACATGTTTCACAACGTTTGCAACGAAAACTCTGGGCGACCGAACTAGTAGCTTTCGCTTGAGATCTACTTTTCAAAAAAAAAAAAAAAAAAAAATCCTCCCCCTTAATGTGTGAGCCAGAGATATACAATTAGGATTCACATACATGCAGAATGACGACACCAGAAACGACAATTTTAAAGAAGTAAGTCATCACGGGTGATACAATTACCTATCAAGAAATCACTGTAAAAAATTGTTACACAGTGCTCTGTATATATTACCACTCTATAAAGTCATAGGCAAACCGTTTTCTTAGTCGAAGTTCTGGGTATGCGCTATGGAGGAAATCTAGTGAATCGATATTAACAAGATGTTTAACTTACTCAACACAGAGATTCAAGCGCAGTTTGAAAAAATCTGATGTGTTACATTCACATAACTTTCTTTACCCTCTATCGCTTATCAGTGGATAAACAAATTATTCTTACGAAAGTTAATTGTATATTTCGTTTTAATCCAAAAAAATTTTCCATAAATAGTTACATTACTCATTTCGTTATAGATACAAAGCAAGTAGCGACAGCTAAATGTTTCAGAACTGGACGCTATACGCTGGCCTTAAAATTCCATACTCTCTGTATGACATCGCGAGAAATAGGACATTTAAAGAATGACTAAGCATTGTTCAATTCTAACCATAGGTTATTTGAAATAAATTGTGTGTTTTAAAGAGATCTACATTCTTTGTGAAGTAGTTTTTCCTATGTTGCTTAATGTTTACCTGTTACGCAAGATTATACAAAATTCTTTCCGAATGAAGAGGACTTCGCAAGCTTTTCCCAGAAAATTTATGATGTACCCTTTATTTATCTTGTAATATCTTTAATTACGATTTTAATCAAAATCGTTAAAGCTATTTTTCAGAAAATCAAAACATTTTTAATCTAAACCTAAATACCAAGTTTGTTATTTATCCGATTTTTCGTTTTTGAGTTATGCTGTTCACAGACACGCATACACATATGGACATTTCTCTAAAAATCTGACGTGATATATTCACTTTACTTTTTCTACTTTATTAATGGGTTTATAAACTGTTCTCACTAAAGCTCACTTTTCTATCTACTACATTTTAATCCAAATAAACCTTTGCAGAAATTGCTACATTACACATTTCGTTATAGATACAAACGGAACGCAATAGTTAAATGCTTAAGAGCTGGACGCGTTATGCTGGCCTTAAAGTTCCATAGTCTTTCCATGCAATCGCGAGAAACAACTGCATGTTAGCAGGACTTAAAGAGAATGGCTATGCACTGAACAGTTCGAACTATTAATAACGGATATCTCAGAAATGGCTTATGCCCAAAAAAAACTTTTATTTGTATTAAATTATCTGTTTTAAAGAGATCCACATTTTTTGTGTAGTACATTTTCGTCTATCACTTAACTTTTACCGGTATGAGGACTTTACAGGCTATTCCCAGAAAATTCAAGATGTACGTTTTATTTGTCATGTAAATATCTTAAGTGTATAGTATCTTAATCGAAATCATTAGAAATATTTTTTAGAAAATCAACATTTTTGAAAATTGTTCCATGTAAAGGATAGTTGTGCTGGGGAAATTTTCTTGAAAATCTTCATTGCATTCTTGGAAGATAACTAAACACCAGTTGGGTAGTTATCCGATTTTTCGTTTTTGAGTTTTTGTTACAGGCGCTTTCACACACATAAACGGATATGTTTTTAAAAATGCTTTTTTATTTATGAGGCCTCAAAACATGTATGTATTTCCGGTGAAATATCCATATTGAATTTTTGAATGGAATGCAATACCTTCTCTACCTACTATGCACATGGTAGAGAAAGTAAAAGATTCTGGATTAACAAGTAAAGTTTCCACTCTCACGTTGAAACGTACCTGATTTTTAAACTGTAGTAGCTATATCAATGCGCAATAATAATTTTCATTATTGTTCATTTATTTTAATTCTGGTAAAATGTGTTTGTCCCGGCCCCACTGATCTCAGAATTTGATCCTTAGTTTTTATGAGTATATGTTTTGGAGATTTCGGTCTCTAAGGATACTGAGACCGCCATATACTCTTACAGAATATTCCATAGTGCAACACTTTTGGAAATTCCAGCTGCAAAAACGAGAATATAGCTCTTTTAGTGTTAAATCAATATAACAGTTTGTAAAATGAGATTGTGTCATTAAAAATCATGTGTAACAGAAAATACTCACAAACAGAAGCCTCGGTAGAAAGTATAATCCAGTTGGGAAATCGTTTCTTCAAGTCCACGAGAACATCGGGTGAGCAAAGATTGTCCAGGTACCAGTGTATGGCCACACCGTCCACTCTTTTCAGCGCTTCTGGATAACGTTCCATCTGTAATGAATGGAGGCAAAGTTTAAACTGAGATTTAAATAAACTCGTGATTATGTATGCAGCAGTAACATGTGCTTATGGTGAGAGAAAAGAAAGTAACTTATCGAGTTTAAGTTTTACGGATTAGTATTGAATAAAGCGTAGATAAACGATATTTTGTATTTTGACTGTTCTAGATCACATATTAATGATAGAGTGAAATGTCACAAAAAACCTATTCAGCCAGAGAGGGAATGTCTCGGGTAAACTAAATAAACATTATTCTGGAGACATAGAAAGACACCTATCACTATAATTACCATTCCCTCTCATTAGAAATTGACGAATAGTGACACTAGTTCCATCTGTCTGCTAGGATGAAGTCAACAGCTGCCACGTAGTAATAAAAATACCTTTCATTTTAATTACTCTGTGTGGCTGTGAATCAACTGTGCACCGGTTTGAATATTATGTCATGTTACAAAAAAACTCACAGATTTCTCTTAACAATGGCAGGATACAAAGAAAGTGAAATTTTATCCCAGATCTTAATCGAAACAAGTTGCATTTAATCAACTGTATTTTTCCTATCTCTTGTTCCTGGACAGTCAATTAGAACGTTGACTAGATTTCCACTGCACTTACACAATGGACATACCATATATACTCTGTTGCTAGTTATGTCTTATAGTTTCCAAATTGTAAATCTTAATCATATTAAACGTTCCCTCACCTTTTCAACAGAACCTTCCCGTCATTATACAACCACCCCCTTTAATTCTCGACATAACAACGGAGCATACTCTTGAAATTTTAAACATTGTCCTAGAATCTGACCATATACAATCAATATTAGTACTCTTTCTTCACCAAAGCTTTCACACTGACCTTTCCCAATTCTAATAGATCACAGATATTAGCAACATTTAGTGGGATACTTAACAGTTTTACAAAGCATATTGAGTATGTTATCAATTTCTTCCCAACAATCCTTTTCCCAAGCCGACCTCGATTGCACTAGTGCACTCTCCACATCATACTACATTCATATTAGGGGCAAAGTATAAACCTTTTCTTAAAAATTTCATTGTCAACTATTTAGCCAATGCAAACCTATACTGCCTTCCCCACTGATCCGAGCTGCTAATCGTTATTCCCAAATATGTAAACTGTTTAACAAGCCGAATGCTGTTTCCTTCTGCAGCTCATTCGCCCTTTTTCTTAAAAACCATTCTGTTTGTCTTTTCCTGATTTACTTTCAGATTATACTTCTCACAGCATATAGCTGTTTATGACTTTACATTCTTCAGCCCAAACATAAAAATCATGCAACATTAAGGCATTTGAATAGAGTAATCCAGGAATTTCGTGATTATTTATTACTGGCAAATTCTTGTTAAGATTTTGTAATGCTACTAAGTGGGAGCTAACATTAGAACATTTATATTGAAATGAGCTAATGAAACATAAAGGTAAATGTACAGACGAACGGAGCACTCCCCGCAACCGGGACAGAGAACGGCAAGTAGACCAGAAAGCCCTTTTGCTTTTGCCGCGGCCCCTGGGAGGGAGGAATGAGAGAAGAGACCCGGAGGGTAGACAAATGCGCATACGACAGGCGCAAGCATGGTCGATCTCTAACATTTCGAGATGGAATGCATCCTTACGCCTCCCGGACCTACCCACAACCAGCGAATCCCAGGCGGTTCTCCCCACAGAGCCCACTCGGAGGTGAGACGTAACTGAGCAGTCCCGCAACAATGAGCTACAGAGCGTACAGCCACCGCTAGCTGCAACCCGCCGAACACCTGGTGCTATAGCCCTGAAACAGATGACAAGGAAGATGTGGATGCAGGAAATTAGGAGCAAGAAGTTCATGGTAGAAGAAGAACCATCCCAGAATTCGCCTGCCGGCTCGGGAAAACCACAAAAACCATGGGTCAGAGTGGGCGGTCGCTGGGGATCGAACCCGAGACCTCCCGAATGCAAGTTGCACACATTACCACGGCGCTACCTCGCTCGGTGATTATGATCATAAGTTCTGGAGGTAAAACTGAGGAAGAAAGTAAAATGACATAAGGGTAAATAAAGGGGAGGGTACATTTGGAAGGGTAGGCATTTCTAAGCAAAACGTTGATTGCGAACTGGTGCAAAGAGTAGATGTGAAGATTGAAGTTGTTATTTTTGTTGTATTGTTATTTGCCCCACGTTTTGGGAGCCAATTTGAAGTAGGAGTTGTATTGTAGTTCAACTGTTGGGGAGCCGAACTTGTAGTAGCTGCAACCTCACGTATGGTAAAAAGTTTCCGGTGGCCTTCGCCCCAAATGTACTTTCCGGTGGCCGTTGGCTCCCCCAAAAATGTTTAAAAAATATTAACATCGTAATTTTGACTGTTTCTTTAAATATTATATATTTAGGTTTGCCTCGACTACGTCAGTATTATTGTTAGAGACATGAATTTCTTTGCAGGGAGTAGTGAGGCTAAGAATGTACGCTTACACAGATTATAATTTTTACTTCACTACATTTATTAATCCTTCACACAATTCAAATAACACTTCACTGATATAGAGAGCTGTGAGATTCTTTTATTAATTACTTGCACTTTTTAACACTTAAACTATTTTCGTCTCACACGAATACATATTAAATTTCTCGAGGACGCATCTCGCGTCCGGTTAGGAACACTGTCTACAACGAATACGTCAAGTTATGAGCGCTGTCTACGAGCAACTGACTTCTGTATTTGTAAATTTTGCTATATTTTAGTTTCTGATTGGCTAATCCTAGTCCAACAGAATACCTTCATTTAACTAAAGCTTTTTCTGGTTGTTGATTGGCTATTTATTAAACTGTCTCAAAAATTACATTATTGTTGCTCCAAGAATTACCAGTAGTATTAAACTTTCAAATTCATTATTGCCTCAAGGCTACCTCATTGTTACTTCATTGTTAGCAAATTTTAATCTATTATTCTCACAAGTCCTACATTATTAAATTACGTAATACATTCACATAACATTATTACAAGTATACAATAGTATAAACATATACAATGACTGTAATATACACTTTTTATATATTGTTACATGCATATATTGCTTTAAGGCAGGCTGTTATTGAATTTATATTATATAATTAGACTGAAATTATTTAAGCGTTAAAAATACTGTCTCAAGATTGTGAGAATCAATGTATAGATTGCATATCAGTATACAAGTGTTGCTAAGCACAACTTTGTGAAGAACAACATGGTTACTTTCCCCTTCATCATAAACCATACCTAAGAAGCAGTTTTAGTCAAAAGTGCCGATATATGTTTCACGTACATAACGGTACTACTTCATGAAGCTTAGAATTCCACTGACGGTGTCAAGAAGAGAAGCAAATTTAACTTACTTCATTTAGCAGAGTGCTGATCCAAATTCGTTGGTCGTCAAGGAGAAACAGTTTCAAGCTGCCATAACCTTTGACTGTAAGGGTCGGTATTAGGTAATTATTTAAGAAGCAGGCTTGCTCTTTTGAAGTCCATCCCATTGTGCTTGGCACCCAAAAAAGGAAGAAGCTGGAGAAAGGCTCATTGTGTGCACTTAGGCCCCAAAATTCAAGACCTTCGTTTTGGTAGCTGTCCAAAAACCTATAGAGCAAATTAAAGAAAGATACGTTAATTCGGAACGCACTAGCATTGTTGTTCGAGGTTGACCTCGACTTTAAAATTTTTAGAATAATTCAAACAGCAGCAAACACACAAAATATTAAATATTTCTCTATACCGTTTCCAGGACAACAGTATATTCCTTCTGAGACTCTGAAAGCTTGACCTGATGAACATGGTATAAAATTGCTCTGCGTGAGGGCTCAATTTTAGACAGTCTTCTAATCTAGATTGGATGTACTCTCTGTCCAACTAGTATAACTGCAAAGGATCGAAAAGATTAGGTTTAGTGGGGATTAAATTGGGACTAGACGAAAGCTTGAACTGAGTAGCTCTCAAATCTGTGGTCATGAAAAGAGCAGTATTTGCGCTCACATTGTCGTGTAAGAATTGGATGCCTTTGGTGGTTTATTCCGACCTTTCGTGAATTGAGGTGTACAACATTGCCACTAAAGTGAAGTCCAGTCACAGGGAGTGGACCCGGAAAACATCCCCCACATCCCGTGGACTGAGACTGTACGTTCTGTGTGGCTAAATATAAAATTATAGCCATAACAATGGGAGAGTAAATATTAGTAACGTTAGGAATAATATTAAATAAGACTGGGAAAATAATATTGCTTGTAAATATGAATATGGGTTGAAGAGACAGTGCAAGCAGCAGGCAGGAAACGGGGTTGGTTTTTCCCCATTGTAGGCAAGTGAGGGCAGAATACGCTTTTGTTCGTGTACCGTTAGGTCGCCTGAAAAACAAGTGCGTAGAAACGAAGGTCAGTGCTCTGATAGCTGCAGGCATACGAGTTCATGTGGAAAGTTAAAGTAGGCAATGAATATGAAAGATAGCGAAATGAGGGGATAGAAAAATTCGAAATAAAGAAACAGGAGAGTTTTAAAAAGCACTTGTTCTTGATATTCCCTCGGAAGTCGTTCTAAAAGCAAATGTGAGTGCCGTTCAAAGCAAATTTATAGAAAAGTGTCGGAGGGTAGGCGCGGTACAGCAGTAAACGCGGCGCCCAGAGAAATGAGTCTGTGTGGCGAGGTTCTACCAGGAGTCAGATATTAAAACGTCAACGGGAAATAAACGGGCAGGAAAACGAACCAGTCTTATTAACCACCAACTCTAAAGTCAAGATCCATGCTAGAATCTGAGCTCGCATCGAACACGGCACCATTCCTACAAATCCCGCGCCGCCAATTGGCGCACATCACCTACGCCGCATACCCTCACAGGACGCTAAAACTTGTTATACCAAGTGAAGACACTAACACATTACTGGGTAGACCTTTTCGGAGGTTTTGGATGTGCTAGAATGACTTCGACAAGTTTCCATGCCCCGTACTTCTTATAAATCTAATACGAATTGGACAGGCAGGTAAGGCAGGTGAAGGTCTGTTCATCAAACTGTGCTAACAGTCTACAATGGATTTCAGCCGCTTGAAGTTTTAATTACACAGAAATTTGATAATATTGCCATCTTTTCCAATAGGAACATTATAGTTATGAGAACGGCTCTCTTTTGAGACTCTCTTGTCTCTTTTAATCTGAATGCCTCTACAATATGACCATAGAAAAGGAACGTGCATGTTCAACTTTGAGTCATCGTCATATCCAGCAGTATTCTAATAATATTGCTCTGTGCTACAAATTTAAGACTGGAAGACTTTACAGAGGAAGCATTTAATGAGAAAGAAATAACAGAAGAAATCTTCAATAACACTCTCACAGGAAGAAAAATAATACTTTCATCTGTTTTGGTCCATTACAGTCCACTAGGTGTCTCACTGGAAGCACAATTTATAGATACAGAAAGGAAAATGTTTGACTACTGGGGCAAGTGTCGAAAGATGGTGTAAACTGATAACAGATAAAGGATGCAATTTGGTTTAAGTTGACGTGACAGTATCCCTCCCTATATCGCCACGAATGGTAGGAGCCGGTTCTTTTCCCTCCACTCGGCTATGTGTTCCGTTGCAAACCTAATGTCCGGCTATCTCCGGTTCCTGTCTGTCTCTCTCTCTCTCTCTTATTTGAACAAAGATCTCGCTCGATGTCTAATTAGGGGAACTAAGATGAGACATTAATTTATATAAATGTTATTGATTACAACTAAAACGCGACTCCTCCCACAGATGTTGAATTAGAAATATCAGTTTTCAGAATAATATTCCTTAATACCCCTGAAACAAATTGTTCAACAGCAAATTTCATTTAGTGTATACCATTTTACTTTCTTTATTACATACCGATCGGGATGGCTCAGGAGATAACGTCTGTGGCCGCATTCGGGAGGTCCTGAGTTCGATTCCCAAGGCCGACATTCCCGACACATGAGATTTTTCGGGGGTTTCCCCGGGTCACTAGGCGAATATTGGGAGGGTTCATTACATTCTCAAATTTCTTGTCCCTCCATTTCAACTCCATACTCATTTCGCTTCACCTTTCATCTGCCTCACTTTTTAGGGTTGCAAGTCGCGGCAGGGGAAAGGGATGCTGCATGTAATGGGACGGTTTCAAAGTTCCGGGCCCCCGGGTGGGGTGTGCAAGCGTGCAGGTGGGGAGGGGAGCCGGTTGAACCAGCTGCCATTCGGGGAGTTTCAATCTGGAAAAGGTAGGGGACCCTGTCCTCTGCTCTGTCGCCCTTCCGGGTCCGTCCGCCCTATGTCTCCTCTCACCTCATCCCTCCCTCCCGGGTGCACCCCTTTAAGGGCTTAGGCACAAAATATCTTCTTAGGTCAAGGTGCTAAGTTCCCTTCCGCTCCTAGTCCTAGCCTTGGTTACATTCAATAAGTAGAGGAATTATTGTGTTCCACCGAACAGTTTGATACCAGGATGTTACCCGAAATACAGGTCCTCTGAATCCAAAAACGTCCATGTGTGTGTATGTGTGACAAATAAAATGTAGGTACACTTTGAATTTTCCGTGGATAACCTGCGACGTCGTCTTTATTCTAAATGACTTTTGTATAACTGGTAAACCGTAAGAGGTGATAAAATCTCACTACATGAAACTTATAGTTCTAGTTAAAACACACAATTATTTATGTCAAAAGTTTTGGTGACGTTAATCATTTTCGAAATACCTATTCTTTGTTATTGGTTTGAATTGTCAAATACTTTATACTTTTCTCTGTTCTTTTTACTTTCTCTACTACGTATAGTAAATAGGGGTATTTCACCCAAAAATTCGATACCGAGATTTCACCGCAAAGCATTTTTGGAAACATGTCCGGGTGCATGTCTGTGTGTTTCTCTGTCTGTGAACAGCATAACTCAGAAACGAACAGTCGGATAAACACCAAACTTGGTATTTAGGTTCAGTATCTTCCAGAGATGCGACACGAAGGTTCTCAAGAAAATCCCTCACCCCAGATTACCCTTTACATGGACTATTTTTTGAAAATTTTAATTTTCTCAAAAATGGCTCTAATGATTTTGATATCATATGTTTAAGACATTTTCATGACAAATAAAATGTATGTCTTGAAATTTCTGGGAATGCCTCCAAAAGTATTGTTCATTGTGAACGACTTTTGCGTAACTGGTAAACCATAATAGATATTGCTTGTTTTTCCCTTAAATTTTTCAATACTTATTTTCTCAAATAGGAATTCGTATTAATTTTTTTTGTCTTGGATATGCAAAGAGTATTAATCTGTGGCAAAGAGAATGGTGCTGCACATAGCAACCAGGTATTAAGAGATATGTCTGTGCTTATATTTTCCTTGCAAATACAAAACAAGGGGAATATGGTAGGCCTTAAGCGATAGTCAAATATTTTTAGAACTGGTCTATGTGTAAAATGTAATTCTCTTTGCATGTCAAAACATCATTTCTGCAAATATTTATCTCGATTAATATGAAATAGATGGAGAATAGGCGTTTTTAAAAATAGTTTGTACAAGAGTAGAGAAAGTCATGTGAGTGTAACACATCAGATGTTTTTCTCTTCCTTTCGCATTCATGCAAATACAATTGAATTTGAAAGCCATAGCGACCGGCATTTGACTGTCACATAGCTTAATGTCTTCTTTTTATAAAAGATGCGTGTAAATGAGTAATTAAGGTTTATTTATATTAACAAGAATTAGATACAAGAATAAGCTTTTGTGCGAATAGTTTTAGAAGAGTGATTACACAAATTCATGTGAATGCAACACAAGATATATTTTTTAAAAATAAATTATCGTCAAAAGTGAAAGCGTGATTGAGCAAATTATTAATTAGGAAACAAAACAAGGCATATGACATTTTTAATTGGGCAAATTATTATACACTTTTTGAAGTACTCTATGGAAGGTTTTTGGACTTCTGCCTTTATTTTCTTGGGAGAACATATATTTTGAACCTCAGAAAATTAGAAATGAAACTTATCATCAGGAAAATGTTTATAAAATGCCATGAAGTTTTCATGCAGTTATTAAAATTCTAAAAAGAGTATCCAAAATACGAGTTATATTCCTTAATAAATGTTTATTTTATTTTTATCCAAAATGCTAGAATAGCACTTAAGCCCCTCCTTATGCTTCGTCATAAAGCAAATGTTTTCCGATTTCTATTGGGTACTATATTGTTAAAAGCTGCTACTTTACCTAATTATATAATCTGCCATCACTTGGTAATAGTTATCTTGAAGTTTGGAAAACCCCATAAAATCCATAAAAAACCGAGGTTCCTTCATCCATTTGGGTATCTCCCATATACTGGTAAGCAGTTTCACTGGTTCAGTAGACAATGCGATGGCTTGCTTAATAAATGGAATCTGCAAAGCAAAGTAGGTGAAATAAGTTTCATCTGATGCTTAAGGAAAGGTGTCATCAACTGCTGCTTGCTGTACTGTAAGACAATCGAAATACATTGATGAATACTACAGTTTGCATTACATATTAAACCCCCCAGTATCATGGGAATGGACAATAATAGAATAAGCACCATGGAGAATGCAGAAGTTGAGTTTAATTCCGTGTAATGGGAAACTATTGCTGTGTTTCACCAACCATCGTCTTGGCATTTGAAGATCAAGTTGTTGACGATTCTCAAAAGCGGAAGTTCCATTTCACCAATGTGCGTCATCCTTTTGATAGCCGAAGTATACTGTAAGATAATCAAAATACATTAATGGATATTCCAATTTCTATTAAATATTAAAACGCCGCAATTTCATGGAAATGGGCAATAGGATAACCAGCACCATAGAGAATAATGTCGATGGTTGAATTTAACTCCAGTCAATGGGAGACTTTGTCAGGTTTTACCATTTGAAGATTATCAAGCTGTTGACGGCTCGTCAAAAGCGGGTTTCGCCAATGTGCGCCATCCTTTCGACAGCTGAAGTTCCCATCAAGTTTTGAGGCAGCATTTTCCTTCCTTCAAATAATTGATGGTCCATCAAATCTAGTTTAATCGTTATGAACGTACTCAAGCTCTTGAGAAAGGGCATAGCATTTACTTTCATTCCAGTAACTGAACAATGGACATTTTCGATACTGAGGCGTTGTTCAACGAAAATGAAAATACGCGTCCAGAACGTATTATTCGACATAAAAATAAACTTTTCTACGAAATGAATGGCCTAAAATTTGTGACTCGTTTCAGATTATCAAAACAGGTAATGTTGAAAATATTGGAAGAAACTGAACCGAGATTGGAATACCCTACGAACAGGATTCGGACACTTTTACACATTCAACGGTTATTGGTAACACTCAGATATTTCTCCACGGGATCGTTCCGTATTCTAAACGGAGTTTCGAAATCCACAGAGTGCAGATACGTGGAGAAAGCAACGGAAGCAATCGCCACAGTGATCCAAGAACGTTATGCAATTGCAAATTTTCCTGTTGTTGTAGACGCCATTACCTATACTCACGTGCCCATTTTCTCACCCGGTGGGTATAATGCTGAAGTATATGGTATATTCAGACGGTTTGTATTGCAAGTTTACTAATTACCAATATTTTGGCACGCTGACCAGGTTATGTTCATGGCAGCTTTATATTTGACAACAGTCGGTTGAGAATGCTGTTTGAAACAGGGAGATGGCATTTTGTAGTTGGTGGCAGTGGCTACCGAGGGCGTAGCGTGTTTTAAACATACGCGTTGAGCTTATGTTTGGTTTTTGAAGCCACAATCTCAGCCAATGAAAACAGACGTAACAAATATTACTGTTGTCAACTTCACAACTTATGTTACGCCATTTTGATGTGATTATCGTTGACTCTACGGCAAAAACTGGCGAAGGGTTAGTTTGACATACCTCAAGCTAAATTTGCATTGATTGGTGAAACCCGCCAATGTTAAATGTGTCACCTTCATGATCCATACCTCAGAAACTATTTCAGATTTCAGACTGAAATTTTACAGGATGTTGGTGCAGACTTCTAAGCTTGAAGCTCTACTATTTTACAATAATATGGTTTATTGAGGAACATATATTTCTCTGCCTAACTTAATGCTTTTTTATTAAAATGTATCGGCAATTTATTTTCTAAAACCTAACGAACCAGCTTATTAACATCGAGGTAGATCAATTACAGCATTGAAATCTTCTTGTCTTCTTGTCTTATACGATAGATTTCCGCCATTACTCGGACGCACTTCAGCCTTGGGCTTAGCATTGAAGTGTTATTTTTGTCTCAAAATTTGATTAAATTATATTCAATAGGTTCTGAAACAAAACGGATCACTTATGCCATAAAAACCTCATTTACAGATAAAAAATGTTCAAAGTAAAAATGGAGGGAAAATCTCACACATATTTACAAATAAAAAAGGTCTACACTGCTTGAACATACAGAAATTTCCATATTTAGAAGTGTAGAGCATACCTTACCCTTAGAGATGAGCTTAAATGTACTTCTCCAGGAGTTACCATTTTTTCTCTGAAATACTGCGGAATTCAGATCACAAAATGGAATTGAAGTATTATTATTACTACTTTGTCCTTAGTAGCAAATAGAGGAAGTATTGCATTCCATCCAGAAATTCCATGTAGATATTTCACTGTAAGTACGCGTTTTGAGGTCCCCTCAATAAAAACATTTTTAGAAAAAGCTCTGTGTGTTTGATGTGTCTTTGAACAGCTTAAATCAAAAAAACGAAAAGACGGTTAAATAACAAATATTAAGTTAACAAGGATATGACAGCAATATTTTCAAGAAACCCCTCTAACTCCTAAACCATCCTTTATATGGAAAATGATTCCTTATTTTATATTTTCTCTAAAATGGTTATAATGATTTTGATTAAAACACCATATGTTTAAGATACTCTCATGCCAAATACAATGCATATGTTGAATTTTCAGCGAATAGCCTGTGAAATCCTCTTGATTTTCAATTACTTTTGTATAATTGGCAAACGTAAGAGATAGACAAAATCTTGCTGACAAAACATGTTAACCTCTTTTTAAATTATACTTTCTTTATCAAACGTTAAGTCGCTATTCGTTTCTTCTCATGCTCATACAAAGAGTGCGAAATTTCTGTATCGTACTTATGTCTACAACGGAAAGTGTATACTGGAAGTTTGTCTGTATTGACAAGTAGATAGAAGAATAAGCCTTTGTATGAAGTGTAGAAGAGTGAGTAGAGAAAGTTGTCTTAATACAACACATATTTTTTCATGCAATAATGTAACACATAGCTTGTTTATAGTTCTAACAAATTGAATAAGAATAACCAAACCTTGGGACATCGGACAGCTGGTTAACAAATACCCTGTACTTAATATGTATTGAAACATAATGTGATACATTGCTCTCGGTCATTGCTTCATTTTCTGCAACAGTAAATAACTCACCTTATACTTGTAATCATCTTTTGTAAGACTAAAATGTGATAATGCTGTATCATTAGCAACATCATCATACGTATAATATCTAGTGGAAAAATCACTGCCTCCAAGTGGCATTCGGATGAATGTGTAGCCGATTCCTTCCGGTGCGAAATACTGCCTGAAAAATTGAAAATAAAAGAATTCAAAACACATTTTATTCCTCAAAATCTTTGCAAAGTTCATTAAGCACATATCCTAATATCCTCGCTAAATCTAACTAAAATAATAATCACTGAAACTCGACACTAGTTATTTATACCCTTTCAACAACCCAAAGCTTGATGATTCCTATCACCGTGAACAACTCGAGGATTGCTGTTTACAGCTTCATGAACCACTTACATTAGCTTAGGTTAGGAAGTAAGAAGTGTAAGCTAAAACCTTTGCCCCTATTAAGCTTCATTTGTGCCTGCGATTTCATGTCGCACGACAAGGAATGATGAGACGGTCATACACTATGTGATCAAACGTATCCGGACACCCACACAAACATACGTTTTTCATCTTAGCTGCATTGTGCTGCCACCTACTGCCTGGTACTCATTATCCGCGACATCACTAGTCATAAGACATCGTGAAACGACAGAATGGGACGCTCCGTGGAACTATGGACTTCGAACGCGGCCAAGTGATTGGATGTCACTTGTGTCAGAAGTCTGTACGCGAGATTTCCACACCCTAATCATCCCTAGGTCCACTGTTTCTGATGTAATAGTGAAGTGGAAACATGAGGGGACATGTACATCACAAAAACGTACAAGCCGAACACGTCTGTTGACTGACAGAGACCGCCGACATTTGAAGAGGGTCGTAGAGAGTAATAAGCAGACATCTATCCAGACCATCACACAGGAATTTCAAACTGCATGAGGATCCACTCCAAGTACTAGGACAGTTAGGCGTGAGGTGAGATTCCATGGTCGAGCGGCTCTTCATAAGCCACAAATCGCGCAGGAAAATTCCAAACGACGCCTCGCTTGGTGAGGAGCGTCAACATTACGCGATTGAACAGTGGCAAAACGTTGTGTGGAGTGACGAATCACGGTACACAATGTGGCGATCCGATGGCAGTGTGTGGGTATGGCGAATAACGGTGAACGTCATCTGCCAGCGTATGTAGTGCCAACAGTGAAATTCGGAGGTGGTGGTGTTATGGTGTGGTCGTGTTTTTCCTGGAGGGGGCTTGCACCCCTTGTTGTTTTGCGTGGCACGATCACAGCGCAGACCTACAATGATATTTTAAGCACCTTCTTGCTTCCCACTGTTAAAGAGCAATTCGGGGATGGCGGTTGCGTCTTTCAACACGATCGAGCACCTGTTCATACTGCACGGGCTGTGGCGGAGTGGTTACACGACAATAACATCCCTGTAATGGACTGGCCTGCACAGAGTCCTGACTTGAATCCTATAGAACACCTTTGGGATGTTTTGGAACGCCGACTTGGTGCCAGGCCTCACCGACCTACATCGATACCTCTCCTCAGTTCCGCACTCCCTGAAGAATGGGCTGCCATTCCCCAAGAAACCTTCCAGAACCTGATTGAAAGTATGCCTGCGAGAGTGAACGCTGTCATCAAGGCTATGGGTGGACCAACACCATATTGACTTCCAGCATTACCGATAGAGGGCGCCACAAACTTGTACGTCACTTTCAGCCAGGTATCCGGATACTTTTGATCACGTAGTGTAACTTTTAAGTGGTAAATTTATGCATGCAACGTGTCGCATTTTATGTTATTACGAAATCAGTTCTACCAGCTCGTTTCAAGATTTGGTTCGACAGCTAGAATACATCCCTCGTTAGGATACAAAGGGAACAGCAATAACCAAATGTTTAAGAACTGGACATTATATGCTGGCCTTAAAATCCAATTCCATGAATCCCAAGAAATAATTGAAAATCGACAGGACATAAAGGAAAAGACTGAAAAGTATCAAGCAAATGGAACCACTAATAACGGATACTTCGGGAATGGCTGATGCCACCAGAAAACTTATTTGAAATACATTGTGTGTTTTAAAGAGATCTACATTTTTTATGTGGTACGTTTTGTCTATCGGTTAACGTTTACCAGTTATACAAAGTTATACAAAATTCCTTCCGAATGAAATGGATTTCACAGGCTATTCCCAGAAAATTCAAGATTTACATTTTATTTGTCCTGTAAATATATTTAATATATGGTAATTTAATAAAAATCGTTAGAACAATTTTTGAGAAAATCAACATTTTCGAAAAATGTTCTATGTAAAGGGTAGTGTAGGTTAGGGGATTTTCTTGAGGATCTTTGTATCGCATCCTTAGCTGAACTAAGTTTGGTTTTAACCGGCTTTTCATTTTTGAGTTATGTTTTTCATACACATATACTCGGACCCTTTTCTAAAAGTGCTTTGTTTGAATTCAAGAGGTCTCAAAACACGTATTTCGGTGAAATCTCGGGATCGAATTTTTGGGTGGAATGCAATATACGCTTTCTCTACCTACAGGTATGGCAGAGAAAGTAAAAATGAAATGAAAATAAAAGCTAGACGAGTGGAGTGTACATCCATAAACAGCACAAAGTTGAAACTCCTTTGAGAAACTGCTCCTTGTCACGATCCTTGTAATTTTCTAACGAACATCTGAAATTGAACTCATAAGAATGTCTTCTATAAAATATCCCGTATCCATACTTGATAAAAGTCTGAACGACAACAACCAGATCATTCTTGCAACACGTGAAAGCTTAAATCCCAATAATCAGAGCTCTGTATTTCCCAACGCTTAATCGTTCACAATGCGGCAATGCGACGTGCATAAACAGACACATATACACCCGTGTATTAAGGTTATGCCGCTGTCGCATATGTAATGCGAGCTGAAAGACCATTCGACGTGTTTTTTAGCTCTTGCGACAAGTCGCGTTGCGTACATGCTTCCATTTAAGTCAATGTACCTTCAAAAGGCGTTACACTCGTCGCATGGCATGAAATCGCATGCATTAATGAGGCCTTTGGGATGTAACAGAGATTATTTTCGAGTAACGGTTACAACTGTCACAGTTGCAGTGCGTTAACGCTTACATCTAACGGTTACCAGTACTCATGCACCTATAATCCTAATGCAACGCATACAGCTTTGCTGCCTGAGTGCTGACTGATCTGTCACCTGTGGCCTGTGACCTATATCTGCGATAAACAACGTGCTGTAATAAACAACTATGTACTTGCAACTCCATGTGAGGATGACTCAAGTTGTAAGCGAATATTGAGGTAACTACTTCCCAATAAGCCACGCACATGCAGTAAATGATGTCATCTAGGCTCGGTAACTGTCTCGTTTCTTCCGTACCATTAACGTGATAAGTATAGTTCAGCAGCTTAAAAAAACAGTTGGGAGGGATAACTCATCTGGTCCTGTATTCCCTCTCTAACTGCATTGGGCGATCATGTCTCTCCTACTCTGCCTCTGAGTCGTTGCTTAAGCCCCACACGCCATAATTTCGCCTAGCCCGTGTATTATTTTATTCTCACAAAATCGTTTATCACTTAATCACATCACATACAACTGTAGAGGCAGGACTAAACACACAAGAACATTGCAACGAACAATGCTGTTTGTAGATTGCTATGACAAACCACGTAAACAGCAAGGTGGCAGCGGGTATGAAAACAAATGTTTGCATATAACTAGCGATAGCATTTCACATACATGCGGTATTGTCATAGGATATCTTCCAAAAGTTAATTCACATACTTTAGGGTATTTAAGAGCCTTCACTCTCACATCTATCTCTTCAAGAAAAAAAAGTTCCTAGCTGATTTATTTTCATAATGCAAATTATTTCAATTAAAGATTTACAAAGAAAACTAGCGGCAATAACTTTTTTTGCAGGGAGACCAAATACACATCATCATCATCATCTCAAAGTCTTTAACATACCTCTTACAGAACTAGAATAAGGAATTTAATTTTTTAGTTATCACTATGTAAACAATATCCTATTAAATTTTCTACACTATAAAGTTGCTGTGTTCATAACAGTGATGTGATACTTATTTCCCGCGTATCAGCCCACTTCCTCTTTAAGACATCTCATTGGATAACTCAGTAGCTAAAAGCAAAAGGCAAGTAGAGTGGGGGCGATTTACCCTTCCTGAATACCCGCTCAGTCCGTAGACCGAGGGAGTTTACTAAGTTGTTATACAATAGTTGTCATCGTTACTTTGGCAACCGTTTTTGGGTAACTAGTTAGTTTGTATTTGTTACTTTGGTAACCGTTTCAAAGTAACCGTCACGTTCTTCTCTGCCCATCCTCAGTTCCTATAAGTGATAGGGAGCACATACAGAGACCTCGAAAGAAACAAAGCTTGACCCCTCGCTTAGGCCCTATGTGGTCACATTGTGCCTTAGATCGACCACCAGAAGGAAGAAAAGAGGCGGAGGACCTGAAGACTGCGGCGACTGTCTCCTTATCCTAGAGACTACTTCACGAAGCCTCAACTCTTCCATATGTGGAGGATGAAATTAGACTCCGGGTCGCAAAATCGTACGATAGTTTGCCATAGGACTGGAGCACCCTCGTTAGGGCTACTGGGGACTATAAGCAATATCGGGTACTCCCATGGCATGCTAGAACCTTGCGGGTACAAAGGAGCAACTACACCAGCAGCTAAAGCTGAACTCCTGCACAACTCTTCAAGAGGTGCTTGGACTTCCAAATTACAATAGAAACCTTATTAAAAAAAATTAAACTTTTCGAAAACACATCAAACCAGCGGTCCAGATGTGCCTATGTACCCTGACCAGCTGTCCTCGAGGACCAATTTTGCTACTCCTTTCATCCCCCAACCTCAATCTCACCCATGCCCTACAACCCCCATACCGTCAAATAACCAGTTAACCTTAGGCTATTGGGTGAAATACTCTCAAAAATATAGTCCCTTCTACTAGAGATAAACGCTTTTTCCAGACGATTTTATAAACTCTAACTATACAGTTTCTTGCTACACATCTCCGAAAGCTTATGGTGAGTGAAATAAATACACATGGATCGAATGTCACGATCAGCCAAAAAATGGCGTAACTAAATAACCAGAGCAGCGATAGGCCACAATAAATACAGTGCCTTCTTTTTATCCCAAGGCCGCGGATCGCGCGAATGCGTGCTCCGTGCGCAGTCTACTACACTGCGGGTTTTTCCGTTCCGTAACTCCCGCGTTACTCACTCACGAGTGTTAGTAACATGTATGTAATGAGTACTAACCTTGTTATAGGTGTTGTTAAAAGGATGTCCATCGTTTTTGACATGGTTGGATGAAATTACCATTCGCACGCATAAGTTCTTACTGCGTTATGTTCATAATTTCGGCTTTTATATTGTCCTCAAGTTCGTCTATGGTGTGGGGATTGTTCCTATAAACTTTATTTTTTAGTGTTTGGCGATCCCATTGTTCTAAATTGATTGACCAAACATATCACAGTGTTCACCCGGAACTGGATAGCCAGGAAGTTGCTGCTGAAATTGTCTACACACCTGTCTACATGATTCAGTTTTCACTTATGTATTGTATATAAAAATATGCTCTTCAAAGGTGAATTTGTGGCAGGCATTTCCGTGGACTAATAAGAGAATAACATCCCTAAGGAAATCACACACAACACACGTATTGTCGAAACACTTCACAGCACGAAGACAGAAAAACGACTGAGACAGCTCACAGCTGATAAACGTACCCTTGACACGTCCTGCGCCGCCTTTGCAGTGGCATGATACCGATGTCAGTGACGTCTCGGCCGATACGCATGTAAGGCGGTTGTGGCCTTGGCATAAAACGAAGGCACTGTATAAGAAACACACCTATACCAAAATGGGTGAATTATGCCCGTGCACTGAATATACCATTGTTATAATAACTTGCGTCATTTGATTATTAAGGTTAAATCACGCTTAATTTCTTCTTAAAATATTATAACATGCGAACAAGGTTACGAAGGGGTCAGATCGTCTAGCATAAAGCTAGATTAGAGATAATTAAAAGACTAGAGGAATGAAGGTGCTACATAGCTGAGTAGTATTGTTGTTATTCCTTTAACTTTACAAAGCGGCTGCGTGAGTTCGAAGCTTAGATGCTAAATTGCACCCTCCTTCCTTCTTCACTGCTTTATACCTGGGATTTTTTTAATGGATGCTCTTTAACTGCTGTGGTCCTTAGCGTCCCATTTTATATTGGGCGTGAAAGACCGGAAATTTTGCTCAGAGGCCTCTTTATCAGGCTTGAGGTTCTTTTACGTTCCGTAAATCTACGACACGGGACCACCGGTTTTATTTCCCTTCCGAAGGAGGTGATCCTAAGGATTTTTATGCCCGAAAAAATCCATCGCCCTCCGCCGGGTTTGAACCCGCGACCACGAGATCTAGAGGCTAGCATGGTAACCACTACACAACTGAGGACGACACATGGAGTTGTATATTAAAGCATAATATACTGTATAGTATCGAAGTTACAAATAACTTATACCATCTCGTCCGGAAAAAATTAAAACTAATGTTTGTGATGCTCTTGTGAATTAAAGATTATATCCTCTACTAGAATCTTATAAAAAGCTTTTCAGAGGATATTTAAAACCAACCGCATAAATTCACTTAAACACACAATTCTAAGAGAAAGTCGAAGACTTCTATACTTAAACAAGGAAATAAACAATAATGTATGCTTTTTAATACACCTCTGCAGTAATGCAACTATAAGAAAGAACGACTGAACGATAAAACAGTTCTTACCTTATTAATTTCTTTTGAGTTTTTAAGCTTAGGGAAGCTATGCTTATTCCAACAGAATCAGTAATCGATCCTCCAAACCCCAGAATCGTTTGATAAGTTTGTAGCGGATCCACTGTAACTTTCAAGATATTCGTTTCATCGCCTCCTACAGAAATGAACAAGGATAAATGAATACTTCTATGTCATAGTTGTGTGTATTTTAAGCCAGTATAACTAATATAATATGATTGTTGTACGGAATGAGTTAGATTTTAATATTATGGGGAAAGCTGTGATTGAAATACAAGATCTTTTTAAACAACATTTGAGTGTTTATTGCAATTCCCCAAACACAATTATAAATCTTTCATCTCAATATGTATATATCAGAAACATTTAATGATACTTAAGCAGTGAGAGATTTGTAGCCAAGGAGGAGATAGAAATACTGCAATTTCCAGTGATACTACCACTACACGTGCAATAATTCTAAGTTAAAATTATTTCTCCGTTCAATCCAACAGAATTTTAAAAGTTGCATTATTTTTCCTTTCTATACTCTTCTACAAAATGCTTATGTGAAACATTATTCCTCCTGAGTTTTATGAAGAATTCCGTGATGAACCCAGAAAGAATTAACAGGAATCACGGACTTCAACCATTATATTTTTGCATTAGCCTGCATTATACTGTTCATCCGTAGCACAGACTCATATGCCGGAAGTAGACTTCATACATTTCACAGAAAATCCAGTGTTGTCAGCTTAGTTTATAATTGTAATATTTCATTTGTGAGTGTTTTAATTAGATTTGCTGCCTTCTGTACGAGTATATGCTAAATTTAGGGTGACTTGGTTACGTAAATTTATCCTAATGTCGATTTACTATCGTAACAGAATCTTTCCGTTACTCACCCGAATCATTTTATAAATTCTTAGATCGGAAACCGTTTAAAAATTGTACAAAATGATGTACAGAGTCTAGAAAATAAAAAGGCAATGTCATTTTTAAAAATAGTCTTCCCGATAGTGAAGCACCTTCCAGTCTTATATTGTGTTGTAACTTTGTTCAGTTTGCATTGTCACTTCACTAATTCTCACTATTTTTCACTAATGTGATTAGTTCAGTTTCTTACAGTCACTTCAATAATGTGATTTAGTTTAATTCCCAATGACACTTCAATAATGTGATTTAGTTCAATTCCAACTGTCAATTCACTAATGTGATTTGGTTCAATTTTCATTCTCTCTTCAGTTATGTGACTTATTTTAGCTCTCACTTGTACTTCACTAATGTGATTTAGTTCAGTTCCCACTGTCAATCCACTAAAGTGATTTAGCTCAATTTTCATTCTCACTTTAGTTATGTGACTTATTTCAGTTCTCGTTGTACTTCACAAATGTGATTTAGTTCAGTTCTCACTGTCACTTCACTAATTGATTTTGTTCAGTTCTCACTGTCAATTCACTAATGTGATTTACTTCAGTTCTCACTGTCAATTCGCTAATTTATTTTGTTCAGTTGTCACTGTCAATTCACTAATGTGATTTAGTTCAGTTCTCACTGTCAATTCGCTAATTTATTTTGTTCAGTTGTCACTGTCAATTCACTAATGTGATTTAGTTCAGTTCTCACTGTCACTTCACTAATTGATTTTGTTCGTTCTCACTGTCAATTCACTAATGTGATTTAGTTCAGTTCTCACTGTCACTTCACTAATTGATTTTGTTCAGTTCTCACTGTCAATTCACTAATGTGATTTAGTTCAGTTCTCACTGTCATTTCACTAATTGATTTTGTTCAGTTCTCACTGTCAATTCACTAATGTGATTTAGTTCAGTTCTCACTGTCACTTCACTAATTGATTTTGTTCAGTTCTCACTGTCAATTCGCTAATTTATTTTGTTAGTGCTCACTGTCACTTCAATAATGTGATTTAGTTCAGTTTCTCGCTGTCACTTCAGGAATGTGATTTAATTTAGTTCCCAATGACACTTCACTAATGTGACTTAGTTCAGTTCTCATTCTCACTTCAGTTCTGTGACTTATTTTAGTTCTCACTTGCACTTCACTAATGTGATTTAGTTCAGTTCTCACTGTCACTTCTCTAATGTGATTTAGTTCAGGTCTCACTGTTTTTCATTAATTTGCTTTAGTTCAGTTCTCACTGTCATTTCACTAATGTGATTTAGTTCAGTTCTCACTGTCACTTCTCCAATGTGATTTAGTTCAGGTCTCACTGTTTTTCATTAATTTGCTTTAGTTCAGTTCTCACTGTCATTTCACTAATGTGATTTAGTTCACTTCTCACTGTCATTTCAACAATGTGATTTAGTTCAATTTTCATTCTCACCTCACTTTTCCTCGCGCGTAGCAGCGAAATGAATCTTACGCGAAGCAACCTCTTCTTCCTTCCGCTTCATTCTATATCTAGAATCGCTAGAAGTAGCAGCGCCCACTGTACGGTACCACAACCTCACTCGGAGAACGCATTGATTCACCAGCATTTTGAGCCGCATCAAGAACAACTCAGTATCTCATTCACGCCGAATTACTCACGAGTACACTGGCTTATACAGCCGTGAAATTTCGAGAGAGTTCTAGGAAGTTCGCGAGAGGCGGGGTGAAAGTAGTTTCCTGAAGAATCTGGTTATCTCCCGATAGCGCTTCTGGATGAGAGTTCTACTTGGACTCTTAACTCCTCAACCGGTCAGTCGGTCGTCTTCCATGCGACAAACTTGAGACATAGCTGCGTCACAATATAATATTAAAGCTTCACTCGACTGAACCTTCTGAAAATGACAGGTGAAATTAATATCTTGTCTTGCTTGAGATAAATAACTCTTAATTTCGCCAATGTTCAAACATTTCGAGTTTCAGAAGATAACTTAAGAAAAGTGGTATTTATGACTAGTATTTAATGCGGATGTTATAAAGACCAATAATGGTGAAGAGCACCTGGATATCAACAACTAATGGTTCCATTAGCTTATAATTTCTCGTCTTGCAAAGAGAGCAACAATTGTTATTGCCCTTTTTGTCGGATACTTCAAATTATCTTAATGTGTGATGAATACGTCATCTATTCTTGAAAACGTTTAATGATTCCATATTATATAGTCTCTGTTTTAAAATTACATGTCATTGTTCTTCCAGGAAGTATGCATTTTTACTTTCTCTTCCTTCTTCATTTCATCTAAAAATTATGTATCAAAACTTCACCGGAAGTGATTGGTATCTCCCACAAAGGTTTTTTTTTAGATGAATGTTCAACGCGCGCGTTAGCAGTGAACAGCTTAAATCAAAGAACGAAAAGTCGGATACAACCCAAGTTTGATACTCGAGGTAGACATATTTTAATGATTCAACAGGATGATTTTCAGGCACATCCCCAAACTAAATTACCCTTTATTTATGGAAAAAGTTTCCGTTATTTATAATTTTCTCTTTTGATTAAAATATTGCACGAAGAATAACATGTTTATCTTGAGTATTCTGAGAGTAAACTGTGAAATCTTCTTTATTCTCAATTAATTATCTAAAAGCGGAAAACAACACGACATAAGAACTTATGCAAGGAAACCCAGATCTTGTTAAACTGTACAATTTATGTAAAATAATATAAATATTCGGTGTTACATGTTGAAGTTACTTTGGTACAAATCCGAAATTAGACGACTCTTTTTGTACAAGTTAATAATAAATCGAATTCTTATATGAACAGCTGAGTTTATCTCCGTGTATTAATATAATATATCCAGTGCCTTCGTTTTATGCTAAGGCCGCGGATCACGCGAATGTATGCTCCGCACACAGTCTACTACACCGCGGAGTTTTCCGTATCGTAACTCCCTCGTTACTTACGAGTGTTAGTAACATACGAGGTGTGATCAAAACGTTTCCGGAATGGCTTCACAACAATGCTGACGCTGAGATTTCTTTAACTCTTACCCAGACTGTACATGCAGAGTTCCTTCCCGATAAAAATGAGAGTTCACATGACTTCCTGTGATCATACAGCGACGAGGAAGACGCACTGAAGTGAACACGTGTTTTGCATGTGCTGCGATTTTTCCGTGTAGCAAAAATGCCAGATTACGAAGAACAAAGAACGAACATAAAATTTTGCTTTAAACTCGGTAAAACTGCAAAAGAAGCCTATGAAATGTTAAGAACAGCTTATGGGGAGGAAGGTATGGGTAAAACTCAAGCATTTGAGTGGTTTTCGAAATTTAAAAGAGGTGTGACATCAGCTAAAGATGCAGATCGTTCGGGGCGACCCTGTTCCAGCAAAACTGATGAAAATATCAATCTTGTGAGGGAAATGGTCTTAAATGATATGTGCATTACAATAAGAGAACTTTCTGACTCATTAGGACTCTCCTATGGAAGTGTTCAAAGTATTTTGAAAGACAATTTGGACATGAGAAGAATTCGTGCCCCGCCTGCTTTCAAATGACCAAAAGGAAAGCCGTGTGATTGCCTGCACAGATCTTAAAGAACAGCTACAAAATGACACACAGTTTAAGGAGAAAATTATTACTGGTGATGAAGCATTGATTTATGGGTACGATCCAGAAACGAATCAACAATTTTCACAATGGGAGGGTCCTTCATCTCCACGCCCAAAAAGGCCAGACAAGTTCAATTCAAAGTGAAGTCAATGATTGCGTTTTTTGGCATTAAAGGCATTGTATATAAGGAATTTGTGCCACAGGGTCAAACAGTGAATCAAGTGTTCTACAAAACAAGTGTTGCAAAGATTAAGGGAGAATGTGCGACGCAAACGGCTGGAGAAATGGAGGAGTGGTGACTGGTTCCTGCATCATGACCATGCGTCCGCGGACAAAGGCCTTTCCGTTCGCCAATTTTAGGATAAAAATAGGATTAATGCTGTTCCCCATCCCACATATTCTCCAGATTTGGCAGCAGTGGACCTTTCTCTTTTGCCGCGATTTAAAATGCTGCTCCGCGGACACCGTTTTGAGGACACTGATGTCATCCATCCGAATCGCAGAAGGCTGTGAACATGTTGAAAGAAGAGGACTTCCAGAGGTGCTTCCAGCAGTGGCAGAAGCGCTGGGACAAGTGTATCAACTCCTAATGAGACTACATCGAGGGTGACAGTGCAGATTAGACAAAACAAACTGATGTGTAGTATTTATGACATCATTCCGGAAACTTTTTGATCACTTTTTGAGTACTAGCCTTGTTATAAATGTTGTTGAAAGTGGTGTCCATCTGCACGAAGACATTCTTAACATCGTCGGATGAAATTACCATTCACACGTATAAGCTCTTCTTGCGTAATGTTCTTAATTTCTGTTTTTATTTTGTCCTTAAGTTCATCTATGGTGTGCGGGTTCTTCCTGTAAACTGTTTTTTAGCCTTTAACGATCCCATTCTTCTAAATTTATTGCCAAACATCTCGCAGTGTCTCTACCCGGAACCGGATAACCAGGAAATTGCTGCTGAAATTGTCTACACACCTGTCTACAGATTCAGTTTTCTGTATGTATCGTACATAAAATTATGCCTGTTCAAGCGTGAATTTGTTGGTAGGCATTTCCGTGGCCTAATAAGAGAAAACATTTCTAAGGAAGTCACACACAACACACGTATTGCCAAAATACTTCACAACACGATGACAAAGCAACGACTGAGACAGCTCACGCTGATAAACGTATCCTTGGTACGCCCTGCGCCGCTTCTGCGCTGTGACATGATACTGACGTCACTACCGTCTCAGCGGATATGCGTATAAGGTGATTGTGGCCTTGACATAAAACGAAGACACTGTGTATATATAGACAACATTAATATTGCCTACCCGGTCACGGGTGTTAACATTCTGGCTGGGGAATGCATGATGGTGGCCACATCACCTCCCGATCGGTTGAATGATCGCCCACCTTTGCTGTGAGTACGTGGGCGTGAGGCCGGCAATCGAGTTGGCAGGTCTATTCCCTTCATGGGTTGTAGCGCCACAATTTAAAAGATATTGCCTAATTTGAAAGAATTTCAATGGATACCCACTATTCTAATGAACACAAATGATTTGAAAAACGAACTTTATACGTGTAAGTAGCCTAGGCATAAGGAGCGTCTGTAAATTCACAATGAGTCATTAGTCATATTAGTCATGTGACTAATATGCAAAAGGAGTTTTAATAACTGCGAATCTGAAGGGTATAAACCCCCCCAGAGAATCTTAATGTCACATTCACATGGCTTTCTCTTCCCACTATCATTTATTTTTACATAACTTCTACAAACTACTCGTATGAATGCTTACTTTTCTATCTACTTCTTGTTAATCGATAAACCTTTACAGAAACAGTTTCATTCTACATTTCATTGTAGGTACAAGGGGGATAAAGAAATCGAATCGATAGTCATTTGTTTAAAAGCGGAATGCTAAGCCGGCCTTAAAAATCCATACTCCTTTCATGTGTTCGAGAGAAACAACTGGATAGCGATTAAGAATTATAAAGTATTTAAACATTTAAACTAATAATAACGGATATATTGGAAATGGCTGATTCCATAAAAATTTATTTAAATATATTGTATGCTTTAAAGAAAACCACATTTTTTGTGTAGTAAGTTTTTTCCATCTCTTATGGTTTACACATTGTACACAATTATACATAACTCCTTCCGAATGCACAGGACTTGACAGGCTATAGCATGATATAATTTGTCTAAAGAATTTTTCTGTATAAAAAGTCTACCTATGCTTGTGTAGCTTCATCCATTCTGTATAACAAGGCACATAATAAATGTACTTTTGCAGATGTACACTTTATTTTTCATATAACTTAATATAAATATTAATTTTGTAAATATATCAAATATGTGGTACTTTAATCAAAATATTTAGAGCCATTTTGAGAAAATAGAAAATAGCGAAACGTTTTCCATGTAAAGGGTAGTTTCAAGAAAACCTTCGTGTCGCATCCTTGAAAGATAAGTTCAGAACACAAAAACCAAATTTGGTGCTTAGCGACTTTTCGTTTTTGAGCCCAACGTATTTTAATTAAAATACTGTATGTTTAAGATATTTGCATGACAAATAAAATGCATATATTAAATTTTTGGGGAAAAGCCTGTGAATTCCTCTTCGTTATGAATGACTTTTGTGTACTCCATAAGCCGTCAAGGATAGACAAAATATTAGTAAACAAAAATTGTGGATCTCATTAAACCACACACGCAATGTAAAATAATTTTTTATTTTATTTATTTACACATTGTGGGTTACACATTTCCAAGATGTTTTTGTTATTATTTGCAAACGCTTATGCTTTCCTCAAGTGGTAACTGCCTATTCATTTTCTTTTTCTCGTAGTTAAGTAAAGAGAACCGAATTTCTAAGCCGTCACATAGCGACCCTTATTAAAAGATTTGACTATCACCTCAAGCCTTCTGTGTTTCCCTTGTACATACAACTTTTATTATGTACCAAAGTATTGTGTCAAATCTCTGTTAACACGAAGCAGAGAGAAGAATAGCTTTTATAAGAATAGTTCCTAGAAGAGTGGGTAGAGAAAGTCATGCGAATGCAACACATCAAAGAATTTTTTACAGCAGTCTGACCAAGAAAATTACAGAGGTACAAACACGGCACTGATATATGAGGGTAAGTTAGTAAGTATCCGCACATTATTTTTTAAAATTTTATAATAATATAAACTTACAATTACCTCATTTTTCAACACAGTCCCCTTTCTTCTCAGTGCACATGGTCCATCGTTCACAAGCTTTCTGATGCCCTCAGAAAAAGTTTCTTCGGCTGAGCTGCAAGCCATGTATGCACAACGTCCTTCATTTCTTGATCTGTGGTGAAACCACGGCCCCTTAAGGCATTTTTAAGTGAACCAAAAATAAAAATATGGTTTGCCATTTCATCAACAGTCAATCTTCGGTTCTCTGAATCAGGATATGGAATTGCTCAATGTTGGCGTCCTGTATATGGATGCGGTCCTGGTCTTTCTTGGTCCATCATAGTTGTCAGACCATTTTTTTAATTTTTCAATCCACTCGTACATATTTCGTCGAGGTAAAACATTCCCCCGTATTGTTCGAAAAATCTTCGATGAATTTCGTCTCCCAGTACACCTTCAGACTACAAAAAGCGGATTACCACGCACTGTTCCTCTTTGGTGCAAACGGTGAGGGGTGCAGCCATGTTTATTATGCAACAATGTGGCACTCATTGGCCAAACATACCACAGGCGGAGACAAAGGAACAACATCGCGCACAAACCGATACAGCCAACCTACAACAAATTAAGTATGCGGATACTTCTTCGCTTACCTTCGTATTTTTGGGGGATGATAACTTTAGGATGCGCTAAATACCGGTGGGACCTCTAGGACTGTCTGGTATGCCAAGGTGCGATCAAGCACACCGTGTTTTATGAAAAATCTGATGTGTTACACTCACATGACTTTTTCTACTCTTGTACAAACTATTTTTACAAACGTTTATTCTCCATCCACTTCATGTTAATCGATATAAACATTTGCAGACTATCTTATTGCTAAGTTTCTTGTAGATGTAAGGGGAACATATATTTACAAGGGCAATATAGAAATGCAGCATCCTTTAAGCACTGCAATGGTTCCGCTGTTTGACTGAGTTAGGGAACCCCGGCCAAACGAAAAGGGAAGCCCTAACGAGTGCCGTAGGGGAAAACAAAAGGAAACCAGAACTCTCAAAAATATACTACTATTGATAAGTTTGTTTTTGGGTACTTTAATGATAATAATAAACAAACATTAATAACCAGAACCGTAAAGCAACCATAAAAGAATAACTGTAAAACAAAAATGGCTTAAAGAGTAAAGCAACCAAAACCAATTGAGCAGAGCAGTAAAGGCAAGTTTTAAATACAGCAAAATTAAGTAAATCCAAAAATTCAACAAACCAAATCAATTTAGAAAGTTTATAAAACAAGGCCACTATAAACATCAGACCAAAAAATTTAATTATGTTTAGCTAGTCAAAGACTAGCTAAGAATGTTGAACAAGACCGAAACAGACTTTAATGAAATTCGGGAAACCGAGAGCTTCAAAGTCCAGCTAAGCTAGATGTAGCTAGCTTTACAACCCAACCGTTTTCAGTTACAAAGTTCAGCATAAATGGGTTCAGCATAACTGGGTTTTAACTGCAATTACTGCTCTCATAATTTACACAACAGAATATCTGTAATTTTGAATTAACTATGCATTTTCAAAGTGCCCAAAATATGTAAAACTCTACTCACAAATTTCTACTTATATTGCTTCTTGCCCTCCTTTTATCAAACTATGCAATTTCAGACGACAAATGCCAAAAGCTTTTCTCACAAATTTCACACTACTGATGCTTTTTACCTTCATGAATCAAAATATGCATTTTCAAATTGCACAACTGTGTAAAGCTCTTATCACAAATTTTAAACTAACTATACACTGAAAATCACGTACTGAAAATATAACTTAACTGGAAAAGAAACAAAACACACTAAACCTATGAACAACTCCAAGAGCCAGTCACTTTACGAACTCTTATTTTCAAACACACATAACGTTTTCCGCCCCAAAATTCACTCACCATTACCAGGACATAAAACTGATAATAAAGCCTACCTTTACATAAGGTCGATCCACCGAAAATCACAAAGACGTTCCTTAAAAATTCATTACAAAAACTTCCACAATCCGCATCAGTAGTTACCGGGCAGAGAGCTATCCCTGCAATGCGGACAGAAATCCACCACTCAGCGCGTACGGCCAAAGCACATGCCACGTCAGCAAACCACAGAGGAAAAAAAAAGAGAGCACCAAAGAGAGCGTTAAGCAAAGGGGACAAGCAACGTAAAGTGACTGGCTGGATGTATAATACAGATACAAAACATAAAAAGAACACATAACAGCACAATAGCCCCCCCCCAATCTGCGAGCTTGCGAGAAGAAAAAAAATAACTATTTATAGGAACTCGAGGAAAGGGAACAATAAGTAGCCAAAAGGGGAAACAACTAGGAAAACAGAAGGAACATGCTACACTGTAAGTAGACGAAGAAGGTAACTCCACACATACAGTCCGCAAACTTCAGTAGCTGACACTGAACACACAAGGAGAAGACCATAATTGAGGCAAGCAAACCCCAACAGTATATATCCCACGACGTAGCAACCGGGCAGCCATCCAAGGTGATGATAAAAGCTTAAGTATATAACTCCCAGGAACAGTCATAGGTGAAAAGTTGCATCATGATTTTGGCAGCAACATTCAGCGGACACGCCGCTAACCAGGAGAATAGATTTTTCTTAACTAATAACGCCGACACTGCAGACGGTTAACGCTAAGGCCGAAACTGAAGCGGGCCAAAACATGTATAAAGTTGTCAGGATCCGGAAGAGGAGGCACAGGCTTCAGATTTTTAAACCCACAAATAGCGTCCGACGGTGAAATTCCCACGTAGGACCACCCGGTTGCACACACCACCAGAGCAGAAGAAACTTGCACAGCGGTCAGCACATCGCAACTCAGAAGGTCCAGAACGTGTCCCCACAGAGTAGCACGAGGAAGGAAAAAGGGATGGTAGCCGAGAAGGATAAGAATTTGAAACATAATAAAACAAAGCAGCAGAGGGGGCTCACAAAGCAAAATATAAACTTACTTATACAAACTAAATCATCGTCAATCAATTATAATTTTATAGACATATAAATATTGAATTTCACAATAAACCATGTGCATTTTTAAATTAGACAAGTATAGCATTACAATTATAGAACAAGAATTAAACATGGTATGCAATGAAACAGCTATGAGACATAATGCACTATATAACAACTATGTACAACAAAATAATAATTCACTTGCCCCGACCCCACACAAACTATAACTGGGGAGAGGCAGGTGAACAGGGCATACCGGCAGGGCATCACCGGTGTGGAAGCATGAAAATTTTCCCAATAAGAACAATTTAATTAAGCTGACACCCACTGAAATTAAGTGACCTTATAAATATATATAATTATAATTTAAAATATTACCCCCAAAAATTAAAAAAAGAACAAAGGATATTAAATTCGAGCCAAATTTATAGGAACACAAAAGGTCACTCAAAATAACAGGATCAACAGCATAGGTAGGCTCTGCGCAACAGCTAAATATCCCAGCAAGGGCGAATGGAAATGAGGCAAAACTTTCAGAATTAGGTAACCATACATGTTACCATATTTATCTTGCACACTGACTTGAAAAGGAAATCATAAATTCCTCCAAAATATTCAGGAACTCGCAAGTGACTGACTCTTGAATAGCCCTAGCACACGGGCATAACCATACATTTTACGGGCAAACTGTAAAAGTTGGCAAGTATGCAATAGTGATATTCTCATGTGTCAAAGATCTGAAGACAAATCACTGGAGTTCTATATGCTAACATCCGAAAAGATACCATTACTGTAGGAGGAAAGGAAAGTATAATTGGGAGCTTTCATGAATATGGAAGGGATAAGAAAGGATGATTGGGAGAGGAATGGGACAGGATTTATCCCGGTTAAGGGAATGGGACAAATCAAGAGCTCGCATGGGGCAGGATCGCTAATTCCTGAAAGTGAGTCACCCATCATCAGGACAATGCCAAGTGACTCACTTGCTACCCCGAGTTATACAATTTAAGCTGCGACAGGTGAGCGCGGCGCCTGCAGGAGGAAGACAATTCTTGCAAAAGAACAGACACCCCCTTATAAATTCTGAGAATCTTAAACGGGCCAAGATAGCGGGGAGCTAACTTGGCGGCAAACGCATCTGCTTTCGAGGACTGAGGATAGTTACGGCACATAACAACATCTCCCACTTTGAATGGGGAGGGACGACGGGACGCATCGTATCGCTGCTTTCTCATAGAGTGGCCTCTACTCAGATTATTCAAGGCAGCCTTCCAATTAGTACGAATGGTATGCGGAGAATTGTCAGCCGGTAATAAATCATTTAACGCCCACAAATTAGCCAAAGGAGACGAAGGTTGGTAGGCAAATAACAATGAAAATGGCGTCGTCTTATGAACCTCATGTCTCGCAGAATTGAAAGCAAACTGAAGTTGCTTCAAGTATTTATCCCAGCAATTGTGCTGCTGGTGATGATAAGCAATTAAAGCGGACTTAAGGTTACGGTTGACCCGTTCCGCTAATGAGGGGTTAGGGTAATAAGGGGTAGTAGTAAAATGCGTAACACCCCAATCAAAACAAAAGGAACGAAAGAGACGCGACTTAAATTGCGAACCGTTATCAGAGACCAGATATTGAGGAGCACCAAAAGATCCAAATATTGTTCCAAGTTCCCGAATAGCAAGGCGAGCAGTAGCAGCACTCAGAGGTGAAATCCATACGAACTTTGAGAAAGCATCAGTAACCACCAATGCAAAAATATTTCCCTGAATAGAACGAGGGAATGGTCCGATAAAATCCACAAATAGTTTCTCCATGGGCGCGGAGGGAACCTCCGAAGCCAAATATCCCCAATTTGTGGCCTGCGCGGGTTTGGACAATGCGCAAATGCGGCAAGACTTAACATGCTTTCTTACATCGAAATCCATGCCCCGCCACATAAATTGTTCACGAATTCGATTTCTGGTTTTGGCAATGCCTAAATGACCCCCGAAAGGAGAATCGTGAAAATAACTGAGAATCATGGGAATAGCTGCCTTCGGAACTATGACTTTATAACGCCGATCAAAACTAGCTCTTCCCATCAAAACACCCTCATGAATCTTATAATCCTGCAGTGAAACTCCCGATTTAATTTGCTCAATAATTGAGGCCAACCCAGAATCGGTAAGTTGAAGTTCAGGTATACTGACAAACATTTCAGGAAATGCCGAAAATGAGAAGCTCTCAATCTGAGTATCCGCAGGAGCATCCAAAGTCTCGAAATAAACACACTCCTCAGTAGGTTCGGAAAATACCCGGGTAAGAGCATCCGCAATACAATTTTCTGAACCTCTGATAAAGGAAGGAGTAAACTTAAAGGCACCTATCCGGACACCCCAACGCGCAAGACGACCTGTCTTCCTTGGGACAGCTAACGCCCACGTTAAAGCCTGGTTATCGCACTCTAAAAAGAAATGCACATGTTCTAAGTACACCCTATACTTCTCCAATCCAAAAAGCACCGCTAAGGTTTCTAATTCATATGTAGAAAATTTACGTTCTTCAGGAGATAAAGTACGCGAACTATAATAAATGGGACGACGACCCTCAGGAAATTCCTGCAACAAAACAGCCGCTAGCGCGCTAGCACTAGCATCCGTCTGTAAAATAAAGGGCATAGCAAAATCTGGAAAAGCCAAGACAGGAGGGTTCGAAATAGCCTCTTTTAGATCAACAAATGCCGCTTCCTGCTCCTCGGCCCACGCAAAAGTAACCCCTTTCCTACGTAAGCAATTAAGAGGTTCCGCCCGAGTAGAAAAATTTGAAATAAATTTAGAGAAGAAGTTAACCATTCCCAAAAATCGAGCCACCTCACGCTTATTCTTGGGTGCCGGAAAATTTCTAATAGCCTTAGTGCGATCTGGGTCTATGGTAATACCAGAAGGGGAAACCATATGGCCCAAAAATGATATTTGAGAGGTAGCAAAATGAACTTTAGACTGCTTAACTGATAACCCGGCGCTCTGTAGGCGACGAAAGACCTCACGTAAATGAACAAGATGTGAGTCAAAATCCTCGGAATATACTACAAGATCATCTAAGTAATGGTACAAATATTTAAATTTTATGTCCGAAAACAAATTATCCAGCAAACGACTGAGGACTTGCGCGCCCGTAGCCAAACCAAATGGGACCCTATTGAATTCATAAAGGCGCCAGGGGGTAGCGAAAGCTGTTAGATGCTTGGAATGTTCAGCCAAAGGAATCTGATGATAAGCATTGTTCAAATCCAGGGTCGTAAAAACGCGAGCCTTCGAAAAATGATGAGCAGCTGTATGCAAATCGGGCAAAGGGGTACTTTCAATAAGTATTCTTTTGTTCAAGAGACGATAATCTATGACCGGTCTAAAATCCTGATCTCCCTTCGGTACTAGAAATATGGGGCTGCTGTAATTTGAAGTAGATGGTCTAATAACCCCTTGGTCAAGCATCTTCTGTATTTTCTCTTTTAATATAGCCATCTTCGGTGGTGTGAGCTTATATGGAGATAACTTGACCGGAGTAGAATCAGTTAACTGAATTTCATATTGAGTCAAATGAGTGACCCCTAAAACATCTGTAAACAACGAATCAAATTCCCCAACTAAATGCCCTATTTGCTTTGCCTGTGCAGGGGACAAATGAGACAGAGAAGAAGTAGCGCAATTTTGGGTTACCAAATTAATATCTCCCAAGGTTAGAGGGGGCCCAGGTGGTTTAAAATCCCTCACAAAGTCCAACTTTATCCGGGGAGCAAAATGAAAAGCGATCTGCCTAGTGGAAAAATCAATAGCCATCCCAGTCCTTGACATAAAATCGGCACCTAGGACACATGCATAAGGAAGCTTGGGAACGACAAAAAAACTATGTTTCCACGTAAAACGTGGGAAACGTATAGTACATGATACCTTTTGAGTAACTTGAAAGGCCTGACCATTGACCATCAAACAAACCAACTGACACGTGGTTGCACGCGACATAATACATGGTAAATTTAACCTAAGCCAATCAAGCTGAATCAAAGAGACAGAACTTCCGGAATCTAATAACGCCAATAAAGGCAACTTCTCAAGAGAAACTTGAACTAAGGGTTTACCCGAAAACGGATAACCACAAATACGCCGAGACAAACAAATGGTCGACTTAACCTTCTGGCGTCATAAAGGTCGAAACTGTCGCCCCTGATTAGAAACACGAAGAAAACCCCGATTCACGGTCCTCCTATTGGGACAATTTCGTCGAACATGGCCTTCCTGACCACACTGAAAGCATTTAATAGTGGCCAGACGACGCGAATCCGGAACAATGGCCGAAGAAGGAGCTGATACAGTGGTATTAGGAGTTGCTAATGAGCCCGGAGGCTCTGACAGACGCAGCCTATCAACAAGCATAACTTCATTGAGTTTAGGTACCAATGCTTCCAACTGCTGCAAATTTGACGGCCGAGGTCCTAAAACCAAAGCCGACCTGACAACTGGATTGAGTCCTGATAAAATGACATCACAAATTTCCGCTTCCGTATCAGGGAGCACCAACACTAAAGCAATTTCCTTAACCCGAACCATATATTCTGTAAACGGTTCCGTTAGACCCTGAGGACGAAAATATACGTCTTGCATTATCCTCGTGCATTCCCTACGTGGAATGAACATGTCTAATAGGGCCAAATGAAAGCGAGTCACAGGGTCGGCCAAACCAGCACACCGCATTAACAGGTCCGAAACTATCCCAGACACCTTGACAGAAAATAATTCTATCACTTGAGCCGTGGGTACCAAATAACGCTTAGCCATTAGCGTCAATCGAACAAGAAAATAGAGAAACTGTAAAGCTGATGGTACATCAACAATGTCGTTTAAGTGAACGCCCTCCACGAATTGCTGGAGGGGATGAGCGAGTCTAAGTGGCCGAAACGCAGACACCGCAATCGAAGGCTGAACCACATCTGACAATCCTTGATTATACAAGGGGGACGACCCAGTATCCTCCTGTGAAGTCCCAAAATCTTCCTCCACTTTACGGGCTAATTCCTTAAACTGATCCTTTAACTTTTGCAACGCTATACATGACTGAAAAGTAGGGTATCTCTGTAAGACATAATCTAAATAGAACAAGTAATGTCGAATTCTAACTTGCCACCGGAGCAACTGTGCCTTAGAGGGAGAATCCTCGCGCCCAAAATCCATTAAATTATCCTGAATCTCTGCTAAGGCCAACGAGCAAGTGGACTCACACTTAGTCACTACCACGTGATCAATAGAAACAGTAATTAATGGAGCATCCTTAATTTGTCGAAAAACATCCAACATAATAGCCACTTCAGTTGTCATAGAACATTGACCTCCACGTACAACCAACTCTACCCACAATTCACCTTTCCGTAATCTTTCCACATTAGTAACCGATACCGCCATCTTGTAACTACGGATATGGTACAAGTAAGAAAATGAGATCCGGAGAATACAGAGCAAACAACAAACCCAAAAATATTCCCTAACCAACACAGACAAATCAATTAACCACGCTCTGCTACCAGTAATTTGCAATGGTTCCGCTGTTTGACTGAGTTAGGGAACCCCGGCCAAACGAAAAGGGAAGCCCTAACGAGTGCCGTAGGGGAAAACAAAAGGAAACCAGAACTCTCAAAAATATACTACTATTGATAAGTTTGTTTTTGGGTACTTTAATGATAATAATAAACAAACATTAATAACCAGAACCGTAAAGCAACCATAAAAGAATAACTGTAAAACAAAAATGGCTTAAAGAGTAAAGCAACCAAAACCAATTGAGCAGAGCAGTAAAGGCAAGTTTTAAATACAGCAAAATTAAGTAAATCCAAAAATTCAACAAACCAAATCAATTTAGAAAGTTTATAAAACAAGGCCACTATAAACATCAGACCAAAAAATTTAATTATGTTTAGCTAGTCAAAGACTAGCTAAGAATGTTGAACAAGACCGAAACAGACTTTAATGAAATTCGGGAAACCGAGAGCTTCAAAGTCCAGCTAAGCTAGATGTAGCTAGCTTTACAACCCAACCGTTTTCAGTTACAAAGTTCAGCATAAATGGGTTCAGCATAACTGGGTTTTAACTGCAATTACTGCTCTCATAATTTACACAACAGAATATCTGTAATTTTGAATTAACTATGCATTTTCAAAGTGCCCAAAATATGTAAAACTCTACTCACAAATTTCTACTTATATTGCTTCTTGCCCTCCTTTTATCAAACTATGCAATTTCAGACGACAAATGCCAAAAGCTTTTCTCACAAATTTCACACTACTGATGCTTTTTACCTTCATGAATCAAAATATGCATTTTCAAATTGCACAACTGTGTAAAGCTCTTATCACAAATTTTAAACTAACTATACACTGAAAATCACGTACTGAAAATATAACTTAACTGGAAAAGAAACAAAACACACTAAACCTATGAACAACTCCAAGAGCCAGTCACTTTACGAACTCTTATTTTCAAACACACATAACGTTTTCCGCCCCAAAATTCACTCACCATTACCAGGACATAAAACTGATAATAAAGCCTACCTTTACATAAGGTCGATCCACCGAAAATCACAAAGACGTTCCTTAAAAATTCATTACAAAAACTTCCACAATCCGCATCAGTAGTTACCGGGCAGAGAGCTATCCCTGCAATGCGGACAGAAATCCACCACTCAGCGCGTACGGCCAAAGCACATGCCACGTCAGCAAACCACAGAGGAAAAAAAAGAGAGCACCAAAGAGAGCGTTAAGCAAAGGGGACAAGCAACGTAAAGTGACTGGCTGGATGTATAATACAGATACAAAACATAAAAAGAACACATAACAGCACAGCACATACATATCTCTTAATAGCTGGTTGCTAGGTGCAGCACCATTCCCTTTGCCACAGATTAATACTCTTTGCATATCCAAGACAAAAAAATGAATAACGAATTCCCATTTGAGAAAATAAGTATTGAAAAATTTAAGGGAATGACAAGCAATATCTCGAAAATGGTTCACTCAACAACAAAAATGTAAAGGAGATAAATTGTGTATTTTAACATGATCTACATTTTTTGTGTAGTAAAATTTTGTCTATCTCTTATGGTTTACCAGCTATGCAAAAGTCGTTCACAATGAAAAATACTTCCCAGAAAATTCAAGATATACACTTTATTTGTCATAAAAACATCTTAAACATATGATATTTTAATCAAAATCGTTAGAGCCATTTCTGAGAAAATTAAAATTTTCGAAAAATGTTCCATGGAAAGGGTAATCTGGGGTGGGGGATTTTCTTGAAAACCTTCGTGTCGCATCTCTGAAAGATACTGAACCTAAATACTAAGTTTGGTGTTTATCCGACTGTTTGTTTCTGAGTTATGCTGTTCACAGACAGACACACACACACACGGACATGTTTCCAAAAATGCTTTTTTTTGGATTCAGGGGGTCTCAAAACGTGTATTTCCGGTGAAATCTCGGTATAGAATTTTTGGGTGGAATACAATACTTCCTCTACTTACTATACGTAGTAGAGAAAGTAAAAATGTACGCTATTTTTATGGTTAGAGATGTATTTGTGATAGACAGCTCCTGGGCAATTACTTTCGCCAAAACTGTGCTCAAAAGCATGATTTCTTATACTCAGTGAGTTACGTCCTTGAGAGGCAACACCTTTTGTGTAAAGATACATTTACACTGAGGAGGAAGTGAAAAATACCCAATAAGTATTTACCTACAGTTTACAAATCTCTGTAAGCTTCTACATCAAAGGAAATATTTATTAGGATAAAAATAGGCTAATAATTAGTCAGCAGAGATCTGTAACATTCACTCTGTTTTTTTATACAGCGTAAAACGTCTAGAGAATACTTTAAACACTTTGAATGGAATAATAATTACCTTGACTTTCAGAGAGTTCACAAGGCTGGGACTCAAGACGCAGTCCAGCCGCATTAGATTCAAAATGAAAACATTTTCCAGGGGCAGGGGTCTTCATAATCCCCACATCATCGCAATAAGATGAGTGACATACGCAGACAATACTGTTTTCGTCGTATTTCCTGCCAGCACATTTCCGGACTTCCTCGCCAACTATAACTGCAACTGCTGTGAAAAGGAAAAATCAGTACGTAATAATTTGTAACAGCCCAGTAAGAATCGGTGCATTGAATTGTGATTTTATTATATATGTTCTAATAGGCTCTTTTGTTTTCGTTAAACCTAACCCACCGGAACAACCATGTGCGTCAAAATGAATAACGCTAGCACTGAAGAATAAACGCCTATAAAGAAATAGTTTCCCTCGTGTTCATAGAATCAATGTACCTATACCAATTGAATTATATTAATACTTACCTGAAAGAAGGTAAACTATAGTTTGCGGAACAGCCATTACTGAATCAGCAAGTTTCGCCTGTAAACAGAAGCAGCATTATTTTATAAAAATGGTACTAAAAGGTTTTAGGAATAAAGCCTAAAACCTGAGATGGGTTGTAGCCTCCTGTTGGAAAGCCAATTTCAAGAAGTTGTATTATATTTCCACTGGTGGGGAGCCAAACTTGACGAAGTAACTGCCCCACATATGGTATAAAGTTTCCGGTGGCCTTCGCCCCAAGTTTACTTTCCGTTGGCCCTCACCCCAACGTTTAAGAATCGACTTTGTATTTGAATGTTTCTTTAAATATTATATATATTTATGTTTGCCTCGGCTGCGTCAGTATTAATTTGTAGAAGCATGTATCTCTTTGCAGGGGGTGATGCGGCTGAAGAATGTAGGCTTACACAAATTATAATTTTTACTTCACTCCTTTTATTAATCCTTCACACGATTAAATGACACTTCATTGATACAGAGAGCTGTGAGATTATTTATTAATTACCTGCGCTTTTTAACACTTAAACTTTATAATATTCTCGCCGTAATGAATTTTCGTCTCACACTGAATACGCATTAAACTTCTCGAGGACGCGTCCTAGCAACCGACTTCTAGCGCCTGAATTTACAAATTTCATCTATTTCAAGTCTCTGATTGGTTAATCCTACTCCAATAGAATACTTTTATTTAACTTTTAGCCTTTCCAGTTGTTGATTGGCTATTTATAAACTGTTTTAAAATATTCCATTATTGTTCCAAGAATTACTAGTAGCATTATTAAACTTTCCAATTCATTATTGCCTCAAGGTTACCTCATTGTTAGCAACTTTCGACCTCTATTCTAATTGATTCAACATTATTAAATTACTTAACACATTCACCTGGCATTATTATACATGTACACAATAATATAAACATAATACCATGACTGTTACATACATTTTATATATTATACACATATTGCTTTAAGGCGAGCTGTTATTATATTTGATATTATATAATTACTGAAATCATTTAAGTGATAAAAATACTGTCTAAAACTGCAGCGAATCTTTATTCATGGTCAACATCAAACATCTTCTATGTGTAATGAATACATATTTTCTGAGATTTTTGAGACTTGGAGTCGTCTATTCCTTATGCAACTAACAGCGCATAGTTGTTAGTTTCGTAAGGACACATACGACACATTATCGAATAGAGAAAGTTAAAAGTTTTAAGCCTCAACTATTAGTTTCAATCAGTGCCTACAGCGGCGGTGGGTTTGTTTACAGTAAATGGCGACGCCACAGGAATAGTCGTTTTGTGTGCGACATTATGCAAAGAGTGAATCCATTGTTTCACTGAAGCGTGCTTTCGTTGTAAGTTCAACAACGAGCAGCCTTGTCATAAAAAACTTACAATTGATACAATAAATTCGTAGAAGATGGTTGCGTAACGGAAAAGCATTGGTCGTCCTCGCATAACGAATGTTGCTCATTTTGAACACATAAAAGAAAACCTCGATACGATACTCGGTGGTACCGGAGTATATCTAATATTTTGAGATAAGTCTTCGATACTTATTCGATACTTTTAAGTTTTTAAGTTTTGCATTATTGTGTTTGCGTTTAACTTAATACAAATAAGGAATGAAAGGAGTCGGGACTTCACATTATTGCCTCGCACGTGCCCCCAAAAAGTTGCTGGACTCTAGTTCTTGATAGATTTTGACTGCGTTTTCTGTGGGTGAATTAATGGAACATTCCATAGACTCTTGTATCTAAATGAAAACATAAAAAATAATGGGGGAAGAAGTAGAGGTATTCGTGTAACATGCAGCGTTAACTGAGTTGTGAATAAAGTTGATTATCTGACGCATTAAATCACGTTTCTGCAATAACCTAGCTTGGTGAATCACCTTAGCCACTACATGTACCTACTCCGGTGACCAAAAATCTGTGAATCCAGCAGAAACAAATCAGAAATTAAGACGTGGGATAATACAGCGCATGTAAATATTTGCTCTTGCCTTCCATCTGTTGGTTTGTATTTACGAAAGTCAAACTTGGGTCATGAGCGTAGCTTATAGGTGTAGCGTATGACTGATTTCCATAACATGGTTAGAAAATCCTTTAAAGGAAAGTTTTCAGCACAAAATATAGTTACACAAAAGGGAAGCAAAGAAATGATTATCATTATTATTATTATTAGACTTCACTAAAATAGCGGATGTACAAAGATAAAAAAATTGCTGCCAATTGGAGAATGTCAAACAGGAACAATTTCGTAATTAGCATACGTTACAAAATTGGTTATATGTGTTTATATACACACAAAACTACTAATAATAACATAATTCAGTGAACAAGCTAACGCCATCACAGTTTTTACTTTCTCTACTACGTATAGTAAGTAGGGGAAGTATTGTATTCCACCCAAAAATTCGATACCGAGATTTCACCGGAAATATATGTTTTGAGACCCCCTGAATCCAAAAAAAAACCTTTTTGGAAACATGTCCGTGTCTGTGCCTGTGTGTCTATGAACAGCATAACTCAGAAACGAACAGTCGGATAAACACCAAACTTGGTATTTAGGTTCAGTATCTTCCAGAGATGCGACACGAAGGTTTTCAAGAAAATCCCCCCACCCCAGATTACTCTTTACATGGAACAGTTTTCGAAAATTTTAATTTTCTCAAAAATGGCTCTAACGATTTTGATTAAAATATCATATGTTTAAGATATTTTCATGACAAATGAAATGTATATCTCGAATTTTCTGGGAATATCTCCAAAAGTATTCTTCATTGTGAACGACTTTTGCATAACTGGTAAACCATAAGAGATAGACAACATTCTACTACACAAAATATGTAGATCGCGTTAAAATACACAATTTTTCATATACATTTTTTGTTCAGTGAACACTTTTCGAGATATTGCTTGTTATTCCCTTAAACTTTCCAATACTTATACTTTTTCTCAAATGGGTATTCGTTATTCATTATTTTTTGTTCTGGTAATGCAAAGGGAATGGAATACTGCACATAGCAACCAGCTCTTAAAATATTTGACTATCGCTTAAAGCCTAACAATTCCCCTTGCATCTACAAGAAAATTAGCAATAAGATTAACATCTCGATATCTGGATTAACATGAATCATATGGAGAATAAACGTTTGTAAAAATAGTTTGTACAAGAGTAGAGAAAGTCATGTGAGAGTAACATCAGATTTTTTATAAAGTGGGTGTCGAGTATCGTTATTCAAGAATCAGTATCGGTATCGAGAAATAGTGGTATCGTCCCAATAATAATAATAATAATAATAATAATAATAATAATAATAAATAGTAATATACATATATACACACATATAGTGTTCACGAACTGAAGCATGTAAAAAAGAGAAGTGGCTACCCACATAGGAAACAGAGGAAGGTGGTCCCGCGGTATCGTGTGCGATCGCATTCGGGAGGTCTCCGGGTTCGATACCTGGGTTTCGTGGTTTCATCGGGGTCGGCAGGCGAATGTTGGGGTGATTAATCTTCTACTACGACTTTCCTGTACCTCTCATCTGTTTCAGGGTTGTAGGACCAGGCGGCGGGCTGCGGTTGGGCGATGGATGTGCGCTCTGTAAATGTTTCTTCACCGGTGCCGTTGTGGAACTGTTCAGTTAGATCCCACCTCTGGGTGCTCTCGGGCGGGCGCCCCTTCGGGAGAACCACCGAGTATCAGGCTTGTGGGTGGGTCCGGGCGGCGTCGATTGCGTTCGATCTGGAAATGATAGGGACCTCGTCCATGCTTGCGCCCGGATCTGGTCGCCCTTCGGGTCTCTTCCCTCATCTCTCCCTCCCAGGCGTCACGGTAGAAGCAAAAGGGCCGTTGTGGCCTGCTTGCAGTGCTCTGCCCCGATTTCTGGGGCACCTACGTTCGTCCCTACCTTCACGTTTACCCACACGGTGTAATAGGCAGCATGCATGCTTAGTAGTGATGGGCATTGAGATTGCCAGCTAGGTAACTCTCGCGCTGAAACAGTACGTTATTACTACCCTCAGCCTCGACTATCTGGCTCTTATCTGGATAAATGATCAGGCCCTTCTTGCAAATTTCTCCACAAGGAGCTCTTCATACATACCCCTCAATAACGTTCTCCATGTACACATACATCATATCCGTTTGAAGTTGTAATGCCCTCGTTAGATATAAGTTATGTGAGGTATTTGTGAAATGTTTAATAGGGGGAAAATTATTTTTAAAGGTTAATTATAATGGGACGCTGCTTTGTCTCACCCGAAGGTAACTAAAACTTGAAATAAGCTATAAAAACTGCAACCTATTATATATTAGGCGATAAAATGCTTGTAAAGTAAACAGAAATAATATAAAGACATACTTGTGTGCAAATAAATGACACCTAATGTGGTATTGTTAGTGGTGGCGGTGGCTGTGGCGTTTTATATATATAAAAACAAGGCTGAATTCTTTTCATATGATAGATCTTGGGTCATGCTTCGGAATAAGATAGGATTTGTAGTGAAAAAGACGTTCTCAAGTGTCTATGGCACTAATGTAGGATATAATTACCGGAGGGGGTCACCTCGTCACTACGTCCAACAAGATCTATTTTGGCTACATCCCGGGAGGCAGGGATGAAGTAAAGGAGCCGAGGGAGGTTTCAGGTAGACAGGATCCCAGAGACGCACAGAAATCCCTATAATTTCCAGTTCGAAACACCCGCACTCGGCCAGTAGGCGCGGAGACTCGCGAGAGGGCGACGAAGTGACCCTTGCAGGCAGACCAACACGCCCTGTCATCGGCAGGGAGAAATGTTTGCAAAACGCACAGCCATGCCATCTGGCCATCACCAGACGCACTACGAACCCGGAGACGCTGCCTGAAAGATGAAAGGCAAAAAGATGAAATGACAGGGAATGAACAAAAGGAGAAATCGTGGTAGAATACACCACCCCAGCATTCGCCTAGCGACTAAAGGAAAACCACAAAAAACACCATGGTCAGGGTGGGTGACCACCGGGAATCAAACCCGGGATATCCCGAATGCGGGCCACATACATTACCGCCTGAGCCATCCCGCTCGGTTGGCACTGAAGTAATTAGCGCTTACATTTGGCAGTTAGTGATTCTGTAACTGCGGTTGAAGTAGTTATTCCTTATTTTCTTTTAGCAAACGGTATTCACTCTCTGTGACCCAGACAGCCAGAATATTAAAAATAATAACCAAAGTTTTATTATAAGATAGAGTTCGTCTATTCTGAGTACTTTTTAATCGGTTATTTATTCAGCTGTAACCACTCAGTGCATTGAAGCTCGAAATGATAAGACTAGAGATTCAAAAAAAAAAAAAAGAGCAATATGCAGAACACTGTAGAAACGTACACTTCACCCAGTTTGGGGTGAACTTAGCCATAGAGACTTAACTAAGAGAACTTCCCTACAGTTTCAAAGTCAGGAGTAGTTGTGCTAACAAGTGAGCCATTAGAAACTATGTGAAGTTTATCCAAAGAATGTACCAATTTTGCATCACAAGCAAAAAACAATTTCAAATTACTGATTTGGAGTACTGCAACACAAGTAGATGTTCCCACGAAAGCGCAGCTTGATCCAATGTAGCTCAAGTATTGCCGGTATTTTTTAAGATGTTAAAACAGCAATTAAAGGAATTGGTCATCCGATTCCCAAATGTATATAGCGTGAGCATACAATGAAAGCCCTACAAAGTCCATAGATAGTAAAATTCCACTAAGTGGCATTTTAAAGACTTAAACAAAAAAATCTGATGTGTTACACTCACATGACTTTCTCTACTCTTGTACAAACTATTTTTACAAACCCTTATTCTCCATATGCTTCATGTTAATCGAGATATCGAGATGTTAATCTTATTGCTAATTTTCTTGTAGGTGCAAGGGGAATTTGGTAAGTTTTAAGCGATAGTCAAATATTTTAAGAGCTGGTTGCTATGCGGAGTATTCCATTCTCTTTGCATTACCAGGGCAAAAAAAAAATGAATAACGAATTCCCATTTGAGAAAATGTACAAGTATTGGAAAATTTAAGGGAATAATAAGCAATATCTCGAAAATGGTTCTCTCAACAACAAAAATGTGTATGACATAAATTGTGTATTTTAACGCGATCTACATTTTTGTGTAGTAAAATTTTGTCTATCTCTTATGGTTTACCAGTTATGCAAAAGTCGTTCACAATGAGGAATACTTTTGGAGATATTCCCAGAAAATTCAAGATATACATTTTATTTGTCATGAAAGTATCTTAAATATATGATATTTTAATCAAAATCGTTAGAGCCATTTCTGAGAAAATTAAAATTTTCGAAAACTTTTCCATGTAAAGGGTAACCTGGGGTGGGTGGATTTTCTTGAAAACCTTCGTGTCGCACCTCTGGAAGATACTGAACTTAAATACCAAGTTTGGTGTTTATCCGACTGCTCGTTTCTGAGTTATGCTGTTCACAGACACACACGCGGACATGTTTCCAGAAATGCTTTTTTTTTTGGATTCAGGGGGCCTCAAAACGTATATTTCCGATGAAATATTGGTATCGAATTTTTGGGTGGATTTCAATACTTTCTCTACTTACCATACGTAGTAGAGAAAGTAAAAATCTGATGAGAAACATTCCATGACTTTCTCTACCCTCTATATTTATTAGTGGGTATACAAACTATATATACTAAAGCTGATTTTTATCTACTACATTTTAATCCAACTTTGCAGAAATAGCTACATTGCACATTTCCTTACATATTCAAAGGGAACAGTGATAGTCAAATGCTTAAGAACTGGAAGCTATATGCTGACCTTAAAATTCCATACTGTTTTCATGCAATCGCGAGAAACAACTGAATGCTGAAAGGGCTTTAAAGAATGACAAAGCAGTGAACAACTCGAATCTCTAATAACCAATATCCCAGAAATGACTTATGCGACAAAAAACTTATTTAAAGTAAATTTTTTGCTTTAAAGAGATCTACATTTTTTTGTGTAGTGCGTTTTCGTCTGTCGCTTAACGTTTAGCAGTTATACAAGATTATACGAAATTTCTTTCAACTGAAATGGACTTCACACGCTATTCCCATAAAATTCAAGATATATATTTTACTTATCATGTAAATATCTTTAATATACTGTGTTTCAATCAAAATGTTTAGTTATTTCTAAAAAATAGACAATTTCGAAAACTGTTCCATGTAAAGGGTAGTTTGGGAGGGGGATAGTTTTGAAAAATATTCCTGTCATATCCTTGGAAGTTGAAAACTAAACCTAAATACCACACATCACACATACATACACGAACCTTCTTCTAAAAATCCTTTTTTTTTTGTTTGAATTCAGGGAGCCAGAACACGTCTTTGCATTAAAATCTTGGTATCGATTTTTTGGGTGGAATACAACACTTCCCCTACTTACTATACGTAGAGAAAGTAAAAAGGCAACAATACTGACACTTTTAATGAATTTACATGACTTCTCATTGTTAAAGATCAAGCAATGGGGGACTCAAATAAGGGAAAATCTCGTAAAATAGATACATGTACTTGTGGAATTTTCTTGTATGGCCATGGTGAAGAGAGCATTTCAATCTCTGAAACCAATTCCGACATACTTCCTACCTACGTTGAAACAAACAAATCACCCAGGGAACTAATCTTCTCCACACGGTTACAACACCTGCGTGCAAATGAGCTATCAGCACAATGAATTAGTGGTCTGCTAGTGCTCGGGCTCGGGCTTGGACCGCGGGTTCGGGCCTAATTTGAAAAATCTTTGTCGGATTCTGACTTGAAAATAATAACCAAAAAATCAACATAATTTATAACGTCCTACATATGCATTTTATTTATCATGTAAACTTTCTTAAACATACCAGTAGATTTAACCGAAATCTTTTGTACCATTTTTATAAAATAAAAAATAACGAAAACTTGCCCATGTATTAGGAAATAAAGACCAAAAAATTAATTTATCGCCTGCAATGTTGAGATGCCCGGAATAGCACAATTACCAAGAATCACACATCCATAGCAGTACACAGTAAAACTATTAATACTGGATAAACACTCGCTTCGGCCGATTGTGAATAACGTTATTACAGCACGGAAGCTGCAAACTCCAGCAGGGAACCGTCCACCCGCACCCAGAACATTCTGGGCAGCGTGTAGTAATAAAGGTAGCATGTGGTCCATAAGGCCGCATCTACATAGGGGTTCCAGGAACGCAGTCGCCACTGTTTCTGTAAATGGGCTTCTCATTTGGTCCCAAGGTCGTAAGTGCATCCCTTACAATCCCTTCCAGTAGGGGAAAAATCCTTATGCCAGTACCGGAAATTGAACTCGAGTTCCTTTGTATCTCAAACAGCAGCGTTTACTGCTAATAATAATAATAATAATAATAATAATAATAATAATAATAATAATAATAATAATAATCAATAACTGAAAAATAACTTTATTTGAAAAAATAAAATTAGACAATCAGGCTGAGGCTGGTTGGTACACTATAATCCATTCTCGGGCTCGGGCCGGACTTGGTTCAGACTGACCGGATCGGGCCTAAGAATTTCGGCCCCTGCACACCTCTACAATGAATATCATCATCATCATCATCATCATCATCATCATCATCATCATAGGCTTAAGAAAGAGAATGCAGAGTGGACGAGTGGACGAGTGTTCCAATGTTTATAAGCAGCGTGTGACCGCCGTCAGACGGCTTCAGCCCGCTTACCTATGGTATTGGCTACGAACAGCAATGAGGTCGGTAGATGAGACCTCTTGTGTAAGCAAGAAGCTACACAAAACGCTCCTTACAAAGCTACTATAATAAAGTTCAAGTCCCTTATAAATACTATTTCCCCAAAAACACTGGGGACACCCTAAAGGCGCAACTTATTATCCCGGATGACAGTGTGATTATGAAAATGGTGGATGCAAAGATTTGCAGCTTGACAGGGGCCTGAAATCACGTGATATTTTCGGAGGTACGGTTCGGCAATCTGAAATATTCGCGCAGGAATTGGTCATCCACCATATCCACTAGCCCATAGGTCTCAAACTAGTGCAGTAGTTTGCAAGTCAGTGGCATAAACATGTCTCACAGTTCTAACTACTGAAATCAATATGAATTGTACCAACCTTAAACAGGCAGTCTGGTAGCACAACAAAATTCTTACGTGCCCTATAACGTGAAAGGAACACCTCTCGTTGGCTGTTGACTAGGCACAAAATCAATATCTGCACAACTGCCTTACCTGCATCGCTCACAGTTTGGCTACCCTCAGAGGCAGATGTTACTGAAGACAGAGAAGTGGGGAGCTGGAGACGTGGAGCTTGGTTTGAACAGTTGCAGAGAAGAATGGGGGCGAAGTGGAGTAGCGTATACTTTCTCTACTGCTTACCTATAGTAAATGGAGAAAATTTTATATTCCACCCAAAGAATTCGATATAGAGATTTCACCAGAATACATTTTTTGTGATCCCTGAATCTAGAAAAAATGCATTTTAGGGAACGATCCACGCGCGCGTGTGAGGTGATCAGAAACTAAGGAGACAAATTCTGCAGCGAAACATGCACATTTGATTTCATACAATCAATACAGCGAAGTGATAGTACATACATAACATTTTTACTTTCTCTACTACGTATAGTAAGTAGGGGAAGTATTGTATTCCACCCAAAAATTCGATACCGAGATTTCACCGGAAATACATGTTTTGAGACCCCCTGAATCCAAAAAAAGCATTTTTGGAAACATGTCCGTGTGTGTGTCTGTGTGTCTGTGTGTGTGTCTGTGAACAGCATAACTCAGAAACGAACAGTCAGATAAACACCAAACTTGGTATTTGGGTTCAGTATCTTCCAAGGATGCGACACGAAGGTTTCCAAGAAAATCCCCCACCCCAGTGTACCCTTTACATGGAAGATTTTCGAAAATTTTAATTTTCTCAAAAATTGCTCTAACGATTTTGATTAAAATATCATATGTTTAAGATATTTTTATGGTAAATAAAATGTATATCTTGAATTTTCTGGGAATGTCTCCAAAAGTATTCTTTATTGTGAACGACTTTTGCATAACTGGTAAACCATAAGAGATAGACAAAATGTTACTACACAAAAAATGTAGATCGCATTAAAATACATAATTTATGTCATATACATTTTTTTTGTTGAGTTAACCATTTTCGAGATATTGCTTGTTATTCCCTTAAATTTTTCAATACTTATTTTCTCAAATGGGAATTCGTTATTCATTTTTTTTGTCTTGGATATGCAAAGAGTGTTAATCTGTGGCAAAGGGAATGGTGCTGCACCTAGCAACCAGCTATTAAGAGATATGTATGTGCTTAAAGGCTACTGTTTTTCTATACTGCCCTTGTAAATATATTTTCCCCTACATGTACAAGAAAATTAGCAATAACATAGAGTCTGCAAATGTTTATCTCGATTAACATGAAGTAGATGGAGAATAAGCGTTTGTAAAAATACTTTGTACAAGAGTAGAGAAAGTCATGTGAGTGTAGCACATCAGATTTTTTTTACATAGTCTCCATATCGGTTTAGGCATTGTAGCTTCATGGAATGAGTTTGAATATTCCCTCCTGGTAAAAATTCTATCCTTGGGTGTTCAGTTACGTTGTCGCGAAGTGTTTCACCTCCTCGTCTGAAGCGAACCATCGGCCTCCTAGGTGCTGCTTCAAGTGAGGAAAAAGATGAAATTGGGTTTGAGCGAGATCCGAGCTGTAGGGAGGGTGGTCGAAGATGTCCCAGCGAAACTGCTTCAACAGCGTGGTGATCTTCTGGTCTGTATGAGGTCGCTATGGTGAAGGAAGATGATGCCCTGGTCGTTGCCTTCTGATTGTTTCGTGCAATCGTGTCAAGATCTCGCAGTATTGGTCAGCGGTCTCTGTGTGCCCTCTTTCCACGAGTATGACACTGCGGCCATCACTTCCCGGCAGATGGCGTTACCTTAAACTTCTTTGTCTTTGGAGAGGAGACACTGACGACCACTTACTGCTGGGGGTATAGTGGTGGATCCATGTTTCGTCACGTGACAATGTGGCGAAGAAAACTGTTCCTTCTGTGGAGAACTGTTACAAAAGTTACAGACTTGCCCCCATGCGCTTCTCCCTGTGCTAGTCGGGCAGACTTCGTGGAAACCATCGGGAACAAACTTAACGGTACTGCAGAATATCGTGAACAATGTGATGAACGCCTCCGAACACATTCCCAATTCTACCATCATATGGCGTAACGTGATCCTCCTGTTGTCCTGAATCAGCTCCTCTACGCGAGCGCTGTTCAAATCTGTTGATGCCGTGCGGGTTGGCCACTGCGATCCTCGTCGGTGATGTTTTCTCTACCGGTCGCAAACTTTCGACACCATTCTACAACATCCTGTCGAGACATTACAGTTTCTCCGTAAACTTCTACCCGCTGCTGATGAATTTAAGCCGCAGTTACATGTTTCGCGACAGAAATCGAATAACGGAGCGGATTTCCTCGCCAGACTAGTTTTCCAAACGTGTCGCTATTTGTGTTCACCTACAACTAGCGCTTTAGGTAGCTGAAACTCTGCACAGTTGCCAACCTCATGTATTAGAATTACGGCACACTACTAATTTCTCTATAACGGTCGAAACACCAGGAATATCGGCCTTGTAACCTTAGTTTCTGTCCACCCCTCGTACTTTGATAATTATAATTGAAGGCCTCACTGGAAAAAGGGTGTAACCAGTACATTTGTAGAAAATGAGATTTTGCTGAAAATGGCATGTAAGATCACTATTCTGCATTGTAGTATCATCATGTGACATTACTGAACCAGGTAGAACACCTAGAGCTACCTAGAAATTACGCTTTGTGGAGAAAGGATGTAACATCGTTCGCAATGGCTGACAGTAAATGCACTGATCTTCACAGACGTCTTTAAAATGTTAAATAAAGGCCGTAGACGTAAAATAAATATAAATGAGTGGAAATATATAAAAAGGGAACATCTAAAGCAGATTTAAAAGGAACATACAACAAGAAAAGACACTGTAAAAGCAGGAAAACGTCTGGAATAAGGTGTAACACCTAAATATTCTCCTTCGCAACAGAGTGGATATAACTTCTACACGATAAATGAACCTTTTTAGCAGATATATAAGATTAATAATAAGAAACTGTAGTACTTAATGTTAAATTATGATAATATATACATCCTTATTCCACTATCATAATTAAATGTCATAAAATAATTCTGAAATATTAATATATACCAAAAATATTTTAGTTTTAGCAGTTCAATGTACTTATGTTCTTGCATATTTGTATTGTTCTTTTCAAATAAATCATAGTTATAATGCATTAATCAATTTTTTTCTTTCCTGAGAAATTATACTTTTGATGGCTGCACCCTTACTCCACGGAGGTCTTCAATTACTCGTACTGTAGCCGTGTATACGTAGTAAGTTGGAAGCTGAACAGGCTTGTAATTTTAATGTTCTTTTCCGGC